>OU744803.1:25821808-27300558 GCA_916614155.1 Mesoligia furuncula
ATGTACTAGACTAAAGTTGCACCTTTGTCTAACGCTTCAGGTATAATAGCCCTGATTATCTTTACATAGTATAAAACAAAGTCGCTCCCGCTGTCTGTAAGCTGTATGGCCTCTCGCCTCGGACCATGGCTTGCACCAGGGCCGGACGCGAGAGGTCGCCGCCGCTGCCGACCGCCTCTACGAGGACACGGCGGTGCTCCGCCCAAGCGGGGCAGACCTCCACCGTGTGCTCCACCGTGTCCTCTGGGCGATCCTGGCAATGGTGACACCCGGGCGTGAGGACCTGCGTCAGGCCAACTGCGTCAACCTTACGAGATATATCAATTAATGTGCTACGGAATTGAATATCTTAAAAAAATCGATAAAAAGTCCGGGATGGTATATGTTCATCTCATAAGGATAATCCACAGTAACAATTTTTGTTTTACATACTTATTACAAAAAAAATATGGATTATTTACCAAGCTATTTTAAGCAATACAGTATTATTCCTTATCCAATGAAATACATTAGATACGTTGTGCATTTCATGTAGATCAAAATTGCCCTTTACAGCATATAATTAAAATGAATATCTTAGAAGATATCAGAGATTTCAAAAGTCGGGCAGAGCGGCTGGCGGGGCGGTACGTAGTTCGCCGGGTCAGCTAGTGTTTTATAATCGGTACTCTAGCTTCGGGACGGTATTCGTCTTCAAGACGTTTTAAAGTACAAAATACTTAGTAACAATTACAGTTCCGTACCAACTTTGTAAGATTAGAAATGAATACAGATCTTCCATCCATATTTCAAATAGTAATTTGGCGTTTTTGCTTGGTAATTATCTACCATACGGAATGCAAACTTTCGTGGCAAGCATGGTCTTAAAAAAAAAGTGGGAGCGAGATGATATGAGACTCGTATAGACGTTTAAGAAATCTCGCACTAAATATTCACCGTTCTGCTTATACGTTTTAAGACCACGACTGCCGTGAGTCTTGGCGTGTAGTGTAATATTGTGATGAATTTGTGCTTCGTTTGAATAGTCTAAGATTTCATTATCGTTGGTACGGAACCTACAGTTAGGCTAGTTAGCCGCTAGTATGGCAGTTTTATATTCAAACATTTTTATAAGGTATCTACGTGTCTTCAACATCGCACAAAGGTTTTTTGTAGGCACTGAATCCTTCCTACTGTAACGTCCATCAATTTGTGTCTTCGAACATAATTTACAATTTTTACTAAAGTGTTTTTCAAATAAACTTGCGATAAATGTCATTCAACCACCCTGTACCAAAAAGTCCAAATAACTTACGATAGATATCGTTCGTCATACAAAACTGTCGTTAACATTGCATCGGAAGAATTTCATAATACCAAACACGGAGTAAGTCAATGTTTTGATCGTGTTACCGACACTGCCCATACATTTTTTTCGTATGGTTTGGAAATATTGGGATACATTAGTACAAGGAGGTGAACAAACTTTATCGCAAGTTTATTTGAAATGAACTTTAGAACATCACTTTTAGCCGAATATTCCCAGTCGCCCCCCACATGGATTGCCACCAGGTGGCAATCGGGAATAAAATTCCCAGTTGCTACCGGGTGGCGACTGGGAAGTTATTGCCCCCACTTCAAATCGCTGTACTGAAGCGTGGATCGCCAACCCCCCTCATCGTACCGTAGTCTGCCTTACGGCCGCAATGGGGGGTTGGCGGGTTTACTTTTACAATGTGGTTTTATTAGTAGATAAGTGATATTATTAGGGACATAATAAACAACATTTTATTCATCCTAGTTGCTTTTAATCACTTTATTATTAAAAAAATCTTAAAAATAAGTCATATTAAATTATGCAAGTAACAATCCATGTGGGGGGGAGGGGGGTTGGCGACTGGGAATATTCGCTTTTAGCGCATAATTTATAACTAAGTAGAGGGATAATAATTATTTTGTTTTTTTAATTAATTTGTTTTAAATACCTAATTATAAGTTTGAATGTAACCTCCAATTGTATGAGTAGAGCATATTTTATCGTGCATTTTTACAATAAACATTGAAGTACCATTTATTTGTGGATTTTATTTCTTCTAACATTTCTAGGTTAAATTTTATATCTTGTCATCATCTTCCTAGCCTCTTCCAGTCTAACCGGATGCAGCTGAATACCAGTGCTTTACATGGAGCGACTGCCTATCTGCCTATCAATTTTCTATTTCTTGTAATAAAACTAAACGGCAGCATAGTCTAAAATCGTAAATATTTATGCATAAGAGAACTTATTGGGGATCTTTGAAAATGGCCGTTGTAAAAAAAAAACCTACAAATAACAAATAAAAATAATTTTATTAAAATATAAAAACGTGATCATGTAATATTTAAACAAGTTTTTAACAAAATAAAATCGTTGAAATAAAATTATAAAACTTGTAAATATAACTTGTGTTAAAACGCTTATGTCAATACCAAACGATTATATATCTGGTTTCTTTCTTTAACAAAATATCTTGATTTGTAATAGGTAACGTTAGGTATTATATAAACACTGTTATAAAGTTTATTCAGCTGGCAACATTTATGTAGAATTAAAATTATTATAAATAGATAAATAAAATATTATTCCATTTTTAATTTAGCTGGTAACATTGGTAATTGTAAATATAAAAGGAAAAGATTATTCCATAATTGATTCGGCTGACAACATTTTCGTTCATTGCTTATTGTAAACAAAATAAAATTAAGGGAAAAACAATGGACGGAGTCGTTTTTATCAAGTAAGAAGTTCGCGCCTTTTTTTAGGGTTCCGTATCCAAAGGGTAAAAACGGAAACCTATTACTAAGACTTCGCTGTCTGGACAGACAGCGAAGTCTTAGTAATAGGCGTCTGTCTGTCACCAGGCTGTATCTCAAGAACCGCGATAGCTAGACAGTTGAAATTTTCACAATTATGTATTTATGTTGCCGCTATAACAACAAATACTAAAAACAAAATAAAATAAATATTTAAGGGGGGCTCCCATACAACAAACGCGATTTTTTTGCCCTTTTTTGCTCGATATAAAAAATGGCAACAGGTAGGCACTTGAAATATTCACAAAATACTCAGTTGTATTTTAAATTTAATATTAAATAATAAAATTAAAATAAAATAAATATTTAAGGGGGGCTCCCATACAACAAACATGTTTGTTTCGGCGTTTTTGTCTTGTGGTACGGAACCCTTCGTGTGCGAGTCCGACTCGCATTTGGCCAGTTTTTTAGAAAATGTAAAACTATCTCTTTGTTATTTTTGAGTTAAATATAGTGTGCTGTGAATTGTTGCACGCATAGCATGAACACTTCTATCTCTACGAAGAGTAGACACTTTGATTTCTATACAATGTGACATGTCTTTTCTTCAATTTTGACATACCGCCTTAGAAATCCTTCTACAATCTGTCATTTTGTCTTTCGTTTGTAACGATCTTTGTCTACGTGCTTTTTAAGGCTTATTTCAGAAGAAAGTTTTCTATCCAAACTGTCAAAATCACATTGACAACTGACAGGTGTATATGGCAGTGAAGAGATTTTGTAATCGCTAAAGACTAGCAAACTTTCTACTCGACGGCCACAAAGTATATACGATTATCTACAAAATCCCGTAACGACTGTCAAATATCCACGAATCACAGCCGGGGGCAATTGCTTAACGTGCTTTCCGAGGCACGGAGGGGTCTCGGTACGTAAAGATGGTCACCCATCCATGGACCAACCGCGGCAAGTGTAGCTTAACCTGATCGATCAACCTGTGCGGCTGTTATTATTTAGACACGGACCCCTCCTTATGTGACTTAATATCAGTAAAAAATCCTATGACAAACAAAGAATTCTGGATCGAATTATGTAAAAGAGTGAATTTCGTAAAATGTGCAGTTGACTCTTTCTACTTTGCTGCCGTCGTACTGTCACACGGAACGTCATCTTTGTCTACTCTTCCGTCGACAAACCGGGCGGTGCTCATGCTACGCTTGATGTAGTGTGCAGTGATATAAACTAATTATTATTTTGTTTTGTCTGTGTAGTGCGCCGGACTTAAAGAATAGCACCACCCCATACTTCCCGTGGGTGTCGTAAAAGGCGACTAAGGGTTGTACCGGAGAATGGGCAGCAGCGTTCTCTATGCATTCCACCACCATACCATACTGCGATCGCCAACCCGCCTGCCAAGCGTGGCGATTATGGCAAACCCCCCCTTTGGGGGAGGCCTATGTCCAGCAGTGGACGTCTTTCGGCTGAAATGATGATGATGAAACTAATTATCCGTAACACGTGGTCTTATTTTAATAAGTGATCTAACAAGTACGGGCATATTTTTTAGGCCCCCCGCGCACTAGGAAGCCTGGCTGTGCAGCCAGGCTGCGGCGGCCAAAATATTTGAGCAGCCACTTTCAACAGCCAATGGACGGCCAGTTGTGACTTTGTGACCCAATCTTCGAGCGATATGGACGTGTCGAATGTAATTTTGTGGTTTCGGAACACAAAATATGTCTGGCTGCTACGACAAGTGCGCGGTGACTGACGGCAGCCACATACATTCGCCTATACTCGCTCTGGCTGCGCAGCCAACGGGCTGCCGTGCAACCAGGCGCGCTTTTATGGCTGCCGCAGCCGGGAGTTCGTGGCTGCTTAGGTGCGCGGGCTCCCATACACCGTCATATGTTCGACTGGCTGCCGCAGCCTGGCTGCCGCAGCCAGGCTGCCTAGTGCGCGGGGGCCCTAAATCATCAGATGACTTATGAACAATAAATATGACAGTTTGACATGACTTTCTATAAAAAATCTGTCAAGCCGCCTCAATATACATTCCGTTATTATACGTTATCTGACTATTGTAAAACCAGTCCTAAATAAAACAATGTATAATAAAACGGTAATGATTCCTTATCACAGAGGTTTCTTGTCATTATAATTTACAAATTTTTGCTGAGATGGGTAAATTCTAGCAACAGAAAAAATAAAAAAATATTCTAAAGTGTTATTACCCACGCTACAACAGCTGTCTTTATAAGAAAATAATATGAATCCTAAATGCGGCACTAAAATAACAAAATAAAGATGCTTAGCACGTAAGTAGTTTTTTTCATTTGAAATGGGTTTGCTCTTGACTCTAGTCTAGGTCAGAGGTGACAAAGACAAAGTCGATGAGATAAGTGATAAGATTAAGAGGGAATGCAGTAGGAGAGACTTTTGAAAAAGACTATGTTAAAAGACTAAGTTAAGAGTTCGAGGTTTGGCTCTCGCCTAGTTCCTCCTCCAATAATGGACCAATTTAAAACATATTTCATAAATTGAATAAGAAGGATATACAGGGTGTCCCAGAACTCAACGTCAAGCCGAAACGGGGCGACAGAATTGATCGTAAACATCATGAGAAAAATCAGAAAAAAAATCTATCCCATCCAGTTTGAAAATTATGGGCATTTAAGAAAAACCTAAAAATTTGGTCAAATTGTAACCATTTTTCGGTTATTGTGGTTAATTTTTATTATTTTTGTTTATTTAAACCTTGGAAACGTAACTCTAAATAACATTTCTAAGAATCACAGTCAAAAATAATGACACAATTAGCCCAAGTTTCCTAGAATTAAGACTTTGTTAAACTATGAATTTAAAATTTTCAAAATTTGTCGACTTTGAAAGGCCCTCCTTAAAAAAAAATGTACTAGAGTGCCTTGGCAAGTGGCATTAAAAGTTGGCGCATTTAATGAGGATTGTAAAATGGTGCAATACTTGTTAGTTTCATACGTATAAAACGAGTAAAAAAATAAAAACCTCAAGTAACCCGATTTTTGCTAACCCATTTTACTTAGTTAAAATGTTTTTTATTCGCACAAGCTCTTGGTAGGTTCTTAATTTTACGGCAAAATGATGACAGAGATGGATAGTGGACATGTTTGCCATGAGCGAGCGAGACTGATAGCGACGCCACGCAGTGAGACGAAGATGCATCGTTTAAACGAGTGCGAATGAAACAGATACAGACGCCATACCAAGCAAATGGCTACGCTACCAGTCTGACACCAGTTAGTACGTTTCGCTCATTCGTCTACTGCGCACCTTTCCGTATTCGCTTGTGTTGATTTAGTACTGACAACTTTGGCTTCTCTTTTTGGACAACTTTTTTTTTCAACTTTGTTAGAGGACGTACCACTAACAGATATTCGCCACATGTGGTATCAACAACATGGCTGCCCAGCGCATTACGCAGTGCAAGTAAGAGATTTCCTTGACCAGGAATATCCGGGAAGGTGGATTGGACGTTCAGGCACTATCTCGTGGCCAGCCCGTTCCCCAGATTTAAATCCCCTGGATTTTTTTTATTGGGGCGTTCTCAAAGAAAAAGTTTATTCAAAGCCTATTGAGAGCGTAGCCGAGCTGCGCGAACGAATTTCTCAAGCTGCTGAGGACATCAACTCTCGAGGATATTCCCGGCTAATAAGTAGATCTTTTTTAAGAAGATGTAGGGCGTGTATTGAGGCTGATGGTAAACAATTTGAACATTTGTTCTAATAAAAAATGTAATTTCCCTATCTGACTTTTATTCCAATAAACCTCAACTAATCTAGGTCAAAATTTTTCATTATTTTATTAATTTTACTTACTTTTGTTGACTTTGGTAAAAGTGGCGTCACTATCGGCGTTACTTGAGGTTTTTATTTTTTTACTCGTTTTTTTCGTATGAAACTAACAAGTATTGCACCATTTTACAATCCTCATAAAATGCGCCAACTTTTAATGGCACTTGCCAAGGCACTCTAGAACATTTTTTTTAAAGGAGGGCCTTTCAAAGTCGACAAATTTTGAAAATTTTAAATTCATAGTTTAACAAAGTCTTAATTCTAGGAAACTTGGGGCAATTGTGTCATTATTTTTGACTGTGATTCTTAGAAATGTTATTTAGGGTTACGTTTCCAAGGTTTAAATAAACAAAAATAATAAAAATTAACCACAATAACCGAAAAATGGTTACATTTTGACCAAATTTTTAGGTTTTTCTTAAATGCCCATAATTTTCAAACTGGATGGGATAGATTTTTTTTCTGATTTTTCTCATGATTTTCTCAAAGTTGAAAAAAAAAGTTGTCCAAAAAGAGAAGCCAAAGTTGTCAGTACTAAATCAACACAAGCGAATACGGAAAGGTGCGCAGTAGACGAATGAGCGAAACGTACTAACTGGTGTCAGACTGGTAGCGTAGCCATTTGCTTGGTATGGCGTCTGTATCTGTTTCATTCGCACTCGTTTAAACGATGCATCTTCGTCTCACTGCGTGGCGTCACTATCTGTCTCGCTCACTCATGGCAAACATGTCCACTATCTATCTCTCTCATCATTTTGCCGTAAAATCAAGAACCTACCAAGAGCTTGTGCGAATAAAAAACATTTTAACTGAGTAAAATGGGTTAGCAAAAATCAGGTTACTTGAGGTTTTTATTTTTTTACTCGTTTTTTTCGTATGAAACTAACAAGTATTGCACCATTTTACAATCCTCATAAAATGCGCCAACTTTTAATGGCACTTGCCAAGGCACTCTAGAACATTTTTTTTAAAGGAGGGCCTTTCAAAGTCGACAAATTTTGAAAATTTTAAATTCATAGTTTAACAAAGTCTTAATTCTAGGAAACTTGGGGCAATTGTGTCATTATTTTTGACTGTGATTCTTAGAAATGTTATTTAGGGTTACGTTTCCAAGGTTTAAATAAACAAAAATAATAAAAATTAACCACAATAACCGAAAAATGGTTACATTTTGACCAAATTTTTAGGTTTTTCTTAAATGCCCATAATTTTCAAACTGGATGGGATAGATTTTTTTTCTGATTTTTCTCATGATGTTTACGATCAATCCTGTCGCCCCGTTTCGGCTTGACGTTGAGTTCTGGGACACCCTGTATACTGTGTCCCTATGTTTTTCTGTCTTCATTAATAGTTGTCAAATTTGTACACCAGGCCTCTGTTGACAGCGGCAATTTTGAGCATTTTTTGAGGGTTCTAGTGCTTATAAAAATAATGTATCACTAAAAAGGAAAACATAGGGACATACAAGTAGTTAATAATTATTATTCTTTAAAAAATTATTGCTTTATAATCATTAACCAGAAAGAAAACAGGTGAGAGCGTTTGTATGGAGAAACGACCACCAGCATTTCCTCTTAATAATAAGAGTTATTTATGTTTTATTTGACACAGTATACATTAGTCCTAACCCGCGAACTAGTGATATTATTCCAATTACATCGACAGTCTGTGAAGTAGATGCCACACAAAAAAAACCTGAATAGTACTTTCAACAAAATAAAGTTATCTTAATAATTACGCATAAAGCTAAAAAAACACTACGTTAAAAAATATAACATCGGATAGAAAGATCATTTCCGCTCTGATAACAAACTCTAATTTAATTTAAACCCTGACTTATAATTTAAGCGGTCAACTGCGAAGGTAGTCATCAATGTCCTTCAGCTTGTCCCAACAAACAAGCAGCAACACCGTATGGGGGCCAAGTCTTAAGTAGTTAGCCCCTACTCCTTTGTACAAGGACAGTGGTCCTTCGAGCCGGATCATTTTTAATCCGCAGTCTATCATGCCTTTGTAGAGTTTCCCTTTGTTTTGCGCGTCGACAGCTGAAATAAAATGTGTTTAATTAGTCGGCTACGCAGTTTAATTTATTTGGTTTAGTAAATTCTAGCTGCAGATTTTGTTTCGCTACGATACTCAATTCAGTATCAGTTGACTTCGTGAGAATAAACTATGTCTAGCAAGACATCACAAGGTCTTATAAAAGCAGACAGGTCCCCAAGATACAATCACCGCCTAGTTTGGCGTGGGGACTGCGGACCACCGCATATAACAAAATGATTGTCACTAAAAGTCACAGATATAATTATTATGTGAGACTAATGTGGTAATAATTGTAACAATGTTTAAATAAATTCATAGTTAATATGCATGGTTCGTTTTTGAAGAGCGATCACTATGGGATCTATCGCAACCGCTACTAGAGATGGTTAAAAGAGGTTAGAAATCAATCGACAGGTTTAGAAGCGATTTTTTTTTTCCAAAAAGTTAAGATAAATAAATTACATACGTTGATTACAAAGTCTAGTAGCGATAACATCGAAGGGGTTCAAGCACAGCGTCATGACGATTCCTCCGAGGTTGGCGCCGAAAAACGAAAGCATCAGTGGCTGTTCATTGAACCAGTTGTTTGCACGCAGCCAGTCTTTAGCGTAAGTGAAGCTTAGGATTTGTGAGGCGCTGCCCACCATGCCGCGTGGGATTTGAGGACCAACGCCCCGGAACAGACCTGTAATGGTGATTATCAAAAGTGGTAAGAATTTTCTTTTCACCTAGTGTCAATTTAACCATTAAAATAATCAAATCCGGCTGGTTTCTAGCATATCTGTGATAGCAGAAGCAAAATGGAGCTTGGATAGAATCTGTGATTTTTAGCACTGTTTTAATCACCCACAATTCACAAGCATGCTGGTTCACACTTTCAGCATTAAAAGTGTTTTCTGACCTCTCACTGATCGGTCTGTTTAAATCTGGTGCTTAAACCGTTGAGTACCGTGTTTTATTTCCATTATGGAATTATTATTAGTTGAGATCATCGTATCTCGTCTTACTCCTGGTTAAATACTTCCCTCCATTTCCTGACGATCCAGTCCTACTTCTTTGCAGTTTATAATTACTGCTTAAATCAATGTAATACCTTTAACACCTTCCTTTTTAAATATATCAGCCAGTGCACTCGTGGTGTCTGTGATTTCATGTTGATGTCCCACAGCTATAGCCCTGGCGGCCTGGGACTGCAGCCTGACTTTCACCAGGTAGTAAGGAGTACCGGCTATGGAGCCCAGGGCTCCGCCGACGCCCGCGACGCCTGCGCCCCGTAGCAACGATGTGGTGCCTGCTGAGTCTTTTAGTATTCCCCGTCTTTCAGCTATTCGGAAGGAACCTAATCTGGAAAGTGGGAATAGAAAAGATTAGAATACTCTTATTATGTACACCATGTGTATAAATTAAGGAGTGGCCAATGTCCAGCAGTGGACTGCTGTAGGCTGATGATGCTGTATAAATTACAGATATAAATTAAGAAACTTTCGATAGTGTGACACAATTGGCGGTCTTATCGATAAAGCGATCTTTGTATAACATGAATTGTTTCCTAGCAGTTGTTGACTGAGATACGTCTAGCTTAGGGTATACATATAGCTTAGGTTGTACGTATATGTCCAATCATTATTTTAATCATGCCAGTTTTGTAACTAATCCGGCTCGAAGGACCAAAAAATCATTCAGAGGTCTGGTTTGTAGATATTTTAATATACAGGGTTATTTGAAAAACACCAAAAACCTCTTAAGAGGTCATTGTACTCATCATTATGAACAACTTTTACTATGGGACCAAATCTGAAATCGCGAAAAAAGAATCAGCTGTTCGCTACATTTATGTTCGTATAACTCGTCAAAATGTAGGGAACAGCTGATTTTTTTTTTCGCGATTTCAGATTTGGTCCCATAGTAAAAGTTGTTCATAATGATGAGTACAATGACCTCTTAAGAGGTTTTTGGTGTTTCTCCAATAACCCTGTTTATTTTTTAAATCTTACCTAAAAATATTCAAAAAGAACTGAAACCCAAGCATAGCGGTCAGTCCACTCTGAAGCGCAACAAATCCTTCATTCTTCCCCACAACATAGAGGCCGTGGGGTACGTTCTTGTAGAATATAGCATGTGTCCCACTCGCCTTCAGTTCCCCTTGTAGTTGCATCCTGACCTTCACCACTTCTATGGGGTTTGTGAAGACGGATGCAAACATGGCCGACACACCACCCATTAGCAAGTCGCTTATGTCACGACCGAACTCGTTTTTCATTTTCGGTTCTTTTTTTTTCGTCATCTTTTCTTAAGTTCTGTGGAAGATCAGATAATTTTGTTGGTAAGTCTCTAAAGCTACACACATCAAAAGTGTCTAGGGATCAACATATATTTTTGCAATAACTTTTCTCCTGATTGATATTAATTAAAATTTTCTTTAAGGTTTCATCAAATAAAGTGTTTTCGTTTGTCACAGTAACGATAAACCAAGTCACCTTTGCATTAATAAAGAAATTTGCCATTTTCCTAATAAAGGGATTTTTGACATTTGAACCACTAACACAAAAGTTCGAAAAAAAGACTGAAATAACAGTTTTCTTTAAAATTTTATTGGGTAACTTAAACAATTAATAATCCGTGTTTCTACCGCGAACACTAACAACACAAGAACATCGGTTTGGCATACTCAAAATGAGTTCATCCAAATCACGCTGTGGAATGGCCGCCCATGTTCGTTGCAACAACAAAAAAAGGTCTTCTTGCGACTGGATACCCTCCATATTCGGCAGAGCTCTTCTCTGTAGCATATCCCATGCATGCTCAATCGGGTTCAAGTCTGGCGACTGAGCAGGCCAGGGCAGGACATTGATGTTAGCTGCGGCGAGAGTCTGTCTTACAACTCTTGCGGTGTGCGGTCGTGCATTATCATGCATTAACTGAAATAAGGGACCGATTTGCACTTGTAGAGGAACGATGACGTCTGATACAATCGTCTCAGCATAAATTTGAGCGTTGAGGTTGCCTCTGATCCAAATCAACTCAGTTCTTCCGCCGATCCAAATACCCGCCCATACCATGATGGTTCCACCACTATAAGGATGGACTTCCTGGCAGGATTTTAATCGCTGTTGGCGTCCAGGGGTTCTCCAGTGTCGTATACGTCTTGTATCCGGTCTCATACCAAAACGAGACTCATCAGAAAAGCACACGAAACGCCATTGTTCTTCTGCCCAATTTCTGTGTTCAAGAGCCCATTGATATCGAATCCTACGATTGTGCATTGCTATAGGTGGTACCCGTAGCGGTCTTCGGGAATGAAGGTTCACTTCATGCAAGCGGTTTCTGACTGTTTGGTCGCTAATTAAGTTCCCTGAAGAGTGATGAAGCCTCACGGCTAACATCATGGCGGTTATTTGTTGGAGCTCTTCGAGTTAAGATTTGAATGTATCGGTCTTGTCTCCGTGTGTTGCAGCGATACCGTCCTCCATGGCGCTCAGCCACGGTACCAGTGCTTCGGTAACGTGTCCAAAGTCGACTGATAAGACTCTGACTTGTATTCAGAGCTAAAGCCACAGTACGTTGCCGGGAACCAGCTTCTATCATTCCCACGGCTCTGAGCATTTCTTCCCTGCTTAAATGACGTCGCCGCTCCATAATAACGTTGGTTTTAATCAGTAGTAGGGAAACAGTAGCACTAATAATGTCTTCAATGCGTTGTATGTTTTTATAGGGAAAATATTGACAGCTGATCTTCATCTTTTACTCGAATTTGATTCACAGTTCCTGATTCAAATTAATGCACCAAAAAGGATCCATATAAATTTATAAAATCATAAATTTATTACAAAGCCACATCTCAATCTCAAGAAATCCGCATAAAAATGCTTGATCCCTAGACACTTTTGATGTGTGTATAATTTTAAGAAAATTATCTAGTCATCTATGTATTATCTCACTCAAGCGCATACAGTGAAATAATTGAAGCTAAGCGAGTTATCCTCGTTGTCACTAATGTCTAGCTAAGCAAAGCCAAGTTACGTAAGTGTTTTTGTTAACTAATAGTGTTTTTGAAGTGAAAACTTCATTAGATACGTTGGGCATTTTTTGAGATGGGAAAAAACCATTGAACTCGCGCCACTGTTACCGTAAGCGACACCGCGCGTGTTTTGTTTATAGGACGATTAAAAAAGTACCCGCTTCGGATGTGTTGGGCTGTCCTCGGGATGTACTCGGTTTTGATGTATACGAGTATCCGATATGTCAGTGAGTGATGGCAAAGTATTAGGTTTGTGTTTTGTTTTCACTTCTGTCGGCACTCCCGGAGTGACGCTATTTTTTAACCGACTTCAAAAAAAGGAGGAGGTTCTCAATTCGGTTGTATGTTTTTTTTAATGTTTGTTACCTCATTACGCCGTCATTGATAAGCCAATTTGGAAAATTCTTTTTTCATTCAATAGGATATACTTCCAGATTGGTCCCATTTTTTTCAAAATCCAGTTCTGATGATGGGATCCATGAGGAATTGAGGGAACTCCTCAAATATTATAGGCACACCTATAGCGATTTGAGTATTTTTTATAGTAACTCGTGCATTAGCTCTCGGAAACCACCATTTGGTGAAGTGGAACTGATGAAGAAGACCACATTACCACACTACATTAAGAATCGATTACTTTATATGGTTGCTAAGCACTTTATGCTCGTCACAATGCGAATGGTGAAATAGAGCTGATGGTGGAATACCAGGAGAACTCCTCAACAATTAACGTCCCTGCATCGGGAAAAGCAATATTTTGTAAAAGGGGATGGGCAAGTTGACATTAGGCTATTGTAACTTATATACATGATAAACAAACCCACTAAAAAGCGAGATATAAAAACATTTTAACAAAAAAAAACCGACTTCCAAAAAAACACTACAAAGTGAAAAATAACTTTAATTTCGAAAGTCGGTGGCAAAAACTAAAATACAGATCCAAAGACACCGACTTCCGAAATTAAAGTTATTTTTCACTTTATAGTGTTTTTTTTGGAAGTTGTTTTTTTTACTAAAATGTTTTTTTTTTTAATATCTACATGTCCACGTTTCAACTTAAAGGTGAGTATAGACAAGAGCATTTACTTGTAACAAAACATCTAGCATTCGCCGTTTTATAAATTGATCGAACCGCATTTCGAACACGACGCGCGATGTTTTGTTACGACCTGATTTTTTAAACCAACGAGCGTATTGGAGTAACATTTTATCGAGCAAAGGCACGAGTGTTCAAGAACGCACAATCATCAAAAATGATCGCAAGGTAGAAAGAAATGTTACAGATCAATGCTCACTCTTCGAACGCAGCGTCAAGCATTCGGAGGAATGTTACATTACATGAAAATGCTTTTTGAAACTGAGCTTTTGCCCGTGTTGTACTATTCGTCCGAACGTTACATTACATGGAAATACTCTAGTGTATACTCAGCTTAGTAAAAACGACCATTGTTTTTAGCTGAAACGTTGTAATGTGATGAGTAGGTTTATAAATCACGTTTTATGTCACTCGAAAAAATTAATTAAGGCAAAAAAATATCAAAAATATAGTAAGCATACATTTTGAAGGAACTTGAAAGTTTTGCAATGATAAACAAGTTGGATTCCGGATTGCGATAATATGTCTGTCTTCTTACTCCATATTTTCATATTTTTGTTTTGTTACTGAAACATTTTATTTAATACTTGTATGCGTTCTGAGATTAACAAGCTGATGACCCATACCTCTAAAGGTACACAGGCCACCAATCTGTCAAATATATTTAATGGATATTCAACTTTATCGCTAAAGCATTAATCTAAATTTTTTGCCTCTCCAAAAGCCATCGCTATGGGCACAAAAAAACGTGTGTATGCAGTAAATGAAACACCGTAATCAATTTAAAATTTATTGCTACTCACATAAAGCTCAACTTTCAATAGCACTACACTAAAAACATGATTGTACATTTTCTACATTTATTCATTTAAGGCTAACAATACAAAATTTGTTTAAAAAAGGCACTGAGATTTGTTTAACAAAGGAGTTTGCAACATTGTACAGGTTATTTAGCAAAAGATAATTTTTCTAAGAGAAAAACGTATCTATACTTTTAATCCGATTATCGAGAATGTATAAAATGGTCTTCAGTTCCGCAGATGTAGTCGACCTCGTAATTTAACTACAATTTGACCCATTTGACACACAGTAAATTGAAACTTTGTCTGTGTGGTGCCGGACTTAAAGAATAGCACCACCCCATACTTCCCGTGGGTGTCGTAAAAGGCGACTAAGGGGCGTACCGGAGAATGGGCAGCAGCGTTCTCTATGCATTCCACCACCATACCATACTTCTATCGCCAACCCGCCTGCCAAGCGTGGCGATTATGGCAAACCCCCCCTATTTTGTGGGAGGCCTATGTCCAGCAGTGGACGTCTTTCGGCTGAAATGATGATGATGTAATGATGAAATTGAAACTTCACTAAGGTTCAAAATATCTTACTTTTACATAGACAAATAGACCTTGTCGTTTTGAGACGTGCGTGGCGTCCGTGTTGGTATGAATGGGTTTCGATCAACAATAGTTATACCTACTATATATAAGATTCGAAATCTACTAACAGATAAATGTTATTATAATATAAATTACTTTTTGACCTGCTTGAACTTTTATATTATTATTTCTGTACTAATATAATTTTCATAAAATGTAATAATGAATGTTAGGGAATCCGTCTTTAGCCTTTGCTTTATTGAAGTAATTATTTGTTGGTTATATAAAAAAAAAAATTGTACGCCTCGTCAGGCAAAACATGTACGGACTTGTTACCTATATTTAAGATCTTGCATGCTTAATTTGTATGCAAAAAATATACATATATATTTTTATTTCTTTCTTATTTGCAAAATAGTTGGGCAAACGTCATCTAAAACTATTCCAAATTTCAAGTTGATAGTATTAGTAGTTCTTGAGATATCCAGCTGTGACGGACAGACAGACAAACTTAGTCTCACCATAAGGGTTCCGTTTTCACCATTTTGGTACGGAACCCTAAAAACGGCCGGAAAAGAAGACAACAAGCAATGTTGTGGTCTTATTTTGCAACATAGTTTTTTCAACCTTATTGCTTAGAAATTATGTTTTATTTTTGCATAAATATATTAGTTTTTATTTAAAAAAATACGTTTAGTTCTCAATCAAAGTAGTAAAACACATTACAAACTATAATAAACTTTGTGTTTGAAAGTTAAGGTTTATGATCAAGTTTTAAGCAAATGCGACTACTTGTGCGATAGGTTTTTGTTCCTAATCCTTAATCTAGTGCTATTATTGTTGATCGAAGTGCCTGGTGAAGGAATTACGAGGTCGACGACACTATTTTTCTATCACCCATTTCAGTGTATTTTTATAAGAAATAACAACAATGTCGATAATAACAATTTAACTAACAAACAATACCAATGTGGTTTGACTATACAAATAATAACATGGTAACAAAATTATTATTATTATTATTATTAGTCACATTGCTTTGGTTAAGATTACATTGAATGTAAGGAAAATAATATCAACTATTTTACTTGAGGACAACACAATTTGTATTTTATTTCAATTAAAATAGTATTTCTACTTCAGTTAAATGCTATTATTTTAAAGAAATACTAATTAAGTAAATTAAAATGCTTAGAACAAGGTATTCGTTTGCAATAATACTGAGATACACAGGGTTCGGGGATATTAATGATGATAAAATGATCAGGTACTAAAATGTACGTAAAAACTAATCAATACCATTTTCAGCTTAAAATTACTAATATTTACTGTCAATGCAGTAAAACCGTTTCCTGCACTATTAAAATGTATTTTTAGTAAAAAGTACTTTTTTTATCGTATGCTAAAATAAAAGACTATCTCGCCATACGACCTTTACTGATTACAAGCGGAAGGTGAATTCATACCTATATTCCACTAAGATAACGTCACAAGTATAATGTAAACTAAGCAAAAACTAACATCAAAGATAACGTGATTCTTCACTCAAGGTCGTGACGCAAATGGTAAACTAGGCTCACGGAAGACATTTATCAACACAATATCAATTGTAACAAAAAATGTGTTTGTTACCTAATCACTTGATAACGTAACATACACGTAAAACATTTACTTAAGTTAAAATGAATGTAACATTTTATAGTGCCTAAAACCATAATAAAAAAGTGGATAAATGTTCTTCGATTTTAAATAAATTAGTAGGTAGGTACCTACTTAAACCCTTACTTAATAAAAGATAAAAAAGTCAATAACACTGTAAAGACAATCTTAAATCCATCAGAATAAATATAATCTCACTTTTCTATTTTACGCCTCGAAACGAGGCGTACACCTTTCCGCGAGGCATAAAAAGCTTCACCTACAAAATTAAATAATAATAATAACTACGTGTGCATTTCAATACTTTTTTGCAGATCTTTAAGCATGTCCCAGAAAACTAATAGTAGAACAGTGTGAGGCGCTTGCCGTAAGTAGGACGGTCCCATGCCTTTACAAAAGGCTATAAGGCCTTCTGCCTTGACGATTTTTCTCGCACAGTCGGCGATGCCGGCGTACATAACGCCTTTACCGTTCGCGTCAACAGCTGAAACAAATATTTTGGTTTAGACTTGATAACTTAATATATATTTCATATGGGTTCCCCTTTATAGCAGAACTTTTTATGTCATAATAATATTTTGCATAACAGCGTATAGCATAAACCTCATTTCGCAGAAAATCGTTTGGCATACACTCATTTATCATACATTCAAAACTCATAATTTTGTAAGTCAGAATCATCTTTAGCCATAAATTTCATATCCATAATAATTAAAAATCGCAGAAAGTTCACAGTCAGAATCGTCTTTTGGCATACGTGAGTTCGTGCAAAGGGGTATTAACCTAACCATTTTTTTAAAATAATTAATTAGGGTCTAAGTTGGTTTACAAGCAATAATATGTAGCGGCATCTACAACGCCACATGCGAACAACGCGTCATACTGACGTCACGCAAATCCTGCATCGCGCAAGCAGAGTTTACCGCGCAACTAGCATAGATACAACGGCCTGACATGAGTCATCGGGCAGTTGCCCGCCAGACACAACACCCGTCTGGTCGGAGGATCCTCCCTTTTCTATAGAGTATGAGTGAACTTTACACCCTGTTCCTCATACCTCTACAAATAAATAAGAGGTAGTCGACCTATTTCTGTCTACAGGGTTTAAAGGAACCTAACCTAACCCAAGTCGGGGTGCTCCAAGTCCCGAGATCGCTTAAAGAAACCATTATTTTTATAGTTCATTCAAATACCATGGAAAAATACACCGAACAAACAATATTCGTTAAAAAATAAAATCCTGCCATCTTAAAAGTATGCCATTGTAAATTCGGACATAATATAAACGTTCGTCCAAACAATAATTATGTAAAAAAAATTTTAGAACATTATGCCAAGTGTGTTATGGCCAAATATAACTATGACACTCTGCAATACTGTAGCTTCCTATTAGTGAAATCCGTTCGTAGTTCCAAAGATTACCCCGGGACAAGCAAACACACAACTTTTACCTCTTTATAATATTACTATAGTTAACGTAACGCTAATAAAATAGTAACATAGTTTCATGACAAAAAAAAAACAGAAATATTTTAGTCATCTTTAACTTTCCTGTTTTTACTCAGTCAATAAATAAACGAATCAATGTTCGTGTGCAGATAGATGATGTCACATAAATATAGTTGCCGGCACGTAACTTGGCAAGAGTTTTTGTAGTGGGGGAAGTTTGCGCATGCAAAATTTCATACATTTTTATATGCGCGAACTTCCCCCACTACGAAAATCTCTTGCCAAGTTACGTGCCGGTAATTGTACACACTAGTATTTTTTACGACGATAAACTATTTTGATAAGGAATATATTTTTCTAGAGTCATTCATGCCCGATAGCGAAAAGGCCACATCCAGGCCAGGCTCCATTGCGGAAATAAAAAAAAAAGCGCGGTCACTGTCGGACTGCATAGAAAAGAAAGAGAAGCGCGATGACACAACACTGGTAATTTATTGCAAAATATGAAGCAATTATCTATTTACAAAAATCTATTGTTTGGACTAAAACATTAAAACACTAGTGCTTTTAGTATGTTGCTTGTAGAAAAATCTGACAAAAAATCAGAATGATTGTTTGTTTAATACGAGTAGTATGGTTTTTATTGTAAAAAGAAAGATTGTAGAGGTATCTTCATGATTTTTTTCTATCGTATCAAATTAGTTTGTATTATGTTTTCAACACACTATCTACCTAGCATATATCCTGAAGAATATCATATAATTTTCTGATTTTGTTTACTATATAGATCATATACTTTTATTGCTTCTAAAACTTGCGTTTTTTGCGTGTAGGTCCTGCCGGTCGATTCTGTAAAAATCTCACCGTGAAAACTAAGGTAAAGTGAGTTTGTTTTTGCTAGGAACTATTGACAGCTCACTCCACGCTCACTTCACCTAAGTTTACACGGTGAGATTTTTACCGCACCGCTGTAATCCCCTTAACACAGGTTGGGTGCAGAGGGGTATTATATAAGGATCACGCCCCCCCCCCCCCCCCCCCGTGTAGGTAAGAGACAGTAAGAGAAACATACTAATATTTCATAAGTTATTGTAAATCGCACAGCAAACACTTATTTTGTCATTGAATCGGGAACTAAGAATGCGTAGAATGGAACGGTGGCTGCAAAGAATGTTTTTTATGAGAGCAGGCCGGGGCCCCCGAAGATCGCGGGGCCCTGGGCACTTGCCCAGAGTGCGCAATGGAAAAGAGGGACCCGAATCTACCAAATTTAAAACATGACCCGTCTTTGCTGCATACGAGTGCCTTTTTACCCGACTGCGCGACGCAAAGGAGTGGTAATGTGTTCATCAGCCTATGTATGTATGTATGTATGTTTATATGTTCCTTTGAAGCACTATACAGACCAAACGCCTGGGCCGATTTTTATGATTCACACGTTAATCGATTCCTCTTAGTCCGGCGAGTGTCACTAAAGACATGACGTTAGTGAAAATTCAATATGGCGACTACTGGACGCCATATTAAATTTTTTTTTTTAATTTTTTTTTTCAAGATCTATCGAGTGGGGTATCAAAATAAAGAGTTTTAAAAGGTGATTACAAAAATATATACAACATATATACTTAAAAGCAATTCGAAGTGACAAATCGCAAAAAAACACCAACCAAGAACTAAATCGTCTGCGAAATCTTTCAAATTTGTAAACTAAAAAGCTGGAAATAAAAAAAAGTTATTTAAAAAAATCAAAAAACCCGACTGCGGTAAAAAACTTAGGTAAGTTAAAAGAAACTGAAAAGCTAAAAACAAGCCCATTTTAAATTAAATAAAAGTTGGAAGCAGGCGGGACCCATTTGAATTTGAAATGAAAATACAATAATAAAACTGGCCAAGTGCGAGTCGGACTCGCACACGAAGGGTTCCGTACCACAAGGCAAAAACGCCGAAAAAACAGGTTTGTTGTATGGGAGCCCCCCTTAAATATTTATTTTATTTTAATTTTATTTTTTATTAATAAAGTTAAAATACAACTGAGTATTTTGTGAATATTTCAAGTGCCTACCTGTTGCCATTTTTGATATCGAGCAATAAAGGGCAAAAAAATCGCATTTGTTGTATGGGAGCCCCCCTTAAATATTTATTTTATTTTGTTTTTAGTATTTGTTGTTATAGCGGCAACAGATATACATAACTTGTGAAAATTTCAACTGTCTAGCTATCGCGGTTCTTGAGATACAGCCTGGTGACAGACGGACAGACAGCGAAGTCTTAGTAATAGGGTCCCGTTTTTACCCTTTGGGTACGGAACCCTAATAAAAATGATATGGGTCCCGCCTGCTTCCAACTTTTATTTAATTTAAAATGGGCTTGTTTTTAGCTTTTCAGTTTCTTTTAACTTACCTAAGTTTTTTACCGCAGTCGGGTTTTTTGATTTTTTTTAATAACTTTTTTTTAAATTGGTATATTGCTAAAATTGCAGAAGCTTCTAGATAAAGGATGCCATACCTTGGTTGTAAAGCCGCGTCATAATGACGTCCATTGGGTTCAGGAACACGGTCTTCACCAGCGCTCCGATGTTACTCGCTATGAACGCTGACAAATACTTTGATTGTTGAAAAACGTCGTTGTTGTCCATCCATTCTTTACACCTGGAAAAACATGAAAATACACGTTAATTATCATAGAAGTGGTTAGCTGGATAGTGGTTAATAATCGAGATAGATGGCGTGCGATATGAGAAACCACATAGGCCTCTCCAATCAGTCAGCAGTAAGTCTGACCAATTTGAGAGGTCATTTGAGGGGTTATAGCATTCGCTATAATCGAGTGATGATAAGAATCGTGACCTGCCTAATCTTTTCCCAACGATGTTGGGGTCAGCTTCCAGTCTAACCGATGCAGCTGAATACCAGTATTTTACATGGAGCGCCTGCCTATCTGAGCTCCACAACCCAGTTACTGGGTAGTATCTTGTTACCCGGTAGCTGGGTTGTGGAGGTCAAAGAAGACCTTGGTGACAGTGGTTTGTCAGACTTTTGGGCCTCTGACTACCCAAGAATATTCTCAAGTTTTTCTAACCAATGTAAACTTCGTCGTCGTCGTTTCAGCCGATAGACGTCCACTGCTGGACATAGGCCGCCCCCAATTTTGGGAGGGTTTGCCATAATCGCCACACTTGGCAGGCGGGTTGGCGATCGCAGTATGGTATGATGGTGGAATACATAGAGAACGCTGCTGCCCATTCTCCGGTACGATCCTTAGTCGCCTTTTACGACGCCCACGGGAAGTAAGGGATGGTGGTATTCTTTAAGTCCGGCGCACCACACAGACAGATAAACAAACAGACTGTAAACTTAGTGTTACTTATTTACTAGCTTCTGCCCGCGACTTCGTCCGCGTGATATTTCTTGTTCGGGCCCCACCTCGTCGAATCGCATCGCCTACCCGCGCTGTTACTTCGTTCTGACTTTGTTTTCTTTTTGCGCGGCTCTTAAAAGTGCTAGCGTGATGTTATATAGGCAATAGGCTACCTCAAGAATTGGGCTATCAAAGGCAAAAATCTATTTTCTTATCCGACTGGTACGGTCAGCAACAAAAGTCGATTAACACATCACTTTTTTTAATCTCAGTTATTGAGCAAAATATTTGTTCAAAATTGCAGCAGAAGTGTTAATCGACTTTTGTTGCTGACCGTACTTCTGGAGATTAGCGTGTTCTAGCAAAGAAAATACTCTTCAGCTTTATTATTAGTACAGATTTTCTAAGTACATAATTTTTACATGTTCAAAAGATAATCTAATCCCTTATAAAAGGCATGATTGTGGGTATATTACAAAAAGCGACTGATATTTACTAAAGTTCGATAGTAGAGGTAGTGTTACATGTCTTGGCTGCAAATAACCGGGTACTGTTGCTAAGTTATTGCTAAGGCCTCGGTATCGAAGTCAGCGATTGCGGGGCATAAGCGGCGGCGGCGGCGCGGGGAGCGGCGCGACAATGCAGATCGCAGACCCGGTCTCGAAGCAAGCGGGCAGATCATAGATTAATATTCTAATAGGGCAGATCGCGCGGCGCTAGAGCGTCGTCGTGTTGTGTTATGAGAAATTAGTGTCTCTGTTCGCGAACTAAATGCCTAAACAGCGACGACAACATCTTTTTGATACAACATTTTGAAACGTCGGCCGTTAAGAAGCAAAAAGTAAAATGCACAACACTACGTCAATGCAGACCCGCGGGCACCGCTAGTCGAGTGCGCATCGCTCGTACGCCGCTGCCTTTGAGGCCAGTTCCATATAAATCTATGCATTAAAACGCGCCGCTCTCCGTGCCGCCACCGCCGCCGCCGCACTCTGTTTCGTCTAGAACAAGCTAGCTGGACAAAAACAACATTAAGATTTCCTTGAAACATGAATGGGGGTAGTTAGGATATTAGTTGGTGATTACCGTATCAACTATGGTTTTTGCATAAGTCATACACAGCATCGTTAATGAGGGTAAGTATATAAAACAATTGGGAAAAAATCATAATTTCAGTTGCATTTTTGTTACTGACACGATTGCGTCTCCCAAGGTTATTTTAGAAGTTGTGATAAATTTTATTTATGGATCCTATTGCCAAAAGTGAGTACTTTTTTCTATATAATAACAATAAACTAATATTCATACTACATTATATTCTGAGCGCCGCTAATCCGGAAATTGAGTTATTTTTTCCAAAAATTCAAATTCAATGGACGATAACTAAAGATCCCCCGAGATCCCCCGGCTGATTTTTTTTCCCCTGATAGACACATGCTTCTTAATTATAAGGACACCTTCTCTGTCTGCGATGGTCTGCGACGTAAGATGTAATTTTTTTTTTTCAGGTAGCACTTTTACAGTCACTAAAATGGAGCTTTTCGAAGAATGAGTGAAACATACCAAAAGTGACCGAAATAAGGCGCTTTTTATGTTTGTTTCACAAAAACATAATCTCAGTGGTATAACAGAAGCATCTGTGAAGGACGTCAAGACTATTCTTTCCCGGTTTTCTTCAAAACTTTCGGAGAAATGGGAGAATTCTTTCCGAGGTCGAGATCGTTTCTTAGCTTCTAATGCTAAGTGGCTAGAAGGTCAAGACATACAGTTTAGTGTTGCTTATGACCTAGCAGAAGCATCAACATCATTACACTCGCTGCATGGTCCCGGGAGACCGTCTGTGGATATGGCAAACGCAAGTGCCAAAACCAAAAGGCGACGTGTCGATGATTTGGTTCAGTTACGAAGCACTGAGGAACTTTTGGTTGCTGCTGAAATAGCGTCTCGTCAATCAGGCAAACGCAACGTCGCGAAACTGATTCGAGAAGTTAGTGAGTGTCCCGAAAAGTTTAATGATCGAAAGTCGAGTGATCTCAAGCAGCAAAGGTGCCTTACAAGTGATGAGGCGCTTGCATATTATATAGACTCCAAGTCTACTAGTTACGCCTACAAACAGACGCGGAAGTGGAGTATGCTGGCTGGACATCAGGTTTTTCCATCATTTCATAGTCTTAGTAAGGCCAAGAAAGCTTGTTTGCGATGAACATGTGACGGTAACTCAGACGCGTGCTGAAATTAAACTACAAGCTGTTTTAGATAAAACAGTTAGGCGTTTAATTTCTGCGCAGCGAGATGTCATTACGGCTTGTTCTTCTGGTGGTAATAGTGGCACATCATTCACTTTAGTTAGCAAGTGGGGTTGTGATGGAAGTTCTGGTCATAGCGTTTACAAACAATAATTCACGAATAGTAGCGATACAGATGAATTTCGGTTTGTTTTTTCTTTTGTGCCGCGTCAACTACGCGAAGAAGGTGGTAATATCGCTTGGCAGAACCCTCGCCCATCCTCCACTATGTATTGTCGACCGATAAATTTTATTTTCTCTAAAGAAAGTACGGAGTTGACAGTTTCTGAAACCAATAAGGTATTGGAAGACATAAAAGACTTATTGCCGACAATATATAGTGTTGATAATGGGCCTGAGGTATCTGTCAAACATGAACTACTTTTAACAATGGTTGACGGTAAAGTATGTAATGCTTTGACCGAAACTTCTTCAGCACAAAAATGCTACATCTGTGGAGCAACCCCAAAACTAATGAACGATGAGTCCAAGGAATTTGTGGCTAATGTATCGAATCTTGGTTTTGGTATATCTACTTTACATGGTTGGATTCGTTGTTTCGAATGTTTGCTTCACATTAGTTACCGTCTTGATGTTAAGAAATGGCAATTACGTGATCAAACTGAGAAAAAATGTAAATACTGTAAATATTAATGATGAAGATTATTATGCAGAGGATTCTTCTGAAGAGAACTTAGTGATGATAAATAATTCGTACATTTGTCCTCATAATAATTCAATTCATATTAGTTTTTAGTAGTAAATCGTTATTTAATAGGTTAATTGTGTAGATAATTTGCTTAGTCGTAATTTTTAATTCAATGTATAAGTACTAATTAGTTTAATTATTCTTATAATATTAGTTTAATGATTGCATAATGTATTTAGCTTTAAATATCCATTAGTTTAATTGATATTTCGAACAAGTCATGCAATAAACACCTTTATTTTTAATTAATGTATTTTATTTTCGAAGTCCCGCATTTTTATGGGTTTCCAAGTATTTTAAACGATGAAATCTTTTATATTCGTGTCCTGCAGAGGTTTTAAAACCTATATCCATTAAAAAATAATTTTGTCCAGCTAGCTTGTTCTAGACGAAACACAGTGCGCCGCCGCCCCGCGCCCGCTGATTTCGGGTCCGTAGCCCAACGGGGCTCTGTATAATTATATTATTATTATATCACCTAAATTAGTGACCACGGATAAAAACTTCAAAAACCCCGGGCATTTGGGTGGAATAAAAAAAACCCCCGGACTCCCTCGAAAAATAAGTTACAATAAAATAAAAAATCGTTAAGTATAATTTTTTTTTCTTATTTATAGAATATCGATTTAACCTCAATAATAGAAATGAAACGCTTAGTTTATTAATCAATTATACACTCTTCTCTATATGAGAGGTATTCTGTTAACAAAAATAATTAGGAACACTTCTTTTTGGAATCAATGAAAATTAAAAATAAAGTAAATCAAAAGCAAATTATGAATTGACACGAGCGCGCACATTTGCCGCGCGGCTAATTTTTACCCGACTGCGTCAGAAGGAGGGTTATGTTTTTCGAGTGTATGTATGTATGTATGTATGTATGTATGTATGTATGTATATTTCTTTGGCACGCAAGCCTAAACGGCTTGATCGATTTCAGCTTGAGAGGTGCCGTTAGATTCGTCTTAATTGTGAGAGTGACACTGGGTACATCAAAATTGAAAAAAATATTAAAATGGCCGATTTATGGCGCAATATGTCTTCAAAAAAAAATTTTTTTTTCTCGAAACCTATCGAGTGGGGTATCAAAATAAAGGGTTTTAAAAGCTGATTACAAAAATATATATAACTTATATGGTTAAAAGTAATTTGAAGTGAGAAAACGTAAAAAACAAGTACCAAGAGCTAAATCGTTTGCGAAATCTTTCACATTTGTAAACTAAAATGCTGGACATAAAAAAATTAATTTAATAAATAAAAAAACCCGACTGCGAAACTGAAAAGCTACAAACAAGCCCATTTTAAATTAAATAAAAGTTGGAAGCAGGCGGGACCCATACCATTTTATCATATTTTCAAATTCAAATGGGTCCCGCCTGCTTCCAACTTTTATTTAATTTAAAATGGGCTTGTTTGTAGCTTTTCAGTTTCGCAGTCGGGTTTTTTTATTTATTAAATTAATTTTTTTTTAAATATGATTAATGCTTTAATTTATTGCAAATCATTCAAAGTCGGATTTCCCCTAACACAGAAAGTGCCCGGGTTTCACCAGGACACTTTTTCAGGACCCCGCCCGGACGCTCCCCGGACGCCCATCAAACTAGGACAATTCCGGGGAAACCCGGACGGATGGCAGCCCTATGTATAATAAATAATTATGAACAACTTTTACTATGTGACCAAACCTGAAATCGCGAAAAAAAAATCAGCTGTTCCCTACATTTATGTTCGTATAACTCGTCAAAATGTAGGGAACAGCAATTTTTTTATCGCGATTTTAGGTTTGGTCACATAGTAAAAGTTGTTCATAATGATGAGTACAATGACCTCTTAAGAGGTTGTTAATGTTTTAACAATAACCCTGTATATTATATAATAAAAGGTATATTACT
Organism: Mesoligia furuncula; assembly: GCA_916614155.1. Taxonomy (NCBI): domain Eukaryota; kingdom Metazoa; phylum Arthropoda; class Insecta; order Lepidoptera; family Noctuidae; genus Mesoligia; species Mesoligia furuncula. Next base: position 25,848,292 of record OU744803.1, read on the forward strand.
AACGAGGCTATCTCTGACGCAAGAAGGCGTTGTCTAGCAGTGGCACTGCGATATGGCGTTAAGATAAATAAACGATCCTCAAATAGCGACAGTTTCATCAGCTGACTCTTGCAACACTACGTCAGTACATCTTTCTTATCCTACTAATATTATCTTATCGATCGAGTCTTATGCGGGTGAAACCGCGGGGCGTAGCTAGTAATATTATAAATGTGAAAGTTTGTGAAGATGTTTGGATGTGTGTTACTCAATCACGCATAAACCGTTGAACAGATTTGGATGAAAATTGGCGCCTAGATAGACCCTTTCCTGGATTAAAACATAGGATACTTTTTATTCCGATATTCCCAAGGAATCGAAACTTACGCGGGTGAAACCGCGTGGCGCTGCTAGTCATTGTTATTTTAGTTAACATTTTTTTTTTAGCAGTGTTTGCTCATTGCTATCGGCCCCGACTTACGAGCTGAAGGCCGTGGATTCTTTACTTTGTGTAAATGATTTCATCACCACTGTTCTCAAAATGGTGAAGAAAAACATCGTGAGGAAACAGCTATGTCGTAGAACCAGAAATTCGAAGACATATGTTTTGGGTTCTACGGTACAAAAAATTATAAAAACTACTTACACAGCAAAAGAAGCAATTTGCGACGCAGACCCAATGGAGTTTCTCATCATCATTCCGTGGGCACCTCTCCACAATCCTAATACACCATTCTTGTTGTAAATATTCTTCATAGCCACTACCATCCCTGGGTGAGCATGCTGGGTCCCCACAGCTATCTTCTGCGAGGAGTAGGACATGAGCTGAGTCTTCACCAGTTGTAGGGGGCTCCCGCAAAGTCCCCCACTCATTCCTGATATGCAGCCGAAGAAGAGACTGTTTAAGAATTTAGTTTGGTTGTCCTTGTCTCTCAAGAGGCCATAGTCATCTGCATGCTGGTAGATGCCTAACCTACGATGGAATTACTTATTAGTGAAAGTTTTAAAATGATTTTAATCTAATATTTTATTGCGACTTACGCAGAGATATTTTTTTATGTTGGTCTATTGAATGAATTTACTGTTTGATTAAAACCATGTTCTTGGTTTTCACATCTTTCATTTGATTGCTTATTTTTAAAATTATTATTTATTTCAAGTGTTTACATAATTTTAAAGCTAACAGTCTTAAAATAATAATATGTACAAGTATATAAAAAGGAGGGGAAATAAACAAAGGGCATCAAAAAATTCGTCCGCATCGCTGTCAACAGGAAACGTGCCCAAAAGGCTGGCAGCATTGCCACGTTGTATGGCAATGTTGATTCTTTGGCCAAAAAATAGGACAGCCCTCTGGTCACGTGAAGAGTCGGCCAACCGCTTGGCGATGTCTCGAAATACAAAGTGGGCACTCGGGCCCCATGGCTCTAGTGTTTCAACCCCAAACGCTCAAACATATAAGTTCCAAAGAGATTAGAGTATTTGCACCGTTTGAGGTTTTGCGCACCGGCAACAGCCGCCCCAGCACAGCTCACCGTGCTTGGAAGATGGGATGGCGCAAGGGTGTCGAGGTCGACACACGTTGCATCCCACACCAAAGGCCTACCAACCTTCCAAGGCATTATTATTATAGTATTAGGTCATTCCGACTGGTCTCTTCCCATCGTCCCGTGCCAAGCCATTGGGTTGGCATCAGACGGACCAGGTGGTGACAAGAGCACGACGGATGATGTCATTGATGCTGGCATGCCTTGCTCTCCGGCCTGTGCTTTTACTGCAGGATAAGCCATAGTGTCCGAGGCAGTCGACACCTTCACCGCATTGGCAGCGATGCGGAATTAATTAATTTTTAAATTTAAGAATGATCTTTTTCTACAATAATACAAATTTAAATGTCAATGTAAAAAAAAACCTGTATAATAAAAACCTTACACCATCAGATCACAACATACAACATGCTTTCGAGATTCTTTTGGAAATAACCGAAATAACTGACAGCTCAAATTCAATCAAAACATTACCAATTACCATAAACAAACCAAAAAAACACCATTAACTAAACAAAACCAAAAACAGCTTACCTTACCCCGTTTACAACAAGTTGGAACCACAAAGCAGGTACAAGTCCCTTCTGCAATGCCGCAAATCCATCATGTTTCACAATGTTGAACATTGCATGGGGCACATTTTTATAGTGGACAGCGTGCTTTCCCCGGGCCCTGAGCTCCCCTTGCAACTGCATGCGGGTCTTCACAACGTCGAATGGGTTGCTGAAGAACCCAGCACCCACCCCCGCCAAACCACCCACCATGAAGTCCATTTTACTACGAAAGGTACGTTCTTTCAGCGCACAATATTGAAATACTATACCATAAGGCAATAAGCTAGTACTTATACGATGCCCAGAAAGTTATATGATTCAGAGGAAGGCTTATTGATTTTGCATGAACATAATTCTAATACAATTTTTAAAACAATAAGCGTTAATATATTTAAAGAGAACAGCATGCAATCTTTTTTTCACATGTATACGTAGGTATGTATCATCATCATGTGTGTTTATGTATTCAAATCTTTCTAAAAAAAAACACAATTAAGCAAATAGAAATACTAATTACACATCTGTAGGTTATCTATTAGTGACACATCTGGAAGGTAGCTTTTTGTCATTGGCTCTGTTCCCATTGCTTAGTTATTTTCCTATAGATATCTCATTTGTCATTTAAAACATTGATTTAAGAGTGTCAAAGCTACTTGATGAATCAGATCTATGTTTTCTTTATTTATGTACACATGGCTCTCACTTGACGCAGACAGTTATATATATATATAAATAAGTATTTTCTATTTATATTGGTTTAAATATGTATCAAGGCTATTACAGAGAAGCAATGTAATGGAAAGAAATGCAAAAATAACTTGAAAATGTTTTAATAAAAAATAATATACACCGAGTTTTTCACGTTAAGTATCCAAAAACTTTGGCAAATGCTTCTGTAGCTTTTACAAATCAAATCTAACAAAGAAAATAGTACTTGAAAAGGGTTTGTATCAAACATATTTGTAAATTGATTTAATAAAATTGAATGGTGCTATGCAGTAAGAAAGGGTCTTAACTTAATTTTGATAAGTTTCAGCCCGTCAAATCTTATGAATGAAAATACGATGTTGCCAGTTCGGATAAAGAGGCATGCATATCGGGTGCTTTGCGTCAAGGTATTTGGTTTGTATGAAAATTAACAAAAAATAAGAATTAATTAATGTGTCCATAATGAAAAATGCTTATTTCCATGGTCTGAACATCTGGTTGAAGTTTATGTATATCGTCCGGAACACGGTGTATACAGTTTGGTCATGCGGAGTGAGAGTTACTTTAAATTTCAGTTCAAGAATCAAAGAAAAAATAAGGAAGAGAATCAGAGAAGAATAACTTTTTAATTTGAATAAGATTAGTATACATAGAATATTATTATAGGTATGTAGCTGGTCAAAATAAATTAACTTAGTATCTGATCAGACTTCTGTGGATTTAATGGGTTTACAGAATAACTGCAATAATGTATTAAAAAAGGTTTACACACCTTGTTCAGCAAAGCACACGTTATACAAATTATACAACAGCCAAATGTTAACATTGCATTGCACAAATACACTCTTACATCTTCAGAATGGTTAAATAAATCCTGATTTTATTCACAACAGACGATTTTAGATTATTTTATTGTTTTAAATAATCAATAGAGTATTGTTAAACAATATTTTTGTAGCGGGATATTTGTAACGAAGTTCAAAATTAGAGTACCGAGTACTTTTAATTCATAAAAGATAAAGATTCCGATTTTCACACGATACCTTGTTGTGGTGGTAGTCACGTGTGAATTGACGCAAAAATTAACGTACTGTGATGTAATATCAGTTACTTTACCAGTATTATCGCACATGCGTCACTCAAAACACTTATCAAATTTTATTTAGAGTAGAAATAGGTGCATTTGTATCATCACTTACCTAAACTTTCAGTGTCGTTGAATATGTGCTGCAGTCATCTATTGTATTCTATTAATGATATATGGGTCACCATCATGGGCCGCTGTGAATTCGATTACGCTACGGAAAACATAAGGGAAAATGTTATAATTATATTTCCACTATGATTTCGTAATACAGGAATTTATCGTATGTCAAACAAACACTGAGACAGACTTGTCAAATTTGAAATTGACAGCAGGCAATCAGCTGATAAAAAAGTGCGTTCGTGTTCATTCATCTAAATCAGTGGTGCCCAACTGTTATTGCTCCAAGGGATATTTTGAATAAAAATACGATACCCCAAGCGGGCGCCGCCAAGTTAATACAAAAATATAAGTGATATAAAGGAAACTACATTATACAATTACACCACTTATTATTATGTTGGAACAGCAAAAGCTAAATGCGATACTTGGCTATACACATTTTCAGAAAGCTTCTTAAAGTCTGGTTGGTAATCTTCTGTGCAACCCAAAATCATATACACTTTTTGACGTGTTCCTTAGTTAACATACTTCTGTATTTGGTTTTGATTACTTTTAAAAGAAAAAGAAAAAGCACGTTCACATAGATAATTATGTTGACCCAAAAAATGCTTAACGTTTTTGTATCTAACAGGGTCCATGAACTTGAAAACTTCGTCGCTTTTATTGTCTGTGCTTTAAAGGATGATATCACTGCGTAGAAGCTGCGTAGTGTAATAATTTCACTGACCTCTATAATACAACTTGTATTATAGAGGTAAGTGAATAATTTCCAATTTTACAAAATTTAATTTTTGCAGATTTAGGTATTCCTTATCCGATTTTGTTCGCGGGCGCCTAGAAAACAGGCCGCGAGCTACAAGTTGGGCACCACTGATCTAAATGAGTTCTTAACTCATCATTTCAGCTGAAAGAGATCCACTGCTGGAAATGGGCTACCCCTACATCGCATCCAATGGATTCCTGCGGCCATCGCCAGGTCACCGTTCATCGGTTCATCTTGTGGGAGGCCTTTCAACGCTCCGTTTTCCAATAAGCAGTCTCGACTCCAGAACCGGCCATCTGTTCTGCGAGTAATGTCAATGCCCATGCCCACTGTTCATCTCGCGCGGGCTAGCAACGTCGTATTTCCAGCGGTTTTTAATGATTATTTTATTTAAACGAAATACAGACGAGACGCCAGCACATCAAGCTACTATAATCAGTCTTTTTCTTTCTTTTCTTTTTCTTTTGATCGTTGGTGCCACATGCCACATGTAGATGTGACATGCCGGTTTCCTCAAGATGTTTTCCTTCACCGTTTGAAAGCAGTGGTGTTGAGATAATTTACACAAAGTAAAGCGCCTGTCTGGGTTCGAACCTACGACCTATAACTCAAGTCGCGGCCCGTTACCACTTGGCGACCACTGCTGGTTGGAGAAGCTGCAATTAAGCATTGCAGTTCCTAACTCCATGTCGACCAAGGACGCCGCATTAGATGTTTCCACTGACCTCTACACTAGAGGTCAGTGAGTCCAGTGTACCTACTTGTATTATAGATAGAGGTCAGTGGATGTTTCACATAAAAAAATCTTGCGTGAAGGTCGGAATCGTAATAAATGATCTGGCTGAAAATAAATAGTATGGAGAGAAAAAATGTCAACAAAGTAAACAAATAGGCAAATAGGTAATATATCGTTTGACAATTTATTATATAATAAGAAAATTAAAAGGTTTTGGGCTACATTAATAAATTTACACTATAATGTAATTTACATTACACATATTTAAACCAAATTTAATAAAGAAACCAAAAAACATGGCTGTTAGGACTGCAATGTTCCTATTCGAAGTAGTGGTAGAAAGCATCAAGAGCGTGAGTATGCTAGAGACTCGAGGCTTGGTTATAAAAAGTGATTTTGCTAACATATTTTCATTGGAACTTAGAGATCCGAAACAAATGCATATAGTTATGCCAGAACCGCTCCCTCTACCACCTGAGCCACCTGGAAAGAAAGGCAAAAAAAAGAAAAAACCAAAGCCAAAACCAAAAAAGGGCAAAAAAGGTAAAAAAGGTAAAAAGGGTAAAGTGGAGGAACCACCACCGGAACCAGTTATACAATCCGGCCAGTCTGTATTATTCGCAAGTAGCGCAGAGGTATTAATACAAAATATGATGAACTCCCCTCTGGAACTGTCCTTATGGAGCAAGGAAGAAAAATTAGTCTTTATCGGCACAACTACCATACCTTGGGACCCAATATTTATAACGTATTTATCACAGATAGCTAATTGTGAGGTACCTCCTCCTGTGATCTTAAAAGATGAGTACAATATATTTGAAGAAGGCACAGCGAAACTAATAGCGAAAATATCAATTCAAGTTAAACTGTCATTCTTGAACGATAAGCTTACAACAGCATTTCGTACACTTTCAGAGGATCCTTCTATCAGAAAATTTCTCTACACTGGAATTAATTCAAAAACGACGTCTTACATGTGTACTTTGAAGTCGACGGATGAAGCTTTTGAGGAGAATTGTAAAAAGATAGAAAATCAATTTACTGTAGACAAGCCAAAGCCCACTAAAATTGCATATGCCGATTACAAAAATGCTCCTGGGGCCAATCTCGCCTTCTTTAATGAAGGCGATTATTGTTGTATGGGTCATGCGGATAAACCTCCCGAATCGATATACAAATCGCCTGAGACTTGTCCGGACATCGATTTTATTATTGACTACGTTAGGAAGATCATTGTGTCCTGTAATGATAATTTGAGAATGTTAACACCTCGGCCAACAATAACTCCGAGAGTGAAAGCTACCGATATTGACAGACTTTGCTACTGTCGGGAGACAGCATGGCCCAAGGGCGAATTCGCTGAACGGTTTAAGAACGAAGCACAAACTGGTCCGTGTCCACTTTGTATCGATTCTGGCAAAAAACCCAAGGGATCTAGGGCCGCTACTTTCGACATTGCTAATATCCGGGGCCCATGCGGTAAACCAGAATGTAAAATTGCGAGAGATATAAGGGCCTATATTGAAAACCTCGTAGATGAGGACAATGAAGAATTTAAAATCGATGATCTTATAGGGCCGTGCGGAAACAAAGAGTGTACAGTAGCTGCAACGATTCAAGACTTTCTGCGGCATGAAGGCGTGTTTACTCATGGAGCAACACACGAGGGCACGTCTACTCAATGCGCTTGCATAGAAAAGATGAAAGAATCGCTGACCAAGAGAGAGTCATGCGAAACTGTATGTAGTAAAGATTGCGAGCATGCGTCGAGCGAAGCGAGTGTATGTGAAGGGAAAGGGTGCCCTTTTAGAAAACAGAAAGTGTATGATGTGTTTTATTTTACAGTGCAATATGATTTTGAAAATAAACCTGATGTTAGTCCATTGCCATCAAGCAATGTATCCGGTATAAAAACTCCTGAAGGCAAATCATCTGGTTCAAAAACTCCTGAAAGTAAACCATCCGGTTCAAAGACTCCCGAAAGCAAAGGCTCCGGTTCAAACACACCTGAAGGAAAACATAAAATTATAATTTGTCATCCTCGATGCCCTTCTGGACAACTGCCGGAGACGATTCCATGCTCTAGATCCGTGTGTAATGTCGACGTCGATGAAGAAGTTGACCCCGAGTCTCTGAAGTGTATTGCACCAGTATGTCCAAAATTGAAACACGACTTCCTTCCTAGTCCTGCGGACAGTGACATAGAATTAAGACTCGACGAAATTCACAATATGTGTTGCACAAAGTCATGTGACGCAGCCGGAATGGTTAAAGATTTTATCGCTGAAGGGGTAATAAAGAAACAAAAATGCCAAGATGAAGAAAAAGAGGGCCCTTGCTACTGTGACTGCGTATGTACATTTAAATTTTCTAATAAAACTACTTACTGTGCGGTTTGCGGAGGCTACGAGTGTCTGGGCGACGATATGCGATACCAGCCAGAGCATATTAAGCCTCATCCATGTCCGGTGTACCACAAAATGTACGATAAAAAGTACATAAAAGTTAGAAGTCCGTGGGAAGACGATCAAACGAAGGAAACTGGAAGTACAAAGAGTTCAAAAGGCGGTTCAAGAACAGGAGATAGGAATAAACCTTCAAAAGGAAATGTTGATAAAAAGGGTGTTCCTGAAAAAAAAGTGCCAGAAGAGAAAAGAAGACGAAGTATAGAGAAGAAGGAAGGAGAGAAGCCAGCTCAAGAGGGTGCTGAAGAAGAAAAAGTTAAGAAGAAGCAGAAAGCTAACAAGGGAGAAGGTGATGAGAACAAGAGAAAGAAACCTACAATGGAGAAATCTGGTAAGCCTCGAAGCCTCCTGCCGCAACGAACCGTGCTTTGCGTAAATTGTTTTTAAAGTTATATTCTGTAACTGCTTGGTTAGGTAATCTACTTATTTTCATGTTATCTTTCAGTTGTGCAAAAAGCACCCATCAAAAAGGAAGATTTGAAATATAAATATCATTATCCTCCCGTTCCCGGTAATATGGGTTGGAATTGGGTAGCGGAAGACGTACCGGGAATGAAAGTAAGACATTTGATTTAGTTTTATGCGCTACGGTCAACTATGTCCACGTCCACGTCACGTCCATAGTAAAAAGTCAATATTGACAGCGCCTTTATGTCGTAGCAGTTAAGCGAAAGCGTCCTAGAAGAGCGGTTGCCGCTACATAACGGCCGCAATGACCACTGTCATGAAAATGATGGCAGCAGGGTCTAACTTTACGGTGTCAAGAACACTCTGAGGGAAACACAGTTCCATTAATAATCTCGTTTTAGTGACGTCATTCGACGGTAAATTGGGGACGCTATGTGGTGGCCACCGCAGTCTAAAGCTTATGGTTCCTTAAGAAAGGCGTAAACGGTCACACAATAATGGCAGTCCAAAGATTGAGCGTTTTTTTTACACACCTTAAAAAAAGAAAAACATATTGAAGTTCTTCCAAAAAAGCACTTGAATATGACATGTTTTGGGATGCACGAAGAAGCCTCCTTGTGTAGCACAGTTTGTTTCGCCAGTTACTCAACTGTACCGAGTGCTCGGCGCATCCTGAACAGTCATACCCAACACCTTATTTGACTGGCCAATTCTTCCCTTGCGGTGGTAGGGCTAACACCCGCCTGGTTTGCGACGACCCTCCCACCGGAGTGAAGCAGCCTGCTGTGTTTTAGTTGATGCGTGGGAGTTCCAGAGCCTTGGCATCTTCTGAGGCACGCTCGTTCCATCATATACCTCATCCATCGCTTTCCATCAGGCGTGATCGAGGTCAAGAGAGGGCACATCTAGCAATAAAAAAAAAAAAACGGACATAAACCTCATGACGGTGTCAATAATGTTCATATTCCTATGAAATGCTTTATCGCAGGGATCTTACGATCTGCTCTCTATAAAGACAAACTTAATTTTCGTCTGAAACTGTACTTAGCTTGAGTGAAGTATAAATACAGACGCCAGCACATCAAACTACCCGAAACTGTCAAATTTTCCCAATCAACTTTGAACCTTATACTTTAGCGATAAAATTGAAACAGATTATAGTAGCTTGATGTGCTGGCGTCTGCACATACTGACGCTTTATAAGTATACTATAGATCTCTGCAGAAGTTATCTAGTTGTAGACCGTATGTGTAGAAAGCGTAGATTTCGGTTTGGTGTTGGTTTATTTACGATCATATTACGATCAATGTGAAAAAAGCAAAAACCATTTAAAAAAATATCAATTAAAAAGGAACAAACAAGCAGTACCTTTGTACTCAAAAGTTATATTGAGCGCCCGTAAATAGGTAAGTAAATAACGCATTGAAAATTACACAATTTGTTTTTATAAAATATACCCCACACCCCACACTCGTTAAATGTTTTTATTAAAATTACAGACAAAAGTATATTTATAAAACTAGCGATCCATTAATTCTTGTCACGGTTTTTACTTGGCAAAACGTCAATATTTCATTATTGTGTGTAGGTAAGTTTAATATTCATGTATTACACACAGATATATATAGACCTGATAACGCAACGCAAGTATCACGATTCACGATCTGTATGAAAACCAAGCGTGCCATTTTTTTTACTACCTTCTGTGACGTCACAAGCACTATTTAGTGATGGGAAAATCAAATCGATCCAAAGACGCCGCTGCGTGCGGCAGCCGTTTCGCCCAACCCCCGGGGCCTAGCGCTAGTGGCTGCGCCCACGCTCACCCAGCCAGCAGTACTCAGGACTGAGCGCGAAAGTGGCCGCTTACGATTTTTGTACGTAAGCTGGGCACGCGAAATAGTTGCTCTTGCGTTTTCTGGTGGTGGTGGTGGTTATCTGTGATTATACACATAAACCTCCTTCTCACAGAGAGGAGCCCTATGTCCCAGGAAAACCACATTAAAATCTGTAGCGGACTTTGGAAGAACATCGAAAAGCCACGAAAAGCCACAGATGAAAAGCGACTTTAACCTTTTGACTGCCACAGTCATGTATACTTAGATGACAAACCAAAATGTGCCCAGCACGCCACGGTTCGACTACATGACAGACTTTGACGCCGAGGGCACGTTTTTTTATTTTTTGACGTGTGGCGGTCGAAAGGTTAATTTGTAATAATATGTAGGTATAGATTTGTCATACTCATGATGGATTCCCGGTTCACAAAATGCTTCCAGAAGTGGCGATACCTACTTACATGCAATTGGATGTCTGGTGCAGCTTAATTAATGGATAATAATCATGCTTCTACCGCGGCATGATCTATACCGGGACAGCGACGCGCATCGTGAAGCTGAGAGGCACTGAAATGGAAGAACTTCCCTGAAGCAGATATGACAGTGTCAAATTAAGTTAGTTAGCAAAGCCCCACAAACGTGATGGGTTCAACAAGATCTAAACATCATAAAACAAGAAAATATTGATTATATTTTTGGGGTCAACGATTAATCAACCTGTCTCGCCTTTTCCCAACTATCTTGGGGTCGCTTTCCAGTCTAACCGGATGCAACTGAATACCAGTAATTTACATGGAGCGACTGCCTATCTGACCTCCACAACCCAGTTACTCGGTAATACGATACCCCTTGGTTGTCAGACTTTCGGGCTTCTGACTACCCGTAACGACTGTCAAAGTACGACGAATGACAGCCGAGCCCCACGGGTTAACGTGCTTTCCGAGGCACGGAGGGGTGACGGTATATAAAGATCCCATCCACAGACCAACCGCGGTAAGCGTAGCTTAACCTGGCCCTCAAGTCTGCTATTACAATAGTGTCAGAATGGTCTATCATTGATTTCATAATTATTTATTTTGACAAGTTTGGTAATCTACTAATATAATGGCGTCATTATGACTTTCCAATGGTCAATCACTGACAGTCCATTGAAAGAAATGGCATAGAATGGTAATCTCGTACTAAATGAAAAATGAATTACTGTCATAAGCGGTAATCTGCTAAAATTTAGACAGTTCCTTCGATCAGTGACCTACCATTAGAACGTCATTGTGCAGTCATTGCTTTTAATTCGTTACGAGTATCGTTTAAGTTCTGTGCCATTGACCGACCAATGATCAACCATTATGAATTTAGCAGATTACGAACTTTTAGCAAAATGACAATGGGATGGTAGTGGAATCGTGTTGGAATGACGAATTTATAAAAATAGCAGACTTGGGGCCCTGATCGATCGACCTGTGCGGCTGTTAATATTTAGCCACGGGCCTCTCTTTTGTTTATTTCAAATATGTTAGAGATAATTCTGAGCCCATAAAACTGTTAGATACCGGTGTATTTACTGTAGCATTTTATTTTTTTATTTTAATAATATTTTACTGGAACGAGTTTTGTTTTATTATTTATGATTTACTTGGTAATACCTACGTAGAAATACAAGATCAGATTGTGATTGTGTGAAAGGCACACACAAGAACCAAATAGGTAATCAATTCTTAAATGTTTATGTTTTTGTATGTCATTAGCATTTTAACAATGGGTAAAATACTTATAATTTAATTTTATGCCCTATGCTATACGTAACAATTACTTTTTATGGAAGTTTAGCGTTATAGTACCTATTATATTTTTTAGGTCCGGCCGAACTGGAAACCTGGCGCTGCAAACGCAATCTTGGTGAGAAGGTACAGAGCGCAAAGAGAGGGTGGGGATAGCTTGAACAAGAAGAAGCGAGCTCTGATGCAGCGCAAGAAGAAAATCGAAATGAAGCCCACATTGGTCGTTACAAAGCGTGACGGAGAGTTCACCGTCCAAATGGAAGTGTTCAAGAAATTCTCTAAAGAGCGACTCCTATTTCAGTATCCATACGATGAAAAACCGCCTCTTATATACACAATAGGAAAGACGGCAGAAGAGAAACGCAAAATTCAGAGGCAGCGCGATAGACGAGAACGCAGGGAGACCAGGAGAAAAAGTAGATTATTGCAGTCCACGTTCAGGGACAGGTGCCAAGAGATTTGTTTAAAAGCGTACAATCAAGCGATGGGGGTACTTCCTTTACCAAACCCTAACGCACCGGACTGCCCTTGCTCAGGTAAACCTTTGAATGCCTCTCCACCTATTATAGATTCCTGTTCGTGCTCTGATGTCGCTAGTACAATTTCGACAAGTGATACTGATAATGATGAATGGGTCATAGAATTCACACCACCTTCAGCAAGATGGGATGCCAAAGCTAAACATCCACCAGTACTTGTTGAAAGTGAAACTATGTACAGTTATTTGGATTATAAAGTGAAAGTACTTGATAAAACTGGCAACCAAGTGCCGAGGTTTTTCAAGGGTCCTGATGGAAAACAGGAATGCAGCGATTTAGGCGGATTCTGGGGTATGGTTAACAATGTGAAAACGTGGTTGGAGATAAATAAAGATGGTTTTATAGGGCCAGATGAACGGTGGGTGCCATTGAACTTTACAGGACCTGATGGAATGATATATTCATCAGAAGAAGGTGTTTTCACTGACACTCAGATGCGGGTATGGAAAATAGGTGTAGACGGATATGTAGACAAGGATGGTAAGTGGGTAGCATATTCTAAGAAGAAAGGACCAAGTCCACCAAAATCAAAGTCTACCCCCACGACGTCAACAGTAGATGCGAAGAAAGGGGTAAAAATTTCTCCGAATGGATCAACGAAGGCTGGTGATTGCAAAAACAACAAAAAAGAAGCTGCATGTAGAAAAGCCAAAGCATTGAATGATAAGAACAAAACTGTGACAGTAACTGCTGCAACACCATCCCCAATACTGAAACCCCATAAAAACTCGGCAAATGTAAAGAATTTGCATAATCCTAATAAAACTAAAACACCTATAGTCATGAGCCTTTCCACGAACTTTGACAGAAAGCCATTAGCACGTGGGTCACGAGTGGACCGTAAGCCGTATATGGACCAGAGAGCACTGGCAAAGTATCGTGAAATAATAGAGGAACTAAGAGCATATGACGATATAGGAGAACTAAAGCCACCTCGAAAAGCCAATAGAGCTTCGAATACGCCCCTATCTCAGCTATCCACCTTCACAATGCAGGGTCATTATACATACGATAAGAGGGCTCCAACATTTACAGCGGATAGGGCGTTTGAATTCGGGACACCAGCCACTTTGTCACCCGCTGATTCGCAGATAGGTAAATTAATTAATGTGATAGAATAATAGAGAATCCCCAACATAATTTTTAAATATTTTACATGTGTAAATCCAAAGAAAAGACTATTAAGTATGAGATATACAGGGTGAATTTTCCAAGTGGGTGTGGATGGCCAAATCCGAAACTATGAGGAATAGCGAAAAGTAATCAAAGGAGTCGCGGGCTCGATTTTGATGAACACTAAAACTGCATCATTGGATTTTTGAAAAATCAATATTTCTAGCCAGGAATCGAACCCGTTGATTTTGAAAAGAAAAAACACAGACTGTATTATTACACCATTCGATAGTGTCGCTGATAAGGATCGAATTCTGGGAAGTAATGACATACGGGAAACTAAAGAAAAGAGCTCATTTTTACCAAAATACTTTTTTATTTTTCTTATGTTACCTACCTTATTAAACCTTAACTGATTAATTGTTCAAAAAGATGACCATTGCTTTCAATACATAGCTGGATTCGACGTCTCAAGGATTGTACTTACTGCATTCTAAATTTGAATTTAGAATATAATGTTGTGAAAGTGAGAGCAGTGGTGTCCCAGTGGTAACGGACACGACTTACGAGTTGTAAGTCGTAGGTTCGAACCCAGACAGGCACTTTACTTGTAAATTATTTCATCACCACTGTTCTCAAAACGGTGAAGGAAAACATCGTTAGGAAACCGGCATGTCCTAGAACCAAAAATTCGAAGACATGTGACATCGACCAACCCGCACTGGGCCCGCGTGGTGGATTACGGCCCACTCCCTCTCACTGAGAGGAGGCTATAATAATAATAATAATAATAATAATAATAATAAAGATTCAATAATCCACAAACATGCCAACACAAAACATAGAAATCTACACTGCACATACATAGATTATAAAAAAGCATTCGACAGTATTCCACACTCCTGGTTAATTCAAATACTACAAATATATAAAATAAATTCAAAAATAATAGACTTCTTACAGGATATTATGGCCCGTTGGAGAACTACACTTCAATTAAATTACCGAAACAACGCTATCACAACTCGGCAGATATCCATAAAGAAAGGTATTTATCAGGGAGATTCTCTAAGTCCTTTATGGTTTTGTCTCGCTCTGAACCCTCTGTCCGACTTGCTACATCGCAGCCAAGCCGGATATGCCATAAAACATACCACAGAAGAAACTATTATCTCACATCTTATATATATGGATGACATTAAATTATACTCAAAGTCTGAAAAAGAGATGAAAAAATTAATAGATATCACGACAGAATTTAGTAAAGACATTAACATGCAATTTGGTTTAGATAAATGCAAAACAGTTCATATAATAAGAGGTAAAATAAAACCAGGTGACTATCCTATTAACAATACAGACACAATCACAGCAATGGAACCAACAGATTTATATAAATATTTAGGATACAAGCAGCTCAAAGGACTAGATCATTCCACAATAAAATACACATTAAACTCAGAATACAAAAGAAGAGTGGTCGCAGTATGTAAAACCCAACTCTCCGGAAAACATTTAATAAAAGCGCTGAACACCTATGCCATCCCGATATTAACATACTCGTTTGGAGTAATCAAATGGTCCAAAACTGACATACAACAAATAGAGAGAACAACACGCACCACACTTACTAAACACAACAACCTACACCCAAAATCTGCAATAGAAAGACTGACCATCAAACGGCAATACGGAGGGAGAGGCCTTATAGATGTCCATCATCTTTGGCAGAAACAGATAACCAAACTAAGAACATTTTTTCATTTTAAATCACAAACAAGCAACATTCATAAAGCCGTAGTTATGAACGATATCAGTTACACCCCACTTAACCTACACGATCAGATAGATATACAACACACTAGCCATGAAGACCCACATAAGCAAAAGTTAGAAGACTGGAAAAAGAAAGTGTTGCATGGGCGGCACCCCCATGATCTAGAACAACCTCATATAGATACAATAGCGTCAAATAAATGGCTTAAAATCGGTAACTTATTTCCGGAAACCGAGGGATTTATTATTGCAATACAGGATCAAATCATAAATACTAAAAACTACAGAAAATTCATTATAAAAGACCCCACAATAACAAATGATAAATGCCGCAAATGTCGCAGCCAACCAGAGACCATACAACACATAACAGGGGCATGCACAACACTCACACAAACAGACTATACACACAGACACAATCAGGTAGCCAACGTCATCCATCAAAAACTAGCACTCAAATATAAACTCATACAAAATACAATCACTCCTTATTACAAGTACGTACCACAAACAGTTCTAGAAAGTACCACACACAAACTCTACTACGATCGTGCCATACTAACTGATAGGACTGTTCACTATAATAGACCAGATATAACCCTTCAAGATAAAGTTAATAAAGTCACATACCTCATAGATATTGCAGTCCCTAATACACATAATTTACAAAAAACAATAGGTGAGAAAATCAGTAAATATGTTGAACTGAAAGAAGAAGTGTCCAGAATTTGGAGGCAGGAAAAAGTTTACGTAGTACCCATTGTTGTCTCCACGACGGGTGTTATACCCAATCACCTACACCACAGCCTTAAACAAATAGACCTTAAAGACTCAATTTATATAACACTCCAAAAAGCCGCAATTTTAAATACCTGCAGAATAGTTAGAAAGTTCATGCAAATTGATGAAAATGAAATCACTCCCCATAACATTAATTCTTCGTAAAAAAAAAAAAAAACACCACACACACGCTACATTGACTTGGCTTAGGCCCGTTAATGTAGCTTAAACTAGCCAAAGAGCTAAGAAACAAAACTCGTTTACCAAAAATAATAATAATAAGTTTATTTCAGGTATTAACCCATAGCAATTACATACAGCAATTAATTACACACAATTAAACACAAAAATCTTCATAAAAACAAAAAACAAAATTATTTCAAAATTAAAATCAGTTTAAAATTAACATCAAAATTAAAATTAAAATATAATATAAAAACACAATTAAAAACAAAAATTAAAATTATAAAATAAAAGAAGTAAAAATAACAATTAGAAATTAAAAACAGTCAAATCGAGATCAATACATTAAAGCCAAACCTCACATCATAAGGTACACTAATTCTGGTCTTAATAGGTACACACAATTAAATATTTCAGTCACTAAAAGATTATCACAAGCACACAGTCGAGTTTGGAAAGACGCCCTGAGTCTCCTCATCAGCCCGTAAAAATCAGTAACTCTGCTCTCAACAAACATGCCAGTCGCACTACACCGCCAGGGTAACTTTAGAATAGCTCTAAATGCGTTATTATATTGTACACGAAGAGTGTTGTAAGCAAACTTCGTGTACCTGTACCAGAGTTGACTTGTGTAGAACGACTGACAGTAAGCCGTAAACAGAGTCACTTTGACTTGGTTAGAACAGTAAGAAAAGCGTCTAGCCAACATGTTGCTTCGACATGCGATACTGCGCCTCTGTCGTTCCAGATCAGCATCGTCTGATAAGTCATCCCTAATTATATAGCTATAGTGTCCCAGTAGTGGGAAGATTATAGGCTGATTGTGTGATTGTGAAAGTGACTGCGCTGCGGGTGTATTGAGCATCATTTCGAACAAGGTATCTACTGCGGGGCCCAAAAAGGCCACTTTGGCAGAATCCATAAAAGGATAGCATAATGGACAGTTAACTGTTAAGTTAATCGTATTAAATCCCATTGGTGAAGCGTTTTTCTGTTATTTTTTTTTTGTCTGTGCTAAAATACCAATCAATCCGATCCAAATCTCTTTGATTATACCTACGTAGTGCAGCGAAAAAAAGAAAAACACGGACTGTCTTCGCCATATTAAAATTCATAATGTTATCCTTTCATGACTCTCCAAAGTGGCCTTTTGAGGCCCCCAGGGCGGTATGAATACTTTAAAATAAGAAGCAGTTAATTAAAACCCAACATTTTCCTTAAGTTTGGCGTATGTCGGCGTATGTCATTTCTTCCCAGAATTTGATCCTTATTAGGGGGACACTATCGAGTGGTGTAATAATATAGTGTGTTTTTTTTTATCAAAATCAACGGGTTCGATTCCTGGCTATAAATATTGATTTTTCAAAAATCCTATAAATGCAGTTTTAGTTTTCATCAAAATCGAGCCCGCGACTCCATTGATTACTTTTCGCTATTCCTCATAGTTTCGGATTTGGCCATCCACGCTCACTTGAAAAATTCACCCTGTATACCATATTGTTTATATTCATTTTTTTTATAAGTTATATAAAAAGATAAAGTTATTAAATGCTTGTTTTGTTGTAATTTAGCTGATAGACCACTGAACCACATAATTATGACAGCTCTTTTTATATTTTATCTTTATCTTTTACTTTCTCCCCTTCACTCCTTCTCAACCCTTCCGAACGTCTATCGTCATGGTGATACACTATATTGTGTAGTCCAACGTGTTCTTGAATGTTTGATCACATTTAATTTTATTTTAATGTGAACACCTTCCTCCAAACTTTTGTACAGTCAACAAAAGAGATAAGTATGCAGGATCATCGGATACAGTTGAAGTTTAGTAAGAAACCTATGGATGTTCTCGAATAAAATTTAACTTTATTTATATAAAACAAACAGCTCATTTATCAAATTAAATTTCAGTCAACAACATCCATACGTTTCTTACTAAACTTCAACTACGTCCGACAATCCTGCATACTTATCCCTTTTTTTTTTTTTTTTTGAATTTTTGACAGATTTTCTATACTAGAACTGTCAGACGTCAATTTTAATCCACGGATAAAAGCTGACTTTGGTAAAATCAGCCCTAAGTCATTCGCCACCTATACTGCATAGAGTGCATAGTCTTCTCATAGTCTACTCAGGCTGAATACTATGCTATGTCATGGTGCCAGTTTACAAAAACATGAAAAATTTTGGTCATGGGTTCTGTTCACTGACCTCTAACAAACAAGCAAACTGGGCTAAGGGCTGATTTTTCCATCGCCAGAGAACCAATGATTTACGCTAGTAATAATAAGTCAATTGTCAATGCAGATAACTTTATTCGAGGAATAATTATGAAATTTTGACATTTATTTCATACAAAAACTGTCAAACGTAAATTTTATTAAAAGTTAAGGCGATGGAAAAATCAGTTTTAAATATATTACACGAAATGAAAGTTGATTTTTGAGCTGATTCAAAGCGAAGCGAAGCTCGAGAGTCTCGGGAACTAAAATTGATATAACTATTGCAAACGGTAGTCGTGTCACATTTGTTTTGTCTCTGAGGATTTAGATCGAAATCTTGAATTAATAATCTTTTTGTGTTTACTATATTTAGAACATTTTTATCATGAGAGTACGCGCGATTTGTAAAACTCACTATCTAAAATATTAGTTACACGGACGCTCACGTCGTTATCAGCGTCAAAATGGCGAAAATCAAATGTCTTCGTTTTGTCATCGATAGTATAAGACAATTGCCCTACCGCCGGCGATGAATGAGTAGCGAATAGAACTAGCAACTGAAAACGAGTTGGCGAGCAGCGAGCAGCGAGTGTGTAGTTCCGATAGTTTTGTCGCTGGGCTATCAGCGAGTGTCCGAGTGCGACGGGCGATTTACTCGCACCACTCGCTCGGGGCGGAGATATACAGGGTGTTTGGTGCATCGTTTGCCAAATGGAATTGGCCGAATGGAGAGGTCATTTGCTATCTCTTATGGCCCAGCAACGCATTTCTTGTTACACCGGTTTTTTTATTATGACTTTTTAATTTTTATTTAGAAAAATACAAGAACTCTGCATTTAAGCTTTAATTTTAAAAAAAGTTATGAGTATAGCCTTTAAATTTCATTTTAATTCTTATGTTTACTCTTGTATGGTTCTATGAAATTCAAAATTACTTGCTAATAACATCTAGTTCCTTTTTAATAACTAACAAAGTTTTTGAAAAAAGGAAAAATACACTTAACACTCAAATTTAAATTGCTGTAAAAAAAAAAACTAAAAGCGATCGGGATCTTCGAATTCTTTTAAAAAGTTCTCTAGTTTGTCCCCTTTCCAACGGTGTGCAATATACCAAAAAAAGCTTATAATAACTTCAGTAATTCGCTAAATGTGTAAACGAAATGTATCAAAGCAGAAATACGTTTACACACCACTACAGTCGAGATAAGACGAAGATTTCGCGCGTGTGTACGCGCGAAATCTTCGTCTGTTCTTACCGTAATATCGAATATCAGCCTGATGTGTCTCATTTACACATTTAGCGAATTACTGAAGTTATTATAAGTTTTTTTTGGTATATTGCACACCGTTGGAAAGGGGACAAACTAGAGAACTTTTTAAAAGAATTCGAAGATCCCGATCGCTTTTAATTATTTTTTTACAGCAATTTAAATTTGAGTGTTAAGTGTATTTTTCCTTTTTTCAAAAACTTTGTTAGTTATTAAAAAGGAACTAGATGTTATTAGCAAGTAATTTTGAATTTCATAGAACCATACAAGAGTAAACATAAGAATTAAAATGAAATTTAAAGGCTATACTCATAACTTTTTTTAAAATTAAAGCTTAAATGCAGAGTTCTTGTATTTTTCTAAATAAAAATTAAAAAGTCATAATAAAAAAACCGGTGTAACAAGAAATGAGTTACTGGGCCATAAGAGATAGTAAATGACCTCTCCATTCGGCCAATTCCATTTGGCAAACGATGCACCAAACACCCTGTATATTATATATATGTATATAGCGGGCGTGAGCTCTGATCGCCAAGCAAGCATCACTGAGCGAGTATCGCTGAGCGAGTATCGCTGAGCGAGTATCGCTGAGCGAGTATTAGGTATCTTTGATAGCTCTTGTTAGCGACAAACCAGTGGAGCGAGTCCTCGCCGGCAGTGTTAACAGTCAGCGACATTAATACATGCATCTCGTTTGTTTACACGGAATGTATATCTATTGTACGTTTCTTGAGCGGGAAAATAGCCGATAGTTAGTCGCTTCCTCGCCGGCGGTGGGACAACTGCCTCAGGATATTTAGTCTGAGGATAGTATGATGTCCAGCGTATTAGTATAATATACACACATCAAAAGTGTCTAGGGATCAAGCATTTTTATGCGGATTTCTTGAGATTGAGATGTGGCTTTGTAATAAATTTATGATTTTATAAATTTATATGGATCCTTTTTGGTGCATTTCATAATTTGAATCAGGAACTGTGAATCAAATTCGAGTAAAAGATGAAAATCAGCTGTCAATATTTTCCCTATAAAAACATACAACGCATTGAAGACATTATTAGTGCTACTGTTTCCCTACTACTGATTAAAACCAACGTTATTATGGAGCGGCGACGTCATTTAAGCAGGGAAGAAATGCTCAGAGCCGTGGGAATGATAGAAGCTGGTTCCCGGCAACGTACTGTGGCTTTAGCTCTGAATACAAGTCAGAGTGTTATCAGTCGACTTTGGACACGTTACCGAAGCACTGGTACCGTGGCTGAGCGCCATGGAGGACGGTATCGCTGCACCACACGGAGACAAGACCGATACATTCAAATCTTAACTCGAAGAGCTCCAACAATAACCGCCATGATGTTAGCCGTGAGGCTTCATCACTCTTCAGGGAACTTAATTAGCGACCAAACAGTCAGAAACCGCTTGCATGAAGTGAACCTTCATTCCCGAAGACCGCTACGGGTACCACCTATAGCAATGCACAATCGTAGGATTCGATATCAATGGGCTCTTGAACACAGAAATTGGGCAGAAGAACAATGGCGTTTCGTGTGCTTTTCTGATGAGTCTCGTTTTGGTATGAGACCGGATACAAGACGTATACGACACTGGAGAACCCCTGGACGCCAACAGCGATTAAAATCCTGCCAGGAAGTCCATCCTTATAGTGGTGGAACCATCATGGTATGGGCGGGTATTTGGATCGGCGGAAGAACTGAGTTGATTTGGATCAGAGGCAACCTCAACGCTCAAATTTATGCTGAGACGATTGTATCAGACGTCATCGTTCCTCTACAAGTGCAAATCGGTCCCTTATTTCAGTTAATGCATGATAATGCACGACCGCACACCGCAAGAGTTGTAAGACAGACTCTCGCCGCAGCTAACATCAATGTCCTGCCCTGGCCTGCTCAGTCGCCAGACTTGAACCCGATTGAGCATGCATGGGATATGCTACAGAGAAGAGCTCTGCCGAATATGGAGGGTATCCAGTCGCAAGAAGACCTTTTTTTGTTGTTGCAACGAACATGGGCGGCCATTCCACAGCGTGATTTGGATGAACTCATTTTGAGTATGCCAAACCGATGTTCCTGTGTTGTTAGTGTTCGCGGTAGAAACGCGGATTATTAATTGTTTAAGTTACCCAATAAAATTTTAAAGAAAACTGTTATTTCAGTCTTTTTTTCGAACTTTTGTGTTAGTGGTTCAAATGTCAAAAATCCCTTTATTAGGAAAATGGCAAATTTCTTTATTAATGCAAAGGTGACTTGGTTTATCGTTACTGTGACAAACGAAAACACTTTATTTGATGAATCCTTAAAGAAAATTTTAATTAATATCAATCAGGAGAAAAGTTATTGCAAAAATATATGTTGATCCCTAGACACTTTTGATGTGTGTATGTCAGTGGCTCTCTTACTATACAGAAGTGCACACACAGTCATCTTGTTAGCAGAACCTTGCAAAACTTATCGAGGTAAGGTTGAATTGAGTTGAATCTTTTTTATAAAACAAAATGCATAATGTCAATCTGTGAAAACATGGCTGTCTCGATTGATGCCTTCAAAAATCATAGAAAATGAATTTTAAAATTTATGAAACCATGTTTTTGGCAAACTTTTAAATTGAAAACATTCTGAAAGCTAAATTTTATAGTTCTTTGTTTAATTCTGGACGTGAAAGGTGCGGATAAGTGCATAATTTAAATTAAATACCAGTCAAGTCAACATATCTATGTGTACCTAAATAATTAATAATGGCTCACACGGATTCAATGTTCTTGTTCGAGATTATAGTTGAAGAATTGAAAAGCTTTATCAGTTGCAGAGAGTTTAGCATCAGAGGTCAATTTGCAGATGTGTTTAGTGTTCATCTAAAAGATCCAGATGAACTAGAAGAATGGGTTTTGCCAAAGCGGACTGTGAAACTGAAAAGTAAGCAGAAAACAAAAACTAAGAACGGCAAGGGCCCGGAAAGGTCGCCGTCGACGGCTGCAGTGCAGACGGGGCAAACCATTTTATTTGCGGCTAATGTCGATACACTGATTTCAAACATGAAACAGTATCCATTAGAGTTGTCGCTCTGGAGTAATGTTGTACCAGACTATAAAATAGGATCGACTCACATTCCGTGGAGTGCGCCGTATTACGAATATTTGAATAAGCTCCACAGGAAGCACGGACAGCAACCCATCTGTGTTAGAGGCGATTACAATGTATTTGACGAGGTTACTTCTAAACGTATGGCCGTCATTAAACTGAACGTAAAATTATGGCACTTTAAAGATAAAATTACTAGTCAAGTTAGGTCTTTATCTCGGGAAACCCAACAGAGTGTTATGAATACTGGCTCAAATTCTAAGCCCGTTAGCGCGTTAAGCAGTACGATTAAAGATAGATCAATTAGCTTAACTGAAGAGACTGGTACTATTAAAACTATTTATAGTGATGACAAACGTAGACCTATTCGTACCAAAAAGAGGAGTATTAAAAAGAAAGAAACTGAAGAACTTTGCAGTAAGGAACGCGTCACTGAAGTCGAAAGTGCTAAATTGGGTAGTAAAATCGATAATAGAAGATTCAATAGTCGCATTATCACTTTAGTAAGAAGTGATATAAACTTAAACAAAAATCCAACGTTATCTGTTATAAGATCCAAATCTTGTTCATCAATCGATCAAAGAAATTCTAACATATTAAATAAATACATTTTCGGGGGCACGCCTGCAGGGCCAATTGGTAACCCGGTCTATTGTATTAGTTATTTTACGGTAAAAAATGACTTTGCTGACTCCCCATCTGCAAAGTCTGCATCTCCAAAGTCTGCATCTCCAAAGTCTGTATCTCCAAGCTCTCCTTCTCCAAAATCTCGAATGTCTGAAAAATCTGGCTCTGAACATTCGAAATCCGAAAAATCTGACGAATTGCAAGAGGAAGAAAAATACAAAATTAGACTATGTGAGAGTGAATGTGCTAATGTAAAAAGAAAATCTGGGTTACCTGGCACACAGAGTACTTGTTCTTTGGATTTACCACAAAAAGCATCACATTTGATCACAGTGAAAAAGTGTGATCATGTCAATTGCGGATTTGAAAAAATGAGGGAAGTTCCCAAGCCGCCAGATGATCGCATTTTAATAGACCTGAGTACGCGGAGAGCAGACTGTTGCGATCTCACGGAGAAAGTGGAGCAAGTGGTAGCGGGAATAAAAGCGAAGATGAAATTTGGTAGCGAACCTTGTTATTGTGAATGCGAATGTAAATTTGGCTTCATGAAGAAAACAACATATTGTGAAATATGCAGAGGCTTTGAGCATTTTGGTGAAGACTTAGGAAGAAAACCTCGATACGAACTACCTTTTCCCTGTCCAATATTCCACAAACTAACCGAAAAAAAAAAGGTGGCAGCGTCTGGAAGCGACACTAAGAATAAAAAAGAGAAGCAAGAATCCGAGAAAGAAGTAATAAAAAAGGGGAAAAGGAGAAAAATAGACAGCAGATTCAAGTTTAACTACGGCTATACAGGTATACGTACGTATTTTTTATTTATTTTTACTTCTGGATATGCTGTCTATTGAATTTTATTTGATTAT
The DNA here is from genome assembly GCA_916614155.1 of Mesoligia furuncula. Taxonomy (NCBI): domain Eukaryota; kingdom Metazoa; phylum Arthropoda; class Insecta; order Lepidoptera; family Noctuidae; genus Mesoligia; species Mesoligia furuncula. The sequence continues at coordinate 25,872,744 of OU744803.1, forward strand.
GTATTGTTGTAATTTCCTTCACATTATAGCGCCGCATATTGGTCACAGCCGCTGCGCATTGCCTTGTGTTGGCACTTTGAATCCGGTACCCAAGCGCATGGGTTGGCTCTGGACTTGTGAAAACGTACCTGGAATGAAGGTACGTACTGATGACTATAGCTTTTCACCTATTAGAAGTAGAGAAGATTTTTATTTATTTTTTTGTTTATAGTTCCGTCCGTTGTGGAAGCCTGGTGCGTCGAATAAGCATGTAGTGAGATTACTTAAAATGGCCAAGAATCCTGGCGAATTCTTGGCTAAAAAGAGAAAGAAAGTTCAAGGAAAGCCAAAGAGACCACTAAAGCGGCCGCTACTAACTGTGCATAAGAAAGATGGTGAATACACTGTGACTATGGAAACCATGAGAACTTTCGCAAAAACAAGGACTTTTAATCAATACCCGTATGAAGACAAGCCCGTGGTGACTTACAAGATCGGGAGGACTTCAGAAGAAAACCTACAAAGAAAGATAAAGAAAGAACGTGCACAAAGACGGCTGGAGAGACTTCAACGCGACTTCGTTCAGAGCGCATTCAGAGATATGTGTCAGGATATTTGTGTGAAGACATACCAACAAGCGCTTGGTATACTGCCCGATGCCGAACAACCCGACTGTACCTGTTACCCAGCACAGCCTGGTCCTGAGAACGTAGACCAGGATCATTCCTGCTCTTGTTCCGAAGACAAGGACTTGTCCGAGTCTGACACTGACTCTGATGAATGGATAGTTGAATTCACTCCCCCTACTGCTACATTTGATCCAACGTTCAAATCCAAAAAAGTGACAACTACAGACAACACAACTCAATATACGTTCACAGACTACAAAGTAAAATTATTAGATAGGTTAGGAAATCCAGTGCCAAGATTCTTTAAAGGTCCTGATGGTAAGCAGCAATGCAGCGATTTAGGTGGATTTTGGGACCCAGATCATAAATGGCTAGAGATTAACGTGGACGGTTTTATAGGACCTGACGAGAAATGGGCTCCGCACATTTTCCTAGGGCCTAATGGAGAGCCAGTCGATGGTGAGCCTGGAAAATTTCAATCCATGGATGGTAAGTGGTTGGTTATTGGAGTTGATGGATATGTTGATCAAGGCAAATGGAAGTTCTACCCTAAGTCCAAAAGTCCAGTGCCAAAAAAGCACAAGTACCGGAAAAAAACTGCCGCTGAACCAAAGGAAGATAAGCGATCCGAGGCCACTTGGAGTTGCCTCGGCAGTGTATCTCCGGAACTGTTATCTAAAATGGGGATTGTCGGTCATGGACACGATAAGAAGGTATTATATACAAAATTACAAGACATGTTGGCGCAAGGAGGAGATGTAAATATTCCACAGCCTACAACAGTACCGCGGTCAAATAGGCCTAAAAGAAAACTTGACGCTGATCGAACCCGCACTTTTGCTGAGAAAACACAATGTAAACATGCGACTCCTTCAGATAAAGGAATAGTGGCTGTAGATGGTCGTGGAAATAAGACATATTTTAGATTGAAAGATTATGATAATACAAGGCCCAAAGACAGGATGGCCACGCTTACAGATAAGGGTATTAGTGTAAGCTCATTCCATGTACCGTGTTTCCATTCGTTCATTAGTAGTGAAATTATGAAAAAGCAACAGTATGACCGCCTGGTGGCGCTCGCTGAACGTCGGGCAGCGGGAACCAACCAGAGCCCGGCAAGTCGAGGGGCGCAAAGTACTACAACATCCACACAAGCCGACTATACCGGTGTCTACGTAGTATAATTAGTTTTGGGTTCATAATCTATGAAACGATTTGGTTTAGGAATTTATAAGGTTTAGACAGTTGAACTTTTAAGTAGAATTTATTTGGTATACGTCCTAAGTCAAATTTTGTAACGTTATGGTAACTTGTAAGATAAATAAATTATTTATTTGTATTGGAGTTTTTTATTTTTACGATTTTACATCTTTATAATTATTATAATATTATGTCACAGGGTTCTGGCATTGATGAAGTGATTTTTATAGAAAATTTTGCCGGTTTTGATTACTCAAAATAGGAATAGTTACATTTTATACACATCACACACACAAACTAAAATCTTTCCACAGCTTCATAGCTGTGGAACATACGTTCGAAATCTTTCCACAGCTTCATAGCTGTGGAAAGATTTACTCATAGAAGAAGCCAGCCTGACTCATGTCAGGCTGGCTTCTTCTATGAGTGGAAGTATAAGATAGGTAGGGCCATATTATGTTCAACAACGGCTTCCCGCGACTTCGTCCGCGTGAAATTTCTCGTTCCTCCGACCCACCCCGTCGCGTCGCAATGTATCGCGTTCTTCTTCTTACTTCGTTTTCGCTCAGCGTTCTGTTTATTAACTTTTTTTTTTTGCTCAGCTCTTAAGGGCCCTAGCGTCATGTAGCGTAGCCTTCCTCAAGAATTGGGCTATTAAATGCAATATTTTTTTAAATCCAACTGGTAGTTCCGGAGATTCCCCTACATACAAACCAACAAATTTTACAATATTATATAGATTCATACGCATCATAAGACCTATTTTAAACGACCAGTACTAAACAACTAAATCTCGTCGTTATCTGAATCAAGTAAGCTATTTTATTTTATTGTTTTTTCATTCGGTGAAATGTGGATGCACAATGAGGTACGAATACTACCTAACCCTTCATGAAATTTAGGGTTCAAAATGTTTAGTTTTTTATTTTGTTTGTTTTTTATTTAAAATTTTTGATCGTAGAGAACTCACCATCATTTTCTCCAATTTCAGGTGGCTCAGGGTTGGAAGCCAGGTGCGATATCCAAACGTCTTCTTAAGAAATTAAATAAAGCGAAACGGCAAACGCAACCAGAGGAAAGAGTGCAACCGCCAAAGAAGACGAATAAAAAGAGGGTTGAGGATAAACCGACTCTCATCATTTGTAAGAGGAACGGGGAGTACCACGTCGAGATGCAAGTCTCTCCCGAGGACAGTGACGTGAATGTAGACCAGCAACAATGCAGTCCACTGGTTTACAGAATCAGCAGAGAAGACAATGAGGAGAGGATTGAAAAACGGTTGAGGAAACGGCGACGTATGGTTAAAGAGGCCGTCGACGATGTTTGGGTGGATCCCTATCATCCCGAAGTTTGCGAGAAGACCTGTCTTAGAGCTTACAAAGAGGCCATAGGACTGTCCGACCCTAACAATCCCGAGTGCATATGCAGCGAAGAAGAAGATGAAGATGAATGTAGTTGTTGTAATGACGAAGAGGATGATGGTGATAGCTCTGATTGTAGCTCCTTAGATCTCGAATGGGAGATACACTTTTCTCCACCGATCGCGGCCCAAGCTTGATTTTTTTTTGCAGTCCTAAATTTCTTGTTTTGGTGAAATAAAACAACAGTTTAAACGACGACTTTACTGTCCATTTTACTGTTCGCCATGAGGTTGTTCAACATGTCCCATATGACGAGTGAGAGGGTAGTGTGAGGTGCTATCCTCAAGTAGAGTGGTCCTAATCCTTTGTAGAGACCGTGGATGCCTTCGGTTCTGTATATTTTGGACAGGCAGTCGAGTACTCCGGTGTATAGGACTGCACCGGTTGCTGCAGACCCTGGAAATTGAGTTGGACGTTAAAATAGCAGTAATATTATGTTATTGTAAAGATGAAAGTAAAAGCTTTAGAGAAAGTCATAGGAAAGTAAAGTTATCTAAGATTTTCAATCCACACACTCAGTGGGTCTATAGAAATAATAACTTTAGTAAGATCGAGAACAGAGTATCTGTGTGGTTTTGCAGATCTATTAAATTAAGTATATAACTAATACTATAGAATCCATCTTAGGCTTAGTTAAGGGTTGGTTGGTTCCTCTTTCATGGTTGGATTTTGGGGATGAACCCCTTGACAGACTGAAGCATCATCAGAAGATCGTCCATCTACACCTAGGGCCTAAAACCCAAAAACATCTACTTGTATCAAGACACATTAAAATCAAGTACATCACTTGACCAAAGCTTCCCCATAGTCACCACCACCAGACAGCACCATAGAGCACCCGACCACCAATAAGCAGCGACAACGTTACCCTGGTTAAAAAGCCGCGTATTCACAACATCCATCGGTGTTTCAACACAGACAACGATCACACCGCATACGATGCTCGCCACGAAAGACAAAGCCACTGGCGACTCTTCGAAATACCCCCGAGCAAGCAGACTTTCCTTGAACCTGTAAATAAACTTTAGAATGTAGTGTACGAACCCTGGTTGTATAAACGGACGGTGGTGACGTCGAAGGGGCAAATTGCGAGGGCTACTGCCAGCCCACTCACAGCGCTGGCACCGAAGGCGAGTCCAAGCGGAGAGTTTGTGAAAAAGCCGTGTGACAGCAACTCTTCTTTGGCTCTGAAGTGGAAAATATCAGTTGAGTGCTTGGTTCTAATATTTTCCCGGACTGTCCTTTTTAGGGTTTCGTACCCGAAGAGCGCCAACGGGGCATTACTAAGGCTTAGTTATAGGGTCCCGTAGGCGCTCTTCGTAAGTCCGTCTGTCCGTCCGTCTGTCTGTCCTACAGCGGGCTGTATCTCATAAACCGTAATAGGTAGACAGTTGATTTCAAAGAGTGTGTATTGCCGCTATAACCACTCAGTGTGCATCCATAAGCACGATATTTTGCGTGTGTTACCTACATTGCGCACTTCCGCAAACAGCAAATTTTCACACCAAATATAGTCGTTTCCCAGCAATTATTTGTGTGCTTATATTATGTTATAAGTGTCGATCCCGTGGGAATATCGGGATAAAACTATCCTATGTCCTGTCCCGGGACTTAAAACTATCTCTATACCAATTTCCATCTAAATCGGTTCAGCGGTTTAAGCGTGAAGAGGTGACAGACAGACAGACACACTTTCGCATTTATAATTTTAGTATGGATTATTTATACTTAGTTTGATCTACAGAATGCGTAGTTGACAGCTATGTGATGAAGGGTCTTTTTACACCCTGTATTACTACTTCGTTCGTTTGTTTTCTACTTCGTTATCTAGTCCAATTATTGTCGCATTCAGGCAGTTGAGTTGAGTACTAGTACGTGGTACCTGTTGAATCCTTCATCATACATAATCATTGGCATCCTTGGTCCACCCGCAGCCAAATACAGGCCGACATAGTCCATACATAGTTGCAAAAGTGTACTTGGTTCTCTCCTATCGTTATGCCACTATTTCCTTTCCCCACGACCGTCTACTGTTACCGTTTACTAGTAGGCCGTTCCAGCAGTTCAGGGCTTTAGGCCATAAATCATTCTTACTTGGAAAATGTGGTGAGTTGTGCAGCGCTGCCTATGGCCAGCCTCGTGCAGGTCGCGGAGACTCCCGCGAAGAATCCCCTCATACCTTCAGTCTTGTAGATCGTGACAACTCCGTCACACATTCCTGGAACGATAGGCAACGGTGAAATACATTGTCGGGGATATGTTTCGTTCGAGACGCTTGGGTCCTGATGATTTGGAAAAGAAAGGGCTTTGGAAAGGGCACATTCCAAAGCTCATTAATTTACGTTGGTAATTAAAGGTCATAGCACACATATCAACTCGGAAATGGATCGTCACAGTATCAACTCGAGCCATTCAGTATTGTTTGTAACTATACTGCAACGCACACTAATCAGAATCGTAACGTAATCGCCTCGCCTCGGGACAAGCTCACGAACCGTGGTGCGGTGCACTTGCAGTTCCCGCGCTTGCAGCTCGTCGTCCCCGCTCTTACGTCTCTCCATACCCGAGCTTACGTCTCTTCGTCCACTCTTGCCCCTCTCACCCCTCCCGCGGCCTGCCTTCAGCACCATTAACCAGCGGTCGCTGAGCCGTAAGCGTGGCGTCGCCTAGCCGTAGCCGAGTCGACGTAGCGGAGCTGCTGATCCGCTTTGGTTACGTGCTTACATTAGGTTGACGCCTGTTTGACCGCGAGGCGTAAGGCGATACGGTGACGATCCCTTTCCGAGTTGATATGTGTGGTATGACCTTTACTCAGTTTCAAGTTGAATTATGGTATATCTTAGCATAATCATAATCATGCACTAGCCCATGTCATGGCAATATCTTTATTACTCGCCCTCTCCTGTTTTCCGCTCTTCAATGGCGACAAGAACACGTCACATGTATGTATAATTATTATTTAAGTTATTTTTCCACTGTACTTATAAGGTTACTTTAAATATCCATCATCTGCCTAGCCTTTTCCCAACAATGTTGGGGTCGGCTTCCAGTCTAACCGGTTGCAGCTGAATACTAGTATTTTACATGAAGCGACTGCCTATCTGACAACCATAACCCAGTTACTGGGTAATTCGATACTCCTTGGTAAGAGTGGTTGTCAGACTTTCGGGTTTCTGACGACCCTTAACGACTGCCAAATATCGACGAATAATAGCCGGGACCATCGGCTTAACGTGCTTTCCGAGGTTTGTCGAGGTCTTGATATGTAAAGATGGTCACCCATCCACGGACTAACCGCGGCAAGCGTATCTTACTCTGATCGATCGACCCGTGTGGCTGTTATATTACTTAGCACAAGGTTACTTTAAATATCCAGTCACACACAATCCATCGATCGTTTACAAATTGGTCCTTCGAGGCTAGATCAAACAAAATATTTTTCCTTCTTTATTATAATATTTTGCCTTCGTTTGTATTCCTTATTATAATATTTTGCCTTCGTTTGGCGCTCTTCAGGGTCGAATTAAATTAGCTAGCAAAACTCCACAAACGTGATGGCACAAAAAAAATTAATTTGTCGACTTTTTTGTGGGGTCAACGACCGCATTAATTTGTAATATCAGTTTTGTATAAACTTTACAGACGTCATTGGTATCGATTTCTCAACACGATAAAACAAAAGAAAACGGAAAAGATTTTCTCATCTCATACGTCAAGTAACAACACTACCTGCGGTCGTTGACTCCCAAAAATATACAGGGTGGAATTTTCGAAGCGTACCTGGAGGGAAAGTACTCTAAATACTGAAGACAGCAAATTTTACTCAAAGGAAACATTCCTATATTTTTAAAAAGAAACAAAACTGCATTTGAAAGATTTTTCAAAATACGCTTGCCACACCCGGGACTTTTAAGGCACCAATCAATAGGGTCAATCATATGGATCAAATCTCTCTAGCAAACATGGTAAATTAAATGCAACAAAAACCATGAAATCTAAACTTATTATATTCGAACTGAAAAAACGAGTAAGTAAATTAACTAATAATTGCTCGAAATGAGCTCCATTTTCTTGGATGCACAAATTTATTCTTATAAGGAATTCATTTTGAGTAACTAATTTTTAGTAGCGTGTTGTGGTGAATATTGAAAATTGTATTGTGAACCTTAGTTTTTAGCTCGTTTAGTTGTATAGGATTTTTGGTAAATTTGATTTTCTACACATTCCCATTAAACCTTCTAAAGGGGTGAGATCGCGAGATCTCGCAGGTCATCTGATTGTGCTGAGATTTGATCCTTATAATTGACCCTATCGATTGGTGCCATAAAAGTACAGGATGCTATTTTTTCGGATTTTAGTGGGTTCGACTCCCGGGTGTGGCAAGTGTATTCTCAAAAATCTTTAAATGCAGTTTTGTTTCTTTTTAAAAATAAAGGAATGTTTCGTTTGAGTAGAATTTGCTGTCTAGTGTACTTTCCCTCCAGGTACGCTTCGAAAATTCCACCCTATAAATCAAATCTTTTTTATTTTTACTTTATCGTGTTTAGATATCTACACCCATCAGGTCTGCAGAGATTCTATAGCTAATTTAATATGACCATGCATAGAGAACCCTACAATATAACTTCAACAAAAAGACCCGAATTTACCTTTGTACTTATGCTGCCTTCCAACAGCTATGCTAGGGTGCGCGTCTGCCTGTATCCTGGTCTTCACCACCGAGGCAGGGTTGCCAGTAACTCCGCTCATGATACCACTCACTCCTGACCAGAATATGGCCTTTTCTAAGCTTATTTCGCCATTTTTGTTTTTGGTCCAGCCGTTGACCTCTGCCACATGGTACATACCTAGCCTGAAATGGTGGTATTTTGGGAAGTTAAGTTGTTCAGTTTAATGGTCTGTCTGTACTACACCCATACTGTAATGACCACACCTTTCTGAGGCACTCTGTAGAAAACTAAAGCCAGGCGGTTGATTCCAGTTCAGATTCCGGTAGATTTCAGACCAGCGGTGCTATTCTGTAAAAATCTCACCGTGAAAACTTAGGTGAAGTGAGTTTATTTTCTCACTCACTCCACGCTCACTTCACCTAAGTTTTCACGGTGAGATTTTTACAGAATAGCACCACTGGTTAGTCATCATCATCATCTGCCTAGCCTTTTCCCAACTATGTTGGGGTCGGCTTCCAGTATAACCAGATGCAGCTGAATACCAGTATTTTACATGGAGCGACTGCCTATCTGACCTCCACAACCCAGTTACTGGGTAATACGATATCCCTTGGTTAAGACTGGTTGTCAGACTTTCGGGCTTCTGACTACCCGTAACGACCGTCAAAGATCCACGAACGACAGCCGGGACACTCACCCTTCACAGACCAACCGCGGCAAGCGTAGCTTAACCTGATCGATCGACCTCTGCGGCTGTTATTATTTAGGCACGGGCCCCTCACGGGCTCCTAAGCCAGGTTAGTCAATGGAAAACAAATAAATGTTGAGCAAATTTGTTGCAGTAAAGCCTTTCTTATTGCTGAAATTGCACTAACCATTATGTGGCGGCAATAGTGCGTTGAGCGCACAACTTCTGTCATGGACCGCCATTCAAAGCCGTCAGTGTCAATACGTCATTTAATTTTGTGTTGTAGTGCGAGTAAACGGTGACAAAGCTTGGTTGGTATGTAAAGTTTTGAACTATTGACAACTCTGCCTCTAACAGCGGCCGCCGAGGCAATAATTTATAGTATGGGTAACATAAAAATATCAGAATACTAGCAGCGCCCCCCGGTTTCACCCGCATAAGTGTCGATCCCGTTCGAAAGACTAGTGCCGCCATCTATTATCATAATAACGTTATTGTCGTTTTCCTCGGGAACAGCACTTTTTTCCGGGATGAAAGGTACCCTACATCCATTTAGCCTATGTACCTACCCTACACCTGACAACGTATACGCAAAATTTCAGGATGATCGGTTGAGCGGTTTATGCGTGAAAAGGTAACAAACAAACTTACTTTCGCATTTATAATAAGTATCAGAATATTACCTCACAGAATTCATAGTGAACCCCAACACCATAGCTGGTGCTAACCCTTTCTGCAATGCCATCGCACCATCGGCCCTCGCGATCACATACAACGCGTGGAAGATCCCCCGATACCGCGTATTAGCCTCGGTGCGCGCGCGCAGTTCTGCTTGCAGCTGCAGCCGAGTCTTCACAACGTCCATCGGGTTTGTGAAGATGGTCGCACCGGCGCCGGCTAGGCCGCCAATTACGAAGTCCATTTTTATGTTACTGCAATTTTAAGACCAGAATCGTAAATTATATAAAATAGAATAATGATTGTCATAGGAATACAATAATAGGTAGTAAAATACATAATTTACAAAAGTATTCTTGATGAATATCAAATCTATACTAATATTAGAAAGAGATGTTTGTTTGTTTGTATGTAAGGGGTAATCTCCAGACCCCTCTTTGAGGAGTGGCTAGAGAGGCGCCACGGCGCCCTCACCTACCGCCTGACGCAGGTCCTCACCGGACACGGAAGTTTCGGGATATTCCTGCACATCATCAGGCGGGAGAAAACGCCCGGGTGTCACCATTGCCAGGATCGCCCAGAGGACACGGTGGAGCACACGGCCGAGGTCTGCCCCGCTTGGGCGGAGCACCGCCGTGTCCTCGTAGAGGCGATCGGCAGCGGCGGCGACCTCTCGCGTCCGGCCCTGGTGCAAGCCATGGTCCGGGGCGAGAGGAAGTGGCAGGCAGTCACCTCCTTCTGCGAAGCAGTCATGCTAGCGAAGGAGGTGGCGGGACGGCTTAGGGAGAGAGCCTCCCGTCCCAGACGCCGCGGGAGACGCTCCGGGCGTCGGGAGCCGCGTGACGACTCCCGGCCACCGTAGGCGCGGGCCTGCGGGCGGAGAGTAATGGGTAGCTCACCGTCCGATCAGGACCAGGCCCGTGCCGGACGGCGCGTACGTGTTCCACGCGCGCCTCAAAGAGATGTCAGCAACAGAGAAGGGGCCCGATAGGGCCGAAGCCTGCCGGGGCAGCGGGATTGTCCGAAAGGGTTACCCTACCCCGGAACAAAAAGGGCTAAGGAATGGGTGGGTTTTAGTCAGTAAGAGTCTGACACTCCCTTCCGCTCCACCCAGAGCGGGTGGAGTCATTTGACGATTCCCCACAAGAAAAAAAAACCGGGCAAGAGCGAGTCGGACTCGCTCACCGAGGGTTCCGTAACATCCAGGTTCATGCATAAGGTTTATGTTTATGAAATTAAATGTTTTTTTATTTTTTTAGTTGGTTGAATAAAAGGTAAATTGCGGTTTACGATTTATGACGTATTAAAAAAAAACTACTTACTAGATCTCGTTCAAACCAATTTTCGGTGGAAGTTTACATAGTATTGTACATCATATATTTTTTTTAGTTTTATCATTCTCTTATTTTAGAAGTTACGGGGGGGGGGGGGGGGACACATTTTACCACTTTGGAAGTGTCTCTCGCGCAAACTATTCAGTTTAGAAAAAAATTATATTAGAAACCTCAATATCATTTTTGAAGACCTATCCATAGATACCTCACACGTATGGGTTTGACGAAAAAAAAATTTTTTAGTTTCAGTTCTAAGTATGGGGAACCCCAAAATGTATTGTTTTTTTTCTATTTTTGTGTGAAAATCTTAATGCGGTTCACAGAATACATCTACTTACCAAGTTTCAACAGTATAGTCCTTATACTTTCGGAGAAAAGTGGCTGTGACATACGGACGGACAGACAGACAGACGGACAGACAGACAGACAGACAGACAGACAGACAGACAGACAGACAGACATGACGAATCTATAAGGGTTCCGTTTTTTGCCATTTGGCAACGGAACCCTAAAAAAGGGGTAATCTCCGGATCTACCAGTCGGATTTAAAAATTCTTTTTGGATTTGATAGCCCAATTCTAGAGGATATAACATCACGCTAGGACTCTAAGGGGTCAAGCAAAAATTAATAAAGTCAGAACAAACTCTAAACGAAAACGAAGTACTAGCGCAGGTAGGCGATGCGAAGTGACGGTGAGGGGGGAACAACAAAATGGGACCTCTACTAAGCTCCGTTTAAGAGAACTGCGTGGCCGCGCGTTTCGCCATGTTTCGACCGCGCGGCCATAGCATTTAAGTTCTCTAGGTCATGAAGTCCAAACATTAGGGCTTTATTCATACTGTCTACATTTTCTTCGAAATCGTATCAGTGAAGCAAAAAGAATTGGACCTCTACTAAGCTCCGTTTAAGAGAACTGCGTGGCCGCGCGGATCTCCACGTTTCGACCGCGCGGCCGTGGTTAAACCTTTGCAACTTTCTGAATATTGGATCTACGAATTTACGACTTTCATTGTTAGTGTTTTTCTTCTAAGACATTGTGTCCGAGCAGTCGAAACGGACACGACGAAGGTGCGGGCATGCGGGCAAAGCAGAAGCTAGCAATAATTAAAATAAAATAATGGCCGAAAATATCAAATGGGCGTAGCTTGTGGCAGGTCCGTAAAAAAAAAAATATATATCCGTTGTCCGTAGATTGGTCTTTATGCCTATTGAAATTTGTGAATGGATAATTCTCCTAACAGAATACAGAACGTTCTGAAGTAGCCTGTTGTCACCTTCCACCCCTTTATGATAATTCAAGCATGTCATTCCGTTACTAGAGCTAACAATAAGGGGGCCAAAAAACGCCACTTTAAGCAATTCCTCTAAAAGCGATTCATTTCCTGAATTTCCAGCTCAAAAGCAATGCAGATAATACCAAATGCAGGTCAATACAAAGAAACTGTCGAACGTATAAAAGTCTGGCACATCGCCATCAGCACTGTCAGATATGTTAGAAGCTATTTAATTAATTACTTAGGATAAACAACATGTTTGATACGAGTACACGTGGCTTTCTGGAGTTCCTAACTACGTACGTATGACTAAATCTGTGCTACTGTAGCAGCATCTACACCGCCACATGCGAACGACGCATCCTACTGACGTCACGCAAAACCTGCATCGCGCAAGCAGAGTTTCTCGCGCAGTAGCATAATATGAGATACCCGCCATCAATCGTAGGCAGTTGCCCACCAGACTCGACACCCGTCTGGTCGGAGGATCCTCCCTTTTCTATAGAGTATGACTTAACTTTACACCCTGTTCCTCTTACCTCTATACTACCCACAGTGCCTACCCTTATGGAATTAGGTGTAACCGCTTATAAGGCGTGATGACAAGGAGAACTATGCAGGGTGGTCAGGACACCGACGCACGACCTGTTACCATGGATACAGTACATGATTCTGAAGCCCCCCTTTTTTTTTTTCGGGTGGGTAATCATCAAATGACTCCTCCAGCTCTGGGTGGAGTGAAAGGGAGTGTCAGACTCTTACTGACTAAAACCCACCCATGTTCCTTCCTTAGCCCTTTTTGTTCCGGGGTAGCGGTAACCCTTTCGGACAATCCCGCTGCCCCGGCAGGCTTCGGCCCTATCGGGCCCCTTCTCTGTTGCTGGCATCTCTTTGAGGCGCGCGTGGAACACGTACGCGCCGTCCGGCACGGGCCTGGTCCTGATCGGACGGTGAGCTACCCATTACTCTCCGCCCGCAGGCCCGCGCCTACGGTGGCCGGGAGCCGTCACGCACGCGGAGCCCCCTGCGTTAAATTTTTCGCCGGTTATAAAAAAAAAAATTGCTGTTCAGTACATTTTGCCCGCGTAGATATTGCACTATCCGACGTATTCCACATTGGGCACCAGCTTAAATGGCACCTGAATGAATGTGCCGCTGTGTGTCAGGTGCATTCACATTGCCATTTAAGCGGGTGCCCAATGAGGAATACGTCCCCTTTTCTATGAAACAGCAGATTTTTTTTGATAATCGACAAATATTTCTACCTTAGGGGGTCAATCATGGGCTGAATTCATGGTTACAGTTTGCGTGTCGATGTTACTGCCACCCTGTACTTTAGCACCCTATTGCGTAACACTCTATCTATCTCAATCTGAATCGTTTTGAAGGATATTGTTAATGCTAATCCATTGCTTCATATGTTCGAAAGATTTGTCTGCTCAACGTAAATTACGCAATGAATGTTGTTGAACTGTCAAAATGAAAGCTATTGCTACTAATTTCTTTGTGCGCTCCGCCGCCTCCTTCTGGGACATGACGTGTTCGCAGAAGGAGGCGACTGCCGCCCAGGACCCCTCATCCCCCAGCATGGCGTTGACCAAGCCGGACGGTCCGTTCCGATGTCCGTTCAAATGTCTACCTAGGTCAAATCATCCAGCTTGGTAAACACAACTTTGAGAAAGAAGCCGACTGAGGGATCCAAATGGATTGGGCAGCGTTTGGAAAACTTCGTCAAGTGTTCGCGTCGCCAAACCCGCATTATTTGAAGACTAAGGTCTTCAACCAGTGCATCTTGTGATCTTGCCCCTTATAACATACGGTGCCGAGACGTGGATACTGACAGTCGGGCTGGTCCACAAATATAAGGTCGCTCAGCCATTGAGGTATAAAGTACTTACGTTACTTATATCTCAATGCGCTCAGCACGCTAATATGGAGCGGGCTATGCTCGGAGTTTTTTTGAAGGATAAAATCAGAAACGAATTTATCCGATAAAGAACCGGAGTTACCGACATGGAAGTGGCAGTGGCAGTGGGCGGGCCATGTCTGTAGAAGGACCGATGGCTGGTGGAGTGCAGTAGACGGGAGTGGAGATCGCGTATCGGCAAGCGTAGTATGGGACGCCCCCCAGCTAGATGGACCAACGTAAAGAAGGTGGCTGTGACAGACTGGATGCGGAAGGCGGAGGACAGGGTGTTATGGCGCAGCATGGGAGAGGCCTATGTCCAGCAGTGGACTGCGATAGGCTGAGTTGATTAAGTTCATCAGTTGATTAAATAAACTTAAATGTATATGATTTCACCCGCATAAGTGTCGATCCCGTGGGAATATCGGGATAAAACTATCCTGTGTCCTTCCCCGGGATGCAGTCTATCTCTCTGCCAAATTTTATCAAAATCCGTACAGGGGTTTAGGCGTGAAAAGGCAACATACAGACAGACAGACAGAGTTATTTTAGAATTTATATTATTAGTATGAAATAGATATGCGTGACTACAATATCTCCATTGATTAACCGTTCTCTGACGTATTCTATGATCATAACGTGACTATATGATTCTGTTCATTATCATTATTACATCTCGTCAAGAGTCATCTATTTAATATCTCGCGAGGCCAGTGATTATGCTGATATGCAATCAAATTGATCTACAGTTTCTGACGCACGTGTCAATTATAGATAGAAGTAGGGAAAAAAAACATGGCAGGTGGGAATATGGGGTCGCGGTCGATTAGAGTGGGGACTCTGTCGGCCCACTGAGTGACCTCAGGGAAGACGGCGCACAGTGGTCATGTGCAGACTTGTTCACATGCTCAGCTAGGTTTTGGGGAGACCCCTTTAATAATAATAATAATAAAACCTTTATTTTCAGGCTACTTTGGCCCATAGATAAATACCTTACAGACTAACATTATATATTATAAAGTACAATCTGTAAAAATCTCACCGTGAAAACTTAGGTGAAGTGAGTTTGTTTTTGCTAGGAATTGACACTATTGACAGCTCACTCCACGCTCACTTCACCTAAGTTTTCAAAATTCTAAAATAATTAGGGCTGAATCGTCAGTTAATTTACCTAAGTCATTAAAGTTTTATCATTGAAGTGCATCAGTCATCATATAGGCACAAAAACATCTAATTAGGGGTTTAACATTAAATAATTTAATCCTATATCAAACAACAGCATTTTTAAGGTTCCGTACCCAAAGGGTAAAAACGGGACCCTATTACTAAGACTTCGCTGTCTGTCCGTCTGTCCGTCTGTCTGTCTGTCTGTCATCAGGCTGTATCTCAAGAACCGCGATAGCTAGACAGTTGAAATTTTCACAGATGATGTATTTCTGTTGCCGCTATAACAACAACAACTAAAAACAAAATAAAATAAATATTTAAGGGGGCTCCCATAGAACAAACGCGATTTTTTTGCCCTTTTTTGCTCGATATCAAAAATGGCAACAGGTAGGCACTTGAAATATTCACAAAATACTCAGTTGTATTTTAACTTTAATAAGAAATAATAAAATTAAAATAAAATAAATATTTAAGGGGGGCTCCCATACAACAAACATGTTTTTTTCGGCGTTTTTGCCTTGTGGTACGGAACCCTTCGTGTGCGAGTCCGACTCGCACTTGGCCAGTTTTTTATGTTTGTATTTGTTTATTGAGGTCAGCTTCCAGTCAACCTCGAACTTTACTGCATTGCGGGTATTAGCTTAGCAATAGTATTATTCAAATGTCATAAGAATAATGTTTTGTACCTATCTATTTTTTCACATTATTTTGTCCTACTATAAACTTTAATAAAGATATGAACAAATGACGAATAATGTGTTATATTTTATCACATAGGCACATAATCAAGAAATAATAGCCAATAGAATTATTAACTAACCCCACTACTTAAAATTTAAGACAATGAATAAAATAATTAATAGTCATTCGCAATTCAAGAATACAAAAAAAAACAGTTAAACTCACCTAAGTACAATAAGCGTTAAGTTATATCACAATCAATACATTAATTACCTACTAAATAAGTTAAAACAAGAACCGCATTGATGTTACATCGTCCAAACACATTTAATTTTTTAGCACAATATAAACTAGAGCGACATATGACCGAAAATGTTATCAATCGCTCGTGAAGTCGTGACATTGAAAAACACAGGTATAAGCGTAACAGATACGCGAGTTTTAAATTCAAGCGATTATCACTACTATTTCAAAAGCTATAGAGTTAAAAATCGAACTAAAATGATTTGACAGTTCAAGTACCACGTGTCTTGGTATGTAGTGTCAGAGAATGACGTATACGTGACGTAACAAATAATTTTGGCGCGCGAATGTGGAAGTGCGACCGTGTTACGTAACTCAGTCGATGGCTCGACGGTTGAGCGACTACTGGCGAGTTTGCACGGGTTTTCACGGCCACTGATACGCGGTTGAATGAACGACGTTGTTCCCAGATTTTAGCATTGGGGATTTCCTATAAGGGGAAATTCCCTTCGTCTTTGAATAACCTACATAAAACATAGCGTAGTTGTCTGCTATTGATTTTATTTGTTTAATGCGTAGAGTGCGACTCGTGTGTGTAAAGCCTCCTCTACATGTCGACAGATTTATCAGCAGATGGCCATCTGCGAATGCCTCCGCCGACGTGTAGACGGGGTAATTTGCTAATCTGTGGAAGGTATTTAGCCTCTGCCGACGTCAAATACCTACCACAGACTAGCAAGTTGGGTCCCGTCTACACGTCGGCGGATGCATTCGCAGATGGCCATCTGCTGATGAATCTGTCTACGTGTAGAGGAGGCTTCTAGGAGGCTTAAGCTTGACTCGAAGGTCCAAAATACCTACTTTAACAGGCGGAATAAAGGCATACCCCAAGTTATATAATCATAACATTACACCTGTAACCCCCAAGGGGATAAGGAAAAGTGTACCTATATACACCCACATATCTCCCACAAGGTAAATTCAATAAAAGGGGGCGACGGGGGCGAGCCAATTACCAACCGGATACTAACCCAGACTTCGGGCTGCTACTGAGAAATTCCTGCTAGAAAAACCCATTATAAATAACCAGGTGTTGCCCGCGACTTCGTCTGTGATCCAGGATGAAAAGTAACCTGTCTTTTTTTTTCGGATGGGAAATCATCAAATGACTCCTCCCGCTGTGGGTGGAGCGGAAGGGAGTGTCAGACTCTTACTGACTAAAACCCACCCGTGTTCCTTCCTTAGCCCTTTATGTTCCGGGCCAGCGGTAACCCTTTCGGACAATCCCGCTGACCCGGCAGGCTCCGTCCCTAAGGGGGCCCCTCCTCGATGCTGACATCTCTTTGATCTCATCAACTTATGTCCTTACCCAAGAAGTTTCTAATATAATTCAATCATGATTCGAAAGATACGTCGTGGCGCCATCTATTATCATAATAATGTTATTGTTGTTTTCCTCGGGAACAGCACTTTTTTTCGGGATGAAAGGTACCCTATGTCCGTTTCTGTACACCTGACAACGCATAAGCAAAATTTCAGGATGATCGGTTCTGTGGTTGAGGCTTGAAAAGGTAGAATAGAATAGAATAGAATAGAATACTCTTTATTATGTACACCATATTAATTACAGACATAAGGTATAGAAACAGTACAAAGGGTGACACAATGGGCGGTCTTATCGCTAAAAGCGATCTTCTAAAGACAACCTTTGGATGGATTAAAAAGGGGAAGGACAGACAAATACTGCAAAGGACAAACAAACAAACTTACGAGTACTTTCGCATTTATAATATTAGTTAGGATTTCGGCCTCTATTGTAACGTTACTCAATCAATAAACATGAACCCCGATTACTATTAATGCGAAAAAAAAAGAAAAAAAAAAGCGAATTTTAACAGATGAATAGTCAGGTACAGACGCCAGCACATCAAGCTACCCGAAACTACTTTGAACCTTGTGCTTTAGCGATAAAGTTGAAAATCTATTAAAGAAATTTGACAGGTTGCAGTAGGTTGATGTGCTGGCGTCTGTACACACCGATTTCTCTCTCTCAGTCGTCAGTAATTTGATTTTCGAAAGAAGAAGACAAAGTGTTGTGTTTAAGGACGCTATACAACGTTTATTAGTAAAAGGGTAAATATTTAGTTGGTCTGCATAATCAGCCTATAATATGTTCCCACTGCCGGGACACAGGCCTCGTCTCTTCGAGAGGTAGTGGGCTGTAATCTACCACGCGGGCCCAGTGGTGATGAAGTAATTTACACAAAGTAAAGCGCCTGTCAAGAATTGGTCCTCAATCAATCAATCAACTCAGCCTATCGCAGTCCACTGCTGGACATAGGGCTCTCCAAGACTGGGCCACAGCACCCTGTCCTCCGCCTTCCTCATCCAGTCTACCCCAGCCACCTTCTTTAGGTCGACTATCCATCTAGCTGGGGGCCGTCCCACACTACGCTTGCCGATACGCGGTCTCCACTCCAGGACTCGTCTGCTCCACCGGCCATCGGTCCTTCGACAGACATGTACAGCCCACTGCCACTTCAGTTTGCTTACTCTGCTACCTATGTCGTATTTTATCCTTCAAAGAGACTCCGAGCATAGCTCGCTCCGTAGCGCGCTAAGCATCCTTGAATTTGTGGACCAGCCCGACCGTCAGTGTCAGCACCGTACCTATGTCATGACGGGCAGAACTGGTCCTTAGCAGGTTTAAACAGAGAGAAAAGAAAGAGAGTAGGGGGGCCTTTGCCCTGCTCACCTGACATCACAGGCTTTTATTAATAGATAATAATCCTACTTCCGACTATCCTATAACTGTATTCCATACTAATATTATAAATTCGACAGTAACTCTGTTTATCTGTATGTTACCTCTTTACGCTTAAACCGCTGAACCGATTTAGATGAAATTTGGTATAGAGATAGTTTGAGTCCCTAAAAAGGAAATAGGACAGTTTTTATCACGATATTCCCACGGGATCGAAACTTACGCGGGTGAAACCGCGGGGCGCTGCTAGTAATATCATAAACGCGAAAGTTTGTGAGGATGGATTTATGGATGTTTGTTACTCTATCACGCAAAAACTACTGAACGGATTTGGATGAAATTTTGCACACGGATAGATTATGAACAGGAGTAACACCTACGGGAACGAAACTTATTCGGGTGAAACCGTGGGGCGTGGCTAGTTAATAATAATAAAGCGCCTGTCTGGGATTGAACCTACAACTCGTAAGTCGCAGTCGACTAGGCCGCCACTGCTCACTTAGTCTGTACAAGAGCTTAAATGACAACATTATTATCAAGTTAATTCATCCCGTCCTTTGTCGATTTGAGGAAAACAGCACCTTAATTGCGTAACATACTATTTTGAAAGATATTTTATTTATTTATTTATTTTCCCAACTTACATCTATCCTTACAGGGCAACCTATTGCGATAGTGTACATTTATCTAATCTCTTATCCTAACTTATTACATTGTTAATGCATTGCTTCAAATGTTCGAAAAATGTGTCTGTTCAATAATGTAAATACCGCAATGAATGTTGTTGAACTGTCAAAATGAAACCCATTGCTACTGATAGTGTGTTACGACTGTTACGTAATTACCCTAGTCCGTATTTCTGGGTCACAAGATTCATGATTTATAGGTTAGTAGGCCACTATCGTCTCAAAAGGTCGCTGCGTTAAAAGAAAGCAAAAGCGTTGCAAGAAAATCAAAATGTCGTCGGTTGATCGTACGCTTGACGCGGTCGGTCCATGTTTACATACCGAGACCCCTCCGTGCCTCCGAAAGCAGTTAAGCCGTTGGTCGTCGTTTCAGCCGATAGACGTCCACTGCTGGACATAGGCCTCCCCCAATTTTGGGGGGGTTTGCCATAATCGCCACGCTTGGCAGGCGGGTTGGCGATCGCAGTATGGTATGATGGTGGAATAAATAGAGAACGCTGCTGCCCATTATCCGGTAAGACCCTTAGTCGCCTTTTACGACACCCACGGGAATTAAGGGGTGGTGCAATTCTTTAAGTCCGGCACCACACAGACGACCGTTGGTACCGACTGTCATTCGTGGATCTTTGACAGTCGGTACGGGTCGTCAGGAGCCCGAAAGTCTGACAACCAGTCTTACCAAGGGGTATCATATAATCCAGTAATTGGGTTGTGGAGGTCAGATAGGCAATCGCTCCATGTAAACCCGTTGGTCCCGATAAGTACCTAATATATGGTCACCCATCGACGAACCGAGCGCGACAGCCGGCAAGTCGATCGACCCTCGCGATTTTTATCATGTACAGACGCCAGCACATCAAGCTACCCGAAACTGTCAAATTTTCCCAATCAACTTTGAACCTTATGCTTTAGCTATAAAGTTGAATACCTTGATGTGCTGGCGTCTGAACCCACGAGGACCAAACCAACTGTTCCACAGTTACTTACTCAGTAATTTATCATGCGTTTGGTAGCTGTCACAATTACCGATAAAATTATATTAGTTGTACAAAAAATACGCCTAATTGCATCAATTGAACTGAAAGCTCATTATTATCGATGTGTTATCAGAATATAAATAAGTAATGATGACAATAACTTTCGTTCAATTATCGTAAACGACCTCGCCCCAACAGCTCGACAAAATTGCAATATTCACTGAGATAATATTGTTTTTCATCTGCCTAGCCTTTTCCCAACTATGTTGGGGTCGGCTTTCAGTCTAACCGGATGCAGCTGAATATCAGTATTTTACATGGAGCGACTGCCTATCTGACCTCCACAACCCAGCTATTGGGTAATATGATACCCCTTGGTAAGACTGGTTGTCAGACTGTCAAAGATCCACGAATGACAGCCGGGACCAACGGCTTAACGTGCTTTCCGAGGCACGGAGGGGTCTCGGTATGTAAAGATGGTCACCCATCCACAGCCTAACCGCGGCAAGCGTAGCTTAACCTGATCGATCGACCTGTGCGGCTGTTATTATTTAGCCACGGGCCCCTCAGATAATATTGTTTTATTAATATTGTTTTTATGTGTATTTTAATTTCATATTTGTTTAATCACATATCCGCACTCCTTTACTTAGTCGTAATCAGTAAAAACCGGCCAAGTGCGGGTCGAGCCACGCACAGTGTAGGGTTCCGTAGGTAGTAGCCCGTTATCACAATGTAGTACGGTTCTGTTGTTCTTTATTCTGAATATAAAAAAATAAAATTTTTCACATTTTGTTTTAATGCAAGTCTTTACCCGTTATAAACAAGCAACTACTTCATCTTAGTCACTTTAAAGGATTAATGCTAAGGATTTTGTATTTGGTATAAAATTATCCAACACCCAAGTTCAACGACTATTACTGCTAAACTAATAAAGTTATCTTAACCGCTATAGTTTTCCTTTAAAGTTCATGAAATACACTATCATCGTGAATTTTTCCAGATTTTTCAAGCCCGCAGTTAAGGTTTTAGAGGGGGGGGGGGGGGGACGCCTTACTGGAACAAAAATTTGCACTTTAAAGTTTAATATTTCGTAAATGGAGCATTAAATCGAAAAATAATTTTAGAAACCCCCAAGTCATTTTAGAAGACCTATTCAACGATACCACACACGATGGGGTAGACGACGAAAAAAATATTCTTCCCCACTTCACGTGTAGGGAGCTACCATAAAAAAAATATTTTCGAAATTTTTATTTTACCACTTTGCCGGCGTAAGTAATATATCCTACAAAATTACAGCTTTCTAGTACTAAAGGTCTCTTAGCAAAACCTCGGACAGACAGACAGACAGACGGACTTGACGAAACTATAAGGGTTCCTTGTAGGAACTACGGAACCCTAAAAAATACCCCCCTTATCTCCGAAGTTTGCAAAGAGAAACATTTTATTTCTTTCTTATTTGCAAAATAGTTATTTTATTTATTTATTTTTTGAATACATAATGCATATTTACAATATTAAGCCTTATACTAAAGTGGTAGGTATATAATAAAGGGATCGAACTTAACTAGGATAAACCTGTTAGGCAAACGTCGTCTAAAACTATTCCAAATTTCAAGTTGATAGCATTAGTGGTTCTTGAGATATCCAGCTGTGACAAACAGACAGACTGAGTCTCGCCATAAGGGTTCCGTTTTACCATTTTGGTACGGAGCCCTAAAAACAGTAAGAAAGAACGCTTAGCGAAAACGAAGTACCTACCTTATTAGGTAGGTACTTCGTTTTTAGGCGCTATTGCGCGTTCAGGACTTACAATGCGACGGGGTGGGTCGCGGAATCAAGAAGACACATTGCATTTAGTGATATCTTAACCACTAAAAGTGATCACCGTACACAAACAATAGAAATACAATTGACTAAAAACAATACTTAACATACTCGTATCAGGTTGAAGTATTAATTAAAAAAACACGTCAGAAACAAAAGGCATCAATATCTGTATTGTTATAGGCACCATAATATGTTTCCATTTGCGTTGATTTCAGTTAAGTACCTAGGTACTTTACAGAATATCAGGTTGCTTGAAAGAGAAGTGTTGTGGTCCTGACGTGCATTAACCGCTCTTTCGTGTAAATCACGCTATTGGGTGCAACGTGTCCATTAGAGCCAAAGAGCATGTGGTTAAATAGTCTTTGATTAGAGCATTAACTCAGCGACGTCGTGCCGTCAGATAAAGTTACATACTTTTGCGTCATCATCTCATCTGCCTAGCCTTTTTCCAACTATGTTGGGGTCGGCTTCCAGCCTAACCGGAGCGACTGCCTATCTGACCTCCACAATCCAGTTACTGGGTAATACGATACCCCTTGGTAAGACTGGTTGTCAGACTTTCGGGCTTCTGAGTACCCGAAACGGCTGTCAAAGATCCACGAATGACAGCCGGGACCAAAGGCTTAACGTGCTTTCTGAGGCACGGAGGGGTCTCGGTATGTAAAGATGGGCACCCATCCGCAGACCAACCGCGGCAAGCGTAGCTTAAACTGATCGATCGACTTGTGCGGCTGTTATTATTTAGCCCCTCTTTAGCCACTTACATACTTTTGTGTTTCATCTGTAAAAATCAAAGTCCTGACTGACTGATATATCAACGCACAGCCTAAGCCGCTTCGAAACTTCACAGGCGTGACTGGTATCGATATATAAAAACTGGCCAAGTGCGAGTCGGACTCGCACACGAAGGGTTCCGTACCACAAGGCAAAAACGCCGAAAAAAACAAGTTTGTTGTATGGGAGCCCCCCTTAAACATTTATTTTATTTTTATTATTTATTATTAAAGTCAAAATACAACTGAGTATTTTAATATATATTCGACAACTATCACACAACGCCGTCTAGTCCCAAGCTAAGCAGAGCTTGTGTTATGGGTACTAGACAACTGATAAACATACTTATATATTTCTAAATACATACATATTATAGATAAATTACACCCAGACACAGAACAAATGATCATGCTCATCACACAAACATTTGTCCTGGGTGGGAATCGAACCCACGACCTCCGGCATAGCAGTCAGGGCCACTAACCACTAGACCAACGGGCCAGTCAACAATTTTGTGAATATTTCAAGTGCTTACCTGTTGCCACTTTTGATATCGAGCAAAAAAGGGCAATAAATACGCGTTTGTTGTATGGGAGCCCCCTTAAATATTTATTTTATTTTGTTTTTAGTATTTGTTGTTATAGCGGCAACAGAAATACATACTTTGTGAAAATTTCAACAGTCTAGCTATCGCTGTTCTTGAGATACAGCCTGGTGACAGACAGACGGACAGACGGACGGACGGACAGACGGATAGACGGACAGACAGCGAAGTCTTAGTAATAGGGTTCCGTTTTTACCCTTTGGGTACGGAACCCTAAAAACGATAAAACACATTTGCTCAACATATTCCAAGTTACAACACTACCAGCGGTTTTTGAACCATAAGAAAGAAACTTCTAATCTTTTTATGTTATAGTGTTTAGATATCTATACTCAAAACGTTTCGCTAGCTAATTTAATTTGACCTAGTATACCAATAGGAAGAGCTTTTGCTACAAACACATTGCTCGCCGTCCGCAAGTCCGCGCCTACGGTGGCCGGAAATCGGCTATCGATTCCCAACGCCCAGGGCGTCTCCTGCAGACCCTGCAGTGACTAGGGGCGTGAGGGCGCAAAGATTGCCTCTCCCTCCCGCGTTCCGCCTCCTCCTTCGCGAGCATTACTGCTTCGCAGAAGGAGGCGACGGCCTTCCATGCACTCTCGCTGCGTACCATGGCCAGGACTAGGGCCGGACGCGAGAGATCGCCGCCGCAGATCGCCACCGTGAGGACGCGGCGGTGCTCTGCCCAAGCTGGTTAGACCTCCACTGGTTATGCTCCACCGTGTCCTCTGGGCGATTCACACAATGGTGACACCGGGGGTTTCCTCCCGCCTTATCCGAAACAGGAACTTACCGAAGCAGCCGTGCCCGGTGGGTTAGGCGGAAGGTAAGGACGCCGTGGCGCCTCTCTGGCCACTCCTCAAAATGCTATTGGACTTCAGGGCAGATTCACCCAATCTCCTTTATATGATGGTCGCATATAAGCCCCCCTTGTATATCCCCCTTTCAATCAAAAAAAGTTTTTTTCAAATCGGTTTATAAATAAATGACGGAGCTGAGAAGGCCAATTTCCAGTAATTGATAACGTTCAAAATCTAGTCGCTATCTCATTTCAGCGACAATCAATGTCAAAAACTTGTCAAAAATGACATTTTAGGCTGAGATCCTTAGACAAAGAAAAGTATAGACGGCGGGTATCTCCATTTCATTTCCACAAGAAAGGGATAAAGTATTGAGTTAAAAACTGAAAAGCTAAAAACAAGCCCATTTTAAATTAAATAAAAGTTGGAAGCAGGCGGGACCCACATCATTTATAATGTATTTTCAAATTCAAATGGGTCCCGCCTGCTTCCAACTTTTATTTAATTTAAAATGGGCTTGTTTTTAGCTTTTCAGTTTCTTTTAACTTAAGTTTTTTACCGCAGTCGGGTTTTTTGATTTTTTTAAATAACTTTTTTTATTTCCAGCTTTTTAGTTTACAAATTTGAAAGATTTCGCAGACGATTTAGTTCTTGGTAGGTGTTTTTTTGCGATTTGTCACTTCGAATTGCTTTTAAGTATATATGTTGTATATATTTTTGTAATCACCGTTTAAAACCCTTTATTTTGATACCCCACTCGATAGGTTTTGAAAAAAAAAATTAAAAAAAATATTTAATATGGCGTCCAGTAGTCGCCATATTGAATTTTCACTAACGTCATGTCTTTAGTGACACTCGCCGGACTAAGAGGAATCGATTAACGTGTGAATCATAAAAATCGGCCCAGGCGTTTGGTCTGTATAGTGCTTCAAAGGAACATATAAACATACATACATACATACATAGGCTGATGAACACATTACCACTCCTTTGCGTCGCGCAGTCGGGTAATAAAAGTAACAGAACAGGATAAAGCTATACTATTTCCGTCTCTCAGTGCGTGCCAGTTTTTTCAAGGCAGCTACTCATGTAGCCTATGTTAGTTGAGTTAGTTTTTTGTCTCATGTGTGGCCACGCTACCCGATACTCTATAGCTTTCTTACTCTAAGCTGAGATCAGACTGAAAGCTCTTGAAATTACGAGAACTGCCCCTCTGATGTTAACATTTAAAAAAATACAGCCTAATTGAGAACCTCCTCCTTTTTTGAAGCCGTTAAAAACTAAACCTAATCCACAGACAGTTCGTTAAATGAGGTCTCTGCTGCCCTTATAACCTTTTGCTACAATCAGTCACACCTACAACAACATGCTTATGGGTTTTCCAGATTACGCCAAACAGATCTTACGCATCAGTTAGATTTTATTGTATTTCTATGCAAATTCTCAGATATCTTGGTCTGAGATCGCTAAACGCGATGGAATTACTCAGACTCGTCTCCGGTATACACGCGAAGGTTAGAAGGTTACTGATTCATGAAGAAAGTCAAGGTCAATGTCATACTCAAACGTTTTAAGGTCAAGTGCTGTTGACTAATACATTTCAAGTCATAAACATCACTTTCCTTGATAAAATAATATGTATTAGTCCACTCAACGAATGACCCAAAAGGAGGTGTAGAGTGCGTAAGCTAGGCCCTAAGCGATTTCTTCCGAACGTTGTTCAGGAGTAAACATACTAAAAGTCCCCGCGTCTAGGAGGTGAGCTGAAGTTTGGGGGGTGATAAGAGCTCCCACTTTTGAGTTTTTCGCTAATATCTTTAAAACGGTGCGTCGTAGAGAAAAAATATTTATTTACGTAATGACAGCTAATACAATTTTTTACAACTTTATTCTTACACACTTTGACCCCAAACGGCTCAAAGCTGTAGTTGCCCATAAGGTTACAGTATTTGCGCCGCTTGAGGGTCTCAGCAGCCGCAGCAGCGGCTCCAGCACAACCCGCCGTGCTAGGAACGTGAGATGGCGCAAGGGTATCGACACATGTTGCGTCCCACACCAGAGGCCTACCCACCTTCCAAGGCAACAACGTCATGCCATCTGGTCTCTTCCCATCGTCATGTACCAAACCGTTTGGTTCTAACACTGCTGGTACGCCGGCGTAGACAAGAGCTCGACGAATAATATCGTTGATGATGGCGTGCCGTGCTATGCGACCTGCGCTCCTGCAGCAGGACAGGCCATGGTGTCCGAGACTGTCGACAGCTTCACCGCAGTGACATCGATGTCGATGCGGAGCAACACAAGGTGCGCCCAAGCGGAGACACGTAGCGAGCCGAAACGATGAGTCATCCATCATTGTGCCTATAGTGTATGACGGGAGCGCCTGAAGCCACAAGCCTGACTCCCATTCTCCCACAGCCAGCAGACGGGCACGCTCAACAGTATTACGTGACGTGTTTACAGGGGTATTCCGTATAATACTGCAGAGCGGCACATCCCACCGTCTCTGGGAAGACGGGTTATCGGGCAAAACCGTATTGGAACAAGCCATTTTCCAAGCATTCAACGCATCGGTCAAACACGGTACTTCAAAATCGACCAGTGAGGAAGATAAAATGTTCCTGGTTAATTTATCGGTACTGTGGACCGAGGAGAGGAAGGCCAGTAAACTTATACTTGAAATTTTGCGGAATAGTATATATTATATACTGATCTATCTTCTATCTATCTATAATTAAGTTACCGCTAATGTGCGTAAATCAGATAACTTGTTAATCTGCCGATTATCTGGTTGAGTCCGTTAAAGTGGACAAAAATGTTTGTTACCGGCCAAACCCGTTGTAAACGGTTTTAGGATGAATTAGTTTTGCCTAGGCCAAACCACTTCTCCCTACATGGGTTTGCATGGTTGCGGTCGGTCGATAGGTGACGTAGATGCAAGAGCGAGCGCAGGGCACCCAGAGGTTAGGTTTGGTTAGGTTATTTTAAACCCTTGACACAGAAATAGGACCCCGCGAAGCAGGGCTCCGTCGACATAGGATGCAAGGGCGAGAAAATGTGAAGGTTTGGCTTAGGCGAAACTAGTTCATCCTAAAATCGGTTTTGGCCGGTAACATATTTCACACTTTATCGGATTGTACCCGATAATTAGCAGATTACCTACTTAATGCGCATATTAACGTATTCCGTATTCTACGGTAACATATACTAAAAATAAAGCTGCAGAGTTTGTTTGTTTGTATGAACGCTCCAATATCTGGAATTACCAGACGGATTTGAAAAAATATTTTTGCATATGATAGCCCATTTGTTGAGGAAGGCTATAGGTTTATTAAACATCAGACTAGCACCCTTAGGAGCCGAGCAAAAAGAAAAAAAGCAGAAAAGCGAAACTGAAATAATAGCGCGGGAGATGCGACGCGACACGGTGGGTTCGCGGCCGAAATTTCGCGCGGACGGAAGTCGCTGGCAGAAGCCATAATATAATATTTAATATTTTAGCTAAATTATAATAATATTTATACTCTAATCTAGCACTAGTCACGAGCACTAAAAAAGTATACACTGAGTGATTTTCTCCTACTGTTGATTTTAATTTGCTGTTGTTATGAATCCATACTAAGTTTTATGTTATAGGTCTTATCTCAAAGTTGCAAGCGATATCCAATGTGAAAATCTCTTTTGAATTATGCTTACTGGAAACACGTTATTTGTGCTTGTGACTCCTACCCTATAACCAATATGCTTAGTCCCCCAGTTACAAATACATAGATATTGATTATTATGATGACCTTTGTTTAAATACCTGTCATTTACACCCCATAAGTTAGTATACAGATACAGGCCTATTTTATACGTACTATAGACAAATATAGTTCATTAACAACCACGTGTTAAGGATCCGATACATTTTTGATGGGAACGTAACACGTCCTTGACATGTTACCTTATCTTGCCCCAAATAACGTAACAAATACTATCTACTGTGATTTTATTGAACTTTCTAATACTATTGCAACAGCGAGGTTAAAGTGAGTTTGTCCCTGTGGCTAAGTAATATAGAGTAGCCTTGTGTGATCGCATCAGAAATATGGATTTGTAGGAGAATCAAAGTAGCGGACATGGCCCGAAGACTACAATAGATACTACACACGTCACGTTGCAGTTTATAACTGATTTACATCCGTCACCTCACACATCAGGGGGCATATAAAGGCTACTTTGGAGAATCATAAAAGGATAACATTATGAATCGTAATAAGGTGAAGACAGTTCGTGTTTTCTTTTTTTCGCTACACTACGTAAGTATAATCAAAGAGATTGGGATTGGATTTGGATCGGATTAATTGGTATTTTAGCCCAGACAAAAAAAAATAACTGAAAAATTCTTCACCAATGGGATTTGATACGATTAACATAACGGTTAACTATCCATTATGTTATCCTTTTATGATTCTGCCAAATTGGCCTTTTTAGGCCCCCAGGTCCAGTTGAAAACCAGCGTCAGACACTAGTTGTCTGGCATTTTTGGTGAACTGCCCAGTTTACCAAAAATGCCAGACTTTTTGGCGCAGCCGTGAGGCACACTTTCCTGCTAATTTCTTACATCGGACTTTACACTTTTTATTTGTTTCTATCTGATGTAAGTATGTTTCTGGTGTATTGTGTGTCTGTGTGTGTGTGTGTGTGTGTCTGTGTTTCTTTCTTTACTATGTTGAAGTAGCAGCGTGCACATTGGTTGCAGAACTAATTGCCGATGTCGTGGAAGAGTTCTCGAGGCGACCTGTACCTACCGAGCGCCCATACGCAAACATGTAGCGAGACGGAATTTGGTGTCACCCAGCATAATGCCTATGTAGGGTGACGGTGCACACGGAGCAGTGGTGGCCAAGTGGTAACGGCCGCGACTTACGAGTTGTAGGTCGTAGGTTCGAACCCAGACAGGCGCTTTACTTTGTGTAAATTATTTCATCACCACTGCTCTCAAAACGGTGAAGGAAAACATCGTGAGGAAACCGGCATGCTTCCATAAAGAGGAAGAGCGGACAAAATACATAAAATTTAGGTTGAAACAACAATATCTGATAAGGGTGAAAACCGAATGTAAATTAATTCTAGAAAGTCTATCCGAAATATCGTTAAAATGTTTAATTTTTTCGTCGACGAATGGTGAAAAACCGTCGTCTAAAAAGCAAAATTAAAAATTTTGAAAAAAACCCACGACGGTTAAATTTAATTGGAAAAGGATATAACCACAGACTTATGAACGAGACTAAAACAGATAGGTAGATTCATATGGAAGTCGGGGGTCCGATCTGTGGAACACCTATTCTAAGAGGTCCCCCGACTTCCATATGAATTTATCTGTTTTAGTCTCGTTACATAAATTTTTTAAGGGCACTGATTTAAAGAGGCAGTTGTAAATAGCGGTTTTGGTAAGTTAAAAATTATAAATGGCACGTTTAATAACTTGTTCAGCAGTTAAAACTAAGCAGTAAAGTAAACAAAAATGAGTAATAAAAAATAATGAAATGGATCAGTGAATATATAATTGAGTGGGAAAATAATTAAATGGGCGGTAAAAATGAATGAATGGGCAGTTACGTGTGGGCAGTAATAAATCGGAATTTGTCGGTAATAAATCTCATTCTAAGCAATTCTATAAACAATGAGGTGGTAAAGTAGTTTTGGGTGTGTAGTCGACGGAGCCCCGCTTCGCGGGGCCCCTATTTCTGTCTACAGGGTTTAAAGGAACCTAACACGAAGGGGATGACGGGAGCTCGTTCGCTCGCTTTGCTCGCTCACTCGAGCCCCCGTCATCCCCTTCGAACCTAACCTGTCCGAGTCGGGGTGCCCCAAGTCCCGAGCTCGCTTCGCTCGCTCTTGCATCCGCTATGATCTGCCGAACTATTTAGCGAACCGCCCATTCCATCATTTTTACCGCTCATTTAGTTATTGGACTGCTCAATTATTTTTAGAATTGACATTGTATGATAAAATAACAGTCTAATTGATCTTTTATTACTGTCCATGCTTTACTGTCGCAATAATTAATCAACCGCCATTAAATTAAATAACTGCTCAATATGTTTTTCAACTGATCATAATAACATCTCGAATATTTAAATAACAGCTCAAAAAATTAGTTCCCGTTTTAAAATTATTAAATCCTTTTCCAATTACATTTAACCGTCGTGGGTTTTTCAAAATTTTAATTATGCTTTTTATTTCAAACTTTTTAAAGAGAATAGGTTCATTACTTATACATAATATAAATCAAATCGGACTAGTAGTTTTGGTTTTGCACAAACAAATGTTTACTGCAGCACCTCCTGGTGAGTTGTCACTGTAACACCTATCTACGAACACGCACCAATCAAACCTGAACTCATCACTGAAAACCGCATCAAAATCGGACTAGTATTTTTGGAGATACGAGTAAATGGCAACATTGGTTTGTACAAACAAATGTTTACTGCAGCGCCCCCTGGTGAGTTGTCACCGTAACACCTATCTAAGAACATGCACCAATCAAATCCAAACCCATCACTGAAAACCGCATCAAAATCGGTCTAGTAGTTTTGGAGATAAATGGCAACATTGGTTTGCACACAAATCCTCTCACCCCAAACGCATATACCGTCTCCGTACCGTCGCGGGCAATTTTTCAAACTTTTTAAAGAGCATAGGTTCATTATACACATAAAGAGAAGAGAAGATATGAAAACCGCATCAAAATCGGACTAGTAGTTTTGGAGATAAATGGCAACATTGGTTTGTACAAACAAACGTTTACTGTAGCGCCCCCTGGTGAATTGTCACCGTAACACCTATCTAAGAACATGCACCAATCAAATCCAAACCCATCACTGAAAACCGCATTAAAATCGGACTAGTAGTTTTGGAGATAAATGGCAACATTGGTTTGCACACAAATCCTCTCACCCCAAACGCATATACCGTCTTCGTACCGTCGTCGCGGGTAATATTTCAAACTTTTTAAAGAACATAGGTTCATTATACTATACACATAAAGAGAAGAGAAGATATGAAAACCGCATCAAAATCGGACTAGTAGTTTTGGAGATAAATGGCAACATTGGTTTGTACAAACAAACGTTTACTGTAGCGCCCCCTAGTGAGTTGTCACCGTAACACCTATCTAAGAACATGCACCAATCAAATCCAAACTCATCACTGAAAACCGCATCAAAATCGGACTGGTAGTATTGGAGATAAATGGCGACATTGGTTCGCACACACATCCTCTCACACCAAACGCATATACCGTCTCCGTACCGTCGCGGGTAAAAATTGAGGAACCTAGGAGGTACAATGAACATTTTTCCAAAACTTTGGTATCTGGGGCAATTAACTGTATAGTCGATTGTCTGTCAGTACTGTCATAAATGTAAATATCACAGAGTTGTTGTGGTCAAGGCCGATGTATTGGAACTGCTGCTTTATGAATTGAAGATCTTTTAGAACGGTGCAGTACTATCAGTAACAGACACACAGTGTTGCGTAACACACTATCAGTAACACACACACACAGTGTTGCGTAACACACTATCAGTAACACACACACAGTGTTGCGTAACACACTATCAGTAACACACACACAGTGTTGCGTAACACACTATCAGTAACACACACACAGTGTTGTGTAACACACGATCAGTAACACACACACAGTATTGCGTAACACACTATCAGTAACACACACACAGTGTTGCGTAACACACTATCAGTAACACACACACAGTGTTGTGTAACACACGTTCAGTAACACACACACAGTGTTGCGTAACACACTATCAGTAACACACACACAGTGTTGTGTAACACACGATCAGTAACACACACACAGTGTTGTGTAACACACGATCAGTAACACACACACAGTGTTGCGTAACACACGATCAGTAACACACACACAGTGTTGCGTAACACACTATCAGTAACACACACACAGTGTTGCGTAACACACGATCAGTAACACACACACAGTGTTGCGTAACACACGATCAGTAACACACACACAGTGTTGCGTAACACACTATCAGTAACATACACACAGTGTTGCGTAACACACAGTAGCAATGGCTTTCATTTTGACAGTTCAACAACATTCATTGAGTTAATTACAATATCTATCCTTTAAAATGATTATGAGGCATAATCATCCTATAATGTTCCCACTTCTGGGACACAGGCCTACCCTCTGTGAGAGGGAGTGGCCGTAGATGTCACATGTCGTCGAATTTTTGGTTCTAGGACATGCCGGTTTCCTCACGATGTTTTCCTTCACCGATATGAGAGCAGTGGCGTTTAAATAAATTACACAAAGAAAAGCGCCTGTCTCGGTTCGAACTTACGACCTGCAACTCGTAAGTCGAGGCCGTTACCACTGGGCCACCACTTCTTAGTGCCTACAGTTATTTGCAAGAATTCTCACTTGATAATTGCATAAGTACTTTTATCGCAGTTAATAATGCTTCCAACAATATAATTTTTCGTCCTTGACTTTGACTATTCACTCATTTATAATTCAGTATCATTTTTATCGAAGAACGGCGCAATAGCTGCAATTTGTGACCATGATCCACTTTAAGTAGGTAGGTACTTACTAGGGGTTACGAATACCAGATATTTTCCAATACCGGGATCCCGTTATTAAACTAAATTTTTGTCTATAATTGTTTTTTTTTAAATTACTCAAATATCGAATAGATTTGCATTCACAGATTTTGAAAAAAAAAAATAGTCGGCAGGAAAATGGGCAATACCTACTTACAAAAACTTTTTTATGCCAATCTATCTTGTTTCTTATAAGGATCAAAAACCGCTATGGTCCAATCCAATGGAGGTTTTCTTGACCGTTTTGTTTATTTATGACCAGTCTTCATTGTAGCGGTCAATGTATCATGATTATAAAAAAAATAGTTGGAATCTCATTCCCTACAAATTGTATGGGAAAAGAGATTTTTGCGAATTCTGACTTTTCTACCACTTAAACCTCAGTTGGTATATTAGAAGTTTTTGATCCTTATAGGAAACAGGATCGATTGGCATTTTATTGTGTTAATTGCCCTTTTCCTGCTGATAGTACCTAATTGTTTTTCAAAATCTGTAAATGCAAAGCAACATTTCTAAAAAGTTAAGGAAAGTCTCCTAAGACCGTTTTCCTGTGGCTAAAACGGTTAAGATATGAACCTGCCCTTATTGCCTCATCTCAAAAATCCATCGTGTATACATATACTTAAATTCAATAAACATTCTTTACCTGTGCAAGTAGTAGAACTGTCTAAATAAATCACGACATAAATACAATACGCAGTTTTTAAAACTGAGCAGAAAAATTAAATGTTTAGAAAAACAATGTGCAATAGAACAAAATTGTGTCAGTGTAGTTCCTACTGAAAATAAAATAAAATTACCAATATCGGAATCCCGGTATTGGATATTACAATACCGGTTTAAAAAAAAATGAAAATATTACCGAATCCCGGTATTAGCCAACACCGGGATCCCGGTATTGGAAGCCACTGTACAGAAGCTGTATGGCACCTTTCCATAGTCTGTTTGCCATATAACTTTCAACCTTAAAACAACGGTAATAAAGTGGGTTATTCGCATCATATGATATACTGTAACTCCACCTGCTAGGCTTTTAGGATATAAGTAGACCGTAGGTTTTAACAAATTACCATTACCAATATTTATACACTAGCTGTGCCCGCGACTTCGTCCGCGTGGAATAGTGACTTTTCGGGCAGCATATTTTGAATTACATATACCGTCTACAGACCGGGCATTTGCTGTCCGAACCCTCTGAGAACTCAGGCGAATTTCAGTGAAAGTCTCAGACTCTAGTGCTTGAGCTTCACGATCGGCAGTGAGACGTATTTCTCGTTCTTCCTGTGTTTCCTGAGACCGAACATTTGCTGTCCGAACCCTCTGAGAACTCAGACGAATTTCCCTATCAGTGAAAGTCTCAGACTCACGCGATAGTGTATGAGCTTCACGATCGGCAGTGAGACGCATTTCCCGTTCGTCCTGTGTCTCCTGGAATCGAGCATTTGTTGTCCGTACTCTCTGGGAGCTCAGGCGGATTTCCCTGACAGCAAAAGTCTCAGACTCACGCGATAGCGCGTGAGCTTCGCGATCGACAGATAAACGTGCCTTTCGTTGTTCCCCGTTTTCCCTATTTCGAGTTGTCATCATTCGAGAACGATTTGAACTCAGTCGAGATTCTCGCTGAGTCGAAGTTTCTGCAGCACGAAACCTAGCCTGGTGCAGAGAGCCTTTTGCCTCACGACCTTCCTCAGATTCCTGTGATCGAACTAATCTCATCCTTTTAGCATTTCTGCTACATTGGGAGAGGTTGGATCTTCTTCGAGGCATTCTTACAATAAAATAGTACTTACTACTTAACACACAGTTATTTAGTAAACACGTACTATCGTAAACAATTAAATTATAAATACTTACAGATTATTATACAGTCTAAAATTATCACAGTTTAAGTAATAAGTGTTAAGACGTGTAAACCAAACGTCATTATCATCATCATTTCAGCCGATAGACGTCCACTGCTGGACATAGGTCTCCCCCAATTTTGGGGGGGTTTGCCATAATCGCCACGCTTGGCAGGCGGGTTGGCGATCGCAGTATAGTATGGTGGTGGAATGCATAGAGAACGCTGCTGCCCATTCTCCGGTGAGACCCTTACTCGCCTTTTACGACACCCACGGGAAGTAAGGGGTGGTGCTATTGTTCTACACAGACAAACGTACTAACTTTATAAAACAAAAGAATTGCTAGAAAAAATAATTACTAACCTAAGCTAATGAACTTATACTTAATAAAGAAAATCAAGAAAAGAAATGCCTAACCTATACCAATATTTATATACAAACCCTAAATACAAATTAAGATAAGTAGGTATACTGAAAATCAGGGAAAGAAATGCCTAACCAATAATAAATGCTTACAATATTTATTTACAAAACCCTAAATAAAAATTAAGATTAGTAAATACCCAATAATCAAGGAAAGAACCGCCTAACCTATACCAAATACTTACAAAATTTTAAAGAAAATTAAGAAAAAGAACCTAACCTACAAACCCTAAAATATAAATAAATGAAATATGCAAACAGTCAGTATTCAAGTGAATCGCAATAATCGAATCCAACTATTCGCCTATACTCTCCAGGATACGTGCGTTCGCTACGAATAACTGAATCCTTATGGCAGCGGCGCGTTTTCTTTTGAAATGGTAATCTCGCAGTTCAACCTGATGGGTTGTCGACTGCTTAACCTGGCTTTCCTGTGGATGCCTCAATAAATTAAGGCCTCCAGCCAGGGCATAATAAAGAACATAGGTCGAAATATGAAAAAAAAATTGGACCTCCCATAGTAATAGTAAATCATTGATGTGCTATTACTATGGGAGGTCCAAATTTTTTTTTTCATCTTCATTCACCTCCTTCAGGGTTGATACCCCCTTTCCGTTACACCTTGTATATATAGCCACGGACGCGCAGGCGCGAGGCGTTTACGTACTCTGATAGAATACCTTAACAAATGTTCGCCGTGATTCTTTAAATTGACATAACTTTTTTATTTATGAACCGATTGACATGAAATAAACACTAAATGTTAAGTGAAGCTTACTACAATATATTAGTGAAAACCGCATCTAAATCGAATAAGCCGTTTCTGATATTAGCGTGCACAAACACAGCAGACAAACAGACAAACAGATAAACAGACAAAAAAAAATTTAATTACATTTTCGGGTTCGGCATCGATATAATAACAACCCCTGCTACTTTTTTTAATATATTTCCATTGTACAGACACCACTTTTCTACAATTTTATTATATGTATAGATAGATGATAAAACATGTCATGTCTACGGAGTTTCGCTAGATCTAATTTCATTTGACCCTTTATACGGGAATTACCATAAACTGTGCAGCGGCCAGATGGTTAGCCCCTCGTCTGTTAGGCAATATTAATAATTGTGTCCCATTAGTGACAGTTGAGCTCTTAGTAGAAAATAGTTTTTATACATTCAAATTCGTGCACTTGTAAAAACTATTGTCGGGGGACTCCCGGCAGGAACGAAGTTCAAAATGAAAATCCAAAATTTCAAAATGACGAAAAATTTCAAAAAAATCGCAGCTGACTACTTAGATTTTCATGTTGGCTTCACTATCTGCTTCAGCACCCTGGCGAACCATGAAAGCTATCTCTTTCTCTCTCTGACTCTTTCTACTATCCATACTAATATTATAAATTCGAAAGTGTTTGTCTGTATGTTACCTTTTCACGCCTAAACCACTAAACGGATTTTGATAAAATTTGGCAGAGAGATAGATTGCATCCCGGGGAAGGACATAGGATAGTTTATATCCCGATATTCTCACAGGATCCACACTTATGCGGGTGAAACCGCGGGGCGCTGCTAGTATATAATAAAAAGTCGCATAACGCTTTTTCATTACGTGACGATTTCTACTACCTACCAGTTTATTCCTACCACAAGCTCCGTTAAAGGACTTCGTTCCAAATTCAATAAGGTAAATAGGTACCTACCTACTAATTGGTTGTTTTATAATTTAAATCGTACATATTTTATAGTATAAAGTGTGTGTCTTGTAATTTATAATAAGTACCTATATAGTACCTATAAAGTAGATTCATCATTAATGTTAAACAAATTTGCGTACCCTAAACAGGCAAAATTTGGACTGTGCACAAACCACAAATGCATTTTGCATCAAAATTAACCTCGAATCTTCTTCGAATGGAACCACTCGAGCTCTGCCGACAACAATGATCGGCTTGGCCAACCAGTCGTTCTTATCGCAACCGACTCGTCGGACAAAGTCATAGCCGGCTCATCCCTAGTTGCGAATTTTGTGATGTATGAGTACCGCCTGTTGGGATGTTTACAGATGTCAACGCGTCGAGTTGCGAGCCTTTTTTTGTGGTTGGGAAGTTATCAAATAACTTCTCCCGCTCTGAGCGGAGCGGGTCAGACTTTTACTGACTAAAACGCACCCGTGTTCCTTCAGTTGCCTGTGCCACGGTACCTCTTTCGAACAGCCCGCGACGCTAGCAGGCATCGGCCCTAGCGGACCACGTCAGTTAGTGCTGACGTCTCTTTGAGGCGCGTTTGGAACACAACGCGCCGTCGACCCGGGCCTGGTCCTTACCGGACGGCGAGCTGCCCGTTGTTCGCCGTCCGCCGAGTTACGAGCCTGGCGGTGTTTTATCGGATACATTTCTGAGTGTGCATTGGAATGGCGCAATTTAACTCCATCCAGCTGTTTCAGTCCTTCCCAGGATATATGCTACAGAGCCGTCACCGTGGTGACCCAGTAGGAACGACGAGTTGTAGGTTCGAACCCGGACAGCTCCTTTACTCTATGTAAATTATTTCTTCACCACTACTCTCGAAACGGTGAAAGAAAACATCGTGAGGAAACCGGCACGTCCTAGAACCAAAAAAAAAAAATAAGACATGTGACATCTACCAGCCCACACTGGGCCCTTGTGGCAGATTAAGGCCGATTTCCTCTCACTGAGAGCAGGCCTATGTTCCAGGAGTGGGAACAGTAAAGGCTGATTACTTATGCTATGTTATGCCATATCAAAATAATCACATTGAAGGGTGTACACTATGTCCATACGCG
This sequence comes from Mesoligia furuncula, assembly GCA_916614155.1. Taxonomy (NCBI): domain Eukaryota; kingdom Metazoa; phylum Arthropoda; class Insecta; order Lepidoptera; family Noctuidae; genus Mesoligia; species Mesoligia furuncula. The sequence continues at coordinate 25,910,766 of OU744803.1, forward strand.
TGTATCACCTGACAAACAATATTTTTCCGACTCGCCAGCCTGAAGGTCATCGCAGTCGATCGATGCTGGTAATAATGGTCATTACTCCTCGTCCCGCAGTCCCGCCTTCCCGCCCAGCGTGACGATATTAAAGTGTGACAGGTGGTAAGTACTCCTTAAAGTAATATTTTATTTGTCACGCTACTAAAGAAGCTGTTTATTTTTGGCTGCTGTTATACATATGTCCGAGTTAATTCTTAAGTTAATTCAATTCTCGTAATTTTTAAGAACATTCACTGTCCGAACTCAGTCTCACCGTCAAAAATAGCTCTAATTTCCCTACATTTTTAACAAGTTTTTGTTGTTGAATTTTTGTATTCGGCTGAGATGAGATTGTGACTAGATTTTAAATGTTTTTAATTACAAGAATTGGACTTGTGGTATGGTCAACGTGACCATTCGTCCCGCTTTGGGCGGGACAGTCCCGCTTTCAGGCTGTCGGTCCCGTTGTCGCCAACCAGAGCAAAAATATCCCGCTTCTACGAAGGGACCAAACGATATGCAATTTAATTCAATTTATTCATGAAAAATTTACATTGTATCTGAATATCAAATATAAGATAGCACAAAACATAAAACAAGTACTTAGTCGATAAATTTTAATTACAAAGACTAACATCGAAAAATTATGTGATGAGCTCCATTCCTACTTAAAAACTAGACCCGACATTTTAAAACTAATTTGCTTCACCGACAAATAGAAAACAAATGCGTCTTCAACCGCAATGTAATGTTAAAATTACATATAGGTACTTTTTACCCGACTGCGTCAGAAGGAGGGTTATGTTTTTCGAGTGTATGTATGTATGTATGTATATTTCTTTGGCACGCTCTGTAGCCTAAACGGCTTGATCGATTTCAACTTGAGAGGTGCCGTTAGATTCGTCTTAATTGTGAGAGTGACACTGGGTATATCAAAATTGAAAAAAAAAAAAAAATGGCTGATTTTTGGCGCAATATGTCTTCAACAAAAAATTTTTTTTTCTCGAAACCTATCGAGTAGGGTATCAAAATAAAGGGTTTTAAAAGGTGATTACAAAAATATATATAACTTGTATGGTTAAAAGTAATTCGAAGTGACAAATCGTAAAAAACACGTACCTAGCAAGAACTAAATCGTTTGCGAAATCTTTCACATTTGTAAACTAAAAAGCTGTAAATAAAAAAAGTAATTTAAAAAATAAAAAAACCCGACTGTAAAACTGAAAAGCTATAAACAAGCCCATTTTAAATTAAATAAAAGTTGGAAGCAGACGGGACCATTTTTGTTATATTTTCAAATTCAAATGGGTCCCGCCTGCTTCCAACTTTTATTTAATTTAAAATGGGCTTGTTTATAGCTTTTCAGTTTTACAGTCGCGTTTTTTTATTTTTTAAATTACTTACTTTTTTTAGTTATGTTTTTTTTTTTGTTTAATTCCGCAAGCGTCTCGCGCTGACGAAAAATATAAATGGTCACATTAGGTATGGATAGTGTGCCTGAACTCTTGGTTTAATTATTATTGTGGCACTATATTATTGTGGTTTTCTAGGGACCGTTCAGTAACGCAAGCGCGATTGCTGAATTGTCTTAGGTTCAATCCCAAGGTAAAACTGTGATTGAGTTTTTGAATCACGAAATTCTGTTTGAATTAATTTGGAAATGTGTGTGATTAATGACAATAAACTGCCCATGATTAAGTATATGGCACTACTGTCAAAGGGGGGTGAATAGGGATGCAGGGGTGAATCGGGACAACATTTTAAAAGGGATTTTAACATTAAAATAATATAGTTTGTTGCCAAAAAGGATCCTAATGTTTACTCTTATTTAATTAACGATTACGTGTCCTTGGCAACAAACTACTTATATTATTTCAACGTTAAAATCCATTTTAAAGTTTCGTCTCGTTCACCCCTGCATCCCTATTCACCCGGTTTGTAGGTACTTAATATAACTTAATGGCTTAAACACTAAGGGTAGGCAGTCAATTATGTGTACTTAGCTAAAGGTAATTTTACGGAACAAAATATTTCCTAATTTTGCTTGACTAAACTGTCTACCTAGTTAGTTATTGGTACTTAGTTATGTAGAAACTTTTCTGAGGTTAACAAATTCACTTTTGTTGAAGAGCCTGAATATTCGGTAATTGAAGTTGTTATTTGCTATATTCAGCTCTTACCTATACATTCAAAGATTGCGCGGACAACCTAGTTTTATTAATTTTATTAGTTTGTACCTTCTTTGTACATACTAATTTAACTTAGTAAGAGGGTTGAACAAAAAGGATTTGCACCTGTGCAAAAAAACCATACTGGCTACTTTTAAGATCCTGTGACAGTTGTTTTGACAATTAATTTAGGATAAAACTATGAAATCGTCCAAATAACTGAAATGCCAAGAAATTAATATTCTTCGAGAAAATTTGGAAACTGCAGCGGTCACCGACCGTTGCGGGATACGGTTACATGGTGCGTTGTTCGTTCAGAGTGTTCAGACGCCGTGCGTAGTTGCAGTGGTGTGCTTGTATGCGCACGTGGTCAAGCGAGGGGCAGCGCGCGTGAGCGACGCACGGGGGGGCGACGTCAGCCAAGGCCGGACGCGGCTGTCGGCGGGCAGGCTCGCGCGCCTCCGCACGCCCCATGCTGCCCGGGCCACTTGCGCCGCTCGACCCGCATAAAACGCGCGCGCTCACCACGATATACGCGCCGCGGAAGCTCAACACGCGGAAGAACAAAACGGCACAAATGAGAATGCTCGACAACGACATTCAAATCAAACCGTCCCTATCTCCCTTCCATCCTCTCCCGGCCATCGGACAGAAGCTGGAGAGATCCAACACAAAAGTAATCGTGTTCGACCTGAACAAGAACGAATCAGGCTCATTGGACCGCTCCGTCAAAATTCGCGATGTGCTCAAGCCTCTGACTCCGTTGCGGATACATGGGTTTACAAGGAAAAGTTCCCTGGACCAGCTGGACGTGAAAAGGCCGCAACAGTTACTCAGAGAGAACACGTACGATGTTATAAAACCGATATTCGTGACTGCAGAAAGTGTTAATGTGAGTAAGGATGACATGTCCATTACAAAGAAGACGCAAATGATACATCGGGCACCAAACTCAGAGAATACGTTAAATAAGGTAGAACAGCCAAAAGCTTCACCGAAGACGAGGTTTAAGAAAGCAGCTCTGCAAGTAGCGAAGATGTCGACGATGCCGGAGACTGGTAAGCTGCTGTGTTTGAGGGAGAGACAGACGTACAAGGTCTGTACAGTGGAAGAGGACAAGAGTATATGCAAACTGCAAGAGTTACCGCAGAGTCCTGCGCGGAACCTAGACAAGTTATCCGAGATATTCCAGAGCCTAGAAATGAAAGGTCGCCACAGAGACAAGTTGAAAAAGGAGAACAGTTGGTTCTAACACTTAGATTAAGAGAGTGCAATCATTTACTTGAATATGTGAATATCCGTTGACAAACATTGCGTTAGTTAGTTACCATGATAAAAGTAAAAGTTTATTTTTGTTAATGTTGAATGTATATACGAAGATATCGATATTGCTCAAAGTGTAGTGTTGTGTCCGTCTTGATATTTTATTAAAGTGTGTCGAACTTTCTAATGGAGGCTCTTATTTATTTAATCCTTGGAAGAGTATATTTTATAGTGTTTCCGTCATCGATAATGGATGTGTGGGAAAGGTCATGTGTACAGAGTAGATTCAATGTCGTGACCTTGAATGAGTTTGTCAACAAGTGGCGGCTTGAGACTTGCGTGATTTTCCACCAGTTCTTAATGAACCTTTTACACAATCGCCAGTGTTAGCCACACTTCTACATGCATTGAGGAATTATTAACAGGTTTGAATAAGCTTTTGTAAACAAACACCGCGATGGATATCGAATTGACAAACGGCGTGGGTGTACGGCAGCACAAAAAGCGCGATGTTATCGGTAATTTAGGTGCTGATTCATTTTTCCAGCAAATGATTCATTCCTGTGGTTTCATGTCGAATAGGAATGATCGATGTGAAGACTGAATGGAACTTTTCGTACTAAAGCACATTCGTTCTAACTATAAAAGCTAAATAAGTTCCACTGGGCTGTGTAAGCGATGTCACCAAGTAAGGTCAAAGTCAAATCACTCATTTTTCAACTAACGGCTCGCCCCAGCTTCGCACGGGTGCAATTTTATTTCGAATTTTCGAAAATTTCTTTCATACAAACCTTTTCCTGACAATACCGAACACAACAAAAAAATAATTATCCAATTCGGTGCAGTCGTTCGGAAGTTATGCGCGTACAGACATTTCGGCGATTTTATTTTATAAGGATGAGTCACATAAAAGGCACTCTGAATGACAAAAACTATAAGAAAATGGTATTGATTCTAGTCGCCCCGTTAGTAATTAGAGTCAAAGAATGGTGTAATCACTCGTAGCGAGATTCGTAGCGTAGCCCGTAGCGCATCTTGTCGCGTAGTACGTAGTATGGCATCTCATTCGTAGCATCTCATTCGTAGCATATCATTCGTAGACGCTACCGCGTTTCGTAGCGAGGTCGTAGCAGATTAAAATTTCTGTTCTTGGTCTACGATCTAAAAAGTTGGTCCGAGCGTTTATGTTAAAAATATGTCTTTATTTATTTATTTTGTTTGAGAAAACAAACACTAATGTTCAGACGCCAGCACATCAAGCTACCCGAAACTGTCAAATTTTCCCAATCAACTTTGAACCTAATGCTTTGGCGATAAAGTTGAAAATCTATTAAAGAAATTTGACAGATTGCAGTAGCTTGATGTGCTTGCGTCTGTACCTACAAATGGGCTGAATCAAAGACTACAATATAATGCTGTGGGCTGAATAGGGATGCAGGGGTAAATCGGGATGAAATAAAAGGGTTTTTAACATTTAAATAATATAGTTGGTTGCCAAAAAGGACTCTATCGTCTGTACATTTTATTTTCATAATCTCCTAACTATTTACACTAGGTACCTACTATAATAAAATTACAATAATAGAAAAAAATAGGGTTATTGAAATCGCGAAAAAAAAATCAGCTGTTCTCTACATTTTGACGAGTTATACTAACATAAATGTAGGGAACAGCTGATTTTTTTTCGCGATTTCAGGTTTGGTCCCATAGTAAAAGTTGTTCATAATGATGAGTACAATGACCCCTAAGAGGTTGTTAATGTTTTACCAATAACCCTGTATAAAAATAAAATAAAATATATAAATATAAAATATTAAAATGATAATATTGTAATAGTCTTCTCTCAGGCGGAAACAATGTGCGCACCTTCAACGGTTGGTCATGCCGGTTTTTAACCGACTTCAAAAAAGGAGGAGGTTTCTCAATTCGACCGTATATATATATATTTTTTATGTGTGTTCGCGGATAACTTCGTCGTTTATGAACCGATTTTGATTATTCTTTTTTTGTTGGAAAGGAGATATGCCAAGGGTGATCCCATGATAAGGAAACCAGGATCTGATAAGTGCATCCCAGTGAAATCGAGGGGAACATTCGAAAATCGTAGGAGCGACTAGTGCGTTTGTTAATTTTTTCATTAAGCATTTTAAAGCACTACAATTTAATGAAGGCCGGGAGTCGATCTGATGATGGAGCCGAAAGATAGTCGAGGGGACACCTCAACGATTTACAGCAGTTACCTTGTGTTTGAGCTCGATTAATTTGTATTGATGTGAACTTTACACCTAGATGGGTTGTGACTGTCATTAGGGGTCTGATGATGAAGACGAAGGACAGTTAAGGTAACTCCTCAACAGTTTACAGTAGCTACCTTGCGTATGTTCACCGATTACTCGAAGACGGCTGGACCGATTCCAAAAATTATTTTTTTATTTAAAAGGGTATACTCTATAGGTGGTCCCATTATCATCAAGTTGGAATCTGATGAGAGGATCGCATGGAAATCGAGAGAAACCCTCAAATTTTATAGGCAAACCTATAGCGATTTGCATATTTTTTAAAGTAACTTGAGCATTTGCTCTCGGAAATCATCATTTGGTAAAGTGGAGCTGATGACGAAGACCACAGATAGCCATCGGAACTACTCAATGACAAATATTTCACGGGTTGCGATTCAATTACTTTAATATATTTGCTAAGCAATTTATGCTCGTCACAATGCGTATGGTGAGTGATTGTTGAGGAGTTCTCCTGGTTCTTACCGGGAGAACTCCTCAACAATTAACGTCCCAGCATCGGGAAAAGCAATATTTTGTAAAAGGTGATGAACAGTTGGCATTAGGCTATTGTAACTTAGATAAATTACAAACTGACCCACTAAAAAGTGAAATATAAAAACATTTTTACAAAGTCGGTTGTTTTTTTTTTTGTAAAAATGTTTTTATGAAGTACTCTTTCGGCATACTCAAATGGACTCAGACCGAACTCGACATCCTGCAGTAGCAATGTGTTCCATTTTGACAGTTGAACGACATTCATTGCATTATTTACGTTGTTGAGCAGACACATTTTTCGAACATATGAAGCAATGGATTAGCAATATCTTTCAAAATGCTGATTCAGATTGAGATTGATAGTGTGTTACGCAATTAGGGTGCTGCAGTGCGATTCTGTAACCATCTCACCGTGAAAACTTAGGTGAAGTGAGCGTGGAGTGAGCTGTCAATAGTGTCAATTCCTAGCAAAAACAAACTCACATCACCTAAATTATCACGGTGAGATTTTTACAGAATCGACCTGCTGGATAGGGGGATCCGTACGCTGCTGACTACAAATCGAATGTTTCATCGGTAAAATTAAAATAAAAGTACCTATGTTGTCTCACTCATACAACAATATAAATGAGTGCCCTTGCTTGATAACCTTGAATGGGCTATCCTTACAATAACTATGGTGTTAATTGGCCACATCAACATCGAGGCATGCGGGTGATACAGCGATTCGTTGCGGTGATAAGTTAAGTTACGACATTTCACCTTGTTACACTTGTTTGACAGTAGATAAACTAATTTAAGTTATTTGTAATGATTTTTGGTTACCTATTTAAAGGGTCAAATTAAATTAGGTAGCGAAACTCTGCTGAAGAAAACTTCATATGTGATGGGATACTAATAATTATAAATGCGAAAGTGTGTCTATATGTCTGTACGCTGAACCGATTTAAAGGAAATTTGATATAGAGATAGTTTGAGTCCCGGGAAAGGACATAGGATAGTTTTTATCCCGATATTCCCACGGGATCGACACTTATGCGGGTGAAATCGCGGGGCGCTGCTGTTACTATTTAATTCTCTTCTAACTAGTCCTCGTTGTTCACTAACACTATGCAGTATATCCCTAGAATTTCGTCGACTACCTACACAGCTAATAACTAGCATGATATCGGTACAACAGATAGGTGCACGCTTCACGTCAGCATGTTCACGCGATCAGTCGAACGACGACGGACGACTCTTTGAATAACCTCGATATAGCGTTTGTTGACCAAATTAAACGCTTTAAAAGCTCATTTGTTCGGTAACTTTGAATTTCTCTTTTTATTATAAACTAGCTGACCCGGCAAACGTTGTTTTGCCATATGAATTATTTCTAGCTGCCCGGCACTACTTCTTTTATGCGTGGTTTTTCTTTTGCGTGGTGTCCTACCCCTTACCCTAACCTACTCCTACCCTACTCCTACGCCTACCCTACTCCTACCCTACTCCTACCCTACTCCTACCCTACTCCTTCCCTACTCCTACCCTACTCCTACTCTAGTCCTACATTACTCCTACCCTACTTCTACCCAACTCCTACCCTACTTCTAACGTACTCCTACCCTACTCCTAACCTACTCCTACACTACTCCTACCCTACCCCTACCCTACTCCAACACTACTCCTACCCTACTCCTACCCTGTTCCTACCCTACCTCTACCCTACTCCCATAGATATATTAATTTTTTCTCTGCGTAAGAACCATCCTCGTACTTCAAGGAACATTCTAAAAAAAGAATTAGCGAAATCGGTTCAGCTGTTCTCGAGATTTGCGCTTAGCAACACATTCAGCGATTCATTTTTATATTATAGATAACATTGCGCACTGCGGTGTAGAATATTGCAGTTTTATGTCAGCCCCATCTCTTGACCGATAGTGGAACTAATGTAACTTTTGTTGATGATTTCTGAAAGAGTGTGCTATTTAGAGACATCTTTTTATTTTTCCTGTAATCTTTCTACAAACTACTATCACATAGAATTATTTCAGATTTTTCTCTTTGCAAACTTCGGAGATAAGGGGGGGGAACGGTATTTTTTTTTACATTTTTTATCAATAGTCGAAAACTATGCGGCCTAAAAATAAAAGAAAAAATGTTTGAGAATGTACAAACTGCGTTCTTTCATATGATAACGCACATGTCCTAGTAGCGCCACTTCGAATTTTTCAGACACCCTTTCAGTCCCTGTTGCAAAAAAATATACATATATTTTTATTTCATTCTTATTTGCAAAATAGTTGGGCAAACGTCATCTAAAATATTCAAAATTTCGAGTTGATAGCATTAGTAGTTAGTGAGATATCCAGCTGTGACAGACAGACTTAATAGTCTCACCATAAGGGTTCCGTTTTACCATTTTGGTACGGAACCCTAAAAAAGAGGGTTAATTTGTCACACTACGACTCACTGTTCCATTGGTGCATGGTTCTAATAGTAGCTGAAAGCACGACTTTAGAGCGCGGCGTTATCTTCTTCCAGCGGAGCTATTCTGTAAAAATCTCACCGTGAAAACTAAGGTGAAGTGATCGTGGAGTGAGCTGTCAATAGTGACAATTCCTAGCAAAACAAACTCACTTCACCTAAGTTTTTACGGTGAGATTTTTACAGAATCGACCGGCTGGTTCGAGTCCCAGGTCGGGCAAAGTAAATTTAGCTAGCCCACTGGTGGGACACAGGCCTCCTTCCTTCGGGAGGGAATGGGCTGTCCACCACGCGGGCGCAGTTGGTGATGTCACATATGTATTGTCTTCGAATTTTTGGTTGTAGGACATGCCGCGGTTTACTCACAATGTTTTCCTTCACCGTTTTGAGAGAATTATTTACACAAAGTAAACCGCCTTTCTGGTATCGAACCCACCACCTACAACTCGTAAGTCGGGGCCAATAACACTGCTCGTTAGCTTAATTTAGCTAGTTATTGTGTTTTTCTATGGAGATTTTCTCAGCAGCCCGGAGTTTCTTTTCATTTGTGCCCGGTTGATGGGGACAGCATTGCCCCCAATAAGTAAGGAAAAGAAGGCTGAAAGACCGACGTAATAATATTTTCATCCCATCTATTCGAAAAGAGCCGAAGGGTTCCTCATTCTCATTCTCAGTCATTCGCACTAAATAACAGTGACGAAATGACTTTTGAATTTGGAAAACTATTTAAGCAGGCGTAATGTTATGTGATAATACTAATAGTTACCTACCACCCATACCCATACCAATGCTATTTCAGTTTGCTGGCAAACTGACGGAAAAGTCCATTAATATAATAACTCTTTTGTGTTACGTTTTCCTATTTGAATGCAACGATGAATGTTTTCATCAATGTGGGTCAATTAGGTATAACAGGTACCTCCATGTCAATTCTATTGAATTAGGTAGTTCAATGTCCCGAGGTTTCAAATCAATAGATTTACAAAATTAGCTATTTTTAGCAACGTTACCTTTAGCGATAAAAGGCGCGTTCAGCTCCAATTTGTTTAATTGTTTTACTTATTTTTAAGTATCATTATCAAGTCATCATTAGCCTTTTCCCAATCATGTAGGTATTAGAAGTTGTGTTACAACATTAAAAACTTTTTTCGTAAAAAAAAACGTCAGTAAAAGATGGAATTTTGACCTTCAATATCTCCATGGTATGGTCCAGGACAAAAAATTATCACAATGACGAGGAGAACTTATGTGACCCTCGGCTTCGTTAAGTAAAGTGTCTTTTTACACCCTACAGTTACGAAGGCCAGACAAAACAGTAATCGTATTGTTGGAAAGTTCATTATCGTTAGTATTAAGTATTTTATTAAAGGCAGAGTTAATTGGTGTGCCCTTTTGAGCACTCAACCAATAGCTATCCGTCATAATATTAATACATTGCTTCTAGAGACCAATTTCTCCATCTCCCTTTAACCTTTTGACCGCTACACGTCAAAAAATCAAAACCGGGCAAGAGCGAGTCGGACTCGCGCACCGAGGGTTCCGTAACATCCGGGTTTATGCATAAGGTTTATGTTTATGAAATTATGTGTTTTTTTTTTTTTGAGTTGATTGATAGAATGGTAAATTACGGTTTACGATTTATGACGTATTAAAAAAAACTACTTACTAGATCTCGTTCAAACCAATTTTCGGTGGTAGTTTACATGGTAATGTACATCATATATTTTTTTTAGTTTTATCATTCTCTATTATATTAGAAACCTCAATATCATTTTTGAAGACCTACCCTTAGATACCCCACACGTGTGGGTTTGATGAAAAAAAAATTTTGAGTGTCGGTTCTAATGGGGAACCCTAAAATTTATTGTTTTTTTTTTTAATTTTGTGTGAAAATCTTAATGCGGTTCACAGAATACTTCTACTTACCAAGTTTCAACAGTATAGTTCTTATAGTTTCGGAGGAAAGTGGCTGTGACATACGGACGGACAGACAGACAGACAGACATGACGAATCTATAAGGGTTCCGTTTTTGCCATTTGGCTACGGAACCCTAAAAACGTGCCCTCGACGTCAAAGTCTGTGATGTAGTCGAACCGTGGCGTGCTGGGCACATTGGTTTGTTATCTATACATGACTGTGGCGGTCGAAAGGTTAATCTTCATAGTCATTTTAAATAATAGCCGTTCAGTCTGAAGTTCAAAAGATATTGTACGTATAACTCGAGCGGCCACAGGCAAAGGCCACGCGTGGGGGTGCCTGCACTATGATTAAGTTTTGATTGTGAAGGCCTCGGAGAGTGCATGATTCATAAATGGTACCGAAAATAATGACTGGAAAAAGCTGGATATAAGCAACTTGATAATTTTGTGTTGTTGTTACATATGTACAAGGTGTAACAGAATAAACGCAAGTCCTGAAAGTAGTATAGAGGTATGAGGAACAACGTGTAAAGTTCACTCATCCTCAATAGAAAAGGCAGGATCCTCCGACCAGACGGGTGTTGTGTCTGGCGGGTAACTGCCCAACGATTGATGTCGGGACGTTGTATTTATGCTAGTTGCGCGGTAAACTCTGCTTGCGCGATGCAGGATTTTGCGTGACGTCAGTATGGCGCGTAGTTCGCATGTGGCGTTATAGATATCGCTACAGTAGTTAGTTCATAATTGACTACTGAATCGATTTCAGTAACTTTGAATATTCTTAGGTAAGAAAAATAAAAAGTATTTTAGTTACATACTGACCGCCGATTGAGCCCATAAAAAATTAAATCGCTTTCAATGTATTATGACTGAATTTTAAATGCGTAAAGTAATGCTAGGATCAACACGAATTTCTATTTTCTTTATCTTTATTCACGAACTAGCTTTTGCCCGCGGCTTCGCTCGCGTTAAGTATTATTAAAAAAAACTAATACATTTACATCCTCCATCATCCCTTATTTTATCCCTATGGGGGTTGAATTTATTAAAATCCTTTCTTAGGAAATGCCTACGTCATAGTAGCTATATGCATGCGAAGTCTTAGTCCGATCGGTTTAAAATTGACAAAGTTTCATACAAACTTTCATCCCCTATTTTATCCCCTTGGGGGTAGAATTTATCAAAATCCTTTCTTAGCGGATGCTTACGTCATAACATCTACCTACATGCCAAATTTCAGTCCGATCCCTCCAATAGTTTGGGCTGTGCGTTGATAGATCACTATGTCAGTCAGTCAGTCAGTCACCTTTGAGTTTTATTTTAATTGGGGTGTATGAGGTCTTGCGTTAATTAACCGACGAAAAAACGGAGGAGGTTCTCAAGTCGACGCATATATTATATTTTTTTATGTTTGACCACGCATAACTTTTTACAGAGTACCTAGTCCAATTTTGATCATCCTTTTTTATAAGTATTACTTATTATATGACCACCTTATTCCGGGCCGCTTTTAAATTATTGGAGGCCCTGGGTACATATAAGCATCAGGGGGCTCCTGTGTACAGTGGGCTGCATCAATTGGGTACCCCAGTTGTATTAACATTTTCATACAACTGGGGTACCCAATTGATGCAGCCCACTGTACATAAGATAAATAATAATTAATTTTTATTACGAACAGTTTTAATTAAGAACAAAACCAATAAAAAAACATAATACCTAAGTACTATTTAATAATAATAAAATAATATTTCGTACGTTTAGGACTAGAAACTTACTATAAATCGTACTGCAAATCAATTATTTTGTCATTCAATGCGTAGAATGGAACGGCGGCTACAAATAATTATTTCTTTGAAGGCAGCTCCCGTCGATTACCTTAAAGGGGCCTGACCTTATTGCATAGAAAGGGAGATTACTTCATCGTTCACATGTGTGAAATTCCTGCATAGTGCGTAGTAGGTACTCGTAACCGGGCGTGCTTGCATGATCAGAAGGCATTGGCCTTTTTAGGGTTCCATACCAAAATGGTAAAACGGAACCCTAAGGCTGCGTTTCCACCAGAGATGTGCGTGGATGCGTAGCGAGGGATGTGTGTGAAACAAACCAATAACATCGCTTCATTTTCATAGCTTGAAATAAGTTAGCGTTGTTATTGGTTAGTTTTACACACATTCATCGCTACGCATCCTCGCTCATCTCTGGTGGAAACGCAGCCTTATGGTGAGACTCAGTCTGTCTGTCCGTTTGTCTGTCTGTCTGTCACAGCTGGATATCTCAAGAACTACTAATGCTATCAACTTGAAATTTGGAATAGTTTTATATGACGTTTACCCAACTATTTTGGAAATCTAAAGTACAGCATACATCTTTTATGGGGTACTGACTGTGTTAAATGCTACAACAACCTTGTGACATATTGCAATTAAATGAAAGAAAATTTAAAACTCATATTAAAAGTAGGTACCTACACTTTGTAAACAATTACAAATTAGAGGATTATATCCAAGATAAGAATGATTGGAAACATGCTGGTCCTGCTCCATAGGACAATCTTGAGTCTAGACAAAATCAAACTGGTTCTTAATTTTTTTTTTATGACTTTGATTTTTACAATCTGTGACTACAGTAACTCACACACTTGTTAAAATTCTAGGAAAATCATCTACTTTTACAATTGTAAATAATTTGTAAATATGTGAGCACCATATGTATCTATCACATAATTGATTTACCTGTCATTGCTTCATTTTTAATTTTTTTTACATTTTGTAGTAGACTAATTTTATTCTAGGTGCATCGTCTTCACATATAATTATATTTTGTATACAGAACCTTGTAAAACATTTTAAAAAAGTACCTAGGTAACGGTGGAGTTTCTTGCCCATTCTTCTCCATACGAAAACTACCTTTTGGAATGGACTCGACTACAATCAATTCTATTTTGTTGTAATTTTTGACGTTCATAAGTGCCGTTCATGTGCCTATTTGAAATAAATGATTTGACTTTGACTTTGATTAAGAAAAAAATAAAAATATTTGTATATTTTTTGCAACAGGGACCGAAAGGGGGTCTGAAAAATTCGAAGTGGGGCTACTAGGGCATGTGGGGTATCATATGAAAGAGCGCAGTTTGCACATTCTCAAACATTTTCTTTTCTGCGACACGACAATCAATGTGAATAACTTGTCAAAAATGTAGATAAATTAGAGGTAGGTATTTTTGACAGATTGATAGTACTGATCCTGACTGTAAACGTTTTTAAAATTACGAGAATTGCCCCTTTATCATATGAATGAACGTAAACCAAGCAAAACGATATGTAGGTAAACATCGTTTTTATCGCAGGTGGCGTTCTGTAGTTACCTAACCCGGGAAGATGGCGCGAGCTGAAAAATATATTTTCTGGGATCGAATTTAGGACCGCTTAACGACAGAATAATTATTGACTGCGAACAACGATACTGTTGGTCTACTGCCCTCAGCCGTGGGAATCTTTGCCAGTAAGTACCTAGAGGTACCTACCTAAGTTACTTAGGAATGTTGGGAATAATAAATACATTTTTGCGACGTTGAATTCCGCGAAACATCGATCGATATCAATATCAAGAGTGACATTTAAACCGCTAACTCTCTAAGACACCATGGTGGCGCAGCCATGGTCGGTCTGCCAGCAAAATATATGTACATAGCTACATCACAGATGGTGGGTATCTCACAGCTCACTAGGCGTCCGATCGGTTACTCAAACCATACCTTTTTACCCGACTGCGCGACGCAAAGGAGTGCAATGGTAATGTGTTTATCAGCCTATGTATGTACCCAGAGGACACGGTGGAGCACACGGTGTTGGTCTGCCCCGCTTGGGCGGAGCACCGCCGTGTCCTCGTAGAGGCGATCGGCAGCGGTGGCGACCTCTCGCGTCCGGCCGTGGTGCAAGCCATGGTCCGGGGCGAGAGGGAGTGGGAGGCAGTCACCTCCTTCTGCGAAGCAGTCATGCTAGCGAAGGAGGTGGCGGGACTGTTCAGGGAGAGAGCCTCCCGTCTCAGGTGCCGCGGGGGACGCCCCCGGCGTCGGGAGCCGCGTGACGACTCCCGGCCACCTTAGGCGCGGAACTGCGGACGGAGAGTAATGGGTAGCTCACCGTCCGATCAGGGACCACGCCCGTGCCGGACGGCGTGTACGTGTTCCACGCGCGCCTCAAAGAGATGTCAGCATCGAGGAGGCCCTAAGGGGCCCCCTTAGGGCCGAAGCCTGCCGGGCCAGCGGCATTGTCCGAAAGGGTTACCGCTGGCCCGGAACATACAGGGCTAAGGAAGGAACACGGGTGGGTTTTAGTCAGTAAGAGTCTGACACTCCCTTCCGCTCCACCCAGAGCGGGACGAGTCATTTGATAATTCCCATCCAAAAAAAAAAAACCGGGCAAGACCGAGTCGGACTCGCGCACCGAGGGTTCCGTAACATCCGGGTTTATGCATAAGGTTTATGTTTATGAAATTAAATGTTTATTTTTATTTTTGAGTTGATTGAATGAATGGTAAATTGCGGTTTACGATTTATGACGTATTAAAAAAAAAATACTAGATCTCGTTCAAACCAATTTTCGGTGGTAGTTTACATGGTAATGTACATCATATTTTTTTTTTTGTTTGATCATTCTCTTATTTTAGAAGTTACAGGGCGGGACACACACTTTACCACTTTGGAAGTGACTCTCGCGCAAAATATTCAGTTTAGAAAAAAAAGATATTAGAAACCTCAATAAAATTTTGAGTTTCGGTTCTAAGTACTTATGGGGAACCCTAAAATTTATTGTTTTTTTTTCTATTTTTGTGTGAAAATCTTAATGCGGTTCACAGAATACATCTTGTACCAAGCTTCAACAGTATAATTCTTATAATTTCGGAGAAAAGTGGCTGTGACATACGGACGGGCAGACAGACAGACAGACAGACGGACAGATAGACAGACATGACGAATCTATAAGGGTTCCGTTTTTGCCATTTGGCTACGGAACCCTAAAAAGCCTATGTATGTAGGTATGTATATATGTTTGTATGATAAATGATTTTATTTTGTAAGTAGGTTTGTACAAACACTTTTACACGTCAATCATGTTTTTTTAAAAACTAGATGAAGTCGGCGTTTCCTATCTGACTACTCTGAGAAGAAAGGCCGAAACAAACTCAGAGGTCACAGTCTCTTTTAAAGTCCAGACATAATCTTGGTCAGGTTATATGAAGACCATGTAAATCGATGTCTGAGATGGTCTTTTGAGGAAAGAACCACACAGATTGAGAGGACCTGTCCAGTCAGTGCACGCATTTGTCAGAAATCGTGCAGCTCAACTCAAAACTTAAGGAGCTCAACGATTCGACGAACAATACCAAAGAAAGGACATTTGGGTAGGCCACATACGACCCACCTATTTTCTTGAGCCTTGTTGTAGGTACAACAAATTTGTGTTTATTTCTAGTATTTATATTATGGATATCACTGTATTTTTTAAACAATTTTATGTTTTTATGGGCATATAAAAGATTTTCATAAATATACTGAGAAGGCACAGTCATTACATTAATCTCTTTAAATTTGTCTCTGAGAGAGTGTCTCGGACTTAATTTATAAATTGATCGAACAGCTCGCTTCTGCAAAACTAAGATAGTCTGAATGTCGGCGGCATTTCCCCACAATAGAATACCGTACGACATTACACTATGAAAATAGCTAAAGTACACTAAACGGGCAGTCTCTATATCAGTTAAATTACGAATTTTTCTAACAGCGTATGCTGCGGAACTAAGCTTTTTGGATAATTTATCTATATGTGGACCCCACTGAAGCTTAGCATCCAAAGTTATGCCCAAGAATACTGTATTGTCTTCAGGATTCAATTCCTCGCCCTTTATCAACACATTAGTTTTCACCTGCCTAACGTGGGGTAGCGTAAACTTAATGCATTTGGTTTTTTTCTCGTTAGAAGCAAATTATTAACATTGAACCAGTGGACTACTTTCGAGATCGCGCTATTTACATCGTCAGTAACCAACTGCTGACGTTTAAGTTTAAACAAAAGAGAAGTGTCATCTGCAAACAACACTATATCATGATTATCCTTTATGAGGTACGGCAAGTCATTAATATAAATTAGAAACAAGAAAGGACCAAGAATTGAGCCCTGTGGGACTCCCATTGTTACTGTAGATCCGGATGATCTTTTTCCATTAACGTCAACGCTCTGAATCCTTTTACTCAAGTATGTTCCTTTGAAGCACTATACAGACCAAACGCCTGGGCCGATTTTTATGATTCACACGTCATCGATTCCTCTTAGTCCGGCGAGTGTCACTAAAGATATATATGACGTTAGTGAAAATTCAATATGGCGACTACTTACTGGACGCCATATTGTGAAAATGGAAAAAAAGGAAGGCAACAAACTATGTCACGTGGGGTATCGTTGTTGAATAGGTATTTAATAAAAATAATTTTTAGTTTTTACCCGACTGCGCCAGAAGGAGGGTTATGTTTTTCGAGTGTAGGTATGTAAGTATGTATATCGAGCCTTTACCGCCGTTTTAGCGCAACCGACAAAAAACAAATTTTACAGGAGAAGGTTTTTTTTAAATATTTTTAAAAAGAAATGTGCTAGTAAATTGAAATTTTACATATATTAATGATTTTCAGACATCTACATATATGTAAATGTCGGAAATCATTAATATATGTTAAAAAAAACCTTCTCCTGTAAAATTTGTTTTTTGTCGGTTGCGCTAAAACGGTTTACGGTAACGGTTAAGGTTTTTTGGCACACTCTGTAGCTTAAACGGCTTGATCGATTTCAACTTGAGAGGTGCCGTTAGATTCGTTTTAATTGTGAAAGTGACACTGGGTATATCATAATATAAAAAAAAAAAAAATGGCCGATTTTTGGCGCCAAATGTATGTTATATTATGTCTTTAAAATTTTTTTTTTAAACCTATCGAGTGGGGTATTAAATAAAAGGTTTTAAAAGGTGATTACAAAAATATATTCAACATAGATGGTTAAAAGCAATTCGAAGTGACAAATCGTAAAAAAGCACCTACCAAGAACTAAATCGTCTGCGAAATCTTTCACATTTGTAAACTAAAAAGCTGGAAACAAAAAAGGTTATTTAAAAAAAACCCGGCTGCGGTAAAAAACTAAAGTAAAAAGAAGCTGTCTCCTAAGATACAGGCCATCCCTAGTTTAGGAGACAGGATTTAATTTTTTTTAGGTTAATATAGACAACTGTTTTTTCTCACCTTGTGTCCATTGTTAGTTGTTTAAGGCTTAATATGTAACTCCTTACAACCTGTGTAAGGAGTTACATATTATGGTTTTATATTTTTAGATCAATAAACTTTATTATTATTATTATTAAACTGAAAAGCTAAAAACAAGCCCATTTTAAATTAAATAAAAGTTGGAAGCAGGCGGGAACCCATACCATTTTTGTTATATTTTCAAATTCAAATGGGTCCCGCCTGCTTCCAACTTTTTGGCAGTGCGACCACGGTTGCGCCGCTACTAGTGTCCAGCCATTGTGACATAGGGTGTGATAAAAAGAAAAAATTGTCTTTAAATATATTGTGGTAAAATATCTTAGTCTAGTTTTGCAACACTCAGAAACCTACCTACAATACTTAACAAAGAATTCTACGACTCTGGCATTGGTTTTCGAAACATTTGTTCACATAATAACATCACGCTAATAATTCCTCCGGACGGATTTTCAGAAGTGTAATAACACTGACTTGTCATGTTTTGCCATACTTAGATCCGTTTGTGTTAGGTTAGCCCCATGTTATAGAAACCTAAGGCCATTTACTAGGCAGTGTTTATCCTAAGTCCGGCTTACCTACTAAATAGGTACTTGCCCGATCTGAGAATCGAACCCAAAACCTCACGTTCACAGCAGCCGAACTAGCGAGCACTAGACCAACAAGACAGTTTTGTTAACATTCATCTGCCTATCCTTTTCTGCTGTTGGGGTCGGCTTCCAGTATAACCGGATGCAGCTGAATACCAGTATTTTACATGGAGCGACTGCCTATCTGACCTCCACAACACAGTTACCAACTGGGTGCTGTAATACGAATCCCTTGGTAAGACTGGTTGTCAGACTTTCGGGCTTCTGACTACCTACCCGTAACGACTGTCAAAGATCCGCGAATAACAGCCGGGACCAACAGACGGGTCTTGGTATGTTAAGGTCACCCATCCACAGACCAACAGCGGAAAGCGGTTTTGCTAACATTCTAAAATAAATTAATATTCATATCTCGCTTGAAGAATTATGTTTGATATCTATAGTTGACAAGTTACCATTACCATCGCGAGCGACTGCGGATCGATAGTAAATAACTAACATTGTATTGTAGCTAAAAATAGGACGTAATGATGGCTCGGGGTCTAAGTTAAGTGATTATGAGCAGTCCGTCAAGCCCTTGAAAGACAGGACTATCGTTATAGCTTGGCTAAAACAACTGCTCGAAGTATACAAAGGTTTTTCTATCGGTACAGCCAGCCTTAAAGAGATGTTTACATCGACAAGAATTCATGTATGTCAATGTCTATCTATCTATACTCATAATAATTTTAAAAAAACTGGCACTTTCAGGAGAGGGTATATATGTTCTGTATTCAGGAGTGCCGACAGAAGTGAAAACAACTAACGGGATGCAGCAGAATATTGTATTGTACCTGGCAAATGCTGAGCTGGACTCCCATTTGGTGCAACCATGAGACACACACCGCCCAGTAGTGATCGACCGTTATAGATGAACAACATGAGCTAGGTGTCTGTGGGTCAATTTATCTTTTTAATCTTTATTTTTTTTTTCTTTCACCTGTTTTTTAATACCTATCTGTATTGAGTCTTTTGTTGCACTGAATAAATGTTTTATCTATCTATCTATCTATCTAAAACAAAACACAAACAGAATACTTTGCCAACACTCGCTGACATATCGGACCTTAAAACCGAGTACATCCCGAGGACAGCCGAACACATCCGAAGCGGTGTCGGTTACGGTAACAGTGGCGCGAGTTCAATAGTTTTTTCCCATCTCAAAAAATACCCAACGCGGCTAAAGACGTTTTCACTTCAATAAATGGGGTTACAGAGGGAGGAATTAACTTTACAGCGTACCGAGGCCGACCTCGGTCGACCGACCTCGGCTGGTTCAAGCACCTGAAACAGAGAGGATCCGAATCCTCTCTCTGTTTCAGGTGCTTGAAGCAGCCGTCAACGACTCGGCCCAGCGATTGTCGGATCAAGGATGCGTCATTCAACACCATCGTAGATTGGTATTTGTTCGCTGCATGCTGGTGGTCAGGATACCCGTTGAATCGAAGTGGATGCTGGCTGGCTGGGTGACTCGCCGCTCTAAAGCTTGCGGGAGTGATGATGATGACGTCACGCTGGAGTAGGTGCACGAGGGTTGCGTGCTCACATCACGTCGGAGTCACCAGTATAGAGGTATGAGGAACAGGGTGTAAATACTCATGTCAATCACACATACCTACCTACTCTATAGAAAAGGGAGGATCCTCCGACCAGATGGGTGTTGTGTCTGGCAGGCAACTGCCCGATGATTCATGTAGGATTGTTGTATCTATGCTATTTGCGCGGTAAACTCTGCTTGCGAGATGCAGGATTTTGCGTGACGTCAATATGACGCGTTGTTCGCATGTGGCGTTGTAGATACTACTACAACGCTATATTTGTTCCGCTGCGCTCGGAAGTGCAGGGAAGTTCTGCCCTACCCCATCCCAGAATGTCGTGCATGCGCCCGCCCAGGTTCCACTGCGGGTAAACCAGCATGATGAGGAAGAGAACGGGCTATATCTGCAGGTAACCTGTGCAATGTGGGGGGAAAGGAGCATTCTGGAGGTTGCGATCCGTGAATACCGTTTCACATCACCTGACCTTAGATCACTGTTAATTTGTCGATAATTTATGTTGAATAAGAAAGCCAAACATCCGATATTTATTTATTTACTAGCTTTTGCCCGCGGCTTCGCTCGCGTTAAGTATTATTTAAAAAAAAACTAATGCATTTACATCCTCCATCATCCCTTATTTTATCCCCATGGGGGTTGAATTTATCAAAATACTTTCTTAGGAGATGCCTACGTCATAGTAGCTATATGCATGTGAAGTCTCAGCCCGATCGGTTTAAAATTGACAGTTTCATACAAACTTTCATGCCCTATTTTATCCCCTTGGGGGTAGAATTTATCAAAATCCTTCCTTAGCGGATGCCTACGTCATAACATCTACCTGCATGCCAAATTTCAGCCCGATTCCTCCAGTGGTTTGGGCTGTGCGTTGATAGATCACTATGTCAGGCAGTCACCTTTGAGTTTTATATATTTAGATTATTTCCAACACAAATGAATTGCATTGCCATTTTTGTGCAAGGGCGGCAAATCGGTTTACGACTTTTTGTAGATTATAGACGTATTATGAACAGTGCGTAAAGTTCACTCATCCTCTGATCCTCCACAGAAAAGGGAGGATCCTCCGCCCAGACGGGTGTCGTGTCTGGTGGGCGACTGCCCGACGATTAATGTCGGGACGTTGCATATAATTATGCTAGTCGCGCTGTAAACTCTGCTTGCGCGATGCAGGATTTTGCGTGACGTCACTCTGATGCGTAGTTCGCCTGTAGTGTTATAGATGTCGCTACAAGACCAATGAGCAATATTAATAAAACGACAGATTCCACATCTTAGTTTTTTTACTTTTATTAAAATTATCACTATGAGAATACAATTTTCAGTAGGTACGGTAGTTAAGTACCTAATACTCTTTCCTAGACTTAATATAAACTTTCAAAAACCTCACGAGGCTACACTCCATTTTAGGGTTCCGTAGTTAATTAGCAAAAACGGAACCCTTATTTTTTAATATTCAGGTATTTCCATCAAATATCGGATGTTTACTCCTACCCATATCAGTCTTCTTGCCATTAAATTACAACTTTCAACGTACTCAAGTACTTTTCAAAGGACATAATTCATTTCGTACCCAAAAATAAAAGTGGTCAGAAAAAAAGTAATGGGAAATGACCTCGTGAGCATTTTTAAAAATGCACTTTTTTTAATGCTCAATATGTTATTTCCCATAAGAAAATTGTTTTTTTTTTCTGGCATAGTAATAGTACCTACTTTCATTTTTGTTTATAAAATGTTCGACACTTGAATGACGTCCTTTCGCGGTCACATAATTATGCACTTGTAATAATTATTATGTAAAATCCACCTTACCTCTAAAATCTACGTACAGACATACTAAAATTTAAATGAGCATAAAAGTGCTTCACAAAATTTAGAATCAAAACCCAAACCACACCTGCTTGAGTGACTATTCAGGGTCAAATTAAATTAGCGAGTGAATTTCCGCAGTCGATAACAGGATAAAATAAAAATTAAAAAGATTAGATTTTTGTTTTTGGGGCTAATGACCGAGATGGTATAGCTATTGTTGTTACTTAAAAAATGATGTTTCTTTTGTTCAGTCTTAAGATATCTATACAAATCACGTCTGTGACGTTTCCACAAATAAGGAAAGACTTCAGAAACTGATATTTCAAGTGATTACACTGACTGCGGTCGATGACCCCACAAAAAAGTCGACAATTTAATTTATTTTCTGTCAGAAGTCAGAAGCCCGAAAGTCTGACAACCAGTCTTACCAGAGAGTATCGTATTACCCAGTAACTGGGATGTGGAGGTCAGATAGGCAGTCACTTCATGTAAAATATTGGTATTCAGCTACATCCGGTTAGACTGGAAGCCGACCCCAACATAGTTGGGAAAAGGCTAGGCAGATGAGATGATGTATCATGTTTTTATATCAAAATAACTTAATTTGACCCTGTATAAAGTCTGCTAATTGCTACAGTTTTCACTACAGATTTACTTCAAATACATTTATAGAAAAAACCACCCAGAGGAACATTAAAAACACAGTAGGATAAATATTTTGTAGATGTTTAGATAGTTAAGGGAAAATTGAAGATCAGAATGCCGCGGTGCTATTCTGTAAAAATCTCACCGTGAAAACCTAGGTGAAGTGAGCGTGGAGTGAGGTGTCAATAGTGTCAATTCCTAGGAATAACAAATTCACTTCACCTAAGTTTTCACGGTGAAATTTTTACAGAATCGACCGGCTGTTTAGACATGCTGATCGTGCCAGTCCATTGGTGAAATTCGTCTGATACGACAAAATCAGACAGTAATCAGGAGGGGCCCACGAGCAACTTTTGTCTCCGCAACTAATTTGTCTCTCACATCAAGTCTACGGCTTTGAATGAAAGTGCGCGCATGTGGCAACGCGACAACTGGGAGACTTTTTATTTATTTATTTATCTATCCATTTATTTTAGGCATCAAAGCCCTTAAAAAACACATACAATACAATATTAATAACTTAAAAATACTATAAATACATACAACATTATTACACTTAAAGACTAACGAACACCAAGTGTCTGCGTCGTGTTTCTTTTTTGTCCGCGGGTTAGGATGCAACTGTGGCCCGTCTATTGGTTGCAATGCAAGTGCGCGCACGGCGACAAACAGTTGCCGGCTAACCAGTTGCCGCTCAACCGAAAATGTAACAAACAAAAGTAGCGAGGCTGTCGCTCCTGTGTGCGCTTCGTCCAAATCTCGGCGAAAAGACTGCGACAGAGACAAAAAAAAGTTGCTGGGCAACTAAGTTGCTCGTGGGCGCCTTCCCTAAGATACATATAATACAGTATTGTTGAGTCTAGTATTCATAATGAAAACATAATATACCGTCAAACGGGGTGAATAGGGATGCAGAGGTGAATTGTGACGAAAGTTTAAAAGGAATCCCTTTTGTTTGTTGCCAACAAGGGCACTCAATCGGTAATTATAATACAGTAAGGGCGCGAGCAACTTTTGTCGCCGCAACGAATTTCTCTCTCACATCAAGTCTACGGGTTTGTATGAAAGTGCTCGTATGTTGAGGACGACATATATATCACACATACGCGACAGCAGGGAGACTTTTTTGTCCGCGGGTTTGAAAACAGACCGGCGACGCAACTGTCGCTTTCTGGTTGGTTGCAATGCAATTGCGCGTGCGGCGACAAAAAAGTTGCCTGCCAGTCAGTAAAAAAGTTGCTTTGCTATCGCTCTCGTGTGCGCATCATCCAAATCTCGGAGAGGAGAGAGCAACTTTTTTGTCTCTCGCATCAAGTCTACGGGTTTGTTTTGTATCTAAGTGCGCGCGACAAAGACAGAACTTTCATACTTTTGATGTGAGAGACAAATAAGTTGCTGGGCAAATAAGTTGCTCGTGGGCGCCATCCCTAAACACATTAAGAGTGCTTTTTGGCAATCAACTATATTATTAAATGTTAAAAACCCTTTTATTCCATCCCGATTCACCCCTGCATCCCTATTCACCTCGTTTGTAGGTACATTCTAATATTTTTTTTCCTTATTATTCTTTCTTATTAATACAACTTATATCCCACTCAGCATACTACCGCCCCCACTATTCTGTAGCTTGGCTATTTCGTCTTTGAACTTAGAGATGGTTTCCTTGGCCAGGTGTAGCTTGTCCTTGAGGTCTGTTATCTCTGTGCGGACCTTTGTTTGTGCAGATACTATCTTTTGTAGGGTTTTGTCTTTCTTGTCTTCAACTGAAATAAAACGAAACGTTTATCATCATCATTGTTTCTATAATAAAATACAGTCATAGTAAAATATTAAGTTGTTTGTTTAACTAATAATTTTAACACGTTCCGGGATACAACACGAGACACAATAGAAGTTTTATTGTTATCATGTCTATGTGCATTTAGTGTCCCGGAACGTGTTAAACAAAAAAAAAACAAAGGATATGTGTGCTGGGACACACATTTCATATATGTCCTTGGGTTTTTATTTAATAATGGCAATTAAATTTAGATTATTTATTTGTCAGAAATATGAGCGCACATGGTATGCAAGATGTATGCTACAAATTACCACAAAAATTAGCATAAAAACCACAGTCATGTTAATGTGTGTGTGTAGGGTGTCAATATGTGAATGTTTTTTCATCTACACTATTTTTATCGCACGAAGCGACGCGCACTTTACTTGTAGTTTTCAAGTGTACAAACACGCCGTGAATGTGTGTGTAAGCGCAGGAGCTTTCGGTACCGTCCGAGAGAATAGCGCAGTCGGAAGTGTTTGTGCGCGTGTGTGTTATGTGCTGACGCTACTCGTCTTCACGCATACATTCACAGCTTGTCTCTACACTTGGGTACCACAAGTAAAGCTCGCGTCGCCTCGTGAGATAAAAATACTGTACCTACAATGACTTCCCTCCCATGCTACCTAAAGCCGCAGCATAATAAAGTGTAATTATGTAAGATGTTCTCAGGTAAAACCCACAAAACTAAGACATTTTTAGGAATTTTCTATCTTTTTTCTTTTGCCATAGAAAACAAAACAGCCATTATGTATATCAAACTTACAATCAGTATCATGGTTCCAGGGTCCATTAGTGATGGGCTTCACATTGTTGAGCAAATGCTGCATTAGCTGTGTCGGCTCTTGGAAGACTATCTCCTCATAGGACTCACTGACGAGGTTCCGGCCCACTGTGGGTTGGGCACTGGCACCCTCTGTTGCTGGTGATTGGAACAGCTTCAGAATGTGGTATAGGGTTACCTGTAATAAATTGTTTTGTTAGTTTTGATGACCTTAGGTCTGCTAATTAAGCAAAGAATTTGACTATAGTGGAAAGGAATGACAATATAGAAGTATAAGGAACAGAGTGTAAAGTTGGCTCATCCTCGTTGGATGATCCTCCAACCAGACAGGTATTGTATCTGGTGGGCAACTGACCGACGATTGTTTTTTTTTTTGGGAATTTTATCTCCCAGTTCAACCTTGGAGGTTGTCTGCTTAACCGGAATTGTCTGTGGATGCCTCATTATATTAAGGCCTCCAGTGTGTGCTTCTAAACTGCCCGGTGATCGCCACGTACAGGGCAAAGTACTTCGGTAATAGTCGATTTTCCCACCCATACGCAAAATACGCGCATTGACGTGGAGTTGCGGACACCAGCCCGTAGTACCTATTACCTAAGGCCTCCAGACAGGGCTTAAAAACTTAAAAACTAAGCAACTGCTCGCTAAGGGCACACCCAGTGAGGCACGGACCTCGGCTTAGGGCGTCGCCGTCGCTGGGAGAGGGACAGGCTGGATCAGAATTATTTAGGGACGAATTTAAAACTACAGGCTCTGCGGCGCGGGCTTATTCAAGCAAGGGTTAGGGCACCAACGACTGATGTTGGACATTATAATATGCTAGTTTCGCGGTAAACTCTGCTTGCGCGATGCAGGATTTTGCGTGACGTCAGTATGACGCGTAGTTCGCATGTGGCGGTGTAGATGCCGCTACAACTTAATTTTCTTAAAATACTAGTTTGTAGTCTTGCCACTAAGAACTAGTATTTTCAGAATCAACAATGGTGGTTCCTAGTATTTTAAACATAATTACTAGCTTAATGTCAATGTTTTATAAAAGAAATACAAAAAGTGTTTTAGTTGAGTTGAGTGAAGCTGAATATGCCAAGTATGTGGTTCACTTTTAACTCAAAAATCTTAGTATTTTAATTATAAATAAATTAAATGTATCATCACCACAAAATTTCAAAAACTTAAATAGAATTAGAAACTCACAGGTCTCTCATTAGGATCATGGAAGTATATTTTGATGACAATCTCAAACTCTCCCCAGCCAGTCTCCGTCAACTCATATGGTGGCTTCGTTATTATCCTGTTGGGGTTAGCGTAACTCTCATGCAGTTTGAAGTGAATCTTTTTGATGTACCCTGACATGTCCTCGTTCTCATAAGGCTTGACATACACTGTCCATTGATGAGTATGGCCGTCTTCCTCACGTTTTTTACCAAAGTATCTTGCTATGTTCCCATATATCACTGGTTTTACGATGACTAGCCCCTGAAATGGATATGAAGTATGTTTGTTAGACGCAATAGTTTACAGCGTGACAGGGACATTGATGTGCAAACTGAAACCATGAATTCAGTTCATGATTCTACACCCTCAACATAGAAATTTTTCATGGGTTATGAAAAAATATTCTGCAGTTTCATAGAAAAGTGCAATAGCTACGCAGTCAAAACGTATGGAACAGCAATTTTTTTTTTAATAACCGGTGTAATATTTCAACACAGGTAGGTATAATATAATTATAATCATGTATTGTATGAAACTTCGGTGACAGTTTGCGCGTTGATGTGGACCCTAAGTCCACACAAGAAAGATAAAAAAATTAATTCCTAGTACCTATTATGACATTTTTTTTATATTTTAATTTAAAAAAATATAAGTTGTTTATATGTATTTCATGAAATAGAGGATAATAATAAGACATATATTTAATGAATATTGCCGAACTAAATGAATAAAAAGATTTCCCGCCCGAGTTTAACCTTCTATGGACATTTATCTATTGCAAACACAACTGCCATCTGCCGTCCAATAAGTATTTATTTGAGAAGACTCGTAGTATTTAACGAATTAGAGATAGAGACTGTAATAACTTAACGTAGCGATGTACTAGTTACGGGTATGTTTAGTGATGATACCGGCCATTTATTTTCAAGATTTAGCCAAGTATATTTTTACTAATAGGAATGTCAACAAGAGTTCGTAAAAAACCATAGTAAACATCATAGTTACGGTAACATACCTTGACTCTTCCCCCTGAGTCGGGGCCGAAGTCTGTTTGCAAGCTCATATCCAAATCCTTTTTGGCCGACAGCTTGGAAACTGTAATTCTATCTCTTTTGTATACAAATATAACCTCACTTTAGTGAGAAATTTATGAATTTGTCGTACAGTACAACAATCACTTTGACACTAGGTACGATTTTTTTATAAGTGCTTGGGTTCATGTGTTTTAATACTTATTTTAGAATCTAATAAAACGTACATACCTTATTATGATAAAAAAGGAATATAGACACCAGCTCCGGATAGTTAGCAAATTAAACAATTGCATACCCCCCAATACCCATTATATTACTTTACTCTTTGCCCCCCAATCTCGTGGGGCACCGTAACGAATATTTGCTAGCACATGATAGGCAAAGGCAAGGCTGTTTGTCTGTTTTTCGGTGGAAGATATTATCATTGCACTGTCGTTGGAAAGGCTATGCTTTATCGATATTACCTTAAACAAAGAAATACTCTAAGGATATTACCTATGTAGAGAGACAGATATCATTTAGTCGATAATGACCTTAAAAGTCGCAAGTCGCGTTTCAATAAATTAAAAAATCTATGCTTTCTGTAATATAATACGTTCATTTTTTTTAAGTTGAGTGCCAGGACCGGGGCCACAGGCGTGGATTGCTTAGGGCATCAAGTAGGACAAGTAGTCTTAATCCGGCACTAACAGCTACTGTATCGATTACGCTTTTTCTTCAATATCATAATATAACAGATTTAAAATGTTATGCGATATAATGGGCTGGGGTAAGTTCGGCTCTGGGATAAGACCGTTCGAATCAAAATTCTGACTTATTTGGCAATATTTTATAATGCGGATAACATTGAATTATGTGCGTGTCGTGAGAGGACCACTTTGTTAAAACTCTTTGCAAATGTGCTTAGGATTTAGTGAACATTCCCAAAGAATTGTGAAAGTTGTAATCAGATTTTGTGAATGTCAAATAACCGAGTTATATACTGCAAAGTTGGGCCCTCAGTTCTCACATAGAGGATTGAGGGCCCACCTGAAACTGATAAACTATGGGCACTACAGAAAAAGTCTTTATGCCAAAATCTAAGCTAATGCCAAACAAAATTTGTGAAAACAAGATATTATCTCAAAACACTGTCCTACTTTGTATATCTTCGTACAAAATGGGCCCTCAATTCTCATACGCGTAATTTATTATATTTAGCCGACATTGTCCCATTGCTGGGCAAAAGCCTTTATGAATATAATAAATAAATAATTTGATTATTGTCATTAGTTATTTCAGAACGAACGATATTTCAAGCAAAAATGATTTTAAAAAAACGATGATTAAAAACTTTGTGTTGCCAGCAATTTTGTATTATTTTACCCTATTTCTTTGTTGTGCTACGCGGCACGGCGTAGACAGGCTAGTAACCGAAGCTATTTAATTGCTCCATAGAAAAAGGTATTCCTAGTAATATTTCAAGGTACCTAAAATTATAATACCTATATTTTGAGCTTATCAACAAGTTTGTGGGTGTCAAATTGTCAATAGGTACTTACATGTATTACAGATCCGAAGATAGATCCGAAGGGATATTGTAGGAATGAAACACGCGGTTTATATTTCATATTTATTATTACATCTTATTAGAAGGCAAGTGAACAATGGTCCAACAAGCTCTTTTCTTAATCGCGATATCATATTTGAATAATTAACATTAAACTAACTACATAATTGCATAGGCTCTAAGATATAATGAGCACAGTAAACAATCACAACATTAAGAATTGAATGTGTTGTCGTCACACGACGGCTACGGTGCAGGTTGGGGGTTCAATGTTTAGGCCGTTTGGCAAAAAATACACCAATATTAAAATCTTACGCTATTACATGCATCTATGAACATCGATGGGGATCATAATCAAGTGTCCGATTAGAGCATATTTATAAAAAGTAGGTATATAAGCATTTAGCCTCGTGTGACATTTAAAATTTGTGGTCCGTGCGTGTGTTTTCTGAATCTGCTAGTAGTGGATCGCTCTCCTCCTTGAACTTTGATGAGCGTGAGCCATGTCGCGACGCTGATACTCTCTGCGAGAACGTGAGCAGAGTAGGCACGAGAGAACTGCATGGTGTGGCTGGTGCAGAGCGTGATGAAGTCCGAGTTCCGGGTGAGATTCGTGATGTCCTAACGGGGTAAGCAACCGATAACGGCATGTATAAGCTCGTTTTTCTTTGCCTTGGCGTTTTTTTTACGCTTTCAAGGCGTCGATGGCGACGTTCGTCACTCGTCCTCCTCAATGTTGAATCCCTGGATGTCTGTGTGGGGCTCGTTGGCTGTGGGGGTGACTCAGGTGGATCAGGTTTACCAGTGTAGTACTGTCGTAAACTGCCGTATGCCTCATGCATGTACATATTATTGTCATCGTCTTCATCGAGGTTCTGTTGAATTGGTGGGGATGACCCGAGCCTCGGCTTGCACCCTCCATCGCAGTACATCTCGCAATCAATAAGCTCCAATTCAAGGTCGAAGTTAGAGTCCTGAAAAAGTATATAAAAATGTGAATTGATGATGACGTGATAATTTGGCTAGGTATACTTAATCTCTTTTATTAACATCAGTCATAATTGAATTACTTAACATCGAAGGCGTGGACTATTTCTACATTGTTCTTTGTAACAAAATTAACACGTTGACCGCCAGACAGCAGACACAATAGAAAATCTATTGTTCGCGGTCACCGGTGACCGCGTTGGCAGTCAAAGCCTTAATGTATCTTAGAGTTAACCCACTAACCAAGGGTTGGACTGGCGAAGTAATAAGATTGTCCCGGAAGGCGGCGGGTGGTTCACGGGGTCTGGTGGGCGTGGGTTCGGTGCGGGAGCGCTGGGGGGCGGGGGCGGCGGTGGTGCGCTGCTCAGTTAGCGAGGACAGGGATCGTAGCAGCGGTCCGCACCCCACACCGCACTCTTCGTAGTTGCTCGCGCACGAGTACGGTGGTGGAATGATTGAATTTGCCTGAAGAAAATATGGGATTCCATTATTTTTGCCCTAAATCCTCCAAAGCTTAAGTTTTCTAAAACAGCGATAGGGATGGCGTCCCTATAAAGAGAGTTTTTACGACCCCATACAGTCGAACTGTACCGGTTGCAGGTCAATAGGTGGCTGCCACCAGTATCTTTGAAAACCCCAGCCTAACGGCCTGGCCACGATCTTGCTGCTATCGGCGGCAGCTTAACGCGAGGCGGCGAGCGGTAAAAACAAATATACAAAAATATATGAACCATTCCACGACGCACCACACGCAGCGTCAACGCTAGCAGTAAGGCACCGCGCCACTGTAACAGCCTGGCCATGACTTTTGGCTTAGCGGGAAGCGGCGTGGCAAGCGGCGTGGTGTCTTACTGCTAGCGTTGGTGTTGATTGCGGTGCGTCGTGGCATGGTTAAGTCTGAAGCCCCACTTACAACAACAAAATGTATGTAGGCACATATACATCTGTAACCTCTTTAGTTTACCTACAGTACCTACAATGTTAATGAACCATATTGATGAACTCTGCACAAAGATAGATAGATTCGTATTCGTTCTATACAGATTAACACGTGTGGCTAGTGTTGATGCGGCACTATGTGCATATCATGGCTATGTCTCATCAATTTTGCGTTATGGCATTATAATATGGGGTAATTCTGTAGAACTTAACAGAGTGTTTCGAGCAATGCATGCAAAGAAATGCATAAATGCATGCATGCTCAATATGTGGAAAGCACTCACTGGACAGCTGTGTTCCATTATTAAAAAAATTACCACTCCCAGCACTATATATTTTTGAAATTTGTATTTTTGTGTACCAAAATAATCATGACTTTAATCTGCATAATGATCTTGTATCTAGACCTAGCCGCAAAGTCCACATGCTTCGTGTACCTAGACGAAATAATAAACTATTTTATATTAATGTATTTTATATGGGGACCAAAGTTTATAATAAACTACCAGACTGTTATAAACTCTTAACTTTAGGACATTTAAATCTAAATTATTCAATTATCTCTTATGTAAATGCTATTACTCGACTAATGATTTTATGAATGAAATGAAAAGTTGAATTAAATATTAGAATAATAAAATTATATTCTGTTCTTATTATCTCTTTGACTTAATTTAATCTTTTTGACCTTTTCATTCCTAATATTTGACTAGTTTGCAATTTGAATGTTATTCTAATTTATTCAATTCAATGTTATACCTATCTAACAAAATAACCAAAACCCTGAAAATGTATTTGTACGCCGGAAACGGCAGAATATTCTGAACTTTTTAAAGTATGTAACAACTCTGTAACAATATTCTGACAAATAAATGGACTATGACTATGACTAATGCCTTATCATATTTCCGCGTATAAAGACATTGTAAACGTCTTTCACCGTCTCATGACTGGTTCATGAATTATATAGCGACCCTGGCGCATGACAGGTCAATCAATCGATCGATGCGGTTAAAATGTCGGATTCAATATTTACCTCATTTGCCGCGTTGCATATGAAACTGGAGTTGAGAGATTCTGCAGTACTCGTCGCTGATAGAGAGCCTGAAATTATGAAGAACTTAATAAAACACACTGGAATTTTTATTAACCTCTGTCGGTGGCCAAATTCATACTGACTGTGGTAACGTTAAGTTTGGCAAGTCTCAACACTCCTTCGCGTTTTTTAAAAGCTTTTTTGACGGGGTCCAACATTTTTGAAGTTCGCAACCGTTTGAACTGATACACGTTTTTACAACGACTGTTTACGCTGCGAGTGTATTACATTATTACTACTAAGTAATTCAATTAGGTTGAAAACTGGTTGCGCTCCCTGTCTCGTCGATAAAGCCGATTAGATGCAGATCACTTGGATGGTATTCATTTTAATTATTTGTATGAAAAGTAAGTATCTTATTATCATATATTATGTCATCAGTAAGTATAATATCTGACTGACTAAGACTAAAGTGACTAAAGTAATTTCAGATGAAATCGGTAAAAAAAAAGTGAATTTAATATTATTGGAGTTAATCTACTTTCTATAAAAAGTGCGAAAACATACCTGGTGCACGAATTACGTAGTTTCTGAAGTAATGAACCATGAGATAGTTTCCGGCTTTACCATCTCCTTCTCCGCAAGTGATGACAAGTGGGTAAAGATCAGGCTTAGATGCAACCTGCGATAATAGAAGAAAATGTTAAAAATAAAATATATAAGATTTTGAAATAAATTAAAGTACACCTTAAAAACTGTGAAAAAAGCTTTTTAACGTATCATTCTCATTTTAATAAAATTTAAAACATAAAAACAGCATACTAAACATGCAAACATCGAAAATAACAAACAGCCCAATTTCTTTAAAAAAAAAATGATAAGTAAGTATCAATAAAAATAAAACTGGCGAAAACAAATAAACCTCCAACTGGTAGTTTCACAATAAATCACTTCAGAATAGGGTGGTGGAGCCTGATGGAAGGATCCACAGCGGCTGTAGCGAGGCGGAGGGTACACGGAGCCGGCTGAGTCGTGCTCAGAGGTCGGCCGACGCACGCAGCATGCCATCGAACACATGTATACGCCATGAGTAGAAGACCTCTTGAAGAACAGGCACCAGATGCAGCAAATCAAAATACCGCCGAGAGTTCCCAGAAGAAAAAGCACGGGCCTGTGAAATAACAAACAATAAGAATTTTATTTTGAGAAACTACATAAATGCAGGTGAGGTAGATCTGTGGCACATTAATGCAGTTGACTTTAGATTGAGGTCTAAACCTAAACAGCAAACATAAATTTCACATAGATTAGTTTCCTAATGATTAACTCATAGAAAGGGTATTTCTTTAAACGTGGCAACACCAAGCATGATTTTACTCTATTAACAAAGCAGTAGACAAAAGTTTATTCTGCCAAAAGCATGGAATTAATAAGTACTATCGCACATCGCCAAAAGATCTTTTTCGGCACAAAATATTCTATTCTTCTTCTTATATATTTTGAAACCCTCACCACTGCGCATACCAAGCATAAGTGTATGGTAAGCTATTTTCCTTGAGCGGTGTATCGTCGGCATCTCGCGGAAGCGGCGCGGGCGGAGTGTTGTTGAGGTGCATCTGTGTCATGTTGATGCGCCGTGGCTTGGCCATACCGGTGCTGATCTCGCAGCAACCGAGGTCGCAGCACACCCAGTGTTGTGGACATAGATGCCCTTCCCTGCATTCCGCTTCAGACACGCACTAGAAAAAAAATGGGATTGGTTAGACCTATTATGCTATTCGTTGGCCTATTTGGTTCTAGTAAATGAGTTAGGTAGAGCCCGATCGCACGTACCACAACCACACCCTAACAACAACCACAACAACAACACGTCATTTGTAAGAAAAGAGTAGAGGCCACGTCGCAGCCACAACGCCACCACCAGCGAGACCACGCTTTAGTGGCCGGCCACATTGCAAACATAACGTTGCGTCGAAGTCGTCATCTATGAAAGCCGGAATCGATCTCTCTAAAGTCCCCGTCACGAGAAGCTATAAACTTTGTAAATAAAGAACTTTATACTAAAGTTCAATAAGTAATCCTAAATTCAATCAACTCAATGTAACGTACGTGTAATACGAAACTAACGAGCAATTTCACTTGGTCGGATTTGTGGTACTGGAACGCGTCTGACTCATGGAACGTAAACATTTGGGCCGCCATCGCCATTTTGAAGTAAGTTACAGAATACTCCGAATCGTCTGACGGCAGTAATTAGATGTGTGTGTTACCTTAATTATATCCCTATATAAAAATAAAAATCATTACAAACTGTTTTTTTTTTAATTTGATCCAAAAGTTGCGAACCCGTGAATGTGTGTTTACATAATTTATACCTTCTCGTGACGGGGACTATATTTGCAAGCACTAGCCTAGCCACACAACGTAACCACATCGTAACCACTGCTTCAACTGATTGCCCACATTTTGTCGCTGCGTTGTGAAAAGTTATTGTCGGTTATAAAAAAAAAATAGATGTTCCATATTTGACCGCGTCGATTAGGCACTTTTTTATGAAACGGCAGTTTTTTTTTGTAACCGTCGAAAGATTCTTACTATCATGTGCTGAATTCATAGTTAGGTATAGTTTGCGCGTCGATGCCCCTGTCACCCTGTATACAAAATAAAAATAAAAAACTGGCCAAGTGCGAGTCGGACTCGCACACGAAGGGTTCCGTACCACAAGGCAAAAATGCATGTTTGTTGTATGGGAGCCCCCCTTAAATATTTATTTTATTTTAATTTTATTATTAAAGTTAAAATACAACTGAGTATTTTGTGAATAGGTACTTCAAGTGCCTACCTGTTGCCATTTTTGATATCGAGCAAAAAAGGGCAAAAAAATCGCGTTTGTTGTATGGGAGCCCCCCTTAAATATTTATTTTATTTTGTTTTTAGTATTTGTTGCTATAGCGGTAACAGAAATACATACTTTGTGAAAATTTCAACAGTAGGTACCTATAGCTATCGCGGTTCTTGAGACACAGCCTGGTGACAGACAGACGGACAGACGGACAAACGGACAGACAGCGAAGTCTTAGTAATATGGTTCCGTTTTTACCCTTTGGGTACGGAACCCTAAAAAACAACAATACAACCTAAAGACGACCCTATATAAGCCCCAACAAAGCCAGTTAGTGCGTCATTCAAGGGTCAATTCGTAGTCTGAAGGTTATTAAAATTTAAATTCTCATAATTTGAAACGTTGGTTCAAATCTAGTCGCAGTCTCGCGAAAGTTTTTGGTTACGGGAATTTGTCTTCTGTTCTATTTCCAAACAGCGCTGCTATTCTGTAAAAATCTCACCGTGAAAACTTGGGTGAAGTGAGCGTGGAGTGAGCTGTCAATAGTATCAATTCCTAGCAAAAACAAACTCACTTCACCTAAGTTTTCACGGTGAGATTTTTACAGAATCGACCGGCTGATCTGACTTATCAACAAACTGATCCATTTTAGTATTTTTGTATGAAAATCTAAGTAAATAGGTACGTAGACCTAACTAATTTCAGAAAACCGAATTTGTTAAACTTGTTTATCCCTATTTCCCGCCATGTTTTTATTTCAATTTGATGTCGATATTTCAATGCAAATGAGTTGGAAACCGCGGCGAACCCACTTTGATTAATATGAAGAAAGGTCTTTGAAAAGCGCCATAGAGTAGGCTCTTACATCAGTGAATATGACCTATAAATACGACAGAATGCAGACTGGCTTTTCGTATTGAAAGCTATGCATTTTCTAAAAGATGCTTCTTTCTGAGTGGCTCTTCGTGTGAGCCAAGAGATAACTTGGTCGTTTTCTCATCTGTGACTTGTTTGCTTTTCTTGGTTCTTTCGGTAACTAGTTCTTTTTGGAAGACTTGGCTTTAAGGTGATATATTGAAAAAAATGTGGTTTTTCTATTTCTTGTAGGTAACTTGTTAGGTAAGTATGGCACTATGTGGAATAGGGATTTAACATTTTGGTATATGTTTTTGACTCTTTGGTCTAGTATCATGTAAAAGGAATAAACGATTCAATGAATTTTTCTCGATACAAAAAAAATGCATAGTTATATCTATTTATTTACTTTTTTCTACATCACGGCGCCGGCGTAACGCATATATACGAGTTACTCAATGGAATTTACGTATGCGACTTCGTCTGCGTGAAATTTCACCCTCCCCCATTCACCCTCTTAGGGGTGGAATTTCGAAAAACCCTTTCTTAGTGGATACCTACTCTTCACAAAGAACACACCCTCTATTTCATGTCTCTAGGACCAGCGTTTTGGCTGTGCGTTGATATATCAATCAGTCACTGACCTCTATAATACAAGTACGCTGTATTATAGAGGTCAGTGCAATCAGTCAGGACTTTGTATTATATAAATTTCTTACTACTTACAAAATCGAAAATAAGACTCAGTAAAAAATGTCAGGACTATCTTAAGAGTTTTGAGTCGCTAACTAAGTAAATGATATTTAGGTACTTTTTACCTACGTATTGTGTAAATTGGTTAAAAATCACGAGTTTACAAGTGTTTTTTTTTTATTAAACCCTTCTCCTCCTGTCCTTTAGGACTACTCTGAGAAGAAACACTGAAACAAACCCGACTTCATTAAAGGGACTACATGACCGGACTGCATATGCGGTCACTGTCGGACTGCATAAAAAAGAAAGAGAAGCGCGATGACACAACGCTGGTAATTTATTGCGAAATATGAAGCAAAAAACAAAAAATAATGTTAAATGTAAATGTTTGGACTAAAAAATTAAAACAATAGGTAACTAGTGCTTTAGTATGTGGCTTGTAGAATAATCTGACAAAAAATCAGAACGATTGTATGTATAGTAGGTATATTAATATGTTTTAATGTTTTATATTGTAAAAAGAAGTTTTTAGAGGTATCTTCATGATTTTTTTTCTAACGTATCAAATTAATTGTATTTTGTTTCAACACACTATAATTTTGTTTACTGTAAGTAGTCGATCATATTATTATACTTTTAGGCGATTTTTGCGTTTACGTCCTGTAGTCCCAACTAGTCCTCTGAAGTCTATAGAGGTAAGAGGAACAAGGTGTAAAGTTCACTCATACTCTATAGAAAAGGGAGGATCCTCCAACCAGACGGGTGTTGTGTCTGGCGGGCAAGTGCCCGATGATTCATGTCGGGCTGTTGTATCTATGCTAGTTGCGCGGTAAACTCTGCTTGCGAGATGATGGATTTTGCGTGACGTCAGTATGACGCGTTGTTCTCATGTGGCGTTGTAGATGCCTACCGCTACAAGTCCATAAAATTAGGTGCCTAGATTACCTACAATGCTTTATTCAATCCAAACAATATCAATAAGTAAGTATGTCGTAGGTACTTATAAAAATATTCAAAATGTATAAAATCACCGCATTATATTGTAGTCTTTGGTATAAATCAATTATGGATCTGGTTGCCATAGCAACCGAAGTTGTTTTGAGTTACCTACGATAGCCATTGTTTTGTTGAAATATTTTCTATTTCTAAAACTTAAAAAACACTTGATTTAAAAGAGAACTTATAAAATAATAATAATATTGCCGTAATATTGCGCAATGCAAGGCTTAAATTGAAAATATAAAGTCGACTTTTCATCCAGTTTTCTAACCCCACGTTCAATTCTTACACTCCCGCCCACACGGGACACGGCAAAGGGCATAGTTCATACAGCCATAAATCAATACTCCGTTGCATCCTCGTTAACAATACAGGTGACCAATGATAAAAATACGACGCACCAACGTAGGTAGTTTTAGCGGGAAACCGGGTGGCCTGCAACGCGCATGATTTCCACCGATCGATCGCGACATCAAGCCGGGCACAGACAAAGCTACAAGTGCTTCTGTACAGCCTTGTTACCTAGATCTGAACTAAAATTAGCTATTATTTCATTTATTATGTATAGCGCGGAAATATTTTGGTTAAAACTGTTGAGTTTAAGGAAATATGGTCTGAATTGACGCTGTTGTCATTCGCTTCACGGTATTTTGATAAATGTTTGTAATACGTGTTAAATTTCAAATATATAGGTACTGCGATAAAAAAAACATTGTATGTGAAAGGCTAGTTAGCTTTATATTCCTAACGACTATTAGAAAAACACAAAACTCAAAACATTTAAAAACAAAATACTTACAGGAGCAGGTTTTGTCATTAAAATCCCGATCATAGAAAAAGCATATAAGACGAAAATCATTGTGGATGTAATGAGCAGCAATTTCTGGCACGACATGGAGTAATTAATCACATCATTAATTATAATGAACGAAAGTGCAGTGTGCACTAACACCTAAGTCACTGGGCGGCTATAAAGGCTATGTTTTGGCCATAATGACATCTGTCCTCACCGCGGGCGCGCGTGCCACTGGCTGGCTCTCTCTGCCGCTATGCCGATTGCCGACGCCAGTAATATATTAAATGTAGAGCCAGAGAAGGCTAAGTCCAAACAATGTTACACTGCTACAAAAATCTTCCCCTCAAACTTAAGGGGAAGATATATAAGACCATGATTAGACCTGCTGTCTTGTATGGATCGGAATGTTGGGCCACAAAAGGGATGAATGAAAGACAATTGCATGCAGCTGAGATGAGAATGCTAAGAGGGATGTGTGGTGTGACACGAATGGATATAATAAGAAATGTGTACATAAGAGGAAGTTTGAAAGTGGCACCGGTAACTGAAAACAGTGACTGGTGTGAAAATCGGCTGTCATGGTATGGGCATGTGTTACGGTGAGGAGAATGTCGTGAGGAGAGTTTTGAGTAGGGATGTCGACGGCTATAAGAGTAGGGGAAGACAAAAGAAACGATGGATGGAATGTGTGAATGATGAATATATGGTCAGAAAGGGGGTGACTACCGAGATGACTAATAGAGAAGTATGGAAGAAAATTACATGTTGCGCCGATCCCAAATAAATTGGGATAAGGTCAAGAGAATGAAATGATGGTAGTTCCAGAGATTACCCCCAACATACAAACAAACAATTTTACATCTTTATAATATTATTAGTATATTAGTAGGTTTAGAAAATTATAATATGCTGTTCGTTGGTATCGCATCACTTGAGCGCGGCTGGACTGATTTGTCTATTTTTTGTTTTAAAATGTTTCTAAAATTCCGAATTAGGTTTTTAGGGAAAGAAATATGGGAAAAGTTGCCCGGAAAATTTTGAATACGGGAAAAACTGAAATTACTTTATTCTATTGCATGAGTTATTGATGGAAAGGACAACGTCTGTCGGGGTCAGCTTGTATAAATGTTCTTACTGGAGAAAATTACCTTTTATTTAGTACCTGGTACTTGTTGACAGGCCTACACTAATAGCTAATTACTGCAATTTGAAAACATTGTAAAAGCCAAATATTTAAAAAAACGTAACCGTGGAGTTTCTTGCCGGCTCTTCTCTATAGGAAATGACAAATTGGAACCGTGCTTCTGACGTTTCATAAGTGCCCATGTAGGTAGGTTTATGTGAAACAAAATATTTAGATTTTTAGAACAGTTTCAAACTACAAACACACAAATTGCCTGTCTTCTATTAAGCCAAGCGCACATTACCGTAACGGGCCGCAGAGCATTTTCATACAAAAAAGTGCAGTGCAGACGGCAAATAAAATCATAATAAAATTACGATTGCGATGAAAAAGAGGATTCTTGCAATGCGTTGCGTTGCGGCGCGGCCCGCTCTACGCTAGCCTTTAGTTGTCCTTCTGTTTCCATTTACTAGTGGTTCGATACATCCCCTTCCATCCCCGTTGTAAATATAGATGCTGCCGCGAACAAGCGTGGGTCTGTAGCACCGGATACTTGGTTTTTTTCCACTAACATTACATTTGCGGCTGAGATAGAGAAAAGTTTCCTCTAACTAAGTGGTTGTTTGTTGCGGGAACATTGTGCAAAACATGTTCAATTTCAAAGCGAGCTTGTTTTTCGAACTGTGTTCGTATGGCTGTTT
The DNA here is from genome assembly GCA_916614155.1 of Mesoligia furuncula. Taxonomy (NCBI): domain Eukaryota; kingdom Metazoa; phylum Arthropoda; class Insecta; order Lepidoptera; family Noctuidae; genus Mesoligia; species Mesoligia furuncula. The sequence goes on from OU744803.1 coordinate 25,950,695, forward strand.
GTTGTAGGACCATCAGGAGTCCAGGAATGGTAGGCAATAAATGTTTGTGTTCAGTACTGATACGCGTGCAGTAAGGAGGTATTGCAAGGTATTAAGGTCGAAGTCGGACGCACTGCGTAGCGTAATGGCGAAATTTTTCAAATTTTTCAATTTCGCATTTGAAACATTATGGAACGTAGTATAAAGTTCCTAATGCGATTTTTAAAGGATAAGATTGGCCTCAATGATTTACACTAGTAATATATGTCAATGATTGGCCTATAATCGCAGTAGACCGGGAAAACTGGAAAGAGGAAAGGGGGGCATTTATCCTGCTGTGGGACAACCCAGGGTTATTGTGAAGTTTAATGTTCCTATGTGTATTGTATGAGCTTTGTATACCTATTAAGGTTTTTGTGTTAATAAACTTCTTTTATTTATTTACTTATATTGTTATTATATTACTATAAGTAAAGAGAGGGGCCCGTGTAATTTTTTTTATAATAGAGATAAATACAAGAGGGGCCCGTGGCTAAATAATAACAGCCGCACAGGTCGATCGATCAGGTTAAGCTACGCTTGCCGCGGTTGGTCTGTGGATGGGTGACCATCTTTACATACCGAAACCGCTCCGTGCTTCAGAAAGCACGTTAAGCCGTAGGTCCCGGCTGTCATCCGTGGATCTTTGACAGTCGTTACTAGTAGTGAGAATCCCAAAAGTCTGACAACGAGTCTTACCAAGTGGTATCTTATTACCCAGTAATACCCAGTAACTGGGTTGTGGATATCAGACAGGCAGTCGCTCCATGTAAAATATTGGTATTTAGCTGCATCCGGTTAGACTGGAAGCCGACCCCAACATAGTTGGGAAATGGCTAGGCAGATGATGATGGAGATATCACTTCCCATCACTTCTGCAGAGTTTCGCTAGCTAGTTTTATAAATATACAGGGTCATGTTAGTTTACTTACAAAATACTACACAAAAAAACATAAATAGTCACACAGTCGGACTACGAACACATAAACTCCTTCAAAGTATATTACCATAAAACCAGATGTCCTCGTACATTTACGTACTATCCCAGTTGTCTGCAAGCTTAACCTTGACCTCAGACCCAGATTAAATTTGGCGCAATGAAAGTCGTATAAAATACATAAAATATTTTATTCAGGCGCCGCGCTGGCTACGGCGTAGCGATGTCGTAGCGATGCTCGTAGCGCCGTAGCACCGTAGTAAACTTACTGAATTCAATAAGTAATAATATGTCCAACGTATGAGGCAATTCCCTTGAGATGTTAGAGGAAATTGGGTGGTTTTCTATGTAGGTAGTTTTGTACTTCATAAAAAAACCGGACCAGTGCGAGTCGGACTCGCGCACCGAGGGTTCCGTACAAATTTGTAGGTAAATAAATAGTTTATCACGGGATTTTTTTACTGTAACTACAAAACGGTTTTAGGATTTTTTCCTTTACTTGTGCTACACGACCTTGCTTCTTGCCAAATTTCATGATTCTAGGTCAACGGGAAGTACCCTATAAATTTTGATTCCTTTGAGAGTGTCGACATATACGTTTTTTTGCGGCATAAACGGCCGTATATTTTTTTAAGTTAATTTAGAAGTTTGATTTTTTTCACAGCTTCAAGGGACCCTGCGGTCCCTTGAAGCTGTTTTTTAAAAATTCAAACTTCTATCGTGTTGTATCGTGTGGTATCGTGTTGAAATTAAAACCATTTACTCAGGTCTGCACCTGAGTAAATGGTTTTAATTTCAACACGATACGACTGGTCAATCGTGGCAAAGCAAAAAATATTTACAACTACAAATCTTGCTAATCCAGCGAAAGATGGCGCAAACGCAATGCTCACATTAATATAAATAAGTAGTTACTAAGAATAATTTTCAGTTTTATATTTTCGTTCTTAATAAAATAAAAAATAATACATAACTAATTGTGTACTGAACTATGCTGTTTCATTTAAGATTTCAAGAAGTATGTAATTGGTAGATTGCACAGGGTGTCGTCAGTGAACAGTACATCTTGGGTCTAACCAAGTTGGCGACCCCTGCTATTAGGGTTCCGTTTTTCCTTTTGAGGTAGGGTTAGATAAATATCATTGACTTCTTAGTAGGTATATGTATAAATAAGCATACGAGTTGTATGTCATGGGTTTCGATCCCAAGCAGGCACTTTGTATAAATTATTTCATCACCACTGCTCTCAAAATGGTAAAGGAAAACATCGTGGGGAAACCGGCATGTCCTAGAACCAAAAATTCGAAGACATGTGACATCCACCAACCCGCACTGGGCACATGTGGTGGATTATGGCCCACTCCCTCACACAGAGAGGAGGCCTGTGTCGCAGCAGTTAGACCATTATACGCTGATTTTGTTCTGTAAGATAAACAATAGGAATGCCATCCCAGTGCTGGGCGAAATTCCCCTTGCTAAATGAGTGAATTCACAAGGATTGCATTGTTTATAATTAGTTTTAGATGTTAATATATGTTTTTAAGTTAGTAGGTATAAGCGCATTTATCGCATTGAGTTGTCCTGTAACGGTAGATGTAAGTATATAAATCACACTAATAATATAAAGGCGAAAGTTTGTAAGTGTGTGTGAGTATGTGTGTGTGTTTATATGTTTGTTACTTCTTCACGCTCAAACGGCTGGACCATCAGACTAATATTATAAAGGCGAATGTTTGTGAGTGTGTGGGGGTGTGTGTGTTTATGTGTTTGTTACGTCTTCAAGTTCAAACGGCTGGACCAATTTTGATAAAATTTTGTATGGCTATGGAATAGAAAGGCAAAAAAGGCGGTAGCAGTTTCGAGAGCTAAGGCGCAGGAGAAGTTGTATGACTCACTGGACAGCCCTAGAGGCCAGAAGGAGCTCTATCGGATTACAAAAGCAAGAGAAAGGAGAACGAGAGATATAATTCGCATTAAATGTATGAAAGACGACGCTGGTAAGGTTCTGTCCAAGGATGACGAAATAAAAGAACGATGGAAGGTTTATTTTGAAAAACTGATGAATGAAGAGAATAAATGGAATGGTGTGCTCAAAGAGGTACAAGTAAATATGGGTTTGGTGAGAGAAATTAGTATGGATGAAGTAAGAAAGGCCGTCCAAGGTATGAAAAATATAACTCCGATCAGGACCAGGCCCGTGCCGGACGGCGCGTACGTGTACCACGCGCGCCTCAAAGAGATGTCAGCATCGAGGAGGGGCCCCTTAGGGCCGAAGCCTGCCGGGTCAGCGGGATTGTCCGAAAGGGTTACCGCTGGCCCGGAACATAAAGGGCTAAGGAAGGAACACGGGTGGGTTTTAGTCAGTAAGAGTCTGACACTCCCTTTCGCTCCACCCAGAGCGGGAGGAGTCATTTGATGATTTCCCATCCGCAAAAAAAAAAAAACAGGTATGAAAAATGGAAAGGCTATGGGCCCAGATGATATACCAGTAGAAGTATGGAAGTGTTTAAAAGAAGATGGATGTATGTGGCTGACTTTATTCTTCAATAAATTGTTGCATGAAGGAGGGATCCCACAAGAATGGTGCAATAGTTCGCTAGTGCCCATCTTCAAGAATAAAGGTGATGTACAGGACTGCAACAACTATCGAGGGATAAAGCTCATGTCACATAGTATGAAGGTATGGGAGAAAGTAATAGAGAAAAGATTGCGAGAGGAGAGTGAGATTACCTCAAACCAGTTTGGGTTTATGCCAGGTCGAGGAACAATGGACGCCACTTTTGCACTCCGCCAATTGTGCGAGAAGTACAGGCATGCACACAAGAACTTGCACATGGTGTTCATTGATCTGGAGAAAGCGTATGACAGGGTACCTCGGAATGTGCTGTGGTGGGCCTTGAAAGAGAAAGGTTTGCCCGGGAAGTATGTAGAGTTAATTCGTGCTATGTACAGTCAATCTCGTACCTACGTGCGGTCGGCTGCCGGCATTACCGACGAGTTCAGTGTGACTGTAGGCTTGCACCAGGGATCGGCTTTAAGTCCTTACCTCTTCCTGTTGATTATGGACGCTCTTACGTCGGAAATCCGGGAGGAGGCACCCTGGTGCATGTTGTTTGCCGATGACATTGTCCTTGTCGGTGAAGATGGACTTGAGATCCGGAGCAGATTGGAGAAATGGCAACAGAAGCTGGAGAATGTTGGCTTGATAATCAGCAGAACCAAAACCGAATATATGTTCTGTGATTTCGGCGGTCTCTCCAGTTCTGGAGCTATAGCACTTGATGGTGCACTTCTCCCAGTCTGTTCCGACTTTCGGTATCTCGGTTCACTCGTGCAAAGCGATGGCGAAGTAGATCGGACGGTTAAGCACAGAATTAACACTGGATGGATGAAATGGCGGCAGGTCACGGGAACAATTTGCGACCCCGCATTCCCCTTAAACTTAAGGGGAAGATATATAAAACCATTATTAGACCTGCTGTCTTGTATGGATCAGAATGTTGGGCCACAAAAGGGATGAATGAAAGGCAATTGCATGCAGCAGAGATGAGAATGTTAAGAGGGATGTGTGGTGTTACACGAATGGATAGAATAAGAAATGAGTACATAAGAGGAAGTTTGAAAGTGGCACCGGTAACTGAAAAGTTGCGTGGGAATCGGTTGTCATGGTATGGGCATGTGTTACGTAGAAATGAGGAAAATGTCGTGAGGAGAGTTTTGAGTATGGACGTCGATGGCTATAAGAGTAGGGGAAGACCAAAGAAACGATGGATGGAATGTGTGAATGATGATATGGTTAGAAAGGGGGTGACTACCGAGATGACGACTAATAGAGAAGTATGGAAGAAAAAGACATGTTGCGCCGACCCCAAATAAATTGGGATAAGGGTAGGAGAAATGATTTGTATGGACGTAACTGACTCCTTGGATCAACATATACTATATAGGCTTCTTTTTGTCCCGATATTCCCACGAGATCGACATTTACGCGGGTGAAACCGCGGGGCGCAGCTAGTAAATACATAAATAATGTTTGTCCGACTAAGGGCGGGTTGTTTCACGTCCACTTGATGCACTCGTATAGGTACGTCAAAAATGGCACTAATTATCGCCAAACCAAAAAAAGCGTTGTTTCACAAAATTATAGCCTTGACTTACGTCAAATAATAACGATTCCGTCATCGCTATTATTTGACGTGCGTAAACATGTTATGTTAACCAACCGTTTGGAACAACCGGCCCTAAGTATTTTCTTCTAAAAATTCTTAGTAACTGAACTGGAGAAAAGTTTTTTTTCTATCATTAATGGAAAAAAAATCACTAGGTAACAAATACTACCTACCTTATTAGCATACACTTACGATACAAAAGTACAAACGTACGTATTTATAAAACAGGATACACGAGGCTCCCGTTTTAGAATCATCCCGTTCTGGGGCCCTAAAAAGGCCACTATGGAGAATCATAAAAGGATAACCCCAGATCATAGATTTTGACGCTGCATCCACGTTATTTTTTCCAAAAGGATGAGTTATCTTCGTCTTCCAGTTCATTACCTTTTACGGTGCAAGCAGCTATAGACATGTACTTAACACCACTTGGCTTGGTCGTGACTTAGGGATTTATGATTTATTAATCGGGACAACATTTTGTGTAATCTCCCATTTGGTATCTATTTTTTCAAATGAAAGATCTATCAATAAATATCATACCCATTTTGCATGCCCTTAAAAATATTTGTGTCGGCTAGGGTAGCAACCATAGATATCCGAGAGATATGCCTTCACTCTATATTTGTTCGAGTTCAAATGTCGCCACCGAAACTTATACAAAAACAAAAGAAATAGATACGGCTCATATGATGCTTTTTTGGCACACACGCAAGAAAGTAGGCGTAACACTTTTGTGTTATCTTATTGTACACATCATAGATACGAGTATATGAAAGAAGGAGATATGCCCGATAGTTGAAAATGTACCAGAAGATTGGCCCCACCACCCCGCCACTACTACACATGTAGTTCAGTAAAAGCAATAGATACAAAGTCGCGCACACACTCGTAATTCATTAATCAGAACGTACTACACAATCAATTATAAACCTTAACTCATCAAGCACAGCGTGCATTTACCATGCACCATACAACTTACTCACACAAAAACCTATCCCTATCACCCTACCTACCACTATCGTTGTGCAGTGCAAAAGTCATTTATTTTACATATCGTCGGTGCGCTTGCCAAATCTGTTAAGTGCATTTGAAGAACTTTTCAGGACAACAAAAAAACAGTCTTTTCGTAATTTATTATCTTCTGAAAATATAAAAATACAACTTCTCATAATCGGCCATCTTTCCAAACAGTTCTTGCCATCAATGTGTCGATAAAAATTATGGCATCTAGCGAAAAACGAAAAATCAAAAAATGCACATATATAAGCGCACCGACGATATACGCTAGTGATTGACAAAATCGGAAAGTTATCTTTTCTTCCGTTCATTATTGTGTTTAAAAAAAATTTGTGTCATGAAAATAAACATATATTATAAATCAATAAAATGTAGCAAAAAAAAATAATTTTAGTAAATAAAAAAAAACATTATTTTACATCTTCTCAAGGGTTTAAACGTCATCTTTCAGGTCTTCTATAAACCGGGTTAAAACGGTTGATAAATTGAAAAATTAACTACAATAGCAATATATTCGTTGGGCAATCGACATTGTTGCCTACGTTGGTGAATCTTATCAACACACAGCGGCTGCGGCTGTACCATGCGACGCTCCGCAAAAATAAAGTATCGTCTTGTAATTTTTACATTGCTTGTCCAGTAACTTAGCAACATACTTAGGTAGTGGATAAGGAGCAATGTATTTGCTGCAAAAATAGTACAGCCGCTGCGATATTTGAAAACAAAAATAACGTAGCAAATGCAAGAAATATTTTACGATTTGTTGTTTTTCATGTTTTCATGACATATAAGTAAAAGTATTTTACTGTAAGTAAATACTTCGTATCTCATGGAATCACTTAACATATTAGTGTAACGGAGAAGGTATGGTGTGTCTCGTTATTATCAACCATATTTAAACTATGTGTGGGCTACTGTGGGTAAGTGTTGGATAATGCGCAATAGAAAAACGGTTTGCAGTTCAAATGAGATTATAATTTCACAAACAATTTAATCACGATAGCAAATTACACACTAGGTAGGTACACGACACAACCAGATACGGAACGCGGGACAGTTTCTGAGCACATGTTGTTCGTACGATGTCCAATGTCCAAGAGAGCACCACATCGTTCTTGCCGAGCTGTCTTCGAGCGTCGACCCCCCCACGAACTCAGGCCAGACTCTGTCAAGCGCCACCAGATAGCGCTGGCGTTCCGAATAGTCGTTGTCGTCACACTGCTTCCGCCTCGTTGTCAAGTCAGCTCCCGTACTAATGATGTCTCCGACACGGCCATCCTGCTTCCACACGTCCTCGTGTGTTAATCTGTCAACAAACATATCCGCAAAGTATCACATAGCTCGGTCACTCCTGACCAAATATGGTACAGGCAAAAAACACAATGACAATTCGAACAAACTAAAAAAAATGCAGAGTTCAGAGCATTACTCATTATTTGATTCTCAAATCTCAAGATCACTAACTAAATGAGCAACTAAGCCAATAAAACATCCTTAGAGCATCACAAAACACGAAGCAGGAATCTTATTCGTGGCCTGTGGCTTTTCACTAAGCCCAACAAACCTCATGTTTGTTTCTATGAATTCCTCTGAATTCCGAGTCCCACGGACTCTATGGTCTCTACAAGACCCGACCTCCGCCAGAGACACCCGCGCACCGCGTATCCACGGACTACTAAAAGCAGATACCGACTTCTAACGGACTACGGCTACGAAATGACTACTGGTACGGTCCCGACCAGCCGACCTAAGATTCACCACTATCACGCGACTTAATCTCTACTCTGTTTCATCAACAAGACTTTTACTTGGCTTTCCTCAAATTAGTTAGCAATGCTCTGATTTTCTGGCATTTTTCGCAACCTCCCATATGAAGACTGATGGATCAAAATTAAAAGGGACTCGACTCTATAAAATTTGTTTTATTTTACGATCAATTTGCAATAAGCATTCAAATTAGAAAACAAACATTAGGCTAATCTAAGAATTTGAACTATCTAGTTTCGAGATTACCGAGACCAAGTACAACGATTCCTTACTACGTTAGTCAAAGAAAACAAAACCTCAGGTATCTCATTCATGGTCCCACACATTTGTCACATACGCACTTCCCGCAGGAATGCCAAGTCGTCCTTGACTCTACGGTCTTGGCTTCAACGCTAGACCCGACCATACTACCCAGAGCTACCGCGTATACCACGTACTCACGATACTCTGGTACGGTCTCCGACCCAATGAACCGAGAACCTGAGTACACAAACTAAAGTGATGCCAACTCATCATCCCTTTCGTCTACAATCTCAATTGGTACTTGGCCCTCGGGCATCTTCCGAACACGTTCATAGAGCGTATTTGTAAGTACGCCCCTAAGACGACCCACTGACCCAAACTAACATCAACCAGAGCCATGTACCATCGTTATTCACATTACAACAATAATCTTTTTCACTAAGAGCCTTAGACACCTGGAAACCCACACACGAGTAAACCACTCTAACGCCACGGCTCTCCGGCCGACCAGCAATCGCATTGCTCTCACACATCCAGCGCATGGATTCGTATGCAGCACCCTGTGACTACACACAACTTTACTACGGCCGTTAGAGAACCCCTACTCGCGTGGCTCCCACTACTTAGGCTTGCTCATTGCTCATCATCACTGTGATCACCATCTACTTTGACTGGTATATGACCTACTGGCATCATTCTTAACCTAACGTGAGCGTATTCAAAATTGCATTGTAAACTAAATTGGGCTATACCTAACAATGTAACCATTTTTGCTGTTGTTCACCAGAGAAGCACTCAGTATCTGAGTCAAATCAAAATGAAAACGGCTCACCAGATTCGGTAGACAATCCACTCGCTGTCACTGCCTCCTTGGCAGAAGTCGCGAAACTTCTTGCACGGAAAGCACCGTCCTTGATCAGCGACCACTCGTACAGGAGATACAGAGAGTGCAGCGCCGTCCGACACTGCCAAGTTGCTTGCACACGTCGTTGTGTATTAACCTGTAACCACAAAAAAAAACCAACAGCAGTGCATGTTCCACTCGGCCAACTCTGACCACATTGTTATCGAAACGCATTACTTAACAAAAATTTTGTAAAAACGATAGCAATCATCGACAACAAAAGATTCCTCTAACTCTAAGCCTTAGTAATAGTTGGTCAGAAACTATATCAACTTAGATCACATACAACGCTCATGGCCCTGCTGCCGCAGCAGCTAGTGACACTCATGCCACCCATATCGTCATCACCTCAAGTGATACGACCAACATACTTCACTTCACATAGAGTCCACGACTCCCAGGTCATTACCAGACCAACACAACAGTAGTCTCCTTTGAGACCCTGGTCCCCGCTGCACCACCAGCTGCCCATCGCTCCCTGAACAACTCACAAGTGAATTGCAGTTACGACTACAGACAAGTGCGTACAGTGCGACCTAGCCATGGTATGTGCTCTAACTACTCACGTCACCGTCTTCTACGTTTAACTCGTTAGGAACACTACTTAGAGGCATCTTTCGTATGCGATCGTGAGCATACCGTAAGTACGGTTAGAATTTAAACCTTTTAACGTATGGGGAGGTGATCCCCAATCCAAAACATCAACTAACTTAAGTGGACCTCTGAACCTCCGATCTAACTTAGTCTTATAATCTGATTTCATTCTTCGTTTTCTAATAACACAAAATAGCCTACCCAAAATTTTGTTATAGCTGCCTTTATCCTGTCATAATATTACTTTGCAAGTAAATTTCGAGTAGAAATGTAATAAAATCTCAAGTTGTTGCTTGCTAATCGCAACGCTAAATATGATTTGTTCTGTGCTGAATACACGCGTTTGACCAATACCAGTCAATGTAACAACATTATTAACTCGTTTGCCACTTAATTTAGCTACATAACTCGCTTTTACTCACGAGCATTCAGCACCAGAATCGTAAACAAAACAATAAAGCTCACCTTTATTTTCTAACGTGCCTGAGAGTAGCTGTACGACGCAAACGTCCACTCGCTGCTGCTGCTTGCAGCACGCGGTCCACCTCCACCATCTGCCTGGCTGCCACTGCTCGTGCACCGTGCCGCGGCCCATGACATGTCGCGACTTGTCCTGGGTTCCCTCAATTGCAGCACACGAAGGGCTTCACCGACGCGGCGACGGCTGCAGGTTGCTTGGCTCGATTCTTCAAGTCACCCCACGTCACTGGTAGCTCCACGCTACGTCCTTGGCTCCCTTTGTGCGCCTTAATGACGGCCACACACAACAAGTTGACCTCCTTGCAGTGAATTTTCAGCAAAACACAAATCAGCTATCGTACCGTGTGCTGTTACGTTTGCACACGACGCGTCCTACCGTGTGTTCTTAATACGAAAACAGTATACGACGAACTCAAACGCCTGTTACAGACACACTTTTTTTTTCATTTTTTTCTTTTTAAACGTGGCGGTAGGGCGCAACTGGCGCGTCACTGTACAAAGGTATTTCTGCATACAGCCTATGCCCAAAACAACATGTACTATGAACGCGCATCCGTATCTGGTTTGTCAGGGTCGAACTTGGACAGATCCACACGATTATTTGAGGTATTCCACTCAGAGCACTGATTTAGCGCTCGCATGTTTGCACTTTGTTTTTCAAATGTCAACGGTCACTTAAATTTTAAGCGTTCTGATTTTGCGCATGAACCAACACGAATCCCAGTTCTGATAACGGAGAAGGTATGGTGTGTCTCGTTATTATCAACCATATTTAAACTATGTGTGGGCTACTGTGGGTAAGTGTTGGATAATGCGCAATAGAAAAACGGTTTGCAGTTCAAATGAGATTATAATTTCACAAACAATTTAATCACGATAGCAAATTACACACTAGGTAGGTACACGACACAACCAGATACGGAACGCGGGACAGTTTCTGAGCACATGTTGTTCGTACGATGTCCAATGTCCAAGAGAGCACCACATCGTTCTTGCCGAGCTGTCTTCGAGCGTCGACCCCCCCACGAACTCAGGCCAGACTCTGTCAAGCGCCACCAGATAGCGCTGGCGTTCCGAATAGTCGTTGTCGTCACACTGCTTCCGCCTCGTTGTCAAGTCAGCTCCCGTACTAATGATGTCTCCGACAAGTGTAAGTAATTCCATGAGATACGAAGTATTTATTTTAACTTCGGTTTTTACAGGAAACCACTGAACAACTCGGCATTTTTATATTTTGTCACGATCACGGTCGAAATCGCACTAGTTCGCGGAGACGGCCATTTGCCTTGTACAGGCCCTTGCTGCTCATGGCGCGACGACACAGACACGCCCCCATGCCACTTCTCCAGTTTTTTACATTTCAATTGTACAATTAAACTTCTGGTCAGTTTGACCGGATGAAGTCGACATGTGACACGCCTCCATGACATATCCCTCGATATCCGTGGTAGTAACCATAGCCAATATACCAGACAAATAAAAGATGCCGTGAACGTATTATAACATTGTTGTTGCTACGCCGTAGCACAGGTGCTACGCCGTAGCACAGTTGCTACGCCATGCGTAGCAACAACGATATTCTGTCGGTCATTTAATACACTTATTTATTTAAACTTTTCACACAAAAAGGTACAAAGGCGGACTTAATGCCTTAGGCATTCTCTACCAGTCAACCAAGGGTGGTGAAGAGATTGGATGGCAGGTGCTATGGTTGAGAGGAACAAAGATACAAAAAAAAAACTAGGTACACAAATACATAAATAAGTTATATACACATAAATACTATTGACTATAATATATACTTATTATACACTTAGGGCTGATTTCTCAATAGTCTCAATTTTATCTGAGTAATAAATATAGCCCGAAGAATTGCCAAACTTAAGTGGCAGTGGGCTTGCTCGCAGAACAGATGGCCGATGGGGCCGAAAGGTTCTGGAGTGGCGACCGCGTACCGGAAGACGTAGCGTTGGAAGGCCTCCCGCAAGGTGGTCCGACGACCTTGTGAAGGCTGCAGGAACCCGTTGGATCCGGGAAGCACAGGACCGGTCGAAGTGGAGATGCTTGGGGGACGCCTATGTCCAGCAGTGGACGTCTCTCGACTGAAATGATGATGATGATGATGAATAAATATTGGGATTTGACAGCGTTCGTATAGACAAGTTGTCATATTTAGATAAAAGTTATGAGACTATTGGAAAATCAGCACTAAAATTATTAGCACAAAAATGAGATTTTATTGAATTCAAAATGTATTTTATTTCTTTTCAGTTTTCGATAATACTTCAAGTATTATTGGAAATTCGCCATCCGTTATCGATGAGTTAATTCGGAAGTCAAAAAAAAAAAGTTATATTATTCATCTAGAGCTATTCTAGTTGCCAATTGATGTATTTCTCCGACTCAGTAGTAACCTTATTTAGATTTTTGATTTGGTCACATGGGGAAACTCCAACCATAGCCCTCTCCATTGCCCTTTGGGTGGCCTTCTTATGAGGTCAACTTCTAATGATCGTCAACAACTTCGAGTATTGAGTCTCCGATCTTCACCAGACTTGTAATCTATGGAGGGTAGAGGTAAGGGGAAAGTTGAAAAAGTGTCCAGCTATAAACAGTAACAGTTCAAAAATCCACTAAAATTGCGCTAGCGTAGGCATAGGGTATGAATGTAGCAGTTGTTGACGGTTTGAAGTATGCGGAGTTAGAAAATTTAATATTTTTAGTGCCTAGTGTATCTACCTAGTGACAGCCCAGTATACAGCGTTATTTTTAGTATATGCGAAACCTGAATATAGTTTATTCAGAATAAGTAACTGAATCGATTCCAATAATTTTTACCTACCCTATGTTATATTCTGTCCCAAAAATATTTAAAAAAAGGCTAAAAGTTGGACACCGAGCGGCAATAAGTAGGTTATCAAATCTCTGCGCCAAACGGTTAAGTACCTAGGTACTATTATCAAAGAGCGCAAGACGGCGCGGCACGAGCGGCGCGGGTGAGCATGTTTTTGTACGGACAAACAGGTAACTTAACAAGCTTATAACTTTACAGTAGTACCTTTACATAAAAATACTAGACACGTGTTTCGGGTTTCGCATATACTAAAAATAATGTTGTATAATAATAAATTACTCAGCCAATAGTCAATTAGTTCTCCTTTCAGGAAATTGAAAATCAACACAACCAATGTGCAATCTATAAGGTCCCATTAAAATAGGTGGACAAACTTTTACGAATTATTCAGGCCACCAAAATAAGGACGATGGTAAAAAAATATAAAAGAAAAACGCATAGATACTCACAAGAAAAATAAAATCAGCTAACGAAAATACACTAAATGTCGGCCGGCAATTTCTTATTTTAGATCAAAATAAAATCACTTTAATCGGTGTTTTTTTTGCTTGGATATGTTTAGTTAGACGTACTGAGCGCTGTGTTAAAATTTGTCCATATATTTTAATGGGACCCTGTATATCGATAATCGAAGTTGAGGCAGCTAGTGAGTACATCAATATTTGTAACTAGCTACGCCCCGTGGTTTCACCCGCATAAGTTTCGAGCCCGTGGGAATATCGGGATAAAAAATAGCCTATATGTTAATCCAGGGTGTCAGCAAAAACATATAGACACACACACACACACACTCACAAACTTTCGCCTTTATAATATTAGTGTGATATACAGGATAAAATTATAACCAGTGCGCGAATTCAGCATAACGAAATAGTTTTTTTTTTTTTGGGTGTGAAATTATCAAATAACTTCTCCCGCTCTGGGCGGAGCCGGAGGGCGTGTCAAACTTTTACTGACTGTTCCTTCAGTAGCCTGTGCCACGGTATCTCTTTCGAACAACCCGCGACCCTGGCGGATGATATGACCCCCTAGCGTAGAACTTTTTGGTCGTCAGTTATAAAAAAAACAAAAATTTTCCATACCTTTTGACTGCGTAATATATATATATTTACACTTTCTATGAAACAGCCGATTTTTTTTGACACTGAATATTCACTGTTTGAGGGATTTTTGTCGCGTATTTTTATAATCTAACACTATAGGTTTATTTAAATAATCTATCTATATAAAAAAAAAAATATATATTTAATATGGCGTCCAGTAGTCGCCATATTGAATTTTCACTAACGTCATGTCTTTAGTGACACTCGCCGGACTAAGAGGAATCGATTAACGTGTGAATCATAAAAATCGGCCCAAGCGTTTGGTCTGTATAGTGCTTCAAAGGAACATACATACATACATAGGCTGATGAACACATTACCACTCCTTTGCGTAGCGCAGTCGGGTAAAAAGAAAAGTCCTGACTGACTGATTGACTGACTCATCAACGCCCAGCCCAAACCCTTGGACCAAGAGAGCTGAAATTTTGCACAGAGGTTCCCTTTATAATGTAAACAAGGAATAATAACATTACTAGCTGCGCCCCACGGTTTCACGCGCATAAGTTTTGATCCCGTAGGAATATCGGGATAAAAAATAGCCTATATGTTAATCCAGGGTGTCAGCTACCTCCACACAAAATGTTATCAGAATTGGTCCAGCCGTTTGAGCGTGAAGAAGTAACAAACATATAAACACACACTCACACACTCACAAATAGGCTTGCCAGATCCGTTTTTTTAAATATCGTTACTTAAACGTAAAAAAGCGGGACTTGGATGAAATAATCGGGACGTAGAAAAAAAATCAAAATTATAGCTAAAATCCTTTAAGTATTAAAAAACTACAGATTACTGAGATCAATCAAACCATAAGACATTAAAAAATATTATACAGGGTTATTGGTAAAATATTAACAACCTCATAAGAAGTCATTGTACTCATCATTATGAACAACTTTTACTATTAGACCAAACCTGAAATCGCGAAAAAAAATCAGCTGTTCCCTACATTTTGACGAGTTATACGAACATAAATGTATGGAACAGCTGATTTTTTTTTCGCGATTTCAGGTTTTTATCAAATTGTTACATGTAAATCCTAAAAGTTCGTCTTCAATTTTTTGGTTTATTTTTTCTTGAGATCAGTGAGCTTGTCAGTGAGTAAGTCAAACGCTTCAAAGCATAACAAAATAAAAACGTTGCGACGCACAGTAACATTCATGAAAAAGCGGGATTTTGGGCGTCCCGCTCAGGTGTTTGGCGGGACACGTCCTGAGAGGGTTAAAAAACGGGACATCCCGCCAAAAGCGGGACATCTGGCAACGCTACTCACAAACTTTCGCCTTTATAATATTAGTGTGATTACTTTGAACTTTTAAAATGTAATAAATTATTCATTATGTACCTTTATGAAGTTAAGGATACCTAAACGTATCCAAAGCTCAAATAGGGCCTAGCTTACTCGCCAGGGGCGACAACTGGTGAGCACAAAAAAGATAGCTCCCGATGGGTTAAATGAAGGTGATAATGAAATGAATGATATAAAAGAAATCGTTTTTTTTTTGGTTGCCTTTATTGAGAAAGATCTTACAACACTGATTAGTTCTTAACTATGAGTATTTAACTAAGATATTATTATTTGTAGTAAGATATATTTCCTTGATGTTAATTAATTTCTCGACAACGAGATTGGTAGTTCGCCAATTATGGAGTTACTACATCGATAAATAATTAATTCTATGTTTATCTAAACATTCATACTTTCAAAATTGCCTGTTGGCTTTCCTATTATACTATTTAAAATGTATTAATATTTAAGTTTAACTTACTACTTAATATAATTTCAATAATAAGTACGTAAATACTAGTACATATAATTAAAAAAATCACAGACGTTTTGTATAGAGCTGACCCGAAAATACAATAAGAGTTAATTAATTAAATTAATATAAAAGAATTACACACGAATTACGATTTCATGATTTCCTTATTTACTAATAACATCGATAATGAATTGGTGATTAATCTCTAACACTGACAATTATAATAATATGATTAAAATGCGGTTAAATACCTATATTTGGCTTGCGCCCCTGTATGACCAACATCATTCGACATTCCACCTCATTCATCCCGAAATATTAACACACATTCAATGTGATTCATACTGCATTGTAAACAATTTCTTTATCACACAAATTCCGCCCTTATCTTCCACCCTGATCAGTCCGAATAACATTCATCCCCATCCTCTACATTTGTCTACTCTCATCCACTCATCCTCCTTCCACCCACCCATCGTCCTCATCCATCCACCACTTAGTTGTCGCCGCAGCGATGCCTCCACAGATCCTTAATCATGTGGATGCGGCTCTGGATAGTAGCAATATGCTCCACGAGCTCGCGGGACACGATCTGGAGACGATCTAACTGGTTCTCCAGGATTTGCTTCTGAGGCTCGCCATCACCTGTGGATCAGACAATAATACTATCATAGCGCGTAGTATATTACGCGATAGTCGTTCGCCACCAGCCCGCACTCCTCAGCCCCCCCAACCGAGTCGACGCTCCGCCCGCATTGGCGCGAGAGTTCGTGCCGCGGAATCCGCGCGGCCCACTCAGTAGTTAGTATTCTCCGATAGGAGTATATATGTGTTCTGTGGTAGTACTACGCGAGCTAGCAACCGATGAACACGTACGCGCGCTCTGGCCGCGCGCCGACCCGGTATTCACATTATTTTGCCTGTGTTGTGTTCACCTATTTTCTTGTTCTTTTTACAATATAAATAGACTGGTATTACCGCCGTTTAATTGCTCCTTACTCTATACTATTTTATTTTATTCTATTTCTTGGAGAAATTTATCTTATGTTGAACTTCGCGGACTGTACCTATTAATCGGGTGCGCAATGTTAATAGCATACCATATCCTGCGATGTAATTGCATGGGGGCTATATTTTGACAGTTCAACAACATTCGTTGCTTTATTTATGTTGTTGAACAGACATCCGAACATATGAAGCAATGGATTAGCAATATCCTTCAAAATGATACAGATTTTGATTGAAAGTGTGTTATTTATGCAAGTATAAGTACACAAGCAAAGTAAGTGGAAGTGCGTGCGTGCGTGTGTGTGTAAGTGCTGCGTCCGGTTAGACTGGAAGCCGACCCCAACATAGTTGGGAAAAGGCTAGACAGATGATGATTAATAATAGTACACATGTCTAGTCTAGGTTTTGAGAGGAGTGGTGATGAAATAATTTACTCAAAGTAAAGTATCTGCTTGGGTTCGAACCCACGACCTACAACTCGTAAGTCTCGGCCATTACCACTGGCCCACCAATGCTCGTACGAACATAGTATTGTGGATGCGTGCTAATTATGAAATAGTTATTTTCTCAAAGTTGCAACCGTTATTTCACGAAAAACAAAAACGAAAAGATCGCTTTTGAATTTTGCGGAAGTGTAAGCTATTTCTGTCCGTGACTGTACTCGTGTAGTTCCACACTCACCAATATTTTCATCAAAGATGGTCTTGAGTTTCTTTGTCATATCAGCTGGGTCTGAAATCAAAATACATTCGAGTTATAATTTAGATTTAACTTTTCTACTTTTTAGCGTGTCGATGGTAAAAATAACACGAAAAAATATTTATAGAGTTTTAATTTTTTTGCCCAACTTTCAGTTCGCTGACGCAGCCTAGGTCCTCACGTGTGCAGGTGACAGGGCATGCGAAGCACGATAGAAGGTGAGCTATTGTCTGTGGAGAGACACCGCATACACACCGGAGGTCTGGGCCGTCCATGAACCCTCTTATGTAGAGGTTGTCTACTTGGGTACGAATTTTTTTTTATGGAATGAATTGCAGGGTATTATGAAGTTCTAAAAAGCCATCAGTGTTCTTTTGGGAAAAAGAGATACCGCATTTCGGCTGGTATAGCTCTATACCATAGTGTCGCAGTGGAACACCACATTAGTGATTTCAGCACCTCATAATACGAGCCTAGAACTTGAGTTTTAATTGCTTCCAAGGGAACAATTTCTCACCAATAGGATCATCTTCCTTCACGTGAATGGTCCTCTTCTTAGGTCCATCTGGGCAGGCGTTCTCGTCATTCGTAGAATGGAATACATTCATCAGCTGGACCTTCACCTTTATACCATTATCTGAAGCGCCAGAAATGTCTTGCTTGGGCTCCTCGGCACCGAAATTGCCCGTGTATGTCAAATCCTGGGAAAAATAATGTTCGGTAAATGCTAAGGCTGATTTAGAAAGTAAGATCGAATTCTGGTGAGTTTTCCACCCCTTGTTGCTTATAAGTCCTCCTTATAGCAATGAGATGTCCAAAATTTTCAACATCTCTAAAATGTCTGTGTGTGTGTGTGTCTGTTACTTCTAGTCCACATGATTTAAAGTACTAGACTTGGGTAGGTACTTACATGTATAAAAACCGCACTTTGATTTAGTCTTGAAATAATTTTAAACTTACGACAATCTCCTTAGCATCTTCCCTTTTCATGAAATTGTAGAAACGCCTTTCCAACCGAGTCAGCTCCTTAGCTTCCTTAAGTGTGATGGCTGGATTCGACTTGTTGAATGCAAGCCGCTCTCTGGACATTACGTCCACCCCTTTCTTTACTTTGTCGGCCCAGTAACGCAGCACCTGTTGTAGAAGATTTTCGGCTTATTTACTTTGATGCTGTAGGCATGTATTTCTATCCAGCGTGAGATTAATAGCTCTGGATCGGCCATCGGCTATTCAAAACCAGCTGGATACAGCGGGGTAACTGCGTAATACACTAACAGTAGGAATGGCTTTAATTTTGACAGTTCAATACCTAACTTTCATTGCGTTATTTAGATTGTTGAGCAAACAAATTTTTGGAACATATAAGGCAATGGATTAGCAATATCCTTCAAAATCTTTCAGATTGTAATTGATAGCGTGTTACGCAATTAGGGTGCTGGATTGTATACCTAAATTGTTTGTACAGACGCCAGCACATCAATTTACTACAATCTGTCAAATTTCTTTAATAGATTTTCAACTTTATCGCTAAAGCATAAGGTTCAAAGTTGATTGGGAAAATTTGACAGTTTCGGGTAGCTTGATGTGCTGGCGTCTGTGTCTATTGGTATGTAAATAGGCATTGCATGGCCGAGCATAGATCCAGCGTCACTGGATTTAAATAGATACTGGTTAAATGTAAACTAGCCTTTACGGAGGGGATCGCGGGGTCGGCCATTAGTCAGGGACAAAGGGAACATGAATGAAAGAAAAATCTAACATTTTAATTGATCTTGAGAAAATTGCAGAATAAAATATAAAATAAAATCATATAAAAAAGAGTTGTTTTGTTTTTTCTGTTGATGTAAATGGTTAATATCCTCGCAACGAAAAATAAGTTTTGCGAGCACCCTTGCAGGCGCTATGTGCATCTGTACAACAAGTTTTTGAAAACTGCAAAACTTAAGTATGTTTCATAGCAAGGACTGTAAGTATAATGACTTACATATTTCCAGTGTTGAGTATCAAGAAGTGCGCCGCCGAAACATTCGTTCAATTTATCAGAAAGATCCAGCCATTTATGAATGTTCAGGAAAGAGATCATGTCGGACTCTGATGCATTGTACAGCGACGGGTCATTCTCGATTGCCGATAATAGTATCCGTAGCTGTGATACCGACACTTTCGGCTTGGGCCTGGGTCTGGGCCTGAGTCCAGTCCTAGTGGCCATCTAGAGGTAAAACAAGAAAAAGGTTTACCTATGGGATTTTTATGTCAATTAGAACATGTAGACCTAATTAAATCTTCGCAAAAAAAAAAGATGCAAGTGCTACACGCACGAACTATAAAACAATAATATGGGTAATACAGATCGACTTGTCTCCGCTCTTTTTCAAGCCTCGCTCCGCTCATCTCTGCTCTCCTCCGTCTCAGTGGAAACGTACCCTAAAGTTCACACGTATCAAATCGGAAAGGGATCGGAATCATATTATCGCCTTTTGCCTCGTCGTCAAACAGGCGTCAATCTAACGTAAGCACGTAACCAAAGCGGATCAGAAGCTCCGATACGTCGACTCGGCTACGGCTAGGCGACGCCGCGTTTACGGGTAAGGTTCGCCGACCGCTGGTTGATGGTGCAGGCAGGCCGCGGGAGGGGTGAGAGGGGCAAGGGTGGACGGAGAGACGTAAGCGCGGGGATGACGAGCCGTAAGCGCGGGCTGCGCGGGGACGACGAGCCGAAATGCACGGCACTGCGGTTCGTCAGCTTGTCCCGAGGCGAGGAGATTACGTTACGATTCCGATTAGTGTGCGTTGAAGTAGGGAGTTTCATATAAAGAATACTGAACGGCTCGAATTGATACGGTGCCGATCCCTTTCCGGTTTGATACGGTGACCTTAAGACTGAGCGCTTTTAGGTATATAAATGTTATAAACTTATAATAGACCTAAGTAGTTTGAATACCCAAGTTATTAGAGTATACCTTCGTGGCTACGTACAGACAGCAACGAAATACAGTTAACCATTTTTTAAATCGTAAGTGCACGCCGCCGAGGTCGACCCAGAAAGCAGTGGCGAGATGACCTGGACGCGTAGGTACCGCGAGGGATGGTTCGAGGTGGTGCTGGAAAAGAGTTCCTGGAAGGATTTGTAGAAGGCCTTTGCCCAGCAGTGGGAAAGTAATAAACAAAAAACAAAGTGAACTCCATAATATTTAAAAACGCAAAAAATGTCGTTCAGTCAATCCATTCGTGTCATTCATCCATCCATTATAACTCTTGAACTACGAAAACCGCGCTTACTGCTACGGAATAAACACACTGTCAAAGTCGGACTTACATTATGGGCATGCAGCTGACTGTACCTGCTTAAAATAACACTGTTTCAACGACTCCGTAAAATAAGTACCATCTAGAATCCAGAGAAACAAAAAAAAAATCCATGTGGATTTCCGATTTCCGTTGCTGACCGTGTCTATGGACCTGCAGCCTGCTGAAGTGCTGGTAGGTAGTATGGCTGGTACCTATATAATATACTAATATACAGGCTGTCCCAGAAATCGACGTCAAGCCAGAATCGGGTGATAGCACAAATCTTAATAGTTAGGTACCAATAAAAAAATCTTAGTCATGTATTTTTTAAATTACAGTAATTTCTTTTTTTTTTCGAAAAATGTACACCCTGTGATGGTTTTTAGCTCCTATAGCTACAAATCTTTACTTTTTTTCGTTTTTTTTGTGTAATGTTGAGTAGTGCTTGTGTAACCTGTTGTTGTAAATTCTTGGCTAACTGCTCCAACTTACAAGAAAATGTCACATTTATAAGAACCAAAAATGAAAAATTAATACTTTACAAGAACAAAGGATCTCCGCGGCGCAGCATTACAAAATATAAACCACCTCAATGCCGTAACCGGGTAAGCCGTACCTACAGGGTATCAAAAATATACACATGGCACACATGATAACAAAATAAGAATTAAAAGAAGTAATATGCAACAGCCTTATTTATCGCTATTTCCGAAAAATATTATGGGTATAGCTACCCTACTAAATGGCCGCACGCCGAACAAATATACCGACGACGACAGCAGGGTGGGCGGCTAAATAATGTTCTCCAATATTAGGAGATGTCGAAATCTCACGTAGCTCCAGCACCTAGTCCTTATATATAAAACGCTAAGCTCGCACATGCTACTTAAATTATAAAAGAATGGCACATAAAAAATTGGACTTGGGATGGGGCATATAACAAAAGGAGGAAAATCCCGAATAAAATGGAAGAAGAGTACCTAAAACCGAACATAAAGATAGAAAAGAAAAAAAAAGTGCTTAATTAAAAAAATTTTAAATATGGAAATATTGAAAGTAATTAGCATAATTATTACCTTTAATATTTTGTAAGGTGCACCGCGATGCAAAGGGCAGCAGCAGCAAAAAGGAAACAGTATCAGAGATTTATCGATCCAAAAGTGAAGGGACAATGCACTAAATTTTTATTGCCAATGATGATGGTATCAAAATATTGGCACAGCCTGTTCCTCTGATTACCCCACAGAGATAAAAACCGAGAAGATGATACCGAGCCATGGCATTGTCCTTTGTGACATGCAAGCAAGAAAAGTACTATGGAAAAGTAGAAAAGTGGACATGCAAGTAAAAATGTCAAACTGGAAAAATACTTTTGTTCTTTGACTTTTGTAATTTATTATTAATCCTAAGATGAGCGAAATTACTCCATAATTTCTGCTATAAAGTTATACTAAGGTTTATAAAATAATATTATAAGAATGGTTTATTATTTTAACAGAAACCTTATTAGTCGATTAATCACATTGAAAACTTAGTACCATTCGTGTTTTATACCAATAACATCACTACGGTCCAGCCAGCTGGTGAGTTGTCATTGATTGTCAAATTCATGTGTGGGGAATCTGTCAAAAAAAGGAAAACTGTAACCGCAGTTTTGTCCCAGTATTGCACAAAAGTAACATGATTTTTAAATTAAAAATAGATTGAGCTAGGCTTTATAACATGCGGTGGTGTTTATTGGTTTTGTGTACGCTCGTTTTGGGTGCGAAGGCGTGGGATGATGGTGACTTGGAAGTGTTCGACGTGGTCGAAGAAGTAAACCAGAATTTTTACGAATTACTAGGAGTTGCACAGGTAAGAGCTAAGTTTAGCTTCACAGAGTAACTGCGAAGCTTAATTTTACATAGGAAAAACCCATCAAATATGATAATAGTCGAGTTTCAGACGTTGGAATAACTAACCAGACTGGTGCTTGGCAAGTTTCGTCTTCCTTCGGCAGATTTAGTCGTTATCTTTAAATACAGATAATAATATTCTTGTATAAGATAATTGAAATCTTAATCCACTTATTAATTAAAAGAGTTTAGAGATTTTTTAATACACAATGAAAATATATAAATTTATATTATATTAACTATAACCATAAGTGACTCATAAATAACATGTTTAGTAAGCTGCTAGACTTATTATGCCATTGTTTCTTAGTATGACTCTCATGATAATCAACATTCATTTACTACAAGCTAATTAAACAATAGTCTTCACATTATTATTATAGCACCTCTTGTTTCCGGAAGCCTGAACAAGTTCCGGACCAAGTAAAACTGTTGTCACATCTTATGGTAGAAAAAAACTAAATGTGACATTTTTTACAATATTATTATTTCAATTAACATTTGCAGGATGCTTCACCATCAGAAATCAAGTCTGCATTTAAGAAGCTCACATTGAAACTCCATCCGGATAAGAATGACTCTCCTGATGCCGATGTTCAGTTCAGGAACCTGGTGTCGGTGCACAACATACTCAAGGACCCAGGGAAAAGAGAAAAGTATGTAGTTTTAGAATCCCTGGTGGATGAGTGCTAAAATAACTTACTTACTTAACTTTTAGACCTACAAACACAAATCACTAAGTGCATTTATAGCATTTAGTGATTTGTCCTTACTTTGATTTATCCTTATTATATTTAAAGGGAGCAGTGGTGCCCCAGTGGTATCGACCTGACTAATGAGTTGTAGGTCCTGAGTACGAACCCAGGTAGGCACTTTACTTTGTGTATTTAATTTCATCACCACTGCTCTCAAAATATTGAAGGAAAACATTGTGAGGAAAGCGGCTTGTGCTAAAACAAAAAAAAATTGAAGACATGTGGCATCCACCAACCCGCACTGGGTCCATATGGTGGATCACGACCCATTCCCTCTCACAGAGGGGAGGTTTGTGTCCCAAACTCCCAACAGTGGGAACCTTATAGGCTGACCATACTGATACTTAAAGCATCATCATATTCAAATGATTGACAGAATATTGTTTAAAATTCACCAAGCACTACTATGCATTTAGTGAATTTTGGTGCAAGTGCACAGCCTTAACACGTTCCGGGACACTAAACGCACATAGACGTGATAACAATAAAACTTCTATTGTGTCTCGTGTTGTGTCCCGGAACGTGTTAATCTAAGACAATTTCATTGTTATAACCTATGTTCTGTTTACATAAGCTGCAATGTTATGTACTTTGAATTGCAAACTATCAACTATGGGTTAAGAAATCAAAATTGGTGTAGCACATGAAGCACACTATTTTTGTGAATGTCTTTGAGCTAGGTTTTTGGGTAATTTGTACTTTTGGCAAACAGCTGTTAGTGGAGCAAATTAAAGCACCTTGTATAATTTTATAGTATAACATGATGAGACAGGTGTCCGCAACTCCAGGTCCAAGCGTGTACTTTATGTACGGGTGGAAAGTTGATCTTTTGATTCACCCCAGTTCTAACCAAAAAACCTTAAACATAGCATTTACGTAGCATTATTTATTTACCAACATAAATTTCAACTTTAGGTATAATGAGGTGCTCAAGAATGGTCTTCCAAACTGGCGCTCCGCCATATACTACTACCGCCACGTGAGGAAAATGGGCCTGGCTGAGGGCTCCATCATCCTGTTCATCATCATCACATTCGGGCAGTACGCTGTTGGCTGGGCTGCTTATGCTGAGAAACGGTTTACTGCAGTAAGTGAATACTTAGCCGGCTGGCTGGTTGGTCGTCCTCTAAATGTGGAACAAGGTTTTCCTAATACTTCTTTTTCAAGTTTTGAGGAATTTGTCTCTTTCACCACGTGTCACATAAAGAATGATGTATGGTGAAAAAAGCATACTATGCTTGTGTTGTAACATTATAAAAAATGTTGGTCACATTTTTACAAATCTACAGAAAAGCAGTTGAAACCATTTTCCGAAAGAGACTGTTGACATCTGAGTCTGTTCCAGCCTTTCTTCTTAATGTACCTAGTCAGATAGGATTATAGGAAACCCTAACCTCATCCAGCTTATTTTTTTTTTTAATTTATAATATGTCGTGTAAAAGTGAATCCGATATTTACAGAAACCATTTAATTTCTTGAGTGTCTGTTCTGGGAGCAATTATATTTGAAATTTCCAATTCCTGTCACACTAGTTGGTATTAACTTTTCCAGGAGCAAATACTAAACAGTAGAGGCAAGAAACACTCCAAAAAGTCGGGATTCGACCAGGGCTTGTCTGAAATCTTGGACCAGCTGCCCAAACCCAGTGTTAAAGACACATTGCCGTTCCAAATCCCGAGGTGTGCGTGGTGGATGGTGACGGCCATACCTTATGGAATCATAGAACTTAGGAGAAGGTTGAAAGAGCAAGAGGAAGAAGCTAAGAGGCAGAAAAAGAGGTACGTTATTATTATTTATATTATACTAGCAGCCCCGCGGTTTCACCCGCATAAGTGTCGATCCCGTGGGAATATCGGGATAAAACCATCCTATGTCCTTCCCCGGGATGCAATCTATCTCTCTGCCAAATTTTATCGAAATCTGTTCAGTGGTTTAGGCGTGAAAAGGTAACATACAGACGGACAGAGTTACTTTCGAATTTATAATATTAGTATGGACTAGCTTCTGCCCGCGACTTCGTCCGCGTGAAATTTCTTGTTCCCCCGACCCACCCCGTCGCATCGTATCGCCTGCCCGCGCTACCACTTTGTTTGCACTTAGCATTCTTTCTCACTTTTTTTCTTTTTGTTAAATAGCATAAAGTCTTCCTCAAGAATTGGGCTAAGAAATGCAAAAAAAAAAAATCAAAACCAACTAGTAGTTCCAGAGATTAGCGGGTTCAAACAAACAAACTCTCTTTATTTTTACTACTGTGTGAAAGTTATTCAATGAATTATTTTCGAAATGTTTCGGTAGTTATTTAAAAAAAAATCAGCTGTTTCCCTACTTTTATGTTCGTATAACTCGTCAAAATGTAGGGAATAGCTGATTTTTTTTCGCGATTTCAGGTTTGGTCCCATAGTAAAAGTTGTTCATAATGATGAGTACAATGACCTCTTAAGAGGTTGTTAATGTTTTACCAATAACCATGTATAACTAAAATTGCAGCATATTTGTCAAAAACTGAGGAAGTTATACATTTTCGCGACAGGTCCTGATTACTAAAACCGAAAACTACAAAAGAAACTTAAAAAATGGTCGTACATTTCAATAAATCGACCCCTTTTTTTTTTTTTTTTTGCGGTTGGGAAATCATCAAATCAATCACTCCTCCCGCTCTGGGTGGAGCGGAAGGGAGTGTCAGACTCTTACTGACTAAAACCCACCCGTGTCCTTAGCCCTTTATGTTCCGGGCCAGCGGTAACCCTTTCGGACAATCCCGCTGACCCGGCAGGCTTCGGCCCTAAGGGGCCCCTCCTCGATGCTGACATCTCTTTGAGGCGCGCGTGGAACACGTACGCGCCGTCCGGCACGGGCCTGGCCCTGATCGGACGGTGAGCTACCCATTACTCTCCGCCCGCAGGCCCGCGCCTACGGTGGCCGGGAGTCGTCACGCGGCTCCCGACGCCCGGAGCGTCTCCCGCGGCGGCTGGGACGGGAGGCTCTCTCCCTGAGCCGTCCCGCCACCTCCTTCGCTAGCATGACTGCTTCGCAGAGGTGACTGCCTCCCACTCCCTCCCGCCCCGGACCATGGCTTGCACCAGGGCCGGACGCGAGAGGTCGCCGTCACTGCCGATCGCCTCTATGAGGACATGGCGGTGCTCCGCCCAAGCGGGGCATACCTCCACTGTGTGCTCCACCGTGTCCTCTGGGCGATCCTAGCAATGGTGACACCCGGGCGTTTCCTCCCGCCTGATGATGTGCAGGAACCTCCCGAAACTTCCGTGTCCGGTGAGGACCTGCGTCAGGCGGTAGGTGACGGCGCCGTGGCGCCTCTCTAGCCACTCCTCAAAGAGGGGTCTTATCGCCGCTATCGCGGCGTGCCCTGCGCTGGGTTGCGACAGTCGCTCTTTCCATGCCGCCATGAGATCGCGCCGGAGATCCGTCCGCTCCGCAGCGATTTGCCGCGGAAGCGGATCCTCCCCCCGGCGTAGTACCTCCGCGCGCCACTCATACAGGCGCGCGAGGACTATCGCCTCCAGATCCCACGGCGGCAGTCCGGCAAGGAGGCTTGCCGCCTCGCCGGAGATCGTGCGGTAGCCCCGGATTAGCCTAACGGCTACCACCTTCTGGGGCGCGTTCAGGTAGTGGGCGGCTCGCCACCGCAGTGAACGCGCCCACACCGGGGCCCCGTATAGGGCCATGGACCGCACGACCCCCGCGTAAAGCCTCCGGCAGGAGGCGTTTGGCCCCCTCAGGTTGGGCAAGAGCCGCTTGAAGGCGGCCCCGGCCCGTTCCAGTTTGGGGGCCAAACGTCGGAAATGCTCCACGAAGTTCCACCGGCTGTCGAGGACGAGACCCAGGTATTTCATCGTCATCCCGACGCCGATGTGAACCCCTCCTACCGTTAGTTGGGATCCCGATGGTGGCAGGTTCCGGGGCCCATGAAACGACATGGCCTCGGACTTGTGCAATGCCACCTCGAGACCCAACTGCCGGATCCTCTCCACGACTATCGCAACCCCGCGTGTCATCGCGTCGGCCGCCGCCTGATGCGACCTCTCCTGCGCCAGGACCAGCGTGTCGTCAGCGTAGCAAACCACGCTGACGCCATCAGGGAGGTCGGCGCGCAGCACCCAGTCGTACCCGATGTTCCACAGAGGCGGCCCCAGGACCGATCCCTGTGGGACACCGCACGACATCTCTCGCCGGTTCCACTCCCCATCGCGACCGGGGTAGCTGACGGCTCTTTCCGTCAGATACGCCTCGACTATTCGACGGAGGTAGGGCGGCACCCGGTGATACCGGAGTGCCTCCACAATGGTGCTCCAGGGGAGGGTGTTGAACGACGCGTTGGCGATGTCGAGTGACACCGCCACGACGACCCCACCCTGGGACACCGCGTCCCCCGTCGTGAGGGCTCTCACGCGCATGATGGCGTCCACCGTCGAGCGCCCCTTCGGAAACCAAACTGGCTGTCCGCAAGATCCGGCCCCGTCCTCACCAGGTGTCCGACGAGGCGGCCCGCAATCACTCGCAATCACCTGGTGAGGCCAGGTGAATAAATCGACCCCTGGGGTATTATATTTATTAAGCACTAGCTACTGCCCACGACTTCGTTTACGTGACATTAATACCTTTGATCGCTTTCTTTTTCTAAAATTAAACTAGCTTCAATTACTCCTTATAACATCAGCTATCTGCCAGTGAAGGTCCCGTCAAAATCGGTCCAGCCGTTTCGGAGATTAGCATTAACAAAATTAAAAAAAAATAAATGTTTTTGCCATTTAGTAAAATACTGTTATTTTGGCTTTACAAATAGACACGATAGATTGTTCTAACCCTGTTGTATTTTCGAAACCCATTCTACTTTAGGTAGTTTGTATCGTGAAATTGAAATCGAATTGCGTTGCTGCACAAAATAAAACGACACGACGTCGACGTTGTTAAATAGTTGCCGCCGCACTGCAATAGTTTTTATAGCAACGCATGAATGACTTTCGTTGAAATATTGCAGACAATTGAATCAATATTATGTAACAATCGCCACGCAATAGTAGGTGCTATAGTTGTATTAAAATAATAAACCACGTAACGAGTTGTTAATTTAAATTAAAGTTGAATTGGATATGAGTTTATTAATTTAAATAATGAAAATAAAAATGTATAATTCGTTGTGTACTTTTCGTGTATAAATAGTTAGCTAAATTAACTATACCTAACTATTTATACACGTCAAATCATTAAAAAAAACAATGACATATCATAACTCGTTACCTGCGTCTGTGTTTCCGAGCGCATATAACCCGAATCTCTTCAAATTAAGAGTGAACAGGCTTCTTCTGGGTAAGCTCACTCCATCGTCGACTTTGTCTCTGTCACCTCTGACCTAGACTAGAGTCTAGAGCAAACCCATTTAAAAAAAAAAAAAAAAAAAAAAAAAACTAAGCTTAACAACAAACTATAATGTGGCGTTAAAAAATTCCTCCGGTCTCGCCAAACTGCAGCGAGTTCGGCGTGGTATTAGCCCGTACCTATTTTGTCAAGTGGAGCCCTAGAAAGGCCACTTTGGCAGAACCATAACAGGATAACATTATGAATCATAATATGGCGAAGACAGTCCGTGTTTTTCTTTTTGTCGCTGCACTACGTAGGTATAATCAAAGAGATTCGGATTGAATTTGGATTGGATTGATTGGTATTTTAGCACAGAAAAAAAATAACTGAAAAATCCTTCACCAATTGGATTGGATACGATTAACTTAACAGTTAACTGTCCATTATGATTCAGAATGTTATCCTTTTATGATTCTGCCAAAGTGGCCTTTTTAGGCCTCCTGGTATAGAGGTGTTCAAACTGGCGAAAATAGTTGCGTGACTTCCTAATTACCTTTATTACTACCAGTGGCGTAGCGTGCCTTGGACCACTCCCAAGTACCTCCCTGTATCAAAATTAGTTGGAGAGCCCAAATGAAGGGTAAAGATTTCTCAAAAATGAAGAAATTTTGGGCATTTTTTTATAACTTCCTCCCTTTTCTTTTCATAGCTTCACTGGGATAATCTCTTTTCCTTTCACTCATTCTTTTCACAAATCAAACTAAGTAATTAACCAATAAATAATCAGAAGAACAAGATTGTATTGTATTATAATGTAATAACGTTTGAACCGGAATGAAATAAACCGCGTAAATATTGCTCTCCGTGGTTTGTCATTGGGAATCCCGCAATAACCGATGTAGGATGTTGCCAACTTTTGGGCGCACGCTTAACCCGGGAACAAAAAGATTGATTTTTAAATTTTGTATTTCTGAAGTGAAAACTCTATAGGCAAGTATGATAGTTTTTAATATACCTATATATATTTTTCCCGGGAAGCACGAGATTAAGTGACACTGTGGATAACATTTTACAAATTTTTGCTTACACACGTTAGGGGCCTCTGTATCCCGGGGGCCCCGTATCATTGATACGGCGGATACGGCGGTAGCTACGCCCCTGATTATTAACCTTCTGTCCGCACCTCGTCCGCATGAAATATCTTGTTCTCCCGACCCATTGTCGCATTCTTCTTCTGTCTGACTTTGTTTTGCTCGGCTCCTAAGGGTCCAAGCGTGATGTTAAATAGCCTTTATATATCCTCAAGAATTAGGCTACCAAACGCAAAAAGAATTTTGCAAATCCGACTGGTAGCTCCAGAGATTAGCGTTTTCAAATAAACAAACTCTTCAGCTTTATTATTAGTAGAGACTGGATTATATGCAACATAAAAAGCTTGTTATATGCATGCAAATATGCATGAAAAATGCTTGAAATATGCACGAAAATTGGCAGAATATGCGAAATTAAATAATAAATTTTAGGAATTCCAAATTACACACAAATAAATAAAAAAACTAAACTGCAGTTCAATGAGCATGCACGTCAAGTATGAACAAGTAAGAATTTATATGATTACTTTACTCTTTGTTTATATGCGTAATAGGTGTAACGACTTTGTAGTAGGCGAGCGCGACGTTCTTCTGTCTCTTTCATTTTATTATCGTATCTGTCAAAACAAAAGACGCGCGCGGCTACTGACTGCGTTCCGAAATGCAGTAAGTCACAATTATTACTCAATATCTAAGCCCTTATATTTTGTGACTGTTATTCAATTTGGTCGCATTTCGGAACGCAGGGTGAGTGAAAATATTGTAAATGTACTTACCGATAATATGCATCATAACTAGATCTTAGGTAAAATATGCTGTTACCGCTGAGAATGGCTAAAATATGCAAATGCATATGCGAATATGCAAATACATATAATCCGGTCTTTAATTATTAGTATATAAAATTATAGATAACCATTAACCAACGCGCGCATCGTCCTGAGCTTGATTAACTTTAACTTTGCCCACGTTCATTTACTAAATAATAACTGTAATATCCTCAGGGAAGAAGACGATAGAGCTCGTGCTACCCGCGAGGCGGCCGCAGCGGCTGAGGCCAAAGCAGCTGGCAGCGGCGTGCGCAAGCGCCGCGGGTTCGTGCCGCCGGCGAGAGATGCGGACTGTTTGCTGGATCCTGCGGATGAGCCTGAAGGGGGACCTGTCGTTATGGCTGTTAAACAGGTAACTTTTAGTTATAAATTCTTCAATGTAAGGTGTGGTAATGAAAGCGATAGAAACGAAAAAAAAATTAAGTATATTATTTAGAAAAAATAAATTAAAAAAGGTACTTGTCGATATCAAGTAAGTAGCTGATAGGTGTATGTAGGATCAATCGTTAGTGACCTACCTTCGAAGCTCGGGATTGCGGGTTCGAATCTTGACTGTGTGACAATTGGACCACGATGCATTTTGGTACAATTATGTTTTATCTTTTGTACATTTTAACAATCTAACAATTAGACCCTTACGCATTATATCACAATTATTTTTTTGTCATTTGCACATTCTTAAAGATAGTATCCGGCGTCATAATTTTAAAGTTCTAAAAACACTATCCTTAATCACAGACTGCCAAGGGACACTTTATTTGGTTTTTTCTCAAAATGAATGCTGGTTTTATACAGGGTTGTACATCGACGCACAAACTGTAACCATGATACTAGACCCCCGAAGCGTAGCAATTTTTCGTCAGCCAGCAACTTGCACTATATCAGACATACCATCATCTGCCTGCCTTTTCCCAACTATGTTGGGATCGGCTTCCATTCCAACCGGATGCAGCTGAATACCAGTATTTTTACATGGAGCGACGGCCTATCTGACCTCCACAACCCAGTTACTGGGTAATACGATACCTCTTGGTAAGACTGGTTGTCAGACTTTCGAGGTTCTGACTACCCGTAACGACTGTCAAAGATCCACAGAATGACAGCCGGGACCAACGGCTTAACGTGCAATCCGAGGCACGGAGGGGTCTCGGTAGGTAAAGATGGTCACCCATCCACAGACCAACCGCGGCAAGCGTAACTTAACCTGATCGATCGACCTGTGCGGCTGTTATTATTTAGCCACGGGCCCCTCCGGGATATCAAACATACCAATTTACAGAAATAAATGTCATTTATCATTACTGGCATTCATTGTGGCCAGTACAGGTCTGCACTGCAATTGACTTACATAATCTGTCTATAATGTTCCCACTGCTGGGCCAAAAGCCTCCTCTCTTTGAGTGGGAGTGGGCCATAATCCACCATGGTGGTTGGTAGAGGTCACATGTCTTCAGAATTTTTTGGTTCTAGGACATTTTTGGTCGTTTTGAGAGCAATGGTGATGAAATTAAATACACAAAGTAAACTGGCTGGGTTCGACCTACAACTCGTATATCCGGGCCGATACAACTGCTCCCTTACCCCGTTGACTTAAGGCTACGCCGACCGCCTAGTGGCGCCCTCATCGTTTGTTTGGTTATTTCTTTTATTTTACAATGAAAATGCAGAAAATAAGCACGTTAAGTTGTGATCCACAAGATTATACGTTAATATTATTATAAACGGTAGTTTTACATTGTTTAGTTTTATTATAATCACTAAAACGGAAAATAGTGGCCACTATTATCCGTATCGCACAACTCTAAAATAAAAGAATAAAAAAATATATCGTTTTTTTCATCTTATTTTTCAGCCCGTCACCCCATTGGTAACCGGCGGTCTCTGGACAGACGACGACTTGGCCGAGTTAGTGCGCCTCGTGAAGAAGTACCCGGGGGGCTCGGCAGAGCGCTGGGAACGCATCGCGGAAGCCATGTGCCGTAGTGTGCCGGAAGTGACGCATATGGCCGCCAAAATGAAGGTAACCAAGTGAATTAATTTCTTAAAATAATACATAACATTAGCAGTTTTCCCAGAGGGGTATGCAGAGGTCTACTTATAGTACGGTGGGCTGCATCAATTGGGGTACCCCAGTTGTATTAAAATTTTCATACAATATGTATATAATAATATATCATACGTACGGCATTTCATTCAAACTTTCAAGCCCTTTGATTCCGAAATGAATTTACCGATTTTAATGAAACTTCATTCATACACACAAGCAGGATACAAAGGTCTAAAAAGTTAGTAGGGAACATTTTCGAAAAATAGTGTTATTATATATAATAAGACATTTCGAAAATATTCTCTACCAACTTTTTAGACCTTTGTATCCTGCTTATGCGTATCAAGTTTCATTAAAATTGGTTCATTAATTTCGAAAAATACGGACGCTCTAAGTCTCCTGTTATAGGGGGCGAGCCGACATATTGCCATTACCCGGACTCAAATACACTCTGTATTTGAGTGCTACTGAGAAAAATTAATATGTCAAATGTGCACGCCGAAATTAAAGGCAGACTAAAGGAGTTTGTTTTTGCTAGGAATTGACACTATTGACAGCTCACTCCACACTCACTTCACCTAAGTGTTCACGGTGAGATTTTTACAGAATAGCACCGCTTGTCCCGAGGCGAGGCGATCACGTTACGATTCCGATTAGTGTGCGTTGCAGTAGGGAGTTTCATACAAAGACTCGATCGAGAATGGCTCAAGTTGATACGGTGACGATCCCTTTCCGAGTTGATATGTGTGCTATGACCTTAAGGCTGCGTTTCCACCAGGGATTAGCGAGGGTGAGTAGCGAGGAATGTGTGTAAAACCAACCAATAACAACGCTAACTTAGTTCAAGCTATTAAAATGAAGCGATGTTAGTGGTTTGTTTCACACACATCCCTCGCTACGCATCCTCATTCATTTCTGGTGGAAACGTAGCCTAATACCCGTATTCATAAACATTATATGAGGTCTCGCAGTGCGCGCGGGCGCACAGGGTTCCAAAAAGCTATTCAAAGACAATACTTGAGTGGCCATCGGCACTATTCGTCTCTTAATGGTAATGAATTTTAAAGTCTTGGGGGCAGTCCATAAAAAATTACGAAACATCACAAGGGGGGAGGGGGGGTGTAGTAATATATCACGTGTATTTATTTTTTCGGCAAACGCGTACAATATCGAAACGAACGAAGTGAAGTTCCCGCGATAATTTTCTATAATAAAATTAGATGATACTTATTACGTATTTTGTAAATATTTAAAAAACAAATTAAGATTCTTTGTAGGTATTAAAAAATACACGTGATATGGGGGGGGGGGTAGTCTTAAACCTCTACATGTATCACCAAGGGAAGGGGGGATTTAAAATGCTAGAAAAACATCACGTGATTAATGGACGGCCCCTTGTCATGTGGAACGCATTGAGAAATACCTTACTTCGCACAGAATTGCTACTTAGACAAGTATTGTTTGTAAATACAGGTGTAAGAAATCTATGTAATTATCTTTATGCTACGGTCTCTAAAACGTCACACCACAAAATACAGACAGTACAGAAGACAATCGACATACAAAGTGCGCTCGAGCAACGCACACATAGACACCGCTCACGGACACGTTATCTCAGACGGGTTGGGAGCAGTGCGAGCGCGCGTGTCATCCGCTTGAGACACGCGTCTGTGAAGTGCAAAAATGGAGCAACAACAAAAACCGGGCAAGAGCGAGTCGGACTCGCGCACCGAGGGTTCCGTAACATCCGGGTTTATGCATAAGGTTTATGTTTATGAAATTAAATGTTTTTTTATTATTTTTGAGTTGATTGAATGAATGGTAAATTGCGGTTATCGATTTATTAAAAAAAAACTACTTACTAGATCTCGTTCAAACCAATTTTCGGTGGTAGTTTACATGGTAATGTACATTATATATTTTTTTTTTAGTTTTATCATTCTCTTATTTTAGAAGTTACAGGGGGGGGGCACATTTTACCACTTTGGAAGTGTCTCTCGCGCAAACTATTCAGTTTAGAAAAAAATGATATTAGAAACCTCAATATCATTTTTGAAGACCTACCCATAGATACCCCACACGTATGAGTTTGATGAAAAAAAAATTTTGAGTTTCGGTTCTAAGTATGGGGAACCCTAAAATTTATTGTTTTTTTTCTATTTTTGTGTGAAAATCTTAATGCGGTTCACAGAATACATCTACTTACCAAGTTTCAACAGTATAGTTCTTATAGTTTCGGAGAAAAGTGGCTGTGACATACGGACGGACAGACAGACAGACAGACATGACGAATCTATAAGCCCAATAAAAATAGAATAGAATCTATTATAGAATTGGATAGAATCTATAGCGTTTTTGCCATTTGGCTACGGAACCCTAAAAAATGCCTATCTAAGCTCGATTTATATAATAGTTTCCTATTTTGAATCAGTATAAACAAAGTAACTTTTTTGTAAGGTAAATTCACGCCACGAACTATTACGTAAGTTGAAAACATGATTTTATCTTTGTGTAGATATTGTCTTGTTTTTAGTGTCATTTGATAGGGTAATCCGTTTTGAAGTTATTAGGGATTTTCGATAGTGAAAATTGACAAATGCAAAACTTTATATGTTTTTGTATTGTAATACTATGTTTATTGTTTTGTTTTAATATTTTAGAATAAGCTCAACAATAAATCAAACAACTAGATACGAGTGCCACTACCACGATAGTTTTTTGTGCATAAGCCAAAGTTGACAACCATAGCGCGACCCCGAGCTTGACACGTGATTGACTTCTGTACTATCTGTATTTTGTGGTCACACGCTACCGACTGCGTGCGGTGACGTCACGACGGATAACCGACCCGCCGCCGGTTGCCAAAACGTTCGTTGTCGTCGTCACACCTGGTGGACGTGGCCGGAGTGCGACGAGACCGCGCCCGTGTATTTACGAACAGAGCATTCGGCCGTCGTCGGTGACGGACGGCTACACGTCGTCAGTCGCGGACCGCGTGTGGTCAGATAGACCCAGCCTAAGAACTTTCTGTACCTTATTTACGCAAATAAATGATTTTGTTTATTTTTATTTTTAAAGGAGAACTGCTATAAGATACCTGGTCAGGAGCCTGAAGTGCCGGTAGTTGTGGAGCCACCTAAGAAGGTTAGTTTAAATTATATTCATCATCATTTCAGCCGAAAGACGTCCACTGCTGGACATAGGCCTCCCCCAAAAGGGGGGGGGGGGGGGTTGCCATAATCGCCACGCTTGGCAGGCGGGTTGGCGATCGCAGTATGGTATGGTGGTGGAATGCAAAGAGAAAGCTGCTGCCCATTCGCCGGTACGCCCCTTAGTCGCCTTTTACGACACCCACGGGAAGTATGGGGTGGTGCAATTCTTTAAGTCTGGCACCACACAGACAAATAACTAAATTATATTATGTGTTTTTAACTTTTCAAAGCCTGTTTGGACGATAGTTCTGCTAAAGCTACTTGTACAGTCACGAGCACTAATATGTCAACACTTGGCAACTTTAAATTGCGATTTTTTCACGAAATAACGAATGCAACGTTGAAATACGACACTTTACATAAACATATGGGTTCGAAAATATTGTTGCGCGCCACAATTAATGCCTAGTACATGGCGACAGTAGTTACCACTAGCGCCATCTAGTATCGAGTAGCGGAACTAGTAATCAAGACCCTTCTAGAAATTTCGATGCGAGAACTTTCTAGAACATTCCCGAACTATCGACGTCTGGTCGATCGGGGCCTGTATGTACTCGAACATTCTAGATGTTTCTACAATGGAAGGTTCTAGAACTCTCTTTGGCGCTATATAAGGCCGAGACGCGCCACGACCGACACAGTTTGGATACAGCGATCGAAGCGAAAACATCGAAGCGATATTCAAGTGCGACTTAAAGCGATCAGTAGTGCAATATTGTGTTTTGTAATTAGTGTGTTTGAGTTGTAATTAGTGTTGCTAATTAAAGTGTCAATTTTTGGTTATTAAATCGGCAGTTTTTAATTGTCACGAACCCGAAGCTCGTAACAATACTATGTTCCTAATAATATAAAATTTCATTCAAAAATAAAGGAGGAAATCGCCTTCGAATAAAGCCACGGGTATACATACTTATGCTCGTGACTGTACAGACGCCATCACATCAAGCTACCCGAAACTATCAAATTTTCCCAATCAATTTTGAACCTTATGTCTTAGCGATAAAGTTGAAAATCTATTAAAGAAATTTGACAGATTGTAGTAGCTTGATGTGCTGGCGTCAGTACATTGGCTCTCTTGATCGGTAAAGTACCACGTCAGCGTCAGAATACCTGAAGGACAATTCCTGTAATTTAAAACGTTACAAATCTAGTCTCAGTCTCATCTCGGCGACAATCAGTGTCAAAAACTTGTCAAATATGTAGGGAAATTAGAAATATTTTTGACAGATTGAGACTGAGATCAGACTGTGAACGTTCTTAAAATTACGAAAATTGCCCCTTCGCTCATGATGCAACTACATAGTGTTGAGATCTCTTTAAAAGCTCGCGATACTGGAAGAAATAAATTAAGGATGGTTTCTCGAATAAACTCCACAATCTATATTATCTCATCATCATCTGCCTAGCCTTTTCCCCACTATGTTGGGGTCGGATTCCAGTCTAACCGGATGCAACTATTCACAACAACCAATCAACAACATTGTCTGTGTGGTGCCGGACTTAAATAATTGCACCACCCCTTACTTCCCGTGGGTGTCGTAAAAGGCGACTAAGGGTCTTACCGGAGAATGGGCAGCAGCGTTCTCTATTTATTCCACCATCATACCATACTGCGATCGCCAACCCGCCTGCCAAGCGTGGCGATTATGGCAAACCCCTCCCAAAATTGGGGGAGGCCTATGTCCAGCAGTGGACGTCTATCGGCTGAAACGACGACGACGAAGCAACAACACAATCAATATAAAAAAAAAACGATAAAAAAATCAATCAAACACAACCAATTAATCAATCCATCCATTCAATCTATATTATCTATGGAAGAAGAATATATAGAAGTATTTAAGAGAAGAGTATGCCAGTCTTAAAGATTGACAAAGTATCAGCAACTCTTCTAATATAACAAGTTATAACGTCATTTTCTCTTTTTTTTTTAAACGGAATACTAAATGCTTAATACCCATTGTAAGCATTTGGGCGGCTTTTGTTAAGATTTGAATTCGTGATCATTTCACAAAACGAAGACATTGTGCACTGTTATAATATCAACTTCATAAGAATTTATTTTAATGCACGTTCCAAACGCAGTCCGTTAAAAGACTACTTACTTAAGTTTGTCGTATTGCACGGCGTGAAATTAGCATCTGAACGTAGCGAAGGTGCAAAACGCCGTGCATTAATAAACTACTTAAGTCACACGTATAGTATACTGTTTTATAGCTCGTATGATCTAAAGAAGCATTTAAGCCACGATTTTCTGTGAAAAAAGTAATCCACTAAAGTAGTCCACTACTTAAGTCACAGAAACGCGTGACTTAATTGCGGGTTTAGGTCACACAGTGCTATAAAATACTTTGCCAACACATCGGCAAAGATATCAAGAAGAAACTAATTTCAAGTGGTTACTCTTATTTCCAGGTAAAAACGCGCAAACCAGAGGAGACGAGTAGCGGCAACTGGTCGCAGACGCAACAGAAGGCGCTAGAGAACGCGCTCGCCAAGTATCCCAAGGGCGGCGCCGGCGACCGTTGGCAGAAGATAGCCAACACTGTGCCCGGGAAGACCAAAGTACGTTCTATACAATCTTTTTGAGATCTAATCTAGTATCTATCTACGTTATTTTTAGTATATGCGAAACCTGAATATAGTTTCTTCAGAATAAGTAACTGAATCGATTCCAATAATTTTTATCCCATGTTATATTTTGTCCCAATTTTTTTTTTTAAGTTTAAAAGTTGGACATCGAGCGACACTAAGTAGGTTATCCAATCTCTGCGCCGAACGGTTAGGTACCTAGGTACTATCAATGAGCGCAAGACAGCTCAGTGCGGGTGAGCATGTTTTTGTACGGACAAACAGGTAACTTAACAAGCTTATAACTTGTGATTTTTCTTGATACAGTTTTGAAATTTTGTACATAGATTCTTTATATAAAAATACTAGACACGTGTTTCAGGTTTCGCATATACTAAAAATAATGTTGTATACTAATAATAAAGTTGAAGAGTTTGTTTGTTTGAACGCGCTAATCTCTGGAACTACCAGGCGGATTTGGGTTTTTTTTTTGCATATGATAGCCTAATTCTTGAGGAAGGCTATTGGCTATATATCATCACGCTAGGACCCTTAGGAACCGTGCAGAAATAACTCTAAGCGAAAAGGAAGTTATAGCAGGGGCAGGCGATACGATGCGATGCGACGGGGTGGGTTGGGGAAGAAGAAATTGCACGCGGACGAAGTCGCGGGCAGAAGCTAGTTTATGTATAAAAAGCTAAAAAAAAAACATTCTGAAGAACTCGATTTAGAAGACTTTCGAAGGTGAATTTGAGGTCCTTGTTGTACGAAAAGCATTTTATCCTGAGGTGTGAATAATTCTATCAGAGTTTTGCAAACCTTTATAGACACGAGGTTACTTTGCCCTCAACCGATGGATTGGGTCACTTCCACTGCCATTTCTGTTCATTGAGGGGTTTATTTACAAACGATGATTAAAGTTATGTGAAGTTCAAACGTCAAAAATGTATGGTTAACTTTAAGCAACGTTTATGAATAAAGGGGTAAGTTTAAATAAATAAAGTCACTCAATCAACTCAGCATATCAGTCAACTACTGAACATAGATTTCTCCCAAGTAAAAATGAGAAATAAGTATATTAATTTATAGCACTGGTGACCAAAAAGGACTGTCTTAAGTTTTCGTATCGTAATGTACTATTATAACACTGTGTGACGTAAACCTGCACTTAAGTCACACTTTTCTGTGACTTAAGTACGTACGGTCGTGTGTAAGTGTGACTTAAGTAGTATTAATGGACTACTTAAGTCACACGTATCGTAATGTATAAGTATAACACTCTATAACCTAAACTCGCACTTAAGTCACGCTTATCTGTGACTTAATTAATCCATTTTTACACAGAAAAGCATGACTTAAGTGCGGGTTTAGGTTACACGAGCTATAAAATAGTATAGACTACGATACGATGGATTACTTAAGTCACACGTATCGTAATGTAGTGTTATGCTTTGACATTATTATAACTACTTTTATTATTGTGATTACAGGAGGAATGCATGCAAAGGTGTAAATATCTATCAGACATGGTCAGAAAACAGAAGCAGAAGGAAGAAGAAGAAGCGCAGCAGAACGCAGAAGGTGACGTCATCACAGAAGATCAACAAGACGAAGAGTGATAATAGGAATAGGTACTAATTGAAACTCGACACACGATTCACAACTTTATGATGTAAAGCATAAGGTTCAGTATCCATTATATGAAATTGAATCAGTTTGATATGGTATGTCATGGTATCCGGTTTTTGTTTTGGTACCGCTGAATAAAATATTGAAATTGAAACTATTTATGCTTTTTTTTATTTCTTATCAAGTTATCACATTACTCATCTTTTTATCACCAGAAAATACCTATGGAATCAGCGGCTTCACATTGTCTTCAAGAGGCCATAGTCTCATTACCTATATACCTAATCTTTTTCATTCTTTTTTTCATGGGCGCTCAGTTAAGTATACAGGGTGTAAAAAGACCCATCACATAGCAGTCAACTACGCATCATGTACAGTCAACAGCAAAAGTAGATGATCAAAATCAGAAATTCAATACTAATGAACGAAGTTCGCGTCAGAACTGTGTGGCGTCGAAGTGATTCAAAAGTATGTGATTGTAAATTATACCAAACATTTACTACTACTACTACAGCTGCCATATATTCGTGATCAGTTATGACTCCAAAAGTTATAAACTCAATTTGCATCAAAACTAAGAAGTGAATTTTTTTTCAAAACTAGTTAACAGTTAAAATCAAAAATTAAATGATGAAACTGAGTCGCACGTAATCATGAGTAATTTAATATGTTATGTTTTACGAAAAAAAAAATGGCCAAGTGCGAGTCGGACTCGCACACGAAGGGTTCCGTACCACAAGGCAAAAACGCCGAAAAAAAACAGGTTTGTTGTATGGGAGCCCCGCCCTTTTTTTTTTGTGGGTGGGTAATCATCAAAAAAAAAAATATACTGGTATTCAGCTGCATCCGGTTAGACTGGAAGCCGACCCCAACATAGTTGGGAAAAGGCTAGGCAGATGATGGGTGGGTAATCATCAAATGACCCCTCCCGCTCCTGGCGGAGCGGAAGGGAGTGTCAGACTCTAACTGACTAAAACCCACCCGTGTTCCTTCTGTTGCCTGTGCCAGGGGCCACGGTATCTCTTTCGAACAACCCGCGACCCTGGCGGGCATCGGCCCTAGCGGACCCCGTCAGTTGGTGCTGACATCTCCTTGAGGCGCGCGTGGAACACAACGCGCCGTCGACCCGGGCCTGGTCCTTACCGGATGGCGAGCTGCCCGTTGCTCGCCGTCCGCAAGCCCGCGCCTACGGTGGCCGGGAATCGGCTATCGATTCCCGACGCCCAGGGCGTCGCCTGCGGCGGCTAGGAGCGTGAGGGCGCAAGGATTGCCTCTACCTCACGCGCTCCGCCTTCTCCTTCGCGAGCATCACTGCTTCGCAGAAGGAGACGACTGCCTCCCATGCACTCTCGCTCCGTACCATGGCCCGGACTAGGGCCGGACGCGAGAGATCGCCGCCGCCGATCGCCTCCGTGAGGACACGGCGGTGCTCTGCCCAAGCCGGGCAGAACTCCACCTTATGCTCCACCGTGTCCTCCGGGCGATCCACACAATGGTGACACCCGGGCGTTTCCTCCCGCCCTATTCTGAACAGGAACCTCCCGAAGCAGCCGTGCCCGGTGAGGACCTGCGATAGGCGGAAGGTGAGGACGCCGTGGCGCCTCTCTAGCCACTCCTCAAAGAGGGGACTTATCGCCGCAATTGTAGCGTGCCCAGCACTGGGTTGCGACAGTCGCACTCTCCATGTCGCCATGAGATCCCGCCGGAGCTCTGTCCGCTGCGCCGCGATTTCTCGCGGCAGCGGAGTTACGCGGTTTTACCTCCTCTCGCCACTCCCATATGTGGGCTAGGACTTTGGCCTCCAGATCCCGTGGCGGCAATCCGGCAAGGAGGCTCGCTGCCTCCCCAAAGACCGTGCGGTAACCCCGGACTAGCCGGACGGCCATGACCCTCTGGGACGCGTTCAACCGCCGGGCTGGTCGCCTCCTCAGCGACGCGCCCACACGGTGCCCCGTAAAGGGCCATGGACCGCACGACCCCCGCGTAGAACCTCCGGCAGGAGGCGTTTGGACTCCCTAGATTGGGCAGGAGCCGCTTCAACTTAGCCCCGGCCCGCTCCAGTCTGGGAGCCAAACGTCTGAAGTGCTCCACGAAATTCCACCGGCTGTCGAGGACGAGTCGATGTGAACCCTTCC
This sequence comes from Mesoligia furuncula, assembly GCA_916614155.1. Classification (NCBI taxonomy): domain Eukaryota; kingdom Metazoa; phylum Arthropoda; class Insecta; order Lepidoptera; family Noctuidae; genus Mesoligia; species Mesoligia furuncula. Next base: position 25,993,023 of record OU744803.1, read on the forward strand.
TACCGTTATTTGGGAACCCGACGGTGGGGCGTTCCGAGGGCCATGAAAACACATGGCCTCGGACTTGTGCAGGGCCACCTCGAGTCCCAGTTCCCGGGATCCTTTCAACGACTGTCGCAACCCCGCGTGTCGCTAGTTCCGCCGCCGCCTGGTGCGACCTCCCCTGCGCCAGGACCAGCGTATCGTCAGCGTAGCAAACTACGCAGACGCCGCTAGGGAGGTCGGCGCGCAGCACCCAGTCGTACCCGATGTTCCACAGAGGCGGCCCCAGGACCGATCCCTGTGGGACACCGCACGACATCTCTCGCCGGTTCCACTCTCCCTGATGACCGGGGTAGATGACGGCCCTGTCCGTCAGATAGGCCTCGACCACGCGACAGAGGTAGGTCGGCATCCGGTGATACCGGAGTGTCTCCCTGATGCAACTCCAGGGCAGGGTGCTAAAGGCATTGGCAATGTCTAGAGACACCGCCAAGACGACCCACCCTGGGCAACAGCATCCCCCGTCGTGAGGGCTCGTACACGCATGACAGCGTCTACCGTAGAGCGCCTCCTGCGGAAACCGAACTGGCCCTCCGCCAGGTCCGGCCCCACCCGCATCAGCTGCCCGACTAGGCGGTATGCAATGACTCTTTCAAAGAGCTTGCCCACCTCGTCGAGCAGCACGATGGACCGGTAAGCGGACGGAGAGTCCGCAGGGCGCCCCGGCTTCTTAATGAGGACCAGCTTCCCCGTCTTCCAACGTAGTGGAAACTGACCCCTCTTCAGACATGCGCGTAGGAGCCCCCTCAGTCGAGGCCCGAGAGCCTCCGAGGCCAGAACCCAGGCTTTCCCAGGTAAGCCGTCGGGTCCTGGGGCGGTATTTTTGGCATTCAGCCTACGTACCGCCACTCTCAACTCTACCTCGGTCACCTCCGGAGCATCGTCGTCGTCGTCGTCGGCAGTGTGGTCCGCATCGGGCACCGCAGGAGGCGGAGCCAAGGGCGTATATATTCCCCTCGCGAAGGGAACAGAGCGCCCACCACGTCCTCCACGAGCTGGGGCCGGAGACTCTGCGTCAGCGAGGGAGCCCATGGGCGGAGTTTATCCCGCACCATTTTGTAGGGGCGTCCCCACGGGTCCCTGTTCAGAGTCTCCAGCGACTCCTCGCGGGCCAGTTCCCTGGCCCGCAGGATCTCCGCTCGGAGGGCGGTTTTCGCCGCTCTGTACCCCTCGTACAGCTCCGCCTGAATAGCTTCCGTATCCGGAGGGCGGATACGGAGCCTGCGGTGCCTGACGTACCAGCGCCGCGCAATGGGAGCCCCCCTTAAATATTTATTTTAATTTTATAATTTGTTATTAAAGTAAAAATACAACTGAGTATTTTGTGAATATTTCAAGTGCCTACCTGTTGTCATTGTTGATATCGAGCAAAAAAGGGCATAAAAAATCGCGTTTGTTGTATGGGAGCCCCCCTTAAATATTAATTTTATTTTGTTTTTAGTATTTGTTGTTATAGATGGATCAATGGTTTTAAAATAAAGATTTATTATTATTATTATAGCGGCAACAGAAATACATAATTTATGAAAATTCAACTGTCTAGCTACCGCGGTTCTTGAGATACAGCCTGGACTTTGTATGTAGATTGCCTTCTGTATTTGTATTTTGTGCTAACAGTGTGACAAAAGCGCAACAAGTCAATATAATTATAATGCCCTAAAGATAAAAATATCAATCTTCCTTCCGGTTTTAATATATTGTAGCAGACTGGGCAAAAGCCATCATTAAGTTATGATTTTGTATCGCATCAGCTACTTTTGAACATTTGACAGAAGTTACAAAAAATTAAAAAAAAAACAATTAAAATAGTAGTTTTGAATTATTTGCCTCATGATTACGTGGCCTCAGTTTCATCATTTATTTTTTTCTGTTCACTAGTATAGTTCTGTTCACTTCTTTTCAGTAGTACTTAGTTGAAAAAATTTTTCACTTCTTAGTTCTGGTGCGAATTGAGTTTATACTTCTGGAGTCAAAACTGATCACGAATATATGGCAGCTGTACTAGTAGTAAATGTTTGGTATAATTTACAATCACATACTCTTGAATCACTTCGACGCCACACAGTTCTGATGCGAACTCCGTTTATCAGTATTGAATTTCTGATTTTGATCATCTACTTTTGCTGTTGACTGTACATCAAACTAACAAACAATAATTGCTGGGAAACGACTTTCATTTTTGGTGTGTAAATTCGCTGTTTACGGTAGTGCGCAACGTAACGCACGCAAAACATTGTGCTTATGGGTCCCGCGCAAGCACCCATGTACAGTCAAGAGCATAAGTATGTATACACTTGGCTTTATTCAAATACGATTTTCTCCTTTAATTTTGAATGAAATGACATATTAATGCTCGTGACTGCTGCATGGGTTGTGGGCGTAATAAAGTTTTGTTTTATTATAACATAAAAAACTTGTTTTCGTTAAAAAACGTCACTAAATGTTGGAATTTTGACCTTCAATATCTCAAATCGAAACCGAACTGATCTTGTCTGTAAGTGATACGAAGTAGGGAACGCCCATAACTTCTGTTCCGTCGCCACGTCTTTGCATTGTTTGGAGGTTCTTCGAGTGAAATGCTAAAATCCCCGCCCACATTATGCGTAACATGTTGGGTAATGCGTTTGCGTAACTGCGTAACATTCACTTTATTGGGAGGTTGTTGGCGCGCTTGTAACAAGTATTCAACTTTATGAACTTTATACAGCGTTTATTAGAAAGGTACATACACATCAGTCATACAGACCATCAAAGAAAACAACTTTCTCCAACGGACCAACATCGTATACGCGAAAAAATTCTCAGCCGTCTCATACATTTAAAGTCTGGAGGAATGAGGAACAGGGTGTAAAGTTCACTCATCCTCCATAGAGGAGGATCCTCCGACCAGACAGGTGTTGTGTCTGGTGGGCTCTGTCCGACGATTGATGTCGGGACGTTGTATTTAAGCTTGTTGCGCGGTGAACTCTGCTTGCGCGATGCAGGATTTTGCGTGACGTCAGTATGATTCGTAGTTCGTATGAGGCGGTGTAGATGTCGCTACAAGTCGAGTAGGTATTGAAGTTTTGTATGGAACGGGATATGGTGTATAATCGAAATTTTAATAAATTAAACAAGAATTATTTTTCTATAGTTGCTGTATTTCTTATTTACATAAATATTACTGCTTTGACACACAGTAGTCTCATAAACTATTTGAGCAAAGTACTTATTTGCGATTGCATATTTATCGATAGAACTTTATTGCGTTGAGTTAAGGATTATTATCGTTTATCGTATCGGGCGAGGGGACGATCCAAATCGTCGGTATATCTCTGGAATGGCGTCCTCTTCGTAAAGTTCTGGTCTTGGAGGAGTCTTCACTCCGGCGTAACCTGTAATTAAAATTATAGACGATGAATTAGCATCTTCTGGGCACGCTGGTTCCATCATAGACCTCATCCATCGCTTTCCATCAGGCGTTATTTTTGTATAGTCTGTTATTAAACTCTTGCAACGGAAAAGATGTTTTAGAAATCTTACTAGGCTCAATTTATTTCACAAAAAAAAAGATTTTTTGGAGGGGAGCGAGACTCGCTTACACAACACACGATCAAATGTTCCTTTAAATCATCACTCCATTTCTAAAGTCTACTCATGCTAGCGGGTCATAGAATTATAGACAAAATAATGGCAGCCGCAGGGGTTTATCGAAGGTTAAGCTGCGCTTGTCGCGGTCGGTTCGTGGATGGGTGACCATCCATTAGATACCGAGACCCTTACGTGCCTCGGAAGGCACGTTAAGCAGTTGGTCCCGGTTGTCATTCGTAGATCTTTAATATAATGGCCAAAATTTTTAGTAGAATTTAAAATTTTTGCCATAATTGTTATGTTCTAGCCTTTAGTTTTGATATTATTATGTGTGATCACTTATTTCTGAGATTGCTGGTAAACCTATAATTCGCGACTGTGTAAGACGACTTTTGTGATCTTTAGTCCTTAAGATAAATTATACATAGAAGCTGTTGGTGTACCTTAATAAATAAATAAATAAAACAAAATCTTCGACCCATCTTGAGCAAGCGTCGCAATGGATTCCTGCCTTCTCTGTATGAGAAGAGGGCCTTTGCCCAGCAGTGGGGCTGGTATTATAATATAATGGCAATATTGTCATAGTATTGCACGTTACCTGGTTTAGTCTTGCTGGGCCACAGCGGCTTGTCTGACCCCCCGCAGGCGGCGCAGGCGCACGTGAGCGGTGAGGCCACGCGGTGCGGCTGTGACGTGCCATCCTGGCAGCTCAGCGTCACATCTAACGGACCGTACTTAGTCGCCTGGCAACACTCGCATTTCGAGTCGTGGACACCGGTTTCTGGAAGAAAATAAATAGATTTTGAAACGGCTATATAAACAATTAGAAAGTCTATAACAAGTAACATTTAGAAAGTATATAAGTTTAAGTCTAGTCTATAAGTCTATGTAGTTGTGTTTCATCGTCTCGTGCAAAAAGTTAAAAAAACATCACTGAAATTGACAAGAATGAGTACTGTAAGGTAAGAAGGAAAGAAAGAAAGATTTAAAAACAAAAAAGATTGAAAGATTTCAATAAAACTTCGCAATTATTGGATAGACACTAGCACTAGAGGAATAAATCGATAAAAAGTTCACTAATTAAAATCTCCGTAGGTAGTAGTTTTACGTGAACTTATTAAGCGGGCCTTAATAAACTTTAGATTTTAAGATCTCAGCTGGATGCAGCTGAATACCAGTATTTTACATGGAGCGACTGCCTGTCTGACCTCCACAACCCAATTACTGGGTAATACGATACCCCTTGGTAAGACTGGTTGTCAGACTTTCGGGCTTCTGACTACCCGTAACGGCTTAACGTGCTTTCCGAGGCACGGAGGAGTCACGGTATGTTAAGATGGTCACCCATCCACAGACCAACCGCGGCAAGCGTAGCTTAACCTGATCGATCGACCTGTGCGGCTGTTATTATTTAGTCACGCGCCCCTCCTTGGATTTTAAGATAGGTATATAAGGTATAAAACAAAGTCGCTTTTCGGTTTTGACGTTGCGACCGCTAAGATCTTCTAAAATACACAATGGATTATAATACGGGTTTCACCATCATTCCGGAAGGTGTATGTGTATAATACATAATTTAACTAAGATTTAGCACAGACATCTCGATGTTTTGACATGTCACCATTGTACCCGTGCGAGGAAGGGGCGGATCGTTATCGCAGCCCGGAGTCTGGAACTCTGGATTCGAGTTCCAGACTCCGGGCTGCTGCTGAGAGTAGAGTTTGTCGCGGTGGGATTTTATCGTGCATTTGATTTTCAATTCTCGGTGTTGTGCCGAGCGTTGAGAATCCAACGGAGCGCATCCCAGCGCGTCATAAAAACAATCTGTTGGATTTTCAACTCTCGGTGCTAAGAAGTGCGTTAAAAATCCAGTGCACGACCAAAAATCGCAGCGGGAAAAACGCGCCCGACATAAAATCTATTCAAACTTATGTTTCGAATTCAAGTTCAACAAATATCAACTTTATCTCAATGACAATAAGTTGATTTCAGAGTGGCTAGCACTATTGAAAAAGTTATGAAAATGTTTGAAGTTGTAGCGTAAACTGAACTTTATTGTGTAGGATTTAAAGTTATTTTTACATATAAATTCATATTTGTTTACATTTTTGGCAAATAAATCGCGAACGAAGATTAGGCTAGGGCTTGTATGGGACTTAAACATAACTGACGAAATGTGTATGATGAACAGTCTCGAGCACTAATATGTCAACATTTGGCAACTTTCAATTGCGATTTTTTCGTGAATGCGACGTTGAAATACGACACTTTACACAAAAAATGCTTTGATCGTAATAACATAAAACTTCATTCAAAACTCAAGGAGAGTCGTCGTTGAATAAAGCCAAGTGTATACATACTTATGATCGTGACTGTACATGCTATGGTACACCGCTGCCTAACCCTTTGGGGAATTACTGGCGTGATGTTATGAATATGAAATAACAATACTTACGGTTATTATAGAGAGTGCCCGAGTCGCAAGTACCGCGGCACTCCTTGAACCCTCTGAGCGGCTGCTTGTTGACGCACAGCCCGTGCACGCCCAGCTGGATGCGGAGCAGGCCCACTGACTCCGTGGGAGCTATGCTTGTGGGCACGCATTTACCTGGAAAAGGTGACTTTTGTGAGTTTCCTATGAAATAGGTGTTTTAATTTCCATGACATCAGTTGCAAAGGTCTTTTGTTATGTGTGTATGATTGAAATATTTATTTATTAATATAAGTAGCCTTCATGAGAAATCTATAAGTAGATATCGAAATTGACGAAGAACGATGACGTTTTTGTGTTTGTGTAAGATCATAGTTTAATTGTTGTTTGTCAAACGACAAGCAACTTATCATGCCCTAATTTGAAGTTACGATAACCTAGGGTTACAAAATCGTTTTTTTTATCAATACGTTATTGGCAAGGAAAGGTTGACCTTGCTTGACCCCTCAAAATAAATTAATACCTAAGTAAAGTATGTGGTGATATCATTTATATACATTTGGGATTACTTAAAAGTAGAAATTTGCCTCCAGAAAAAACTTACTTGATTTAAACAACGTAAATTATTTTATAGACTCGGTTTTTGATAGCAAGATAACGCTGCGGTATTTTCTTCTTTAAGTATATTGTTATTAAAAGTCTATAAATCAATCAATCATAATTCCGTCAGAAGTAAAATATTGCTCCAGGCGAGGCTCGAACTCGCAACCCCGGCATCGCTCACGATCACTGTCTTATAAGTACCGTGCGCTAACCAATTGCGCCACTGGAGCTATGTAAATAATTGCCTAATAATATGAGTAGCTGTGCCTTCGAACCTATTTCATTATTAGTTAGTGTATTGTTGAAATGTGGGGTGGAATTCTTGACGCAAAAGTCGTCGTCTGCCTATAGCCTTTTCCCAACTATGTTGGGGTCGGCTTCCAGTCTAACCGGATGCAACAGAATACCAGTATTTTACATGGAGCGACTGCCTATCTGACCTCCACAACCCAGTTACTGGGTAATACGATACCCCTTGGTAAGACTTGTGGCAGACTTTCGGGCTTCTGACTACCCGTCAAAGATCCACGAATGACAGCCGGCACCAAAGGCTTAACGTGCTGTCCGAGGCACGGAGGGGTCTCGGTATGTAAAGATGGTCATCCATCCACAGACCAACCGCGGCAAGCGTAGCTTAACCTGCTCGATCGACCTGTGCGGCTGTTAGTATTTAGCCACGGGCCCCTCAAAAGTAATAGTATTTTTTTTATTGTTATTGCCAATGTAGATACATTCTGTAGAACTAGGCACGAGTATATAGGATTCTCATATATTTTCTGTTGAAAACTGGGACTGTTTCATTTAATTTGAGGAGTAGGTAAGGTTATTACTACATCAGGTACGACATTCTGCAGAAGATACATAGCTTAAAGCCAGTTTCCGGTGACCATATAACTTGCATACACAATAGGGACACCTCCATATTTTTAGGGTTCCGTACCCAAAGGGTAAAAACGGGACCCTATTACTAAGACTCCACTGTCCGTCTGTCCGTCTGTCTGTCTGTCTGTCTGTCTGTCTGTCATCAGGCTGTATCTCATGAATCGTGATAGCTAGACAGTTGAAATTTTCACAGATGATGAATTTCTGTTGCCACTATAACAACAAATACTAAAAACAGAATAATATAAATATTTAGGAGGCTCCCATACAACAAACGTGTTTTTTTCGGCGTTTTTGCCTTGTGGTACGAAGCCGTTCGTTTGCGAGTCCGCCTCGAGCTTTGCCAGTTTTTTATTTTATTTTAATCCATATGTTACAGTTTTATTTTCACATCACACCTGCCAAACTGCAAAGCATTTTATCGGCGGTAGTTTCTCGTGGATTTTGCGAATCTTTGCTTCATCATTTCAGCCGAAAGACGTAGACACTGCCAGACATAGGCCTCCCCAAGCACCTCCACTTCGACCGGTTCTGTGCTTCTCGCATCCAACGGGTTCCTGCGGCCTTCACAAGGTCGTCGGACCACCTTGTGGGAGGCCTTCCAACGCCACGTCTTCCGGTACGCGGTCGCCACTCCAGAACCTTTCGGCCCCATCGGCCATCTGTTCTGCGAGCAATGTGCCCTGCCCACTGCCACTTAAGTTTGGCAATCTTTGCTTGATTAAACATTAAAATTAACTCTAAGTAACAGTTAAACTCAGATTAAGACCACGGCACTGTGGGCAAAGACTCCGTGTGTGAATACAGAGTAGTTACCCACACAACTACAGATTATACAAACAGATCTACTAATATAAAGTTCCACTTACTCAAGGCCTCAGGCCGCTCTTCGCAGACCTGGCAGCAGGTGTCGTTGACGATGTTCTCGGGCGCACACGACGACACGTCGGGACAGAACTGTCGCGATGTCGTCACGAACACCTCATCGCCGGCTGTGTCGCAGGAGTAGGTGGTGCAGTTGTCCTCGGAATGCCATGTTGTGCCTGGAGATGGTGGAATTAAGAGGATAAGTGTATGGTGGTGATATCAGTAGAAAATTCTAAGATTTTACTTCTAGTTTCTGATCCTAAGCTTGCCAATCCTTGTGTTGCTTATTTTGGGAAATCATTGACAAGAATTAATTTGTGATTTTATAGCAGACTTCTGGACGTGACTTCGTCCGTGTGAATTTTTTTTTTTTTAACAGACTTCAAATAAGGAGGAGGTTCTCAATTTGGATGTTTTTAAACAGGGTTATTGGTAAAACATTAACAACCTTCTAAGAGGTCATGGTACTCATCATTATGAACAACTTTTACTATGGGACCAAACCTGAAATCGCGAAAAAAGAAACAGCTGTTCCCTATATTTATGTTCGTATAACTCGTCAAAATGTAGGAAACAGCTGATTTTTTTTTCGCGATTTCATGTTTGGTCCCATAGTAAAAGTTGTTCATAATGATGAGTACCTCTTAAGACGTTGTTAATGTTTTACCAATAACCCTGTATAATACAGCGTGTAACGGAAGGGGGGTATCAACTCTGAAGGAGTGAATGTGCTCATGAAACTGAACAACTTTCCCCAAAGAACATAGGTCGAAGTATGAAAAAAAATGTTGGAAACATTTTTTGTTGTTGTTGTTGTTGTTGTTCAGTAGTTCAGATTCATAGGTATATATTTTTGAAAAGTTCTTTAGGCGCGTTGGGCATTTTTTGAAATGGGAAAAAATCATTGAACTCGCGCCACTGTTACGGTAAGCGACACCGCGCGTGTTTTGTTTATAAGACGATAAAAAAAATACCCGCTTCGGATGTGTTCGGCTGTCCTCGGGATATACTCGGTTTTAATGTATATCCGATATGTCAGTGAGTGATGGCAAAGTATTCTGTTTGTGTTTTTACTTCTGTCGGCACTCCCGGAGTGCCACTGTTTTTTTTAACACTCGGCATGCGTAATCGGATCATTAGTTCTTAATCTTCGAATGATGATCTGATGGGTTTATGTGTAGGGTTCCTAGGCCCCCTACACATAAACTGATATAATTATTTTCCCTCTTTATTATATTAGACGTGATCAGGCTTCTAGAAACTGGCTCGATCTTTTAGCGTGGTGCTGCACGACAACGACTTGGGCTAAGAACGCTATTAAATAAGAATGTTTTCAAGTTTTTGCTTCTCGCTATCAGTAAACACAGCTTTCGCAAAAGAATGAATAGGTGTTGTAGCAAACATATTTTTTGCAATTTCGAAATGAGGAGTTCATTTTGAACTTCCTATTTTCTAACTTTTTCCAAATGCGTTAAGTTGTTATCTGCCCCGAATCATTGCCAAATAAATAAATTATAATTAATTATAATAAATTACGTCTGTGTGGTGCCGGACTTAAAGAATACCACCACCCCTTACTTCCCGTGGGTGTCGTAAAAGGCGACTAAGGATCGTACCGGAGAATGGGCAGCAGCGTTCTCTATGTATTCCACCACCATACCACACTGCGATCGCCAACCCGCCTGCCAAGCGTGGCGATTATGGCAAACCCTCCCAAAATTGGGGGAGGCCTATGTCCAGCAGTGGACGTCTATCGGCTGAAACGACGACGATAATAAATTATAAATATATTTAATATACTTAAATTAATTATTATAAATATATATAAATTATAATATTAATAAGTAAGTTATGGTCTACCCTAAGGGCTCTTACACATAAACACGATACGACGTCGCGTCTTGCTACGAGGCGGTATCGTTTTATCGTTTGAATGGATACGTCACTGCAATCATATACCATCATATACATCATAGCAGTCTGTGTGGTGCCGGACTTAGCATAGCTTAGAATAGCACCAACCCATACTTCCCGTGGGTGTCGTAAGACCGGAAAATGGGCAGCAGCGTTCTCTATGCATTACACCATCATACCATACTGCGATCGCCAACCCGCCTGCCAAGCGTGGCGATTATGGCAAACCCCCCCCCCCCCCCAAATTGGGGGAGGCCTATGTCCAGCAGTGGACGTCTTTTGGCCGAAATGATGACGTCATAGCACGACGCGACGTCGTATCTTGTTTATGTGTAAGAGCCCTGAGTCTTACCCGGTTCTATCAGCTTGCCATCGTCCACACAAGCAGTCTGCTGGCAGTGCCCGCAGCACTGGTCGGCCGGCGGCGCGCGGTAGGCCCAGCCACGCTTGCAGTCGCGGCTGCAGGCGGACACGCGCTCCGTGTGCGCGAGGTGCCCGCTGTAGTCGCGGCCGCACGTGATGTTCTTGCAGGGGTCGTCGGGGGAGGGCCAGGTTTGCCCTTCCTGGGGTGCGGTGGGTGATGTGTGGTTAGGTAGGGGGAGAAACCGTGATTTAGACAGGATCGAATTCATTTTATCAAACTTTTATGGACCATTTTTGACGCCATGTATTCCGATCAAATCCAAAGTTAGCACTATCAAAGTAGACTAACTTAACTAGGTACTAAAGGTATATTTAGCTAGATTAGAGGACTTGATTGAAATACAGTCGTGCGATCCATTTTGCTGAAAATATAGCTTTACAGACAGTTTCCAACTTTGGCCGAATAAAAAATGCGTTGAACTTTTATCAAGAAAACGACTCTCAAGATGCAAAGATTATAAATAATATTTCAAGGCACAGTAATATTTTATAGCATCGCATTGACACAATTTGGCTGTAATGGTGTTATAAAAATTTACGAATTTTTGAATAAATAACGTTTTTCATTTTTATTCAAAATACCTACTAGCAGCGACCCGCAGTTTCACCCGCAATCCCGCATAAATGTCGATCCCCTAGGCATATCAGTATAAAAAGTATCCTATGTATTTATCCTGGTTATAAACTATCTGTGTGCAAAATTTCATCCAAATCCGTTCAGCCGTTTGTGCGTGAAGAAGTAACAAACATACAAACACACTCGCAAACTTTCGCCTTTATAATATTCAGTGTGATGTTTTTTTCATATTTCTGTGTACCTACTCCCCAGTCCGATCCATTTATTCTTATAGTATGTGTAGATTACCTGATAGATTTTGTTGCCAACTCTGCAGGCGACGGGCTCCTCGTTGGGACAGCACTTGCCCGGCAGCTTCTCTTGCTTCAACACGAACTGCTTCTTAGTGGCGTCCGACACTTCTGTGCACGTCTCGTTTGAGCATTGCACTTGTAACTGTAACGAGAAATACGCGTTTGTTGTTATTTTTCAGCAACGTCTTGGGGGTGGGGGGGGGGGGGGGGGTCTTTTATCAGATGACAATGGCACCAACTCTGTTGTTTCCTAACTAAACTAAATTTAAGTTCAGGCATGTTTTTCTTTCTATTTCATTAAGACAAGGACAGAAGATAAATATTAGTTTCTTCCTGTCTAGTCAGCGCCTGGCGTAAATTGATGTATTTTTAGTAGCCAATTTTTTAATCTTGTCTAAAGTTGTATAGGGAGTATCTTAATTTGACAGGACTAAACTAATATTTATCTTCTGTCCTTTTCTTAATGAAATAGAAAGAAAAAGATGCATGAACTTAAATTTTGTTTAGTTTGTGAACAACAGAATCGGCGTCAATTTCAACATATACAAGGAGTATGTAAGGATCGTGGCAGGTGGCGTTCTGTAGTTTCTACTTACCCCCATGGAAAGATGGCGTGAGTTTATGTCTTCATCATCATCTGCCTGCCTTTTCCCAAGTATGTTGGGGTAGGCTTCCAATCTAACCGGATGCCGGATGCAGCTGAATACCTGTCTGATCTCCACCAACCCAGTTTCTGGATAATACGATATTCCTTGGTAAAATTGGTTATCCGACTTTTGGGGCTTCTGACTACCCGTAATGACTGTCAAAGATCCACGAATGACAGCCGGGACCAACGGCTTAACGTGCTTTCCAAGGCACGGAGGGATCACGGTATGTAAAGATGTTCACCCATCCACAGACCAACCACGGCAAGCGTAGCGATCTGATCGATCGACCTGTGCGGCTGTTATTATTTAGCCCCTCTTGTATTTATCTCTATTATAAAAAAAAATACAGAATGTACTAACCGTCCCGTTCAAATCGACACAGGTATAGTTAGCGCAGAAATCTGAAGAGGTCCACTTCTCTCCGATGGCTCGTTCTTTGCCGTCCACAACACATGCGACAGGCTTGCAGTTTCCGCAGCATTCGTTGCTCTCAGGAGTGGCTGGGAAGTACTTCGAACCCTGGAGAGGAGGAATAATAGGAGGTTAGTTTCAGAGCAAATATTGAAAGGCGAAGCAGATGGTTGGTCTGTGTGGTGCCGGACTTAAAGAATAGCACCACCCCTTATTTCTCGTGGGTGTACCGGAGAATGGGCAGCAGCGTTTTCTGTGCATTCCACCATCATGCCATACTGCGATCGCCAACCCGCCTGCCAAGCGTGGCGATTATACAAGGCAAACCCCCCCCCCCCCCAAAATTGGGGGAGGCCTATGTCCAGCAGTGGACGTCTATCGGCTGAAATGACAATGATGATGATGATGATTGAAAGGCACTTTCAAGGACCTTACCGATTACAAGATAAATTGATTTCTAGACAGATTCTTAAACGTAGGGTAAGTTAAGAATCTATCTAGAAATAGGATAGGCACCTGAAAACCATATCCTTTTATGATTCTGTCAAAGTGGCCTTTTTAGGTCCCCTGTTTTGCATGCAACAAGAAATAAATAAAAAAAACATACAGGCAAGAAGTCTCCAGAAAAAAATATTTAGTGTCGATTTCAAATTGGGTTTTAAACGACACCGGCAAAAGGTTTTAGTTAGAAGTAGTGGCATTTTATTATCATTGCACATCTTGTATCATTATATATTATCGAGTTTAGGCAATGTGCAGACACTCATTGTAAGAATGCAAATCACTATATTGTTCTGGATGATATGTACAACAACATAATTGGTATTCTCCAACAGTCTGCTGAGTGTAGTGCGGCGGCAAATAAGCCCCGAACGTATAAACCTGTACCTGGATGGAATAAGCATGTTAAACTAGCTTACGAGGAGGCTCGACTAGCTTTTCAAGGTTGGCTGCTATGTGGTAAACCAGATGCAGGTTCTGAATATAATAGAATGCGTAGTACACGAAGAATTTTCAAAAGTAAATTAAAATGGTGTCATAATAATGAAAAACAAATAAAACTAGATTTAATAGCTGAAAATCATAAGCATAAGGATTTTGGAAATTTCTGGAAAAACTCGAATAAGCTGAGCCCTAGGTCGAACCTCCCCGTGAGTGTTGGTGGTAAACATAGCCCCACACAAATTGCAAATATGTTTGTAGACCAATTTAAAGTAAAGCCCTTAGCAAGTCCCACAGTTAATCATGTGACGCAGACGGTGACTGACGCTGAGGTGAGCATGAAGCTGGGAGTGAATTTCTCTGCTAAAAATGTCGCGAAAGTGATTAAAAATATGGTTAAGGGTAAATCACCAGGACGTGATCACCTCTGTGTTGAGCACCTTAGGTATGCAGGTATACACTTGTCGAGAGTATTGGCGATGTTCTTTAGACTGTGCATAAGTCATTCTTATCTACCTAGTGCACTTATGAGAACCATAGTCGTACCTATAATAAAAAATAAAACCGGTGATGCTGCAGATCCCACCAACTACAGACCCATATCCCTTGCAACGGTCACAGCTAAGGTACTGGACAGTCTGCTGGATGCATATATGGCCCCTAGGATTAGTCTGCACGAAGCCCAATTTGGTTTCAGGCCTGGGTTATCGACAGAAAGTGCCATCATGTGTCTTAAGCGGACAGTCCGGTACTATACGGATAGAAAAACACCTGTCAATGCGTGCTTCTTAGACTTATCCAAAGCCTTCGACCTCGTGTCTTATGACCTTCTGTGGGCTAAGCTTGGGAATGAGAAGGAAGTAGAAACTGAGGTTACTTCTTTGCTAAAATTTTGGTATGAAAACCAAATAAACAATGTTAGGTGGGCAGGGGCTCTGTCTGAAGAATATAAATTGGAGTGTGGGGTGAGGCAGGGGGGAATCTCATCCCCGCGCCTCTTCAATTTGTATATTAACCAGCTGATTGTTGAGCTCAGCAGTACTGGCATCGGCTGTCACGTTGATGGTGTTGCTATGAACAACATCAGCTACGCGGACGATATGGTCCTGCTGAGCCCATCGATCAGTGCTTTAAGACGTTTGTTGAAGGTCTGTGAAGACTACGCGGTGGCTCAAGGACTTAGGTATAATGTCGCTAAGAGTGAGTTTCTTGTTTTTAAAGTTGGCGCCAGAAGAGACGTGAATGTGCCGGGCATCTCATTAGCAAGTGTGCCCTTGAAGCGAGTCTCTAAATTTAAGTACCTGGGCCATTGGGTCACCGAGGACCTATGTGATGACCTAGACATAGAGAGGGAGCGCAGGGCGCTGTCTGTTCGAAGTAATATGCTATCCCGCAGGTTTCACGGTGTAATTTTGAGGTTAAAATGACGCTATTTAGAGCCTATTGTCAGACTTTTTACACCTGCAGCCTTTGGGTCAAGTATACACAGAAGGCATACAGCGCTCTGCGTGTACAATATAACAATGCCTTCAGGATGCTTGTGGGGCTGCCGCGGTTTTGTAGCGCTTCGGGTATGTTTGCCGATGCGAGGGTGGATGATTTTTATGCCATCATTCGAAAACGATGCGCTTCTCTCCGTCGCAGAACATGCGTCAGCTCCCATAGTCAAAATCATTATATATTCTTATCATCATCATTATATTATTATCATTATATATCAAGTAGGCAAAATCATTATATACACATGCTAAATAATCATATGCATTTATTAGTTAATCACTATAGTGACAAACTTATATTTTTTGACACCAACACTTTTGTTGAGTATTTAAAATCGACTAGGGGTACAGCGTATCTGCCTATTAGTTTTAGACGTCAAATAGCATGGCTATTAGCTTTTATTATTAACTCAGACATAAGTAGTATGTCGAAGTCGGATGTAATTAGCACCACAGAAATTAGTAATAATACTAATAATAAGGTGGTCAGCCACAATAATTTAAACTAGTCAGTAAGACAACAGAAGGTACCAATAATAATATTTTTAATCTCACCTACAACAAGGTATCTTCTAGCACTCAATTAGTAAATTGTAAAAAAGGGGCTAAGCAGAATTCCTTGAAATTGTTTCATCAAAACATTCAAGGTTTTTCTTCCAAAATATTAGAAATTGAATTGTTTTTAGAAAAAACAATGTTTGATATTATTTGTATTACTGAACATTGGTTGAAATATTATGAAATGATGATTAATTATGAGAACTATAGTGTAGGCAGTTGCTTTAACCGAAAATCCATGCTGCGTGGTGGATCATTAATATTAATTAAAAATTGTGTAAAATACAAGACTCGTAAAGACATAGTGGAACTATCGGTGGAACATAGCATCGAACTGTCCTGTGTTGAGCTAGATAAGCATTTTATAGTGTGCGTTTACAGACCTCCAAACTATCAAAACTACTCTATATTTGAGTCAGTAATGGAAGATGTCTTAGGAAAACTTGCAACTGGTAATAAATCAATAATTATTTGTGGTGACTTTAATGTTAATATTTTGGAAAATAATTCAAATAGCAGTAGATTGTTAAGCCTCTTCAAATCATTCAATCTGTCAAATGTGTTTTTGGAACCAACGCGAATAACTACGACTACTGCTACATGTATTGATAATGTTTTTTGTTGCTGTGAATATTTAGATAAAGCCATTGTAAATTATCTCCCTTCGGATCACAGTGGTCAAACCGTGTCTTTTGAGTGCAACACACCGATACAAAAAGTGCAGATTCAAACTAGACCAATAACATCGGGTAATTTGAATAAGTTTAATAACACTTTAATTAGCAAGTTAAATGCTCAGGGCCTAAGTATGATGAATGGTAATATTTTGTATAAAGAATTCTTTTCATTAGTGCAAACAGAGTTCAATAATTCCTTTAAGAAGAAATCTAAAACTATTTGCCCTAAGTTTTTATTCAGTGACTGGGCAACTAAAGGAATCAGGAAAAGTAGGGAAAGATTATTTGAACTGTATGGCCTTAAGCCGTATATAAACACGGATACTTTTAATAAGTATGTTGCTACTTATTCTAAAATTTTTAAAAATATCTGCAAAGCAGCTAAAGCTTCTTTCATTAGTAACAAAGTTAAATCCGCAGACAATAAAATAAAGACAGTTTGGAAAATTATAAACAATGAAACGAACAGGAACAAAAAACATAATACTGATTACACACTGGACACTTCCCGCGGTCTCATTAGCGATAACATCGATGTTGCTCAGGAATTTGCAACTTTCTTTACCAATATCCCAATTAAAACTACAGAAACTTTAAATTCCTCGCCCGCACTAGCTATTGAATTATTAAGAGCGAATGTCTCAGCCTGTCCTGTGGAATTTAAATTTAAACATATAAACCCCATAGTCATTATAAAGGCATTTAAGCAACTTAAGATCAAAATTACCGAAGATCTGTGGGGCATGTCCACTAAAGTTTGTCAATCCTTTATTGAGACAATTGCACCCTATTTAGCTTTAATATTTAATTTGTGTGTAGATCAAGGGGTTTTCCCGGATTTAATGAAGTTCAGTAAAGTTATTCCACTTTTCAAATCTGGGGACAGCAAAGACACTAATAATTATAGACCCGTATCGGTTTTGCCGGTTTTTAGCAAGGTGTTCGAAAAAGTAATGTTAAATCAAATGCTCAATCATTTTAATCGTAATAACATCTTACACGATCAACGGTATGGTTTCACCAAAGGACGTTGTACAACCGACGCCGGTGTCACCTTATTAAAACACATCTTTAACGCATGGGAAGAGGCACAAGATGCTATAGGCATTTTTTGTGACCTATCCAAGGCATTTGATTGCGTGAATTATGAAACACTGCTCTTGAAACTTGAGCATTACGGACTAGGTAAACTTGCTCTTAGCTTAATAGAATCATATTTAAATGATAGATTTCAGCAAGTTCAAATTAACGGTGTGAATTCATCGGGCTTAAAAGTCAAAATGGGAGTACCGCAGGGCTCAATATTGGGGCCATTCCTATTTTTAGTATATATAAATGATTTACCTCATTTACTGAAAAACCAACCACAAATGGTGTTATTTGCTGATGACACATCACTGATTTTTAAAGTAAGCAGACGTGCACAGGAGCTTGACGACGTAAATAACGCTATGCATGTGGTCCATAATTGGTTTACTGTGAATAATTTGGTATTAAATGAGAAAAAAACTAAATGCATTAGATTCGCTTTACCGAATGTTAGAAGTAATGAATGTCATGTTGTATTGAATAGGGAGACACTTGAATTCGTCGAAAATACGGTCTTTCTGGGGATCGCGCTTGACTCAAAGCTACAGTGGGGTCCGCACTTAACATCACTTGCAGGGCGGCTCAGTTCGGCCGCTTACGCTGTTTGGAAAATTCGCCAATTAACAGACGTGGATACCGCGAGACTGGTCTATTTTAGTTACTTTCATAGCATCATGTCTTACGGTATTTTGTTGTGGGGACGGGCTGCAGATATTGATTCTATCTTCATTCTGCAAAAGAGGGCTGTTAGAGCCATCTACAAGCTCAGCAGACGCGATTCTCTACGAGAACTGTTTAAAGAAATTAACATCATGACGGTTCCTTGTCAATATATATATGAAAACATTATGTACGTTCGAAAAAATCTACATCTTTTTAGTAAGATAAGTGACAGGCATAATTTTAACACTAGAAATAGGGACAAATTAGATCAACCGCGTTTCAGATTGTCTAAAGTAAAAACTTCTTTTATGGGTTACTGTGTAAAATGTTATAATAAAATACCATTCGATATTCTTCAATTAAATGAGAAGAAATTTAAAACATGCATTAAACGCACACTATGTAGACAAGCATATTACAAGTTGGATGATTATATCGTAGATAAAAATGCTTGGCTTAATGCTGGTCCTGCTCCACAGGCACTTGGGCTCACTACTTAAAATTTCAATATTTGGAAGAGGTGCTTCCCTTTTTCTTTTTCAATTTTTCTGACATTACGAACATAACTTTTTTATTTTGTTCAATCCAGTTTTAATTGTTGAATACTGCAATATTTGATACCTCTTCCTGTTTGGTAGTAAATTATATTAACATCTTAAATAAATTGCAAATTATAGTTTTGTATAATTTAGAAGCATTTTTTTTTTAATTTTGTAAATGTAAGAACCATGTTTCCGTTTATTATGTTTTTTTTTTGTTGTTGACTTGAAAGAGCAGTGAGCAATGGCAGCAATGGCAGTTGAGAACGTGTCATGCTCACTTAAATGTCTCACCGATGGTGGCGCGTGTGTTGGATTATTCGGTTCCCTACAAAACGGTTGAGCTGGATGTTGCTGATCCACGCGTCATGTTCGTGAACGGGTGCCGTCGGTTGAGACTGGTCATCTCTTAACTGCCAAGGCTTATTTTTAATCTTATATTTTGAATTGTTTCTTCATTTGTCTTTTTTTTTACATTGTTCTCACATATAGAAGCAACAAGAATAATGTACCCAGGATTTTGTAATAACTTGATTTAAAAGAGTGTCCATGGAGTTTCTTGCCCGTTCTTCTCCATAGAGATCTACGTTTTGGAATGGGCAACTAGCTTCAACTTTCTGACTAACTGACAGACTATTTAATTTTGACAATTCAAAAGTGCCTGTACAAGGTTTAATTGAAATAAATGCTTTGAGTTTGAGTTTGAGTTTTGAGTTTAGTATGTTGAGGGCATTGAGTGACCGGTGGGATTGCCCTATGCTTGGCCGGTGGGTGAGACTGCACACACAGGTCGGCGATAGGTAGTTTATTTATATGTTATTTTTCTTATTTATATTATTTTTCCTCTGTGATTGTATGTGTTACTAACAATAGTTAATTAAGTAATTTTATGTAAATACTAACATTATGGACTGTAAGGTCTGAAATAAAAGTTTATTAAGTATTATTATTCCCTTTATTTCATTTTATACACATATAAATTATATTTTTAAATATTAGAATATAAAAACACAAAAACATTTAAAAATATAAAAAATAGTAGCCCACCGGTATCGGGAACAGGGTCCAAGCTACCGGCGGTCAGGGCTCCAGAGAGAGGAACCTCCTGACAATGCGAGCCGTGTCCAAAAGTACTGCTTTCTGAATCAAGCCCTTGATCCAG
This sequence comes from Mesoligia furuncula, assembly GCA_916614155.1. Classification (NCBI taxonomy): domain Eukaryota; kingdom Metazoa; phylum Arthropoda; class Insecta; order Lepidoptera; family Noctuidae; genus Mesoligia; species Mesoligia furuncula. The sequence goes on from OU744803.1 coordinate 26,012,815, forward strand.
CTGCCCAACGAGAGCCTCTTCAGGTGTTGGTCGAGGCTCTTGGCTATCAGTCCATTGGCTGTTACGACTATCGGCACAATGATTGCTGAGTCAACATCCCACATGTCGACAACCTCGCGAGCCAAGTCAAGATACTTGACTTGTTTATCTTTCTCGGCTTTCACGAGGTTCTCATCATGCGGGACTGTTATGTCAACAATCATTGCGCGACGCTCTGATCGATCCACCACCACTATGTCAGGCTTATTGGCAACAATAGTCCTGTCAGTGATGATGGATCGATCCCAGTACAATGTGATATTTCCATTTTCGAGAACTGGGTCGGGCACATACCTGTAGTACGGAACCTCCGATTCCACAAGGCTGTATTTCAGAGCAAGTTGCTGATGAATTATCCTGGCTACAAGGTTGTGTCTATGCAAGTACTCTCCGTTAGCTAGACGAGAACACCCGGAGATAATATGTCTGATTGATTCTCCCGGCCGGTGGCATGCCCGACAGATGTCAACCGTGCCGTCTTTGACAATAAATCTCCTGTAATTGTTCGTCATCATAACTTCGTCCATAATTGCACAGACAAAACCTTCGGTTTCTCCAAAGAGGTCACCGAAACGCAGCCAGGCTACGGACGCTATTAAATCTACATCGGGTCCATGTAGGGCCCGGAAAAAGCGTCCGTGAAGCTCCTTACTCTGCCATACCTCCATGCGATCATTAGTGTCAAGCACTACTGGTTTGCGCCAGTTCTCTTTACCCAAGGAGAGCGGGGTGAGGCCCTTGTCCACCGCGACTACATCCCGATGCATCCCCACGTCGGTTTCTAAGAAATATTCCCTGAGACTGCATATCTCGCGATTGTGGAGAGTCTTAGCGTTTAAAAAGCCTCGACCTCCACACTTTCGCGGGATATACAGCCTCATTACCGATGACCGTGGGTGATGCATTCGATTTGCAGTCAGCAGTGTACGGACCTTCCTATCCAGGGCGTCGAGTTCGGTCTGAGTCCATTTGAGTATGCCGAAAGAGTACATCAGAACCGGCATGACCCAACCATTGAAGGCGCGCACCTTGTTTCCGCCTGAAAGAAGACTATTAAATACTTTTTTCAGGCGGCCAAAGAAGCGCTCCTTCAATGATTGCTTCATGTCAGTAACATTGATGCCCAACGCTTCCGACATACCCAAATACTTATAGGTTTCGGATGCGGAGAGGGCTCGAAGGTTTGTGGAATCCGAGAGTTGGGTCCCCACGGATTCCACAATCTCCCCTCGCTTTACATGCATGACCGCACATTTGTCCACACCAAATTCCATCCTGATGGCGCTACTGAAAGTTTCAGTAATTTTCAGTAGCTCCATCAGTTGCAAATTGTTGGGAGCTAAGAGTTTTAGGTCATCCATGTAAAGGAGGTGAGATATAACCTGACCACCTCTCCTCAGCCGATAGCCTAGACCTGAATCCTCCAGCAATGTGCTTAGAGGATTCAAGGCTAAGCAGAACCAAAGCGGACTCAAGCTGTCGCCCTGGAATATGCCTCGCTCGATCCTTATCGGCTCGCTATTCCTCTGGATATTTCGACATCCTGGATAGCGAAGGACCGTCCTCCATTGCCCCATACACGACATCAGGAAAGTGCGTAGAGTTGTATCTACTTTATACAACTCCAGCACCCTCATGAGCCATGTATGCGGCACCGAGTCATAGGCCTTCTTATAATCTATCCAACATGTCGACAGATCCTTTCGGAAACGACGAACCTGTTGGCTAATGGTCATATCAATGAGGAGCAGCTCCTTAGTACCCCGGGACCCGTTCCCACATCCATTTTGAGAGACAGACATGATGGAGTTGGTGTCTATATGTTTGTTAATTTTAGCTCTCAAAATGGATGTAAGAACTTTATAGACCGTCGGTAAACAAGTGATCGGTCTATAATTTTTGGGATCCGCGGTACTACCTGACTTATGGAGCAGGTGGGTTATTCCCGTCGTTAGGAACTTGGGCAGCGATCCTGACTCTAAGGCTGATTGGAACTGGGATGCCAAGCGGGCGTGCGACCCTTGAAACCATTTTATCCAAAAGTTGTGCAGTCCGTCCGGCCCTGGAGATTTCCAGTTAGGCAACGGACGGACTGCACGAGCTACATCTTGGGGGCTGATAGTAAGTACCCCCATTTCTGGTAGTAGATCGCACGTTCGCTCAATCTTCCGAGTCCAATCACCTTCGGTGTGACTGACAGGCACCGACCAGATATTTCGCCAGAACGAACACATGGCGTCATCATCCGGTAAGCACGTGTCAGTCACACCATGGTCCGGTCGCTCCCAAGTCCTATAAACCCACCTTTCATCACTCTGGAATGTGCGATTCTGAGTATACCGCTCCACTCTCCGTCTGTACCGACGAATACGGTTTGCCCATGCACAGATCTTCTGCTTCAGGAAGTCGATGCGCTCTGTAACGCGGGACAAATAATCTCGAGAACTAATATCAGTCCCCGAGAACGCCCGCCGCACAAAGCGCATCACTCTAGGGCGAGTATTGCCCTCCCTGAAGCAGATTAGCTTGCCGATGAGTGCTCTAGCCTCACCGATACGAGACTCAATCCTGCACTGCCAAGCTGGTACGGCTGGTTTTGGTCGTGGAGCTCTGTCACTATTGAGGAATTTGACATGAGCTACACGACATGCCGCTACAGCTGCACAGTACAAAATTGAATGGGTATCGGTGAGGTCTTTGCTGTCGTTAAAATAATTTGACAGTTGCGAGTCTAGAGCACAAACCAGCGCCTTGTTTTTTTTGTGCATGGGCAAACGAGGTAAACGTGGTCTAAGTCCAGGCGGAACAGAGCGGTACTCACAGAAAGCATCCTCCAAAGCGCTCCTCAATCTTGCATTGCACTGGGGACTCACGGATATAGCCTCGTCACCATCCTCTACTTCAACACGGTCGGGTCGCTGTGAAACATTGGGTAAATTTTGCAGTTGCACCGCGACCGATGACGAAGCAGACGTAACATGGCTATTCCGTGATTCGAGGCGTAGTCGATCAAGTACGACGTTATCCAGCATATGGTTACGCAGGATGACCCGCACCTGATCCGACAGTCGTTGCGCCGACACGTTGATAGCTGGCTCAAGCACCTGAAACAGAGAGAGCATCCGACCACGGTACGCAGTCAAGTTACTTCCTCCCTCTGTAGCCCCAAAGTATGCGCGCATGACATTTTCATTGACAGTTTGTGTCCATCTCATGCGCTGCACACTTCCACCGGGAGCGGGGACCCTATCAGAGGCCGGTGGGCCTCGGAGTCCTAAGATGGCCGGTGGTCGGCCTCTTCCACGCCGACATACTGGTGGTGGTGGTGTCGTCGGCGGCGAAAAGTATTCGTCGCTCGAGCTCGACGCAATTATTATTATTATTATTATTATTATTATTTAACAATAAGATAACAATTTCAGTCTGGAGAAAGCACCATTCATAGGTACTAATATTATAAATTCGAAAGTAACTCTGTCTGTCTATCTGTCTGACTGTCTCACTGTGTTTCGTCTAGAACAAGCTAGCTGGACAAAATTATTTTTTAATGGATATAGGTTTTAAAACCTCTGCAGGATACGAATATAAAAGATTTCATCGTTTAAAATACTTGGAAACCCATAAAAATGCGGGACTTCGAAAATAAAATACATTAATTAAAAATAAAGGTGTTTATTGCATGACTTGTTCGAAATATCAATTAAACTAATGGATATTTAAAGCTAAATACATTATGCAATCATTAAACTAATATTATAAGAATAATTAAACTAATTAGTACTTATACATTAAATTAAAAATTACGACTAAGCAAATTATCCACACAATTAACCTATTAAATAACGATTTACTACTTAAAACTAATATGAATTGAATTATTATGAGGACAAATGTACGAATTATTCATCATCACTAAGTTCATCTTCAGAAGAATCCTCTGCATAATAATCTTCATCATTAATATTTACAGTATTTACATTTTTTCTCAGTTTGATCACGTAATTGCCATTTCTTAACATCAAGACGGTAACTAATGTGAAGCAAACATTCGAAACAACGAATCCAAGCATGTAAAGTAGATATACCAAAACCAAGATTCGATACATTAGCCACAAATTCCTTGGACTCATCGTTCATTAGTTTTGGGGTTGCTCCACAGATGTAGCATTTTTGTGCTGAAGAAGTTTCGGTCAAAGCATTACATACTTTACCGTCAACCATTGTTAAAAGTAGTTCATGTTTGACAGATACCTCAGGCCCATTATCAACACTATATATTATCGGCAATAAGTCTTTTATGTGGTTCAATACCTTATTGGTTTCAGAAACTGTCAACTCCGTACTTTCTTTAGAGAAAATAAACTTTATCGGTCGACAATACATAGTGGAGGATGGGCGAGGGTTCTGCCAAGCGATATTACCACCTTCTTCGCGTAGTTGAAGCGGCACAAAAGAAAAAACAAACCGAAATTCATCTGTATCGCTACTATTCGTGAATTGTTGTTTGTAAATGCTATGACCAGAACTTCCATCACAACCCCACTTGCTAACTAAAGTGAATGATGTGCCACTATTACCACCAGAAGAACAAGCCGTAATGACATCTCGCTGCGCAGAAATTAAACGCCTAACTGTTTTATCTAAAACAGCTTGTAGTTGCGTCTCAGTTACCGTCACATGTTCATCGGGTGGCAAACAAGCTTTCTTGGCCTTACTAAGACTATGAAATGATGGAAATACCTGATGTCCAGCCAGCATACTCCACTTCCGCGTCTGTTTGTAGGCGTAACTAGTAGACTTGGAGTCTATATAATATGCAAGAGCCTCATCACTTGTAAGGCACCTTTGCTGCTTGAGATCACTCGACTTTCGATCATTAAACTTCTCGGGACACTCACTAACTTCTCGAATCAGTTTCGCGACGTTGCGTTTGCCTGATTGACGAGACGCTATTTCAGCAGCAACCAAAAGTTCCTCAGTGCTTCGTAACTGAACCAAATCATCGACACGTCGCCTTTTGGTTTTGGTACTTGCGTTTGCCATATCCACAGACGGTCTCCCGGGACCATGCAGCGAGTGTGATGATGTTGATGCTTCTGCTAGGTCATAAGCAACACTAAACTGTATGCCTTCTAGCCACTTAGCATTAGAAGCTAAGAAACGATCTCGACCTCGGAAAGAATTCTCCCATTTCTCCGAAAGTTTTGAAGAAAACCCGGAAAGAATAGTCTTGATGTCCTTTACAGATGCTTCTGTTATACCACTGAGATTATGTTTTTGTGAAACAAACATAAAAAGCGCCTTATTTCGGTCACTTTTCGTATTTTTCACAAATTCTTCGAAAAGCTCCATTTTAGTGTCTGTAAAAGTGCTACCTGAAAAAAAAAAAAAAACATCTTACGTCGCAGACCATCGCAGACAGAGAAGGTGTCCTTATAATTAGGAAGCATGTGTCTATCAGGTGAAAAAAAATCAGCCGGGGGATCTCGGGGGATCTTTAGTTATCGTCCATTGAATTTGAATTTTTGGAAAAAATAACTCAATTTCCGGATTAGCGGCGCTCAGAATATAATGTAGTATGAATATTAGTTTATTGTTATTATATAGAAAAAAAGTACTCACTTTTGGCAATAGAATCCATAAATAAAATTTATCACAACTTCTAAAATAACCTTGGGAGACGCAATCGTGTCAGTAACAAAAATGCAACTGAAATTATGATTTTTTCCCAATTGTTTTATATACTTACCCTCATTAACGATGCTGTGTATGACTTATGCAAAAACCATAGTTGATACGGTAATCACCAACTAATATCCTAACTACCCCCATTCATGTTTCAAGGAAATCTTAATGTTGTTTTTGTCCAGCTAGCTTGTTCTAGACGAAACAGAGTGTGTCTGTCTGTGTGGTACCTTTTCACGCCTAAACCACTGAACGGATTTCGATAAAATTTGACAGAGAGATAGATCGCATCCCGGGGCAGGACATTGGATAGTTTTTATCGACATACCTCGCGGGCGAAGCCACGGGCGGAAGTTAGTAAGAATATAATTTTGACTACTGGATCGCATCATCAATCCCTGTAATGCACCTTTGTCCAAACCTACAGGACACAAAGTGTTTACTCACCAGCTGGCATTCAGTGTGGCATTGTTGGACTGTGGTAATCTTCTCAAGCTTGCCGCCCGTATCGGTCTGCTCACACTTGTAGCTCTCGCACGGATTCGTAGGGGACGTCCAGTTTTCGCCGACCTATACGGATTAAATGGTTATTGCAGGTGAAATAACATGTTTCTAAAACTGAAATGGAGTTCAGTCAACGTAGGAATATCAATATGTTTAAAAAAATGCAGTGTTTCAATGTGTTACTTCTAGGATGACTACGGGATGGTATTTTTAACCGAGTTCAAAAAGGAGGAGGTTCCTCAATTCGAATGTTTATAAATTTCGTAAGTCGGTGTCAAAAAACAAAAATGCGGAACCAACGACACCGACTTCCGAAATTAATGTTATTTTTCACGTTGTAGTGTTTTTTTGGAAGTCGGTTGTTTTTTTATAAAAAACTTTTTTTTTATCATAAGTTGACAGCAGCATTATGAAATTTTCTTTCTACTATAGCAGTCTTCATAAACTCAGATAATTTACATTCCATCATCACTTAATCAGTTATCTACTTTAGTGAAATGTATTCTAAGTTGATTTTTGAGTGACCATTTGTATGTAACAAAAAGATCCTAATAAGTTTTTGGTTGCAATGTAATTTGAACTTAGTTAAGTATGACATTCAGTTTCTTGTTCCATAACTTGAAAATTATCTCATTTTTTTTATTCAAATATAGAGAATGCAATTCTGCAAGACAATTTTATTCATTGAGGGACTTATCGTTCGTAGTCCCACGGAAGTCAGGTATTTGCAGGATGTGTATATGTGTAAAAGTATTTTGGCACAGAAGACGGTAGTGTTGTTACCTTGTAAATGTTATCAGCATCTCTACACGCGACTTGCTGCGGCTGCGGACAGCACTGGAAGGGCACCGGGCGCGGCTCCAGCACGAACTGCTCCGTGCTCACCACGGCGCGGCACTCGGTGAGCGTGCAGCGCGCTGATGCCCCTACGGATGTGGACTCGCAGCGGCACGTGCGGCACGGGCCGTCCAGCCAGACGGCGTCGATCTGGGTGGAGGAATTCAAGGTGAGATGGGAAAGTCTTCAAATTTTCTTAGACTTATAATTATTGTTCCCTATTTCAGTCTCGATCCTATTAAAATGGTTATGAGACTCAGAAGTTTGTTACTGCCATTTTAAGGTTATTATCTAATTAAGAAGGTACAGTATAATTCGCAAAAGGTGAAGGAAAACATCGCGAGGAAACCGGCATGTCCTAAAACCAAAAAGTTCGAAGATATGTGACATCTACCAACCCGCTCTGAGCACGCGTGGTGGATTACGGCCCACTCCCTCTCAATGCAAGGAAGCCTGTGTCTCAGAAGTGGAAATATTACAGGCTGATTATTATGGAGTATCATTAAGAGTTACCTTTTCCACAAAAGAATTTTGAAAAACATCAAGAAATCAATCTCAAATGGTGTCAAAAATGAGAAAATCAAATGGGGTTTTAAACTTACGTCCTTCAACATGGTTTGCGGTGTGGTACGAGACTTCTCGCCACCCTTAGACGCTGCTTCCCATTCCAGGGTTACCACACATTTGTCCTTAGGCAGTTCTGAAACAAATTACAAAACATTTCAACCTGTTATTCCCGCTTAGAACTATTGCAGTATCTCAGTAAATCTGCATTCGTCACTGTAGCTATTCTCATTTTAATTGGTTGAATTAGCCAAGTCACATTCATTTAAACGAGGTTTCACAGAAGGGGACTCAATCTTTGAGACAAAAATGAGGTCACATATTAACAAAATCAAGAAAAAAAAGTAGCCAAATTTTAAAATACATACCTACATCATCTTTTAGAAAGGAATACTCTTTTGTAGTGTATACACATCGCAAGGTTCTTCCCACTAACATTATTTGAACTGTTGTTGAATTTCAAAATCAATTTTTTTTGTGTAAATTTTTTGTTTTTTTAATGTGGAACTTGGGACGGACTAGTGGTTGAGGACAAGTCTCCATTCGTCAGAAGTTACCCACTGATGTCTACTACTTTTGATTTTCAAGATGACCTGCTTGCTATTATATCACTTACCACATTTATACTCCGCGCAGCACTTCCCAGTAACATTATAGGTCTTCAAGTCCTGGAACTTGGGGCACTCAGGTGGTTTAGGACACGTCTCCACTCGACAGAGGTACTGCACACGAGGACAGCACCCACTGTTGTCTACGACTCGCTCCATGCCTGGTTCGAACACTTCTACGTCTTTGTCGTTGAGGGAGGCGCATTGGTCGGTTGGCATACATTCTGGAAGGATAGGAAGGTTTCATGCACCAATACTAACCTGCTTTAGCAATTTAATTTCCAAACATTATGGAAAAAACAACTTTAAAACTCACACATAAAGTTCAGTTTGCACTACAACTTCAATATATTTTTATGGCTTTTTGCATAGAGCTGATTATTTTGAAATCAACTTAATTCACACTAGTATAAAGTTGATATTCGTATATGTGGAAATAACATCAATTGTATCAACCAAATATTGAATGATAAACTAATAAACTTTAGATGTGGTTTATGAGATGTAATGTAAAGTAAGTACAGTCAGCAACAAAAGTCGATTAACACTTCAGTTTTTTTAATCTCAGTTATTGAGCAAAATACTAACACTTAAGTTTTTTAATTTTGCTCAATAACTGAGATTAAAAAAACTGAAGTGTTAATCGACTTTTTTTGCTGACCGTACAGTACCTGGGTATTAATGTAACCACAGGTAGGTTATGTGTAAACACAGGTAACCAAAAAGCTGTTTTGTTGTATAAAACTCGATGTCCTATCAGGCCCGCACATAACAATTATAATGATTAGTACAATCGACCGGAGAGGGGTGATGACCATTTATTTTATTTTACACTCAAAAAAAAAATTGTATGCAAATAGAGTAAACAATACTACAAAAAGTTTAAAAGCTTAAAAAGTTGCCAAGTTATAAACGTTCAAAATAACTGCTAGACAAGGATGGATGGATCATACTAGCGCCATACATTGTCAGTACCGCGCGACAGAGACGGGAATAATACCCTCCAAAAACTTTTAAAGCCTGTAGCTTCTCCAACCCATCGATTTTAAAGATTTTTACGATTGTGTCATTTCGCCCTGAATGTGTGTACATAAATAAATCTTTCAACGGAACATATATTTTTCAGTTTTTTCGTACAGACGCCAGCACATCAAGCTACCCGAAACTGTCAACTTTGAACCTTATGCTTTAGCGATAAAGTTGAAAATCTATTAAAGAAATTTGACAGATTGTAGTAGCTTGATGTGCTGGCATCTGTACCTAAATAAAGTTCCGAATATTATTTTTTAATTTGACATAAAGCGACCAGACGCCAATTACATTAGTTAAAACCGTGAAGGACCGTTTCTTCTGTTTGGTATAAAATGCTTACCACAAGCGAATTCCGTGCATCCATCAGGCGTGGTCTTCTGCTTCAGCACTTGTCCGAAACCGCAGTCCATCTTCTTGGCTTCAGTGCAGTTCTTCTTCGGTTTTGGTACTAGAAGACAAATTGTTTACTTTACTTAAGAGTAAACTAGTCGCGAGTTCTAACTCACTGGTGGTCGTGGCCAAAAAGCACGCTGTCTCACCTGGCTTCGTGCCCGATAGAGCTAGTATCAGTGATGAGCAGTTAGACGCTAGTCTACACGAAAATTTCTAGTTCTCACGCACAGAAACACCGTTCCGAACTAATGCGCGTAAAAAAATTCGAAAAGTGCTTCGGAAAATCGAGTTTTATGAAAAAACCCCTGCATAAATCAATCTATACATATAATAAATCTGTAGAAGGGTCAATTCTGTACATTGAAAATATTGAAAAAATAAATAGCGGGGGATGTTGCTGGATCGATACCAAACCCAAATATGTGATTAAAAAAATTTTTGTCTGTCTGTCTGTCTGTCTGTCTGTATATGCAGGCATCACGTGAAAACTAACGGTTCGATTTCGATGAAACTTGGTATAATTATACCTTATTATCCTGGGCATAAAATGGGATACTTTTTATCCTGGAAAAATACGTAGAAAAAAAAAATCTTATTTTTCAGTTTTATTCATAGACGTTGTTCTGTAGAACCGCGAACACACGTTGCATTACCCGCAGTGGATAATTTTCCATTTCTGCTGGCGTAATTCTTACCGCGAGTTGTTTTTCACACGGGCAACTTTACGTAGCTCTTTCCCGTGTGAGCAGTCCAAGAAATCTTCATGTTCATATTCCGGACGAGCTCACTAACAATGTTGTGTATGCTGAAGCTCTCAATTAACTTTCTGTCGCATTGTCACGATCACTTTTTTATTATTGCAAACTTTTCGTCACTGTCAGTAATTTACTGCTACATGCTACTTATCAAGGTCGGAATTACAATGAAAAAAATACTTACTACAGAACGCGAGCTCAACAGCAGTAGCTCAATAGAGGGATCTCCTTAATTATTATAGGCTTAGCCGTATTTGGGTCCAATAGATATTTATAAGATGTCATTGTCAGAGTTACTCAAAATGGAGAAATAAACCATCCACGCGAAGACCGACATCCGCGCGGACTGAGTCGCGGGCGGAAGCTAGTTACAAATAAAATTTATTGAACTTTTCGATAACTGAGCTTTGTCGGTACGGACTTGATTTTGACGATTTTACACTTCTTTTATTACTTATTTACACCCAAAGTTACGTTAAAAATAGCAAGAAAAACGAATCTTTTTTGGCTCATAACTTTTTAATGACTTTTTATTTTACTATTCTGTTTCCGTACAGACAAAATTAATAATAAGTCAAAACGATATCATGTTTAACTTTGGATGCACAATGTCAAACAGTGGAAAAAATACTCTCCCGCAATTTTTATGGAAAAAATATTGAGTAGTGGCACCTTAATGGAAATAAAGAAAGTTTATTTTGACTTGTTTACGTGACTTCATTAACAGCCAATTGAACTAGTAATTTGCACATCAGAGGGGTAATTCTCGTCATTTTGTGAACGTTCACAGTCTGATCAACATTTTTGACAAGTTGTTGACATGGATTGTCGGTGAGATGAGATTGCGACTGATTTTGTACGCTTTTAATTACCTACAGGAATTGGCCTTCTGATATTCGGCGGTGGCTAGAGCTAGAATCATTTATATAACTGCATAGCACAGATGTGAGTTCTATGTAAGTATACCTTCTTTACCATTTACCGGGTAATATGTCTTTCATTGACTTGAATGTGCCATGGCGGCTGATAGTATGTCATGCTCACACAAATGTCTCGCTGACGGTGGCGTGTGTATTGGATCATTTAGCTCCCTTCAAAATGGTTGAGCTGAATGGTGCTGATCTATGCGTCATGTTCGTGAACGGGCGCCGTCAGTTGGGGCTGGTCATCACTCAGCTGCCTCGGCTTATTTTTAATTATTTTATGATTGTTGTCTTCTTACTATTTGCTGTACTCTGGACGCTCTTAACGCGTACGTATTTTTTTTACATCGTTCTCACATTTACTTGTAAATTCAACATTAATGATGTAACTAATATTTTTGTAAAAATACAATTTAAAAGAGTGTCCATGGAGTTTCTTGCCCGTTCTTCTCCATAGGTACCTACGCTTTGGAATGGGCAACTAGCTTCATATTTTCTGACTGACCGACTTCTTGACAATTCAAAAGTGCCTGTAAATGGTTTAATTGAAATAAATGGTTTGAGTTTGAGTTGAGTTTGAGTTTATATTTTTACCAAGCATAGTTAAGAGTTCAATATTCTAGCAGTAACGGTTGTCTCTGGTCATTGCTGCGAATCGGTAAGCATAGCGTGGGGCGCTTCCCGGCTAGATGAATCGACGACCTTGATAAGGTGGCGAAGACAGACTAATGCGAAAAAAGAACCTAGTATTATGATGAATCTTGGGAGGTTTATACCCTGCGCTAGGCTGAGTTATTAAACAGCTGTTGCAGATGTCTAGGAGGTTCATTTTCATCAGCAGACTACGTTTCTTCGTCTCTTCTGCTTTTTCTGTATCTCTAAAGAAGATGCTCTTACCACACAAGTAGTCGGCACAGCAGTCTCCAGGCTTGGCAGGCTTGGTGATGAGGTCCTCAAGCTGTGAGCACACAGGCGCCACACACGTTTGTTTAGTGCACGACACGTGCGCTGTATTCTCTCCTGATAGTTTGCTGCACGTGCATTTTGTGCAGGCGTCCTCCTGCGAATACAAATTATGTTTGAACGTCCGAATACCTTGAAAAACTAAATACGAGTATTTTCTGTGGTCTGTTTACTGTCTTCGCGAGGACTCGCACACGTAACGCGTTGCCGCTTCCACTCAAAATACTAATATGGTTTGTTTTAATATTAGGAAAAATTTCGTCTCGAATTAATTTTTGTTTTTGTGGAAGAAATTGTTCTTACCTGCCATTCGTCGCCAGCATAGTGTTCCTTATTAGCGTCACATGGGAAGCATTTAGTAGGTTCTATGCACGTGTTGTTTACTCGCACCTAAAAATTATAGACCACAAATATATAATTCAAATAGCACCGGTTACATAATTAAAACCTCAAAAAAAGTTGGGAATGAGCAGAAAAAGTTGCTGTTCATTTTGGGCTGTTGATAATTTACTATCATAGAAGGTAACAATAGTTTTAAATAGACTATGCTCGATTGGTGATGTGTTTACTGATGAATGACGTAAAATTATGCGTATAATTATGTCTGGTGTTCTGTGAGAGAAAGTATGCAACAGTCTACTGTTCCATGTTAGTTTTAAATTAAATTATATTATTGTCAACGCAATAATATTGTGTCTATGTTAATTAATGTAATTGATGTTGTACCGTTTTAATTAACTAAGGGCTGATTTTTCCAACGCCAGATAACTTTATCGGAGGAATATCCCGCATAAAACTACTGAAACCTTAAATTCCTCGCCCTTACGTTCTATTGATTTATTAAAAGCAAACGTTTTATCCTGCCAGATTGAATTTAAATTCAAGCATATAAACCCCAAAATGGTAATAAAAGCTTTCAAGCAAATCAAGATCAAATTAACTGAAGATATATGGGGAATGTCTATCAAAGTATGTACCTCCATTATTGAGACAATAGCGCCGTACTTAGCCTTAATATTTAATTTGTGTGTGGATCAAGGAGTTTTCCCGGATCTAATGAAATACAGTAAGGTAATACCACTTTTAAAATCGGGGGATAGTAAACATACCAATAATTATAGACCCGTATCCGTGTTACCGGTTTTCAGCAAGGTGTTTGAAAAGGTGATGCTGAACCAAATGCTCAATCATTTTAACACCAATAAAATATTACACGACCAACAATACGGTTTTACCAAGGGACGTTGTACGACTGATGCCGGTGTCACCTTATTAAAACACATATTTGCGGCCTGGGAAGAGTCCCAAGATGCCATAGGAATTTTTTGTGACCTCTCCAAGGCTTTTGATTGCGTCGAACACGAAACCTTACTCTTAAAACTTGAGCATTACGGACTGGGAAAACTTGCGCTCAGTTTAGTAAAATCTTATTTAAATGATAGACAACAGCACGTTCAAATAAATGGTGTCAATTCACCTGGCTTAAAAGTAAAAATGGGTTTACCACAGGGCTCGATATTAGGTCCTTTCCTCTTTTTAGTATATATTAATGATCTACCCCATTTGTTAAAAACTCAACCACAAATGGTGTTATTTGCTGACGATACGTCCTTGATTTTTAAAACGTAGACGTGCATCAAATCTTGACGACGTAAATAACGCCCTACTGCAGATCCAAAATTGGTTCACTGCTAATAATTTAGTATTAAATGGGAAAAAAACCAAGTGCATAAGATTTTCTTTACCAAATGTCAAAAGTAGTAATTGTGAGATAGTATTGAATCAAGAGAAACTAGAATTCGTCGATAATACTGTTTTCCTGGGGATCACGCTCGACTCAAGGCTTCAATGGGGTCCTCATTTAACATCCCTTGCAGGACGGCTAAGTTCAGCAGCATATGCTGTGAGAAAAATCCGTCAATTTACTGATGTTGATACCGCGAGACTGGTCTATTTTAGTTACTTTCATAGTATCATGTCGTACGGTATTTTACTATGGGGACGGGCTGCAGACATCGAGTCTATTTTTATTCTGCAGAAAAGGGCCGTCAGAGCCATATACAGCCTCCGCAGGCGTGACTCTCTAAGGGAACTGTTTAAAGATATTAACATCATGACGGTACCTTGTCAATATATCTATGAAAATATCATGTACAGTCGGTGACCAACATAGTCTGACCCACCCAACATTGCCTGACTCACCGGCATATCTTGTTAAGCCATTTTAATCATTATCTTCTTGTCGTTAAAGTTGAAAAGCTTTTAAGTAACACGGCAATACTTACTACACAATCTTTAATTTCGCGTATTCTCAACAAGTCATTGTGGCTTCGCGGTTCGATGCTAGATTGGCGACGAATAACATGTGGGTTCGAAAACACAATCCATCTATTATTAATTTCTTTTTTATTTGTTTTCATTTATGATTTCTACAATACTTATTTCTTGCATTATTAAAGAACGACCAATATGATTTTTGCCTAACAACTTGTCTGGAAAACAAGTGGGTAAATTAAAAAAACAAATGAGTAGGACGAAGTAAAAGTTTACTTCGTGGGGTAGAAGGATACTAAATTGATCTAAGTGACATAAGTCAGTCTACCTACGCCTAAACAGTGACTGCGCACAAATATTTCTAAAACGTTTGACGTAAATCGTGAAAAGTATTTTTAATGAATTTGGTGTAATCATAGATATCCGGTGGAGTCATGTCGCAACATAATGACTATACAAAACATTGCTGGCTGAATGTCGTCTATGGGACCTGATGAATTGGTAGAAGTTGGTGATCGATTTAATAGTAGTCAGTATTTGGAGATTCTGCGTGACGTCCTGTTACCGACTGTGCGAATTGCCTATCCAAATACAGATATTTACTTCGTGCAAGATAACTGCTCCTTCCACCGCGCAGGCATTGTGAAGAATTGGTTAGCTGCTCAAGAAGGTGTAACTGTTATTTACTGGCCATCTAAAACTCCCGATTTGAACCCTATAGAAAATCTATGGGGTCAAATGATTTTAAATTGCGACACATCCAAAGTGCGAAATAAAAACAATTTGGCTGAGATCGTATCATCGACATAGGAGCACATGAGAGGAAAAGAAGTGTGTTGGAACATGGTTTGCGGTATGCGTAGCCACTTACAGCAAGTTATAGAAGGAGACGGTGCGCCACTCCGCTACTAACTAATCTACTTATAAGTATTTTGAAACACATTATGTAAGTAACTAAATGCTCAATTGAATGAATGCTAAACCATTAAAAGTTGCAGATTCTGTGGTGATGTCATTGTTATAAATGGAAATTTATTTTTCTATTTAAATAACATGTTGATTCACTACATAATTATACTTAGCTATAAATCTGTAAAACATTTCACAAATTCGTTCATTTTCTCGCATTTATACATCAATGTTTTCTCGATAATAAACTTATTTAAATGTTTATAAATGGTTAGGTTTGAATATGATATTATAAAATGTAATAATTTTGAACTATGAGCATTTATTTACTTTATCTGACTTATGTATATTTTAATGAAATAATAAACATTTTTATTACTTGCAATGATTTTGTTTCATTCCTATACAAACTGCCCATTTAAAAAGATATTTCTCGATTTCGTTCGTTAAAAAAAGTGAACAAAAGATAATAATTAAAAACAAAACATTGCTACAAAAAGCTTAGTTAGGTTTTTCCTGGTTTCGAACGCAGACACCGACGACTATCGACCTGCCTAATTGACCACGAGACCAAGTAAACTGTAGTAATACGTTTTGAAAATTGACCTTAGTTGGGATGATAGAAGCAATATTCTAAAGAATTTGAACCATATCGTATATTTTCATAAAGTTCATTATCGCACAATCACAACCAGCTATTAAAATGAATCACGAAATTTAGCTATTAACCGTAGACAATTTTAAAATGTTACTGATGCGCGATATTTTTTTTTATTCATCCACCCTCGCCTTGGTTTTTTTTAGTAGTCGTGAAACTTATTAGCCTTTCAACCTTAACAACAACAACATAATTATTAAAATCGCTTAACAACATTATTTATCGAAATGCTTGCACGGGGTATTCCAAATGTTCACGATAAGGTTCAAATTCGCTATCACTCAAGTTGGTCAGATAATGTTGGCCACCGACTGTACGTAAGGAAAAATCTACATCTTTTTAGTAAAAGAGGTGAAAGACACAATTATATCACTAGAAATAGGGACCAATTAGTTCAACCAGGTTTCAGGCTGGCTAAAGTAGACTCGTCTTTCATGGGCTACTGTTTAAAATGTTACAATAAAATACCTACCCACATACTTGAACTGAACGAAACAAAATTTAAATCTTGTATAAAACGCACACTATGCAGGCAGGCATATTATAAATTGGGGGATTACATCACTGACAAAAATGCTTGGCTAAACGCTGGTCCTGCTCCATAAGGACGCACAAATAAATTGATTAGCATTGAAAAACACTGTTGGAGCTGCTGAAGATTTTAAAATACTATTTTTGCATTATATAAATTCAATTACCTAGTATTGTAAAATTGCATAGCACATTTGTGAGTACTATGTATATACTATAAAGCTTCCATTAACTGGGTACGCCTTTTATTGACTTGAATGTAGGGCACATTCAAGTCAATAAAAGGCGTACCCAGGCAGCTGAGAGTATGTCACGCTCACTCAAATGTCTCGCTGATGGTGGCGCGTGTGTTGGATCATTTAGCTCCCTTCAAAATGGTTGAGCTGAATGGTGCTAATACATGCGTCATGTTCGTGAACGGGCGCCGTCAATAGGGACTGGTCATCTCTTTGCTGCCATGGCTTATTTTAATTTAATACCTATTTGAATTGCTTTTATTTTTTTTATTTCGTCTTTTCATTACGGACGCTTTTAACGTTCTGCATCGTTCTCACATGTATAATTTTTAACATGAATGATGTAAACAAGATTTTGTAACCATATTATTTTGATTTAAAAGAGTGTCCATGGAGTTTCTT
This sequence comes from Mesoligia furuncula, assembly GCA_916614155.1. Lineage (NCBI taxonomy): Eukaryota > Metazoa > Arthropoda > Insecta > Lepidoptera > Noctuidae > Mesoligia > Mesoligia furuncula. The sequence goes on from OU744803.1 coordinate 26,030,128, forward strand.
GCCCGTTCTTCTCCATAGGTACCTACGCTTTGGAATGGGCAACTAGCTTCATCTTTCTGACTGACCGACCCCTTGACAATTCAAAAGTGCCTGTAATTGGTTTAATTGAAATAAATGCTTTGAGTTTGAGTTTGAATAATTTTGAATTTCTGACAGTTCTTCATTACAAAAACTTGCAGACGTCAATTATATTAAACGAATAAAAATTATCTGTAGGTACATTGAAAAATCAGCCCTTAGTATACTTAATAAATAATAATAAATAAATATGTAGGTATATCATAATTCTAATCTTCAAAGTATTCTCTGCTCTTTAATATACCTTTTTTTTGTGTTTAACTTGCTGTAACTGGCAAACGGCGACAAAATAATGAAAGATTTATATTTTCGTTACCTTTCCTTCGGGACAGAAGCATCCTTCAACAGCTGGTTTGTCGCACTTGTCAGGGTTCTTGGTCAGCTCGTCACTGTTCTCGCACGTCATCTCGCACTTCACACACGTGCGGTACACCAGAGGCTCCTCACTACGAAACAAACAAATACAATTTAGAAAGTATTCTTTACATTTGCACATAATATAATACTTATTCGGACAAATAATATAAATAATAACAGCCTCCCCGACCGTTTTCGGTCACGGTGGCCGATCTCAACGGAGATTAGCCAGGTGCACAAGTGTGTGCGCAAACAGAGGTGCACTCTCTTTTCCTTTACTCTCATAGTCCGAAGGGACGGCAATCAGACACTACCGGGGAGAGATCAGGCGCAGGACCTTCGGCTTTACGTGCTTTCCGAGGCACGGGGGTATTAAACCGCCAACTTCCAAACTTCGGACTGTTACTAAGAATTTCGTAATGGAAAACCCAATAACACTTTGTGCGACCCGGGAATCGAACCCAGGAACCCACGCTCAGCAGTCGGGCTTGGAACCACGAGAAAAAAACTTTGGAAATGCAATGCTTTTACCCTAATCCCCTTACTGATAAACGTTGTATAACGTCTGTATATAAGTTACACAGCGCTTTGTCTTCTTCCTTCGAAAGTCAAATTACTGACGACTGAAAGTGAGAAATCGTTGCTAACTATTCACCTGATAATTATATCAGGCCTGATAATTATGTCGTGTTTTCTTAAAACACATTAAGGTAATTCCCAAAAGTTTTAAGAGAAGGTAGTCCTCCACGCTGTCATTTGGCTGGCTAAACGTATTTACCATATTCTTAAAATATAGGACATCTATAAGCTACTTACAGGAAAAAAAAATATTGATATTGATTGATTGATTTAGAACAATTGGGGCTACTCAAAGTGTATTAGGGGACTTTGTTCGTAATAAAGTTATTTCATATTTTTCTACTGTCTAAAAGGTCACTCACCAAGGGAACGGACAGAGGTCAGTCCTCCAGTCTTGCAAACAAACTCCTTGTCTCCTACACTCGGCGACGTATCGTTCCGCCGCGACACAGAAGTCCGTTGCGTTTGCGCACAGATCCGCCTCACAAGCTTCCACGAATGACTGCGGTTCTACTAGCGCGTGGCACTAGACGTACAGATAATTTTGTATTAGAAGAAAATATTTACCAGAAAAATTCACTACAAAGCTACTGGGGGCCCACAAAGGCCACTTTGGCAGAATCATAAAAGGATAACATTATTAATCATATTTTGGCGAAGATAGTCCGCGTTTTTCTTATTTTCGCTGCACAACGTAAGTATACAATCAAAGAGATTGGGATTGGATTTGGATTGGATTGATTGGTATTTTAGCACAGACAAAAAAATAATAACTGAAAAATCCTTCAGCAATGGGATTGGATACGATCAACTTAACAGTTAACTGTCCATTATGATTCATTATGTTATCCCGTTATGATTCTGCCAAAGTGGCATTTTTAGGCCCCTTGGTCTTAATGTCTGTTTAGCAGTAGGTTAACATTTTCAAGGACAATATACGGGTATAGCCGTTACAACAATTAATCTTATATTGTGTCTCGTTCACCGCGCCGGAATCTGTTAAATACACTGTAGTTTTATGGCACTTTTACCAAGTACTTTTTATGATTCTGACATCCCTGAAAATAAATACAGAAACAAGTGAAAGCAATTGTTTTAAACCTGTTTGTTTGATCTGTAGTGGGAGCCCTGCGCGCTGTCTAGGTACTGTTTTATTCTAAATCCCGAAGCCATATGTGCACATAGAGTAGACGTAGGTGCACTAAATATGACTTAGTCCTTACAACAACCTCAAACCTAAGAGGGTTTATTAACCTTCATAGCTTTGTCGCTCCAGCTTACCAACACTTCGCACAGTAGCGGCAACGCAAATAAGAGATTGACGCTGACTAAAGAGATTTTGTCGCGTCAAGATAGTCAAAATAACGCACTAATATGACAGACATTTTAGCCTGGGTTGCATCATCTTACTTTAACTTTAACAAACGTCAAAAGTCTGTCAAACTGCATACAAAAATCACCGGTTATGGTTAAAGTTACGGTTAAAGTCAGATGATGCAACCCAGGCTTAGTCTTATGGCGACATTAAACTGAAGTTATTACGCGTCTTTGCCCCTCCTGATAAAAGTAGGCTTCTAAAGCACTTTGGCATACTTAAGTCATTTTATGATTTTTGTAAATTGTTGCCCTTGTTTTACCGAAGATATGACTGCGGTATGTAGATTTCTGACAACAGGCAGCGTTGCGTGTAATTACAGGCACATAAGGCAAAGGTCGCCTGCCTGTTTTCCATTTAAAAAAAACAAATTTTACATTAAACACTTACAGCTCCAAATCTATCAGCATTGTAGAGGTTGTAGCAAGGGTTAGACTCGGGCGGCGGTAGCACACATTCTGGTATGAGAGGCTGGTCACACTGCGCTTGTTCCGAGATGTCCAGGGATTTCAGGGTGTCGGGGGTAGCTTGCCAGGATTTGCCGTACTGTTGGGGAAAGATAAAGGGTTGTTTTTAGGTAACGTTAAACGCATCTAATTGTTGAAAGAAAATAATAAGCCCATAATCAGCCCATAATGTTCCCACTGTTGGGACACAGGCCTCCTATCTGTGAGAGGGAGTGGGAGAGAAACTACCACGCGAGCCCAGTGCGGGTTGGTAGATGTCACATGTCTTCGAATTTTTAGTTCTAGGACATTTTCCGGTTTCCTTACGATGACTTCACCGTTTTGAGAGCAGTGGTGATGAAACACTTGTAGAACACTTCGTAATAATATTGCATGCCAAGATTTTGCTTGTCGTAATGTTTTGGGACTGTTTATAAAAAATCCATGTTATCTATATAGGTACAGTCAGCAACAAAAGTCGATAAACACTTCAGTTCTTTAATCTCAGTTCATCATCATCTGATGATGAACTGAGATTAAAAAACTAAATATTTTGCTCAATAACTGAAATTAAAAAAACTGAAGTGTTAATATTTTGCTGGAAACAGTCGCTCCATGAAAAATACTGGTATTCAGCTGCATCCGGTTAGACTGGAAGCCGACCCTAGGCAAAATATTTGTTTAAAATGGCATTGTACTTCTGCTCCAATTTTGAACAAATATTTTGCTTTTATAATTAACAAAACTGAAGTGTTAATCGACTTTTGTTGCTGACCATACCTACATATAAGTAAATTAATTAATTTATTTATTTATCCATTTATTTCAGGCATCAAGGCCCATATAAAACACATACAATACAACATGAATAACTTATAATACTTTAAATACATACAACATTATAATTAAGTACACTAAAAAACTAACGAACTCGAAGTGTCTCGCTGACTGGTGTCATGTATCCAGCCACGAAACCGGCGGTACACAACACCCTTCGAAAATAATGATTTCTATTTTACATTGGCATTATTATAATTATTATATGGGCTTTAGTGAACTGCAAAGATCGTCCACGACTCCTTCCAATATTTTAAAACGTCAACGCATAAGAATTTTTTTGCTATCAGAAAAACGTGGTATGATTTTGCAGAGAAGAATTTAGCTGAAAACTGTGAAATATTCATTCGATCCGACAAAAAACTACGCAAGAGTAACTACTTCGCGTGCCAAAAATTGCACCAACTTATGATTACAAATCATAAGCCGCCCCTTTCGCGCTCAGTCCTTTGTACTGCTGGCTGGGTAAGTGTGAGCGAGAGCGCGAGCTTGTGACGTCATAGTAGGTAGTCAAAAAAATGGCACGCTTGGTTTTCATACAGTTCGTGATACTTGCGTTATCTAGGTATATCTATATCTGTGGTTATATCTTACCTCTTCAAAGTCCTCGGTTTCAGTACCATTGCTGGTGACCAACACTTCTTGGTAGCCGGCGCACACGCCGCACAGACCCTCTGTCTTGTTCGCGTACATGTAGGAAGGCACGCGGACTCTGAACTCCATCTTGGATTGGAGGACTGTTAGCTGTTGAACAAAATTCAAAGAGGCGGTATTATATTTATGTTTTTTTTTATTAGATAATTAAGTATTACTTAATAGTAAAAAATATGTATCCAAAAATCAGTTGTTCTTTTCGTTACTAAAAGACGAGGAAGGCTTGGAAAACTTAATCATGACGAGAAAAAAAAAAGTTAACCTGACTTCAGACAAAATTCGAGCCTTTACCGCCGTTTTAGCGCAACCGACAAAAAACAAATTTTACAGGAGAAGGTTTTTTTAAATATTTTTAAAAAGAAATGTGCTAGTAAATATGATTTTCAGACATTTACATAATATGTAAATGTCTGAAAATCATTAATATATGTAAAATTTCAATTTACTAGCACATTTCTTTTTAAAAATATTTAAAAAAAACCTTCTGTAAAATTTGTTTTTTGTCGGTTGCGCTAAAACGGCGGTAAAGGCTCGAATTATGGTAACCCTTCACTGGGGGGGTGATCTAGATCCGAGGCAACCCCAATAAGGATCCCAAGATGTGGGGTCCTGACAACTACCACCTTTTTTTTTTTTAAATAACTTCTCCCGCTTTGGGCGGAGCGGTAGGGTGTGTCAGACTTTTATTGGCTAAAACCCACCCGTGTTCCTTCAGTTGACTGTGCCTGGGGTCAGGGTAACTTTTTCGAACAACTAGTACCTTATGTAAAGATATCCGGACAAAACCAATAGTATGAAAACGTATTTTCCCAGAATATTATTGACTTTTAATTATGTCTAAGAACCCAAGTTAAAGTATTGTATAAGTATTTGGAAACGCATTTAATGGAAGCATATTAAACATTTAAATGAGCGTCTTCATTAACGTCTTACCTCAACATGTATATCCGGTAGCAATATGGTGACGTCCTGTCCGTTGTCCTGACTGATGGTCACCCAATCTTTTTTCACCGGGTATTTGAATAGTGCCTCATCGTCGATCGTTGTTAGCAACTGTCGAAGCAAAAATATTTTTGTCTTAGATAATGTGATTCAAATTATGATAATAATATGTTGTAATCTTTTAAGGGGCTTGCAGGACCTAACCGGAAAAAACGCAAGTTTTAGAAACAATAAAAGTATATGATCAACTACAGTACACAAAATCAGAAAAATTTATGATATTCTTCAGGATATATGCTAGGTATATAGTGTGTTGAAAACATAATACAACTAATTTGATACCATAGAAAAAATCATGAAGATACCTCTAAAAACTTTCTTTTTACAATAAAAACCATACTAATATATGTCGGAAACGTCATTAGTACGGGAGCTGACTTGACAACCGGAATCGGAACGCTAGCGCCATCTGGTGGCGCTTGACAGAGTCTAGCCTGAGTTCGTGGGGGGTCGACGCTGGAGGACAGCGCGAGAAGAACGATGTGGAGCTCTCTTGGACATTGGACATCGTACGAACAACATGTGCTCAGAAACTGTCGGCGTTCCGTATCTGGTTGTGTCGTGTACCTACCTAGTATGTAATTTGCTAGCGTGATTAAATTGTTTGTGAAATTATAATCTCATTTGAACTGAAAACCGTTTTTCTATTGCGCATTATCCAACACACAACCCATTGTAGCCCACTGTAGCCCACTCTAATTCAAATATGGATGATAAAAATGAGACACACTATACCTTTCCCGTTATATACATAAAATCATTCTGTTTTTTGTCAGATTATTCTACAAGCAACATACTAAAATACTAGTGTTTTAATTTTTTAGTCCAAACAATAGATTTTTTGTAATTAAATAATTGCTTCATATTTTGCAATAAATTACCAGCGTTGTGTCATCGCACTTCTCTTTCTTTTCTATGCAGTCCGACAGTGACCGCGCTTTAGGTCATGTAAGCCCCATAAGGATGATATTTTAATGGTAACCTAAAAGTTTGTAACAAAAATCCAAAAACACGGACAGGGGCTCAAAACATCCTGATACAGTGCCGATGTCAAGAACTCCAAACAATAAATGTTTCTACGCCTAATGAAAACGTTAGGTAAGGCCGAATACAATATTATTTTGAACCCTGTGGAAATGGAAACTTTGGGCATTTGCTACGTACACCTTAAATTCTTCTCAGATTTTTGTTGTGTTCCGGAATCACCGGCATTTTTGAAGTGAAAACTTCTTTAGCGGCGTTGTACACTTTTTATTTGTAATGGGTGAAAAATGTTAAACTCGCGTCAGGACACGTGACCCTGATCGTAAGATGCCAGGACACGTGGCTGATCGAAAATTCGTAAGATTCCAGTACACTTTTTTTGTAAGGGGAAAAAGATGTTAAACTCGCGTCAGGACACGTGACCCTGATCGAAAATTCGTCAAATTCATAAATATCAAAAATTGAAAATTATTATACAGGATCAAATTAAATTAGCTAGCGAAACTTAGCCACAAGTATACAGGATAAAATTAAATTAGCTAGCTAAACTTAGCCACAAGTATACAGGACCAAATTAAATTAGCTAGCGAAACTTAGCCACAAGTATACAGGATCAAATTAAATTAGCTAGCGAAACTCTGCAGACCTTATGGGTATTTATATTTGAACACGTTAAAATAAAATAATAAACTAAAGGAGATTGACCCAAAGTCGTACCACAAAGTCTCATGCATCAAGATCAAAATATTGTAGTACCTAATTATTTTCATATTTTTGACGACATTACGCGTCGGGGATTTAATTTTTTAAGTGAAAACTTCTTTAGCGGCGTTGTACGCGGCGGCGGACACGTGACCTGATCGAAAATTCGTAAGATTCCAAAATATCAAAAATTGAAAACTTCTTTAGCGGCGTTGTACACTTTTTTTTATAATGGGTAAAAAATGTTAAACTCGCGTCAGGACACGTGACCTGATCGAAAATTCGTAAGATTCCACGAGGACACGTGTGTCAAAAAGTAACTGTACGGCAATGAAAAACTATCAACTCACCTTCTTAGTGTCTGCATTCTTGCTAACATGTATAACCTTCTTCTCATAAAGCAGATGTACCACTTGAGTACAGACAACTTCACTGTTGTCCTCACACGGTCCATTCGTCGAGTACACCTCATACTTGTGCTGGCCACTCTCGTTCCTGTCTCTAGAGGCTAAGTAAGTACAGTTGCCCAGGAATGGAAGGTCGTCACCTTCAAAGGTCACGTACTTGGCAGGGGTTCCTACCCCGTTACAGGCGCCTAGGAAAAGATGGGTGGATAGTATCAGTGTGGTTTTAGTTTTGTCAATATAGTTGGTTAGTTTGGAAACTCATCTAGGGTTTAGATTATAGGATATATAAAAATTACATGAAAAAGGAACCTGTTTAAACAATGTGTAAATTGAAATAACTGATATCCTGAAAAGGAACCGGAGTTTAGGGTTGAACCCATAGTAACAGCGTTTTTTTAAAAATTAATAATAATAAAAAATACAACCTAATCTCTTTACCTTTTTTATTTTTTATTATTAATAAAAAAAAAACTTTCTTGTTAGAGAGATTACAGAGATTTTTACATTCGCCCTAAACTAGGCAAGCCTGTATGTTAGGCACCAATAAGTACCTGAGTTAGGTTAGGTTGGGGTTTGGCTGGTTTTTCATAATGATCAGTTCAATGAGCCTTTTCAGATTTCAGTTATTTCAACTGCACCTTGTTCCTATGTTTTTGCAGAAAACATAATATAATTATGTTAATTCTAGATAAACTTGTTCTTATTAACTTATAACTAGACAGACAGAAGTATCGGAGATTTTTGCAACACTTTCCGACACTTAAGAAGTATTTAAGCGCGAGCGTTTTGAGTCTGACTTATGATAAATTGTTTATTTCTGTAAATAAATTAAAAAAAAACACGTCAAAATAATTCATGTTTTAAAAATAGATGAGGTCAGTGTTTCTTATCAGACTACTCCGAAAAGAAACACCGAAAAAAAAATAAACTCGGAGGTCACAGTCTTCACACAGTCAGTCACTCTTTGGACAACAAACTCCTGCTGTACAATTCTGTACTGAAACCTATATGGTCATACGGCATCCAACTATGGGGAGTGGCCAGCAAAAGCAACATAGTTAATGTGCCTCCAAAGAGCTCAAAACGCCATCTTGAGGAATATTGTAAATGCACCATGGTTCACACGGAATGAAGAAATCCATGATTATCTCAACACTCCTACCATTCTTGAGGAAATTGTTAAACATAAAAGACGTTATGCTGATCGTCTAGCCACCCACCCAAATCCCCTGGCTGTTAAATTGCTGGACAGCAGTGAATCTGTAAATCGACTTAAGAGAAGTCAAGTAATATGAAGAGATAGCAGTGGGCAATGGCCCCTGTACCTGAAACGCCACTTTATTCACGCAACGAAACTGATAATAGTCCAGAAAGGACTGATGGCAGTTATGGAAACGAAAAAAAAAAGAAGAGGTCACAGTCTCTTTTAACCTTTTGACCGCCACAGTCATGTATAAGATGACAAACCAAAATGTGTCCAGCACGCCACGGTTCGACTACATGACAGACTTTGACGCCGAGGGCACGTTTTTGATTTTTTGACTTGTGGGGGTCAAAAGGTTAAAGTCTAAGATATAATCATGGTCAGGTCATAGGGAGACCATGCAGATGACAGAGTATGAGATGGTAATTTCAAATTATGCACCATTCTACCTGCAAAAAGTGCTGATTCTCAGCCTGTTCACCTTATTTCCTCAATACTCACAATCTAGACATTCAGTAGGCGGTATACACTGGTCCTTCATCCTCAGCTTGCCCTCGGGACAGTAGCAGCCTGGGAAGCACTGGCCGTCTTCAGTGGGACACGAGCGCGTGACTGTGCCGAACTGTGAGCATGTCGGCTCGCACTGCTTGCGGTAGCAGTCGTAGTGCACCAGGGGGGCGGGGCAGTCCGCAGCTGTGGGAAACGGAAGGGTTAAAACATTTATAAGGATTTGCAAGGTTTCGTATGACCTCTGAGGAGAAATTTTGATGTCACGGTTGGTGCAGTGGTTAAGCGATTGACTGTTGCGCTGCGTGTCGCGGGTTCGATTCGACCTACAAGTAGTTGTTTCGGGTCTGGCTGTTTGTTTTTGTATGACTTTAAATGTTTGTAAACGCACCCACAATACAGGAGAAATTCCTAGTGTGGGGCAACGTTTATTAAAAAAAAAATAAAAAAAAATAAGAGATTCAATGGGCAAATCTATAAAACTGGGATTCTCGAAGAAATTTTTTTGCCTGTAATCTAAGAAATAATGTAGCAAGTGCTATACCATTTTAGAATCCTTATTAAATGCGTCAACTTTTAATGTTACTTGCCAAACTGGCGTAGTACATTTTTTTTCAGTACAGTCTGTTAAAGTTGGGCGAAGTATCAATTTTTCATTCTTGGTTCGGATAAATGTGACATTTTCTTCTAAGTTGGAGCAGTTAGCTAAGAATTTAAAACAACAGGTTACACAAGCACTACTCAAGATTACACAAAAAAAAATCGAAAAAACTAAAGATTTGTAGCTATAGGAGCTAAAAAACCATCACAGGGTGTACAAAAAAGAAATTACTGTAATTTAAAAAATACATGACTAAGATTTTTTTATATATTTTTCTGGTAACTATTATGAATTTCACGCGGACGATTTCGCGGGCAGAAGCTAGTATCGTATATGCAAAGATTGCTAATATCTTTGTACATTCATTGATTTATCACACGGGCCTGTAGCTAAATAATAACAGCCGCACAGGTGGACCGATCAGGTTAAGCTACACTTGCCGCGGTTGGTCTGTGGATGGGTGACCATCTTTACATACCGTGACCCCTCCGTGCCTCGGAAAGCACGTTAAACCGTTGGTCCCGGCTGTCATTCGTGGATCTCTGACAGTCGTAACGGGTAGTCAGAAGCCCGAAAGTCTGACAACCAGTCTTACCAAGGGGTATCGTATTACCCAGTAACTGGGTTGTGGAGGTCAGATAGGCAGTCGCTCCATGTAGAATACTGGTATTCAGCTGCATCCGGTTAGACTGGAAGCCGACCCCAACATAGTTGGGAAAAGGCTAGGCAGATGATGGGACCAATGGCTTTACGTGCTTTCCGTGACAAAGAGGGGTCTTGATATGTAAATATGGTCACCCATCCACGGACCAACCGCGGCAAGCGTAGCGTATTTAACTTGTTGACCTGATCGATCTACCAGTACGGCTGTTATTACTTTGCCACAAGCTCCTCAGTACAAGATAGAAGATACTTGACTCGCTGTTGAAGTTCGCTAAATAACCTTCATATGAATACTCACGGTACGGGGGTGTAATACCCCCGTGCCTCGGAAAGCACTTAAAGCCGTTGATCCTGCGCCTGAACTCTCCCCGGTCGTGTCGGATTGCCGTCCCATCGGACTATGAGAGTAAAGGAACAGAGAGTGCACCTGTGTTTGCGCACACACTTGTGCACTATAATATCTCCTGCGTACCTGGCTAATCTCCATTGAGATTGGCCACCGTGACCGAAAATGGTCGTGGAGGCTATTATTATGAATACTCACGGCAGTCCATCATCATCCTCCAGTTGGACAGGTCTACATTCTTGTCAGCGGCGAGACACTCGGCCACCAGCTGTTCCACCAGCAGACAGCGACACTCCTCCTCCGTCCGATGGGTTCCGTTGACGATCAGTTGGGAGCACTCGCAGATCTTTTCCAAGCAGATGTTGCGCCATTTGTGGAGGTTGAGGACGTTGCCGCATTGGGAGAGAGGTTCTTTCCTGGCGAGAGGATTAGATAATTATGTGATTATGAAGCGTCACATAAAAACCTTTTTTTTTTTTGTAATCCATACTAATATTATAAATGCGAAAGTGTGTCTGTCCGTCTGTTAGCTCTTCACGCTTAAACCGCTGAACCGATTTAGATGAAATTTGGTATAGAGATAGTTTGAGTCCCGGGAAAGGACATAGGATAGTTTTATCCCGACACTTATGCGGGTGAAACCGCGGGGCGCAGCTAGTATTCCTATAAAAACTAGTCCACGATGACCCTTGCTACAATAGTTTAAGTACGATAAATTCTGTGATTTATTTAAATTGCGCCTCTTTTTATTAATTTAGTATTGCTTTGCTAGTCAGGCTTGGCTCAAAGTTCTCCAGGACTTTTATACTCACGGCAAGTCTGAATTAGGACGTGGAATGGAAAAAAGGAGTTTTGCTACCTGATGATTATATATAAGAAAAAACCGGGCAAGAGCGAGTCGGACTCGCTCACCGAGGGTTCCGTAACATCCGGGTTTATGCATAAGGTTTATGTTTATGAATTTTTTTTTTTTTTTTTTTTTATACTTGTTGAATAAAAGGTAAATTGCGGTTTACGATTTATGACGTATTAAAAAAAAAACACTTACTAGATCTCGTTCAAACCAATTTTCAGTGGAAGTTTACATGGTATTGTACATCATATATTTTTTTTAGTTTTAGCATTCTCTTATTTTAGAAGTTACAGGGGGGGGGGACACACATTTTACGACTTTGGAAGTGTCTCTCGCGCAAACTATTTAGTTTAGAAAAAAATGATATTAGAAACCTCAATATCGTTTTTGAAGACCTATCCATAGATACCTCACACGTATGGGTTTGACGAAAAAAAAATTTTTTAGTTTCAGTTCTAAGTATGGGGAACCCCAAAATTTATTGTTTATTTTTATATTTTTGTGTGAAAATCTTAATGCGGTTCACAGAATACATCTACTTACCAAATTTCAATAGTACAGTTCTTATAGTTTCGGAGAAAAGTGGCTGTGACATACGGACGGACAGACAGATGGACAGACAGACAGACAGACAGACAGACATGACGAATCTATAAGGGTTCCGTTTTTTGCCATTTGGCAACGGAACCCTAAAAATTGGCAGGATTTTATAGTGCACTGGATTTTCAACTAACGTAAGCACGTAACCAAAGCGGATCAGAAGCTCCGATACGGTGACTCGGCTACGGCTAGGCGATGCCGCGCTTACGTCTCGCCGACCGCTGGTTGATGGTGCAGCAGGCAGGCCGGAGGGGGGAGAGAGGCAAGGGTGGACGAAGAGACGTAAGCTCGGGTACGGAGAGACGTAAGTGCGGGTACGGAGAGACGTAAGCTCGGGTACGGAGAGACGTAAGCTCGGGTACGGAGAGACGTAAGCTCGGGTACGGAGAGACGTAAGCTCGGGTACGGAGAGACGTAAGCTCGGGTACGGAGAGACGTAAGTGCGGGTACGGAGAGACGTAAGCTCGGGTACGGAGAGACGTAAGCTCGGGTACGGAGAGACGTAAGCTCGGGTACGGAGAGACGTAAGCTCGGGTACGGAGAGACGTAAGCTCGGGTACGGAGAGACGTAAGCTCGGGTACGGAGAGACGTAAGCTCGGGTACGGAGAGACGTAAGCTCGGGTACGGAGAGACGTAAGCGCGGGGACGACGAGCGGTAACGAGGCGAGGCGATTACGTTATGATTCCGATTAGTGTGCGTTGTAGTAGGGAGTTTCATACAAAGAAAACTGAATGGCTCAAGTTGATACGGTGACGATCCCTTTCCGAGTTGATCTGTGTGCTATGACCTTCACACGTATAAGTTCCTTAAGCCTCTTCCTCTTCTTCTTCTTCTCTTCCTCACGTCATCTTCTTCATCACGGAAACGTGTTTAAATGTCGTTTGGCGCCTAGTCTTCCTACACCAAACACAATACTTACGTAATAACTTCACAGAGCTCCCAAGCCTTCTTCTGCTTCTGATCGGAGATGATCTTGGTCTGGCACGCGTTAGCAGGTAGGCCAGGCTTTGCCCACGCTCGGCCAAACTCGTCGATGCTGGTCGCCAGCCTGCCGTCGGGAAGACGTCTGTCGTTGTTAGGCTCGCCGTCGAAAGCGCCGCAGAGACCGTCTACTGCCCCCATGTAGCTTTTGAAGACCTGGTAAGTTTCGGAGAATATGTGAGACCCTCAATTTCACTGCAGGACATGAGAGAGGCCACAATTTGGAAGTAATTGGTATGTTCACTGACTTCTAGGATTTATTTGTTCATCCAGTTTAGTTTTTCTGCTCACTTAACTACTTTATTTTTATCCGACGACTGCCCCAAAAGGAGGGTAATGTTTTTCAATTTAAAACTACACAGTTTATACAAGTATTCAAACTATTGTTCAAACTTTTAAATTTTTATAAGCATCATTATTTCTTTTTGACGTGTAAAAGTGTTTTTTTAAACAATTTACAGAAATACAATATCATTGTGGTCTGTGTATTGATGCATTATAGTTTTAAACATAGGTTAAGATAAAAATCGAATTTCTTTAATGTCACTTACGATAAGGTCGTACTGGTTAGCTAATACAGATATTTGAATACAATGACATGATATAATTGGAATAAATATGGCCAACTAGAGAACACCCACCAAATATTGGAATTGTAAAGATATTCCTCTTCTTTTAAGTCTTTTTAAAAAAAAACTAAAACTCACCCCAATCTTAATATCTCCTTCAGAACTATACAGCACGGTAAAGTTGTACTTCCTGGACTTGATAGCGATTCCACTGCCAAGCCGGTCCACGTTGAAGCTGTTCTTCTGGAAGCAGATCTTGCTGGTCTGTTCCACCGTATACTCGTAGTTGTCGTACTCGATCATCATGTTCGGCTTCACTAGGATGAGCTGGTCGTCTTGGAGAATTAGGAGCTCGTTTTGGCAGCCGTCTAGGCGGCATTTCTTGCGGACTGTGGGGAAAAGTTTGTTTTAATTTTTGATGAATAGTTTTGTGTCAGCCCGTTCATACAATTTAGTGTTCTTTTCATTAAGGTAGATATTTTTAGGCTGTGTGTCAAGGTAACAAGTTATTTTTCAGCCAAAGAATTACGAAACATTTCGCCGAATTTATTCTGATTATTATCATATATAGATAATTTTACTAGTTTAACGTTTTTGGTACTGCTGTCGCCCTCAGGGTGATTACCGCGCGCTCCGTGAAGCCTTGGTGAAGCCTCCGGACGAAGAACGAAGGCAATTATTACGCCCACTGGCGTGGCGCACACAATAGGCATAACGGACCCTGTGCATGGAGGCTGATGAAACCGTGGCGCATGTGCTCTTTGAGTGCGCAGGCGTCACCCTGCCAGATTAGCTCAGAAACCCTCGTGACACCCAGATCTTAACAAATATTCTCAACAGACCAGGAGACTTGATCAGCTTCTGGAGGGAGTTGGTCTGGTTGGAATAGCCACCGACGACCGCCATGGCCCACGCACAATGGTCCACTTGAAGGACTAAGTGCGGAAACCAAACCCCTTTTTTTTTCTTTTTTTTTTTGGGAAATAATCATATGACCCCTCCCGCTCTGGGCGGAGCGGAAGGTAGTATCAGACTCTTACTGACTAAAACCCACCCGTGTTCCTTCCTTAGCCCTTTATGTTCCGGGCCAGCGGTAACCCTTTCGGACAACCCCGCTGACCAAACCGAACCCCTTAACATAGAACATAGAACGCCCAGTGGCGCAGTAGCAGTGGCAGTAACGGTATTTCACGGAGTTTCCCTCGTATTTTAAAAGGACTTGTGAGTCACACATCTACCTTCTGTTTTTTTTAAACTTCTCTGCATTTTTAATGTATGCAGCAGATTTTTTACGATTACAATGAACCTGTTCATAAATGGTGCTATTGCTCATGCCACCACTTTATTTTCACCCAGAAAAAAGGCCACTTTGAAGAATCATAAAAGGATAACATTATGAATCATAATATAGCGAAGACAGTCCGTGTTTTTCTTTTTTTCGCTGCTTTACGTAGGTATAATCAAAGAGATTGGGATTGGATTTGGATTGGATTGATTGGTATTTTAGCACAGACAAAACAAAATAACTGAAAAATCCTTCACCAATGGGATTTGATAGGATTAACTTAACAGTTAACTGTCGATTACGTTATCCTTTTATGATTCTGCAAAAGTGGCCTTTTTAGGCCCCCTGTACTTACCTAATATAGTCCATGCGTCGAATCTATTCTCCCTGGCGAGGATGTGGAAGCAGGCGTCATACTTGTACTCGGTCCCGTCGAACGTGTTGAACGTGCGTCCTGTCACGTTGCAGAACACGGGGCGTTCGGGTGGAGGCACGCACTCGTACCTGATGGTGGGAATAAGAATGGAAGGTGTAATTCTTCTTGTTTACAGAAACTGTGATCGCCACGATGGACCGATGTAAACAGCTAGCGATTTTGCCACAAGATGACATTTAGAAAAGGGAGGATCCTCCGACCAGACGGGTGTTGTGTCTGGTGGGCTACTGCCTGTCGATTGATGGCTAGTCGCGCGGTAAACTTTGCTTGCACGATGCAGGATTTAGCGTGACGTCAGTGGGATGCTTAGTTCGTATGTGGCGATGTAGATGTCGCCACTAAATATTTACTCAACAGGAGATGTCATAAGGATCATGGGCTTAACAATCAAGGTTGACATATGCTATATCAAATAGTCTTCATTAGTCAAGTTAAAAGAACACGAGGTCAAGCCTTTGCCCAGGAGTGGGATGTCATAGTAAGTGACTACTAGTAGCAGTGGTATCACTAAGTTAATAAGTAAGTTACTTCTCTCCAATAGTCAACAAATGTGAAATAATTACAATTAATAATATGGTAAATAATTTGTAAGTTATAAGTCCATGTTAATATTGTTTCCCTTTAAATTGTATCAATTATTTTCTCTATATTTATCCAGTGTACACCTGTACTACAATGAAAATAAATTAACATGCTCAATCTGGTCATGTTAATTTAGTTTTCTTTTTCTGAAATTTCATAATTTATTTTCTCTATTTCTATTTGTATCCTGTTTACACCTATAGTATTTATATGTACATGATGTGGTCTCCTGTAATTGAAGGAATCCTTTTCATAAAATAACCTTCTGTATTATTGTGATTTATATTGAGTATCAGTATCCTTTGTTAGAGACCCCAAATAAATAATTAAGCATTATCAGAAAAAAAAAGCGTTTTAGTAGAGAGATGACGAGAGCTCATCAGGTGGTGAAATGTGTGGTGTGGTCTAGCCTACTTACTGGGGACACTTATTGTATCCTTTCGCAGCGGTATCCAACTTCAGTGAGTAGCCAGGTGGACAGGTGACTACAGAACAAATGGGCGCTGGAGTCACACCTCCAGGTTTGTAGGGAGGAAGCTTCGGGATGCACTTGAACTGCTGGCATTCTTGTTTGGGAGTCTGAGGAGTTGTGTTCACGTCTGGTTTGTCGAGTGAGAAGGCCTGGTTTGGACGAGAAGGTGGTGGCAGACCTGTGGAAGACATTGTAGTTGAGTTAAGTAACATATTTTAAAAAGACCTGGTTGGTTTTCTTCCAAAAAAGTGTTAAGCCGTATTCATATTACTGTGTTGTGTCGTGTCGTGACGCCTTCTGACGCAGTTTTAGCCAATCGTAACTCGTTGTGATTTTACGTAGTCCTGAACAGATTCGTTTGATTGGTGTATATCGAGTCACGGCACAACACGACACAGTAATGTGTCTGTGGCATTAGTTGTTGTCTGAGTAGAAAACAACTTATTAGATTTTTTCTCTTAAGCATAGCGTAAAGTTTTTTTAATGACTTCTAAAGAGAGAAAAGAACTTTCTTGAGACAGATTAATGGTTTACAGTTTTACTGAAGTGCTGGTAAGGGTATGTCCGACTAGTTCTTGATACGAACGGAACACTCAATCAAGAGTTTGTCACACGTATTTATACCAGAAACACTTAGTTCAAATACCAATCGTGAATCAATTTTGAAAATTGTATTTCAAAATTGATTCCCCATTAGAATTTTGTTTGTGGAAATCAACAAAATATATCCTTACCATAACCTCCTTTAGAGTATCCTCCCTTAGAGTAACCGCCCTTCGAGAATCCAGTTTTGGCGTATCCACCCTTGGAATATCCTCCTTTAGAGTACCCTCCTTTCTGGTACCTTTGGTAGGAGTATCTAGGTCTTGGCGGTGGCAGTTCAGTAGCAGAACCGTATGAGGGTCGAGAGGAACTGGGTTCAGTGGTGGTGTAATGGATGCTGTAGCCTGGTGGACATTCTACTTTCGGACATACTAGAGCTGAAAGAAATTGTGGTAGTTAAGATTTTGTTAAGGTTTTCGGCCTTATTACAAAACAAGGCTTTTCCGTAGACATTGTTTAAACCACAGCCATATTTGCTATAATAACGTAACTATGATCGAAATAAACTTCAGACAACTTAGGCCGGTACCAAGTTGTCAGTTTTGTATTAAGAACTTTTTCTTTGTCGGAATAAAGCTTAAAATACAACAACTTGCTCGAAGGTTTAGACTCTGGCTATAGTTAGATCTTGTTTTGTAATAAGACGGTTTAGGTTTGGTAAATTTTAAGTTTTTATGTTGAGTTGTGTGTTTGTAGTCATAAATTTGGAGTCAATTGGCCAATTTAAAGTCATTTTGGTGTTGTGTTATTTGTCTTTCCATATTAAAATGATCAAGTCATGGTCAATGACGACGGTGATCACTATTTTTGGGTTGATACCCAAGGATGATAGAAAATAATCATCATCAGATTTTCGTATGTAATAGGCAAAATAAATTTCTTGGTCATGATCTTTGCAATGTAAAGGTTTGGCGACTAGTTAGCAAATTAAGGACATTGTTTTTTTTTCAATTACAATGGGCTCAATCTCAATTCATGGTAATAATAAGTCCTTACCACGTGGTTTAGTATACATTTTGTGGTACAATTTAGTATGCCCATTGGTTTTGAGGAGACGAGGTCGGGAAGCTCTCCTTCTTGAGGATGCTAACATTCTTGGAATGGGCCTAGACTGGCCAGCAATATTGTATCCTAAAACCATATACACATCATTGTTTTTCGTCCAATTCAATACCGATTAAATAAGTCAAAAAAAATTTCGTCATCAGAGTCCAGTCAAGTTGTTAGCCCGTGACGCGAAAGCGCCCCTTATCTAAAATTGCGCTCACCGATGCGATCTACTGCGACTTTTTTGCCGCACGTATCATCGAAAAATTAGCATTTTGTGACTAAAATAATTTATCACTATAAGTACTTACTACTAACGTAAATGAACTTAGGCGTCGACAACGTGCTGCTCTTGTATTTGAGTACTGCTGCAGTTGACTCTGCTGTTGACACGTGTTGCCCGTGTGTGTAAGCACTTATACATAGACATGGATAAAAGAATTGCTTGCAACAAATGTTTGTGTTGTAAAGACACAAAACATTGTCCTACAACTCTTCCACAGTTATGCTGGATTTACAAAGAGTTTCAAAGAGTTGAGATCACTGTTGAAAGTAAAGGTTGCTGGCCTACGAAAAACTACAATTTAAAAGTTCAAGCTGCCACGCTTAAATGAAATTGGGCCGGACACATCTACCACAACCACATGTCAGACGATCAATGGACCAAACTTACGACCCAGTAGGTCCCGCTTTAAGGCAAACGACAACGCGGCAGGCCCAGACAGAGAAGGCGGGATGAGATGGACTCCTTTATTATAGATTGGTCTTTAGCAGCTCGGAACAGAGAGAGGTGGAAAGAGAGTAGGGAGGTCTTTGGCTAGCAATGGAACAATAATGGCTAGTAAAATATTAAAGGAGTTGAAAAAATATATAAAATCCGCCATCTTGGAGCGGCGGCCATATTGAAATTTTGCAATATTGAGTATTGCACATTGTATTGTTACCAGAACTATAAACAGGATACCAATAAATGGTCGAAAAATGGATAAATACGAACAGTACAAGATAAATAAAAGCTTGTACGTAATAAAAATGATGTAAATACAATTAAAGTCACTCAATCCAACACTACTCACGTTTAGGCGTAGTTACAGCAGCAGCAACTGTAGCCGGCGTTTGAGTGCTAACAAACACAGGTTCAGTGACCGTTGTCCTCGGCGTGGTGACCGTGCTGGTCGTGCAGTCCTTCTCATCGTCAGGGCAGTCTTGCAGGCCGTCGCACCACTTCTCAAGAGGAAGGCAGAGCTTGCTTGTGGGACAGATCTTGGTACCAGCGGGACAAGGCTTGCAGGTGCATTCGCAGGTCGATGGGGAGAGTTTTGGTACTAGGTCCTAGAGAGGAAAGTATGGAGTTTACCTATAGTTGAAATAACTGTCTGTGGTTTTAATTCGCATCATAATATGCGAAGTTGTTTATGTAACCGTGTTAAAAGTGTGCTTCTCAGAGTCGTGTATAAGTACTCAAACGTTAACATATAACAAAATAAACAATAATTACTTCGCCTTCCATCACAGAGATGGCGTCTGAGTCCCAGCAGTCGTAACTTTAGAGGCTGATAATGGATGTCATCATCTGCCTAGCCTTTTCCCAACTATGTTGGGTTCGGCTTCCTGTCTAATCGGATGCAGCTGAATACAAGTATTCCACATGGACTGACTGTCTATCTGACCTCCAAAACCCAGCTACAAGGTAATACGATACCCCTTGGTAAGACCGAAGACACATGGTACATAGAGGGCGCCACGTTAAGATTATGCACCACCTAAAAAAAATTATTTGGCCGCCGCTGCTTTAGACTCTGCGGAATACGCGACAAGAAGTCTCGACGAAGCTTCCCAGACGCTGCCCAGCCCAGCTGAATTCTTCTGTTAACCTCCTTCTCTACTCTGTTAATCGTTCGTTACTGTTTTATAACTTACCGGTGCACAGTTACATTTGTTAACAGGCTCGCACGCGGTGATACCTCCGAGCTTGCACACGCATTCATCGCAGTTGGCACCACGGAACGTTGACCCTACTGGGTACCTGTTGAATTAAACATGCCATATTTTATAATCTGCTCACTAATTGCGGAACACAGTCACAATCATAATCCCCTTTCATTTTGACAATTCGAAAGTATTTATTGTGTTATTTACGCAAACTTTCCGTACGCAAAATATGAGCATTGACGTGGAGTTGCGGACATCAGCCCGTATTACTTATTACCTATTACGCAAACTTTGTCACGCAGACGATTTTTTCAAACATAGCAACTAAACTAACCATTAGTTTAGTTTTTTTTTCCAAATGACTGTGTTTGAGTTACGCAAGTGCTGGATTAGTACTTGAATTATTTACGTAAGCAAGAGAAGTCTAGTAAAAAATTAGACTTCAACCGAATTTAAAAAGGAGGAGGTTCTCAATTTGTTAGATAACTTAGAAAACGGCTAGAGAAAACAATAAGCGTTGAATTAAGGTTTTTATGATAATCTGTACACGTTGTGTTAAAATTCAAGTAGCAAACAAAGCAAGAACAGTTTTTCAGCCTAGGTCAGGAGCAGTGAATGCTTATGCGAACTCCGCTCCCCCGGCCGTAAGTAGAGGTGGAACACCGCGGTGGTTTTAGCCGGTAAGGGTCCGGCATGCCCCTCTGTCACCCCCACGATGGAGAAAGTCGAGGAGTATTTCCACCGAGCACCAAAAAAAAAACCGGGCAAGAGAGAGTCGGATTCGCATAGGGTTCCGTACCATCATGTTTTTAAATTATTATCGGCGAGGCCTATATTCGTCAGAGAGTTTTAACACTGTGCACTGCGGTGTAGAATATTGCAGTTTTATGTCAGCGCCATCTCTTGACCAATAGTAGAACTAATGTAACTTTTGTTGATGATTTCTGAAGAAGTGTGCTATTTAGAGACTTCGTTTTATTTTTCCAGTAATCTTTACATAAACTTCTATCACATAGAATTATTTCAGATTTTTCTCTTTGCAAACTTCGGAGATAACGGGGGGAGGGGGGACAAACGGTATTTTTTTTTTACATTTTTCATCAAAAGTCGAAAACTATGCGGCTAATAAAATAATTAAAAATGTTTGAGAATGTGCAAACTGCGCTCTTTCATTTGATGCCCTTTCATGTAGCCTCACTTCGAATTTTCAGACCCCCTTTCAGTCCATGTTGCAAAAAATATACATATATTTTTATTTCTTTCTTATTTGCAAAATAGTTGGGCAAACATCATCTAAAACAATTCCAAATTTTAAATAGATAGCTTTGGTAGGTCTTGAGATATCCAGCTGTGACAGACAGACAGACTGAGTCTCGCCATAAGGCTTCCGTTTAACCATTTTGGTACAGAACCCTAAAAAGGGCTCAGCCATATCTGGTGCCAATAATTTCCTCTCTTCAATTACTTTTTCAACTGTTTGCACTATACTCACGACATAAACGACTCGATACACGGACACTGGTCCCTCGTGACGCAGTTCTCTCCGTCGTAGTACTTGGCAGGTGCTTTGCAGTTACAAGCGTCTTCCTCGGTCTTCTGTACTCCGGGACAAAGCTCGCAGGTAGTACGCTCTGTGACTATTGGTTCGCGGTACCGGGATGTTGTTACTTCTGGTAGCTTCTCGGTTACGGCTACAGGAAGAATATCTATGGTTAATCACAATTTTGTTGTGCGTAAATCTACAACGTTATTTTTAGTATATGCGAAACCTGAATATAGTTTGTTCAGAATAAGTAACTGAATCGATTCCAATAATTTTTACCCCATGTTATAATTAGTCCCAAAAATATTTAAAAAGGTTAAAAGTTGGACACCGAGCGACACTGTGTAGGTTATCAAATCTCCGCGCCGAACGGTTAGGTACCTAGGTACTATTATCAATGAGCGCAAGGCGGCGCGGGTGAGCATGTTTTTGTACGGACAAACAGGTACTTAACTTAAAAAGCTTATAACTTTGTGATTTTTCATGATACAGTTTTGAAATTTTGTACATAGATTCTTTACATAAAAATACTAGACACGTGTTTCGGGTTTCGCATATACTAAAAATAATGTTGTATATACTAATAATTAAGGCGCTATCTCGAAAATAAATCGTAGCGACTGATCTACTAAGCGAGAGAAAGTGATGCAATTACTTTTGAAACGCAAAAGAAGAGAGGTGGGTATAATGTGTGTGCGCTCTGAATAAAACGACGTATGTGCGACGAATTTACTCCTTTTTTTAACAAAATAAATGAATTAAATTTGATATGATAATTCTCTATGTTTTAAAGTAAATTCCGTGGTGTCGAAAAATGTAAAAATTTAGATATAACTTTTTATATACAATTTTTTTGTATCGAGAAAAATTAATTGAATCGTGTATTCCTTTTACGTGATACTAGACCAAAGAGTAAAAAAACCTAAACCAAAATGTTAAATCCCTGTTCCACATACTTAACAAGTTACACGAAATAGAAAAACCACAATTTTTTCAATATAATTATCACCTTAAGCTAAGAGTTTGTTTATTCATTTGAACACGCTGATCTCTGAACCTACCAGTCGGATTGAAAAAAAACTAAATGTATATTCCTATATTCAATGTTAAAATACAAAGAACTCACGGTAAGGCTCAAAGCAGCCAATAGGCTCAATCCTCATTTCAATATTATCCTTCCACGTCAAAGGTAACACCTTTAAGTACTGCGCATGTATCGGGGGATAGAACTCTGTAACTTCTGTGGTATCTTTATCAAAGTTCCCTGGGAACACCTGGTCTGCCCCCTTACTGTCCACGATAGGGTTGAAGGTGGATAAGTCTGAGGTGTACATTATCTTGAAGGTGGAGACCCACCCTGAGGGACCGCCTTTAGATTTGATGCCTGTTATGTTCCGCGGTGAGGTGAAGTTGAACTGGGGAAGGAAAAATGGTTGTTAAATTCAAAATGAATGGTCTACCTTAGACTATTTAAACCTAAGTTTCAAATTAATATTATTTCATGTTAAACAAATATCAACTTAATTACCATTAAAATAAAGTTGATATTTTTTTCCAGTTGTTGTTATTTCAAGTTAAACAAATATCAACTTTATTCTAGTAGGAATTAAGTTGATTTCAGAGTGACTAGCACTATTGAAAAAGTTATTAAAATGTTTGAAGTTATAGCGTAAACTGAACTTTATTGTGTAGGATTTAAAGTTATTTTTCCATAAACTCATATTTGTTTACATTTTTGGCAAATAAATCGCGAATGCAGATTACAGATAATCATCAAGTCATGACTTTAAAAAAATGAAATACGGGTCATTTTCGTAAAGCTATACATGCATAATCAGCCTATTATAATGTTCCCACTGCGGGGATACACCAGCCACCTCTCAGTTTTTTTTAGATTTGATTTGCAAGTGGTCTCGGGGCGATATGAAAATGCGCCATACTTCTTACTACGATGAAAACGCCTACAATTCCCGGTTGTAAAAATGGCACATCGAGTTATTAAAAACAAAATCGGTCAAGTGCGAGTCGGGCTCGAAAAAACTCCGAAAAAAACCCGACAACTTTATTTTATTGTTACAGCTGCAATAGAAATACACACTTTGCGAAAATATCAACTGTCTACCTATTACGGTTCATGAGATACAGCCCGCTGACAGTCAGACGGACGGACAGCGGAGGCTTAGAAATACGGTTCCGTTGGCACCCTTTGGGTACTGAACCCCAAAAACCGTTTGGAGAACGTCGTATCTGCCAGTCAGTTTCTAAAGCTCAATTTGTCATATTTACGCTCGGTATTGTAGTCAGAGAAATTCTTTGTTAAGCAAATTGACTCTTCCGTATTTCATACAGACAATTTAAATTGGTAGTCAATTAGCTTAACAATTAATTTCCCTGACTTTACATTTGTTCAAGATTTGAGGGTAGACAACTAGATTCATAGATAGATTTTCAAAGTGCAATCATTTTTAGCGAGAACTATTGCTGCAATGTCCAGAAAAGCTCAAGGAGGTTTTTATATAAATGTGTATGTTTCATGAGTCCTAACCATGATCCATTCCCCAGGAGTACTGTACAGCGGCCTCCAGCCCCTGTCTCCGTCCAGCTTGAAGTACTGCCGCGCATCATTGTTGGAGCTCACTTCTATCATCTCCACTGGAAGGTTAGCGCCTAAGCCGAGAGGATCCATGCAGCGTTCGGGAGGGGGCTGTGGAAAGATGGGAGAAATTATTGTTTGAAATGTCCAAGGAGATAACTATCTCAAAAGTAATTAGGGCCCTGGAAGAAGTTCTTCAACGTTGAGGTACACTTGCATCACTATATGCAAACGCATTTAAGAGTGCTAAACATATTTAAAACATCATTCTGACTACGTCATCTTCAAACGATTGATTGAAACAAAACGATGTTTTAAATATGTAGGCTAGAAGAATCATTGTTATTGGTTGGTTAAAGTCGATTTAGTAGACTGTAGAACTTTGGTTGATGATTTATCAATAGTTGAAGACAAGGACTTTGGCAATAATTCCTTCTGCACATGTGGCTTCCCTGGTAACTCATTAACGGCATACTATGTAAATGTCTATTAACTGCTCTCAAATTACGATGATAATTTTTTATTTATTATTTACATACTTCTATGAGCTAATCTTTTTATTATTTGACATTATTAGTACAGACAATTCTAATTTTTTACCTCTTTATTAGTGGTTGTAATGACAATCATATAACTTGGACTTGGTTTTAGTAGGTTTTTATATTTTACTAGCTGCGTAATTGTCGATCCCGTGGAAATATCGGGATAAAAAGTAGCCTATATGTTAATCCAGGGTGTCAGCTACCTCCATACAAAATTTCATCAAAATTGGTCCAGCCGTTTGAGCGTGAAGAAGTAACAAACATATAAACACACACACACACTCATAAACTTTCGCCTTTATAATATTAGTGTGATTTTTTATTTATCCTTTTGATACTTAGATTCTAATTTTGTAAATGTGAGGAGGCCTTGTAGATTTTAGATCTGTAGACCATTTTTTATTTTATCAAGTACCTGGTACCTACTTGTTGACAGACCTACGCTGTCCTCCCATAACTACTGTAATTTGAAAACATTGCAATTATTTAAAAAAAAAGAGTAACGACCAATTGGAACCGTGCACCTAGCTTCTGACGTTTCATACGTGCCCATGTAGGTTATGTGAAATAAAATATTTTGATAGACAAAATAATATCGACTTTGTGAGTGATGAAATAGAGAAGATTTTTTTACCGCTTTGATATTTTGTCGATAACAGTGGTTAAGTTTATTTAAAGGTTGACTTGAGATCAACAGGTGAAGTTAAAAATATTAATTTTTATTACTTAGTGGAAACAGCGCTTCTTAGTTCTTTAACATTTTCAGTCCATAATATTTCCACTGCTGCATGCTGTGACACAGTCCAAAAAAAAAACAGGCAAATACAAACAGTGGCACTCCGGGAGTTCCGATCGAAGTGAAAACAAAACACAAACAGAATACTTTGCCACTCACTGACATATCGGATATACATTAAAACCGAGTACACCCCGAGGACAGCCAAACACATTCGAAGCGGGTATTTTGTTAATCGTCTTATATATAAAACATGCGCGGTGTCGCTTACGGTAACAGGGTCGCGAGTTCAATGGTTTTTTCCTATCTCAAAAAATGCCCAACACAAAGAAAGAAGAAAAGAAGTTTTCACTTCAAAATTGTAGACCTAACGAAGAGCAGAGCAACTGCCCTGTTCTTTGTAGAGACGCCAGCACATCAAGCTACCCAAAACTGTCAAATTATCCCAATCAACTTTGAACCTTGTGCTTCAGCGATAAAGTTGAAAATCTATTAAAGAAATTTGACAGATTGTAGTAGCTTGACGTGCTGACGTCTGTACGTTACGTATGTTGATTCTATGTTCAAATTTCCAAAAATATCGATGGATAATAATAATAATAATCCATTCTATTATTTTAAATTAAATAAAACTTACTTGAACAGTAGTGGTCGTAGTGTCCATACTAGACGGTTCCCTGCAGCCAATGAGCTCGAACCTGACGGCGATCTCTTCGTGCCACGTCAGAGGCTGCACGCGGTACACCTTGGCTTCTATTGGAGGCACTATCATCTGCTTTGATGGGGTCTTATGGTCTACTGGGCCGCGGAATACCTGGAGAAATAGATAGTAAAAAAAAAGAATTAGGCGGAGCATCAGCACATTTTGAACGTCAAACCATACGCCAGCCCACAAAACGCCCTTCACCACTTCCCAGTAAAGAAGAAAAACATAAACATCATAGCGCTTGTATTCCTACATAGGGGCATAAATAAGTGTATAATACACCCTCATTTCACCAGCAATGTTTAAGTCCCATTCAAGGCTATTTCAGCCATGAATTAATCAATTGCCATCAAACGAGCACAAACAAAGAATTCGGGCTGCTACAAGAAATTCTTAGTGAAAAAATCCAATAACATACACTGCAGTTTCACTTCCAACTCTTGAACCAATGGGGCAGGGTTTTTTTTTAAATATAATCATTCACTATTCATATACAGGGTTATTGGTAAAACATTAACAACCTCTTAAAAGGTTATTGTACTCATCATTATGAACAACTTTTACTATGGAACTGAAACCTGAAATCGCAAAAAAAAAATCTGCTGTTCCCCTGTATTATCCCTGTATTAACCCTATATTATCTTCAATATTCACTGTGCACTTCTCAAAGGGTTGGGCAGAGGTGTTCAGAAGTTTCTCACCTTCGGCTTCCCATCAGGTCCATTAACAGTGGAGAAGGTGTTGCCATCGTCTCCGTACAACACATGGTAGCTGGTGACGTACTGGTCGAAGAGCGGGCTGCCCTGCATCACCACGCCATACACAGGCTCCCGCCGAGGAAACTGCACTTGGATGTACTGGTTCGTGTCCTGGGTTGCTGGGTTCCAGCTGCCGGCTAGGTAAAATTGACAGTTGAAGTAAAATGTAGTATAATTTTAATTTTCAAAATATTTTTTTGAATGGTGACGTTTATTATTTTTTTCATAAATGTACCGAGGCGGACTTAATGCCATAGGCATTTTCTACCAGTCAACCTTCACACATTACACAAAACTGTTTAAACCAAAAAATGGTTATTTTGCTGTGCAAACAAGGCTGGAATGTTTGTGAATGCCTGATAAAGATGTCCGATTTCAAGAATATATATAATTGAGAAAATCGGCAACCAACTTATGTGAGATGTTGCAAAACTCAAAACTTCATTTATTTCAATTAAACCAAAGACAAATGCTTAAAAATTTATTCGTCGAATTTACAGGCACTTTTGAATTGTCAAGGGGTCGGTCAGTCAGAAAGATGAAGCTAGTTGCCCATTCCAAAGCGTATGGAGAAGAACGGGCAAGAAACTCCATGGACACTCTTTTAAATCAAAATAATATGGTTACAAAGTCTTGTTTGTAAAATCAACCAATCACACAATTGCACCATTGAATATACGTTGAAATTGAAAACGTTTCTGAAAGTAGCCGACTTGAGACGGACAAAAACTAAAGGCGCCAAAGAGTGTAGGTGAAATCAAAGACTACAATATAATGCGGGTTGACATCTAATTGGCACTAAGACAGCTTTCAAAAAGCCAAAATAACATATATTAATTTTTTACTCGTATTACCTGTGACATCAAGGGGATGACCGTTGAGCTTGGCGTACTGTGGCTCAAATAGTCCGCTGGCAATGGAACTGGCACTGAATGAGGAGTCAGGGAGGGGCTGGTCTCCAAACATGAGGTCTTTGTAGCTGCAATAGAGAGAGAAATTTAGGTTGGTGTTGATATTGAAAAAATAAACTTATAATTTTAATGAGGGTTGCATGCTGACTATTGTCATAGTTTATAATTATACAGTATCCTAACCTAACTAATATTATAAATGCGAAAGATAGTTTGTTTGCTTGGCTTTCACGCTAACACGGCTGAACCGATTTTGATGCACACAGATAAACCATGATCTAGGTAAGGACACAGGCTATTTTTCATCCTGGATCGCAGACAAAGTCGCGGGCACTAGCAAAATAAGCTTAAGTCATAAATCACATTTTGGACATGGTGAAAACCTTGACAAATACGCTCACAAATATGATACCCTAGTGGCGAGGGCTTTGCCACTGGGTAGTCTAAGAAAATTTGATTAAGAGCTGATTTTTCTAGCGACAGATAATATTTATTGGTTTAATAAAATTGTCATCTGACAGTTTTTGTATGGAAGAACTGTCATAAATTCAAATTTATTCCTTTAATTAATAAAATTATCTGACGTTGGAAAAATCAGCCCTTTAACATAAATGGCAGGCAAAAATAATGGAAACTATATATTATACACCGGCTGACTTTTCTTACCCTCTGTACAAAAACAGGGTATATAAGGTGAACGGAGTAGAAGCTTATGGCACATTTTTTTTTAAATTCTTTCTTTATATTGAGCTTCCGCCTGCGGCTTCGCCCGCGAGGTATGTCGATAAAAACTATCCTATAGCCTCCCCCTGGATGCAATCTATCTCTCTGCCAAATTTTATGGAAATCCGTTCAGTGGTTTAGGCGTGAAAAGGTAACACACAGACAGACAGACAGAGTTACTTTCGATTTTATAATATTAGTATGGATGGTATGAATATCTATCTATTTATATAAAAGAAAGTCGGGTTAGTTACTCCATTAATAACTCAAGAACCACGGGACCAATTTGTATGATGTTTAGTTTCTTGGATTTTTCTCCGCCCCGAATAGCAGAATAACTATTAAAACATGGGGAAAATTCACAAAGAAAAAATAAAAAAAAAGATTTTCTCATACATTTTGTATGATTCGGCTTTTATGATTCTGAGGCGGTACGAAGTTCGCTAGAACCAAAAATTCATTAGCCTATCAATAAATACGATTACTATTTAAAATAAACTTTTCATACTAAAACAAGTCTCACCTGTCAGGATTACACTGAGGCGGCGGAGACACAGTACTCGTTATAATCAGTGGAGCAGCAATCGTAGTCTTATGCACAGGCTCAGGCGTAGTTACCGTAGTCGGCGTCGTAGGCGTAGTCTGCGTAGTAGGCGTAGTCACTTTTGTACTCTCAGTCTCTTCAACCTCGGTAGTTGATGCTAGTGAGATATATAGAATACTGTAGTATCGCACCAAAAAAAGGTACATAAAAAGAAAATATGGATGCTTGTTTATCACATTTAGCGATTTTTGCCAGACACTATTTACAATAAAAAACGTCAATATTAAACGTATTTTTA
Source organism: Mesoligia furuncula (assembly GCA_916614155.1). Taxonomy (NCBI): domain Eukaryota; kingdom Metazoa; phylum Arthropoda; class Insecta; order Lepidoptera; family Noctuidae; genus Mesoligia; species Mesoligia furuncula. The sequence goes on from OU744803.1 coordinate 26,059,586, forward strand.
ATTAGTTCGCGAAACTTCACTGTGATTTTAGCAAATCATTTTATTCTTGTTCTATTGTTATTAGGGCGAGTCATCATCATCATTTCAGCCAAAGAACGTCCACTGCTGGACATAGGCCTCCTCCAAAAGGGGGGGGGGGTTTGCCATAATCGCCACGTTTGGCAGGCGGGTTGGCGATCGCAGTATGGTATGGTGGTGGAATGCATAGAGAACGCTGCTGCCCATTCTCCGGTACGCCCCTTAGTCGCCTTTTACGACACCCACGGGAAGTATGGGGTGGTGGTATTCTTTAAGTCCGGCACCACACAGACAATTAGGGCGAGTATTACCGCGTTAAAGAGCTGTCACTGCCAATATTTCACAACAATGATAACTAATTTAGATATGCCAATCGGTGATTTCATTGGTGAAATTCGCCTTTAGACACCAATACCTAAATCTTCCGTGAAGTTTCACCAACTAATTGAAAAAATAACCTGTTTACTTTAATAATCACACACGTACTTGGTTCCTTGCAGCCAATGAGCTCAAACCTGACGGCGATCTCTTCGTGCCACGTCAGCGGACGGATGCGCAGGACCTTGGCTTCTACTGGAGGCTCTATCATCTGCTTCTTGGGAGTGTTGTTGTTTGATGGGCCTTCGAATACCTGAAGGAAATATTTTATGTACACCAGGCAAAGCTGAGTGCAGTTTGGTTTCAAATTCCAAACGATTATGAACTTTGCATACTTTGAAATAAGGTGGAAGCGCAGAAATCATAACCGCATATACTTGAACGTTTTTATTTTTATCATTATCTCAATAGGCGCAAGGTTGAAAACTGCCAAAATGAAAATCCAAGATGGCAGCTGCAAAAATGCTAAATGACGAAAATGTGTACATTTTCGCAGTTTTCATCTTGACCTCACTTTCGACTTTCACCCTCTAAACTATGAAAACGACATCCATGACGAAAATTAAAAAAAAAAATTGCTGCATGTATTTTAATTTTGACCTCACTATTGACTTTAGCACTTTGTTAAACCACGAAAACCAGAGAGAGCTCTATCTCTCTCTCCCTCTCTATCTCTTCCTTACATATAATAAAAAGTCGCATGGAGGGGGCATAACGCGTTTTTGTTACGCGAAGAAATATTTTCTACCAGTTTACTTCTACTGTCAACTCCGTAAAAGACATAGTTCTAAAAAAAATTGAGAAATATTATTGTTGTAGCTACAAACTTTCAAGCCCTTATTTATCGAAATGAATGAACCGATTTTAATAAAACTTCATACGCATAAGCAGGATACAAAGGTCTTAATAGTTAGTAGAGAACATTTTCGAAAAATAGTTTTACAGCCATATTAGACCGATTTAAAATTTTCCATAGACAGAGATTTCCAGTTATCTTTTTTTTTAAATAAGACATTTCGAAAATGCTTTTCTAATAACTTTTTAGACCTTTGTATCCTGCTTATGTGTATGAAGTTTCATTAAAATCGGTTAATTAATTTCGAATAATAAGGGGTTGAAAGTTTGTATGAAATGCCTTACGGCATAAACGCTCTTAAGTTTGCACCTGCTTGATTCTCAAATTAATTTAAATCAAATACATCCACTCGCGCCTTATAACCACAGGAATAGGCAGGTATGGAGAATTAACGAATATAGACGTTGCAAACCATGACCATAAGTTCCTACCTTAGGTTTCCCATCAGGTCCCTTCACAACGTTCAACTTTTCAGGACTATCTCCATACAAGACTTCGTAGCTGGTGACGTACTGGTCGAAGAGCGGGCTGCCCTGCATCACCACGCCGAAGATAGGCTCAGGATATGGTAAGTCCACTTGGATGTACTGGTTTGTGTCTTGAGTTGCTGGGTTCCAACAGCCGGCTGGTAAAGAGTTAAAAGAATAATAATAAGCGGAGTGATTTTTTGAGAATTTTCCCCCTTACAAGACCCATCTACAGATAAGTCAAGAAAAAAAAAGTCGTAAGCTCGATTTCAGAGGATCTTAAACGGTATTTTAGTTTTTGAAATAGTTCATTTTTACTATCTGTTTTAGACTCTCGGAGATCTATAGCAGTGAGTGATGTCATAACGTGACAAATAATGGTCAATAATGTAATGATTATGAGTTCCGGTCAAATTCATAACTAATTGCGGAAACCCGAAATTGACAAAACTGTAAAGCCCTAAACATTTTTTGTCTCACAAAAGTAATAACATCTGTAATAGCGGTATTTACACCGCCACATACGAACTACGCATCACATTGACGTCACGCAAATCCTGCATCGCGCAAGCAGAGTTTACCGCGCAACTAGCTTATATACCTGCAACAGCCTGACATGAAGCGTCGGGCAGTAGCCTACCAGACACGACACGCATCTGGTCGGAGGCCCTTTTATGGAGGATGAGTGAACTTTACACCCTGTTCCTCATACTCTATACGTCTATCCATACTACTAATATTACAACACTACTAATATTATAAATTCGAAAGTAACTCTGTCTAAACCACTGAACGAATTTCGATAAAATTTGGCAGAGAGATAGATTGCATCCCGGGGAAGGCCATAGGATAGTTTTTATTTACATACCTTGCGGGCGGAGCCGCGGGCGCAAGCTAGTTAGAATATAAACATAAACCTAACTTCGTCGTTTCTGAACAATTCGCGCGCCCGTTATAATAGTGTGTTTCTCAACGAATTTTTCTCTGTCAGCAGTTATGTGGGCCTTTTGCTTTTTTCTTTGTTGTAACCATTTCTAATAAAGTAGTTGTAAATACTTTATATTTTATTGTTTCATTATATTAAAATTTACCTGTGACATCAAGGGGATGACCGTTGAGTTTTGCATACTGCGGCTCAAACAGTCCGCTGGCGATGGAACTGGCGCTGAATGCGGAGTCAGGGAGGGGCTGGTCTCCCCACATGAGGTTCATGTAGCTGTAAGGATAAGGTGGAAATGAGAGGTACATAGTAGAGAGAAAGGAGATAGGGGAGATTTACAAGGTCCAATGTTGCTTCGGCCAACGAAAAACTGATGAATAAATTCTTCGTTTTTAAAGTAAATAAAAGTCAGTAAAACTTCTCCAGTTTTGCGAGAAAAGTGTTGAGATGATTTCAGAAGAAATCATTTCAAAACTAAATCCAAATTTAATGAAATCGGAATTTTTTAACGAAGGTAGGTACTAAAAACAGATACCTAACAAAGAAAAATTCTGATTAAAAATCTAATCTCTTCATGCAGCAGTTCTTCTAACATGAACGTGACACATTCGTGGCCAAAATAAATAGTCATAATATAAATCTGCATCTTCCTTACTCATTTGGATTACATTCAGGCGGCGTCGCCAAACCGTGCTTCAACGGTTATCATAAGACTAGAGGCTGTGGGCAGGAGGTGAGGCTCTAGGGTTGGCCGGTGAGTGGAGCCTTCTAAAGGAGTGCTAATGACCACGCATTTGCTGGAGTCACAGTGAAACTCGGTCAATCTAAATAGCTTTAGTCCAACTGTTGTTGTGTTCGGGTCAGCTTCCAGTCTAACCTGACAGGTGAATACCAGTATTTTAGACGGAGCGACTGCCTATCTGACCTCCATAACCTAGTTACTGGGTAAAACAATTTCCCTTGCTAAGATTGGTTGTCAGACTTTTGGACTTCTGACTACTCTTCTTGTTTCAGTCAAAGATCTACGAATACGCCAACGGCTTAGCGTGCATTCAGAAGCACGGAGGGGTCTCGATATATGTTATCAACCATCCACGAACCAACCGCGGCAAGCGTAGCTTAACCTTCGATCAGCCAGTGCGGTTGTTATCATTTAGCCACGAGCAATGGACCTCGTTGTTAAAAATAAATTGTAGCTGTATCTACAAACGCCACTTGCGAACAACGCGTCATACTGACGTCACACAAAATCCTGCATCGCGCAAGCAGAGTTTACCGCGCAACTGGCATATCGACGGCGAAGTGCCAATACCTCCTAACTGACATTCCTTGAATAATTCACTTTTTTTATTGTTTTGAATTTAAAAGCGTTATTGGCGTTTTATTGAAATCGCCTAAGTGTATTTTTAGTTGCAACAGTATTCAATTAAAATGTTGAAATACGTAGGTACCTCCCGACTAAACCAACGCAGTGTCTATTTTTGAACGTTTTTTTGAGGTTGTGTAAATTTTTGACTTTGTCAGTTAGGAGGTATTGGCACTTTGCCGTCGATATATACAACGACCCGACATGAATCATCGGGCAGTTGCCCGCCAGACACAACACCCGTCTGGTCGGAGGATCCTCCCTTTTCTATGGAGGATGATTAAACTTTACACCCTGTTCCTCATAACTCTATAAAATAAAAGTCCCTTACTCATCCGGATTACACTCAGGCGGCTTGACTGTCGTCGTCGGCTTCTGCGTAGTAGTGGTACGGTGTCGCGGCGTCCTGGTGCTGGGAGTGGGCAGGATGTGAGGCTCGATGATGGGCTGGTGAGTGGAGCCTTCCAGCGGAGTACTGATGACCACGCACTCGCTGGAGTCGCAGTGGAACTCGTTGTTGAGGCACTGGCATTTGATGCAGCCGTCTACTACCACGCCACCTGGCTGTTAGGGGAAAGAGGATTTTGAATGTTGGCAAATAAACAAGAGGTCTCATCCCATGGAATGTGATTATGCAAAACTCCGGCTCCATCTATCTACAAATTAAAATTGAAATTCTATTTGTTGGTAAGCGCATTACTTCAGAACGGCTGGACTGATTCGGCAATTTTTTTTTTATGTTCGTAATAGTCCGAATCAGGTACTTACGGAAAGAATAAAAAATGGAAAACTAAAAGTGCATGTCAGCTGAGCTAGTTATTAATAAATGTAGAGTAAATTTACAGCTAGTATAACCGTTTTTAACATGCATCTTTTCGAGGATTGAGTTTGGCATAACTTTACTTCGCGTTTTTTTAACAAGGGGGAGGGACTTCAGATGCGTTTGAGATCTTATGCTAGCGATTGACACTTAACAGCTCACTTTAAGCTCACTTCACCTTGGTTTTCACGATGAGTTTTGCAGAATAGCATTCAGAAGAGTTGCCAGACATCACATTTTGATGACGAACGCACGATGCACTTAGTAAGAGGTTCTATTACATAATTCTAGGTACACTTTTTATGTATCAAATCTCACTAGCATATGTGATTGGTCTTATTTTGTTTGGATAAGATATTCAATCAACCAATTACAACCACTCCATGAGATGTGACAGCAGATTTACTCTATAGAACCACCGATAGTTTATACTTATTGGAAAGTTATATCAAATTTTTCAGTAAGTACACACAGACAGAGAGTATTTAGGATAGAGGAATATTTATTTAGTTTTTTTTTGTATTTTGTGTATTTGTAGTGTTTTTAGAAATAATTTTCAGGAGTGTCGTTTCTGACATACCTTAACGATATTTCCATCAGAGAAGCAAGTACAGTCCTTCTTGGGCACGCAGGTCTTTTCGTCACGCCAGTAAGAGTCGTAACCGCACGGTTGACCAACGCAGCCTTCCACGCACATCTGTAAAAGGAAGAACATTTAGCAGGTGTCTTGTTATTAAGTAGAATATTGGCAAAACTGCTCATATTTCGAGTCGACACATACACACACACACTCACTTGAGGAGATTTGGGTGCTTTTTTTGGCGAAACCCGTTGGTATTCATTTCTATATTTTCTCATTGAAACAGGGAACTTGGTACAGGCGCCAGCACATCAAGCTACCCGAAACTGTCAAATTTCCCCAATCAAGTTTAAACCTTATGCTTTAGTGATAAAGTTGAAAATTTACTAAAGGAATTTGACAGATTGTAGTAGCTTGATGTGCTGGCGTCTGTACCTTGAAAATACTATGAGAATTTTATGTAAATAAATGAATACAGAACCCAGAAATAAATATGACACATTCTAGCAAAGTTTAGCAAGAACACTGAACGTCGTTTCTGTCACTCATATCTGGAATATAAACTTCGATTTGCATATTAACGCCAGGGTCCTGTTCTTCGAGTTCTTTGTGTCCCTACCTCTCCAATGCAGCGTCCTTTAGCTATGAGCGACCTTCGGAAGTAGTCGCACAGTCTGTCACACCGGTATGCGCATGCGCTGTACTCTTGTCCGGGAGGACAACGTGACGTGGTCGTCGTAGGAGTGTATTCCTGTGATGATCCTGGAGAGAAATAAATACCAGGTAAATTTTTTGTGGTAGGTATGAAATAATTTCTCTGACAATAATACTAGCGGGTTAATTGCGTAATACACTAACAGTATCCAATGGCTTTCATTACCGACTTCACAAAAAGGAGAAGGTACTATGTTCGGATGCTTGTATGTTTTTTTTTTTTTTGTATGTTTGTTCATCGAATACTCCGCCAATTGTCGACGGATTTTCAAAATTATTTTTTTGTTCGAAAGTAGATAGTTCTGAGGTGGTCCCACTGTCACCAAGTTAGGATCTGATGATGGAATCTTAGAGTAATCGAGGGCAACCCTCAAATTTTGTAGGCTCACTTATTGTTTTTCGCATATTTTATGAAGTATCTTGTGTATTTGCGTATGGTTGTCATCATCTCAGGTAGCTGGGCTGATGATGGAAGGTACAACTCCTTAACAGTAAGAAGTTATTCGAACGGGCAAGGACTGTTTTAGTAAATTGTTTTGATGTTTGATAGGGCCTTTGCTACATTTGATCTTATGATCATCAAGTTATGACCTGATGCTGCAGTCAGGATAGTCTGCTGAGTACCTCACTCCTCGACAAATAACAGCAGATATATCGTGTTTAGGCTTATTGGATAAACGTACTGTTAATGAGGAACACCGAAGTACATAGAGACCTGATGCTGAAGCCAGGAGCATCAGAAAAAGTACAAACCTTGAAATTACAGCACCGTAGTCGTGTTTGGGCTCATTTTAAACAGGACTAAATTTTAAGTTCAATGCAATGTTGACATAAGTCTGGCCTGATGCTGTAGCCAGGCATCTAGTCTAAAAACTAATAAATACTTCTTAAAGTGAAATACTTTTGCGAGTTTTGCTTCTGTATAATTATCCTAACAAAGGTTGCTGGTAGTGGCTGGATGAGAGAAGCGGAGGACCGTGAACGTTGGCGCAAACTTGGGGAGGTCTACGTCCAGCAGTGAACTGCAATAGGCTGATGATGATTTATAAAAGCCTCAATCGTTGCATTTCACGCAATGCCTTTTCGTCATGTGGTCTATTTAGCAATTTGGTAGGTTCCAAGTCGCATAATACAATGTCATCCAGCGTCTTTACACGACTAAGCGTAACATAAACTTGGCCCTTAGCAAAATTTTTCTTGCCTAAGTCTATTATTAAAGTAACTTGAGCATTTGCTCTCGGAAATTATGATTTGGTAAAATGGAGCTGATGATGAATACCACAAATGGCACTACTCAATGACAAATATTTCACGGGTTGCGATTCGATTACTTTAATATGGCTGCTAAGCAATTTATGCTCATTACAATGCGTATGGTGAAGTGGAGCTGATGGTGACTTCTCAATCAGCTGCAGTTCTCCTGGTTCTTACTAGGAGAACTCCTCAACAATTAACGTACATGCATCGGGAAAAGCAATATTTTGTAAAAGGTGATAAGCAGTTGACATTCGGCTATTATAACTTAGATAAATTACAAACTGACCCGCTAAAAAGTGAAAAATAAAAACTTTTTTACAAAAAAAACAACCGTCTTTGGATTTGTATTTTAGTTTATTGCCACCGACTTCCGATATTAAAGTTATTTTTTGCTTTATAGTGTTTTTGGAAGTCGGTTGTTTTTTATGTAAAAAAGTTTTTTTTGACAGTTCTTTTTTTATTGCTAAATGGGGAGCTCTTGACCTCGATCACGCCTGATGGAAAGCAATGGTTGAGGTTTATGATGGAACGAGCGTGCTCAGAAGATGCCTAAGGCACTGGGAACAACGACATTCATTGCATTATTTACTTTGTTGAGCAGACAAATTTTTCGAACATCATCATCATCATCTGCCTAGCCTTTTCCCAACTATGTTGGGGTCGGCTTCCAGTCTAGCCGGATGCAGCTGAATACTGCAGTATTTTACATGGAGCGACTGCCTATCTGACCTCCACAACCCAGTTACTGGGTAATACAATACCCCTTGGTAAGACTGGTTGTCAGATTTTCAGGCTTCTGACTACCCGTAACGACTGACAAAGATCCACGAATGAATGCCGGCACCAACGGCTTAACGTGCTTTCCGAAGCACGGAGGGGTCTCAGTATGTAAAGGTGGTCACCCATCCACAGACCAACCGCGGCAAGCGTAGCTTTACCTGATCGATCGAACTGTGCGGCTGTTATTATTTAGCCACGAACCCCTCAAACAAACGGGATGCAGCAGAATACCAGCGTCAGGTATTGTACCTGGCATATGCTGAGCTGGACTCTCATTTGGTCAAACCATGAGACACACACCGCCCAGTAGTGATCGACCGTTATAGATGTACATGAGCTAGGTGTCTATGGGTCAATTTATCTTTTTAATCTTTGTTTTTTTTTTCACCTGTTTTTAATGTTTTTTAATACCAGCCGGTCGATTCTGTAAAAATCTGACCGTGAAAACTTAGGTGAAGCGAGTTTGTTTTTGCTAGAAATTGACACTATTGACAGCTCACTCCACGCTCACTTCACCTAAGTTATCACGGTGAGATTTTTACAGAATCGCACCGCTGTATTGTGTCTTTTGTTGCACTGAATAAACGTTTTATCTATCTATCAGATTTTTCGAACATATGAAGAGAAAAATTGAGATTGTGATTGGAAGCAAATCGGAAGCAGCAGTAGGATATAAGTGACAACCAAAAAGATTTAAATTCTAGTCAATGTTCAGACTTTAAGATAAGGTTAAAGGGGTAACCTTAAGTTGAAGGAATATTGGAGATAACTTTATAAAGCATTATGACAAAATGATTGTGGTTGGTTGAGACTTACCTGGCGCCACTGTGGTGGGAGTCGTCGAGATGGTCGTCTCTACAGCACCTACAAATTAATTATTAGAGAAATAATAATAAAAAAAAATTAATTTAAAAAATAAAAAAACCCGACTGCGAAACTGAAAAGCTACAAACAAGCCCATTTTAAATTAAATAAAAGTTGGAAGCAGGCGGGACCCATACCATTTTTATTATATTTTCAAATTCAAATGGGTCCCGCCTGCTTCCAACTTTTATTTAATTTAAAATGGGCTTGTTTGTAGCTTTTCAGTTTCGCAGTCGGGTTTTTTTATTTTTTAAATTAATTTTTTTATTTCTAGCTTTTTAGTTTACAAATGTGAAAGATTTCGCAAATGATTTAGTTCTTGGTACTTGTTTTTTACGTTTTGTCACTTCGAATTACTTTTAACCATATAAGTTATATATATTTTTTTGCAATCACCTTTTAAAACCCTTTATTTTGATACCCCACTCGATAGGATTCGAGAAAAAAAAATTTTTTTTTGAAGACATATTGCGCCATAAATCGGCCATTTTAATTTTTTTTCAATTTTGATATACCCAGTGTCACTCTCACAATTAAGACGAATCTAACGGCATCTCTCAAGCTGAAATCGATCAAGCCGTTTAGGCTACAGAGCGTGCCAAAGAAATATACATACATACATACATACATACACTCGAAAAACATAACCCTCCTTCTGACGCAGTCGGGTAAAAAACACCACACGACGACGAGGAAAAAAACTGTAGTGTCGCACGAGACTGATACGGTTGATATGAATGAAATAAAGAAAATTTTAAAGACACTCGAAGAAATAAATAACTTTTTTTATTTCCAGCTTTTTAGTTTACAAATGTGAAAGATTTCGCAAACGATTTAATTGTTGGTACGTGTTTTTTACGATTTCTCACTTCGAATTACTTTGAACCATATACGTTATATATATTTTTGTTATCATCTTTTAAAACTCTTTATTTTGATACCCCACTCGATAGGTTTTGAGAAAAAAAAATTTTTTTTGAAGTCATATTGCGCCAAAAATCGGCCATTTTAATTTTTTTTTCAATTTTGATATACCCAGTGTCACTCTCACAATTAAGACGAATCTAACGGCACCTCTCAAGCTGAAATCGATCAAGCCGTTTAGGCTACAGAGCGTGCCAAAGAAATATACATACATACATACATACATACAAACATACATACATACACTCGAAAAACATAACCCTCCTTCTGACGCAGTCGGGTAAAAAAATAGCCAACATCTAACAAAATACCGTGTCCGTCTGAGTCCTGAACTTATTTTTTTCCCTTAATTGCGTTCAGAATGGCCCTATCTTTCTCACATGATAGGTAGGGGGTAGGCCGGACGAACCCCAGAGTAAGTTACGAAGGAGAATTTTTCTGAATACCTTTTGAGCCATGCAAATTACGCCGTTTTACATTTGTCTGGCCCAGCTCCAAAACGGATAATTTATTTCTGAATTAACTGCATTTCAACATTTAAAAGTCCTCCTAAGGCCGCCAATTAGTGGGGTAATAATGTAAAACTAAATGACAATTGATCGCAATTACTTTCATTTTGACAATTTAACCACGTTCATTGCCTTATTTACGTTATTGAGAAGACGAATTTTTCAAACCTATGAAGCAATTGATTGGGAATTTCCTTCAAAACCCTTGGACTGTGATAGAAAGTGTGCTGTTTCAATGTAACAACTAGAAACAAATTCTACTTACCAGCAGTAGTTCCCCCACATTCGGGCCTGATCACTACCACATTGTAAGGCCAATCGCACACCATAGTAACGTTGTTGTACATAGTGCCGGGGCCACAGGACTTCAGTACGGGGCCGCTCGGGGCGCATTCGTAGAACTTCGTGCAATCAGTCGGGTGCGGCTCGTTCGGACGGACTGAGTTCTCGCAGAGAGATGGTTCTGTGTGAATTGCAAGATTTAAGTAAAAACCGGAAGACATAAGCTGTTTGGGTATTTTTTATGATCACTTGGGTTGACAACAAGTAATATTCGTAACCATTCTATAAACGCATGGTTTCTGAAGGCATCAAAAATTAGCAAACGGCTAATTCGTTGGCTTTTTTTTTTTGGGGTGGCAAATCATCAAATGACCCCTCCCGCTTTGGGTGGAGGGAAAGGGAGTGTCAGACTCTTACTGACTAAAACCCACCCGTGTTCCTTCCTTAGCCCTTTATTTTCCGGGCCAGCGGTAACCCTTTCGGACAATCCCGCTGCCCCGGCAGGCTTCGGCCCTAACGGGCTTCACTGTTGCTGACATCTCTTTGAGGCGCGCGTGGAACACGTACCCCCCCGGCACGGGCCTGGTCCTGATCGGACGGTGAGCTACCCATTACTCTCCGCCCGCAGGCCCGCGCCTACGGTGGCCGGGAGTCGTCACGCGGCTCCCGACGCCTGGGGCGTCCCCCGCGGCGGCCGAGACGGGAGGCTCTCTCCCTGAACCGTCCCGTCACCTCCCTCGCTAGCATGACTGCTTCGCAGAAGGAGGTGACAGCCTCCCACTCCCTCTCGCCCCGGACCAGGGCCGGACGCGAGAGGTCGCCACCGCTGCAACTTGAGAGGTATCGTCGCGTTTCTTTGGAAGTCTTCTGCTAAACGGCATTGTATCTTCTACATTATGATAAGTACTCACCCTCACACTCGCAGTACACTCTAATCTCGAAGTCTAAACACTTCTTCCCGATCTCCTTGCAGTACAGCCCTCGTTGTAAGCTACATTCCACGTCCAGTCCTGTCTCTTTAGGAGACTTGTGGTCGCCCACTGTGCGGCATTCTATCTCCTTCATCATGCTTTCTTTGCACATTGGGGTGCCGATTGCCTTATGAGGAAAAATATGTATAATAGTTCAATTCAAATCAAAGGAATCAAAAATTACAGTGCAGGTCAGTAAATAAAAATACTGTTTTCTTATGGGAAATAACATCTTGAGCATTGATCATTTATTTTTTGTAGAATTTTGTCATCAACCATTTTTTTTTCTCCTTCCGGCACTTTTATTTTTGGGTAAGTATTAAATGATTGACACCTGAATTGAAACCTTTAAAACAAAATAATATTTATTTACAAACATAATTTTTTTTGGCATACTTTTTACGCAAGTCAATTTTAAACTAACCTTATGTGAAATTATTCACCATCTATTTTCTTATAAAATATCTCAAAGATTAGGTTTAGTTTGTTCGTAAAGCGTTTAGGGCTTGGGTCACATACCTAGCCGGCGAGTGTATAACAGGTTTTCACAAGCTCTTTATTTTTACACGAGTACATTTTCTCGCCTATCATGAAGCGTGAATGTCCATGCAAGATAATCAAGATCAGCTTCATCATTACAGTTTAACGAGGTGAGTTTCTCGCGATTTATTTAAAACTTGACTTGTATAAACAATAAATATGATATTCGCATCTTAAACGACGAGAAACGTATCGGCGACACAATTCATAACGTCCATGTAAATATAACTCATATTATAGGTACCTACTTACACTTTTGAATCGAGCCACCGAATTTTTTTTTTTTTTTGTATACAGCTCTTAGATGACTTTTTAAATGGTCGTGAATTCAAATTCAGAACAATGATGACACCAAAATGATGGCCAGTATGTCAGCTTCAAAACTGCATCGGAACTTTTTGTTTGACTCATCATTGTTTTCATATTATAGGCCTTTATACCTTACATCCTACTTACAACCAGCATGAAAGAGCTGTAGTACCGATCGGATGGGGCAGAGGCTTCATACCGTGCAAGTTTGAAAACCACCACCTACCTATTGCTGAATGTCTCAGGACAGATTGCATTAAAAAAAGGAGTTAAAAAAAAAAAAAAATACCTTACATGGTAATGCACGGGGACTTGATTAAAAAGTCTGGGAGTGTAGTTTCTTACCAGTTCGTTGGGTCGTGGTGGTGGCTCGTTGTCAATAGATTCTCCATTGGGCCCTGTCTCGGGCGCTCCTCTGTTGATCCAAGATGTCCAGCCGGTCACGCACTTCAGAGGTTCGTCGTGAGGTTTCGGGGATGTCATTTCTTGCGGCTGTGAGAATAAAGTGCAAGTTTATTTTTGTCTATTCACTTAGAAAAGTATTTTATCATTAAAATGTCTAAATGATGTACTGCCGAGTTTAAAACAACGACAAGAAAAATATTACTAATGGTGCAGACCGCAGTCGATTGACAATATTTTGACATATACATTTTAGAAAAAGTTCAACTTTGAATGATTCTATTAGAAGTAATCAAACTGAAATTTCGGGCAGCCAAATCATTATTGAACTTTCTGCCTCTAATTCTACTATTTTTCTATGTTTAGGCTGCCCGCCCACGTGTACGTTGAGTCGGTCACAAAATCGGTCATAAGAATCGGAGGTAAAATCGGCCCGATTATCGGTGCTACAAAAAGTCTGACGTGGGCGGGCAGCCTTAATGTTTGCATAAAGTTTTTTAGTTAAATGTTATGATGTTGGCTTACTGCGCATTGATGTTTACTTTTGGTGCAGCAAGCAACTGTTATAATATAAATTATCTCCGTCCAACAATTTCCCTACTCTAGAGTTAGAAAAACCAAAAACTTACTGCCTCAATAGTAGTACAAGGCTGGCCCGTACAAATCTTCTGCTTCTTGGAGCAGCGGCAGGTGTGACACTCATCCTCCTCCAGGACCTCTCCCTCCGCGACCTCCCGCCCATCCTCTAGGGTCATGCACACTGGCTTGCACTTAGCGCGCGGCACGCAGTCCTTGTGAGTACTGTTCTTGTACACTTGGCCTTCGGGACAGGACTTTTTGGGTTTGCAACCTGTGGTGAATGGATGGTATGGTTGTTAAATGTGTACTTTTAAAATTAACCTTAAGTTTGATTAAATTAGGACCTGTTTAGGAATTTTATTAATTTTTTGAGTATTTATACATTGTATTCAAAATGTGACTTTTCAATACTTTGCGTACACCAATCTGTTAAAAGATCCTGAACCATGACCCCACGAAATAACGACTTTTCCCCCATATTTTTGATCTAGGAATGAATTTAAACGTTAAAAGCAGCAGATAATTATTTCAAGAAATTACAAAATAATAAGCTTTCCTCAGCTTTTTGACAGTTCAAAAACACAGGTTTCTATTCAAATGTTGCAAAAAAAACTAACTAAATTTCCTGAATCGCTTTTTTTTATTCGTCTACATAAAGATAAGTACTAACAATACTAATATAATTGTAAGCTAATATTGTTGATATATATCCGAAAGACGTCCACTGCTGGACATAGGCCTCCCCCAAGCACCTCCACTTCGACCGGTTCTGTACTTCTCGCATCCAACGGGTTCCTGCGGCCTTCACAAGGTCGTCGGTCCACCTTGTGGGAGGCCTTCCAACGCTACGTCTTCCGGTAAGCGGTCGCTACTCCAGAACCTTTCGGCCCCATCGGTCATCTGTTCTGCGAGCAATGTGCCCTGCCCACTGCCACTTAAGTTTGGCAATTCCTCGGGCTATGTCGGTTACCTTGGTTTTTCTGTGGAACTCCTCTGTTCTGTTAATATATACTGACAAGATATGGATTTTAATTACCTGAAATAAATTATTCTATTCTATTCTATATTAGGTATTTCTGTAGGTTACCTTCAATACAAGTGTCCTGTTCACAGTTGGTCTTCATTTCCGAGTAGTACAGGGTGTTGTCGCAAGTCTCCACCGGGCACGGAGATAGACACGCGTCGTAGTTGGAGCATTCCTCGTCACATTGCATTGCTGTTAGGCAAATAAATAATCACATTTTAGTTCTAGACTAGAGTAAATGTAACATTAGGAATTGATTTCTGTTATAAGAGGAAATTAAGTGCGTTATTTTTGAAGTAAAAACTTCTTTAGCGGCGTTGTACACTTTTTTTTGTAATGGGTAAAAAATGTTAAACTCACGTCAGGACACGTGACCCTGATCGAAAACGCGTAAGATTCCAAAATATCAAAAATTGAAAACAAGTATACAGGATCAAATTAAATTAGCTAGCGAAACTTAGCCACAAGTATACAGGATCAAATTAAATTAGCTAGCGAAACTTAGCCACAAGTATAAAGGATCAAATTAAATTAGCTAGCGAAACTTAGCCACAAGTATACAGGATCAAATTAAATTAGCTAGCGAAACTTAGCCACAAGTATACAGGATCAAATTAAATTAGCTAGCGAAACTTAGCCACAAGTATAAAGGATCAAATTAAATTAGCCAGCGAAACTTAGTCACAAGTATACAGGATCAAATTAAATTAGCTAGCGAAACTTAGCCACAAGTATCAAATTAAATTAGCTAGCGAAACTCTGCAGACGTTATGGGTATTGATATTTGAACACGTTAAAATAAAATAAAAAAATTAAAGGAGATTGACCCAAAGTCGTACCAAAAAGTCTCATGCATCAAGATCAAAATATTGTAGTACCTAATTATTTTTATATTTTTTACGACATTACGCGTCGGGGATCTAATTTTTGAAGTGAAAACTTCTTTAGCGGCGTTGTACACTGTTTTTGTAATGGGTAAAAAAATTTAAACTCGCGTCAGGACACGTGACCTGATCGAAAATTCGTAAGATTCCAAAATATCAAAAATGCACAACGTTAATATTCAAGTTTTCACTTCTGCCGGCACTCCTGGAGTGCAACCCGTCGTTTTTTTAGGCAGGGTTTAAGTGGGTGAAGTCCATGACGATGATACATATTTCCCGCATTTCCTATAGTTATTGACAAAGCTCTAATGGCTGACAAATGGTGACATAACAATCGAATTTAGCATAATCAGCCTATAATGTTCCCACTGCTGGGACATAGGTCTCCTCTCCGTGAGAGAGAGTACAGATGTGTGAGGAACAGGGTGTAAAGTTCACACATCCATCCATACTAATATTATACATTCGAAAGTTACTCTGTCTGTCTGTAGGTAGGTATATCTGTCTGTCTGTATGTTACCTTTTCACGCCTAAACCACTGAACGGATTTCGATAAAATTTGGCAGAGAGATATATTGCATCCTAGGGAAGGATATAGGATAGTTTTTATCCCGATATTTTCACGGGATCGACACTTATGCGGGTGCAACTGCGGGACGCTGCTAGTACTCTATGAAAAGGGAGGATCCTCCGACCAGACGGGTGTTGTGTCTGGCGGGCAACTGCCCAATGATGATGTCGGGTCGTTGTATCTATGCTAGTTGCGCAGTAAACTCTGCTTGCGAGATGCAGGATTTTGCGTGACGTTAGTATGACGCGTTGTTCGCATGTGGCGTTGTAGATACCGCTACAAGAGAGTGGACCGTAATCCACCACGCGGGCCCAGTGCGAGTTGGTAGATGTCACTTGTTTTCGAGCTTTTGCTTCTAGGACATAACGGTTTCCTCACGATGTTTTCCGTTTCGGTTTTGAGAGCAGTGGTGATAAAATAAATTACACAAAGTAATGTGCCTGACTATCTATAACTCGTAAGTCGGGGCCATTACCGAAGGTCCTACTAATCTGTAAACCCTGGACTGCTAACAGGCATCAGAATATCCATAGACTACTTACATCCATAGACTACTTACATCCTTTTCTTTAGCCGAATTTTGATTTACGATAGTTGTCTTAGTAACAGATGCCATAAATCTTCGGTCAACACTTACGACAAGTCGCCTGCGTCCTCCACTTAAAAGTAACGCCCCTAGCAGCACAAGCGTGCGCGTACGCCGCCAGCGCGGCGCACGCGCAGTCGCAGTCGGCGCCCGCGTCGCAGGCGCACGCGTCGCGCGTGCAGCGCGAGATGTACGGCGAGGGGGACACCTCGGCGTGGCACAGCGTGAAGGGGTACTGTTTCATTGTGCTGCAGATTGAGGACGCCCATTCTTTTCGTTCGGGACGTTGTTTGCAGTGATCCTGTAAAAAAAATTAAGCTGAATACGTTGAAGCAACAGTTTTCATTTAGCTTTTATACCTTTAGAAATACAGTAACTGAAATGACCGTAGAAACAAAACTCAACCAATAATTACCTTGAGTTATGACCATAGATCGGAGTAGGTAGATTGATTTTTGGCACTTGTATCATAAATGCCCACATAAAGAACAACATGGATAAGCCATTTTCCAGGAAAGTGATTCCGTTATTACCGTATCCAATTAAATATTGATAATGTTGGTAGTGATATTAAGCTTGACTGTACCTTTCTCTAAGCCATAAATTGAGATAGGCGTATCCGGTTCCGGTACGGTGAAGCGCTATAAGCCCCGCAGCGTCATATCCGCCCCAATCCGGCAGGTAGTGGGGATACGTTTGCGGAGCGCATGACGATATCCATGAACCTCATTGGCGTTCGGAATTCCGAACGGTGTAGTCGCGTTTAAAAGTAAACCGTTACTTTTAAGAAGGGTGTCCTACTTTTTAGTGTTAAATAAAAATTAATTTGTGTTAAAAAATGAACTCTTTGGACGAAAATATTAATAATGTTAGTATGGACAATGCCCCACGTGCTCGGTCGCAATCTAGTGGTTCGAGCAGTAGCAGCGATTCTTCCACGGCGCGTAAAAGGAGACATCGTAGGCGAAAGGAGCGGCGCCGCCGTACAAAGCTAAGTAAACTAGAGGACGCTTTTAAAAAAACTTACTGAAAAAGTATCCTCTTTGCAAGATCTTATTGTTAAAAATAATACTCAGCCGTGCATGTCTGACAGTGAGTCTATTTTATATATTCCGAGCCCTACTGAACTGGATAATGAATTAAACGTAGAAAAAGGGATTGATTTTAAAATACAAACTACCCTTAAGTCGCAGACATTACAGACAGATAATACGCATCTCGAATTGCTTAACAAATTGCAACATTTTAACTCGCCTGACTGGGCTCAAGTACGTTATTCTGAAGTACAAAAGCTTTATAATTCTACCCCAGGTTTTGTAGAGCTCGAAAGTAACGACGTTTTGAAAAATTTTGAACGTAATCGTTCGTTAGCGGTCGTTGAAAATTCTTTAGCTGCTATGTCACATGCTGTTATTTTGCAAAACGAAGCATTTCAAAAAGGCTTATGCCAATTTATTTCATGGGTATCCGAATTAAAAAACCCAACGACCACTGGTGAGATTACTTCAAAAATCAATGAAATTTTTGCCGACGGCGAATACCAAAAAGTACAATCGGATTTATTACAAATGATATGTGGCAAACGGGCTGATATAGTGCAACAACGTCGTGATGCTATTTTAAATTCAGTAAAGGAAAGTTGTTTTAAGGAATCGTTGAGGAAAATACCTCCGTCCGCGCATCATTTATTTGACGATGCAAAGTTTACAGATTTTGTAGGAAAACAAGGGGGTGTCTTAAAAATTTTTCAAGCCGCACCCATTAAATTATCCTCGCAGGGTAGATCGTATAAGCCTTCTGTCCAAAGAAGGGACACACAAGGAGGTAGGAAATATATGGTGCCTGTGCGCAACAGTGCAAACTACCGCCCCTCCACTAATAGTGGCTCTAATCCTGCGCAAGGACGAAAGAGAAGGGCAGAAGAGTTTTTTCGTCACACCGAAGATACACGATACGGTAAGAAACGTAGTACCCTGGGACGGCGTGATAAACGAGTCGATTGACTATCATCAACGTTTTCAAGCCGGGGGAATCAAACATCGGGTAAGTGTCTGGAGGAAGCTGGGGGCACCTTTATATATATTGAAAATAATATCAGGCTATCGAATCCCCTTTTTAAGCAAACCACCACTTATTCACCCCTTGAGGATTCCCAGAAGATTTCACACAATAAATTCAAAAGAAATTTTAATCCAAATAAACAAGCTAGTAGATCAAAAGGTGTTAGAAAAAGCTTCATTGACTCCGAGCTTTGTCTCAACAATTTTTCTTGTGCCAAAAAAGGAAACGACGACTTCATTTCGTCCAGTCTTCAATTTAAAATTGCTAAACAACTATGTCAAAATAGACAAATTTCGATTGGTGAACATGTACAAAGTCCCCGACTTCCTCCAACCACAGGATTGGTTAGTGAAAATAGACTTGGAAAATGCATATTTTCACCTGCCAATCGCGCCAGGACACAGACGTTTCCTCAGATTAATAGTATCGGACCAACTTTGGCAAATGACCTGCCTGCCCTTCGGTTTGGCAACCGCCCCGAAGGTTTTTGCCAGTCTGACGAATTGGATCACGCAGATCCTAAGAGATCAAGGTGTGCGATTGCTGGTATACCTCGACGATTTTCTCCTGGCAAATCAGAATCGAAAAACTCTGCAAAGTCACGTGAACTTAGCGGTAAGACTATTGCAATCCCTTGGCTTTGCAATAAACTTTCAGAAGTCTGTATTGACTCCTCAGCAGTCAATCGAGTATCTGGGGATATTATGGGACCCTTGGCAAAATGTCAAATTACTTCCACCAACAAAGGTTCGCTTACTGCAATCGAGAACATCGAAAATGGCAAAAGCCACCAAGGTAAGTTTAAAAGAAGTCCAGAGTATACTAGGACTTTGGAATTTTGCCAGCTTCGTAGTCCCGCGAGGGCGCCTGAATTCTCGTGCAATGCTGACCTTCAGCAATTCCTTATTGCGAAAAAAGGTAAAAGGTCGAATACAGATGCCCGTCGAGGTGATTCCGAACCTGCAATGGTGGCTACAGAGTCACAACATGGCTTCTCAGCTGCACGGTTCACCTCCAACTTATTTCCTTACGACGGACTCGGCCAAGGCAGGTTGGGGTGCGCAGCTCAACAACGAGACCTTATGTGGCACTTGGTCAGTGCAGGAAAGAAACGCTCACAGCAATATCTTAGAGATGTTGGCAATTTTGCGAGTAATTCAGATAAAAGGTCGCCTAATGAGCGATACAAGCTTATTAATTCAGAGCGACAATCGAACTGTAGTTTCTTACCTGCGCAACGAAGGCGGCACACAGTCACAGCCTCTCCTAAACCTAACATACGAAGTCTTAGACGAAATAGATCGTTATCGGATACATATGTCGATATATCACCTTCCCGGTCGATACAACTACGTAGCAGATCGGCTTTCAAGGAAATCTGCCCCGACAGAATGGCATTTGCTTCCCAGTGCTACCGGGAAAATTTTTCAGCATTTTGGAGTTCCCGAAATAGATCTTTTTGCGTCAAGAACTGCTCATGTAGTACCCAGATATGTGAGTCTGGATTTAGATCAGGCGGCTGTTTTCCACAACGCCTTCGGTCGCCCTTGGCACTACAGGTTAGCATGGGTATTCCCACCACCGTGTCTAATACCCAGAGTATTAGCGCACCTGAACCAGGCAACCGGTATGTACCTGGTGATAACACCAGATTGGGAGAAGGTCTTTTGGAGAGCAGATCTGGTGGCTCGCTCCATGCGCCCTCCCTACCAGTTGAGGGATTTGGAGCAAGTCTTGATAGACACAACAACCAATCGACCGCCTCCACAAGTTCATCAATTGAATTTAAAGGTGTGGTTAATACAGGGTGGTCATCGCTATTAGATTTTTGGCAGAACGATCAGATAGAAATTTTAGAAGGTAGCTGGAGGAAATCGACCCTAAATACATATAAGCCGGCATGGTTACGATGGTGTAAATGGTCGCGTGACAATAATGTGAACACTATAGATCCATCCCCTGAAGATGTGGCTCGATTTCTAACTGATTTGCATCTTAAATTTAAATTTGCCTATAGTACAATTGCAGTACATAAGTCGGTGGTATGTACCTTTTGTCGTCCACACAGTGGCTTATCATTAGGTTCTCACATTATTATAAAGCAAATATTAAAGGGTATAGCATTAAAACAGCCACCCAAACCTAAAAGTCCTATTTGGGACATTAATGTTTTAATTAGATTCTTAGTTGACAAAACACCCTCCAAAATGTCATTGTTCGAAATTTCTAAAAGAACGGCAATTCTCCTTTTATTGTGTTCCGGGCGCAGAGTCCATGACCTTACATTATTGAGTATAAATAAAGAAAACTTTTTAAGGAGTGATGATTCTATAGTGTTTTGGCCGATTTTTGGGTCCAAAACTGATAATGTAACTTTTAAGCAATCCGGTTGGCGTTTACTTAAATGCGAGTCAAACTCTAACATTGACCCAATTTATTGGATTAACAAGTTGCTAGAGTATTCTAATGGTCGAAGAGGTAATATTGAGAGCTTATTTATTAGCACTCGTGGTGAGCCCAAACCAGCTACACGCACCATCATAGGGGGCTGGATTAAGTCATTGTTAAAACAAGCTGGTATAAACAGTAGTCCAGGTAGTGTGCGATCGGCAGTAGCCTCGGCTAGTTGGTCAGATAATATTCCCATTGATCATATTTTGGAGAGAGGAAATTGGCGCTCGGCTTTGACTTTTCACAAATATTATAAAAAAGAAATCAAGGATTACCGGTCTACAAATGAATCAAGTCGGTCAAATCAGATCAGTAATCTGTTTCAAACGATAAGATGATTTACTTAATCGTAATATCGATGTACATGTAGTGATATAATTAAAGTCATAATTATTAAGCTAATTCTGTTGATTTATATGTTGAACTATCAAAAGTTTAAAATGAATAAATAACTTTGTTGATCACATTGGCGTTCTAATTTTAGTCCCAATCCAGCAGTCGATAACAAACACTTCTCAATTTATGGCTTAGAGAAAGGTACAGTCAAGCTTAATAGAACAATTTTACCTAAAAATAAAATTGATATTAAGCATACTTACCTTTCTCTAAGCCAATTTATATTTCTGTCTGCTGATTTTTAATTATAAATTTAATGTATGTGATTGATACCCTTATCAATCACTGTAAATTGAGCCGCAATGAGGTTCATGGATATCGTCATGCGCTCCGCAAACGTATCCCCACTACCTGCCGGATTGGGGCGGATATGACGCTGCGGGGCTTATAGCGCTTCACCGTACCGGAACCGGATACGCCTATCTCAATTTATGGCTTAGAGAAAGGTAAGTATGCTTAATATCAATTTTATTTTTAGGTAAAATTGTTCTATTATTAAGCTTGACTGTACCTTTCTCTAAGCGATAAATTGAGATAGGCGTATCCGGTTCCGGTACGGTGAAGCGCTATAAGCCCCGCAGCGTCATATCCGCCCCAATCCGGCAGGTAGTGGGGATACGTTTGCGGAGCGCATGACGATATCCATGAACCTCATTGGCGTTCGGAATTCCGAACGGTGTAGTCGCGCTTAAAAGTAAACCGTTACTTTTAAAAAGGGTGTCCTACTTTTTAGTGTTAAATAAAAATTAATTTGTGTTAAAAAATGAACTCTTTGGACGAAAATATTAATAATGTTAGTATGGACAATGCCCCACGTGCTCGGTCGCAATCTAGTGGTTCGAGCAGTAGCAGCTTCTTCCACGGCGCGTAAAAGGAGACATCGTAGGCGAAAGGAGCGGCGCCGCCGTACAAAGCTAAGTAAACTAGAGGACGCTTTTAAAAAACTTACTGAAAAAGTATCCTCTTTGCAAGATCTTATTGTTAAAAATAATACTCAGCCGTGCATGTCTGACAATGAGTCTATTTTATATATTCCGAGCCCTACTGAACTGGATAATGAATTAAACGTAGAAAAAGGGATTGATTTTAAAATACAAATTACCCTTAAGTCGCAGACATTCGTTTCAGCCGATAGACGTCCACTGCTGGACATAGGCCTCCCCCAATTTTGGGGGGGGTTTGCCATAATCGCCACGCTTGGCAGGCGGGTTGGCGATCGCAGTATGGTATGATGGTGGAATAAATAGAGAACGCTGCTGCCCATTCTCCGGTAAGACCCTTAGTCGCCTTTTACGACACCCACGGGAAGTAAGGGGTGGTGCAATTCTTTAAGTCCGGCACCACACAGACATTGCAGACATTACAGACAGATAATACGCATCTCGAATTGCTTAACAAATTGCAACATTTTAACTCGCCTGACTGGGTTCAAGTACGTTATTCTGAAGTACAAAAACTTTATAATTCTACCCCAGGTTTTGTAGAGCTCGACAGTAACGATGTTTTGAAAAATTTTGAACGTAATCGTTCGTTAGCGGTCGTTGAAAATTCTTTAGATATGTCACATGCTGTTATTTTGCAAAACGAAGCATTTCAAAAAGGCTTATGCCAATTTATTTCATGGGTATCCGAATTAAAAAACCCAACGACCACTGGTGAGATTACTTCAAAAATCAATGAAATTTTTGCCGAAGGCGAATACCAAAAAATACAATCGGATTTATTACAAAGGATATGTGGCAAACGGGCTGATATAGTGCAACAACGTCGTGATGGTATTTTAAATTCAGTAAAGGAAAGTTGTTTTAAGGAATCGTTAAGGAAAATACCTCCGTCCACGCATCATTTATTTGACGATGCAAAGTTTACAGATTTTGTAGGAAAACAAGGGGGTGTCTTAAAAATTTTTCAAGCCGCACCCATTAAATTATCCTCGCAGGGTAGATCGTATAAGCCTTCTGTCCAAAGAAGGGACACACAAGGAGGTAGGAAATATATGGTGCCTGTGCGCAACAGTGCAAACTACCGCCCCTCCACTAATAGTGGCTCTAATCCTGCGCAAGGACGAAAGAGAAGGGCAGAAGAGTTTTTTCGTCACACCGAAGATACACGATACGGTAAGAAACGTAGTACCCTGGGACGGCGTGATAAACGAGTCGATTGACTATCATCAACGTTTTCAAGCCGGGGGAATCAAACATCGGGTAAGTGTCTGGAGGAAGTTGGGGGCACCTTTATACAGGGTGTTTGGTGCATCGTTTGCCAAATGGAATTGGCCGAAAGGAGAGGTCATTTGCTATCTCTTAAGGCCCAGTAACTCATTCCCTGTTACACCGGTTTTTTTATTATGACTTTTTAATTTTTATTTAGAAAAATACAAGAACTCTGCATTTAAGCTTAAATTTAAAAAAAAGTTATGAGTATAGCCTTCAAATTTTATTTTAATTCTTATGTTTACTCTTGAATGGTTCTTTGAAATTAAAAATTTACTTGCTAATAACATCCAGTTCCTTTTTAATAACTCCCAAAGTTTTTGAAAAACGAAAAAATACACTTAACACTCAACTTTAAATTGCTGTAAAAAAAAACTAAAAGCGATCGCGTTCTTCGAATAATTTTAAAAGGTTCTCTAGTTTGTCCCCTTTCCAACGGTGTGCAATATACCAAAAAAAACGTTTAATAACTTCAGTAATTCGCTAAATTTGTAATCGAGACACATCAGGCTGATATTCGATATTACGGTAAGAACACTAGTTTTCACATAAATAACATTCTTTGTGTAAGTGGATAGTGTTATCTCACTCTTATGCAGTCTCTTATCTATTTCTAGGGTCCTAACTTTCTTCGAACTTGAAATAAAAAATAAACTTTTATTTAATAAGTACCTAATTATAAATTTTGTTCAAATTGTCCTCCACTATTGCGCGACATCTTCTTATTACACTCGGACGTGGATGATCCGAACTTTTTAAAAAGAATTTCTACAAACAGACTTACCCTAATTATTAGGTCAGCTACCAATTTTCAGTGAAGACCTGTCTTTTGTTTTTCATCAAAACGTTATCCCGCTCACTGGAGATTAACCGCCAGGGAGTAACATCCAAATGTTGCATTCCCAGAATCATGGATTAGGAGGGATGGCCCTATTCCTTGGCCTCCGTTCCCCAGACCTGACTCCGTTAGATTTTTACATCTGGGGATGGCCCAAAGAACTTGTTTACTCCACGGAAGTTGAGACTAGGGATGATTTAATCCAACGCATTGAGGCGGCTTTCACTATCAAAGCAGAAATACGTTTACACACCACTACAGTCGAGATAAGACGAAGATGTCGCGCGTGTGTACGCAATAGTGGAGGACAATTTGAACAAAATTTATAATTAGGTACTTATTAAGTAAAAGTTAATTTTTTATTTCAAGTTCGAGGAAAGTTAGAACCCTAGAAAGAGATAAAAGACTGCGTAAGAGTGAGATAACACTATCCACCTACTTAAAGTATGTTATTTATGTGAAAACTAGTTTTCTTACCGTAATATCGAATATCAGCCTGATGTGTCTCGATTACAAATTTAGCGAATTACCGAAGTTATTAAACGTTTTTTTTGGTACATTGCACAACGTTGGTAAGGGGACAAACTAGAGAACCTTTTAAAATAAATCGAAGAACCCGATCGCTTTTAGTTTTTTTTTTTATAGCAATTTAAATTTGACTGTTAAGTGTATTTTTCCTTTTTTCAAAAACTTTGGGAGTTATTAAAAAGGAACTAGATGTTATTAGCAAGTAAATTTTTAATTTCATAGAACCATACAAGAGTAAACATAAGAATTAAAATAAAATTTGAAGGCTATACTCATAACTTTAAAAAAAAATTAAGCTTAAATGCAGAGTTCTTGTATTTCTCCAAATAAAAATTAAAAAGTCATTTTAAAAAAAGCAGTGAAACAAGGAATGAGTTACTGGGCCTTAAGAGATAGCAAATGACCTCTTCTTCCGGCCAATTCCATTTGGCAAACGATGCACCAAACACCCTGTATATATTGAAAATAATATCAGGCTATCGAATCCCCTTTTTAAGCAAACCACCACTTATTCACCCCTTGAGGATTCCCAGAAGATTTCACACAATAAATTCAAAAGAAATTTTAATCCAAATAAACAAGCTAGTAGATCAAAAGGTGTTAGAAAAAGCTTCATTGACTCCGAGCTTTGTCTCAACAATTTTTCTTGTGCCAAAAAAGGAAACGACGACTTCGTTTCGTCCAGTCTTCAATTTAAAATTGCTAAACAACTATGTCAAAATAGACAAATTTCGATTGGTGAACATGTACAAAGTTCCCGACTTCCTCCAACCACAGGATTGGTTAGTGAAAATAGACTTGGAAAATGCATATTTTCACCTGCCAATCGCGCCAGGACACAGACGTTTCCTCAGATTAATAGTATCGGACCAACTTTGGCAAATGACCTGCCTGCCCTTCGGTTTGGCAACCGCCCCGAAGGTTTTTGCCAGTCTGACGAATTGGATCGCGCAGATCCTAAGAGATCAAGGTTTGCGATTGCTGGTATACCTCGACGATTTTCTCCTGGCAAATCAAAATCGAGAAACTCTGCAAAGTCACGTGAACTTAGCGGTAAGACTATTGCAATCCCTTGGCTTTGCAATAAACTTTCAGAAGTCTGTATTGACTCCTCAGCAGTCAATCGAGTATCTGGGTATATTATGGGACCCTTGGCAAAATGTCAAATTACTTCCACCAACAAAGGTTCGCTTACTGCAATCGAGAACATCGAAAATGGCAAAAGCCACCAAGGTAAGTTTAAAAGAAGTCCAGAGTATACTAGGACTTTGGAATTTTGCCAGCTTCGTAGTCCCGCGAGGGCGCCTGAATTCTCGTGCAATGCTGACCTTCAGCAATTCCCATTGCGAAAAAAGGTAAAAGGTCGAATACAGATGCCCGTCGAGGTGATTCCGAACCTGCAATGGTGGCTACAGAGTCACAACATGGTTTCTCAGCTGCACGGTTCACCTCCAACTTATTTCCTTACGACGGACTCGGCCAAGGCAGGTTGGGGTGCGCAGCTCAACAACGAGACCTTATGTGGCACTTGGTCAGTGCAGGAAAGAAACGCTCACAGCAATATTTTAGAGATGTTGGCAATTTTGCGAGTAATTCAGATAAAAGGTCGCCTAATGAGCGATACAAGCTTATTAATTCAGAGCGACAATCGAACTGTAGTTTCTTACCTGCGCAACGAAGGCGGCACACAGTCACTCTAAACCTAACATACGAAGTCTTAGACGAAATAGATCGTTATCGGATACATATGTCGATATATCACCTTCCCGGTCGATACAACTACGTAGCAGATCGGCTTTCAAGGAAATCTGCCCCGACAGAATGGCATTTGCTTCCCAGTGCTACCGGGAAAATTTTTCATCATTTTGGAGTTCCCGAAATAGATCTTTTTGCGTCAAGAACTGCTCATGTAGTACCCAGATATGTGAGTCTGGATTTAGATCAGGCGGCTGTTTTCCACAACGCTTTCTGTCGCCCTTGGCACTACAGGTTAGCATGGGTATTCCCACCACCGTGTCTAATACCCAGAGTATTAGCGCACCTGAACCAGGCAACCGGTATGTACCTGGTGATAACACCAGATTGGGAGAAGGTCTTTTGGAGAGCAGATCTGGTGGCTCGCTCCATGCGCCCTCCCTACCAGTTGAGGGATTTGGAGCACGTC
Organism: Mesoligia furuncula; assembly: GCA_916614155.1. Lineage (NCBI taxonomy): Eukaryota > Metazoa > Arthropoda > Insecta > Lepidoptera > Noctuidae > Mesoligia > Mesoligia furuncula. The sequence goes on from OU744803.1 coordinate 26,086,858, forward strand.
TTGATAGACACAACAACCAATCGACCGCCTCCACAAGTTCATCAATTGAATTTAAAGGTGTGGTTAATACAGGGTGGTCATCGCTATTAAGTTTTTGGCAGAAAGATCAGATAGAAATTTTAGAAGGTAGCTGGAGGAAATCGACCCTAAATACATATAAGCCGGCATGGTTACGATGGTGTAAATGGTCGCGTGACAATAATGTGAACACTATAGATCCATCCCCTGAAGATGTGGCTCGATTTCTAACTGATTTGCATCTTAAATTTAAATTTGCTTATAATACAATTGCAGTACATAAGTCGGTGGTATGTACCTTTTGTCGTCCACACAGTGGCTTATCATTAGGTTCTCACATTATTATAAAGCAAATATTAAAGGGTATAGCATTAAAACAGCCACCCAAAGCTAAAAGTCCTATTTGGGACATTAATGTTTTAATTAGATTCTTAGTTGACAAAACACCCTCCAAAATGTCATTATTCGAAATTTCTAAAAGAACGGCAATTCTCCTTTTATTGTGTTCCGGGCGCAGAGTCCATGACCTTACATTATTGAGTATAAATAAAGAAAACTTTTTAAGGAGTGATGATTCTATAGTGTTTTGGCCGATTTTTGGGTCCAAAACTGATAATGTAACTTTTAAGCAATCCGGTTGGCGTTTACTTAAATGCGAGTCAAACTCTAACATTGACCCAATTTATTGGATTAACAAGTTGCTAGAGTATTCTAATGGTCGAAGAGCTATTATTGAGAGCTTATTTATTAGCACACGTGGGGAGCCCAAACCAGCTACACGCACCATCATAGGGGGCTGGATTAAGTCATTGTTAAAACAAGCTGGTATAAACAGTAGTCCAGGTAGTGTGCGATCGGCAGTAGCCTCGGCTAGTTGGTCAGATAATATTCCCATTGATCATATTTTGGAGAGAGGAAATTGGCGCTCGGCTTTGACTTTTCACAAATATTATAAAAAAGAAATCAAGGATTACAGGTCTACAAATGAATCAAGTCGGTCAAATCAGATCAGTAATCTGTTTCAAACGATAAGATGATTTACTTAATCGTAATATCGATGTACATGTAGTGATATAATTAAAGTCATAATTATTAAGCTAATTCTGTTGATTTATAAGTTGAACTATCAAAAGTTTAAAATGAATAAATAACTTTGTTGATCACATTGGCGTTCTAATTTTAGTCCCAATCCAGCAGTCGATAACAAACACTTCTCAATTTATGGCTTAGAGAAAGGTACAGTCAAGCTTAATAGAACAATTTTACCTAAAAATAAAATTGATATTAAGCATACTTTAATAATATGCTTAATATAAAAATAAAAATAAAATAAAATTGATATTAAACATACTCTAAGCCAATTTATATTTCTGTCTGCTGATTTTAAATTATAAATTTAATGTATGTGATTGATACCCTTATCAATCACTGTAAATTGAGCCGCAATGAGGTTCATGGATATCGTCATGCGCTCCGCAAACGTATCCCCACTACCTGCCGGATTGGGGCGGATATGACGCTGCGGGGCTTATAGCGCTTCACCGTACCGGAACCGGATACGCCTATCTCAATTTATGGCTTAGAGAAAGGTAAGTATGCTTAACACATTGAAGGACACTGAACGAGGCACAATAGAAGTTTTATTGTTATTACGTCGATAGGCGTTAAGTGTCCCGCGAAGTGTTAATATCAATTTTATTTTTAGGTAAAATTGTTATATTACTACTCAATTCAAAATTTAAATTTATCTGTATTTATATTTATTATTTATCTGTTTTCACGACAATTCCAATTCCGGAGGAATGTCCATATTAATATATACGTTTCGGATCAATGACCCCAATTCAATCTACCTACTCCGATCTATGGTTATGACCTTGAAATTGGACAAGGTTCTCTAGAAATTACACTTTTCTCAGGGCACTTACCAAAAGCCGTTGTGGTTTAGGGCACGTAGGTTTAAGTTTCCAAGAGTCAGCGAAGATAAGTGCTGAAGATTCCGCCATGCCACCTCCTGAAGGCGTCTGGAAGTCGTCGCGTCTGTCGCTGTTGTAATTGCCGCATAGACCTTTCACCTAAAAAAGAGAAGGTTTGTTAGTTGACCAGCAGTGCGATTCTGTAACCATCTCACCGTGAAAACTTAGGTGAAGTGAGCGTGGAGTGAGCTGTCAATAGTGTAAATTCCTAGCAAAAACAAACTCACTTCACCTAAGTTTTCACGGTGAGATTTTTACAGAATCGACCGGCTGTAAACAGATCGGGATCAAGTTGAAGTTTCTATCTTACGCAGGGTAAAGAAAGCTTAATTGGCATCCAGAAGAAATGCTACTTCTTGGTCATGATGAAATGAGTACTGCAAAAGATCCACCATTTATTTCGATTGCAGACGATGTACAATCAACAAAAGAGATAAGTAGGTACGCAGGATTTTCAGATATAGTTGAAGTTTAGTAAGAAACCGATTGATGGTGTCCACTGAAATTTAATTTGGTAAATGAGCTGTTTGTTGATTAATAATAAAATAAAATTTTATTGGAGAACATCCACCGGTTTCTTACTAAACTTCAACTATATCCGACGATCCTGCATACTTATCTCTTTTGTTGACTGTACATAAAACTCCATGCACGTCATGAAAGGGAAGCCCTTTAATATCATCATCATGGGGTCGGCTTCCAGTCTAACCGGATGCAGCTGAATACCAGTATTTTACACGGACCGACTGCCTATCTGAGCTCCACAACCCAGTTACTGGTAATACGATACCCCTTGGTAAGACTGGTTGACAGGATTTCGGGCTCCTGACTACCCGTAAATACTGTCAAAGATCCATGAATGACAGCCGGGACCAACGGCTTAACGTGGTTACCGAAGCACGGAGGGGTCTCGGTATGTAAAGATGGTCACCCATCCACAGATCAACCGCGGCTAGCGTAGCTTAACCTGATAGATCGACCTGTGCTGCTGTTATTATTTAGCCACGGGCCCCTCCAATAATAAATAACTAGCCCTTTAATATACGGGGTCCCATTAAAATAGATGACAAATTTTAACCCAGCGCTCAGTACGTCCAACTAAAGATATCCAAGCAAAAAAAAACACTGATTAAAGTGATTTTATTTTGACCTAAAATAATAAATTATGCATTAGTGTATTTTCGTTAGCTGATTATTTTTTCTTGTATGTATCTATGCGTTTTTCTAATATATTTTTTAACATTGTCCTTATTTTGGTGTTCTGAATGATTGCTAAAAGTTTGTCCATCTATTTTAATGGGACCTTATATAACTAGACACATAATGCATCAGGAAAAAGAAGCAACTTGTAATGTTCCGGTAATGATTGTAACTCACCCTCCCTTGCCAGATGGAGTCCACTTTGACGTACACTCTCATTCCTCTATCCCACTGCAGGCTCATTCCGAGTGATGGTACATCCAGGAAAACGTAAGCACCCGCCATACGCATCTTAATCCTAGAGGGAGAATGCATTATGTAAAGTTAAGGACAATAATTTATATCACACTAATATTATAAAGGCGAAAGTTTGTGTGTGTGTTTATATGTTTGTTACTTCTTCACGCTCAAACGGCTGGACCAATTTAGATAAAATTTTGTATGGAGGTAGCTGACATTCTGGATTAACATATAGACTACTTTTATCCCGATATTCCCACGGGATCGACATTTACGCGGGTGAAACCGCAGGGCGCAGCTAGTACTCTATTGAAAAGGGAGGATCCTCCGACCAGGGGCCGTATTACGAAGTATTAATGCCATCATGATTCCAGTGCGAAAAAGAGATGGTGCCATCGGTCATATATAGCTCCGTCTCTCTCTCATACTGAAATCATGATGGCATTAAACCGTCGTAATACCCGACCAGACGGGTGTTGTGTCTGGCGGGCAACAATTTTGTTTTGTTATGATGTCATAACACACCAAAACATCAGCTAGGATCATTGTGTTCCAATGGAATACCACAGGTTTGTAGGATCTCGTAAACTTTAATCGTTACTATAATTAGCGTTTTTGGGTTTTTTGAACTAAGTATCTACTAGTATCAAAACAATATTCAACACTAGCAGCGCCCCACGTCTTCACCCGCATAAGTGTCGATCCCGTGGGAATATCGGGATAAAAAGTATCCTATGTGTTATTCTGATGTGTAAGCTATATTACTGTAGAGTTTCACCAAAATCAGTTCAGTAGTTTTTGTGTGAAAGAGTAACAAACAACAATCCATCCTCACAAACTTTCGCGTTTATACGTAACTAACTATGCCTCGCGGTTTCACCCGCGTAAGTGTCGATCCCGTGGGAATATAGGGATAAAAAGTAGCCTATATGTTAATCCAGGGTGTCAGCTACCTCTATACAAAATTTTATCAAAATTGGTTAAGCTGTTTAAGCGTGAAGAAGTAAAAAACATATAAAACACACACGCTCACAAAGTTTCGCTTATACAATAATAGTGTGATATTAGTAGGATTAAAAAGATGTCTGTTGCTATACCTCTTCAGCTTGGAGATGTCGGGTATAGGTGAATCCTTGGTCAGTGAGACGATCTCTTCATTACCTCCGCCGCCAACCTTCAGAGTCACCGACTTAGAGCAGGTGGCTCCGGTTGTGCCGCATGGAACATTCTAGGGAAACCGAAACAGTTATTATACTACTAAACAACGAAGGTTACTTGAAAAATACGGTGGAATAATCTTAATAGTTCCGTCAAAGTTTTACATTGAATGCAGGACATTCAAACGACGACGACGTCGTCAGACGTTCATTGGATACAAAATATTGTAAAACATTTTAAAAGAGTAACGGTGGAGTTTCTTGCCCATTCTTCTCCATATGAAAACTGACTTTTGGAAGGGGATTTTATTGTAAATTCTGACGTTCAAAGATGCCTTTTATGTGCCTACTAGCAGCGCCCCGCGGTTTCACCCGCATAAGTGTCGACCCCGTGGGAATATCGGGATAAAAACTATCCTATGTCCTTTCCCGGGATGCAATCTATCTCTCTGTCAAATTTTATCGAAATCCGTTCAGTGATTTAGGCGTGAAAAGGTAACATACAGACAGACAGAGTTACTTTAGAATTTATAATATTAGTATGGATTTCAAATAAATGCTTTTACTTTAATTCTACAAGTATATTAAACACCAAGTACGTTTATCTATTCGGCTATATCCAGGTGTAGTTTGTAATAAGTAAAGCATTCTTCCATGGTCACTTCCTTCAGGCTCCTTCACCACTACGATGAACAGTGGTATTCAACATTGCTTTTTAGACTTTTGCAACCTCTTTAAGGGTGCGTTTGAACTGGTTTGGAAAGAACAGAATAGAGGAAATCCACGTCTCACCTCACCTTAATCTGATTGGTCTTTTCCTACCTTGGCTTCTCTTCGCCTCATTGCAAACCAGCCTTAGCTATATTTATGGTCAGAATCTACACGCTAACAACCTCTTACCTGAATTTCGACATCGAATCCATCTTTGCTGTCCATGACGCCCTTAGCTAGCAGATAGGTGCAGACCCCTTCGAAGTCGTAGTCGGTTCCATCGAAGGTGACCACGTGCGAGTCGCCCCAAGCGGAGCAGACGCCGGCGCATTTACGTTGACTGCACGACCAGTTGCCGCTCTTGCATTCGCTGTGCGGGAAATTATGGAAATATATATTTATACTTAAATTTCTTTAAAATTACATGTACAACATTACAGAATTGAATCCCAAGACGTTGTACAGAGCAATTTACAAAGTAAAAAGTGATCTGTCAATTAAATTAATAACTTTTGTAAAGAATACATGAATTATTGTATTTAATTTATTAATATATGTAGTTAAAAGTATAATGAATGTATCTCAATTATTAATTGAAGAAATGTTTATAGTTAATATTGTTTTTATTTTTTAATGATTGAATTTTATTTAGGTGTACATTTTGATGTAAGTGCTTTTTGATACCTATATGGTAGAATACAGGCTTCTTTATTTTAATTATATATGTATAGATATTATATAGTATTGTACTTATATTTTAATACTACCTCTGAAATTAATGTCAAGTTTTGGGAATTCATGAGAATTATAAAAATTAGAGGAGCATCCAGCTCTGGTAAATGATACTTATTCAAATGGTGCCTCCTTTCCTCTCACGAACCCTGCTAAGTGTAACAGTTCTAACTTCCACAGGTGTTAGAAAACGATAACGACATTTTCATTTCCAATAATTACTGGGCAAATGCTCTACCTTATCAAATCATAAATTAATTAGAGTCCAATATTTATTTATTGTTGTTTTGTAATCTTCAGTAATAAATAATAATCTAAAAACTTAGGTATCTTTAGCTATCGTGGCCATTTTATTAATTCTAGTTCTGTTATCCCATTAGATAAAACTATACTTTTTTTATGGGTTGATGAAATGTGAAGGCGAGTTTTCAGTAAAAATAAGCATAGGTATCCCAAATTGGCGTCAAGCCAGCAACATTTATGCAGGGCCGTCTTTACCCGGGGTGCAAGGGGTGCGTGGCACCCCGGCGCAGGGTCTTATTAGGGGGCGCAAGCCAATCCATATACCTAGACGTACCATTCGTAAACCTTCTCGAAATTGAAATGAATAAAAAACTACTTACCATTAACTATGACTCAAGTCAAGATAGATTAGCTATCTAATTGAAAGTTGATTACAAAACAGACGATATCATAAAAAAGAACGCCGATTTTATAGCCGAAAAATTAAATTTGACGTTTGAAAATGTACCTCATTTTATTGTAGAGTAAGTATAAAATAAAAAAATAAAACACAAAAATTGGGGCGCAGGCTGATTTTCGCACCAGGCGCCCAATATGTTTAAGACGGCCCGGCATTTATGTAAGTATATTTAATTCTATAGCTATTAATGAACTTCCGAGGAGTGAAGTACAATGTAATCCGTGAGGAGTCAATTAAAGATAACATTTTCTTCCTTTTTAGAGGAGTACAGGAAAATGAATAAATGAAAAAACTGGTGAAGTGCGAGTCGGTCTCGCACACGAAGGGTTCCGTACCACAAGGCAAAAACGCCGAAAAAAAAACAGGTTTATTGTATGGGAGCTCCCCTTAAATATTTATTTTATCCTGTTTTTAGTATTTGTCGGTATAGCGGCAAACGAAATACATCATCTGTGAAAATTTCAACTGTCTAGCTATCACTGTTCATGAGATACAGCCTGGTGACAGACAAACAGACAGACGGACAGGGAGTCCCGTTTTTACCCTTTGGGTACGGAACCCTAAAAAGATAAAATTTAACAATTTTAAATCCTTCAAATTTTTTCTGTACTGTAAACCAGTTTGATGGAGCAATAGTGTGCCAATGCTGACAAAGCAGTATCGATAACACCTTGGTTCTACAAAGAAAGTGAAAGGCACGTACGCATAATACTTACAAATACACGCAATGTCCACCAAGTATTGTTTTATTTGAAACCAAGAAATAACGGGGGCGTAGCTCAGATGGTAGAGCGCTCGCTTAGCATGCGAGAGGTACCGGGATCGATACCCGGCGCCTCCAAACATAAGTATTTTTTTGAGGTAACGTCAGGTTTTTTTTTAATGATTTTTTTTATATTCTCAAATCTCGCCTAAGATAGGTATATACCTAATATAGGCACTCTCACCCCCTTACTAATAAACATATTATATCAGATGAATAGTTACACACCAATTTCTCTCTATTAGTCGTCAGTAATTTGACCTTTGAAAGAAGAAGACAAAGCATTGTGTAACTATACAGACGCTATACAACGTTAATTAGTAAGGGGGTCAGAAAATTGTACTTGCGTTAATACAACTACATAAATATAATTTAAGCCGCGCGCTTAGTACATAATTTCATCATCATCATCATCATTTCAGCCGAAAGACGACCACTGCTGGACATAGGCCTCCCCTAAAACGGGGGGTTTGCCATAATCGCCACGCTTGGCAGGCGGATTGGCGAACGCAGTATGGTATGGTGGCGGAATGCATAGAGAACGCTGCTGCCCATTCTCCGGTACGCCCCTTAGTCACCTTTTACGACACCCACGGGAAGTATGGGGTGGTGCTATTCTTTAAGTCCGGCACCACACAGACGATGAGTAGGTACATAATTTATGAAATGATAATCTAAAGGGGCCCACCCCTTTTCACATCCTGGTGCCCTGAAACACAGGCCACGAGCCAAGAGCTAGCTTAGGCACCAGTCTCCCACAATATATACTTACCTGATCTATGTGTCATTGCCGAATCTGTGTGTAAAATGAGACATGTATATTGTGGTGAGAAATAAAGTTGATTGATTGATTTAAACCAGGTTGCTTAATAAAGAGAAAAATGTTTCAGCTGAAATTCTGTAACGCTGATTGATTCGTCGCCTAGGAGAGTCATATTTTTTAGTAAATCCTATAAGCCGGCTCATACCTAGTTGTGATGGATGAATATCGGCTGTTGGGATGTTTACAGATGTCAACGCGGAGTTACGAGCCTGGCGGTGTTCTATCGGATACATTTCTGAGAGTTTGCATTGGAATGGCGTAATTTCATTGCATCTAGCTGATTCAGCTCTTTCCAGGACCGGTACTACCGAGTAATGCTACATAATTATGGAACCAATTTTTACAATGAAGGACACACACACACCCACCCTCACACACACACACCACACACCCAATCACACACACACACAACACATAATTATTTCCTATGTAAAATTATTTTATTTTAACGATAACAAACATATCTTAAACTTTGAATTGTCTAACTCAATCTTCGAAATTGTAACAGTAATATCAGAAGCACTATGTAACTTTTACGTCACTGGACCTTAGGGGACCGGACTGCTTCTCCTTAACACAGGTTTCCATAACCTAGCTAGGAGAGCAGTGCTCATCCACACGCTTGTACATATAGTTCTTATTTTGTAAAACTGTATTTTTAACGTGTCCTACAATCCTTTGTTTTGAGTAAATAAATAAATCCAATTAAATCCCTTAAGTACTTTATGTTATACTTTATGTCATACAGTACTTTGTGTCCCTAATAACTTTAATTTCGGAAGTCGGTGACGTTGGTTCTGCATTTTCGTTTTTTTGAGCCGACTTTTGAAATTAAAATTATTTTTCATTTTGTAGTGTTTTTTTGGAAGTCGGTTGTTTTTTTTTTGTAAAAAAGTTTTTTTTTCACTTTTTAGCTGTACCCACCTACCCCACACAAATTCATATAGCACTGCTTGCTATGTGAATATCAGTGATAGGAAATTATTGAATACATCTGCGTACCCCTTTAAAGTGTACAGGCGTGATGTTATGTTGTGTGATTGCGTAAACAATGCATACATATGCTATAGCAGCAATCGCGGTTGATTTGCTTGCCTTTAATGAAGAGTTCCGCTGTCTGTCTCCGAAACTCATAATCAGATCTTTACAAAATTTAAATGGGACCACTTCGGAATAAACCTCTATTGAACAAAAAAAGAATTTTGCAAATCCGTCTATGTATGAGGGAGTTATGCCCGAACATACATAAAAAGAAACATGCGAATTGAGAACCTCCTCCTTTTTAGAAGTCGGTTAAAAAAAGAATGATACCTAAAGTCATAGCACAGTGCAATATTATGGAGGACATTCTTACCTACGAGTATCTAGCTCATGTGGCCCTACCAGAAATAATTCCTGGATTACTTGTCACTGACAGTTGGAAGTATGCTTAAAGAAATTACAATTTTATTGCTTTTCACCTGAAATACCTATAATCACCAACACCACAAATTCTTTACTATTCTCACTTTTAATTCAGGAGCTTACATGACTTATAGCGCGGTCACTATCGGATTGCATAGAAAAGAAAGAGCATCGCGATGACACAACGCTGGTAATTTATTGCAAAATATGAAGCAATAGGCATGACGAATGATTTTCAAATCCTCTTCCGTAATGTACGTACACATTTACTATTTACGAAAACACCTATATTTCGGTAATAAACTAAAGTTTAACGAAGTTTGAAGCCATTTTTCTAATATTTTTCAATAGGGCGCGAAAACAGCTCACAGTGTCATGGCGTCGGATCTGATGTCACGCCTAGGTAAAAATCAAATGTTGTCAGCATACTATCTATAGTGTACTCTGTGAACCACAGTGATGTTTACATACCCGTGACGTCATGCGCTGTGATTGGTGTTTCAGTCAAAATGGCCGACTGCAGTATTTTAATCTTTTATTTTTGTGAAAATCCGATTAATCTCAAGTTTTTAAATTAAACTAAATCACTGTTTTAAATCCGTTTAATATGTATTTTCCCCTAACATTATTAAATTTTTAATTATTTGATACTGTCGTCACGCCTATTATCTATTTACAAAAAAATCTTTTTCGTTTTCGGCAAAGTATTGTCATGCGTCGATGCGTATGCGAAAACAAGAAATTACACGCGGAAGAAGTCGCGGAAAGAAGCTAGCATTTTCTATAAAGCTACTGACCATTTATTGCACTCCTCCTGCATCACATGTCCGTCAGGGTAGCTCCTACCTCCGTGGTGACAGGGGCACTGAGATGGTGGCAAACATTTCTTGGACATAGTGTCTAGGACGAAGCCTTTCTTGCACTGGCAGCCTGGGCGACATTCTGCGGTTGTTGATGTTGGCGGGAGATGCATGTTCTGTGTATGAATAGAAAACGTTAGAAAATGGGAGAATAGGTTTCTGTAATCTTCCGTTACTCCAGATTAAATTGTGAAAAGTGGATACACCACAGACTAGTACCTACAGTATTTGTCTGTCCTTCCCCTTTTAAATCCATCCAAAGGTTATCTTTTAAAGATCGCTTTTAGCGATAGGATCGTCCATTGTGTCACACTTTGTACAGTTTCTATATTTAATGTATGTCTGTAATTTGTATGGTGTACAAAAAAAAACAACATGTAACTTTATAGATTCCATTTGACTACAGGATGCTAAAGTGTTGTAAATTCAGTCATCAGAAACAATTTAGTAGTCTGTCAAATAAACAATTTAAATTCATAAAATAATTATACATTTAATTTTATAAACAGATGCGGGAAGCACAGAACCGGCCGAAGTGGAGGTGCTTGCGGGAGGCCTATGTCCAGCAGTGGACGTCTTTCGGCTGAAATGATGATGATGATGATCGCGTTGGATAAAAAGGAACCTTGTATTTTACTGTCGCGATTTATTTGCCAAATATGTAAACAAATATGAGTTTATGGAAAAATAACTCTAAATCCTACACCATAAAGTTCAGTTTACGCTACAACTTCAAACATTTTATAACTTTTTAATAGCGCTAGTCACTCTGAATTGAACTTAATAATCATTAAAATAAAGTTGATATTTGTTTAACTGGAAATAATATTAATTTTGTAAATTTAGCATACATACCCTGCAAGTAAGCGGCTCAGCAATCTCACAAGTAGTAAACTCCATGTTGTTGGACGCGCTACAGTTACTGCGCAGGTCTTCAGCTGGCGGGTAGTTCTGTATCTCCATCGGAGTGGCTGGCTTGCAGTCCCAGCGAGCACCAACGCATGTACTGGGTGAACACAGGATAATAATCAGTAAGAATTTTTGGGACTTAAAACTATGCTTGAATGATTTTATGAGAAGTTCTCGTTATGGGCCCTGTGAACTACGCATGCTAATGCGTAGTTCATACAAACATTTTATTATCTTGCCTTTTCCCAACTATGTTGGGGTCAGCTTCCAGTCTAACTGGATGCAGCAAAATATCTGTATTTTACATGGAGCGACTGCCTATCTGACCTCCACAACCCAGGTACTGGGTAATACGATACCCGTTGGTAAGACGGGTTGTCAGACTTTCAGACTTCTGACTAGCCGTAACGACTGTCAAAGATCCACGAATGACAGCCGAGACCAATGGCTTAACGTACTTTCCGAGGCACGGAGGGGTCTCGGTATGTAAACCAACCGCGGCAAGCGTAGCTTAACCTGATCGATCTACCTGTGTGGCTGTTATTATTTAGCTATATGGGCCCCTCGCGTAGTTCATACAAACGTAACACCAAAATAATTTGTAATTCAAACATATTCATATGGTAGGTAGTGTGTATTTATTCCGATTGGATTACAGAATATCTAGGTTCCCAAATATAAATTTTGAAAGAACTCTGATATAAAGACGAGATATATAATTTCAAATTTTTATAGAAAACTTATTTTTCTAATTTGGTGTTTTTATGGTATGGATAGCTTATAGAAGTTGTGTAAGTGTAATTATTTTATTTCTATTATTGTTGTTTCGACTTTTTGGCAGGATAAGTAGAAGTAAAATGATAGGGACGACGCGCGACGTAAAATCATAGAAAACGGAATGAACAGTAATTAATATCATAGTAGGTACAGTCAGCGACAAAAGATTAGGTAGGTAAATTCCGAAATGATCAGTAAATTGTGTCGCTGTCTGTACCATCAGTATTCAAACACGTTTCGAGGATTGCGGGCATGAATGAAATTATGCAGTTCCGCAATACTACCCGAAGTGAAAGGTAAGCAAGTTTTACGCACTTCAATATTTTACGTAATGTCCACCATAGTGCAGGCAAATTTCGATGTAGTTTACAACGGGGGCGTAGCTCAGATGGTAGAGCGCTCGCTTAGCATGCGAGAGGTACCGGGATCGATACCCGGCGCCTCCAAAATTATCTTTTTATTATATATTTTTTTTAAATTATATTTATTATACTTTTTAAGATGTTGTCAAGTAGTAGTTAATTAAGCACCTGGCTTTGTGTCGGATATCCTACCCGGCAATGTCTACCAAATAATTAAAAAATCAAGCAGAATCTGCAATGAATATCTGCCAAGTGCCAGACAAGTTAACCGGAACTTATCGGGAAATGGAGAAAAAAAAATGTTAATTTCGATTTTGTAAGTAGTATGAAATCTATATAAAATTCAAGGTCCTGACTGACTCATATATCAACGCACAGCCTATACCGCTGGTCCTAGAGACATGAAATTTGGAGGGTGAGTTCTTTGTGAAGAGTAGGTATCCACTAAGAAAGAGTTTTTCGAAATTCCACCCCTAAGAGGGTGAATGAGGGGAGAGTGAAATTTCACGCGGACGAAGTCGCGGGCAGAAGCTAGGTCACAGTTAGGTCATATTTGAAGCGGACGGGTATATACATATTTTAATAGTTGTGAAAAAAATTTCATACAAAATTGTCATCTCAAGTCAGTCAATTTCGTATTTCTAAAAGTCATCATCATCTGCCTAGCCTTTTCCCAACTATGTTGGGGTAGGATTCCAGTCTGACTGGATGTAGTTGAATACTAGTATTTTACATGGAGCGACTGACCTCCACAATCCAGTTATTGGGTAATACGATACCCCTTGGTAAGACTGGTTGTCAGACTTTCGGGCTTCTGACTACCCGTAACGACTGTCAAAGATCCACGCATGACAGCCGGGACCAACGGCTTAACGTGCTGTCCGAGGCACGGAGGGGTCTCGGTATGTAAAGATTGTCACCCATCCACCAACCGCGGCAAGCGTAGCTTAACCTGATCGATCGACCTGTGCGGCTGTTATTATTTAGTCACGGGTCCCTCCTTCTTATTTCTAAAAGTACTTACCATAATTCTCTCTCTCGCCTCCCGGCCCTGACTTCTTTGTATCCAGCATTGAACTGCAGTCCTTTGTGGTAGCATGGACATAGCCCGGTCGGTACGCATACGTTGTTCTCATCCAACAACTACAAAAAAAACATTAACCGTCTTATTACAAAACGAGTTCTAACGCTAGACCTAGCCTAAACCTTTGAGCCAGTTACTGTATTTTGAACTTTATTCCGACAAACGTAAAGTTCTTAATGCAAAATTGTCAACTCGGGTGTAACGTCGGTTTTGGTTATAAGAACTTTAAATTAAAGGGCTCGATGGTTTAAACCTGGGTCTAAAGATAAACCATGTTTTGTAATAAGGCCGTAGAAGTTGAAAACCTACAGAAAACCATACATTTACAGCTACATCGCGTCATTGTATCTGCACATATTAGGGGCTTCTGCATCTCAGGCCCTTACGTTAGGTCATTGTCCCATTATGGATGAGAAATGGGAATGGAATAAAAATTACTTGGAACTTTTTCTCATATATATGTCCGTTGTCCGAGCTTCGGGCCGTCTGAGCCCTTTTAACAGTATTACAGTACTCTGACATCAACAAATTCAGATCATAGACTTTCTGAATTCTTGAGGGGGCCCAAAAAGGTCACTTTGGCAGAATCATAAAAGGATAACATAGTGGACAGTTAACCGTTAAGTTAATCGTATCAAATCCCATTGGTGAAGCATTTTTCATTTATTTTTTTTTGTTTGTGCTAAAATACCAATCAATCCGACCCAAATCCAATCCCAACCTCTTTGATTGTACCTACGTAGTGCAGCGAAAAAAAGAAAAACACGGACTGTCTTCGCCATATTACGATTCATAATGTTATCCTTTTATGATTCTCCAAAGTGGCCTTTTTAGGCCCCCTGGTAACTTGAAGACCTATTTTTAAGCTAATTGGAATAACCTGCGGGGTAATCGCGTAACACACTAACAGTAGTAATGTTGACAGTTCAACAACATTCATTACGTCTTTTACGTTGTCGAGCAGACAAATTCTTCGAATATATGAAGCAATGGATTAGCAATATCCTTCAAAATGTTTCAGATTGATAGCTTTTTATGCAATTGAGGTGCTGGATGTCGATCCAAACGCTTTGTTTTTAATGTCAAAAGGCTAAGTGGTATTATTAGGTCCGTGACCAGGTCCCAGACCGTGACCAGGACCAGCTCCCACTGGTTAGGTTTTATTTTATCAAGTAAGGGCTGATTTTTCCAACGCTAGATAATTTTCCAACGCTAGATAATTTTATCGGAGGAATAATTTTGAATTTTTGACAGTTATTCCATGTAAAATCTGTCAGATGACAATTTTATTCCTCGAGTAAAAGTTATCTGGCGATGGAAAAATCAGCCCTTAAAAACACAAATACCTACTTACATAATTATGTAAACGGTTTAGGGTGTATGAGTACCACAACAATATTTTGTAGAAGATGTCAAGGATATGGAATTTTGTCAAAAAAGGGAGTGCAGTTCATTACTAATATTTCAGTAGAGTAACCTAGTATTCATAAATCGGTCGCATAACAGCCGATTGGTTAAAGTGGCTAAACACAAGACTTGAACTTGCACAACACAACAGAAATAATTTATTACGTTCATGTTCTGAAGGTGGAAGAAATTTTTTGCTAGGTCAGTTCGAGGTTTGCTGGTCAGGGGCCGAGGGGCCCCCTGAGCCCGGGGGCCCCGGTGCACGACACCGCCTAGCCCCGATAGCTACGCCACTGCATGTGACCCATACTTTCTCCCAAATTGTTATTTTGTATTTTTTTTTGTTTCTGTGTATTTTTATTTTTACCCGACTGCGTCAGAAGGAGGGTTATGTTTTTCGAGTGTATGTATGTATGTATGTATGTATGTATGTATATTTCTTTGGCACGCTCTGTAGCCTAAACGGCTTGATCGATTTCAGCTTGAGAGGTGGCGTTAGATTCGTCTTAATTGTGAGAGTGACACTGGGTATATAAAAATTGAAAAAAAATTAAAATGGCCGATTTATGGCGCAATATGTCTTCAAAAAATTTTTTTTTTCTCGAAACCTATCGAGTGGGGTATCAAAATAAAGGGTTTTAAAAGGTGATTACAAAAATATACATAACTTATATGGTTAAAAGTAATTCGAAGTGACAAAACGTAAAAAAACAAGTACAAAGAACTAAATCGTTTTCGAAATCTTTCACATTTGTAAACTAAAAAGCTGGAAATAAAAAAATTAATTTAAAAAATAAAAAAACCCGACTGCGAAACTGAAAAGCTACAAACAAGCCCATTTTAAATTAAATATAAGTTGGAAGCAGGCGGGACCCACATCATTTTTATTGTATTTTCAAATTCAAATGGGTCCCGCCTGCTTCCAACTTTTATTTAATTTAAAATGGGCTTGTTTGTAGCTTTTCAGTTTCGCAGTCGGGTTTTTTTATTTTTTAAATTATTTTTTTTATTATGTGTCATGTTTGTCGCAAATAAACGTATTTTCTTTCTTTCTTTTCTTTCTTTCTATTCTTTCTTTCTTTTCTTTCTTTCTATTCTTTCTTTCTTTTCTTTTTTTCTTAGGTACCTGTCCCGGCGGACACGCGCAGCCCTCGACGCAGCAGGGCTTGCACGTGCCGCTGGCTGACAGCGACATGTCGGCACACTTGCGCAGGCAGCTGTCGGCACACACTGTGTACTCTTGTCCCCCCGTGCATTGAAGTTCTGGAGAAAACGTGCTTGGTTAAAGTCTTAAACAGCTTTTCGTAGAAAAGTAGGTACACGCTTCGGGAATCATCGTCTATTTTCGGAAGTACCTACGAACGTGCGATGATGAGATCTAATATAGAGCTGTTATGACCATGGAGGTACTTGACTATTTTGTATTAATACTGTTTTTGCAAAATTATAGATTGACAACTCTATTTAATTCCAAAAAACTTTTGAGTAACAAATAACCCGACAGAAATAAATTTTAGAAAAAAGTTAGGATTTGCCTCAAATGTCATGATATCATGAAATTGTTTTTTTAGACAGATTGATGATTTTTATGATTATAATTCTGCAAATTCATACTGGTTACGGTCGCGAATCATATTTTAATACAACCTAGTACTGACCTGAAAATTGCAAAAAACGTAAGAAAATTTGGATTTTGTGGGCTGCCCTGGCGTTTATTCATTTTCTAATGCCCTTGGTCACAAAAGACATAAGTATCAAACTTCTCAGTACACATACCGCACTCCTCCACATTGTACCGCCACTGTATGACGACGCCCGCCTTAGCGCAGGTCATGGCGTAGTCGCCCAGCACGGGACACAGGCAGCGCGTGACGTCAGAGCCGCACGCGCACATATCGTACACGCACGCTTCGTAGTACGGTTCCACGTCCACGTACCAGTGGCAAGCTGTGGGAAAGAAACGTTGGTTATTTTTTTTTTCAATCTGTAATGTTATTTTATTGTAAACAAGCAGCGCCCCGCGATTTCACCCGTGTAAGTTTCGAACCCGTGGGAATATCGGGATAAAAACTATTCTATGTCCTTTCCCGGAACTCAAACTATCTCTATACCACATTTTATCTACATCAGTTCAGCGGTTTAAGCGTGAAGAGGTAACAGACAGGCACACTTTCGCATTTATAATATTAAGTATGGATTAAAATAATTCGATCTTATTTTGCTACAGTTCCAAAATACCTTCAATATGGCCATCCGTCCAGGGTAGACGGGTAATGTTACCTCGAAGCAACGATTCCCGATATTATGTCAAATCGAATAATACATGGAGACAGTGGACTTCTAAGCCGACAAAATCTTGCTTTAGCAAGGCTTAAACATTTAATTATTTTAGGCTAGGGGTGTCCGTGGCATCACAGCGGGTCCTTTCAGTGCTGCGGTATTTATTTTTTAAATATCGCAGCATTAGGTATGCTGGGATAGGAGCCTTTTTGGCCGGGCACAGGTCTTTTTGGCCGCGCACAGGTCTTTTCTTGGTTTATTTTTCCGTTACCGTACCGTTACTGTAAGCGACACCGCGTGTTTTTTATTTAAGTCGATTAAAAAAATACCCGCTTCGGATGCGTTCGGCTGTCCTCGGGATGTACTCGGTTTTAATGTATATCCGATATGGCAGTGAGTGATGGCAAAGTATTCTGTTTGTGTTTTGTTTTCACTTCTGTCGGCACTCCCGGAGTGCCACTGTTTTTTTTTTTTGGTTGTTTCTAATGTAGCTTTGTTAGTTTTAAATGCTCCTTTTTACTATTTGGATTTCCTGTGGGTGTCCTAAATAAAATATTTTTCTTTCTTTCAATAATGATGTTCCAAAACCGAAGATTTTGATTATTTCATCCTCACCACGCATCCTGATTACATGAAGGATGGATGCGTTATGGTGGATGAATTAGTAGCGATAAAAATCAATCATCATCATCTGCCTAGCCTTTTCCCACCTATGTTGGGGTCGGCTTCCAGTCTAACCGGATGCAGCTGAATACCAGTATTTTACATGGAGCGACTGCCTATCTGACCTCCACAACCCAGTTACTGGGAAATATGATACACCTTGGTAAGACTGGTTGCCAGACATTCGGGCTTCTGACTACCCGTAACGACTGTCAAAGATCCACTAATGACAGCCGGGACCAACGGCTTAACGTGCTTTCCGAGGCACGGAGGGGTCTCGGTATGTAAAGATGGTCACCCATCCACAGACCAACTGCGGCAAGCGTAGCTTAACCTGATCGATCGACCTGTGCGGCTGTTATTATTTAGCCACGGGCCCCTCAAAAATTAGCGATAAAAATCAATATCAATTACAATGTTAACGTTTCACAATCGTCAAGCTCACAACGTAACTCTTACAAAACTGTATCAAGAGAAAGGTACGTGATATATCGAAGGTTATTTTATTAAGTCTTGAAAGTGGCGTTTAATTTTATCTAGAGTTACAACGGGGACGTAGCTCAGATGGTAGAGCGCTCGCTTAGCATGCGAGAGGTACCGGGATCGATACCCGGCGCCTCCAAACTACCCTTTTATTTTTCTTTTTTACCCGACTGCGTCAGAAGGAGGGTTATGTTTTTCGAGTGTATGTATGTATGTATATTTCTTTGGCACGCTCTGTAGCCTAAACGGCTTGATCGATTTCCGCTTGAGAGGTGCCGTTAGATTCGTCTTAACTGTGAGAGTGACACTGGGTATATCAAAATTGAAAAAAAAATTAAAATAGCCGATTTTTGGCACAAAATTATGACTTCAAAAAAAAAATTATTTTCAAAACCTATCGTGTGGGGTATCAAAATAAAGGGTTTTAAAAGGTGATTACAAAAATATATGCAACTTATATGGTTAAAAGTAATTCGAAGTGACAAATCGTAAAAAACACGTACCAGGAACTAAATCGTCTGCGAAATCTTTCACATTTATTTTGTAATAATGTAATAAACTAAAAAGCTGGAAATAAAAAAAGTTATTTAAAAAAATAAAAAACCTGACTGCGGTAAAAAACTGAAAAGCTAAAAACAAGCCCATTTTAAATTAAATAAAAGTTGGAAGCAGGCGGGACCCATTTGAATTTGAAAATATAATAAAAATGATATGGGTCCCGCCTGCTTCCAACTTTTATTTAATTTAAAATGGGCTTGTTTTTAGCTTTTCAGTTTTTTACCGCAGTCGGGTTTTTTATTTTTTTAAATAACTTTTTTTTTTAACGATTATTTAGGAATTCTTAAAGTTATAAAATGCAAGCCTAGCATTTAAAAGACTACAAGTTAATTGTTAGCGGACCAGGAAACTAATGCTGAAGACATATCAGTAAGGTCATATCGATATCTTTATATTATCAACATGGGATTCTTCTAAAATTCTCTGTAAAAAACATTTTAATGCCCAAACAATAACTTTGCGTGGCTTGTACCAAATATTACTGATACCTCTTTTGACTAACACTAGATGAATGAATGCCCAAATAAGCACGCTGTTTGATTCTCAACCCTCGGCTCAGCGTCTAAAGTTGAATATCCAAGAGCACAGTTTTACTTAGCCATTCATTTGGGGGGACCAGCCGGTCGATTCTGTAAAAATCTCACCGGGAAAACTTAGGTGAAGTGAGTTTGTTTTTGCTAGGAATTGACACTATTGACAGCTCACTCCACGCTCACTTCACTTAAGTTTTCACGGTGAGATTTTTACAGAATAGCACTGCAGTATTATGTCAGACGAATAATATACCATTTCTGGGTTATACAACATACCTTCAAACACCTTACTCTTCAGTTTGCTACAGTACTTCTCAGCAGCCTCCTTGTTTTCCATATTGGCTTTACAAGGATGCTCAGGCTCTTTTGTGTCTATGTCGGTACAGAACTCTCTGGTCTTCCATTTGTTGGCGAACGCCAAAGCTGATTGTTCTATGTCGTTTTCTGGGGTTAGGAAGTCGTCTTTTTGGTTTAAGTTAAAGGTGCCGCAGAGACCCTGGATGAAAACGTAAATTAAGCAAACTACACAACAATCTTTGTGTGTGTACAGTCACGAGCAATAGTATGTATACAATTGGCTTTATTCAAAGGCGATTTTCTTCTTTATTTTTAAATTTTATATTAGTAGGAACATAGTATTTTCGAACCCATAGGTATATGTGAAGTGTCGTATTTATACCCAAACTCAAACTCAAAACTCAAAGCATTTATTTCAATTAAACCAATTACAGGCACTTCTGAATTGTCAAGGGGTCGATCAGTCAGAAAGATGAAACTAGTTGCACATTCCAAAGCGTAGGTACCTATGGAGAAGAACGGACAAGAAATTCCATGGACACTCTTCCAAAATGGCGGATATAGCCTTGAGATCAGTAAAGACCGTAGGCAAAATGTGTATACAAGCTGTTGTCATTCTTACCTTGGTCTTTCCTTGGAATTCAGCCGGCACATCAATGAAGACACGAGTGTTACCATCCCACCACAAGTCCACCTTGTTGGGCAGTTGGACTAAAATCAAAGAAAAACACATCAACACTCAAGTGACTGACAATCGCTAATTGTTTAGCGATAGATCCCCCTAAAATGTTCCTGTAGCGGTATCTACAACGCTACATGCGAACAACGCGTCATACTGACGTCACGCAAAATCCTGCATCTCGCAAGCAGAGTTTACCGCGCAACTAGCATAGATACAACGCCTCGTCATGAATCAGAGGATCCTCCCTGTTCTATAGAGGTTGAGTGAACTTTATACCCTCTTCTCACACCTCTATATCCCCAACATACAGATACCGCCTAGTTTGAGGACTACCGCATACAACAAATTGAATGTCACCAACAGTTACAGACAGAATTATTATGTTAAACTAATCATAAGGTAATAATTGTAACAATCATCATCTGCCTAGCCTTTTCTGAACTATGTTGGGGTCTAACCGGATGCAGCTGAATACCAGTATTTCACATGGAGCGACTGCCTATCTGACCTCCACAACCCAGTTACTGGGTAATACGATACCCTTTGGTAAGACCGGTTGTCAGATTTTCGGGCTTCTGACGACCCGTAACGTCCGTCAAAGATCGACGAATAACAGCCGGGACCAACGGCTTAACATGCTTTCCGTGGGATGGAGGGGTCTTGGTATGTAAAGATGGTCACCCATCCACGGACCAACCGCGGCAAGCATAGCTTAACCTGATGCGGCTGTTATTACTTAGCGACAAGCCCCTCTCAATAATTGTAACAATGTTTAAGTAAATAAATTTTATTATTATTAAATTTTATTATAATGATTCGTTTTTGTCTCACGAAACATTTTTTATGAGTTGCAGAGAGTACCCCATAGTTTTTCAGTCAGTCTTCCTATTTTTAGACTTCGACACGTTGGTCACCGGGGTGATGAAAAATTGTATCCATTTTAGATGGCCTCAATACTGTGAGCAGGTGGCCAATGATGCTAGATTTCTTGTGTGAGATCACAAATTTATTTATTAATAGCAGCGTACCGCGGTTTCACCCGCATAAATGTCGATCCCGTGGGAATATCAGGATAAAAAGTAGCCTATATGTTAATCCAGGGAGTCAGCCACGTCCATACAACATTTTATCAAAATTGGTCCAGCCGTTTGAGCGTGAAGAAGTAACAAACATATAAACACACACACACACACTCACAAACATTCGCTTTTATAATATCAGTGTGACTAGCTGCGCCCCGCGGTTTCACCCGCATAAGTTTCGATACCGTGAGAATACCGGGATATAATAATAATAATAAATAAATAAATAAATAAATAAATAAATATATTCGACAACTATCACACAACGCCGTCTAGTCCCAAGCTAAGCAGAGCTTGTGTTATGGGTACTAGACAACTGATAAACATACTTATATATTTCTAAATACATACATATTATAGATAAATTACACCCAGACACAGAACAAATGATCATGCTCATCACACAAACATTTGTCCTGGGTGGGAGTCGAACCCACGACCTCCGGCATAGCAGTCAGGGCCACTAACCACTAGACCAACGGGCCAGCCAATAATAATATAATAATAATAATTTTATTGTCAGATATTACAATCCATTTTTGTTAGTAAGGACATAAACATCTTACAAACTAGTGCAACTAGTGCAACATCTTACATAAAGTAGCCTATATGTTAATCCAGGGTGTCAGCTACCTCCATACAAAATTTTATCAAAATTGGTCGAGCCGTTTGAGCGTGAAGAAGTAACAAACATATAAACACACACACACAAATATTAGTGTGATTCTGCAATTTTAACTTACCAATAATGAACATCGAAGAAGCAGCTCTAATCCTAACATTGCCAACCATGACAGGGAGCGTGGAAACCTCTTTCCCGTTCACAAGTATGAAGCCTCCTTGCTTCATGTGCACGGTTGCTCCGTCGTAGTTCAGGTTCACAGCCTTAGTGCAGGACGGTTTGCCCTCGCCTTTGTAAGGACTAAGGTTCATTGCCTAGGAAATAATAGGAGTTTTAATGTTTATTTGACTAGATTAAACTAACACACTAACTAACTCTTGATTAACTTGGTTGCCTTTAAAAGATCGCTTTTAGCGATAAGACCGCCCATTGTGTCATCCTATGTACAGTTTCTATATTTATGTCTGTAATTTATGGTGTACATGATAAAGAGTATTCTATTAAAATAGTAATATTTCTAAAGATAAAAATTCTGAATATTGTTTATCTCCCCCCATCCTCCATATATCTATCCCCTCCCATGTTTGACGGAAGATATCCTGAACAATCAATCAGCCTAGCCTTTTCCCAACTATATTGGGGTCGGCTTCCAGTTTAACTGGATGCAGCTGAATACCAGTTTTTTACATGGAGCGATTGCCTATTTGAGCCTTGGTAAGGACTGGTTGTCAGACCGTTGTACTTCCGACTACGTAACGACAGCCGGGACCAACGGCTTAACGTGCTTTACGAGGCGCAGAGGGGTCGCGATATGTAATGGATGGTCACCCATCCACAAACCGACCGCGGCAAGCGTAGCTTAACCTGTGATCAACCAGCGTGGCTGCTATTATTTAGCCCGAAAATAGCCTGATCCATGAGCTATAATACCGTAATTACTAAGTTAGCCGTTTAACAGAACAACTCATACAGAGTTAAGTCTGGAATTAAGTGAAGCCATTCAATGCCAACGATCGAAACTGAACTTTGGCTACCTCAGAATATAACTGAAATCGCTTTAACACCCGGCTGGTCCTCTGTCATACATTTTTTTTTCGAGATTTTCCATACCTCAGTAATAGCTCCAGAACACGCCACATTTTCGACCTCGATCGTAAGGTTCCCGGCCTGCAGCATCGTGTAGGTGCAGTGGCCCATGAAGTCGTACCGCAAGCCGTCGAACGTGGAGTAGTGAGGGTCACCTACTGCCCCGCATCGGGCACCGCAGGCTACTTTCGTGCATGTCCATTCTCCTGATTGGCATGTGCTAGAAGGGGAAAGGCACGTGTTAAAAGTTTACTTTTGTCCGATCATCATCATTTCAGCCTAAAGACGCCACGACTGCTGGACATAGGCCTCCCCCAAAAAGGGGGGGTTTGCCATAATCGCCACGCTTGGCAGGCGGGTTGGCGATTGCAGTATAGTATGGTGGTGGCATGCTTAGAGAACGCTGCTGCCCATTCTCCGGTACGACCCTTAGTCGCCTTTTACGACACCCACGGGAAGTATGGGGTGGTGCTATTCTTTAAGTCCGTTACCACACAGACAAGTCCTTGTCCGATATTGAAGTTAAAATGCCTACAATTTTACTAGGTTCGAAAGATTATGTAAGTGTTTTTGGCTTTGGCGGGCAAGACATTATTATTTATTATAAATTATACAAAACATTAGTCAGTTTATTTTAGGCTTTAAACCAATTTAACATCACGATTAGCGTAACGAGATTATAGGACTGGCTTACTAAAGATCTTACTTGTTTCCATAAAAACATTAATTTAAAAAGTCATGTATGGTAATTATTGGTAATGTAAAACCTTGCTAAGTTCTTTAACGGGTGTAAAAAGACACTTAACGAAGCCGAGAGCCATTTGTACTCCCCATCATTGTAATAATTTTTTGTGCTTAACCATACCTGGGACACAACCAGAAAGGTCTGGTTACGGAGATACAGACGGTAAAAATTTCAACTTTTACTGAATTTTTACGAAAATAAGTTTTTAATGTTATAACACAACTTTAAATGCACCCACGACCCATGTACAGACAGACGCCAGCACATCAAGCTACCCGAAACTGTCAAATTTTCTCAATCAACTTTGAACCTTATGCTTTAGCAATAAAGTTGAAAATCTATTAAAGAAATTAGACAGATTGTAGTAGCTTGGTGTGCTGGCGACTGTACCAGTCACCCATGAGCACAATGTTTTGTGTTCGGTACCTACGTTGCGCACTACCGTAAACAGCGATTTTTCACATCAAAAATGAAAGTCGTTTCTCAGCAAATATTTTCGCACAAAGTTACTTAGGAAAGTTACATAGGACGGCTATGTGATCAGTCTTTTTAACCGACTTCCAAAAAGGAGGAGGTTATATGTTCGACTTTATATATGTTTTTTTTTATGTATTTTCACCGATTACTCGAAGACGGCTGGACCGATTCCATAAAGTTTTTTTTGGTTTGAAAGGGTATACTCTCGAGGTAGTCCCATTATTATCAAGTTGGAATCTGATGAGAGGATCCCATGGAAATCGAGGGAAACCCTCAAATTTTATAGACAAACCTATAGCGATTTGAAATCATCATTTAGTAAAGTGGAGCTGATGGTGAACACCACAGATGGCCATCGGAACTACTCAATGACCAATATTTCACGGGTTGCGATTCGATTACTTTAATATGGTTGCTAAGCAATTTATGCTCGTCACAAAGCGTATGGTGAGTGATTAATTTCGGAAGTCGGTGTCTTTGGTTCCGCATTTTCGTTTATTGACATTAAATTAAAGTTATTATTCAATTTGAATTGTTTTTTTTTTTGGAAGTCGGTTGTTTTTTTTTGTAAAAAGTTATAAACCCTGTATATCATCCAGAGTATAAAATCGAATAAACTAAAAAAAATCCTCAAAACAAAATCAAACCACTCACCAAGTATTACAATCCTTCCGTATCGTAGCACCAGGCTTGAAGTTCTTATTCCTCAACCTACAGGGGCACTCGGTCTTGGGCACACACTTGCCGCCCTCCAGCAGTAACCCTTCGGGACAGAAGCATCCTTCCACGCAGGAACTGTTGCCAGTCTTAGCTGGGACCAGAGGGAAGGCACAGCTGGGTTGGGAGTCGGGCCCGCAGGACTTGTAGATCTTGCCTTCGGGACACTTCATTGCTGTTTGGAAGGTGGAAGGATATAAGAAGGAGGTTTCAGACGTTTGTTTATCGGTTTCCAAGAGCCTGGTGAATTCATTGCCCCTCCGATGTCAAATCTCATGTTAACTGCTTGTGATTAAGGGGGAAGCCCGCGAAATTCAAATTTTCTTACGTGTTTTGCAATTTGCACCTCTACAACCCAGTTACTGGGTAATACGAAGTTCGTACACCCCTATTCAATCAATAGGGTTGTATGAACTGTATTTCACGAAATAGTCATTAAACAGTTAACAGACGGTTGAAAAATCAGCCTTAAGAGCGTTTACGCCGTACGGCATTTCATACAAACTTACAAACCCTTGTTTCTCGAAATTAATGAACCGATTTTAATGAAACTTCATACGCATAAGCAGGATACAAAGATCTAAAAAGTTAGTAGAGAACATTTTCGAAATGTCTTATTTAAAAAAAGATAACTAGAAATATCTGTTTCTATGTAAAATTTAAAATCGGTCTAATTTGGCTGTAACACTATTTTTCGAAAATGTTCTCTACTAACTTTTTAGACATTTGTATCCTGCTTATGCGTATGAAGTTTCATTAAAATCGGTTCATTCGTTTCGAAAAATAAGGGTTTGAAAGTTTGTATGAAATGCTGCACGGCGTAAACGCTCTTAAGATCTAAGGTTGAATAGGATTTTTTGTAATACTTAGAACAATGAAAACGCAAAGATGAAACATTTCTACAGATTTATAGAGATTACAGTCAAGTTGCCTGTAGGTATACAAGATGGAAAAAATAAACAAAGCAGAAATAATCAGGGCTGTTTTTTTTTTTGGGTGGGATTTCATCAAATTACCCCTCCCACTCTGGGTGGAGCAGAAGGGAGTGTCAGACTCTTCAGAAAGCCAGGGCTTCATAATAAAATATGAAAAGGAATTTCATATCTCTTGATATTTATAGAAGATATTGAAGTACTTACGACAAGTTTCTGCGTCACGCCAGTCCTTCATCTCTTCAACTCCATGTCTCAAACATTCCTTCGCGTACACAGACACTGTGCTGCACGCACATTCCTCAGGACCTGATCGAAGTCACACAGATTAGTTTAGAAATAGACCTTTTCTTAGCCTTAAAAATTATTATTTTGGGGGTAGTTACTCACTCAAACTTGTGGTGCATGCGCAGAAGTCCCACTGACATGCGTCGAGCAAGAGCGAGACGTCCATAACCTATAAAAAAAAAGTTGTGAATAATTGTAAATAATGCAAAAGAACAGTAGGACATGATAGAACAATGAAATTACCGTAGATAATCTGTAGTACGTATATGTACAGACGTCAGCACGTCAAGCTACCCGACACTGTCAAATTTTCCCAATCAACTTTGAACCTTACGCATTAGCGATAAAGTTGAAAATCTATTAAAGAAATTTGACAGGATTGTAGTAGCTTGATGTGCTGGCGTCTGTACATATTTTACAACTACTACGCCTTCAAGACGAACCAAAAACAAAAAACAGGGGCACTATAGAAAAAAAAATAGTGATTTTCATATGGATTGACATTGCCGCATGTATGAAAATCACATTGTTTTTGTTTTGCCATTCGAGCTATCTACCTTTTCTCGAAGCACTTCGTCGTATTTTCAAACGATAACTTTTCACTTTAGACCTGTTAACATTTTAATAGTGAAAGCCTTACGTAAGTTTTGGCAACCGATTTTACATTAAATGTTTTTGATGAGATTCAACATAAAAAAAAAATACTTATGTTTTAAATTATATTCCATATTTTGTTATTTTAATTTTTTATTTTAAATTATTATGATAATTGCTAAAGTACCTATATATTTTGACTTTGTATAATATGTTATTTGATATTTTTTGTTGAATTTGTGTACTTGTGACTTTATGGATATTTTTTTACCTGGCTAAAATAAATGAATTGAATTGAATATTAGGTACTTTCCTTAATATTGAAACATCAAAAGTACGTAAGTAAAGTATGCCGTGGTAGATATCTACATATGCAAAATCTTTGACTACATATTGTTGCATAGAACTCACCTTAGAGCATTTCCGGAATTTTTCTTTAGCGAAGATCGTGGTGCAGAACTGCTGAGCTTTCTTCATATCATCGTCCGATTTGGAAGCACAAGCACTAGTCTCAGTAGGTTTACTGTCACATACATCTGCAGAATAAAAATCAAATTAAAATGTGGCAGTCTCTAATGAAGACATGAACATTGAAATTGTGGGAGCAATACTTTCATAGATCTTAATTACTTATAACAGCTCTTGTGTGGACCGGCTGCATAATTTGCCAAAATAAAGTGATACTAAAGACTAGTAGACTATACAGGGTTATTTTTAAAACATTAACAACCTCTTAAGAGGTCATTGTACTCATCATTATTGACAACTTTTCCTATGGAACCAAACCTGAAATCGCAGAAAAAAAATCAGCTGTTCCCTACATTTATGTTCTAACTAGTCAAAATGTAGAGAACAGCTGATATTTTTTTCGCGATTTCAGGTTTGGTCCCACCATTGTAAAAATTCTTCATAATGATGAGTACAGTGACCTCTTAAGAGGTTGTTAATGTTTTACCAATAACCCTGTATATTTACCCAAAAGGCTGGCAGCATTGTCACGTTGTATGGCGATGCCGATTCTTGGGCCAAAAAATAGTGATATCATCATCTGCCTAGCCTTTTCTCAATTATGTTGGGGTCGGCTTCCAGTCTAATCGGATGCAGTTGAATACCAGTATTTTACATGGAGCGACTGCCTATCTGACCTCCATAACCCAGTTATTGGGTAATACCATTACCCCTTGGTAAGACTGGTTGTCAGACATTCGGGCTTCTGACTACCCGTAACGACTGTCAAAGATCCACGAATGACAGCCGGGACCAACGGCTTAACGTGCTTTCCGAGGCACGGAGGGGTCACGGTATGTAGGTAAAGATTGTCACCAATCCACAGACCAACCGCGGTAAGCGTAGCTTAACCTAATCAATCGACCAGTTGCGGCTGTTATTATTTAGCCACGGGCCCCTCCAAAAAATAGCAAAAGTTAAACGTATTTACATACCTCCAATCTTATTAACCTGCCACGACGACGCGAGCACGGACTTGGTCTTGGCAATAGTTTTGTCTCTTGTCATGAAGTCATTCTCAGGGTTTCCATCTAACGTCCCACAGAGACCTTCCGTGTTGTTCCACAGCTGGACTGAACCTTCCACCAGGATTATGTTCTGAAAAACGGTTTTATGTTACAAAGGCATAAGACAAAGAGTCCATGTGACTTGCAATCTGTATATGACGACTCGCAATCTAGATTTTACCTAATTTAGCTTGAAATTATATAATTCAGCTCATGATTTACGTATTAATCACACTAATATTATAAAGGGGAAAGTTTGTGAGTGTGTGTGTTTATATGTTTGTTACTTCTTCACGATCAAAAGGCTGGACCAATTTTGATAAAATTGTGTATGGAGGTAGCTGACACCCCGGATTAACATATAGGCTACTTTTTATCCCGATATTCCCACGAGATCGACATTTACGCGGATGAAACTACAGGGCGCAGCTAGTTAACTATAAATAAATTAATGTATTGCTTTGCCAGACCATGGTAATGTTATCTAATTACCGTGACCAGACAGTTTCGTAAAGCTTGTTTTATATATACGACAGATAACAAGACTAGTCATAGCTGCTTAAATAAGCACTTATTTTTAAATATTGAAATATTCTCTTCTAAAATTATAAGCTGTAAGTCCATGTATTTTTGAAGTGCTTTATTTGTTTTATTTGTAATTATTTTTGCCACTGTCCACGACGCAATTAATTTTAGTTTTTTTTCATAAATAATGGGTAAAGTTTTTTATTTGAAAACAGAGTTGAGTTGGCCAACTTTAGTATTACAACAGGCTTTATTAATCCTAGTTTAGAACAATATTTATTTATTTGCATTACAATATAAATATAAAATTATCATATAAAGGATGCAGACAGAGCGGATGTAGATTATCCAGGATCATAATAAAAATAACGGATGTTCGATAAGCTAAATGTCCCGAAAAAAAAACTAAATTAATGTCATAGACACTTCGCTAAACATTATAAACTATTATGTAAAGTGGTTGACCTAACAAGGTCACAGAAAAGCTTATCACCGAGTTTCTGAAAGTCAATTTAATTGTTTTAATTATCTGTTGTTATTTCGACCTACAAATCAAAGCAGAGTACTACATGAGATCTAGGGGCCAATTCCTGTAATTTAAAACCTTAGAGTAAGAAAGCTATGGAGCATCATTCCTCATCGTTAGTTTTTTGTCCACACATGAGACAAAAAACTAACATAACTAACATGAGCTACATAAGTAGCTGCCTAGAAAAAACTGACACGCACTGAGAGACGGAAATAGTATAGCTTTATCCTTTTCTGTTACTTATAATAACTCAATACTTTATCCCTTTCTTGTGGAAATGAAATGGACGTACCCGCCGTCTATATCTACTTTTCTTTGCCTAAGTCGATTCTGTAAAAATCTCACCGTGAAAACTTAGGTGAAGTGAGTTTGTTTTTGCTAGGAATTGACACTATTGACAGCTCACTCCACGCTCACTTCACCTAAATTTTCACGGTGAGATTTTCACAGAATAGCACCGCTGGCTGTAAATCTAGGTACACTTTACCATTGTAAGAGGCACCAAGTTATTTCAGTCCAGATTTCATCGGTATATCGAGACAAAAAAGAATCATATAATGTCCTGATCCAGGCCATGGTCTACCCATGTGTCAAATTTGTCTCAAAGGAGATGTTTCAAAATGTATGGAGCCCCGGCCAGGTCTTTGTACACCATACTATAAAATGGGAAAACACAATTAAAACCGTTTTCAATCATCCAATTACTATAAATTGGCTTTGTTTGGTAGTAAAGCACAAGAATGTACACTTGAAATTGCAACACACAACAAAAACCCGTCATGGCGGTAAGCTGTCATGTTGATTGATTATTGACGTTTGACATGTTTATTTCTGTCATATTACATTGTCAAAGAGAATCACTACGTTACCGTACTTTTAATATTTTATAATATTATTTTAGATCTAGTTTTAGTTTGTACGTAAAGTATAGTCCAGTTAAGCAGACGACAACCTCATAAGTTGACCTGCGAGTTCCCATAAAAAAAATGATTTAAGATTTTTACTTGGAATTTAAATGTACAGAATACAAACATTCTACCGTCGAAATATTAACTCAGACAAAAACAATGTAGCGTTAGTTTGATTCATTCTACTATCAAATACACAGATATGTTTTTATTACAAATGTAAACAAACAACGAAAGCGACTAAAGTGACAGTAGACAGCTCACGGTCTATGATCAATGGTCGATCTATGGTATGCAGTCACTGTTTTTTAACCACAGAGTAGCTAAATTGGCGAGACGCCATATTGAAAGTCGATAAAAATAATTGAAAAATATCAAATGATTACAAGAAAAATATGCATTTATGCAATTTATCTATATTTTTCCCGAATTCCAGGGATTTTTATCGATTTTTCGAGATACTGTACATATACTGGGCCCGTTTTGAAACATTCCCTTTCATCCGAATCCGCTCCGATGTTTTAGCGCGAAAATGTAGTAAACAATCAAATGTATGTCTGTTACCATTTCCCATAAAATACTTTTTCATTACATAATATTTAAATAAGCATAATTATTTTTTTCTTATATTTAGTTATTAATACACACAGCCTATAATTAAAACCTAATATTAATATGACAACAACAAAACAAAATAACATAAAAAAACATTAACTGCAAAAGTAGCCGTGGGCGTGGGTCGAAACTAGTCTAGACTAAAGCTTATCTACACAACCTTCACTGTTTGAGGTTAAGGTCCATATTACACTGTGGCAGGGACATACATGCGCCAACACTGTGCCCATGAATTCTGCACATGTGTAGCGGTATCTACAACGCGTCATACTGACGTCACGCAAAATCCTGCATCTCGCAAGCAGAGTTTACCGCGTAACTAGCATAGATACAACGACCCGAAATAAATCATAGGGCAGTTGCCCGCCAGACACAAAACCCTTCTGGTAGGAGGATCCTCCCTTTTCTATAGAGTATAAGTGAACTTTACACCCTGTTTCTCATACCTCTATACAAGATTCTAGTCCGTAGCGTATAAACATTTCGTCGGTTCTAAAAAAACAGCTATTTCATAGAAAAGTGTAATACCTATATACTCAGCCTATAATATTCCCACTGCTGGGACACAGGCCTCCTCTCTGTGAGAAAGGGTGGGCCGTAATCTACCACGCGGGCCCAGTGCGGGTTGGCAGATGTCACATGTCTTCGAATTTTTGGTTCTAGAACTTGCCGGTTTCCTCACGATGTTTTCCTTCATCGTGGTCCGAGTGGTCACGACCGCGACTTATGAGTTACTTACGGTCGTAGGTTCGAACCCAGTCAGGCGCTTTACTTTGTGTAAATTATAATATCATCACCACTCTGAAGGAACACAGTCAACCTTTCACATAGTTTGACTTTGACTCCGCCTTTATTTCGTAGCACTAAGGGCGGTTTTTGTAGCTCAAGTGTTAAAACTATCGTGCTTGACCGTACCTTAAAAACATTTTGTCAATTTTTTTTTATTAGATACCTCAATAGGGGTGCGTTTACCACTATCAAACTTCCTTCACGTAACGTATTTTTGTTACAATTATCGGCACGGATCTTGAGCGCTGACCTTCACCTGCGCAAAAGTGAATAATTGGGTCCCTTTGGTGGTATGAAGTGAGGCGCGGGAGCGGGGTATATAATTATATTGTCGTACAGTGACTATGATAATAATAATATATAATATAATATAATATATAATATCCCCGCTTGCGCGCTCCGAACTCTAGGCCTATGCCGGAAGAGTTTACTTTGCTGGAACAGGTCTAAGGTGAGGAGCCAGACCAAGAGAGATACAGAAATCCGCAGGGCAGATGTGGCGAGCTGTTGGGCAGTAGCGACCCCACGGACCCTATCTTCAGGGAGAAGTCTTGTTCCTCACCTCTGGCTTGCCTTTATTGGCCGGCTGGAGTGAACAATGACGAGGAACAGAGCTCCCACCTCATTCTTGCCTTTATTGGCCGGCTTGAGTGGAGATTCGCAAGAGCAAACGTGCTCGGAGGAAGGAAGTATTCCAGTAAGATGCTGGTAGGGATCTTGACCGTACTTTCGGGATTGTCCTGATAGCCGTGGAATACCTCTCCACTCCTCATAAGCACCTCAGGACATGTTGCCCCATGTTGCTACGTCACTATGTGCTAGCGATCGTTTCCGGGGGCCCATTATTAAGTGTGCAAATCACCCCCTGCCATTTTATCCGTGTATATATAAAACATTGATCAGGCAGGGGTCATAGTTATTCCATAGTTCTTGGTAACCAGTCCACTTTAGCCACCCAAACCAATAGTCCAACTTTTTATTTTTCCATATCCTGCAATAGTCCTACACCAACCGGGTACACTTGCATAGCGTATACAGGGATAATCGTCGGTTGGTGCCGCATTTCATTAACATTTCCTAAGGGGCCTCTGCGAGTTGGCTTCGGCCCCTCGTACGCCTTCCAAAGGACCGGGACCCCATGGTTCCGAAATATATAAATAAAATAATAATATTATTTAATATTATGTTTTATTTTGCCATAAGTATACGATGCGCAAAGCGATCCCCACTCTACCGCCGAGCGCTCAAGATCCGTGCCGGTAACTATATTATGTTTCACCGACAAACTTCACGAATCAGCATAAATCTAACTAGAACAAACAAAGTGAAGTACATCCTTACATTGGTATCCCACTTGATGGTGACGCCCACAGCGTCCAGGTTGATGAGCACGAAGTCGCTGGGCATGGCCACGCGGATGCCGGGGAGGGAGGCCGGCATTGGGATCAGGCGCTTGGTGTTCCTGAAGAGTACGGAGCCGTCCTCTGTTGAAGACACGAAAACCAGATAAGAAATTAACCCAAAGGATTAAGAAAGATACGTCATATTTTATACTTAGGAAAACTTTTTTATCACCATCCAAATTTTTACAGGTGTTCTACCCATGAATATGAACAATTTTCACTATGGGACCAACACTGAAATCACGAAAAAAGAAATCAAGAAAATTGTTCATATTCACGGATAGAACACCCTGTAAAGGATGGTGATAAAAAAATATTCCTGTATGTATAGCTGTAGCTTAGCTGCATCCAGTAAGACGACTGGAAGCCGACCCCAACATAGTTAGGAAAAGTCTAGGCAAATGAAGAAGATGTATAGTTGCAGCTCCTTCTTGCTAACACAACACAACAGACATTCCACTAATAAACCCTTTCGGAAGAATTTAATACATCACACAAAGATTCGACTTAGACAAAGTAGTTGTAGACTAAAAGTTATCTATATTAAAACATACTGAATAAAGAAAAGTGTACAAGTAAGCGCCATATAATATATTCACGATATTGAACCTTATGACACAGAGAGCAAGGTTGGTCTTTTTATAGGTAATTTTCAGTTACATGACACCCTTTAACTCTGTCTCTAGGATGCATCTGAATCTGGATGATCTCAAGACATCTGCGATGCCTCTGATATGTCCAGGCGGCGAGGTGGAGAAGCTGCTTGTTTGCCATCCAATAACTTAAAAAAGTAATATACAACGTGTTTTTTTTATACTCCATAACTCTGGGGGGTCATTGTACTCATCATTATAAACAACAACAATCGCGCTCAAAGATCCACGAATGACAGCCGGGACCAACGGCTTAACGTGCTTTCCGAGGCACGGAGGGGTCTCGGTATGTAAAGATGGTCACCCATCTACAGACCAACCGCGGCAAGTGTAGCTTAACCTGATCGATCGACATATGTGGCTGTTATTATTTTGCCACGGACCCCTCAATGACTCCCTAGAGATAACTCTGTAATATAAAAAAACACGCATATAAGTTTTTACCTCCCACAGAGAGTACGTAGAACTTCTCATCGAGGTAGACTGTCAGCTCGCTGGGGCAGTGCGCCGTGTTCTTGCACTCGCCGTGTTTGATCTCTACTGAGTATGCGTGTTCTTTAGCGTCGCGGACCAAGATGTGTTGGCAAGGGGATTGGAAGCTGTGGAGAGTGCTTGTTGTTTAGTAAAAAGAAATAAATCTGTTGTGAGGTAGTTTTCGAGAAAAATGTTTGTGGCAGACAGGTTAATCATAAAATTAATGAGTCTATTTTCCTTTCACGGTGCGGAACTTCAAAAAACCTTAACTCGACACTTTGATACTTTCACATAAGCAAATTATCTTTCAACAAAAAATATTAGGTCTTCTAAAGAGTACACTATTTATTAATACAGAAAAGTCAGATCCTAGAGATCACAAGCATAAATTAAGATTTTATTTTCCAATAGGATGCAAAGGTGCAACTTATGAACAAGCTCATGGTCGTTAGGTCCGCGTCCTCAAGGAATTTAAAGTGTTACCTTCCCCAAAAATACAGGACCTCAAAAACATTAACTTACCTATAAATCTTCCCATCAAAAGTCTTATAATGCACACCAGCCCAGCTAAGACAGGTCCCTCCTTTGGGCGTCATATCCTGCACAACAACGATAGGCCGGCCCGAGCCGTACGTGGTGAGCGTGCCGTGCGTGCCGTGCGAAGCGTGCGTATCGTGCGAGCCCGTGCCGTACGTGCTGCCCGCCAGGGAGTGGTGCGTGTGACTCTCGCTGACTTGTTGTTGGTGGCCGTGGGATTCGCTCGACGTTTCGGAGTAGTAGGTGTAGGTCTGTAGGCAAAGATTGTGGTTTTAAAGAAGTTGTTATTAACTAGCTGCACCCCGCGGTTTCACCCACATAAGTTTCGATCCCGTGGGTATATCGGGATAAAAAGTATCAAAATCAAAATGTTTTATTTCACATAAACCTACATGGGCACTTATGAAACGTCAGAAGCTAGGTGCACGGTTCCAATTTGGCTTTTTAACCGACTTCTAAAAAAGGAGGAGGTTCTCAATTCGGATGTTTGTATTTTTTTTTTTATGTTTGTTCGCGCATAACTCCGTCGCTTGCCAACCGATTTGAAAAATTCTGTTTTTGTTGGAAAGGGTATGCTTCCCAAATGGTCCCATGAAAATTTTATCGAAATCGGACAAGCGGTTTTTGAAAAATCAACAAAAACCTAAAAATTTATCTACATTAACGATCTTTTCATATTTCATAACTCCGTCATTTACGAACCGATTTGGAAAATACTTTTTTGAGCATTTGCTCTCGAAAATCATCATTTGGTAAAGTGGAGCTGATAATAAAGACCAGGCTATCGGAACTACACAATGACAAATATTTCACGGGTTGCGATTCGATTACTTTAATATGGTTGCTAAGCAATTTATGCTCTTTACAAGCTCCATTCCACCATATGCAATGGTGAAATGGAGCTGATGGTGACTTCTCAAACAGCTCCAGTTCTCTTGGCTTATGGGAACTCCTCAACAATTAACGTCCCTGCATCGGGTAAAGCAATATTTTGTAAAAGGTGATAAGCAGTTGACATTAGGCTATTGTAACTTAGATAAATTACAAACTGACCCACTAAAAAGTGAAAAATAAAAACTTTTTTACAAAAAAAAACAACCGACTTCCGAAAAACACTATAAAGTGAAAAATAACTTTAATTTCGGAAGTCGGTGGCAAAAAACTAAAATACAAATCCAAAGACACCGACTTCCGAAATTAAAGTTATTTTTCACTTTATAGTGTTTTTCGGAAGTCGGTTGTTTTTTTTTGTAAAAAAGTTTTTTAATGTTTCCAGATTACAGTAGGTATGGGAGGACAGCGCAGGCCTGTCAACAAGTACCAAGTACTTGATAAAATAGAAAATCATCTACAGATCTAAAGTCTATAAGGCCTACAAAGTCCTCACATTTACAAAATAAGAATCTATCAAAAGGATAAATAATAAAAATAAAATAATAAAAACCTACTAAAACCAATTGTTATGATTCATTATCCTATGTGTTAATCCTGGTTATAAACTATCTGCGTGCCAACTTTCATCCAAATCCGTTCAGTAGTTTTAGCGTGAAAGAGTAACAAACATACAAACAAACTTACAAACTTTCGCCTTTATAATATTAGTGTGATAACTTTAAAGTAATTAGGTGCCCACCGGATGCCTAAGTGGATACCGCCGCTTATGTACCTCTGCAATACCAGAGGCAGTCCTCCTAGCGTTTGTATTGTCAACAAAATTAAGAAGACTTGCAATCGAGTTCTATCCATACTAATATTATAAATGCGAAAGTGTGTCTGTCTGTTACCTCTTCACGCTTAAACCACAAAACCAATTTAGATGAAATTTGGTATAGAGATACTTTGAGTCCCGGGAAAGGAGAAGGACATAGGATAGTTTTTATCCCGATATTCCCACGGGATCGACACTTATGAGGGTGAAACCGCGGGGCGCTGTTAGCGTAAAATAAGTAATATAAACTTACGCTGTTGTATCCATGACTGCCTGGTGTGATAACGACGACTTCGGCTGTAATAAGGAAATTGTTATTTAATTACCAACTTATCAATAAAAAAAAGTGAAAAATAAAAACTTTTTTACAAAAAAAAACAAACGACTTCCAAAAAAAAGCACAACAAAAAAAACAAATGTATAAACATCAAAATTGAGAACCAGCTCCTTTTTTGAAGTCGTTTAATAACGGTCCTTGTTGGTTATAATTAATAGTCTGTATTTTTTAACATTCCCACATCAATTCCAATTTAGCATTTAGGCACTAAGAAAGCAACCCAATTTCTCAAACATCACACTATAGACCGATCGCTTAACTGAGACGTTCCCTGAGGCAACAGCGCGGTGCGGGAGGGGGTGTGGTGACGTGATAATAATAATAATAATAAATCGTTTATTCCGACCAACACAGGATCATATTAGGCACAAAAATTACAAAAAAAAAAAAAAAAAAAAAAAAAACACAATATTAAAAAGAAAGACCATATTACAGACTTCGATTGCCCACTATGTGAAGCATACAGCAATGGTTCAAGTACTGGCAATCGAACCTCTGCGCGAATGCCCTCAGGATGCCGCTGGAGCTAGCCCGAACCCTGCGCACCAGGGATGTGCATCGTTTTCGCATAGTAGAATAAAAACAGTGATGCGAGAGCTCAGTGATTCGTCAACTTGTGACAACTATCACCCCTCCCGCACCGCGCAGCTACCTCAGGCCACGTCTCGGCCTATAGCTACCCTTTAAACCAGTCGCTATCCAATAGGATTTAAACTCACGGTAAACGCAGTGTGGTATAGGCTGTGGTTCGAACACTCCCGTAGCGTATTTGCACGTGTACAGCTCAGCGGCCGGAGAGCTGTAGGTACTGCCGGATGGACACGTCAACATACAGCTTGAAGACTCGCTGTCGCCGAAGCAGTCGTAGGCGCCGTTGAAGGCTAGCTTGCGGACGTCGCATTCGCTTACGGCTGCAAGGTGCAAACACAGGTGATGAAAAGGAGGATTTATTTTATGTTCTAAATCAGAAGTGAGCCCTTCGATAGCTTTAACTGGTTTCCGCATTTTTTTAAGACCTTTTTTACTGCCTTTAAGATTAAATTGGTTTAGAACGCTCATGGATTCCAAAAAGTTAGTAGTTATAATGTGTACCTGTCAAGCTTAAATTATTATTTGCAATATTTTCTTCTTAAAGATTCTTTTTCTTTTGCAGATCAGTTAAACCATTGGAAAGAAAAGCTTCTGGAAACCTCAGAATCTTCTCCAAGATTCCTGAATTTTCTTTGATTAATAGTATTTAAATAATTAATCAATCTGGCTAGCCTTTTCCTATCTACGTTGGGGTCGGCTACCAGTCTAACCGGGTGCTGAATACCAGTATTTTAAATCGAGAGACTGCCTATCTGACCTCCAAAACCCAGTTATTGGGTAACACGACACCCCTTGGTAAGACTGTTTGTGCGACTTTCAGGCTTCTACCTCCCCGTAACGACTGTCAAAGATCTACGAATGAGAGCCGAGATCAACGGCTTGTCGCGCTTTCCAAGTTACAAATAAAGGTTACTCGATATGGTCACCCGTCCACGAACCGGGCGTAGCCTTCGACCGACCCATGCGGCTGCTACCACGAGCCCACTTAATTAGCCTACTGTTGCGCGCCACGATTAATGTCTGGTACTTGGTGACATTAGTTACCACTTGCGCCATCTAGTATCGAGTAGCGGAACTAGTAGTCAAGATCCTTCTAGAAATTTCGATGCGAGAACTTTCGAGAACTTTCCCGAATTATCGACATCTGGTCAGTCGGGGCCGGTATGTACTCGAACATTCTAGATGTTTTTACAATGGAAGGTTCTAGAACTATCTGCGGCACTATTTATGGCCGGGA
The DNA here is from genome assembly GCA_916614155.1 of Mesoligia furuncula. Lineage (NCBI taxonomy): Eukaryota > Metazoa > Arthropoda > Insecta > Lepidoptera > Noctuidae > Mesoligia > Mesoligia furuncula. The sequence goes on from OU744803.1 coordinate 26,125,843, forward strand.
TGCGCCACGACCGAGTCAGTTTTTGGATAAAGCGATACAAGCGAATACATCGAAGCGATCTTCAAGTGCGACTTAAGAGTGATCGGTAGTGCAATTGTGTTTTATAAGTGTGTTTGAGTTGTTATTAGTGTTGTTGAATTAAAGTGTTATTTTTTAGTTATTAAATCGGCAGCTTTTATTGTAACGAACCCGAAATTCGTAACACTACTTAGATTAATAGTTTCAAGACACTAACATACAAATCATTAGGTACCAAACAAAGCTAGCAAAAATACAAGTCATACTCACAGTACTGGCATTGAGCCCCCCTAAACTCAGCCGGACACTCGCACATGTTCACTGCTAGACAAACCCCCCCGTTCGTACAAGGCGGGCTGCACTCGGGCATACAGTCAGGGATGGTGGAGAAGTCGGCTCGGGTTGGCTGCCATTGGCCGTCCGTACAACGCATGTTGGCGACGTTGGACCCGTCTATGAACTTGTGGCCTTCTATGCAGGTTATTGTGCATGTTCTGGAGAGGAAATATTTTTTATTTTAGTACTAGCTGCACGACACGTGGCGCCATCTATTATCATAATAACGTTATTGTTGTTTTCCTCGGGAACAGCACATTTTTTCGGGATGATATGTCCGTTTCTGTACACCTGACAACGTATAGGTATGCAAAATATCAGGATGATCGGTTCAGTGGTTTAAGCACGAAAAGGTAACAAACAAACTTAATTTCGCATTTATAATAAATAGTAGTTAGGATTAGGAAGTTAGGATGTTGTTACAATAAAGTAAATGGTTTAACAATGTTTAAGGAAAAAGGATGTTTTGACCAGGATGGTCAAGATAGGCCATTACCTGTTGCGAACCGTGAAGGGTCAGTACCATTTATTTTGTTGATTGGGAAATTATCAAATAACTTCTCCCGCTCTGGGCGGAGCGAGAGGGTATGTCAGACTTTTACTGACTAAAACCCACCCGTGTTCCTTCAATTGCCTGTGCCAGATACCACGGTAACTCTTTCGAACAACCCGCGACCCTAGCAGAAGGGTCACTCACACTCACTACCATCACATACAAACTCGGCTAAGCAACCAGCGCTTCAGCTTAGTTAACGCTGACAATATGCATTTCTCTTTAGAATTTAGATGAACAATATACAAGAAAAGAAAGACAGCCACCAAACTTCGAAAGCCCACCCTTTTTTTTTGCGGTTGGGAAATCATCAAATGACTCCTCCCGCTCTGGGTGGAGCGGAAGGGAGCGTCAGACTCTTACTGACTAAAACCCACCCGTGTTCCTTCCTTTGCCCTTTATGTTCCGGGCCAGTGGTAACCCTTTCGGACAATCCCGCTGACCCGGCAGGCTTCGGCCCCAAGGGGCCCCTCCTCGATGCTGACATCTCTTTGAGGCGCGCGTGGAACACGTACGCGCCGTCCGGCACGGGCCTGGTCCTGATCGGACGGTGAGCTACCCATTACTCTCCGCCGGTGGCCGGGAGTCGTCACGCGGCTCCCGACGCCCGGAGCGTCTCCCGCGGCGGCTGGGACGGGAGGCTCTCTCCCTGAGCCGTCCCGCCACCTCCTTCGCTAGCATGACTGCTTCGCAGAAGGAGGTGACTGCCTCCCACTCCCTCTCGCCCCGGACCATGGCTTGCACAAGGGCCGGACGCGAGAGGTCGCCGCCGCTGCCGATTGCCTCTACGAGGACACGGCTTCAAGTATTTTCTAACTGAACAGACAGCTATGCTGCTGGGGAGTTTGTGGCGCCAATTCTTCTCCCCAGCGTAAGCACTAGGAAGTGGTGAAGGCTGGGCGTTTCGGGGGACTGTCTTTTGTAAGTTTGACGTTCGAAAAGTGCTGATTCTAAATGACTTTTGATTTGATTCATCAACCCTACCTAGTAATTAAGCTGAAAATCAGAAGTGGCGTTGCTTAAGAGCGTTTACGCCGTACGGCATTTCATACAAACTTACAAGTCCTTGTTTTTCGAAATGAATGAACCGATTTTAATTAAACTTCATACGCATGAGCAGGATACAAAAGGTCTAAAAAGTTACATAAGAACATTTTCAAAATGTCATATTTAAAAAAAAGATAACTGGAAATCTGTTTCTATGGAAAAATTAAAATCGGTTAATTTGGCTGTAACACTATTTATCGAAAAATAAGGGCTTGAAAGTCTGTATGAAATGCCGTAGGTTCGGCGTAAACGCTCTTAAAGCTCTCAGCAACATGACTTTGATTAAGAGATCTTTAATTCTGTAATCTAAAAAGCTAGGTTTAATTTCAAAATTAAGATTACTTACTCGGGCGAGCATTTCCTCTCAGAGTTCATAGGCAGAGGAGGGTAGGAAAGACACGGCTTCTTCTCGAACTCGCAGTACGTGCCGTGGAAGTTGGCAGGGCACTCACAGGTGTTCGTGTCGATGCAGATGCCAGAGTTCTTGCAGCCCGGCTCGCATTTAGCTATTCGAGATAAAAGAGAATTAAAAAAGAGAAGTTTTCAGCCGAAAATACAGGCTTGAATAAGAAAATAATCAGCGAAGATCTAGTTTTCTTCTGACTTTATTTGTTCAGTAGTCAAAACAAGTAGTTTTTGTTAAAAATATAAATTGCGATTATTGAAATTGACTCAATAATTGTTTTCAGTACCTATAGCAAGTTTATTTTCCGCTCAAAACCCTTGAGCTATCAAGGACGCGACTCCTGAAACCATTAGTCAGACTATCCTGTAACTGTAAACAAGTCTAGGACACAACCCTGACCTGAACTGCATCAAGTCCCTGCATTATCAATGACATTGACGACAAATTAGGTCGCAGTTTGTTATTTGCAAATCGGACGGACGGCAACGCCGGGCGCCGGCTTAGATTTGAGCCGCTTCCGTTAGGGCAGATAGCGTGCCCACGCGCATTGATAATCGCTTATATATACCTATTCTGGTAGGTATTGTGTCTATTTTGATCATATCAGTACTGTTGTTACGTTTGGTTTTGATTTCAAGTTCGTTTAGGTATTTTAGAAGTTTGATGCTGCTATGAGCTATCAACTTATCCGGCTTGTCTAAGGGCACAATTCACAGAGCGCATTGTGGCGGTTCATAGTACGAATATGAACATTAATGTTAGAGATTCGTATGCGATGCTTAATTTTGTTAGTAAGTACCAGCTACCTATTAAGTAAGTACCTACTGAGTTGGTTACCTAGCAAAGTAAAAGAGTGCGGTCTGTGAATTTTGCCCTAATTGTTTATTTTGAATGTGAATCGTGACGTAACTTAGACCAACTTTGACTTTGACTTTGACTTTAACTTTTGACTTTTGACTTTATATTCTGTAACTACTTAAACTCACACACTGACTTTGACTTTTGACTTTATATTCTGTAACTACTTAAACTCACACACTGACTTATTACTTGTAATTTTTTATTTAAATGAAAATCGTTTATTTTTACCATGTTTGTAAATATGTGAGCACCATGTATCTATTAGATAATTAATTTATGTCATGTTTTCATTTTTAATTCTTTTACCTATTTTGGTATAGTAATTTTATTTTATTTTAGGTGCATCGTCTTCACATATTATATAATTAATGTATACAAAATATTGTAAAACATTTTAAAAGAGTAACGGTGGAGTTTCTTGCCCATTCTTCTCCATACGAAAACTACCTTTTGGAATGGGCGACTAGAATCAATTCTATTTTTTCATAATTTTTGACGTTCAAAAGTGCCTTTTAAGTGCCTACTTGAAATAAATGTTTTGACTTTGACTTTGAGTGACTAAGCCGCAAATGATGCGCGGTCCACAAAGGATATAAGTAACCAGGGCCGTCGGATATAGTTGAAGTTTAGTAAGAAACCGATGGAAATTTTCGAATAAAATTTAATTTAAAGTAGAGAAAACATTCAGTTCATTTATCAAATTAAACTTCATTCGAAATTATCTAACGGTTTCTTACTAAACTTCAACTATATCCGATGACCCCGAATCCTTATCTCTTTTGGTGACTATACCTAACTAATCCTTATCATCATCATTTCAGCCCGGTATCACCCACTGCTGGGTATGGACCTCCCCTTTCGTCTACCACACTGTTCTGTGCATCCCTCATCCAGGTGTTTCCCGCGACTTTGACGATATCGTCAACCCAGCGCGCTTTCGCACGGCCCTGGGTTCTTGGCTATCATTAGGTCACAACTTTACCCCATCGGCCATCTCTTCGACCTAACTAATTTTTTTTTTATTATTACTAAATGGGCCCGCTCTTGACCCCGATCACGCCTGATGGTAAGTGATAGATGAGGTCCATGATGGAACGAGCGTGCCCAGAAGATGCCTGTTCACTCTTGCTTTGAAGGCAGACGGGTTAAATGTGGGAGGGAACACAGATACACGCAGAGAGTTCCACTCTTTGGCTGTGCGCATAATAAAAGTGGAGGAGAAGCGCTGAGTACGACTCGTGGGGATATCAACCAAGTGCGGACGGTACGCCGCAGTACGTCTGGTTGTCCGGTGGTAAAAGGGCGATGGTAGGATCAATGCTAATAACGCACAAAATGTTAGTCACCCATACCTTTCATGAATGTCAGGATTTGAGGAAAACAAATTACGAGCGAAAACGAGTCATAGGGATTATGACTCTTATTTTCTTGAAATTACTTTGGAGAAGAACGATGACATTAACATCAATACTCACCCACGTTTCTGAAAATCTATTCAATTTAAACTGTGGTCTCACGTCACCTTTTGACTGGTAATAATTTAGTTGTATTTGTCAAACAGGAGTTCTGCCAGTCGATTCTGTAAAAATCTCACCGTGTAAACTTAGGTGAAGTGAGTTTGTTTTTGCTAGGAATTGACACTATTGACAGCTCACTCCACGCTCACTTCACCTAAGTTTTCACGGTGAGATGGTTACAGAATCGCACTGCAGGAGTTAGAGCTGGTGAATGGGTAGTGATAGACCGCGAAATTCAAATTTTCTTACGTTTTTTGCAATTTGCAGGTCAATGTCAGGTTGTGTCTTGATCAAAATACATATGATTCGCGACAATAACAGGTACATATTTAGAGAATTATAATCATTAGAATCATTAATACATCTTTCTAAGTTAGATTTCTACTATAAGAACTTTTCCTTGAGAGATTGTTTCTTATGGTACTAATCTAAATTAGAAAGATGTATTAATGATTCTAATGATTATAATTCTCTAAATATGTACCTGTTATTGTCGCGAATCATATTTTGATCAAGATACAACCTGACATCGACCTGCAAATTGCAAAAAACGTAAGAAAACTTAAATTCCGCGGTCTACCACTACCCATTCACCAAGCTAGAAGAGCGGTGCCCGCCACCTAACAGCCGCAGTGAAGGCTGTCTTGAAAATGATGGCACTGGTCCGGGGTTTGACTCTACGTTGTCAAAAAACCCTCTCTAGGAAAACAAACCAACTGACTTTCATAAACAACGTTCTGTGACGTCATTCGGAGGTAAATTTCGGATGCTATGTCACCACCGTTTTTCTAGGAAACCGTATCTTTAAAAAACTAGGCTTCCAGAGACGGTGAACTTTACTAAATTATCTAAGGATTAGGATGCAGATACCTACAGACGCCAAGCACAGCAAGCTACCCGAAACTGTCAAATTTTCCCAATCAACCTTGAACCTAATGGTTTAGCGATAAGGTTGAAAATTAAGATTGTAGTAGCGTTGATGTGCTGGCATGTGTACATAAGGAGGTAAAGTATTTACTTACGTATAAATGGCTGGTTGGCGTTGTTGTGAAATTCGTAGTAGTTCGGCCTGAAACATGGGTTGAGATTGTAAATACCTAAGGCTCTCTTTTCGCAAGCTCCCTATGTATATTTCTGCTTCTGTTAATGTTATACGAAGAAAAAGAATTGAGGACATAAGAGGAAGTATAAAAGTGGCCTGTAACTGAAAATTTGTAGACATCGGTTGTCATGGTGTGTGATGTGATGCGGAGGTATGAGAAAAATGTCTTAAGGATAATTTTGAGTACGGATGTGGATGGCCATAACAGTAGAGAAAGACCAAAGAAACGATGGGTGGACTGTGTGAAAGATGATATGGTCAGAAAGGAGGTGACTACTGAGATGACGACTATTACAGAAGTACTTATAGAAGAAAAAGACATGTTGCGCCCGCCGCGCGCCGACCTTAATTAAAATTGTGATAAGTACAGGAGCATGATGATCTTAAAAGTAGATAAGTAAATGAGAGATCTGTCATGAGTTCTATGCCACATCGGTAACTTGATAATGGCCTCGACCACCAAATGTTAAAACAATAACTTAAGAGTAAATGCTGGTGGTCGTTTCTCCATAGAAACGCTCTCGCGTGTTTTCTTTCTGGTTAATGACCATAAAGTAATAATTTTTTACAGAATAATAAATATTAACTACTTGTATGTCCCAATGTTTTCCTTTTTGATGATACATTATTTCTATAAGCACTAGAACCCTCAAAAATGAGATACAAAAACTAGTATACAAATTTTACAACAATTAATGACAAAAAAACATAGGGACACAGTATATATCCTTCTTATTCAGTTTATAAAATATCTCTTAAATTGGTCCAATATTGGAGGAGGAAACTGACGAAAGCCAAACCTCGAACTTAGGATTTTCCAAAAGTCTCTGCGACCGCATTTCCTCCACTAACAACATCTTCAAGCAAGATAAAAATACAAAAAACAAAACCTAAAGAAATAAGAGAAGGTACTTACGCGGCTCCATTATTAGAATACCAAGTTTTACTCTCGGAATATTGAGACTTAGTCCCAGAATACCCATTCTTGGTACCCGAATACCCGGTTTTAGTCCCACTATAACCGGTTTTCGTCCCACCGTAACCAGTTTTAGTTCCTCCGTAACCAGTTTTGGTCCCACCGTAACCGGTTTTAGTCCCACCGTATCCTGTTTTAGTACCGTGCCCATACCGTTGGTTCTTTAAATATGGCGGTACGTATTCCGGGGCTTGCACGTCCGATTGTCTGTAAAGTTAAATTATTTGTATTAAAGTCTGTTATTTTAAGCTTGAGTTCTCGGCCGAGATAATTATGTATATCTAATTAAATTAGCCAGCGAAGGTCCGCAGACGTGATCAATATATATTTACAGGTCTATATTATATCTATATATTATTATTATATTATATTTATATATTATTAGGTCTATATTATTTATTATTATTGGGTATCTATATATAAGAAAGTAGACAGCATTAAAGTACAATTACCGGCACGTAACTTGGCAAGAGATTTTCGTAGTGGGGGAAGTTCGCGCATATAAAAATGTATGAAATTGTGCATGCGCAAACTTCCCCCACTACAAAAACTCTTGCCAAGTTACGTGCCGGCAACTATACATAAAGTCAAAGTCAAAGCATTTATTTCAAATAGGCGTCAAAAATTACTAAAATAGAATTGATTCTAGTCCCCATTCCAAAAGGTAGTTTTCGTATGGAGAAGAATGGGCAAGAAACTCCACCGTTACTCTTTTAAAATGTTTTACAATAGCGTTACTAGATCAGCTACCAAATTCCTATGAGTTGTTTGCTTTTTATCCGACAGCATTAGGTACAGAAAGTTTTCTAATGAGTTTCTTTGTAATGCTAAGTACCTACACACGCAGCGACTTTACCTAGCATTATGTAAACGTTTCGAGATTGTTGTTTTAAGGGTTATTATAGTTTTCACTAAGCCCGCTACCCTATGCTCGAATTGATTGAGAAAGGTGACATCATGATATAGTCACAGACATTGAATAATAATTAGGTACCTCCCTAATAGATTTTGTCTGCTGTGGTAGCATGTAGGTGGTTATTGAGTTTCTTGCCCATTCTTCGAAACTACTTTTTGGAACCCATATAACTAATTCTATTTTCTTGTGAATTTTGAAGTTCAAAAGGTCTTATAACGGCCTATTTTAAATAAATTATTTTGACTTTGACTTCAGGGATAAATTCGCAAATAAGGCAAAAATCTATGTGGTATCCAATCCTACCAACCAACTACGCATTAGGTACGAACACGTAACAAAAATAAATTAAATGTATATAGGTAAATGGTTCCATTCTTGGGTATATGTTCTAGTTTCTGCTTAGTATTTTTGTTTTAGTTTAGAAGAGTTTTAAAATAAAAGAAAATAAAGTTTGATGTTTTACCAGGTACCTATTTACCAGAGAAAAATAATAAAATTATTCCTAAATAAATAATTTTTAAATATTGCCTAACGCACTTAGGTGATAAAATCATACAGCCTTTAAAAAAATACCGGGCGGGCTAACACAAAATGGCGCGAATATTAATTATAGGCTACAGTTGTATTGTTTCATACAGCCACAATAAAAAAATGTGAAAGTAACTTACCCATAATGATCGCCAGATGATGCCGGTATCCCATATCCAGCATTACTGAGATATGTTGCTAGTAATAAAATAATTACTTGAGTTACCAAATACATTTTTACTGTAATTAATTATCCATAAATTAGAGTCCTATTAAACCACAGTTGTCGTGTCGGATGACACGAGCAAACTGAGTCCCGAATGATTTTGCGGTATATTATCTTCAGTTTATATAACACAGGATACTCAGAAATCATCCTCCTGATAAGTGAAAAGTTATCAACAATTGCAGGATTTAGGATTCAACTGCAAATAATTTTAGGCGAGAGGAAACTGAGTTTCATGCTGAAACAATATGTATCACATATCAACAAAAGAAAATTTAATAAAACAGTTGTATCCAAACCATAGATCCAAACAAACACAGCGTCAAAAAAAAAACATTTAAAAAAATATTTTACTTTTACAAAAAAGGCGCCAAACTAAATTTGTGACCCCACCAGTTTAATTGCGAAGTAATAAATAAAATGCCTAAAAAAAGAAATAGATCTTGGTCCCGAAATAAGAAAGAGGTAAGAACTGACTAAATACTTACCTATATAAAAGTATTGGAAAATGTTTGGGAAAACAATTTGTCTATATTGCTTATGAACCTACAGACCTTAGACTTGAAGTGACGTGTGATTCTTAGCCCTGTCTTGCAAGAGCTAAGCTTTTCGCGACGAAGTTAAGGTACTGACAGACGTGCTCATTACTAGCATGCTCAAACCAATCGGAGCACGCGAAAATCAAAGTTAGCAAGAGAAAGCCCCGAAGTTATCTACTGATTCGTTAGGGACTTTTCCTTACTATTTAGTCAAATTGTTTTTTTTTTCATGTCCTAACTCTGATAGTGCTGCGCATAATGTTGCATTTTTTTTAAATACTTATTCACTGAAAACGCGTTTTTCTTTTTCTGGCTATCGTGTTGCCCACATCCGCTAGCCGACCTTTTCAAAATCCACATATATTTAAAGACATGACAGCAAGCATAGCTGAATTTCCCTTTCTACATTATTCCTCCATCAGTAGGAAGGTATAGTCGCATCCTAATTGCATCATAACCCTAAGGTTGAATATCACTTGCAAGTCTTAAAACGACAAGGTCTGTGTGACAGTTAGATTGATTCAACTTTAGAGAAGTTTCAAGGGTGCTTACTTAAAGAAGCAGGTTTCCGGTACGGGTGGGATCGGTACCGATCAGTGCAGGTATTCATTTTTATGTTATCTTATGCGCTTACTTATAAAGATGTTTCTTTATAAGTAAGCGCATAAGATAACATAAAAGATGTAACCGTTTTCTTCCAAAGATTAACCTGCACAGACCTGTACCGGGAGCCGGGACCGACAACCCGCTTCTTTATGTAAGCACCCAACGTGGAGTTTCTTACCGGCTTTTCTCCATAGGAAACGACTAATTGGAGCTGGAAACCGTGAATGTTTCAAAATGCATATGTAGGTTTATGTTAATTAAAATATTTTGGACTTGAATTTGACTGGGAGGTGTTGTCAAGAGTGGAAAAGAAATTACGAGTTCGACTGTACCTACTAACCCACGGAGAAAGTACCATGCATGCAGAATCAAACCAATCATGTCTTTGTGTGTCGGTTTGTGGTGGCAGAGGTCACAGGTATTACCTACTGTTTTTTTTTTAAAAATAGCGGATTTGGACACTATAGTCAGAAAAAACCACTGCTTTTTTCTGGCCATCGTGTCCATATCCGCTAGTCGACTTTACCCATCTACTACATCAATTTATCTATACTTGTTACAGAAACAAATCGTAACTGCAAGGCTGATTGAAATAAGCCTCAAAGTAGACGATTACATTTATAAACACAAGCTGATCCCAGTATGTGAAGCAGAACAGTACTTGAGAGAGGTGTGCTCCTTCAAAACACAATGTAACCAAGACGAGCGTTCCTTGCAGGTAGGAATTACAACGTTCTTACATCTTTCATAGGCAATAAGAATAACATTGGCCCGTTCATGTAGTGTGCCGTTGATCTAATCTAATACACAACGTTATTTTTAGTACCTACATGCGAAACCTGAATATTGTAGTTTGTTTAGAATAAGTAACTGAATAGATTGCAATGATATTTACCCCATGTTATATTTTGTCAAAAATATTTAAAAAAGGTTAAAAGTTGGACACCGAGCGACACTAAGTAAGTTATCCAATTTCCGCGCCGAACGGTTAGGTACCTAGGTATCATTATCAATGAGCGCAAGACGGCGCGGCGCGGGTAGCATGTTTTTGTACGGACAAACAGGTAACTTAACAAGCTTATAACTTTGTGATTTTTCATTATACAATTTTGAAATTTTGTACATAGATTCTTAAAAATACTAGACACGTGTTTCGGGTTTTGCATATACTAAAAATAATGTTGTATATTTATAGATAATATTTTTTTTTTAACTTTGCTCCACACTAGGAATTTCTCCTGTATTGTGGGTGCGTTTAAAAACATTTAAACTCACATACACAAATAGCCAGACCTGGAACAACTACTTGTAGGTCATACAAATATTTGTTCACTCCCGGAGTGCCACTGTTTTTTATGTTTAGATAAACAGCGGTGACACACAGACCGTCTGACAATCAGTAACGGTACCAGTACTGTCCCTGAAAATACCAAAATACTACTTTCATATCAAGAGGTTCTTTAAAGTAACCGTTACTGTTACTTATCATGAAAGTAGCATAAAGCATAATCAGCCTAGAATATTCCTACTGCTGGGCCACAGGCCTCCTCTCGAGAGAGTGTGGGCTGTAATCCACCACGCGGGCCCAGTGCGGGTTGATAGATATCACGTCTTCAAATTTTTGTTTTTACGACATTTCTTTCCTCCACGATGTTTTCCTTCACCGTTTTGAGAGCAGCAGCGGTGATGATTTTAATTACACAAAGCAAAGAACCTGCCTGGGTCTGAACCCACGACCTACAACTCGTAAGTCGGGGCCGTTACCACTGGGCCAAACCTGCTGCAATCATGTAAGTGATTATTTATTTATTTACTAGCTGCGCCCCGCGGTTTCACCCGCATAAGTGTCGATCCCGCGGGAATATCGGGATAACAACTATCCTATGTCCTTCCCAGAGATGCAATCTATCTGTCGACCCGTGGGAATATCGGGATAAAAACTATCCTATGTCCTTCCCCGGGATGCAATCTATTTCTCTGTCAAATTTTATCTAAATCCGTTCAGTGGTTTAGGCGTGAAAAGGTAACATACAGAACAGACAGAGTTACATTCGAATTTATAATATTAGTATGGATGTACACACTGTAAAATACATAGGGATATGACATAATTATAATTTGAGTATAAAGATACTGATTAATTTAAATTTAGTAAAAAAGAATCATCTGACTGTAATGTGTAAAGAAGGATTTTATTTTATCATGATGTCGGCACGCTTATCAGCCGAGTATGTGTACACGGAAATCAATTTACCACTCTTGATCTTCTCAATTCCCCTACCCTAAAAATCTTAAAAACAAAATAATGAAGCATGAAAACATGTCCTTTTGACTTCAGAATTACCCTTTTGACATAGGACATGGGATGTGATGCCCACTAGCGCCGGCGCCGCTTCCGAACGGAAACTCAGAGGCGTAGATATCTAGATCTTCTTGGAATTATGCATATTATTAATTTTCCTTTTTGATTTATAGCTAAATGCTAGCTATAGCTAAATGTTGATAATGATTGTACACGTTTTTCTACATAATTCAGTGGATTTTATGACGCGTTGTTTACCCATAGGACTGATAAGGCCACTGATTGCAAAATCTGTTGAAAAAATACAGTACCTAACTGTTTTGCTCCCACATTTTTTATTAAGATAATAAAATCCTGATGACCCAGATTTGAAAATAAAATTATCAACTTCAGGTCCGAGAATACATTTTGATTTAACCGACTTTAACTGTATCCCCTTTGTTCAGGTTATTGAGAAACTAACTCGCTGCATGAAAGCAATAATTTTCGATCATCAAGAACTAAGGCCTAACATTCATGGCGAAAACCATGACAGTTCTATCGCAGACGGTGGTGATCGTGCCGGTTCCATATCACCAGTATACTCTATAGCTGATGAAGACAGGACTCAACTCACACAAATAGCTGAAGCAAGACCTGCAGACGTCACGGTAGCAAATAAAGATGTTGAAATTATAGACCTCTCCAACATTGACGATGATGATGATTTGATTCATAGGGAAACTAATACTGCAACAGCCGATTATCCAGGTTCTAGAATAACTGTTGAAGTTGACATACATAGAGGTATGTCTAGTCTTTCTCTGAGAGATGTAGGAGCCCCACATATAATATCTTCTGATGTAAATTGTTCACAAAGTGTACTCAATAACTTTGAAGGCGTAGATCAAATGCAGCAGAATGAGATAAATATGGTTACTAAAGGAGCTGTTGCTGGTGGGTTAGTGAGTAATATTGCTGATGAAGGAAAAACTATAAGCGTAATGCAGGCTGGTTGCAACACTAGCAACACCACTCTTGGTAAAATACCGAACGAGCAGACGACCCCTATTATTGAGCTTAATAAAACCACGAAAACTAGTACTTCCCCAATTAAGCCAATAATTCTTCGTAATACCAACAGCAATTTAAAATGCAAAACTGTCGTACAAAATAAAGATCCCACTGCTAACTACAGTCTAACAATGACATCCAATCAAAATGATAATAATATCATCTCATCGCTACTACCAGTTTATCCAATAACCAATAATATTCCTGAAAGTCAAAGACAAACTTGGTATGATTCGAACAGAACATGCACAATCAATTATTCCAGCCATAAATTGCAAGATGCTAATCATTTAACTCAGCCTGCACAGATTTATAAAGTTGTGAACCCAATAATAGTTAAAAAGTTAGATAAATTTAACGTCAATATTCCAACAAATACTTTTAACGCAGCTGAGAAAGAAAACCAACCAATCAAAGCTGCTGAAAATCCAAGAGCACTTACTAATAATACAGCTATCGTACAAGATGATTCTACAACTATTAAAAAGAAAAGAGGTCGCAAGAAGAAAGCTTTAGATGAAAAAGAAATAAAACCTAAAAATAAAAGAGTATATAATCGAGCGCCCAAAAGTAATAAAGACAATACTTTTACTGAATCTACTAAAAACAAAATAATACCGATATACAATGAAAATGTTATAAACGATCTATCATGGATAGAGAATATAAGATATGTCAGGGAAATAAATGTAGATGAAAATGATCCTAAACTTAATTTAGAAGAATCTTTTTGGGATAATTATTACTTACCCGCTAACTGGAGTGAGAATGAGTTTAAGTAAGATATGGTTTGATTTGAATTAAGTATATTAAAATTATTTTCATGTATGCACTGTTTTCAAGTCGTTTTGTATGGTCCAAAGTGAGGTTGTGTTGTATTTCTATTTAATAAACATAATTATCTTCTTTCTTTCTTTCTAAGGGCTGATTTTTTCAACTCAGAATAACTTTATCCAAGGAATAATATTAAATGTTCAACGGTTTTTTCATTCAAAACAAGTCTGTCATCTGCCTAGCCTTTTCCCAACTATGTTAGGGTCGGCTTCCAGTTTAACCGGATGCAGCTGAATACCAGTACTTTACATGGAGCGACTGCTATCTGACCTCCACAACCAAACTGTCTAGACAACAATTTTATTTCACGAAAAAAGTTATCTGCCGTTGGAGAGTAAGGGGTTTAGTCTATAAACGTAGCATAGAGGGCTTTGAAGATCCATGGCATACATGTCGCGCCATTTTTATTTTATTTTTTTAAAATGGCGGCCCGACATTGAGCCTATAAAAATCGATAGCTGACATTAATACAAACAGAAACATAATAGGACCAAATCCCGTAAAGCGTCACGTTTCTGATATAAAAACGTTCAAAGTTGATCATGTGACATCCATATTTTTTTAACCGATTTTTCACCAGTTATCTCAGCATCTGCCTAGCCTTTCCCAACTATGTTAGGTTCGGCTTTCAGTCTAACCAAATGCAGCTGAATACCAGTATTTTACATGGAGCGACTGCCTATCTGACCTCCACAACCCAGTTACTGGGTAATACGATACCCCTTGGTAAGACTGGTTGTCAGATTTTCGGGGTTCTGACTATCCGTAACGACGTTCAAAGATCCACGAATGACAGCCGGAACCAACGCCTTAACGTGCTTTCCGAGGCCTGGAGGGGTCTCGGTATGTAAAGATGGTCACCCATCTACAGACAGAGAGATTCAGAGCGATTATTCCAAACATCCATGCAACGAGAGGCGTTGCATAGATGTTTGGAATAATCGCTTTGAATGTTTAAAGTAAGCAAACATTCATATGCAACAAGATGTACGCAAGTACAAAAAATTGTGAGGCCGCCATTTAAAAAAAAAACAAAATGGCGTGACAGTAAGTACGCCAGGGTCCTTAAAAAAATCTTTAATCCCCTTTAGTAATGATTAACGTGTGCTTGACCATAATTTTTTTGACATTTAAATTTCTATCCTAAATTTCTAAGTACCTAGTTTACCCATGCTTGTCAATCAACATCTATTCTTTTGGTGATGTAGGTGTGTGTGTTGTCAATAAAACTACATAAAATTATGATTCAAATATTTAATATAGTTAAAGATAATAAGACAAACTTCAATGACACGAAGGTCAAAACTATACGAGTACACAAACAGCAACATAATATAATTTGTATAATTGTTATTCTCTTATTGTATGTAAATGTGTAAATATAACGTTTTCTGTGATAGCATAACAATTACAAACTTTCTAAGCTTATTATTGCTTCACTTGGTGTATTTGCCAATGTTCACATTATTTTGGTAACACAAAATAGACTTAATTCAAATAGCAATAGGGTATATTTTGTATTGGCCAATTGACGCAAATATTTTGACAAATAACCAAGTTTTTTGAGTGCCAGCATTAGAACCATTTTTAGTGTAGGCCTTCAAAACATGAACGCACCCTAAAGTATTGTGTTTGGTGTTATTTATTTACTAATTTAATTATTTATATCGCTGATCTAACTTGACCAGATTGGCCAATGTTGAATGCCAGACCTAACATTAAACTGTTTTTCAATATAAGTAATTATCACTAGCACATTATTTATGAAACCACGAGAAGCACACTCATCAATAACATTGTTATACACCGTCAAATCGTGTTTTTGTGACATCGAACTGCAAAAACAATTTATAAGTAAATTTTATAAACATTTATTTTATTAATTATTACGTTAGACCAGATATGTAAGAGTATTTTTCAATATACTGTTATATTTTGTTTGAACTTCCCATAACTTCAACGTATTTGAATTAACCAACCAAGCCGTGTTTTAAAGATACCTAAATGACGCTTGATTAATACAAAAAATAGAAAAACATTGCTAACTGATACAATATAATATATTATAATATAACTAATAATAATCTCAATCAATTGAAATCTACGTTCATTTCATTAACTATAGACAATCACATTACTCTTCGAGCCCGTTTAAAGCATGTATCAGAAAGGCGGGGTCATATTTAAGAGTGCGGTTCAGGGGGTCTAGTCTCTGTGCCCATCAACGTGTTGTGTCAAATCGTGTTGTCAATAATTCTTAGTTCGAAGCGAACTAATCTTATATCCGTAGGTGATAGGGTCTGTTCATTTATTATGTAAGACACTTTTGACCACTTTTTGATCCCCCTGTCCCTACGTAAGAAAAAATAAGACTTGGATGCACCCCCTCCGCCCCTTTCAATCTTTCGTAAGATCAGTATCTACCAAATTTGCAAAAAAAAATTAAAAGATTCCTTTTTGCTTACTTTTGAGATCCTACTAAGAACAATTTAGACCCCACCCACCCCCATGTAATTAAAAATAAGACTAGTTTGGACCCCTTCCCCTCAAAACGTCTTACGTAATAAACGAACAGTCCCATACGGTGTAGCAAACACCAGTAGTTTCGGCCAAAACTACGGATTTCTTGCTTAATGAGTAGACCTTCCGACTATCAAACCGAACAAGTTTATCTATGGGACCATCGTCGTAATCGCGCTGTTGTGAAGTCGCTGACTAATCATTATTGTTATTTCAACGGAACCAGCGTGGAAATTACATTATTGTTGCCAGCACACCGCAATCTAATACTAATAATAATTAATAACTGCACAAACAAATTCCAAAAATATGTAAATATCGCACCTTGAAAACAAAAGTGGCACTACACCGAAGATGGCAATATTGAGTTACAACGATGACTTCATAATTTACTGGCATGTTTTCAGTACATAACTTAAAAAAGATAGTCAAACTGATAAATGAAATTAATTGCGTTCTTTTATTTCAGTTATTTTCTAAGATATTGACCAAAATGCAGCGTCAAAAACTTTAACTGGTAATACTGAAAAATGTAATTTTTTGTATAACGCCACTTTTGTTTTCAAGGTGCGATATATCAATGTATAACATATTCGCGCTAAGTTTGCCGGTCCGTTACCTAATTTATTAACTTCAACACAAACCTTCAAAAGCCATGATTACAAATTATATTTATACACAGCACATAAGTATAACATCAACTAAATATATTCTACGAGTAAGTATATAAAGTATACTTACATAAACTTTCAAGCACATAATCTAATGGTAGATATGGAAGCAGGTACATTACAGCAAACTATGTATAACTGACAAAATATAACTATATTTTAAACTATGAAGAAAGGAACAGTTTAATAAATAATTGCCAAAAGTATAATTTTTATAAAACAATGCCGAAATATAAATAATAAAATCGAGGCTAAAATGCCTATGCATAGGATATTGCAAACATCAAAAGTATTGTCGTCAATATGACGAACTTTAAAGATTCATATTATATTTTACTAGTTTATGCCAGTGGCTACGCCTGCATGTAGGACATTATTCCACGCGAACGTGATACCAGGACAAAAAGCGTCAGCTATCTGCCAGTGAAAGTCCCATCAAAATTGGTCCAGCCGTTTTGGAGATTAGCCGGAACAAACAGACAGACAAAATTTAAATAAATGTTCTTTTGTTATAAGTAGCGTATACTTTCTCATGCATTTAGTAAAAAGCTGTTATTTTGACATTGCGAACACACTTCAATTTTATTTATTTGTTTAAATGTATAGATATAAGATGTATAGATTAAACATAATTCATGATAGCCGTATATAATAATCACATTATTTCTGAGCAAAACTTACACTAAGTACAGCAGATACTAAATTATTGATTATAATACCTAACTGTTATTATGATTATGAAATTGTCATGAGAAAATGTAGAGTAATGGAATATTCTATAACTATTATATGAGCAAAATTAATAAATGCAATTAAATCTGTAATTTTACATAAATAATAGTAAGTACAGTGGTTTGAAAATAAATAAATAGGTACATAAGTTATTATATTTTTTGTAATAACAAATATCAATATCAACAGTGCTATAATTTCTCGACATATGAACAGCACTAGTCCAATTCCTTCAGTCGGTGTTTTACCAAATTAGCTAGGTACATTCAATAATTTCCTTTTGTTTTTAAGTTCAAACATGTGAGTTTATATGGACGTACTTATGCAAACCGGCTGAAAAAAGAGGAAATATTAATAATTTTTATGAGAGCTAACTTGACCGAAAATTGCGAACATTTTTTTTAAATTGTTCGCAACGTTATCCTCTCTCTTTAATGAAAAGTTTACTTTCACACTATTTTTGAAACTGTCTTTGCGTGTGTTGGTTCCCTTTTGCATAAGTACGCCCATTTTTTTTGTCTTTTCGACTACTATAGGATATCTTATGTAGTTTTTATAAATATATATATATTATTATGTTGTATCATAATATTAGCCACCTAGATGACCTATTTTTATGAACTGTTACAATTAAGTTAATTATAACAAATATATAAAGTATGTATATTATTTGATTGATGCAAAAGCTACGATACGCTATTCAATATTCTCTTTCTAATGTCAATCATTTTGTAATTGTATTTTGAGACTACTTTATTATCACTTACTCATATACAACATTTTTTAACTCCTTTAGGAATATTTTATAATAACCATGAACAAGCTTAATGCTCTATAGAACTCTAGCATTCGCATTTAATTTGAAATAAATTACATACTTGAAAGACAATTTAGTATTAAGAAAAGTATTTTTTTTTATAATTGAGGGATATTATTATATTTTAGAGTTTAAAATTATTTTCCAATGTTTATCAAATTGGTGATGTTTATTTTTTACAATTATTCAAGAATCAAATAATCAAGAACACTGTGCTGGAGCACAAGAAGATCTCTATACAATCTAGAATGAGATCTATGTAGTTAAAAACCAAACACAGTGTATTTTATAAAACATAATCAATATACAATGTAAATAAAAATATATATTTTTTATAATGTGGCTAAAATATTTAAAATTATCACAATCAAGTAATGCCCTAAAACCAAGAATTCACGACGCGTTCTTTCCCGCTGCGGTCCCGATTAGTCTCTTAGGGGCCTGCCCCACCGCCGGCGAGTAGCGAGAAGCGAGTAAACTAAGAGCTAGTAACTAAAAACGAGTTGTTTGTTTGACAGAGTGCTTATCGGTGGAGTGAACAGTCAGCGATCAACTATATGTACGAGTATCTCACTACTGAGACGGGACCTAAAATCTTTTACTACTCTACTCTTGAGCGACAATTGTCTATAGCTCGTCGCTTCCTCAAACACAGCCAAGGTGGAAAACTCGGGCCCTTAGACGTGTTCGCACCTGATGGCTGATTGTAGGCAATGATGCCACCGACGACGGTGCATGTTTAAAAGTCATCTATACAGGGTTATTGGTAAAACATTAACAACCTCTTAAGAGGTCATTGTACTCATCATTATGAACAACTTTTACTATGGGACCAAACCTGAAATCGCGAAAAAAAATCAGCAGTTCCCTACATTTATGTTCGTAAACTCGTCAAAATGTATGGAACAGCTGTTTTTTTTTACCTTTTAACGGACGGACGCTTTTAATGAGTAAGTACGTCTTTTTTATTTTTTACATCGTTCTCACATTATATAATTATGAATTCAAAAGTAATGATGTAACTAATATTTTTGTAAAATGTAATTTAAAAAGAGTGTCCCAGGACTTTTTTGTCCGTTCTTCTCCATAAGTACCTACGCTTTGGAATGGGCAACTAGCTTCATATTTTCTGACTAACCGACTTCTTGAGAATTCACAAGTGCCTGTTAATGGTTTAATTGAAATAAATGCTTTGAGTTTGAGTTTTACCAATAACCCTGTATAGGTACTCGAGATTTTTAATATTCCTGGTTACAGCTATCGGAATACCGCTCGATTCGACTAGCAGCAACGTCCAACCACAGTTGCTGCTACTGGAAATCCAACTTAAAATTTTACTTTGACTTATAGACCTACCACCGCGATGTGGCATTTTTTTTTAGTTTGCCTGCATTTTCCCACTGCTGAGCAAAGACCTCCCCCAAAGTCTTCCAGGCATCCTTGTCTAGAGCCCCCTCGGTTCAACCCTTGCGGTATGCGTCTAGGTCGTCCCGCCTCCCTTTCACCTCACCATTGTGACAATAGAAAATTTATTTAAATGTAGGCACACAAGGTGCAAAATCGCAATTCCATAGGCGCGTGCGGACATCGTGTCTTGGTCTTCTAGTCTAAAACTTATATCTCTTTTCAATCCTACCCCCATCTCTTTCTAACGTGAGCTTCTATTAAGCCTTTTGGCGAGGCTTATCTTAATAAAACGCATTAAACCAGTCACAAGCTGCATCGCTTCCAGTAATTTATTATTTTACTATCATAAGACCTAGAACATACGAATCTTTATTTAAGTAATTTAACAATATTATTATTGATTAAGTACTCGTAAACTGGAACCTTGCTATATTCACTTTTGAATTGCAGCTACATATCAAAATAATAACAATAAATGCAATTTGAACAAAACTATAGAAAATAAGACAAGTAACTCATCTCTTAGAACTCTCTTAAGAGTTCTTTTGACACGAGTTTTTATCCGATTGCTTCAAATCTCAAAAGGAGGGTAATGTTTTTCTATAGAACATTCAGTTACATCTCAGAGATCAAGAAAACCGAAGTCCGAACAATGAGAATTCCACACTAGGTATTCATAATAATAATATTCAGGCCATTTATGTTACTCCTTCTTTTATAAATAACTCTAGCCATTAAACATAACAAAGTCCCTTCATTATCTAACTAGTTTCAATTTTATAACATCGCCATTAACAACTTCTATCTCAACGTAATAATGATATTCCTTAACAAAGGGTTGTACCTTCAAAGAAGCCTTCTTAGAAGCTGAACTTCCCCCTGACCTTGAAGAATCCCATGCCAGTCTTGTTGTGGAGTAGTGACGTCACTCCTACGTAGCTCTGGATGACTATGGGGGAGTGGTGTATGCAGCACGCTGATGACGTCATGTGCTCTATTGCTCTTTGTATCTTTGTGGCGAATGTTTCCATGTCGTAGGTTGATTTTTCTTCTGCTGTTCCCTCTAGAATTAATTATGGTAGATGTGAATATGTGTGTGTGATATGGTTTCCGACGATATTGTTGCTATTGCGGGTAGAACCTACACCCTAATTGCGTAACACACGATCATTCACAATCTGGATGATTCTGAAGGATATTGCTAATCCATTGCTTCATATGTTCGAAAAAGTTGTCTGCTCAACAACGTAAATAACGCAATGAATCTGTCAAAATGAAAGCGATTCCTGCTGTTAGCGTGTTACGCAATTACTCCGCTAGTCCAGCCTGGACTAGCGGAGTAAATACCTGGATGAGGCTAGAACAGGAGCATGGGGATTGGCACAAGAAAAGAGATGCCTATGCCCAACAGTGGGCGAAGTCGGTCAAGCGACACGCGTACATGTCTCTTGATTCCGTTTGTCGCTCTGCAAGTCGTGCGTGGTGACTCGTGGCATGCACTAAAAAAACTTCTTTCAATTGTTTTCTTCGCATTTCGCACACGTGTCGCTTGGCTCGTGTCCACGAGGTAACTGGTGGAAGTCGCGACTGCTGTGTCTATCTTAGGCTTAACAGATAAACAGACACAAACGCATATATAACAAAAAAGTTGTCTGTACATATCACCTTCACCTTTATGCCAGAAGATGGGATGAGAGGCGTACGTGAGGAATGGCACATCGTGACTGAAGGGGTTCCACACCGTCTTCAGGGGAACTGGCTCGCCTTTGTTCCACATCAGGCGCACGCCGCGGAGGTGGCGCTCTCTGTAGTCAATGTTTATGTAATTAGCAATCTTTTCTTTAATAATAGGGTGGGAAGGTTGAATTTGTTCATTGGGTGAGTTAGAGTAAAAGGATTGCTGGTCGTCAATAGGATCCTTTCTCCTTTTCGGAAGCCGTCATTCCACAAAATGAATGCCTATAAATTCTTTTCGCGTGAGAGTCCTACAAAGGACAGCTGGCTGTCCCCTATTTTCGCATCATTAACGTCACAGCACATGTATCAAACCGGAAAGGGATCGGCACCGTATCAACTCGAGCCGTTCAGTATTCTTTGTATGAAACTCCCTACTGCAACGCACATTAATCGGAATCGTAACGTAATCGCCTCGCCTCGGGACAAGGTCACGAACCGCGGTGCGGTGCGTTACGGCTCGTCGTCCCCGCGCTTACGTCTCTCCATGCCCGAGCTTACGTCTCTTCGTCCACCCTTGCCTCTCTCACCCCTCCGGCCTGCCTGCTGCACCATCAACCAGCGGTCGGCGACTCGGCGAGCAGTAAGCGCGGCGTCGCCTAGATGTGCATCTGGATAGAGGGCCAATTTTTTGAACCCTTGCGAAACGAAGTAAGACTTATAGGGAAATTAGTTAAAAAAAACAAGTAATTAAAAAAACTAAAAAACCCGACTGCGGTAAAAAAATTAAGTTAAAAAAAACTGAAAAGCTAAAAACAAGGCCATTTTAAATTAAATAAAAGTTGGAAGCAGGCGGGACCCATTTGAGTTTGAAAATGTAATAAGAAAATGGTATGGGTCCCGCCTGCTTCCAACTTTTATATAATTTAAACTTTTATAAAAATTTGAAAGATTTCGCAGACGATTTAGCTCTTGGTACGTGTTTTTTACGATTTGTCACTTCGAATTACTTTTAACCATATAAGTTGTATATATTTTTGTAATCACCTTTAAAAACCCTTTATTTTGATACCCCACTCGATAGGTTTCGAGAAAAATAATTTTTTTTGAAGACATAATATTGCGCCAAAAATCGGCCATTTTATATTTTTTCAATTTTGATATACCCAGTGACACTCGCGCTACCAAAACAAATCTAAAGACGTATTATTTATCAAAATCCGTTAATTCGTTTAGAAGTTACGAGGGAACAAAGAAACGGACATACATACATACATACATACATACAGGTCAAACACATAACCCTCCTTTTGGGCTTCGCCGCAGTCGGGTAAAAATAGTAAAAACTTAAAGCATAGGGCCATGAATTTCTTAAACGTGAATTAGTAGCCGAGTCGACGTATCGGAGCTTCTCATCCACTTTGGTTACGTGCTTACGTTAGGTTGACGCCTGTTTGACGGCGAGGCGAAAGGCGATACGGTGCCGATTCCTTTCCGATTTGATACGTATGCTATGACGTATAAGTCGTGAACATTTGTGAGAGCAGCTGTGAGGAGAAAGATAAAAATATCGCTTTATATAGCAATGTTGTTGTCTTTCTTCACAACTCGTCTTGGGAAATACTTACAAAAGCGAATAATACAAGTTAATAATACTAAAAATATTTTTGTAGATAACAAAATAAACTAATGCAACTAGAAACATGCATGTTTTACAATGTATTATGAAATGTTAAAGTGTAAATAATATTTGCAATATAGTGTTCATAGCCATTCTGAAAATTATACATGCTTTAGATATGTAGTGGCAAGATTTTGGTAGTTTTTGCGTGACCAGGCATCTTCTGGGCACGCCCCACCATAGACCTCATCACTTTCCATCAGGCGTGATCGAGGTCAAGACCAGGCCCATTCAAATTAGACACATTGCATAACGCTGTGTACATACTCTAGGCGTTGCGCAGCATGACGCAGATCAACAATTAAGACTTGTTTAGCATCATTGTTTGTGCAACAACAGAGCACCCGTCATGTTGCTAGCAACAGCATGCGCTGTTGTTGCATTGTCACGTCTAATGATGCCTAGCAAATACAAAGCTATACTGTTGTCTACTTTTATACTATAACTGCTCGGAAAATATCTTATTACTTTTTTAAAAATGAGGCAGAAAGTTCGTAACAATTTTAATATAAACTGCACTTTGAAAAAAAGTAATTTATTTTCCTCGTAGATAGTGTAAAGCAAGAAGAAGAAAATGCGATTCCCAATTTGTGTTTATTAAGGGTCCGCGGCTGAGCCTCGGACCTCGAACTACACCCTCGTTAGTAATCGGTCACTGTAATATCTCCCCTCGGTGAACTATGTACAGACGCCAGCACATCAAGCTACTACAATCTGTCAAATTTCTTTAATAGATTTTCAACTTTATCACTCAAGCAAGCTTGATGTACTAGCGTCTACTATTACAACATCGAGATTACAAAAGCGCAATCATGTTCATGATCATCATTCCCCTGTCTTTATCCCAAGTTACGTAGGGTCGTCGCAGCATGTCTTCTTCCATACTTCTCTATTAATCATAATCTCAGTATAAGAATAATTTTGAATTACTCTAAACTAAGTAGTATATCCCGACCATATTCTACACAAGGATAATAATCTGTTTGTGGTCAGATAGGTGAGAAAGCATATGTAAGTAGTTGCAATTATTGTAATTACTTACTCTAGAGTGTTAAAAATTCCCCACTTAATAAAGTGTACTTAAACTAATGAAGAAACCACAAATAAATGAGAAAAGTCAGGCATAAACAGAAAACCTGTTAGTTAATTAATGTATTGCAGACATTATGTTTGTTTTATAATTCCTCAGCATTCTGTTTACACAATTTAGTCCATGTTAGGTAGGCATTACTTAGAGCAGCTCTAGTGTCCGTTTCTAAAGTAAGACAATAGATTTAACGCGAAAAACAATTACGGTCTTATTACAAAACTAGCTGTGCATGTCGGAAAACAAATTGGTTTTTTGTTTCTGTGGAACTCTAATTATTTTTCTATAATAAAATGGTGTGGCCTCAGGCACACCTTATAACATCAGCTATCTGCCAGTGAAAGTCCCGTCAAAATCAGCCCAGCCGTTTCGGAGATTAGCCGGAACAAACAGACAGACGGACAAAAAAATAAAAATTGATTTTTTGTTAGAAGTACCGTATGTATGCTTTCATATGCATTTATTAAAAGCTGCTTGTTTGACGAACAGACACTTCTATTTTATTAATTTTTATAGATGTTAAGATAAATGTTTTTCTTTTGGACATTTACCTAAATCATCGAAACAGTTTTTTTTTTTAATAAGATCGTAACTGTGATTGATGTACAGTTCTTTATACAAAACTAAAGTTAAGTTAGCTAAGTTGTCAGTCTTGTATTAAGAATTTTAACATTGTCGGAATAAAGATCGAAATTAAAAAATGGCTCGATGGTCTGAAGACAAATCTTGTTTTGTAATAAGGCCTTTAGCGTTAAATGAAGAAAAAAAAACTTACCACTAGATAGCACATACATTCTCAACATCAAGCTACGCAAATATACATCAAAATACGAAATTAACCCAAAAGAAGCTAGCAACGTTTAGTGTATCCTACAGCAACTGAAAGGTACCTAGGTTCAAAATACTTGGGATCGAACAGTTTGCTGTTCTGGTCATCCACGTCTTCGTGCGAGGGTCGGCGGCACAGCCGGTCTATGACGCAGTCTTTCACGACCGTCGTGACGCCGGAAGCGATGCCGTTCAGGCGACTGTGTACCAACACATGGTGCTCAATACAATGTGAACATATATATGATTATTCTAAATTTTTATAAATTAGTGTGATTAAGTAATTGCACTGATTTATAATAATTTGGAATCAAATTAAAAATATTTTTGTTAGCTTTGTTTTTTTATTTTTTTATATTTTTGTGTGTGCAACATTAACGTGCCTTAAAAATATTTTTTTTTTTGGTGTGGCAACACACATTTTTTTATTGTCACTTTTTAACTTTTATAAAATGTTTATGAGTGTAACTCGCCATTTATTTGCTTTTTATTTAAATACAAGTGAAATCTATATTTTTACTTTCTCTCTGTGTTTTATTACAAACACATGGGTTAGGAACTTTAAAGTACAGACGCCAGCACATCAAGCTACCCGAAACAGTCAAATTTTACCAATCAACTTTGAACCTTATGCTGTAGCGATAAAGTTGAAAATCTATTAAAGAAATTTGACAGATTGTAGTAGCTTTATGTGCTGGCGTCTGTACCTATGCCTACCTACCTGCACCCTAATTGCGTAATACACTATCAATCACAAAGTGAATAATTTTGAAGGATATTGCTAATCCATTGCTTCATACGTTCGAAAAATTTGTCTGCTCAACAACGTAAATAACGCAATGAATGTTGTTGAACTGTCATAATGAAAGCCATTGCTACTGTTAGTGTGTTCCGCAATTAGCCCGCTGAATTGGAACTGTATTTTGGAGTCAGCTGCTTATATTTTTAGATTTAAAATGTATATTTTTTTTAAAGACATCATTAGTCGATTGATGGATATTATAATAAAATCGGAACTTAGGTACATTTGCACCACAACTTACTAATAAGTGTTTAGCGGTAAACCTATTTAAAACGATGTTTTAAATTCGTTCGTAAGCGTTTTGTGGTGGAAACGGACCTTAAGATATGATTCCGATGTCGGCAGCACGCAGCAGTGCTGCCGCGGCAGTGCGGTCGCAGCACTACTGGTCCCCATACATTCTCTATAGATTTATATGAGATTACATTCCGAGCACGGCAGCAATGCTGCGCGACATTGCTGCGCGAGATCGGAACCATACCTTTAGACTTGAACATAGAATAGTAATTAAATAGAATCCTTTCTAATTTTTAATCAAACAATGTCAATGTCAATTTAATATGGCTGTATCAGCCGATCGATTCTGTAAATATCTCACCGGGAAAACTTGGGTGACGTGAGCTGTCATTCCACCTGATGCTATTAAAATTGACACTATTGACAGCTCACTCTAAACTCACTTCACCTAATTTTTTACGGTGAGATTTTTACAGAATAGATCAACTGTTTACAGCCCTTTCACAGATATTTCACCTCTGATTTTGCATTACTGTCCAAATCAGAGTGATCTTTATTTTCATTCTAATAAGGTTACTGTTGGGTTGCTGCCACTGACAAGTCTGTCAAAGGCATTGTGATCTTTATTCTCGTCACAATAAGGTTCCTGTTAGGTTGCTGCTGTCAGAGGTAAACATAAGTGTGAACGGACAGTAGTTTATTTTATGATGGATCTTAAGAAATCCTTACCAATTTCTTATAAATACACATTTTCAAGAACACATGACACATAATAGAACTATTAAATAAAATTATTACAAACATAAAAAAATCTTTGTTATAATTATAACTAGCTTCCACCGCCGCTTCGCCCGCGTGGTATCCAGAAAAAGTAGCCTATGTCCTCCCACAGGGTTCCAAGTATCCCATACCAAACTTCATTAAAATCGGTCCAGCATTTTCGGAGATTAGCCGAAACAAACAGACAGGCAAAACATAAAAAAAAATGTTTTTGTTATAAGTACCTACAGTATAAGTATACTTTCATATGCATTTAGTAAAAAGCTGTTCTTTTGACATGAATTGTATAGATATTATCTACTAGGTCTGCGGCACATAGATATAATTTTACCAAGAAATCCTTACCAATTTATAACACAAGCGTTTTGGGCGCCTTTGCGCCGGGAACAGTTAGGGGCGGGTTATTTGACTAGGTTGACGTGTTGTGACTGTTATTATTTTTATAATAATTAATTAATTTCATTATGAGGAAATAAACATTTATAATTAAAAAAAAAAAAATATAACATATAAGGTTCATGAACAAAGATTATAATGTTATCTATTGTATTGTAATAGGTCCGGCACGGATTATAAATGAAATAATCATAAGCAATATACTGTCATGACTAATCATTTTACCTACAGAGATTATACATAGATAGATAGCTAGATAAGTCTGCAACATTTTAATTGTTCATGCTTTCTTAAATAAATATTGGGATTACCGAGTCTATCTAGCTTTGTCATTATAATTAGGTTTATGTGTATAATCTGTACTAATAATATAGCTGAAGAGTTTTTTTTTTGTTAGAACGCGCCTATCTCTGAAACTACCAGTCAGATTTGAAAAATATTTTTTATCACATCTATTCAAAAAAAAACTAGTGTTTTCTTCATAAACAGGAACTAAAATAGCTCTTTAATCCCTAGGGACTAAAAGTGGTTTGAATTTGGAATGTGGATATTGTTAGTAAAAGTTCCAATCACCAAAGAGATCAAACACGAACATTGTATGAACAAGTAACAGGCTGTATGATAAAGAAAAACGCGCGAGAGCCAAAATAAAAAAAAAAGTTTGTGAAAAAATAAGAAACGCGCGAAAAGAATTCTGCCTTCGTTCGTATTTTATGTTTCACGAACTGTGTCCAAATAAACTTTATTCTTCCTGTCTTTCCTTAATTGTTTACTCAAAATTGTATGTAAATAAATAAACGTACAACGTCAAAGAAACACTCTCGCCTTCACAGTAGTTGTTTGCTCTCTTGGCAAACAATCTACTATTTGCATTTGATAGCCAAATTCTTGAGGAAGACTATAGGCTACTAGCTTCTGCCCGCGACTTCGTCCGCGTGAAATTTCACCCTCCCCTCATTCACCCTCTTAGGGGTGGAATTTTGAAAAACCCTTTCTTAGTGGATCCTCTCAAAGAACACACACTCCAAATTTCAAGTCTCTAGGACCAGTGGTTTAGGCTGTGCGTTGATAATCAGTCAGTCAGTCAGGAGTTCAGGACTTTGAATTTTATATGTATAGATTTTACGTCACGCTAGGACCCTTAGGAGTAGTGTTGCCAGGTGTCCCGATTTGGGCGGGACGTCCCGATTTTCAGGGGTCTGGGTTCGCGTCCCGATTTGTACCTGATCGGGACGCTAAATATCCCGATTAATCAAAAAATGAAAAAAAAAATCACACTAATATTATAAAGGCGAAAGTTTGTGAGTGTGTGTGTGAGTGAGTGTGTGTGTGTGTGTGTTTATATGTTTGTTACTTCTTCACGCTCAAACGGCTGGACCAATTTTGATAAAATTTTGTATGGAGGTAGCTGACACCCTGGATTAACATATAGGCTAGACTTTTTATCCCGATATTCCCACGGGATCGACACTTATGCGGGTGAAACCGCGGGGCACAGCTAGTCATTAAATAAATGTATATTTACGATACGTAATTTTTTTAACATGGTACGCCATCTATTGGCTTTGGATATATTCAAATATTGAGAATTTCGAAACTGTGCAAAAAGACTTAAAACTCCTTGTTTTTTTTTGTTTACTGTCCCGATCTGCAAACCTAAATCCCGATTTTTTTGACCTCATGTACCGATTTACAAAAAATCAGACCTGGCAACACTACTTAGGAGCCAAAAGGAAAGTCAGAAAGAACACTATGGGAAAACGCAGTAATAACGCGGACGGCGGACGGGCGATGCAATGCGACGGGGTGGGTCAGGCGAACAAGAAAGTCACACGGACGAAGTCGCGGGTAGAAGCTAGTAAATAATGTATGTAGCAATTCACACAAGGAAACATGAGATACCAGCTTGAATTAATTAATTAAAAAATTATGTATGATTACTTGATTAGTTAACGGATTGCAGTTGGAATTCTTGCAAATAAATATAATTCTATTCTAAAGGTTTTTATAAAATCTTGTGGTCAATATCAAATACTTACAAACAAATAATGATGTCGTATTCTAGATCTATCACAAGAAAAACCAGTTATTGGGTAATAAAAAAAAAACAATAGTTAGGCAAGAGCTATCAAGTATTTTTTCTCCTTATTTTGTACTAGCTTTACCCGCGGCTTCACCCGCGTGGCAATCGGAAAGAATTCACGGAAAAGTAACTACCGGAATAGAATAAAAAAGTATCCTATGTCCTAACCCAGCCAACCCATGTTATGGGTTATCTGTATGCCTCTCATCTAAATCCGTTCAGACGTGAAAAGGTAACGGACCATAAATTCAAACAATTTTTTTTAATTTAAAAAACAGATTTTGATCATACTAAATATCTAGCAATAATAATTAGGTATTCTTTTTAATATTATCACTATTAATATTAAATACGTTAGCGTCGCTATTGACCACGTAATATATCTATACTAATATAATAAATTCGAAAGTAACTCTGTCTGTCTGTCCTTGTGTCCTTATGTCATTCCCCAAGACGCTATCTATCTCCTTGCCAAATTTTATTGAAATCTGTTCAGCGGTTTAGCCGTAAAAAGGTAACACACAGACAGACAGGACTGCTCTCGATTTATAATATGTAGGTATTATAGTATGGATGAGTATTCAAAACAAGTTTTCATTTATGTTATGTTTTCCTGTTTGCTTCTTGTGCATCTCAGTGATGTTTCAAGTTCTTTTTGTTTTGTCTAATGGCAATTCAAATACGTTTTTTTCATATAAGGCATTTTTTAAATTTTCTTTTTTTGCCATTAATTAATATTACAGCCTACTGTAAAAATATCAAACGGTCAGTGGGTCGTCTTAGGGGCGGATTTATACTTACGGTACTAAAGATGAGGGTGGGTAGACCAGCTCCCCTATAACGATAGTGTCCAGGTCATCCAAATACGTCTTCTTGAATTCAAGCTGCTTCATGGCAATGAAGTCATACTTGACTGTCATCACCAGTCTTGAAGTGAGGAGCACAATCCTCTCCCTCTCATTATCCCATAGAGTTATCCTGGAAAGTTATTATATAATTTTGTATTAGAGACTGGGACACAGGCCTCCTCTCTGTGAGGGAGTGGGCCGTAATCCACCACCCAGGCCCAGTATTGGTTGGTAAATGTCACATGTCTTCAACTTTTGGTTCTAGGACATGCTGGTTTCCTCACGATGTTTTCCTTCACCGTATTGAGAGCAGTGGTGATGAAATAATTTACACAAAGTAAAGCACCTGTCTGGCTTAGAACCTGCGACCTACAACTCGTAAGTCGCGGCTGTTACCCTTGGGCCACCATTGCTCTGGACGATTCGCTCGCGTCGATTGTGTCAACAAACTTGAACAAGATTATTCTCACATAACACAACATCATGTCTTGTTGTCCCGAACGGTTGGGCAGAGGTGGACCCACCCCCACATTTCGCCAGTTATGTTCAATTCGGGGAGCGACCACAGATATAGATACACGTAAATAACGCAGAAGCAACTAATTTGCGTGTCCAGCTTACGTACAAAAATCGTAAGCCGCCACTTTCACGCTCAGTCCCGAGTACCGCTGGCTAGGTGAGCGTGAGCGCTGGTGCTAGGCCCCGGGGGTGGAGCGAGACGGGTGCCGCACGCGGTGGCGTCATTGAATCGATTTATTTTTTCCATCACTGAATAGTGCTTGTGATGTTTGAAATTAACTGCTTGTTTACTTAAATTAAATTTTATTCGAAAACATCCATCGGTTTCTTATTAAACTTCAAGTAGATCCAACTACCCTGGTTACTTATCTTTTTTGGTGACTGTACTTCGATACTGGCTTCGGTCCCTTGAACGCCTTCCAAAGGTCCCGGACCCCAGGCTCCCGAGATATGTCAATGACACTTTCAAATAATACTGGGCTGTTACTATCCCACTGCTGGGCAAAGACCTCTTTTCACACAGAGAAGGCATGAGCATCGATCACCATGCTTGCTCAAGACAGGGTAGAGTGAAGCTAATGCCTTAAAAAAAATTCCTTACTTTACCATGACACACAATTAAAGTATATTGATGATGTACTTACTCTGTCAACAGCCAGGATCCCAAGTACTCTCCATCTTCAGGGAACAATAATCCCGTAATACATTCCTGTATTGCAGTGTCCACAACTCCCTTGCGGAATGTAAAGAAGTCTTTAATGTTCTCCCTGTCAAACGGCACATCATAACGAGGAAATACTGCCTGTATGCCCGTGGGTGAAGTTGCTGCTGCTGCTGCTGGAGGATTTGTTTGATCCTCGGATGCCCTGGCATCTGTAGCATGAGTTGACATATTGTAGTCTATGACTATGTGTATAGTGTGGAAAGTTCTTTGATGATAGTATGAGAATGAATAAATTCTAATCAAAGTAAACCATTTTATATTAAAGTTAGTAGATAGATGTTCTATGTATTTAGGTACCTAATGGATTACTTCTATTCCATATTGGGAATTTTATAGTTACCTACACCAATTATAATGTTCACCTTCGCGCCGTTTATAGCATACCTACGTTAAATATATTTGTATACGGTCTAATAATGATTAAGTTTATTTTTACCTCTCTGTGAGCCACTTAAAAAAACATCCGACATGGTATGTGCTATGGCGTAATATTTTCAAAACATACCGGCAAAGGAAGATGTGGAAGAGGTCAAGGAATTTTCACCAGACAACACCGAGGGATTAACGCTAGTCGGGGGTTTCCTTCTCGCCGAATTATCCGTAGAATTATTGCGATTACTTTCTGAGCTCTCCGCCGCGGTGGTTTCCGTCGACAGCTGTAGGGTACCGCCGCGGAACTCCAAGTCTTCATCTTGCAAGTCACTCATCCTGTATTTATGTAGTTTTCTTTATTCTAAGCACTGTTTTCTTTGATTAATAATTGCTCTGCGTAAATAAAATAATCGACCGACGGACTGATAAGCTACGTCAATGTCAAATGCGTTTCGTTTCAACGCTATGACTATGATTATTTTATGTGTTGAGTAAGTTTACATTTTCTTGAATCGAATAAACAAAAAAGTTTTATATAATTATATTAAAATAAATTATATATATTAAATTTATTATATATTTATTCAACTTAATCTCAAGGTCATAATTTTTATTTTTTTATTGATTTATTAACACAAAATTAGTAGAACTAAACGAAGTTTAATACCAAAGGCGGGATGTTTAAAAGTTTTCTTATCTATCAAAAAGTTGTTTCCCTGGCTTTTTATTATAGTCGTAAGTCTCTCTCTTCTCTCCCATTCTCCTATTTCATATTTTTGTAATGTTTTTTTGAATTGGTAATTCTAGATTCGCCGTTTGATATTACTTCACAGGTTGGTGTCACTGACTCCGGCAGGGCCACCATCAGCGATTTTAATTTAGATAAGACAAAAATTTGTCGCAAATTAGTCGAAATTTGTTGCCAACAATCAGAATTTGTCGGTCACTGGTTCAAAAGATATAAGGGTTTATATGTGGCCGATCTGGAGAGAGTCTCCCCAGCAAGGCCACGTTTATATCTCAAAAACTAGGGCATAAGCGAAGATCTGTTTTCTCCCATATTTTGTCGCCAATTAGTCGGAATCAGTCGCCAAATATCAGAATTTGTCGGTCACTGGTTCGAAAGATATAAGGGTTTATAGGTGGCTGA
The DNA here is from genome assembly GCA_916614155.1 of Mesoligia furuncula. NCBI lineage: Eukaryota > Metazoa > Arthropoda > Insecta > Lepidoptera > Noctuidae > Mesoligia > Mesoligia furuncula. The sequence continues at coordinate 26,158,991 of OU744803.1, forward strand.
TCTGGAGAGAGTCTCCCCAGCAGGGCCACATTTATATCTCAAAAACTGGGGCACCTAGGGAAGATGTGTTTTCTCCTATAATTTGTCGCCAATTAGTCGCAATTTGTCGCCAAGTCACAGATTTAATCGGGTCTTAGTTTAGGAGAGTTCAATTAGCAAGGTATAGTCCAAGAGCAGCTAGATCGCAATTGAGAAATTAATTTTTCAAAAATTTTGTGATGCAGTTACACTAGTTTATGCCTTATTTCATTTTTCCTAAATTAAACAAAAGAAATGTAAGTATTTTTCGCAAATCGTTAGTTTCTCGGTTCTATCGTATAAACCACTGACTATTATACAAGTACATATGTATGATAGAGGTCATGCAGTGTATAGAACACTTCATATGAGGCTAAAAACGTCTTGGTGTTTTTTGTCTCTGACCAGCCGTTTCTTGCAAAAAATGATATCGAAGGGATTTTTTTTACAGGAGGCGTTTGGGACTTTTTGTCAATTTTTGAATTTATTTTTTATTTTTCATAAATCGTTAGTTACTTGATTCTATTATGAAAAGGACCTAAATAAGAAATTTCGGGGTAAGCCGGGACTGCGGAGGCGAGCTAGCATAGGTGCTTGCTTTAAAGGTCGAAGAGATTGTAAGTAGGTACCTACCTACTTCCCATAGCGCCGGAGAAGCAATGCGAAAATCGGCCTCAATTTAAGACTCCTTTGGTATTTTCGCCTTTTAGTGGCCGATGTGAAATAAACTTTTTGACTCTTGACTTTGCTTTTGAAATACAGGGTCGGATAGTGACCGCCGAAGGGGACAGACGTGTCCTGTCCAGCCTTTGTTTATACTTGATGCAACGTGCGTTGCACGTGGCTCTAACTAAACGGGCGTAACTCTCAGCTTTAAACTCAAATTCGAAATTCGGTTGGTGTATCGTGTGTGGTATTTGTGGGTATTAAAACGTTAGTGAAGTGGCGTACGTGTGTTCCTGAGATACAAGCCCGAGGCCTAGGCCTTCCAGCCGAAGACATTGGTGACGACATGTTCTCAGCGGGCCAATTTGGTGAGATCTTTCCGTTTATTTCAGGGATCTCCATTAGAAGCTGTATCCGGCTGCGCTTTGTTTTCTTAATTTGTATTTTTGAAGCCACGCGTGAATTTAACATCATAGCAAGTTATAAATAGGCTTGAGGGAAATGTTTTCATATTATATCTAGGAGCGAGGGATAAACTAGTACACTCTATTACACTAGCCTAAAATACAAAATCGCTCTAGAATTCGTTCTCCACGCTTTTCCTTATTTAACATAGTACTAAATTACCAAAACTGCCTTGAGCAAAACTTCTAATTCCCAGCCTGTAAGTCAAGTCCTGAACACGTGTGCAAAATTGGGCTCGAAGGGGAAAAAAAAGGCTAAGTTAAGTAACAAAAATAGCTCATAAATTTGAGGCGTCCCCTGTCAGCCTTATTGTTTCTCAAAAACCCACACAGCACATGTTTTGCTGAGAAGGTCTTGTAATACCATAAAAACAAAAGGCTTTTTTCTTTAAAAATGGGTATAATTGTGCGTATGACAAAAGACGGCAATTGCTTATTTAGGGCTATAGCCCATCAAATAAATAATTTAATGGGTTTAACCTTCGATCACGTGTCAGTACGCCGGGAATTAGCTTCATATTATGTAATGGAGAATCGAAATAACGACAGAATTCGCCTAGCACTTTTAAATAATATACAAGAATTTCTCCCTAACAGCAATCTCTCCCAGGAACAAAGGATAAAAAATACATAACCATGCAGTTTAACAAGACGTTCTGGGGAGGAGAGGATATCTTAATCGCCGCGTCCGAGTTCTATCTTGTAAATCTGCACTTGCACACGGATACAAGACACACACTAGTGTATTCACCTACCGGCGAACCAGTACCCGTCAACATACACATCCGCTACAAGGACCAGCACTATGATAGCTGAGTCATGACCGACGACGAACATTACAACAGCAACCAAACAACTCAAAGATCCGATCCGATCTTATGCAAAAATTAAACAACGTCAAAACAACACAGCATAACTTAACTAACCAGTTCAACACACGTGAAGAGTCAACCATAAAACCCCAGTCCCTAACGAACAGCCCCCAATTAGCTAGCCCATTAACACAGTATGAACAACAAACATCAATGTATACACAGATATCAGATGTACTCGCAGATGCCACTGGGTTCACAATACTTAGAAACCAGCCGTCTAGCGCAATAAAATATACTTGCCCAGACTTGCGTATTGCAACCTGGAACGTCCGTGGGGCCTCAAAACCGGCCAAAAAAGATAAAATTGACGCTGAACTCTCAATTAGGGGCATGCATGCAGCCTGCATAGAAGAAACAGGTATGAACACTGGAGCATACAACTCTACACACTACGAATGGCACCTCTATGGAACCTCAGGTAAAACACACCGGGGACTTGCAATTCTAATCAGAAAAGATTGAATTAGTTAACAGAAAAAGGATACAGACGCGATGTCAGCTACTCTTAAAGTAACAGGGGAAACGATAAGCCTGCTCATCTGTATATAATCAATTCTCACATCAACAGTTGTACATCTATAGCAAACAGATCCTTCACAGGCTTATTAAACTTGATCAGACAAAACCAAGGAAATGTACCTTAATAATTCTTGGCGACTTCAACGTTCATATTGGTCGACATGACACAAAAAGTTCGCCACGCAAAGGACTGATCCACCAAAACCTACACCATGACTTCTCTAACTACAACGGGGAAATGTTAATGGATATAGCCAACAGGGAAAAACTGCAAATAGAAACGACAAAAGCGAGATCATCATGCAGGATAACATGGTCAAAGGGCACTCAGAAATCCCAATTGGATCACATTATAACGCCACACGCAACAGAAAAGCTGTTCAAACGTATTAAAGGCGAATGGGCTGCTAGGGGCACATCCGACCATAAAATAATCTGGGGTCTGCTAAGAATAAACCGAACTTCAAACAAAAATGAAAACACCAAACACATTAATGCACAAAGACAACAGCAAGCCGCGAAGGAACCAACAATTGCAGCCAAAGATTTCAACTATAAACAGTACTATTATGCCGCCCTCAATAGTAAATTCACGAAAACAAAATACCAAGATTGCATAACAAAAAAACTAAAAGATTTCGGAATCAACTCAGCCGACAAAAACATCGAAATACCCTGGAATATCATAACGGAAGTATTAAAAGCGGCTGCCCAGGAAACTGATTCTTCAGCCAGTTCTATCCAGAAATCATCGACTAGCTCTTGCTAAACTACAAAAAGCTAAGTTCCTCCAAAGTAGGCAACCTGATAATCCAAATAGGCACAACTTAGTAAAAGAATGTCAGGCAACACTTCAAAAGGTCAAATATCAGGAAGAGCAACAAGCATGCAGAGCCTGCCTCAATGGGTTGGGGAAAAACCACCCTACAAAACGCATGCCGATGCTATACTTTTTTACAGTAGAAACAAACTTCAAGCAAAACGTCGAAAAAGATCTACCTATATACCGATGACCAAATGGGAGCAAATATTAAAAAATCCGAGGGCCACCTTATACCAACAGTTAATATAAAAAATCCGATAACCGAAGCACAGTGTGATGGACTCATTGCGGATGACGTAATGGGAACCATTAATAAAATGCGGAACGGGACAGGCCCCGGAACTGACCTAGTGGTTATCGAGCTTTACAAAGCAATGCCAGAAATATTACAAGAAGCCGTCACCAAACACATGAACAAAGCTTGGACACAGAACGAAGCACCCGACACGTGACTGGAGACCGTACAAGTACCAATTCAAAAAAACAATAACACTAAAAATGCGAATGAATATCGCCGCATATCGATATGCAACACGGGTTACAGAATTTACGCCTCCTACGTACTAAAAAAAACTAGACGAAACAATAACGGAACTGGGAAGCTATCAAGCGGCCTTTTTAAACAATAGATCAACAGACGACCATATATTTACGCTTAAAAGGGTCTTGGACGAAGAATGGCGAGCAGGTAAAAGAACTTATGTACTCAATGCACTGAGGGATATCCTATTACAACGAACCAACAAATCGCTGACCAACAAGATAATTAAGGTATGCTTGAATGAACGAACTCACTCAAACTCAAACTCAAACTCAAACTCAAAGCATTTATTTCAATTAAACCTTTAACAGGCACTTTTGAATTGTCAAGAAGTCGGTCAGTCATAAAATATGAAGCTAGTTGCCCATTCCAAAGCGTAGGTACCTATGGAGAAGAACGGGCAAGAAACTCCATGGACACTCTTTTTAAATTACATTTTACAAAAACATTTGTTACATCATTTCTTTTGAATTTATGATTATATAATGTGAGAACGATGTAAAAAAAAATAAAAAGATGTCCGCGTTAAGAGCGTCCAGAATACAACAAATAGTAACAAAACAACAATCCAAAATTAAAACAATTAAAATAAGCCCAGGCGGCTAAGTGATGACCAGTCCCAACTGACGGCGCCCGTTCACGAACATGACGTATATATCAGCACCATTCAGCTCAACCACTTTGAAGGGAGCTAAATGATCCAACATACACGCCACCGCCAGCGAGACATTTGAGTGAGCATGACACACTATCAGCCGCCAGGGAATATTCAAGTCAATGAAAGATATATTATTATCCAGTAAATGGTAGCTATAGATTACATAGAACTCACATCTGTGCTATGCAATTATACAATACAAAGGAAATTGAGTTTATACAATGCAAGGATAGTCTTACAATCTTCAGCAGCTCCAACAGTATTTTCAAGTGTTAGTCAATTAGTTGTGGAGCAGGACTAGCATTGAGCCAGGCATTTTTGTCAGTGATGTAATCCCCTAACTTATAATATGCCTGACTGCATAGTGTGCGTTTTATACAAGATTTAAATTTTGTCTCATTCAGTTGAAGAATGTGGGGAGGTATTTTATTATAACATTTTAGACAGTACCCCATAAAAGATGAATCTACTTTAGCCAGTCTGAAACCTGGTTGCACTAATAGGTCCCTATTTCTAGTACTATAATTATGTCTTTCACCTCTTTTACTAAAAAGATGTAAATTTTTCCTTACATACATGATGTTTTCATAGATATATTGACAAGGCACCGTCATGATGTTAATTTCCTTAAACAGTTCCCTTAGAGAATCGCGCCTGCGGAGATTATATATGGCTCTGATGGCTCTTTTCTGCAGAATAAAAATAGAATCGCTGTCTGCAGCCCGTCCCCAAAGTAAAATACCGTAAGACATGATACTATGAAAGTAACTAAAATAGACTAGTCTCGCGGTATCTACATCAGTAAATTGACGGATTTTTCTGACAGCATAAGCTGCTGAACATCCATCAAATGGTGTGGCCAGCAAAGCAGTTGGATTATTAAAGGTAAGGGAGTCAAACAAGGTTGCCCTCTGTCCCCTCGCCTGTTTACACTGGTCATCGACGAAGTCCTTAGAACCCTCGACGAGGAAACCCACTTAATAAAACTCGACCAGGATCGTGAAATCTCACTCCCCCTAGTACTATCATTTGCGGATGACCTTATCTTCATTTCAGATGACCTAGAAAGGTTAGAAGGTATCCTATACCATATAAAACCCCTACTAGATAGTTTAGGCCTCCAAATAAATGAAACAAAAACAAAAATACTAATTAGGGACCCCATAGCTACACAGATAACGGCCCTCGTGACCCATAATGGAATAAGTATACCCACAAGTGATGAAATTAAATACATACATTACATCTACATTAAGCAGAAAAAGTACTATAAAAAAAACGTTGCAAACAGGCCATGAAAAACGCCAAATCGTTACTACCATTCATAGATAACTCAAATATGGACTGGAAATTAGCCAGACTCATGTACCGAATGGTGATCGTACCGTGCATGATACAATGGTCTGAAAGTATCGGCATTTACCAAAGCTAACAGGTCAAGACTCAGAAGATATGAGCGAGTTATCATGAGAGACTTGATTAACCACTCTAGGAATAAACCAAGACAAAAGAAAATGCATGAAATCTTAGACGGAAAAACAGTAACCAAACGCATCAAGAACCACAGGATGTGCTACCTCGCACATGTCTACAGGCGCCGCAAACCACACCTACTGCATGCAGCAATGCAGTACAAGGCCAAATCCAAGAAGGTCGGCCGACCTATTTACACATGCAACGACAATCTAAAACAGGACATGAAGTACTTCGACAAGGGAATCAATTTTTCGATGGATACAGACAGCGGAAGATAGAAGTAAGATCAAGATAGCTGCTAGTGAGATTTACAAAAAACTGGAAACGGATAGTAGCGAAACTTCCGACGAAGTCATTGAAAACAGCAACATCTAACACAACACAGCAGAGCAATGACATACAAAAGAACCGAGAAAGCAGGAGAAGCCCGCCAAAAGACACACCGAGGAAGCTCGACCTGAACCAACCTGGCGGCAAGGTCGATAAAAGATGCCCATCCACAGACAATAATTACCCATCTCTCCACTAGTCCAATGCTTGCTCTAGGATGCATATCCGGTAGGCTCTTAAATCCTTACCTATCCTACGGGCACGTCTTCCCTACCATTACCGCGCCCCCCGGTCTATTCCTTGATATGCAATGGTCGCTGTAGCACCATGAACATGAGGCTACAGGAGCTAGTGCGAATCTTGGGGTTCATTCGATTAATCGAGTCTGGTTTAACCACGCTGGGATCGGTGCAATTCATTCATTCATCATTCATTCATTGACTTTGCTTTTGAAATACAGAAAGTATTGTAAGTACCTAGGTAGGCATACTTACGTGTGTATGAGGCACATATTACTTATAGGTAATTTTATGAAAACAACAGTTACACAATATTTATTTATTTTACAAAAATAATTGGAACTAAATAAAAAAGAACTAAAGTCTTACTTTCTACTTTCTGGCACAATTTATCAAGTAATATGGCAAAAAAATATTTAGACCGGTAAATATTCGATACGTAATAGGTACATTCACTATTTTTGCTTAAGTACTTAGTATTGACAAAAGTCCACTTAAATAATATCCTAAAACTGTACAGTGTAGATACCTATGTCATTTATAAATACAAGATAATTAAATTACATACAATTTACGTAATTGCTCAGTTATTATGACAGTATTGCAAGTTCAAATTGTACAACAAAATTGATTCGAGATCTGGCCAAGTGCGAGTCGGACTCGCACACAAGGCAAAAACGCCGAAAAGAACACGTTTATTGTATGGGAGCCCCCCTTATACTTATATTTATTTTATTCTGTTTTTAGTTATTGTTAAAGCGGAAACAGAAATACATCATCTGTGAAAATTTCAACTGTCTGGCTATCACGGTTCATGGGATACAGCCTGGTGACAGACAGACAGACGGACATTGGAGTCTTAGTAATAGTCCCGTTTTTACCCTTTTGTGTAAGGAACCCTAAACAAACAGAACCCCAACTGGATTCACTTTCTATCAAAATCCATTGCTTCATAAGTTCATAATGCTTAGAGCATTCGTCTACTCGACAACGTAATTAACGCAATAAATGTTGTTGAATTATCAAAATGAAACTTTTAAAATGTATTCTGTTAATGAGGGATTTTCTTTTTTTTTAACGCTTCCCTAGACGCTGGATAGATGGCGCTGAACTTGGTAAGTTACTGAAAGGAACGAACGTCACATAATTTTTTTATTAATTCACTTGGATGTAATTTTGAGATCGTAAAACGAAAGCAAACGAAACTGTCACTCAACGAGCGTATATGACGTGACGCCATGTTTTTTATTCCAAGCGTTTTGACTTTGGCATCTAGTAACGTAGTCAGTTCAACGCCATCTTCAGGGTTCTTGGAAACCATGTTTTTTTTTTAATACTCAAAAGAAAAACCTCTCATTACGCAATTAACTCACAGGTTTTGTGTACAAGCATAAATATAATTATTAACTTCGAAATCCCTGCATTTTCCAAATCGACTTTTTAAAACCAATAACCCTTGATTGCGATATGGAGGAATTCAATTACCTATACATAAATAATTATACCACATTATACATAGTCAGTCACTCAGCTGTCAAAATCTTTCTGACAAGTGAGGGAATGAAGTTTTGAAATATTAGGATATACAGTAAAATTATACATAATTACTTAATTTTTATAATATTATACAAATGTATACATTTGGGCTACTTCGAGAAAATAAAGAAACGGTGTTGTTTTTTTTAATTAAAATTATTTATTTATCCTTTCTTTTCTACATGATCCTTTTAATAATTTGAATTTGTATGATCGAAATAACATACCATCACGTGTTATTTTTTTAACCACTTTAATTATTTTTCTAGAATCTTCGAAGGTAGCCCAATAGACAATCCTTTCAGTTATTTTACCTCTGATAATGCATCACTGTCAAAATCACAGTGATCTTTATTGTCATTGCAATAAGGTTGCTTTTGGGTTACAACCATTGAATAGTCTGTGAAAATGGTCTTTAATCTGGTTACAATAAGGTTGCTATTCGTAGCTGCTGTCAGGGGTAAAATGACAGGAAAGGTCTGTAGACATCCTAGTAACAGCTACACCGGTTGGCGGGACACTGTGGCGGGTACACGATGCACTGGTCCATGCAGTACACGTCAGCCCCCGCGCGACCTTCCAGCTCGCCCACAGCGTCGCATTCTTGCCTGGAAATAATCACAGAAAAAATATTAGCAATGTGGGTAGTTTGATATTGAGATTTGACAAACAGAACTAGGATTCATGCCACAGATGGCGCTACTTGTATGTTCTGTAGCTGTCATTAATTTTTAGGGTTCCGTACCCAAAGGGTAAAAACGGGACCCTATTACTAAGACTTCGCTGTCTGTCCGTCTGTCCGTCTGTCTGTCTGTCTGTCACCAGGCTGTATCTCAAGAACCGCGATAGCTAGTTGAAATTTTGACACATGATGTATTTCTGTTGCCGCTATAACAACAAATACTAAAAACAAAATAAAATAAATATTTAAGGGGGGCTCCCATACAACAAACGCGATTTTTTTGCCCTTTTTTGCTCGATATCAAAAATGGCAACAGGTAGGCACTTGAAATATTCACCAAATACTCAGTTTTATTTTAACTTTAATAATAAATAATAAAATTAAAATAAAATAAATATTTAAGGGGGGCTCCCATACAACAAACATGTTTTTTTCGGCGTTTTTGCCTTGTGGTACGGAACCCTTCGTGTGCGAGTCCGACTCGCACTTGGCCAGTTTTTAATATTGTTGCGCGCCACAATTAATTACTGGTATATGGTGACATTAGTTACCACTAGCGCCATCTAGTATCAAGTAGCGGAACTAGTAGTCAATATCCTTCTAGAAATTTCGATGCGAGAATTTTCTAGAACTTTCTCGAACTATCGACATCTGGTCGTTCGGGGCCGGTATGTACTCGAACATTCTAGATGTTTCTACAATGGAAGGTTCTAGAACTATCTGCGGCACTATATAAGGCCGGTGTGGGCCGCGAGCGACACAGTTTGGATACAGCGATACAAGCGAACATCCGAAGCGATCTTCAAGTGCGACTTAGAGGGATTCTTAGTGCAATTGTATTTCATAATTAGTGTGTTTGTGTTATTAGTGTTGTTGATTAAAGCGTAATTTTTATTGGTTATTAAATCGGCAGTTTTTATTGTCACGAACCGGAAGCTCGTAACAATATATTCAATATTTACAAAAATTATTGTTTCCAAATTGATGTTAAATCCACTTAAACAAATAGGTATCATATTAGTTTAAAGTAAATTGATTTCAGATTTCAGTTTGAAAAAGTCATAAAATGTTTGAAGTAGTGCAAACTGAACTTTAAGTACCTATGTGTGCGATTTAATATTTTTTTTTCCAAAAAATATTTATGGTGGGTACCTACTCTACTAAGAGTAGTACCTATGTATTTCAACGAAACACCTATAATACTCACGGGCAAGTACACAAGTCTTCAGGACAGTTGGGAGGGTACCGCAGACAGTTGGTCTGACACCAGCTCAGCATGCCCGGTAGTCTTCGGTAAGCTTTAGTCGGCACACACACCTGATCCCTGGAAAGTTAATAAAATCTATTAAAGCTAGCCCACAATTGGCACATTTGGTGTTTTTATATACACAGCCAATGGTCGAATACCTATAGCCCGGGAGATCGATTGAAGAAACCAGTTCGGTTGGTGACAATAAACTACAAAACTAATAGAAACGAGTTTTACATTATTGCGGTACACCTAAGCAAGAATACCTAAACTATAAAAAATAATCAAAATACCTGGAGGCCTAAAAAACACTTTGGCAGAATCATAAAAAGATAACATTATGAATCATAATGGACATTAAACTGTTAAGTTAATCGTATCAAATCCCATTAGTGAAAGATTTTTCAGTTATTTATTTTGCCTGTGCTAAAATACCAATCAATCCAATCCAAATCCAATCCCAATCTCAAACTCAAACCATTTTTGATGTGTCATCAGCAAATAATACCATTTGTGGTCGGTTTTTCAGTAAATGAGGTAAATAATTTATGTACGTATACTAAAAATAGGAATGGCCTCAATATTGAACCTTGCGGTACTCCCATTTTGACTTTAAAGCCCGATCCCTTTGATTATACCTACGTAGTGCAGCAAAAAAAGAAAAACACGGATTGTCATCGCCATATAATTATAATAATATTCATAATGTTATCCTTTTAAGATTCTACCAAAGTGGCCTTTTTAGGCAATATACTAATAATAAAGCTGAAGAGTTTGTTTGAACGTACTAATCTCTGTAACTACGAGTCAGATTTGAAAATGTTTTTTTTTTTTGCATTTGATAGCCCAATGCTTAAGGTAGGCTATAGGCTAATTAACATCACGCTAGGACTATTAGGAGCAAAAGGAAAAAAGTCAGAAAGATCGATAAGCGAAAACGAAGTAATACCGCTGGCTGGCGATGCGATGTGACGGGGTAGATCGGGGGAACAAGAAGGTTTTAATAAGTAATGCGCGCGAATGAAGAAGCTATAAGGGTATTTCAACGCATCTACATCGTAGCATAGTTTTAATGCATCTACAATCAGAGGAACTAAAGTCGCTGAAGATCGGATTCGTGTTAATACGTTATCATTTTTAGTCAACCGTTCCTGAAAACTAAAAATTCATTGCTAAGACATTAATTTCTATAACAAAGCCTAGAAATTAAGCGTCTACTATAAACAGGTAAAACACAAAGGCTTTTTCTGTACATCTTGCAACACAAGATCATTGTTAGTCACAACTAAGTTTATACAACTGTACATTTATTATTATATACGAAGAAAAAAGATTTGGGGTTTGACAGCTTGTTAGTTACATCATAAGTTGGACACAAACATGAGAGCTAAACTACAACACTTATCATCCAAGAGGGGTGGAAAGTTTATTCACAAAGGCACCACCACGTCGTCAGCCAAAACCTTTAAATCATTCCAAGGACATGAGAAATTATACCTAATGACCGGTGGAATAAAGTCCTCCACAGAATCTGTATCAATATCGTTGCTGAAAGAAAATGATCAATATTATAGTGCACGTTATCGACAATAAACATATAATTTTATACATTACACATATATATTTATGTTTTACCTAATGACGTACGATTCCTTTCGGATATCCATCAGTATTTTTCTGAAATAATGAAGGCACAAGATACATATAGTATTATAGATGGTACTTATATAAATAATGAGTTAAGTAAAAAGTACAAACATATATACAGATAGTAATAATGTAACAAAACATACACACAATATAGACAAATGAAACATGGGGGTGAACAAAATTGTAGATAGTGTTATCGAACCTGACGACAAGAGGATAGACATTTCTGGGCATGTTAAAGTCCCTGTAGTATAGGAGGAAGGGATAGTCCCTCCTGAGGTCTCCGGCGAAGGCAGGTGGTAGACCGCCAGTGCTGGTGACCACGCTGACGTCAGCGCAGTTCCTGAAGGTCTCCGAGCGACCGCACCCGACGGCCTCCGTGCCGTTAGAACATACTCCCCACATATTTCCTGAAAACAGTAAGGAGACTTTAATTTTCACGACCAACACTCGAGAAATGCCTCTATCTGGTAAAATACTGTTATTCAGTTGCATGGAAGCTGACCCCAACATAGTTGAGACAAGGTTAGGCAGGTGATGATGATGAAGTATAATCAGATGTTCTCACTGCTGGTACACAGGTCTCCTCTCTATGTGGGGGAGTGGGCTGGAATCAACCACTCAGCCCAGTGCGGATTGGTAGATGTCACATGTCTTCGAATTTTTGGTTCTAAGACATGAAGACACTAAGATGATGAAGTGCCTGGGATTAATTGTTCTCTTCATCATATCTTCAATAGTCAGTTCATCTCACCAGTATAATAAGTCCACTGCAGCACACACTGCGTGCACGTTATGTAGGGAGGCAGCCGCACCCTGTACCTGAAGATCTCCTTCTTAGCAGTGTCCAGTGGGATCAGGAATCTGTCTTCCCTCGTCTCGGATATGTACAATGGGAATCTGTAAATCATGAAATTAAATATTTTAAGGACGTCTCTTATAAAGGCTATACTTTATCCTATTATTCATTAGCAACAATGTACGGCTAAGGTGCCAGAGCAGCACGGGAAATTTAAAAAAAGATATATATTTTGCGTGCTACTTTAGCGCTTTCCCCTTAAGGTGCCACTAAAGTGTATTTCAAATAAACTTGCGATAAATGTCATTCAACCACCCTGTACCAAAAAGTCCAAATAACTTACGATAGATATCGTTCGTCATACAAAACTGTCGCTAACATTGCATCGGTTGAGTTTCATAATACCAAACACGGAGTAAGTCATTGTTTTGATCGTGTTACCGACACTGCCCATACATTTTTTTCGTATGGTTTGATAATATTCGGATACATTAGTAGAAGGAGGTGAACAAACTTTATCGCAAGTTTATTTGAAATGAACTTTAGTCGATATTTTTCCATACAAATTTCGGTAGAGTACTCCATTGTTTGACATTGTGCGTCCAGGGTTAAACATGATATCTGTAATTTTGTCTGTACAGAAACAGAATAATAAAATAAAAAGCCATTAAAAAGTTATTAATTAAGCCAACAAAAATGCATTTGTCTTGCTGTTTTTAACGTAACTTTGGGTGTAAATAAGTAATAAAGGAACTGTAAAATCTCAAAGCCAAGTCCGTAACGGCGGCATAGCTCAGTTATCAAAGAGTTTAATAAACTTTATTTATAATTGATTTACGTAGTGTTTTTTTCATAAAACTCGACTTTCCAAAGCACTTTTCGTTTTTTTTTACGCGCCTATCAGTTCGGAACGGTGTTTCTGTGCCTGATAAAACAATGTCTAGACATTGTGCGTATCTAGACTAGCGCCTAACTGCTCATCATAGATACTGGCTCTGTCAGACACGAAGCCAGGGCCTCAAGTCTGCTATTACAATAGTGTCAGAATGGTCTATCATTGATTTCATAATTGTTGATTTTGACAAGTTTGGTAATCTACTAATATAATGGCGTCATTATGACTTTCCAATGGTCAACCACTGAGACTCCATTGAAAGAAATGGCATAGAATGGTAATGTCGTACATAATGAAAAATGAATTACTGACTTAGGCGGTAATCTGCAAAAATTTTGACAGCTCCTTTGATTAGTGACCTACCATTAGAACGTCATTGTGTAGTCATTGCTTTTAATTCGTTACGAGTATCGTATGATTTCTGTGCCATTGACCGACCAATGATCAACCATTATGAATTTAGCAGATTACGAACTTTTAGCAAAATGACAGTGGGATGGTGGTGGAATCGTGTTGGAATGACGAATTTATAAAAATAGCAGACTAGGGCCCCTGGTGAGACAGCGTGGTTTTTGGCCATGACCACCACCAGTGAGTTGAAGCTCGCGACTAGTTTACTCTTAAGACTTCAGCCGCAGGTTTTTCAATTTTGAAAGTGAAATCGTCATTGAGGGCTGGGACGGCTAAGTTGATAGAAACTGGTAAAAATAGCAAGCTCTTAATTCTACTTCTAAGACATAGTTAGGACTACATAGGACTAAACTCAATTGTTTTTTATTTTTTCAATTGTTTTTTTTTTTTTTTTTTAGGGTTAGTGCCCTGCAGGGTGGTATCGACGCGCAAACTTGCGCGTAAGCATGAATTCAGCACATGATTCTAGATCCCCTAGCAAAGTGTTCGTGAACGGGCGCCGTCGGTTGAGACTGGTCATCTCTTAACTGCCAATGCTTATTTTTAATCTTATATTTTGAATTGTTTCTTCATTTGTGTCTTTTTTAGGGTTCCGTATCCAAAGGGTAAAAACGGGACCCTATTACTAAGACTTCGCTGTCTGTCCGTCTGTCCGTCTGTCTGTCTGTCTGTCACCAGGCTGTATCTCAAGAACCGCGATAGCTAGAAAGTTGAAATTTTCACAAATTATGTATTTCTGTTGCCGCTATAACAACAAATACTAAAAACAAAATAAAATAAATATTTAAGGTGGGCTCCCATACAACAAACGCGATTTTTTTGCCCTTTTTTGCTCGATATCAAAAATGGCAACAGGTAGGCACTTGAAATATTCACAAAATACTCAGTTGTATTTTAACTTTAATAATAAATAATAAAATTAAAATAAAATAAATATTTAAGGGGGGCTCCCGTACAACAAACATGTTTTTTTCGGGGCTTTTACCTTGTGGTACGGAACCCTTCGTGTGCGAGTCCGACTCGTACTTGGCCAGTTTTATTTTACATTGATCTCACATAAAGAAGCAACAAGAATAATGTACCCTGGATTTGTAATAACTTGATTTAAAAGAGTGTCCATGGAGTTTGTTGCCCGTTATTCTCCATAGAGATCTAAGTTTTGAAATGGGCAACTAGCTTCAACTTTCTAACTGACAGACTATTTAATTGCTGCTGCGGGTGCTGGATCATGTACTGAATCCATGAATTCCTGCAACCCGACTCTTTGGTCAACTGGACCCACTCGAAGGACCCGCGGGTTTAGTTGACCTAATCACATTTTGAATAGGTCGACAGGACCCGCTGCCCAATTTCATCATTATGTCTGTAGGTATATGTTTACCAACCTGTCGAAACAATCCTGTGTGGCTTCCTGGTTCGGGTTATTGTTTGGACACAGCTTCATTACGAACGTCCCGAGGTGGTTTGCTGTCAGCTCCACTTCCACTTCGATTTCCTGTTGAATGCGATTAGTTTCCTACATAGCTGCACTGTAATAGGATTGCCAAATGTACACTGGGAGTATTCTTGTGTTAATTTTGAATTGGTCGTGAACTCTTTTAAAATATTTGAGACATCGCTGAAGTTCTTGGACTGGCTGACTCTTGGCTTCATTCCATGCTTTGAAAATTTGGATTTGGAATGAAGAATTTGTTACTGGCAGGACAATCATGAGTAGAATGTCAGTCAAAGAACCGGTGATAAGTCTTCCTCAGTGCCTAAACTATTTATCCCAATGCGTCATGTTCGTGAACGGGGACCGTCGGTTGAGACTGGCTTAACTGCCAAGGCTTATTTTTAATCTAAATATTTTGAATTGTTTCTTCATTTGTGTCTTTTTAGGGTTCCGTAGCCAAATGGCAAAAACGGAACCCTTATAGATTCGTCATGTCTGTCTGTCTGTCTGTCTGTCTGTCCGTCTGTCTGTCTGTCTGTCTGTCTGTCCGTCCGTATGTCACAGCCACTTTTCTCCGAAACTATAAGAACTATACTGTTGAAATTTGGTAAGTAGATGTATTCTGTGAACCGCATTAAGATTTTCACACAAAAATAGAAATAAAACAATAAATTTTAGGGTTCCCCATACTTAGAACCGAAACTCAAAATTTTTTTTTCATCATACCCATACGTGTGGGGTATCAATGGGTAGGTCTTCAAAAATGATATTGAGGTTTCTAATATCATTTTTTTCTAAACTGAATAGTTTGCGCGAGAGACACTTCCAAAGTGGTAAAATGTGTGTCCCCCCCCCTGTAACTTCTAAAATAAGAGAATGATAAAACTAAAAAAAAATATATGATGTACATTACCATGTAAACTACCACCGAAAATTGGTTTGAACGAGATCTAGTAAGTAGTTTTTTTTAATACGTCATAAATCGTAAACCGCAATTTACCATTCATTCAATCAACTCAAAAATAAAAAAAAACATTTAATTTCATAAACATAAACTCTCTCTCTTTGTCTCTGCATCACCCAAAGGTTGACTGGTAGAAAATGCCTATGGCATTAAGTCCGCCTCTGTACATTTATGTGCTTGAAGTATTAAATAAATAAATAAATAAACCTTATGCATAAACCCGGATGTTACGGAACCCTCGGTGCGCGAGTCCGACTCGCTCTTGCCCGGTTTTTTTACATTGTTCTCACATATTATAGAAGCAACAAGAATAATGTACCCAGGATTTTGTAAGATTTTGATTTAAAAAGAGTGTCCTTGGAGTTTCTTGCCCGTTCTTCTCCATAGAGGTCTACGTTTTACTGACTAACTGACAGACTATTTAATTTTGACAATTCAAAAGTGACTGTACTAGGTTTAATTGAAATAAATGCTTTGAGTTTGAGTTTGAGAACGTCAAACTCTTTCGGATTACCAACTTTCCATCAATATATTTGTTATCACTGACCTGTCCAACGCTGTAATGCCTGGTGACGATACCTTTGCCGTACATACCACCAGCTTCATGAGGTCGTGGTTCAGGTACGTGGTGCGCGTCACCGCAAACCCCACATTTCCCATCGTTCTGCTCCCATTGGACTGAAATTAAAAAGAATTATGAAAAGACTGCTGCGCCCCGCGGTTTCACCCGCGTAAGTGTCGACCCCGTAGGAATATCGGGATTAAAAGCAGGTAGCCTATGTGTTAATCCTAGTTATAAACTATCTGTGTGCCAATTTTCATCCAAATCCGTTCAGCTGTTTGTGCGTGATGAAGTAACAAACATATAAACACACACACAAACTTTCGTCTTTAGAATATTAGTGTGAATGAAACAGTTCCAAAATGTTAAAACGTGATCTTCCTCCTCAACCTGAGGAGGAAGATCAAAATATTATCATCATAATCTGTATTAGGTATTATCTACACTAATAACAAAACTGCGGTGCTATTCTGTAAAAATCTAACCGTGAAAACTTAGGTGAAGTGAGCGTGGAGTGAGCTGTCAATAGTGTCAATTCCTAGCAAAAACAAACTCACTTCACCTAAGTTTTCACGGTGAGATTTTTACAGAATCGACCGGCGCGAGTTTGTTTGTTTGAACCCGCTAATTTCTGGCACTACCGGTCGGATTTGAAAAAATATTTTTGCATTTGATTACCCAATTCTTTAGGAAGGCTATAAGCTATAACATCAACAGCTACGACCCTGAGGAGCCGAGCAAAAAGAAAAAAGTCAGAAAGAACGCTAAGCGAAAATGGAGTGATAGCGCGGGAACTTAGAGTAAGAAAGCTATAGAGCATCGGGTAGCGTGACCGCACATGAGACAAAAAACTAACTTAACTAACATAGGCTACATGAGTAGCCGCCTTGAAAAAACTGGCACGCACTGAGAGACGGAAATAGTATAGCTTTATCCTTTTCTGTTACTTATAATAACTCAATACTTTATCCCTTTCTTGTGGAAATGAAATGGAGATACCCGCCGTCTATACTTTTCTTTGTCTAAGCGCGGGAAGATGATGCGATGCGATACGGGGACAAGAAGTTTCACGGGGACGAAGTCGCGGGCAGAAGCTATTATTAATATTTAGATGTACTTAAATACTATTTTCAGGGTTCCGTACCCTAAAGGTAAAAACGAGACAATATTACTAAGACTCCACTGTCCGTTTGTCTGTCTGTCACCAGGCTGTATCTCATGAACCGTGATAGTTAGACAAATTTTCACAGATGATGTATTTCTGTTGCCGCTATAACAACAAATACTAATAATTAAAAAAACTAAAAAACCCGACTGCGGTAAAAAAATAAGTTTAAAAAATTGAAAAGCTAAAAACAAGGCCATTTTAAATTAAATAAAAGTTGGAAGCAGGCGGGACCCATTTGAGTTTGAAAATGTAATAAAAAAATGGGTCCCGCCTGCTTCCAACTTTTATTTAATTTAAAATGGCCTTGTTTTTAGCTTTTCAGTTTTTTTAACTTAATTTTTTTACCGCAGTCGGGTTTTTTAGTTTTTTTAATTACTTGTTTTTTATTTCCAGTTTTTTTTTTATTTCGCGAACTATTTAGCTCTTGGTACGTATTTTTTACGATTTGTCACTTCGAATTACTTTTAACCATATAAGTTGTATATATTTTGTAATTACCTTTAAAAACCCTTTATTTTGATACCTACCCTACTCGATAGGTTTCGAGAAAAATATTTT
The DNA here is from genome assembly GCA_916614155.1 of Mesoligia furuncula. Taxonomy (NCBI): domain Eukaryota; kingdom Metazoa; phylum Arthropoda; class Insecta; order Lepidoptera; family Noctuidae; genus Mesoligia; species Mesoligia furuncula. The sequence goes on from OU744803.1 coordinate 26,177,509, forward strand.
TTTTTGTAGACATAATATTGCGCCAAAAATCGGCCATTTTATATTTTATCAATTTTGATATACCCAGTGACACTCGCGTTACCAAGACAAATCTAAAGACGTATAATTTATCAAAATCCGTTCATTCGTTTAGAAGTTACGAGGGAACAAAGAAACGGACATACATACATACATACATACAGGTCAAACACATAACCCTCCTTTTGGGCTTCGCCGCAGTCGGGTAAAAACAGAATAATATAAATATTTCGCACTTGAACACGACCTCGATATTTTGTGACATCCTAATTTTAAAAACCCATGAGCGTATTGGAGTAACATTTTATCGAGCAAAGGCACAATCATCAACAATGGACGCAAAGAACCTACTTAGAAAAAAATGTTACAGATGCGTAATTAACGTCTCGAACGCAGCGTCGAGCATTCGGAGGAACGTTAGGTACCTACATTATTTGGAAATGCTCGAGAAAATTCTCTAGTGTAGGTATACGCACGTTTAGGTAAACGAACGTGACTCGAATTCGCTATTTAAAGTGTATTTCAAATAAACTTGCGATAAATGTCATTCAACCACCCTGTACCAAAAAGTCCAAATAACTTACGATAGATATCGTTCGTCATACAAAACTGTCGCTAACATTGCATCGGTTGAGTTTCATAATACCAAACACGGAGTAAGTCAATGTTTTGATCGTGTTACCGACACTGCCCATACATTTTTTTCGTATGGTTTGGAAATATTGGGATACATTAGTAGAAGGAGGTGAACAAACTTTATCGCAAGTTTATTTGAAATGAACTTTAGTAAATTAACAAATGAAGTAGACTTCGACCTTGGAGGCATGTAATGGCAGGTCACTAAACTTAATTTCCCGCAAGTAGGTGTACTATGTACATTGGCTCCTCGGCCTCGCATGTATGTGAAATCAATAGACTAAGATAAAAAATAATGTTTACGGTAATGTTCAAGCGAATGCAAGGATAATGCTCCTATCTAGACTTCTAGAAATTCAATACGGATGTGATTAAATTATATTATACTAGCTGACCCGGCAAACGTTGTTTTGCCATATAAATAATTTCTAGCTGCCCGGCGCTACTTCGTTCGCGTGGTGTCCTACCCCTTACCCTACCCTACTCCTACCATACTCCTACACTACTCCTACCCTACTCCTACCCTACTCCTACCCTACTCCTACACTACTCCTACCCTACTCCTACCCTACTCCTAACCTACTCCTACCTTACTCCTACCCTACTCCTACCCTGCTGCTACCCTACACCTACCCTACTCCTACTACTCCTACCCTACTCTTACCCTTCTCCTACCTTACTCTTACCCTACTCCTACCCTACTCTTACCCTACTCCTACCATACTTCTAACCTACTCCTACCCTACTCCTACCCTACCATACTCCTAATCTACTCCTACACTACTCCTATCCTACTCCTACCCTACTCCTACACTACTCCTGCCCTACTCCTACCCTACTCCTACCCTACTTCTAACCTACTCCTACCCTACTCCTACCCTACTCCTACCCTACTGCTAGCGAATGCAAGGATAATGCTCCTATCTAGACTTCTAGAAACTCAATACGGATGTGATTAAATTATATTATATACTAGCTGACCCGGCAAACGTTGTTTTGCCATATAAATTATTTCTAGCTGCCCGGCGCTACTTCGTTTGCGTGGTGTCCTACCCCTTACCCTACCCTACTCCTACCATACTCCTACACTACTCCTACCCTACTCCTACCCTACTCCTACCCTACTCCTACACTACTCCTACCCTACTCCTACCCTACTCCTAACCTACTCCTACCTTACTCCTACCCTACTGCTACCCTACACCTACCATACTCCTACTACTCCTACCCTACTCTTACCCTACTCCTACCCTACTCTTACCCTACTCCTACCCTACTCTTACCCTACTCCTACCCTACTCTTACCCTACTCCTACCCTACTTCTAACCTACTCCTACCCTACTCCTACCATACTCCTAATCTACTCCTACACTACTCCTATCCTACTCCTACCCTACTCCTACACTACTCCTGCCCTACTCCTACCCTACTCCTACCCTACTCCTACCCTACTTCTAACCTACTCCTACCCTACTCCTACCCTACTCCTACCCTACTCCTACCCTACTCCTACACTACTCCTACCCTACTTCTACCCTACTCCCATAGATATATTAATTTTTTCTCTGCGTAAGAACCAAGGAATATTCAAGGAATATTCTAAAAAAAGAATTAGCGAAATTGGTTCAGCTGTTCTCGAGATTTGCGCTTAGCAACACATTCAGCGATTCATTTTTATATTATAGATTATGGTTGGTTGGTTGGTGGTGGTTATGGTATTATGATATTTTTGATAATATAGCTGTGATTATATTATTATTTATTTATTTTATTTATTTGTGGCTGTTTGTGTATGTGAGTCTAAATGTTTGTAAACGCACCCACAATACAGAAGAAATTCCTAGTGGAGAAATGTTAAAAAAAAAAAAAACAATAACAATCTGCCTAGCCTTTTCCCAACTTCTATGTTGGGATCAGCTTCCAGTCTAACCGAATGCAGCTGAATACCAGTATTTTAGATGGAGCGACTTCCTATCTGACCTCCACAACTGGGTAACGCGATACCCCTTGGTCAGACTGGTTGCCAGACTTTTAAGCTTCTGACTACCCTTAACGTTTGTCGAAGATCTACGAATGACAGCCGGGACCCACAGAGCATGTAAACTTTTACCGGGACCTACGGCTTTCCGAAGCACGGAGGGGTCTCGACTTGTAATAGATGGGCACCCATCCACGTACCAACCACGGCAAGTATAGCTTAACCTTCGACCGACCCATGCATCTGTTATTATTTAGCCATGGACCCGTCCACCTCTATGTGATTCACTTATAAATGACAAAAAAATATTTAAGTGATTTGTTGACAGTTAAATTGACAGCTTATGTCACTCCGAGTTTGGCGCGTGTTCGTCATCTAAGTTTATTGATATAATCCACTAATTCCATACATTACACGACATTAAATAGGTACATTGATGCATTGATCCTTTAAAAATGACTTTAATCCACGCTTAGAATTTGTTAATCTGTTTGATATTTGGTTTATGTACCTAAGCTTGTATGTTTTTATGTTTATATTAGCTAACATTTTTTATTAACATTCTGACATTACGCTGGCATTTATGGGTAAAGGCGGGTGCGACCACTATTATTATTTTGAGGTGGGGTACCTACATACCTACATAATATTCTTTCGGTTTACTTTAATTTAAATATTTTTTTACATGAGCAAATACGGAAGTATCTTGTTACGTATTGTGTTTTTACTCTAAATTATCATTTAGATTGACATGACATTAATCGACTTCTAATCGAGAGCAGTGGAGGCCCAGTGGTATCGGCCGCGACTTATGAGTTGTAGGTCGTAGGATCGAACCCAGACAGGCGCTTTACTTTGTGTAAATTATTTCATCATCACTGCTCTCAAAAACGGTGAAGGAAAACATCGTGAGGAAACCGGCATGTCCTAGAACCCAAAAATTCAAAGACATGTGACATCTACCAACCCGCACTGGGCCCGCGTGGTGGATTATGGCCCACTCCCTCTCACAGAGAGGAGGCCTGTGTCCCAGCAGTGGGAACATTATAGGCTGATTGATAATCGACTTCTAACAAAAAAATGGCTAAGTCTATGTAGGTAGTACATCTGCCGGTCGATTCAGCTAAGCTCACTGACAGCTCACTCCACGCTCACTTCACCTAAGTTTTCACGGTGAGATTTTTACAGAATAGCACCGCAGGATCTTAACGCCATTGGCAAAACATTAACAACCTCTTAAGAGGTCATTGTACACATCATTATGAACAACTTTTACTATGAGAGCAAACCTGAAATCGCGAAAAAAAAAATCAGCTGTTCACTACATTAAATGTTCGTATAACTCATCAAAATGTAGGGAACAGCTGATTTTTTTTTCTCGATTTCAGGTTTGCTCCCATAGTAAAAGTTGTTCATAATGATGAGTACAATTACCTCTTAAGAGGCTGTTAATGTTTTACCAGTAACCCTGTATAATACCTAAACTTGAAGCGACAAATGACTTGCACCGTTTAAATATTGTTAAGACGGTGCAAATTTTTTTGTTGTTTCAACGTATGCTATGCCACAGGTATTTAATAGCACCTTGTCAATCAGCACCCATAGTTGCGTAACACACTATCAATCTCAATTTGAAGGATATTGCTAGTCCATTGCTTCTTAAGTTCGAAAAATTTGTCAGCTCATCAACGTAAATAAAGCAATGAATGTTGTTGAACTGTCAAAATGACAGCCGTTGCTACTCATAGTGTCATCATCATCATCATCATTTCAGCCGAAAGACGTCCACTGCTGGACATAGGCCTCCCCCAAAAGGGGGGGTTTGCCATAATCGCCACGCTTGGCAGGCGGGTTGGCGATCGTAGTATGGTATGGTGGTGGAATGCATAGAGAACGCTGCTGCCCGTTCTCCGGTACGCCCCTTAGTCGCCTTTTACGACACCCACGGGAAGTATGGGGTGGTGCTATTCTTTAAGTCCGGCACCACACAGACAGACTCATAGTGTATTACGTAATTACCCTGCAGGCTCAAAACACGCTGCCCGGCGCTACTTCGTTCGCGTGGTGTCCTACCCCTTACCCTACCCTACTCCTACCATACTCCTACACTACTCCTACCCTACTCCTACCCTACTCCTACCCTACTCCTACACTACTCCTACCCTACTCCTACCCTACTCCTAACCTACTCCTACCTTACTCCTACCCTACTCCTACCCTGCTGCTACCCTACACCTACCCTACTCCTACTACTCCTACCCTACTCTTACCCTTCTCCTACCTTACTCTTACCCTACTCCTACCCTACTCTTACCCTACTCCTACCATACTTCTAACCTACTCCTACCCTACTCCTACCCTACCATACTCCTAATCTACTCCTACACTACTCCTATCCTACTCCTACCCTACTCCTACACTACTCCTGCCCTACTCCTACCCTACTCCTACCCTACTCCTACCCTACTTCTAACCTACTCCTACCCTACTCCTACCCTACTCCTACCCTACTGCTAGCGAATGCAAGGATAATGCTCCTATCTAGACTTCTAGAAACTCAATACGGATGTGATTAAATTATATTATATACTAGCTGACCCGGCAAACGTTGTTTTGCCATATAAATTATTTCTAGCTGCCCGGCGCTACTTCGTTTGCGTGGTGTCCTACCCCTTACCCTACCCTACTCCTACCATACTCCTACACTACTCCTACCCTACTCCTACCCTACTCCTACCCTACTCCTACACTACTCCTACCCTACTCCTACCCTACTCCTAACCTACTCCTACCTTACTCCTACCCTACTGCTACCCTACACCTACCATACTCCTACTACTCCTACCCTACTCTTACCCTACTCCTACCCTACTCTTACCCTACTCCTACCCTACTCTTACCCTACTCCTACCCTACTCTTACCCTACTCCTACCCTACTTCTAACCTACTCCTACCCTACTCCTACCATACTCCTAATCTACTCCTACACTACTCCTATCCTACTCCTACCCTACTCCTACACTACTCCTGCCCTACTCCTACCCTACTCCTACCCTACTCCTACCCTACTTCTAACCTACTCCTACCCTACTCCTACCCTACTCCTACCCTACTCCTACCCTACTCCTACACTACTCCTACCCTACTTCTACCCTACTCCCATAGATATATTAATTTTTTCTCTGCGTAAGAACCAAGGAATATTCAAGGAATATTCTAAAAAAAGAATTAGCGAAATTGGTTCAGCTGTTCTCGAGATTTGCGCTTAGCAACACATTCAGCGATTCATTTTTATATTATAGATTATGGTTGGTTGGTTGGTGGTGGTTATGGTATTATGATATTTTTGATAATATAGCTGTGATTATATTATTATTTATTTATTTTATTTATTTGTGGCTGTTTGTGTATGTGAGTCTAAATGTTTGTAAACGCACCCACAATACAGAAGAAATTCCTAGTGGAGAAATGTTAAAAAAAAAAAAAACAATAACAATCTGCCTAGCCTTTTCCCAACTTCTATGTTGGGATCAGCTTCCAGTCTAACCGAATGCAGCTGAATACCAGTATTTTAGATGGAGCGACTTCCTATCTGACCTCCACAACTGGGTAACGCGATACCCCTTGGTCAGACTGGTTGCCAGACTTTTAAGCTTCTGACTACCCTTAACGTTTGTCGAAGATCTACGAATGACAGCCGGGACCCACAGAGCATGTAAACTTTTACCGGGACCTACGGCTTTCCGAAGCACGGAGGGGTCTCGACTTGTAATAGATGGGCACCCATCCACGTACCAACCACGGCAAGTATAGCTTAACCTTCGACCGACCCATGCATCTGTTATTATTTAGCCATGGACCCGTCCACCTCTATGTGATTCACTTATAAATGACAAAAAAATATTTAAGTGATTTGTTGACAGTTAAATTGACAGCTTATGTCACTCCGAGTTTGGCGCGTGTTCGTCATCTAAGTTTATTGATATAATCCACTAATTCCATACATTACACGACATTAAATAGGTACATTGATGCATTGATCCTTTAAAAATGACTTTAATCCACGCTTAGAATTTGTTAATCTGTTTGATATTTGGTTTATGTACCTAAGCTTGTATGTTTTTATGTTTATATTAGCTAACATTTTTTATTAACATTCTGACATTACGCTGGCATTTATGGGTAAAGGCGGGTGCGACCACTATTATTATTTTGAGGTGGGGTACCTACATACCTACATAATATTCTTTCGGTTTACTTTAATTTAAATATTTTTTTACATGAGCAAATACGGAAGTATCTTGTTACGTATTGTGTTTTTACTCTAAATTATCATTTAGATTGACATGACATTAATCGACTTTTAATCGAGAGCAGTGGAGGCCCAGTGGTATCGGCCGCGACTTATGAGTTGTAGGTCGTAGGATCGAACCCAGACAGGCGCTTTACTTTGTGTAAATTATTTCATCATCACTGCTCTCAAAAACGGTGAAGGAAAACATCGTGAGGAAACCGGCATGTCCTAGAACCCAAAAATTCAAAGACATGTGACATCTACCAACCCGCACTGGGCCCGCGTGGTGGATTATGGCCCACTCCCTCTCACAGAGAGGAGGCCTGTGTCCCAGCAGTGGGAACATTATAGGCTGATTGATAATCGACTTCTAACAAAAAAATGGCTAAGTCTATGTAGGTAGTACATCTGCCGGTCGATTCAGCTAAGCTCACTGACAGCTCACTCCACGCTCACTTCACCTAAGTTTTCACGGTGAGATTTTTACAGAATAGCACCGCAGGATCTTAACGCCATTGGCAAAACATTAACAACCTCTTAAGAGGTCATTGTACACATCATTATGAACAACTTTTACTATGAGAGCAAACCTGAAATCGCGAAAAAAAAAATCAGCTGTTCACTACATTAAATGTTCGTATAACTCATCAAAATGTAGGGAACAGCTGATTTTTTTTTCTCGATTTCAGGTTTGCTCCCATAGTAAAAGTTGTTCATAATGATGAGTACAATTACCTCTTAAGAGGCTGTTAATGTTTTACCAGTAACCCTGTATAATACCTAAACTTGAAGCGACAAATGACTTGCACCGTTTAAATATTGTTAAGACGGTGCAAATTTTTTTGTTGTTTCAACGTATGCTATGCCACAGGTATTTAATAGCACCTTGTCAATCAGCACCCATAGTTGCGTAACACACTATCAATCTCAATTTGAAGGATATTGCTAGTCCATTGCTTCTTAAGTTCGAAAAATTTGTCAGCTCATCAACGTAAATAAAGCAATGAATGTTGTTGAACTGTCAAAATGACAGCCGTTGCTACTCATAGTGTCATCATCATCATCATCATTTCAGCCGAAAGACGTCCACTGCTGGACATAGGCCTCCCCCAAAAGGGGGGGTTTGCCATAATCGCCACGCTTGGCAGGCGGGTTGGCGATCGTAGTATGGTATGGTGGTGGAATGCATAGAGAACGCTGCTGCCCGTTCTCCGGTACGCCCCTTAGTCGCCTTTTACGACACCCACGGGAAGTATGGGGTGGTGCTATTCTTTAAGTCCGGCACCACACAGACAGACTCATAGTGTATTACGTAATTACCCTGCAGGCTCAAAACACAGACAGAAGGTAGTTTGATTACCTGCATACCCTCCACAGAAGAGTTCATTGTCATTATAGTTGACAGGATTTGGGAAGCCGAACCGCCACATGGAGTTGCGCGCTGGTGGGTCCATCAACCTGCCGTGACCCTCAGCTCCACGGCGCGCGCTTCCTAACATCTGGAACACAGAAGGATCACCCTATTGAGTCTTCTGTGAATGCTAGCTTTACGTTTTTAGCCCATTTGTTTACATTTTCGTCAAATACTTTTGGAAAAGACCATACCCCCAAAATTCGTCGTTAACAGTATCTAGGCGTCACGGCTACACTGTAAACAAATGGGCTAAAAACGTAAAGCTATAGCATTCACAGAAGATTAAATAAAAAAACACACAGTCAAACTCAACTAAACAAATAGGTTGTAAGGAATGAAAAAAGTTGCAAAAGAAAACTTAATGCGCAATCAATATTTAACGAAACGATTGTAGCAAAAAAACAAAAACTAAAGGCCAACTAGGACAGTCTGTAAGCTTACCTAAGTAGAAATAGACGCCAGCACATCAAATTACCCGAAACTAACTTTCCCAATAAACTTTGAACCTTATGCTTTAGCAATAAAGTTGAAAATCTATTAAAGAAACTTGACAGATTATCGACTTCTAACAAAAAAATGCTAGCTTGATGTGCTGGCGTCTGTACACCATTAACATAATAGTTTATGTATGACAGTTCGCGTTCCGATTTAGATAGTTAACGATAATTTAATATCAATAAATATTAACCTATCTGGAACTTATCCGAAGGTCGCCTTTTAACCCCGTGACTAAGGGTCAGTTTCTCAAATAAGCACTATCTCAAGTTACAGTGGCCCTAAGCAGGTAAGTATACCTACATAATATGTACAGACTGGGCCAGCACATTACCCGAAACCCGAAACTGACAAATTTTCCCAATCAACTTTGAAGCTTATAATTTAGCGATAAAGTTAAAATCTTTTAAAGAAATTTGACAGAATGTAGTAGTTTTATGTGCTGGCGTCTGTACTTAGGCTGTGCAAAGGTCACCACCCTATCGGAAGATGCTATAATTTTTGTAAATGGCGGCATAAATGTCAATTCTACTTTGACATTTGCGAAGTAGACAGACTCTGTTTACAGAGTGCCTCGACCACTGGGGGCTTAAGCCACGGACCCGCAGGGTAATTGCGTAACACACTATCAGTAGCAATGGGTTTCATTTTGACAGTTCAACAACATTCATTGCATTATTTGCGTTGTTGAGCAGACACATTTTTTGAGCATATGGAGCAATGTATTAGAAATATGCTTCAAAATGATTCAAATTGATAGTAATAGTGTGTTACGCAATTAGGGCGCCGATATGAAACACTGTACTCCTAAGGGACGTACGCGGATTATTATTGTTTCGAGATGCCTTCTCGTTTTTGCTAATTGCACGGTCCCTCAAGATCGCCTGATTTAACCGCTCTAGACTTCTTTTTGTGGGGTTTTTTGAAGTGACGAGTCTATGTCAAGAAGCCTCTCAGACTCTTGAAGCTCTCAAAGAGAATATTCATCAAGAATGCGAGGACCTATCGCCGGAAGTTCTGCCAAGGGTAATGAAAAATGCGGAATGCCATAAATCGGGCCCGATTGGTCATCAATTCTGGCGGCGGCTACTTAGCCTTATCACTAAGGAAAATGCCATAAATCGGGCCAGAATGGTCATCAATTCTGGCGGCGCGGTCATTTAGCCTATATCTACTTTAACTTTATAGACTTAATGAAAAAAAAATTAAGACTATCCAAAAGCAGAACCAAAGTTTTTCATTCATTAAAAAAATTACAGCCAAAGAACATCCACGACAATAATTAGATATAATTCTGTAAATACGTATGTAACTTTTGTGTAAATACGTTAGGGTAGCAAATTATATTTTGATCATTATGCAACCTTTTTTATGCCACCGATAGACGCATTTTTATTTTTTTGCAATTTCCAGGTCGTAGTGTTCTACGACCTGGAAATTGCAAAAAAATAAAAATGAATTGCTGGGACTTCCCTAGCGCATCCCTCTTAAATAAACTGTTTATGGAACTCGCAACGTACCTGTAGCAAGAAGATCCAGAATGTGAGGAAAGACGTCCCACCCGATCTAGAGCTGTGCCTCCTTAGTTCCATCTGAAAAAGAAATAGACTTTTTATTAATTTTCTTTCTTTCTACTTTCAAGAGTGGAAAGAAACCTTTCTACTCACGAAAAGTTCCCATCGGCTCGAGAAACAGGCTTGTCACATGTAGGTAAGTAGGTCGGGGGAGTATAGAGAGAGAGAGTGATCGTACATATTTTAATAAGTATACAACATGAAAGATGTAACTGAAAACCTGAATGGTAAACAACAGGTGATATGGTTTTACCGTTAAAATCTGAATAGAACATTGTATTCATAACTATTCTAATTACTTTATACACAACTTTTACGATGGGACCAATCCTAAAATCGCGATAAAAATCATCCCATAGTATATTTTATCTGTGCCCATAGTTAAAGCTGCTTAGAATGACAATTTTTCAGGTTTTCAGTTTAGTATTTCAATTAGTTTATTTCTCTAGTATCTACATTGTTTTATGCATGTGTGTAAACACGAATTAAAATAACAGTTACTTTAATTTTAATTTAAAAATGTATTATTTGTGTAATCAATTGTTGGTCAACCTAATAAAATAAATATGTCATCATCTGTCTAGCCTTTTCCCAACTATGTTGGGGTCGGTTTCCAATCTAACCGGAAGCAGCTGAATACCAGTATTTTACATGGAGCGACTGCCTATCTGACCTCCACAACCCAGTTACTGGGTAATAAGATAAGCCTTGGTAAGACTGATGAAAAAAACATTTACAAAAACATGTAAGTATGTTCGTGTCTGATGCTAAACTCGAAAATCAGTTGTTTTTCATCATTATTTAAATTAATACCTATTTTTATCGTCGATTTAGGTAATTGACAATTCCACAAGAAGTCACATGCTCGTAAACAGTTACACCTGCAGATATTTTCGTCTTATTTTGATCAAACAACCGTTCTTTTGCAGATGTGCAGGAATGCGACAAACTTGGCCACATCGTAAAACCAATAGATTTTATTTTTATAACAACTTGCAACGGTAACTGCCTACACGGAGTGTCCTGAATGATCCTGTTGTTTTGTATATAAAATGTGATTTAATTGCTTTAAATCAACATTAGTGTCAGTTAAACGAGGTTTCAAGATAAAAGGTAGGTAATTTATTTTTTAGGCACACAACGGCACTAATCGTGAATTTAGATTTGACCAATATAACGTGAATCATCTAGGATAATTTTACGATAATACATGTCTGTGTGGTGCCGGACTTAAAGAATTGCACCACCAATGCTATCAACTTGAAATTTGAAATAGTGTTAGATGACGTTTGCCCAACTATTTTGGAAATAAGAAAGAAATAAAAATATATGAATATTTTTTGCAACAGCAACTGAAGGGGGGTCCGAAAAATTCGAAGTAGGGCTACTAGGGCATGTGACTAGGGTATCATATGAAAGAGCGCAGTTTGCACATTCTCAAACATTTTTTCATTTTTTTAGGCCGCATAGGTTTCGACTTTTGGTGAAAAATGTAAAAAAAATATCGTCCCCCCCCCCCCTTATCTCCGAGGATTGCAAAGAGAAAAATCTCAAATAATTCTATGTGATAGAATTTTAAGTAAAGGTTACAGGAAAAATAAAACGAAGTCTCTAAATAGCACAATTTTTCAGAAATCATCAACAGAAGTTACATTAGTTCCACTTTCGGTCAAGAGATGGCGCTGATATAAAACTGCAATATTCTACACCGCAGTGCACGGTATTCAAATTCTCCGACGAATATAGGCCTCACCGATGAAAACTTAAAAACATGATGGTACGGAACCCTCGGTGCGCGAGTCTGACTCGCTCTTGACTTGTTTTTTCGCGCTATCAACCAAATCTTGTTTTTCTAGTACAGAATAGTGTAACAAACGAAACTTATTTGACATGCATATCTCTAAACTCAGTCCGAAATGTGTTACTAATAATAAGCAGTGTCATTTTACTGCAGCTAATTAAAAATCGGCTTTATGGGCCTCTCCACGAGCGAGAGAATCGCGGCGATATTATCGTCGTGACACGAGTAGGTTCGTGTCTCCACACGGCGATATCATCGCGGCGAAAAGATGGCACGGCTCGACTATCGCAGCGGTTCTCTCGCTCGTGGATTTTTCCATCGCCAGATTATTTTTTATTTGAGGAATAAAACTGACGTTTAACAGTATTTAGGGCTGATTTTTCAATGGACAGATAATTTTTATTCGTGGAATAAAATTGAAATAAAATTGACGTCTGACAGTTTTTATATGGATGAGCTGTCAAAAATTCAAAATTATTCCTTCGATAAAGTTATCTGGCGTTGGAAAAATCAGCCCTAAGGGCTAATGAAATAACTACCTATCAAAATTATTCCTCGAATAAAGTTATCACATGATTAAAAGTCAGCTCTTAAAATAATAAATGTACTTACATGTAGGCATTAGAACAAAACAAGGGTAAAGAATCATATGGAATCAAAAAATTCGTCCGCATCACTGTCAGCGGGAAAAGTGCCCAGAACGCTGGCAGCATTTATCAAAATTTTCGTTTACTTTTTTATTTAAAAAAAAAGCTCTCCCATACATTTTAAACGCGTAGGTATTTTCTACGAAACAGGTGATATTTCAGGGGATCTAAAATCATGTGTTGAATTCATTAGGTACAGTTTGCGCACTGGATACTTTTTTCCTGTACCTATTACAATTTTCAATTATATTTTTAGGTTCGAAAAGGAATAAGTCCCATTAGAGTTTCGATTAAATACATGCCATTTAAAAACAAGTGCGAGTCGGACTCGCACACGAAGGGTTCAGTATCATAAGGCAAAAACGCCGAACAAAACACGTTTGTTGTATGGGAGCCCCCCTTAAATATTTATTTTATTCTGTTTTTAGTCTTTTTTGTTATAGCGACAACAGAAATATGAAAATTTCAGCTGTCTAGCTATTGCGGTTCTTGAGATACAGCCTGGTGACAGACAGACGGACGGACGGACAGACGGACAAACGGACGGACAGACGGAGGGTCCAGTTTTTACCCTTTGGGTACGGAACCCTAAAAAATATAAAGTTTGACCTAAGTTCCCGACCGCAAACCATAACAGTCATCGTCTAGGTTTACTCATTCATTTTTCGCATGAAATTAATCAGCAGGATTACCTACCACGAATCATTTGCATAGAATGGATAATGAAATTGTGTCCTCAACGACTCAATAACATTTTTAAATTAAACCATTTTAGCACCAAACGTGTCGAGAATAGAGTTGGATTTCATTTGATAGTGTTGGGAAGATATGCTGGAAAATGTGTGGTACAAGGCATAAGCGTTAGTAGGAGAAATGCTTCGTTGCTGTTGCTGCGTGTTTAAGAGCGTTTACGCCGAACGGCATTTCATACAAACTTTCAAGCCCTTGTTTTTCCGAAGTGCATAAGCAGGATACAAAGGTGTAAAAAGTTAGTAGAGAACATTTTCCAAAAATAGTGTTACAGCTAAAGTAGACCGATTTTAAACTTTCCATAGAAACAGAGATTTTCAGTTAAGTATCTTTTTTTAAATAACACATTTCGAAAATGTTCTCTACTAACTTTTTACACCTTTGTATCCTGCTTACGCGTATGAAGTTTCATTAAAATCGGTTCATTAATTTCAAAAAACAAGGGCTTGAAAGTTTGTATGAAATGCCATAATCTATGATTTCTTGCATCTTTAAGAGCGTTTACGGCTCTTAAAGATGCAAGAAATCATAGATTGTTAGGCTGTAGTTGTAAAGCACAATGTAGGTATGTAGTCGAACTGTCAAAACGAAAGCGATTGTTTTTGAGAGTGCTTGACTCTGGCTCCCAACCGAAAGCGACAGTCGCACGAATACGCGATCGGTTACCTGAAAAATTATGTACCAGCACGTCAAGCTACAACAATCTGTCAATTTTTTTTTTAATAGAGTTTCAACTTTATCGCGCGATTAAGTCATATATTTTTTATACTAATAATAAAGCTGTTTAGAACAATCTAAACATAAAAATAGAATCTAAGAGATTGCTAGTGTGAACCTAACTCAATAGTTTTTTTTTATATATAAACTTGCAACACTAGACGTAATTTTTGTATTTTTTGTGGTGTGCCTATGCTGCGCCCCTTCCTGTTAAAAAGATTGTGACGAGCGGCTGTGTGCTCTGACTGTAAATTCCTGATTACAAGTATTTTCAACGTTTCCACGCATTTTTATTCCATACATGCGTGCGGTGGTCCTTCGAGAAGTGAATACAATCAGTGCCGAGCAGTTTTCGCGAGATATCGTGAAGTTTTGTGTTGGTCGTGGCCGGCTTGCCCTAACTCGTCGCCATAGTCGGTTATTGTGCCGGTTGCACGAGGCCCGCAAATTCGTTCTATGCTATAATAGAACGAAAAATCAAGAAACAGCATCATATTATCAAAAATCGTGTGATTTGCGATTCTGTGAAAGAAAAAATTTGCAGTGTTCGGACACCCTCATTTCAAAATCTAAAATCGAATTAGTTTGGCAAGGTTGGTACTAGGCCTGGCTAGGATCAATTTCCTGCGTACGAGTTGTGCTAACTTCAAGTCGTCGTGTCACTCACTCACTCATTCAGCTGTCAGTGTCAACGTCAACGTCTTATCCAAAAACAAACAAATAATTTATGTGCAAAAGTTATACAAAAGTTCGTAAAGTGCTATCAAAGTGCGCAGAGTGTTTCTAAATCGTAGTAATAAGTCGTTTCGTCGTATACCTACCGGACTACCATGGCGGAATCAAAGGAAACATTGCGTAAACATCGCATACTTCGTGCACAGTGCAAAGCTACAATAACGCGCATAGAAACGTTTGTGGACGACCCCATAAGTTTTGCGTCTACAACTGTGGACATTTTGGAGGCACGCAAAGAAAAGCTGATAAATGCACTCAAAAGTTATGAGGCGGTGCAGCTGGATATCCTAAGTATTGACGAAAGTGACTCCGAACAGGTTGGTCAAGTAGAAGAAAAATATTATTCTGTGCTTGCTAAAATCAATGCTTCTCTAAAGCAAATTGGCAAAAAAGCCGTCTCAGAATGTCATAATGTATCAACCTGCAAACTACCAAACATTGAAATAACTCCCTATGATGGGAAAGATTTCACTAAATTCAAACCATTTTATGATTTGTTTATGGCTGTTATCGATAATAACAGCTCATTGTCAAATGTTCAGAAGTTGTTCTACTTAAGAAAGTATGTAACAGATGATGCTTTGGCAGTCATTGTCAATTTGCCGCTAATAAATCAATCATACAGGGAAGCATTAGATTTGTTGGAAAAACGCTTTGATAACAAAGCGCGGTTAATAGGGAATCATATCAGTATTTTGTTAGATTTGCCTACAATGCAAAAAGGCACTGCAGTCTCCATAAGATCTTTTGTGTCCAATGTGCAGCAACAATTGCACGCATTGAAAAATCTTGATCAGCCCATCAATACATGGGACATGTTACTGATTTCCATTTTAACCAGAAAATTAGATCAAATCACTAACAGAGCTTATCAATTAGATAGGGACATAGAAAAAATGCCTTCCATGGTAGGTTTTTTGAACTTTCTTGAAAAGCGCGCCATAGCGTTAGAAGATAGTTCACCCCCTAAAGGTACTTGCTATGAAAGTACAACTAGATTCAATAAATCTACACCATCAAAGGTGACAAATGTTGCTTCACAAGTCAAAAAATTGTGTAAATATTGTAATAAAAGTGACCATCCTCTTTTCAGCTGTCCGGAATTCAAAACGGCAGCATTAGCAGACCGCCAAACATTTGTGCGGAACCATGATTTATGCACTACATGTCTAAAAACACACAGCGGAAAATGTAAGTTTACCTTTAAATGTAAAACATGTAAGCAGGGACACAACACATTGCTACATGAAGAATCTGCCACTCCTATTGAGCCTGCAGTGTCATTAGTATCAAATCCTGTTTCCAATAATGTTTTGCTTCCGACTGTGAAAGTTAACTTGCTAAATCAAAATGATGAAAAGATTTCTGTCCGAGCACTGCTTGACACGGGCAGCCAGGCTTCTTTTGTTACAACAAACCTTGTAAATAAACTTGGGCTGATTGCTATAAATCAGCACCATAGTATTATAGGTATAGGTAATAAACCAACACAAATTGACAAACTTGTAAACTTAAGTGTGCTTCCATGCCACAATAATGTAAAATTAAATTTAAAATGTCACATAGTTGACAAAATAACCTCAAGGTTGCCTCAACAATTTATAAATATATCTAGCTGGAATTTACCTAAAAATGTTAAACTTTCAGATGATAATTTCAATGTCCCAGCTGAAATTTCTTTGTTACTGGGAGCGGATATTTATTTTAGTGTTTTATTAGATGGTTGTATAAAAATCCAAAATGGACCGGTTTTGCAAAACACCCTGTTTGGGTATGTAATTGGTGGCAATGTTCCTGCAAAAGTGTCTGCAAATAGTGAAGTAAGTCATGCAACTTTTGAAATTGTTTCTAATTTTGCTGTCCATGATGAGAAAAAGTTGGAAAATATTATGGAAAAGTTTTGGTTGAGTGAAAAGTTACCAGAGCCTGCAGGGAAGAGTTGTGATGAGTTTCTTAAGGCTGAAGAAAATTTTCAGAAATCAATGAGTCTTAAAGATAATCGTTTTCATGTTGACATGCCTCTCATCACTCCTCTGGAAGAACTGCAGCTTGGTGACTCATTTTCAGTCGCCTATCAAAGATTTCTAATGTTAGAGAAACGATTTAAATCAAATCCTTTGTTATTAGAGCAGAATAAACTGTTCATAGATCAGTATGTAGAGCTGGGACATGCCGAAAGGGTGGATTTTGCGAAGTATGATATAAATAGAGATCCTGTCTACTTTTTAGCACATCATGCTGTTATCAACGAGGCGAGTAAGACAACGCGACTCCGTGTAGTGTTTGACGGGAGTATGAAGTCGCGCAGTCAGGTGTCCCTCAACGACGTCATGCTGAATGGCCCCGTGGTACAGAGTGAGCTTTTTGATATTTTAATTCTATTCAGGACCTACATTTTCACACTAATTTGTGATATTCAAAAGGCATTTCGCAATGTTTTCATAAATAGGCCCCAAACTTGCCTTCAAAACATTCTTTGGCGAGATGATCCCAGAGAGCCTATCAGCTGTTTACAGCTTCAGACTGTAACATACGGTTTAAAGGCCTCTACTTTTTTGACCACTCGATGCCTACTTGAACTAGCTTATCGGTACAAAAGTACTTACCCACTGGCGGCTCAAACAATGATCAAAAATACTTATGTAGATGATATTCTGTGTGGCACAGACAATGTAAACCAGCTTCGTGAACTTAAAACTCAATTGGTAGAGCTTCTCAAGTTGGGTAGTTTTTCTTTGCATAAATGGTGCTCAAACTACCCGGAAGTCATAAATGATATTCCAAATGAGCAAAGGCAGTTTGAAAATGTAGATATGAGCGGAGATAGCCTGGTCAAAACTTTAGGTTTAATGTATGACATCACTTCAGACACATTCACTTTTTCTAGCCCCATTATAGATGAAGCGCATAACTTAAATTCAAAAAGAAAAATATTGAGCTTTATAGGGAAGATGTTTGACCCTCTCGGTTTAGTAGGTCCAATTATAGTGGTAGCCAAAATATTAATGCAAGAGCTATGGTCTTTGCAAATTGGATGGGACGCTATAGTTCCAAATGAGCAGTTTCTATACTGGAACAATTTCTTAAATAAGTTAAAACTTATGGGTAACATCACAGTAAACAGATTTGTCAATACTACTGATATTTGTAATGTAGAGTTGGTAGGGTATTCTGATGCATCAGGTAAAGCCTTTGGCTGTTGCCTTTATGTAAGAATTATAAAAAACGATGGTTCAGTGCAAACAGAATTACTCTGCTCCAAGTCACGTGTTGCTCCATTAGGCAAAAGCCTCACAATTCCCCAACTAGAGCTTAATGGTGCTCTCCTCTTGGCACAGCTGGCACAAAGGGTTGGTAGAGTCCTGATGGGTAGGTTTTCCCAAGTAGAGACATTTTTATACAGCGACTCCCAAATAGTGTTAGCTTGGATCAAATCAGGTAATGTGAAATCTAATATTTATGCCAATAATAGAGTCAAACAAATTGTAGAGCTGACCGATCAGAAGCAATGGGGATTTGTAAAGACTGGGGACAACCCAGCTGATTTATTGTCGAGGGGAGTTTTGCCGCACAAGTTGCAACAAAGTACTTTGTGGTGGCACGGGCCAACCTACTTAGTTGATAAGCAGTATACACATGCATGTTCTGAAAATTTAAAATTGCCTGATTTACTCACAAATACAGAACAAAATGATGAGCAAGAGATACCGTGTAATGTGACACAGGTAGAGCCATCATTTGCAGTCAATTTGTTTGAAAAATATTCAAACTTATATAAATTACAAAAAGTAGTAGGATTTATTTATAGATTCTTTAATAATTGCTCGAAAAATAAAGATAAAATAAAAGAGTGTTACATAACACCTCGAGAGCTTCGTGACTCTATGTCAGTTATTGTACGTTGTACTCAAAAGCAACATTTTGCCAAAGAGGTAGAGTTACTTGCTGCTGGAAAAGTTATAAAGACAGGAATAGGAAGTCTCTCTCCTTTCCTCGACAAAATGGGTATTCTAAGAGTAGGAGGTAGGCTCGATAATGCCAGGGAAATGTCTTTCAATAAGAAACATCCCACTATTCTTCCGAAAAATTCTCATTTAACAAATCTCTTGATAGAAAGTGAACATTTGCGACTTTTGCACGCAGGTCCCAGATTAGTATTCAGTTCTCTTTCACAAAGGTACTTCATTGCCAATGGTATCCGGGAGGTCAAAAAAGTGGTACGCAAATGCGTCAAATGCTTCCGAATAAAAGCTGAGACTGCTAAGCAGTTGATGGGCTCTCTCCCACAGGAAAGAATTACAGCGTCCAGGCCATTTCAGCATGTCGGCGTTGACTTCTGTGGACCCTTCGACATGAAGGCAGCCAGGGTTAGAAGGCCTATTGTTAAGAAATGTTACATAGCGCTTTTCGTCTGCTTTGCTATAAAAGCTATTCATGTAGAACTTGTATCCGACTTAACAACTGAAACCTTTTTGGCATGTCTGAAGCGCTTCATATCGAGGCGTGGCATGCCCACTAACATATTTTGTGACAACGCTAAAACCTTTAAAGGAGCGTCAAATGAAATGAAAAAATTGTATGACCTACAATCTTCCAAAAATCACAGGGATGCTGTACATGGGTTTTGCACTCAACACTATATAAAATTTAGGTTTATACCCAGTTATTCACCTGAGTTTGGAGGATTGTGGGAAGCAGGTGTAAAAAGTGTCAAACATCACCTGAAGCGGGTTTTAGGCAACCTATGTTTAACTTTTGAAGAGCTATATACAGTCATCGTTCAAATCGAGGGAATATTAAACTCTAGGCCTCTACTCTCCGCAAACTCAAATGATAGTGAGTATTTAACTCCTGCTCATTTTCTCATTGGAACAGCTTTGACTAGCTATCCTGAAGTAGACTTAACAGAGGTTTCAGTTAATCGGTTAAAATTTTGGAATCTTTGCACTAAACTTAAACAACATTTTTGGAAATTATGGTCTAACGATTATTTAACACAACTTCAAAGCCGTCCCAAGTGGAAATATCCAGAACCGAACCTCAAAGAGGGTGACTTAGTAATTGTGAAAGATTTTAATGCTGTTCCATTAGAATATAAAATGGCTCGTATTGTAAAAACATACCCAGGTAGAGATGGTCGGGTAAGAGCTGCTGATGTAATGATGAAAAATAAAGTATACAGAAGGTCAATTAAACGGCTCTGTCAACTACCTGTAGAATAAATCAATGCCGGCCCCAATTATGTTTAGAACAATCTAAACATAAAAATAGAATCTAAGAGATTGCTAGTGTGAACCTAACTCAATAGTTTTTTTTTATATATAAACTTGCAACACTAGACGTAATTTTTGTATTTTTTGTGGTGTGCCTATGCTGCGCCCCTTCCTGTTAAAAAGATTGTGACGAGCGGCTGTGTGCTCTGACTGTAAATTCCTGATTACAAGTATTTTCAACGTTTCCACGCATTTTTATTCCATACAAAGCTGAAGAGTTTGTTTAAACGCGCTCATCTCTAAGACCTGTCACAAATGTAGGGAAATTAGAGGTATATTTGACATATTGAGAATGAGATCAGGGCCTCAAGTCTGCTATTACAATAGTGTCAGAATGGTCTATCATTGATTTCATAATTGTCGATTTTGACAAGTTTGGTAATCTACTAAAATAATGGCGTCATTATGACTTTCCAATGGTCAACCACTGACATGGTAATCTCGTACATGATAACAAATGAATGACTGACTTAGGCGTTAATCTGCTAAAACTTTGACAGTTCCTTCGATCAGTGACCTACCATTAGAACGTCATTGTGCAGTCATTGCTTTTAATTCGTTACGGGTATCGTATATGTTCTGTGCCATTGACCGACCAATGATCGACCATTATAAATTTAGCAGATTACGAACTTTCAGCAAAATGACAATGGGATCGTGTTGGAACGACGAATTTATAAAATTAATAAAAATATACTTGGGGATTGTGAACGTTCTTAAAATTACGAGAATGAGAGGTTATTCTTTTGAGTATTAAAAAAAAAACATAGTTTCCAAGAACCCTGAAGATGGCGTTGAACTGACTACGTTACTAGGTGCCAAAGACAAAACGCTTGAAAAAAAAAACATTGCGTCACGTCATATTCGCTCGTTGAGTGACAGTTTCGTTTGCTTTCGTTTTACGATCTCAAAATTACATCCAATTGAATTAATAGAAAAATTATGTGACATTCCCTTCCTTGCAGTAACTTACCAAGTTCAGCGCCATCTATCCAGCGGCTAGGGAAGCGTTAAAAAAAAAAGAAAATCCCTCATTGCCCCTCTGATCTCAGTCTCAATCTGTCAAAAAATACCTCTAAAATCCCTACATATTAAAATTTGACATATCTTTGACCAAGATTGTCGCTGAGATCAGATTGCGACTAGATTTTGAACGTTTTTAGGGTTCCGTACCAAAATGGTAAAAAGGAACCCTTACAGTGAGACTCAGTCTGTCTGTCTGTCTGCCTGTCACAGCTGTCTATCTCAAGAACTACTAATGCTATCAACTTGAAATTTAGAATAGTTTTAAATGACGTTTGCCCAACTATTTTGCAAATTAGAAAGAAATAAAAATACATGTATATTTTTTGCAACAAGGACTGAAAGGGGGTCTGAAAAATTCGAAGTGGGGCTACTAGGGCATGTGGGGTATTTATTATATGAAAGAGCGCAGTTTGCACATTCTCAAACATGTTTGAATACGGGAATTGGATTTCTGCTCAGCTTAACCTGCAAAAGTGTATGACTCACACCATGCTCTGAACTTAGGGCGTTGACAGGCCAGCACTGTTTGTAGGCGTGTAGGTCAAGATCCTAGCGGCCTTGACAGCTGGCTTAGATGCGTGTGCGCATTTATTGGCGATTTGCTCATTATGTCAGCGGGGTGTCCAATATCATACATCTACATATATGTATATTAATTAATTATTGTTGAATGAATATTGATTTAATTATGAATAGATTACGATCTAAATTATTAATTTACTCTGTAAATTGCAACGGTATTATTTACTATACTAGCCATTTTAATTTACGATGAGTGTAAGATTTAGGATACAATGGTCTTAATATATTCAACACTATAGGTAGGTATAAATCAGTTTTTGTGGAAGTCAGATAGGCATCTGACCTCCACAACCCAGTTACTGGGTAACACAATACCACTTGGCAAGATTGCTGGTGGGACTTTCGGGCCCCTGACTATCCGTAACGATTGCTACTAACTGCTTAAAAAGCTTTCCGAGGCAAGGACAATGATTGATTTTTAGTATTTTTTTCTCACGAACCAACGCGCGCTATACTTGTGGTTTCCAAGTGTACAAACACGCTGTGAATGTGTGCGTGAAGACGAATAGCTCACATACCACACACACGCACACACACACTTCCGACTTCACCATTGTCTCGGACGGTACCGAGAGGTCCTGCGCTTACACATACATTCACAGCGTGTGTCTTCACTTGGTCATCATCATCTGCCTAGCCTTTTCCTAACCATGTTGGGGTCGGCTTGCAGCTGAAAACCAGTATTTTAAATGGAGCGACTGCCTATCAGACCTCCACAACCCAATTACTGGGTAATACGATACGCCTTGACCCTTGTCTTCACTTGGTAACCACAAGTATAGCGCGCGCCTAATATACTAATAATAAAGCTGAAGAGTTTGTTTGTTTGAACGCGTTAATCTCTGGAACCATTCGTCAGATTTGAAAAATTATTTGCATTTGATAGCCCAATTCTTCAGAAAGGCTATTTTCCTAAAACGCCGATCAAAAATAAAAAAAAAATCAGAAAGAACGCTAAACGAAAACGAAGTTGGTAATAGGGTAAGGCTCAAAATTTTTGCGCAGTCGCACTGGTCGCACAATGGAAAATACAACTGAAAGTGTCACAAACGAAAATACGTTGCACAACGGAATTTGTAAAGCATAGTGCACATGGATTGTAAAATATACATATAAGTTTATTAATAGTTACTATTATTATCTCTATAATAATAATTAATTAAGTATACATCCCTACTTCTACTTGGACTTCGAAATAGTGAGAAAAATCAATCATAGCCACAAAAAAAGTTTTGCAAACAATATCGTGTGATATAGGTATCAAATGAAAAGGGCTCGTTATGGTGGTCTCAAATATTTATTATTATTCTTTTTTTAGCTTTTGTTCTTTCAGCGTTTTTTTTTTTTATTTTTTCATATTTTTCAGGATTAGACTTTTTTCGCGGTACCTTCGACACCTTTCCACCGCGACAAAGGCATCTGAAAAAAAAAAATTAACTAAGTACTAAGCAATTCAAATCAATACATACGCAAGTACCTAGGTACTTTATCATGCTTTGATAAATATAGTAAAAAGTTCATGGGTACACAGTTTTACAATTTCCGTTGTGACACATCGCACAATTTTGTGTCATTCGTCGCACAACGGATCAAAAATTCTACATAACCTATCATAAAAAAAATCGTAATTCATAAAATGTACAGTACAACTAATAGTAAGTATTATATTTTATTAATTAAATAGGTAATAGATACAATTAAATATCACAAATCAAGAAAGTCATTAAAATTTCGAAAATATAGTAAAGTAAACTTACAATTTCTTAACGTCCCACAACACGTTCCGTCACTATCTTCCGTCTGACACAAAAACAAGATGGTAGAAACACGCTGAAGTTAGTCGGATATCATGGATCTGCGTTGCCACTCCAAAATAATTTGATGATCATGGTAGAATGTAAATTAATCCCAAAATATCGCGTTGCACACCTGAAGTGTCACACTGGATTAAAATTTAGGACATTTTTAAATTATTTGATATAATCAAAACGCTTTGATAAATATTGAACTTATTTTACTTTGAACTATACAAATAATATTCTGAAGCCCATAAAGTATACGAACTAAAAAAAACCATGTGTTTCCTAAATATATTGAATGGACTTTGAGAAGTGTACGTCCACGGACATCAACAAATTGTATGGAAGATAAACTTGGACCTTTTTATTTTCAAGTATTAAATAGGTATATAATTGGAATATTTAAACGAAAAAAATTAGACATGATGACAAAATAGCCATCTTTCTTGCAATAATTATTATTATAAACAAGTATTTATTATTTTTGAGATTTTATTTATACTCTTCAAATTCTGGGACAACACATTTTTAGAGAGTGCGCGTAAAATTTGAGCCTTACCCAATAGCGCGGAAAAGCGATACTATGCGACGCGACGGAGTGGGTCGGGGGAACAAGTTTGTCGCGAATAAGTCGCGGGTAGAAGCTAGACTCGTATATACAGGGTTATTGGTAAAACATTAACAACTTCCATTTACTCATCATTATGAACAAGTTTTACTATGGGACCAAACCTGAAATCGCGAAAAAAAAAATTTGCTGTTCCTTACATTTTATGTTCGTATACGAGTTATTCGAACATAAATGTAGGGAACAGCTGATTTTTTTTCACTGTTTCAGGTTTTGTCCCATAGTAAAAGTTGTTCATAATGATGAGTACAATGACCTCTTGAGGTTGTTAATGTTTTACCAATAACCCTGTATGTATGTATATACAAATACCTAGGTAGCTTCGAGAAATAAATTTTTGTACAGTTTTAATTCTGCAATTATTTTCGTGTTAGGGTAACACCGCGTTGCGACCATAATCATCGTTTTATTGCTACAGGACATACCTACTATTCGGTAATTTATACTGTCATTATTATTGATGTCTCAATTAAAACATGCTTTCGATTGTATTCGGTGTCTTTTAGTTCTGCGAATCGGTTTTTAAGAAATGCAATAACAATTGTCGTTATTATCACCTACTTAACTTAAGGGGCTTACATGACCTAAAGCGCGGTCACTGTGGGACTGCATAGAAAAAAAGAGAACCGCGATGACACAACGCTGGTAATTTATTGCAAAATATGAAGCAACTATTTAATTACAAAAAAACTATTGTTTGGACCAAAAAATTAAAACACTAGTATTTTAGTATATTGCTTGTAGAATAATCTGACAAAAGTTCAGAATGATTGTATGTATATTAGTATGGTTTTTATTGTAAAAAGAAAGTTTTTAGAGGTATCTTCATGATTTTTTTCTATCGTATCAAATTAGTTGTATTATATTTTCAACACACTATCTACCTGGCAAATATCCTGAAGAATATCATATATTTTTCTGATTTTGTTTACTGTAGTCGATCATATACTTTTATTGTTTCTAAAACTTGCGTTTTTTGTGTTTAGGTCATGTAAGCCCCTTAAATAAACGACTTCGACTGCCCCGTTGTTTTAGTGGTCGCAAGCGCGACTGCTGAGCGTGGAGTCCTGGGTTCGTTCCCGGGTTGGGCAAAGTGTTATTGGGTTTTTCCATTGATCCACTGATCTCTCTCCAGTCGTGTCGGATTGCCGTTCCATCGGACAATGAGAGTAAGGGAAGTGAGAGTGCACCTGTGTCTGCGCACACACTTGTGCACTAATATATCTCCCGCGACGATGGTTAGTCTCTGCCGAGATCGGTCGCCATGGCCGACATTCGGTCTGGCAGACTTTATTTATTTCAAGGAAAAACATAATAATATGTTCCATTATTTTTACGTCTACAGTATTCCAAGTAACAATGCTTGATCTTTTCAATATCGGTATCTGAGTAATTTTACAAGGTGGGGCTCGCGCCAAATTAATGAAGATCACGACGCGATCACGCGAGCATCCATTCTGTTAAATTATCGCTTACAAACCAAAAGTAATTGTAATCCATTTATATTGACGTATTGTAATATAACCACAGAAGTGAGGAATTATATGATTTAGTAACTGTTAAAGAGTGCAGCGATTTAAATAATATATTGAATTTATTACGAATTAATTTACCTATTTATTGATTTCTTTATCTAAAACGGTTTAAAACCAATTACAGAAATTAAAGACACAGTTTGTACAGACGCCAGCACATCAAGCTACTACAATCTGTCAAATTTCTTCAATAGATTTTCAACTTTATCGCTAAAGCATAAGGTTCAAAGTTGATTGGGAAAATTTGACAGTTTCGGGTAGCTTGATGTGCTGGCGTCTGTACATACACATAAAAGATAAAATATTAAATCATCAAGTAAAAAGTTAACAACACTTTCATAAATCCCTCTCACAGTACTTCTGACATGCTGACAAAATCTTCGTCCATTCGTCCGTTTGTTTTATTGAGTCTTCGAAGTGTATGAACTAAACACCAAGAATCGATTGGAAGCAGTGACCTACGAAACAAAAACGCCAGCTAAGTAGGTAGTTTATATAGAAAAGCCTATGTGTTTGTGAAGAGGTGATGTACAGTCGGTGATAGCAATTAACTGACCCCCTTAAAAATTAAACGAATTTGAACCTTCTGCTTGTTAACAGTAAGCTTGTCGAACTAGAACAACTGGTCGTCAATGATTAATAAAATAGTTATTCGAATTTGAACTTTAACACGCAGTGTCAAGGTAGGTATGATCTTGAATATTGTTTTAACTTGTAATATAATTGCTAATTTCAACGACGTTCACTATGTTCGTGTGGTCTGGTAGTAGCTGTAGTAAGCTGACGAGAATGAGGTTGTGAGTTCGAAACCAATATATTATTGTCTGTTACGCGTTCTGTTTTACAATATTTTTTTAAGTCATAAATAATAAATTATAAATTTAGCTACAAAAAAAAGCTGAACAGAAATAAAAAACGATAATGATGGTAAAAACGATTTTATTTTATAAATAAAATTATTATAAGAATAACGTAAATGATATAGGTAACATTTACCTGCTTAATAATAACGTTGTTACATACTTCACAGAGTTTAATGTAGTGAATCAACATGTTAGAATATTTAGAAATATAGGTATTTCTCTTTATTTCATAACAATAACATCACCACATTAAATATCATTTAACTGAATAAAATAGCATTATATGTTAATGTTTTACCTATATCAATTTGTTTTGTAAGTAGTTATTTTTAGTTATAAATAAGGTTTTGACAAAAACTAGGTATGCGAAATACTTCGTTAAAAATTATAACAATAGTAAATTTAACACACACACTGACACGTTAGTATTGTTTGTGGCCAACACTGGTCACTGAAGTCATTCAGTGGTGCTTTTAATAGCGAAGTGGAGCACCATTTTTTCTACTATTTGTTGCAAGCGGTTCCGCATACCGCGCACCATATTTCAACAACAGTCACTTCCTCTCATGAATTCCCATGTTGATGTCACAAGTTGGGCCATATTTTCCAGGACGATCCTTTTGAATATTCCCTGTCTCTTCAATACGTCTTAGCCACAATCTGACTGTATTTCTCTGAAACAACACAATAAGCATAATTTTAGTAACGAAGTAAGCATAATTTTTCGAATAAGTTTAGATAAACCACATTAGACCTTTACATGATCTCATAATGAAACACAGTTAATTTTCTATTATTCATTCACAAGTTTTTAAGCCAACTAACAAATTAAGGAATAGCTATAAGTATAAATGAAGCATAAAAAAGAATACACTTACCGCTATATTAAGTTTCCTAGCAATCGCTTTAACACCAACATTCTCCTCATGCAAATAGATTATTTTGTATTTTAAATAATCACAAATGAGACATGACGATTAAACTGTATCAAAACTGATAATTAATAAAAAGGAAAAAGGCGTGGATTATCGCAATTTGTAAGGCAAGGTAAAAATGTTCGCGCGTATTCACTGCTATTTGTGCATAGAATGTCTTGTTCAATTTATTCTTCTACCCCATATTCTTAATATCATCTCAATAGCAGTTTTTGTTGAATACGCATAATGACGTCTAACTACCCACTTATTGAAAAAGATGAAAATTTTATTAATTTAATTGATGTGCTTGTTCTTTACAATAATGCAAGAAATACTTAACGAACAATTTATATACTTATTGAAAACAAAATTAAACATTGAGACAGGACTTGAACTTGCATCTTCCACGTCTCAGCCTTACACACAAACCACGACACCAGATTAACTTGGGTAAGACAGATAAAATAAGGTATCAGTAGCAATGACACAAATTATCAGAACATTAACCTAACCTTTAAGTCTTGCTGCATAGAAATGAAAATTGCGTAACAAATACCCATATACATAGTAAATGACCTAACACCAACATCTTAAAGCTCAAGTTTGCGTATCAAAATTATTTATTGTTTCTGTTCATCGAGTAGTGTTAGTCTAATAAACTCATACATATTGAATAACCTTTAATGTTATGAGCAGAGGGTGCAAAATCGAGTAATTTTTAGGGGGGTCAGTTAATTGCTATCACCGACTGTAGTCTTCAGGGAGCCGGCTGGAATAAAATCAAACTACAGTTTATCTCGTACTATCTGCGCCCTGCGGTTTCACTCGCATAAGTATCGATCCCGTGGGAATAACGGTATAAAAAGTATCCTATGTGTATAAACTATCTGTGTGCCAAACATCCAAATCTGTTCAGCCGTTTGGGCGTAAAGAAGTAACAAATGTACAAACAAACTCGCAAACTTTTGCCTTTATAATATTAGTGTGATGTGATGTTTAATAAATTATTCCTTTAAAATATACTACGTATTTTACATCTTAATCCTTTTGTTTGTCAGCCTAATCTGACGGCTAATCCTACTTCCTACTATCCTATCCTATCCTACTTCCTACTAATATCATAAACGCGAAAGTTTGTGAGGGTGGATGTTTGCTACTCTTTCACGCAAAAACTACTGAACAGATTGTGATGAAATTAGGCACACAGATAGTTTATAACCAAGATTAACACATAGGATACTTTTTATCCCGATATTCCCACGGGAACGACACTTATGCGGGTGAAACCGCAGGCGCTAGTCTCTTCTAATTCTAAATCTTCATGTTTGTCTCGTACTTTATACCAATCACTTTTAACATACTCGCGTATTGCCTAGTACCTACTACTTAGCTGTACCCGCGGTTTTGCTCACGTAACTATGAATTCTACTGACATTAGGTAAGTATAAGATAATGTGAACGTGAAGTCATAGTACATTCTCTACAACATCAGTTGTCAGTAAGAATGACAGCCGGGACGAGGCACGGAGAGGTCTCCATAATGTAAAGGATGGTCCCCCATCCATGAACCGATCGCAGCAAGGTACCTAAATGAGTTACAGGTATTTAACCAGAATTTAAATAACTTCCCACCTCTATCTAAATATAAGTAAAGTACAAAATACACGGTTTGAAACTTTGGTTTCAAACCTAAGTTTAAAACAGTGTAGACAGTGGTTTGAAACCAATTTCGTATGACCTTTAAACGTCCTTGGTAGAAAGACCTGCGTTGCAAACCAGTGCCAGAAGAAAATGTTGGTTTTAAACCGTGTGGCAGGCATCACGCAACAACAACAACTTCAAGGACACCTTGGTTTGTAGACTGGTTTTAAACCGTGTATTTCGAGCTTTAGTGCCTACTTCATAACGATAAAAAAGCTATTATTTTTATGAATTCCCAGAGACAAGCATTGCTTTTATTTAATGATTAGAAAACAAATCACGTCCCTTTGTATCGAATGACACTCGGTCGATGCACCTTGGAAGCTATTCTGTACCTCAAGTCACCCGAAAATATGTTGTTTGTTCTGGGCCCTATTTTATAAAATGTACAAATGACAATTATTATTCAACATAGTTCATCGATCACTAATAATAAAGAACTTAGTGATCGATGACATATTTTCAAATAGTACATACTAATTCCATGCATATTTGTCAGGAAATAATAAACGAGCACCGACGTTGATAGAATACACTACGTCACAGCTTAAGATAAGTATGTATTTAGGTTTTTCAGAATTAATATGTAAAGACGCCAGCACATCAAGCTACTACAATCTGTCAAATGTCTTTAATTGATTTTCAACTTTATAGCTAAAGTATAAGGTGCAAAGTTGATGGGGACAATTTGACAATTTCGGATAGCTTGATGTGCTGGCGTCTGTACTTTAATTTCAAGACAAATGCTGTTAGAAAAAATAAACCTGGTTTTTTGCTGAAAATTGATGCTCGGTTTTAATAAATAGGCCCTGGGTCTTCTGAATAAAATTGCTCCTTGCTCCTGCCTATTTCGTTTAGTGAGTGTAACGCATCTGTAATTTACATGTCCCATTTTGACAAATACGAAACACGCATTGTTTCGTTAGTTTACCAGTAGGTAGAGTTACCAGGGCCTCAAATCTGCTCATACAATAGTGTCAGAATGGTCTATCATTGATTTCATAATTGTTGATTCTGACAAGTTTGGTAATCTACTAATATATGGCGTCATTATGACTTTCCAATGGTCAACCATTGTCATTCCATTGAAAGAAATGGCATAGAATGGTAATCTCGTATACATAATAACAAATTAATGACTGAATAAGGCGATAACCTGCTAAAATTTTGACAGTTCCTTCGATCAGTGACCTACCATTTTTTTTTTTTTTTTGCATATGGGAAATCATCAAATGACTCCTCCCGCTCTGGGTGGAGCGGAAGGGAGTGTCTGACTCTTACTGACTAAAACCCACCCGTGTTCCTTCCTTAGCCCTTTATGTTCCGGGCCAGCGGTAACCCTTTCGGACAATCCCGCTGACCCAGTGACCTACCATTAGAACGACATTGTGCAGATATGTTCTGTGTTTATAAAAATAGCAGACTTGGGGCCCTGATTAGAAGCCGTTGGAAAATCCACATTAGTAAAGCAACTAGGATTAATGTACCTAGCCTTGGTATGGCATAATGAGATATTGCCATCACGAAAGCAATTAGGTACTTTTTATAAAAGCTACAAAGACCTTTCCACTCCACACCTCACTCAATATACAACATGTCCCAAAATTCAACGATAAGCCAGCACCGGAGGATAGACCTGCCCATGACTACTCGGGGAAAAAAAGAAAAAAAATATATATCTCTTTTTTTTTGAAGTTATAAAAAAAAAGAAGAAATTCTTAAAAAAGTGAGACCTTTTATGATATTTTTCACTACCATGACCACACTTTTTTAAATATTTCTGTTATTTTTTTTTATAGGCAACCTGAATAGCACTGCTATCTACCACAATTCTTAAAAAATCCAGAATACCTCTAGTTTTGTCACGTAAATTAATGAAACTTAATTTATTCCCTAAATTTTTTGAAGATTTTTACTTTTAATCAACTTTAACTCATCGTGGTGTAAAAAAAAAGTATGAACACTACTATGGCAAGTTTTTTTATAAATTGACGCAACTAATCAAGATTCCAAAATGGTATAATACTCTAGGCAAACAAGTTAAAAAAAAAAATGTTCCTATTATTTCTAAACAGGGGCCAAATGACGGTCTGGTAATAAAAAGTATTAGTTCTTGGAAAATGTTTAATATTTAAATAAATGGTCAAACAATTTCTCATGTAATTTATTAACATTATAACCAATGTTCAAATTGTTTGCCACCAGCAATAATACATGCACGACATCGCCTTAAAAATGACCGTTTTATTTGTCTTGCATATCTTCTGCGATTAATATGATCCGCAGCCTGACTGATATTTCGACGAAGCTCGTCCAATGACGCAATGGGTTTTGAGTAGACCCTGTCTTTAAGACAACCCCAATAGAAGAAGTCCAGGGGGTTCAAATCGGGTGAACGAGGTGGCCATAAGATAGGACCAAGTCGCCCGATCCAACGCCCTGGATACTCTTGATTTAAATATTCTCGCACAGGGCGGGCATAGTGTGCTGGGCAACCATCATTTTGGAGCCACATGTTTTGGAGATCATTTAAGGGCACGTCGTCTAGCAATTCTTGCAAGTCATTTTGTAAAAAGTTTAAATAACTATTGCCATCTAAGTTTCCTTGTAACTCAAAGGGCCCAATTACTTTTCCATTTAATATGCCGGTCCATAAGTTAACCTTGAATTGATATTGGGATCTGTCTTGTCTCATCAAGTGCGGATTTTCATTGCTCCAACTATGTAGGTTGTGTAGATTTAAATATCCATCTTTCTTGCATGTTGTTTCATCCGACCATAGAATTTTGTCCAGGAATTGGGGATCTTCCCTGTGCCTTTGCAGCATCACACGGCAAAATGTGACTCTTAATGGATAGTCCCGCGGTAACAACGTCTGCACACGCCTGTAATGATATGGGTGAAGCTTGTGACGTTGTAAAATTCGATGTGCAGAACTTTTCGGGATTCCTGTAGCTTCTTCTATGGCGCGTACCGAAGTAGTCGAATCATTTTCTATCTCATTGAGAACTTCTTCATCACGATCCGAACTAGGTCTTCCAGCGTTTCTCCTACTGGATGGCATACGACCCTCCGAAAACGCTTGATGCACATTAATAAACACTCGATAATCAGGATATCTTTGAGCATTTGGGTACCTTTCTCGATACAGTCTGCTAGCAGCGTTAGCATTGCATCGGGTTTCTCCATAGATGAGGTGCATATTTGCGTATTCCTGTGGTGTGTATGGTTGCGGCATGTTGATCGTTAAACAGTCCAAAATGCGCCAGAACTCCAAATCACAAAACTCACAATCGTAGTCACAAAACACACAATCGTAGTCCAAGATAATGCCAGGTCAGTTCAGTTTGCAGATCGATTCCAGTCCAAAAAGCCAAGCCAAAAGTCGTTAGTACGTACGAGAGCCACGTCAGTTGAATACGGAACGGTGCGCAGTAAACAAAGGAGCAGAGCGTACTGAACTGACTTGCTCTGAGAATAATAACAGCTTCTCTACCTGCCCTGTTGTTGTCTCTTTTTAACGTAAATATCTCTGTCTATCTATCTCTCTCTAACTTCTAAGGTATGTATGCCCCATTCAAATTCCTAGAAATTGTAACAAGAACCCACTACCTGCCCTGTTGTTGTCTCTTTTTAACGTAAATATCTCTATCTATCTATCTCTCTCTAACTTCTAAGGTATGTATGCCCCACTCAAATTCCTAGAAATTGTAACAAGAACCCATTTTGGGCACGCAGTGAAAGTGATTACTGTCAACTATAATTTAAGGAATTTGGTTCTTGTTTTGAACTAGTATGGATATAATTTTTTTGTGGTTGATTTTCCTAGAGTATTATACCATTTTGGAATCTTGATTAGTTGCGTCAATTTATAAAAAAACTTGCCATAGTAGTGTTCATACTTTTTTTTTACACCACGATGAGTTAAAGTTGATTAAAAGTAAAAATCTTCAAAAAATTTAGGGAATAAATTAAGTTTCATTAATTTACGTGAAAAAACTAGAGGTATTCTGGATTTTTTAAGAATTGTGGTAGATAGCAGTGCTATTCAGGTTGCCTATAAAAAAAAATAACAGAAATATTTAAAAAAGTGTGGTCATGGTAGTGAAAAATATCATAAAAGGTCTCACTTTTTTAAGAATTTCTTCTTTTTTTTTATAACTTCAAAAAAAAAGAGATATATATTTTTTTTCTTTTTTTCCCCGAGTAGTCATGGGCAGGTCTATCCTCCGGTGCTGGCTTATCGTTGAATTTTGGGACATGTTGTATATACGGCTGTCTGATTGATTAATTAACAACTTCTTAACAATCCTTCTTAACAAACACTTTAAACGATTTCAGATGCCCATCATATGCTCACAAGACAACAGCAATATCACAAAATACAGATACTGTCTGTATTTTGTGGCAATATATCCCAAGGCAACAAACAATTGACAGCCGACAATAAAGTCATCAAGCTAATTGTTTACTTTAATTACAACATTAACAACTAGTAAGCAGAAACTGTGCAATTCCGAAGAAATGCCTTACAAAATATTCACATTGACCTACATACGGGGAAATACGAGTGAAATATTTCAGTGGAATTTACTTGAGTCGTTGAGTTTTATGATGGATATTATGTTATTAACAAGTTAACTAATTGTAAAACGTCTTTACAAACATTGAGATTTTTTGTAAAATTTTGGTGTTGTAAGAGTCAATAAAGATACAGACAAATTATATTGTAACAGATAATAAATTAAATTAAAATTATATTAAAAACATGGCATGTGATAGTGGGATTAGCAAAAATTACGAACTTATAGGTAGGTACAAACTTTTATCTCCTATTAGCATTGCCCTTTCCGAAAATCCTTTCTTATAGTGCTCACTTTCGTAATAAAAAAACTTTTGTGAAAAATGTCGTGCTTCTGTACCCAAAGGTAGCTAAGCTGAGCGTTGTCTTATGTCAGTGAATAAATGGATGATTTTTATTAAAAAGACTGAAGATAGACCTAGACATAGCCCTAAGATTCAATTGTCAACAGAAAGGGGATTGAAGATTCTTTTAGGGAGCCGGGTATACTCAGTTACGTTTTTCGCCCGTGGTCCCTTCTCGTAGTCCCTGGAGGGACCATGGAGCTTTTTTTCTTCGTGGTCCCTATAATACTGGACCATTCCGTAGTCCCTTCTCGTATTCTCTGGAAGGGACCACGGAGGTTTTTGTCTGCCATATTGTTTTTTTTTTCAAAATGGCAGCCACGCATGACGGCTATACAGGGTTATTGGTAAAACATTAACAACCTCTTAAGAGCTCATTGTACTCATCATTATGAACAACTTTTATTATGAGAGCAAACCTGAAATCGCGAAAAAACTCAGCTGTTCTTTAAATTTTAATTTCTCACGTCAAAATGTAGGGAACAGCTGATTTTTTTTTCGCGATTTCAGGTTTGGTCCCATAGTAAAAGTTCTTCATAATGATGAGTACAATGACCTCTAATGTTGTTTTACCAATAACCCTGTAAAATCGATGGCTAACTTCAATGCAATAAGAAACCATAATAAAGGGTTTGTTCTTATTATGTTTTCTATTTGCATTGATGCTATTTTGAAAAAAAAAATGTCGGTCAGGTAGGTTTGCCACGGACCTTCAAACCCTTTGTCATCGAATAAAACTACATAAGTAGCATTTGGATAAGTAAGTATTAATTTTCCCAATAAATTGCATCGAAGTTTGTGACAATTTAATAACAGCTTCATACAAAGTAGAGAACAATTTGATTGATACCTATATTACTCAGTAAAAGGAATAATCGGTGTTCTGCGTTTTTTATACTCTCGGAATCGTTAATTTGCGACTGCAAAAAGAGTGCATTATCAACATTTTGACAGCATTATATTTTAGTATTGACAACTGAAGCCAATTCGCGTAAGTCAGATGTGTGGGTAATTAACTTTTTTCTTTGTGGGGGAATTCCCCGCAGCAAGGATATGTTAGACCTTCCTGGTGATGGGGTGCAAGATTTTGGATTTGGGGGCCGAGCTAACTACCACATTTAAAACAGTGTCCATGGAGTTTCTTGCCCGTTCTTCCCCATAGGAACCTGCTACGCTTTGGACTGGGTAAGTAGCTTCATCTTTCTGACCGACCAACCGCGACCCCTTGGCAATTTTGCAGTGCCTGTAACTGGTTTATCTAAACTTATATTGGAAAGAGAAAACGATTACGAAAACGATATTTGATTTTTTATATGTTTGGTTGTAACGCTTTCACGCTAAAACGGCTGAACGGATTTGGATGAAATTTGGCACATGAATAGACCATGACCTGGATTAGAACATAGGGTACTTTTTATCCCGATAGTACTACGGAGTCGAACTTGTGCAGGTGAAGCCAAGGGGCACAGCTCGTTTGAAATAAATGCTTTGAGTTTGAACCTTAACCATCCTTTATTTATTTATTTATATATACTTTATTGTACACCAGAAAATACATAACAAACAATTTCTGCGATCTCTTCCAGGCTTCTTTATATGAATTAAGTCTCTACTTATTTCATTCATTCTCTCTCTCTCTAGAGAGAGACAGAGAGTTTAGTAGTTCTATCTATATTTTATAAAACGACACAAAAGCTACTTTACTACTATGCAAACAAATAATGAGATAACGATATTAATGTCCAATAAAGTGTTTCAGTACACATATTAATAGTCCTACGAAGGATGGATGCCCTCGAGCTGGTCGTAAGATGATATGGAAGTCTGGGAGGTAAAGCGATAAATATACCGGAGGACGGCGGCCCATCGAGGAGGAGGGTCCATCGTAAACTACATGTGTCGATATC
Source organism: Mesoligia furuncula (assembly GCA_916614155.1). Lineage (NCBI taxonomy): Eukaryota > Metazoa > Arthropoda > Insecta > Lepidoptera > Noctuidae > Mesoligia > Mesoligia furuncula. Next base: position 26,213,727 of record OU744803.1, read on the forward strand.
ACCATCTTGTTTCAACACCAATAAATAAAAGGAGGATTTTTATGCGTTGTTGTTGCATTAAAAAGGGACAAAACAAAGTCGGTCAGGTCATCATCAGTTGTTTGACCCTGCTAATTAATTTCACATTAGGCGGGTTTTCCTTGCCTTTTAAGCAACTCATTAGTCGAAATTGGAACAATGGGCAGACGCCATCGCCAGCACATCAAGCTACTACAATCTGTCAAACTTTAATAGATTTTCAACTTCATCGCTAAGGCATAAGATTCAAAGTTGATTGGAAAAATTTGACAGTTTCGGGTAGCTTGATGTGCTGGCGTCTGTACCTACAATACAGGGTGGCGGCACTGCCATCCACGTGTCCACGCGCAACCTGTTACCATGGACTAGGTACATGATTTTAATTTTTACCGACGAAAAATTCGGAAGTGTTGCAATTCTTCTTCGGTAAAAAAAAAATTACCTATTGCACTTTTCTATGAAACAGCAGATTACTTTAAGAGTACATAAGCGACTAAACGCGTTCAAATGTCAAGGACGTTCGTTACAACAAAGACGACTAGTCGGAACTGACAGCGACTAGTTAAAACTAGTAGTTCAATACATAAATACATACTTACATACAGGTAAGTAGGTATAATGAAGTTAAAAGAGTTTGTTTGTTTGGACGCACTAATCTCTGGAACTACCATTTGGGTTTGAAAAAATATTTTTGCATTTAATAGCCCAATTCTGGAGGCAGGTTATAGGTTATTTAACATCATGCTACGATCCTTAGGAGCCCAGCAAAGGAAAAGTTATCATTCGCAGAAGCATAGCGCGGGCTGGTGGGCGATGCGTCAAATATAATAGGTAAGTACACAGCTGTGTGACTGTTCCTAAATTACCCTTGGCTGATAACATTTTTGATCTGAGTGATCGAATCAGAAATGAGAAGATCCGCAGGAGAACCAAGATAACCGACATAGCCCGAAGAATTGCCAAACTTAAGTGGCAGTGGGCAGGGCACATTGCTCGCAGAACAGATGGCCGATGGGGCCGAAAGGTTCTGGAGAAGCGACCGCGTACCGGAAGACGTAGCGTTGGTGGTCCGACGACCTTGTGAAGGCCGCAGGAACCCGTTGGATGCGAGAAGCACAGAACCGGTCCAAGTGGAGGTGCTTGGGGGAAGCCTATGTCCAGCATTAGACGTCTTTCGGCTGAAATAATGATAACATTTTTGTTATTCCCTCTAATAATTAATAATAATTCAGGAAAAACGAACATTTTATCAGCCTAGCGTAATTTAGGAACAGTCAAATTTTCATTTTGTGTTGGAATTTGTAGGAGAAAATACGAAATTCATGCGAACAAAGTCGCAGGGCAAGTGTTAGTCGTATAATATTTCGCGAAGTATCAATCACGCTTAATAAATGCGCGATAAGGTCGGTGATGACAACAGAACGGCGTCCTTATCAGTTAAATTAATATATAATGTTACGAGAAGTGGCAGGTGCCTTGAAAAAGTGGCTTTGATAAGTGTAGAAAATCTTCTTGTCTGCACTTGTTCCAATAAAGCTCCAGATGTAGCACTTGTGGAAAATAAATGTCAGACTTTGGACATTCAAGCCTTAATATAAGTAACAACTGCTTTCCAATTAAAGATAATATAGTCTTATGACTATGTAAGTATACTAATTATGATTAAATTATACTTAGGCCCGTTTGCACCACAAATCACTAATCGCTTAACTCTAAATATATTTTTTTAATTTGGTAATCATTCTGTCTCTGTGACAGAAACGAAACGATTATTCAAAATCGTTTAACGCTAAAGGTTACCTAGAAGGGCAGTGACCCCGACTGACACACTACACACTTTTTTTGACGTTTTTTGACACTTTAATATCAAATACAGATTTTCATGACGTTCTTTATAAACATCACGGAAACTCTTCTCTAGGAAACCGTCACTATAATGATCTGTGGTCTGTGGGGCAAGCCTAGGTAAATCTGTCAATTGAACAAAACGTCCAAGGCAACTGACATTTACATCAACTAGATAGGTACATAGTTAGTGGAAGGACCAGTAGCAATTAAAAGAAAATGCTTGGCATTTGTCGTATTCAGGTAATGAGGTAAACAAAAGCACACGCTATCAAATTGCATCGCTAAATTCCACACTTTTCCGACATTGTTGTCAACTAAAAGTACTTTTTTCACACGTGTTACTGACACTACTGTTTGTAAAACAGTTTCTTATTTAGTTACCAACTTACCACCTACACAATAATTAGGAAAACCAATAATTTCTGACCGAGCGCCGACAAGTCAGTGCAGTGTTTGTTCAGTTACCTATTTCGAATTTCCTACTATGAAATTCTAAGATGGTTGCTTTAGGGGTGAGACACCCAATTTGAGAGTTCAACACAGCATTTTCAGGTGCCTTTTAAGTAAATTTTACCTTAACACAGGGTCCTCCGTTTCTCAGTAAATCTTATATTAATGGTTCAGACTTCCAGTATGAGGACATTGTTGTCAATAGGTAACAACATATACTTCCCAGAATCAAGCCTCGACACCTATAAATCTTAATATCCTGCTTCAAGATTCTACCAACGACAGTTCGAAGTCAGTACAAACACCTATAAAACAAACGGTGGTCCCACACTTCAAACAAGGCCATGAGCAAACATTTGTTGTCAGCAGGCGTAAATCAGGAATTTGCCAATGTCAACAGTGGTTCGTCTATAATTTGACAGTTCAAAGAACGCGCGGCATGTGGACACTGTCAATAATTAGCAGTGTGTAGGTATGCCTCTCGTCGTGGGTAGTCGTCGCACCCGCCCTTGGCATTCACTCCGACATTGCTCGGAGGCTTGTCTGTCGCGCGTTTTATCGATAACCTACAGACTTACTAAGCGAATAGACGAGGGAATGTACTCAAACAATCACATCATACAAATTAACTTGTACTTTTATGTACCCAAAATAAAAAATGTGGATAATCTTTTGTTTGTATAAAAAAACAAAACCTTTCTATACCACGTTAGAATGGTTGTGTTGTTTTGATGTGCTAAATAAAGTACAAATAGAGTGGCTAGTTGGCTACTAACACTGGACAATATTTTGATAGCTACCGGAAACTACGAAATGGCTTATAAATAGGTACTTAATTCAAACTCGAGTTTTAAACTTCTGAAAACATGTCTGAAATACAAGGTGGCTGGTCAGTCAGCGGGTGTCCATACGGCGCTGCATGTCCTAAGCGATAATTTGCGGTAAAAAGTTGGGCTCACACGACAACATCCCGGGGGAAATTCCCGTATTTTAAGAAAATTCTAATTTCAATCTCAATCTGTCAAAAACTTCTCTAATTACCCTACATTTTTGACAAGTTTTTGATGTTGATCGCTAAGATGAGATTGCGATTAGATTTTAAACGTTTTTAAATACAGGACTTAGCTTTCCGTTCATATTCAAAATTCTACAGTCAAATACTATCGTACTCAGTACTGATCAACGCGGTCTGAACGGGGCCTCCGTCAAGGCGCGAGCTCCAAAAAAACGTCCGTTCACGTCAATTTCAGTTATATCCTTCCTTACATGTAAAAAACAAAGTCGCCGAAATGTCTGTACGCGCATAACTTCCGAATGACTGCACCAAATTGGATAATTCTTTTTTACCCGACTGCGGCGAAGCCCAAAAGGAGGATTATGTGTTTGACCTGTATGTATGTATGTATGTTTGTATGTATGTATGTATGCATGTGCGTTTCTTTGTTCCCTCGTAACTTCTAAACGAACGAACGGATTTGGATAAATTATACGTCTTTAGATTTGTCTTGATGGCGCGAGTGTCACTGGGTATTATTTTTCTCGAAAATTATTTTTCTCGAAACCTATCGAGTGGGGTATCAAAATAAAGGGTTTTTAAAGGTGATTACAAAAATATATACAACTTCTATGGTTAAAAGTAATTCGAAGTGACAAATCATAAAAAACACGTACCAAGAACTAAATCGTCTGTGAAATCAGCTGGAAATAAAAAGTTATTTAAAAAATAAAAAAACCCGACTGCCAAACTGAAAAGCTACAAACAAGCCCATTTTAAATTAAATAAAAGTTGGAAGCAGGCGGGACCCATTTGAATTTGAAAATATAATAAAAATGGTATGGGTGAGCCTACTTCCAACTTTTATTTAATTTAAAATGGGCTTGTTTGTAGCTTTTCAGTTTGGCAGTCGGTTTTATTTATTTATTTTTTAAATAACTTTTTATTTTTTGTTGTGTTCGGTATTGCCAGGACAAGGTTTGCGTGAAAGAAAATTTCGGAAATTCAAAAAAAAAATGTACCCGTGCAAAGCTCCCCGCGCCGGGCGGGCCGCTAATATGTAATAAAATATCAATAAGTAAGACAATGCTTTGATTAACATGCGTGGTTGCAGTCGCTCTACATCTGTTACTTAAAGGCATAATACCGTTACCAAGATGGCACCGTTACTTTTAATGAACCCATTGTTGTATAGGGGACATTTTACGATCACTATGACTCGCCAGACGGAAATTATAATGTAATCAAATTCTTCATTCAAAAGAACCGTTCTTTACCAGCAATCATAGAGATTAGATTTAGTATGGAGCACAAAATGTTGGTGATTTGCACTTTGTTAGTCATCCTCAATGTATCATTAAATTATTATAAGTAATAACAGTCGCACGGGTCGATCTGCCGCGGTTAGTCCTTGGACGGGTGACCATCTTCACATACCAAGACCCCTCCGTGCCTCGGAAAGTCCCGCCTGTTATCGTCGATCTTTGACAGTCGTTACGGGTCGTTAGGAGCACGAAAGTCTGACAACCAGTCTTACCAAGGGGTATCGTATTACCCATCGTATTAAAACAGTAACTGGGTTGTGAAAGTCAGACAGGCAGTCGCTCGATGTAAAATACTGGTATTCAGCTGCATCCGGCTAGACTGGAAGCCGACCCCAACATACTTTGTTGGGAAAAGGCTAGGCAGATGATGACCTCAAGTGTATCAACTTCTCTATTTGTTGTCTAAAATGTTTAAACATAAAGAGAAAATAAGCTAATTAAATATATTTATGCACATGTTATAAATAATTCTGACCTCATATTAGAAAATCTTCTTTCTTGAATATAATTTATTTTTGTCATGCTATTGCCACGCATTATACATACTGATTAACACGGTTTTATTAGCTGTAACTAAACTAACTAACAAACATTGTAATATAATCATACTAATGGCTGATTTTTCGAGACAATTTAATCCGAGGAATAATTTTGAATTTTTGTCAGTTCTTCCATACAAAATCTGTCAGACGTCAATTTTATTCTACGGATAAAAATTATCTGTCTGATCTAATTGTTTAATTTATTTCTTACTTAATCTACAAAACAAGGATAATGAGCAGTGGTGGCCCAGTATTGAGTTGTACCTAGTCGTAGGTCCGAACCCAGACTAGCGCTTTACTTTGTGTAAATTATTTCATCACTGCTGCTCTCAAAACGGTGAAGGAAAACATCGTGAGGAAACCGGCATGTCCTATAACCAAAAATTCGAAGACATGTGACATCTACCAACCTGCACTGGGCCCGCGTGGTGAAATACAGCATACTGCCCACTCCCTCTCACAGAGAGGAGGCCTGTGTCCCAGCAGTGGGAACATTATAGGCTGATTATGAAAACGCGAAAAAAAAAAATCTGCTGTTCCCTACATTTTGACGAGTTATACGAACATAAATGTAGGGAACACCTGGTTTTTTTCGCGATTTCAGGTTTAGTCCCATAGTAAAAGTTGTTCATAATGATGAGTACAATGACCTTAAGAGGTTGTTATTGTTTTACCAATAACTCTGTATAACAACATAGAAGGTATTCTCGTTACAATAAATACTAGAAATAAACACAAATTTGTTGTACCTACAACAAGGCTCAAAAAAATAGGTGGCTCGTTCAGATGCCAATGTATACGCTTTTATAATAAGCTACCAAGCCACGTTCAAGATCTAAGCCTCAATAAATTCAAATCATTCATTAAACGTAAGTTGTGCCAGAAAGCCTTTTATACCGTTAAAGATTATATTGAGGACAAAATGGCTTGGGATTGAGCTGCTTCAAATTTCTGCATTTTGAATGACTTTTTTTTTATGTACACATTGACATTAATTATTTTTTTATAAACAATGACATTTGCTTACTTTGTAAAGTATTATATATATATTTTTTTTTTACATTGTGATTTGTGAATGTGAAGACGATGTGGGTCATTTTATTAATTTTTTATGTTTTATTTTTCTCTCTGTTCTATTACTTGTTTTTTTTTTTTTTTTTCTCTCATGGTCTGGCAGTTTGAGTAATTTATGTGGCCTACCCAAATGTCCTTTCTTTGGTATCTATTGTTCGTCGAATCGTTGAGCTCCTTAAGTCTTGAGTTGAGCTGCACGATTTCTGACAAATGCGTGCACTGACTGGACAGGTGCTCTCAATCTGTGTGGTTCTTTCCTCAAAAGACCATCTCAGACATCGATCTACATGGTCTTCATATAACCTGACCAAGATTATGTCTGGACTTTAAAAGAGACTGTGACCTCTGAGTTTGTTTCGGCCTTTCTTCTCAGAGTAGTCAGATAGGAAACGCCGACCTCATCTAGTTTAAAAAAAACATGATTGACGTGTAAAAGTGTTTGTACAAACCTACTTACAAAAAATAAAATCATTTATCATTTATCATCATTACGTTTGACGTTTCTTTTTCCAGAAACAAAAGGAACAGTTAGGGACTACTCACACTTATTCAGCTCTGTTCAGCTTTTGTCCATAGAAAACAACGATTTTGTATGGAGTCCGTTCAGCTTTCCGTGGCTGAACGGATGCGTACGAATCTTATACGAAATTGCTGTTTTCAATGGACAAAAGCTGAATAGAGCTGAATAAGTGTGAGTAGTCCCTTAGGGAAACTACTCAATAGATATGAATTTCAAGTTCGATTTAGATGGTAATTCTTTATAGGCCCTACGTGCTGTTTTTCCAGGCAGGGTTATACAACCGTACAGCCGATGATGATGATGATTTTTCCTTGGAAGTCAAAATTATATATACATATATACTATACCTTTCAATCCCGCGTAGGATACCTGCGGGACTAAATTTGCTTGCCTCGATTGTGTCAACTTACTTGTAGGTAGGTATTCACTTTTTTTTTGTGTTGGGAAATGATCAAATAACTTCTCCCGCTCTGGGCGGAGCGGGAGAAGTGGGCGTGTCAGACTTTTATCAACTAAAGCCCACCCTTCCTTCAGTTGCCTGTGCCAAGGGCCACGGTATCTCTTTCCAACAACCCGCGACCCTAGCAGACCCCGTCAGTTAGTGCTGACATGGTGGAACACGAGCCGTCGACCCGGGCCTGGTCGTTACCGGACGGCAAGCTGCCCATTGCTCGCCGTCCGCAAGCTACCTACTATACCTACCACGATATTTGAAGCCTCATCATGATCTATGGTCTGTTTTAAACAAACCCTGCAAGGCAATTGGCTAACACACTATCAGTAGCAATGGGTTCCATTTTGACATTACAACAACATTCATTGCGTAATTAACGTTGTTGAGAAGACACATTTTTCGAACATATGAAGCAATGGACTAGCAATATCCTTTAAAATGATTCAGATTAAAATTGATAGTGTGTTACGCAATTATGATGCTAGTGGCGTATTATGACGTTGTAATGCCATCATGATTTCAGTGCGAGAGAGAGACGGAGCTATACACGACCGATAACACCATCCCTTTTTAACCGACTTCTAAAAAAGGAGGAGGTTTCTCAATTCGACCGTATATATGTTTTTTTTTTATTTTTTTTTTTATGTGTGTTCGCGGATAACTTCGTCGTTTATGAACCGATTTTGATTATTCTTTTTTTGTTGGAAAGGAGACATGCCAAGGGTGGTCCCATGATAAGGAAACCAGGATCTGATGATGGCATCCCAGTGAAATCGAGGGGAACATTCGAAAATCGTAGGAGCGACTAGTGCGTTTGTTATGTTTTTCATTAAGTATTTTAAAGCACTACAATTTTATGAAGGTCTGGAGTCGATCTGATGATGGAGCCGAAAGACAGTCGAGGGGACTCCTCAACGATTTACAGCAGTTACCTTGTGTTTGGGCTTGATTAATTTGTATTGATGTGAACTTTACACCTAGATAGGTTGTGACTGTCATTAAGGGTCTGATGATGAAGACGAAGGACAGTTAAGGGAACTACTCAACAGTTTACAGTAGCTACCTTGTGTATGTTCACCGATTACTCGAAGACGGCTGGACCGATTCCAAAAGTACTTTTTTTATTTGAAACGGTATACTCTCGAGGTGGTCTCATCATCATCAAGTTGGAATCTTATGAGAGGATCCCATGGAAATCGAGGGAAACCCTCAAATTTTATAGGCAAACCTATAGCGATTTGGGTATTTTTTAAAGTAACTTGAGCATTTGCTCTCGGAAATCATCATTTGGTAAAGTGGAGTTGATAATGAAGACCACAGATGGCCATCGGAACAACTCAATGACAAATATTTCACGGGTTGCGATTCGATTACTTTAATATGGTTGCTAAGCAATTTATGCTCGTCACAATGCGTATGATGAGTGATTGTTGAGGAGTTCTCCTGGTTCTTACCGGGAGAACTCCTCGACAATTAACGTCCCAGGATCGGGAAAAGCAATATTTTGTAAAAGGTGATGAACAGTTGGCATTAGGCTATTGTAACTTAGATAAATTACAAAGTGACCCACTAAAAAGTGAAAAATAAAAACATTTTTACAAAAAAAAAAACAACCGACTTCCAAAAAAAACACTACAAATTGAAAAATAACTTTAATTTCGGAAGTCGGTGTCAATAAACGAAAATGCGGAACCAAAGACACCGACTTCCGAAATTAAAGTTATTTTTCAATTTGTAGTGTTTTTTTTGGAAGTCGGTTGTTTTTTTTTTTGTAAAAATGTTTTTATTTTCAGACTGGAATCATCTCATTAATTTTTGTCTTACCACTTTTCCAACAAAATTTGTATCTTACCACTTTTCCAACAATTATTGTTTGAACCAGCATTTGTCCGCGGCTTTGCCCGCGTGGTGGTCGAAAATTACATACAAATGCAGGGGTGAATCGGGACGAAACTTTAAAATGGATTTTAACGTTGAAATAATATAGTTTGTTGCCAATAAGGACACGTAGGTAATCGTTAATTAAATAAGAGTATAAATACAGTAGGGTCCTTTTTGGCATCAAACTATATATATTACTTATATTAATGTTAAAATCCCTTTTGAGGTTTTGTCCCGATTCACCCTTGCATCCCTATTCACCCCGTTTGACGGTATTCCACGGGAACGTACCCGAGATAAAAAATCCCATGTGTATCAGTATAGGTTATAAACTATACGTATTTGTGCCCTTGCAAATCTGTTCAGCCGTTTTTGCGTGATTGAGTAACAAACATCCAAACATACAAACTTTCACATTTTGTAGATATTAGTAGAATTAAATGAATAAATTTTATTTTATTGAAAAATCATCATCACAAGGTCTTATTCATGTTTACATTGTCACTAAACACTTTTAGAGCGGACTATATTTCCGGTCATTAAAAATCGCGCAGTGGACTTCTCGCACGATTCCTAAGTCTACTGACAAAAAACTGGAGCAGAAAACCGGCACTCAAGTAAAATAATCCAAACTAGTTCACTTTATGTAGGTACAGTCAACAAAACAGATAAATATGCAGGATCGTCGGATATAGTTGAAGTTTATTAGGAAACCGATGGATATTCTCGGATATGTTAATAGAAAACAAACAGCTATTTTAGCAAATTCAATTTCAGTCGACAGCATCCATCGGTTTCTTACTAAACTTCAACTATATCCGACGATCCTGCACACTTATCTCTTTTGTTGACTGTACGTACAGCAGGTAGGTAGGTATAAATAATTGGTTAATCTTATATTCACACAGATTCCGATTACCGCGCCTCCAAAACGCGTATTTCTTCCTTGTATGGAAGTTTCAAGTTTTTGTTGCAATTAAAGTATCGCTTTATAAAAAAAACGCCAACTATTATTAGCTTGAAGTTTATAATTAATTAATTAACTAGCTTCCGCCCGCGGCTTCGCTCGCGAGGTATGTCGATAAAAACTATCCTATGTCACAGGGATGCAATCTATCTCTCTGCCTTTTATCGAAATCCGTTCAGTGTTTTAGGCGTGAAAGGTAACATACAGACAGACAGACAGTGTTACTTTCGAATTTATAATACCTATGTATGGATAGAGCAGCTGTGCCCCCCATTACTTCGTTAACAGTTAGCGTTCTTTCTGACTTTTTATCTTGCTTTCCCCCATGGGAGCCATAGCGTGATTTTAAATGGCTTATAACATTCCTCAATAAGGGACTACTCACACTTATTCAGCTTCGTTCAGCTTTTGTCCATAGAAAATAACGATTTTGTATGAGATGCGTTCGCATCCGTTCAGCCGCGGAAAGCTGAACGGACTCCATACAAAATCGTTGTTTTCTATGGACGAAAGCTGAACAGAGCTGAATAAGTGTGAGTAGTCCCTAATTGGGCTATCAAATACAAAATAATTTCAAATCCGACTGGTAGTTCCAGAGATAAGCGCGTTCAACCAACAAACAAACAAACTCTTCAACTTTATTATTAGTATAGATATACCTGATAGATGTTTAATTATTGAATTCCGGATAGTGATCATAAGAAATCAATGTAAATATGTAGATTATCCAGTGCTGGATTGGACCAGTTTTTTAAAGACATGAAAAGAAAAATAATAACTTGATTAATTAGGCTCATCATCATCATTTCAGCCGAAAAACGTCCACTGATGGACATAGGCCTCCCGCAAGCACCTCCACTTCGACCGGGTCTGTGCTTCTCGCATCCAAGGGGTTCCTGCGGCCTTCACAAGGTCGTCGGACCACCTTGTGGGAGGCCTTACAACGCTACGTCTTCCGGTACGCGGTCGCCACTCCAGAACCTTTCGGCCTCATCGGCCATCTGTTCTGCGAGCAAGTGCCCTGCCCACTGCCATTTAAGTTTGGCAATTTATTAGGATAATAGGAAAAAAATATTTTGTAAGTATTCATAAGTTAGGAATTCTAGCCACCGCACCGTAGCTACCTAGCTTACCTAGGGATATCCGTATCGTATTATACGATACCCCGAATTATTCCGTTCTAATCCCCTGAACCCCCCCGCCCCCCCCCCCCCCCCGCCTCGATCCCCTCCTAGATCGTCTTCTGTTTAAATCTCTGTCTTATCCACTAAAAACTTTCTCAGGCAAGACTGTTTGTCAGACTGTCGCCGTCGGACTTCTGACTACCCGTAATGATTGTTAAAGATCCACGAATTACAGCCGACATGCTTTCCGAGGCACGGAGGGGTTTCGGTATGAAAAGATGGTCACCCATCCACAGACCGACCGAGGCAACCGTAGCTTAACCTGATCGATCAACCCGTTCGGCTCTAAATAAAGCAATCTTTACAAATTAACTATAATAGGAATCCAGAAAGACCTAACATTAAAGTTGGAAGATTAATAAGAATGAAGATGATAATCGAAATGTCAACCGCTTTTTATCTGCTTTAAATATTTATTTGAAAAACAAAGGATGATTCAGTCACTGTTTTGTATGATTAAATTAATTTAACTGTATTTTAAATGGCCGCGAAGACATTGATCCCATCGGAACGATTACATAAATATTAATGACAATAATGTTCGGTTATAATCTCGGTCTCTCCCACGCGGCTGTATAGGTAAGCCTTAAAAAGATCGACAACATTTTTGATTGTCTACAATTTATGTTCAATAATACTATATCAATGTGGTAGAAGTGGTATGAGTCATGATTAGCGCTGCCATCACCTAAATTACGGACCCAGGATAAAAACTTCAAAAACCCCGGACATAAGGGTGAAATAAAGATTTAACCCGGACACACTCGAAAAAAAAAAAAATTACCGACAATAAAATAAAAACGTCAGTAAGTATCATATTATTTTTTCTTTTTTATAGAAAATCAACTTAAACCAAATGAACGCTTAATTTACTCATCAACTAGCTGCGCTCCGCGGTTTCGCCCGCGTAAATGTCGATCACGTGGGAATATCGGGATAAAAAGTATCCTATATGTTAATCCAGGTTGTCAGCTACCTCCATACCAAATTTTATCTAAATTGGTCCAGCCGTTTGAGCGTGAAGAAGTAACAAACATATAAACACACACACACACCCCCACACACACTCACATACACACTCACAAACTTTCGCCTTTATAATATTAGTGTGATTATACACTCTCCTATAGGTGACGGTGAGAGGTATTCTGGTAGCGAAAACAATTAGGAACGCTCTTCTTTTAGGCATCAATGAAAATTTAAAAAAAAAATGTAAATCAAAAGCAAATTATGAATTGTCACGAGCGCACGATATTTGCCGCGCGGCGAATTTTTGACTATGATTTATGCTTTAATTTATTGCAAATCATTCAAAGTCGGATTTGCCATAACACGTTTAAAAACCCCGCCCGGACGCTCCCCGGACGCCCTCCAAACTAGGACAAACCCGGACGAATGGCAACCCTAGTCATGACTATCACAGAAAGAGGGAAATATCTTTAGATTATAATTCTGTAAATACATATTTGTTACGTTCGCGAATCATAATTATTAAGTACTAGCTGCGCCCCGCGGTTTCACCCGCGTAAATGTCGATCCCGTGGGAATATCGGGATAAAGAGTAACCTATATGTTAATCCAGGGTGTCAGCTACCTCCATACCAAATTTTATCCAAATTGGTTTAGCCGTTTGAGCGTGAAGAAGTAACAAACATATAAACACACACACACACACTCACACACACACTCACACACACACTCACAAACTTTCGCCTTTATAATATTAGTGTGATAATCAACAAACTAAACAAACACAAACTAAACTTTTAAGTTCAATGCATCTTTTTCTTTCTATTTCGTAATGAAAAGGACAAAAGATAAACTTTAGTTTAGTCCTGCCAAATTAATCAGCGCCTGACGTAAATTGGCGTAATTTTAGTATGCAAGTTTTTAATCACGTCTAAACTTGTATGGAGTAGTGTCAGGCGCTGATTAATTTGACAGGACTAAACTAAAATTTATCATTTTACCTTCTGTCCTTTTCTAAATGAAATAGATAGAAAAATATGCACTGAACTTAAATTTAGTTTAGTTTATGAACAAGGGAATTGGCACCAGTGACCAGCAAATTGCAAAAAACGTGAGAAAATTTGAATTTCGCGGGATATCCTGGCGCTTTTGCCTCATCATCATCATTTCAGCCGAAAGACGTCCACTGCTGGACATAGGCCTCCCCCAAAAGGGGGGGGTTTGCCATAATCGCCACGCTTGGCAGGCGGGTTGGCGATCGCAGTAGGTATAGTATGGTGGTGGAATGCATAGAGAACGCTGCTGCCCATTCTCCGGTACGACCCTTAGTCGCCTTTTACGACACCCACGGGAAGTATGGGGTGGTGTTATATTCTTTAAGTCCGGCACCACACAGACATTTAGCCTTAAGTAAGTAATTATTACAAGTTAAAAATATTCCGCTTTGTTTTTCGTAATCATAACAGGCCCTTTTCCTCATTGGTCTAGTAATTGGCAGTGTTAAACTTTAAAAGGTTCGTGACTCGACTAGTGATGAGTTGATGACCGATATCGATAAAAAAGTTATCTAGATTTAAATTGACTCATTTAGCATTACCTGCCAGTACGGGCCAGTTCCTAGAATTTAATTTATCATTTCTAATGTCTAGCACCTACAGACATTTGTAACTTACACAGTCATTCAATACTCAATTCTTAATAGTACCTACATTGTATTCCACGAGTGTACTCGTCGTCTATTCAAACTTATGTTTCAAATTAATATTATTTTAAGTTAAACAAATATAAACTTTATTTTAAGAGCGTTTACGCCGTACGGCATTTCATACAAACTTTCAAGCCCTTATTTTTCGAAAGGAATGAACCGATTTTAATGAAACTTCATAGGCATAAGCAGGATACAAAGGTCTAAAAAGTTAGTAGAAAACATTTTCGAAATGTCCTTTTAAAAAAAAAGATAACTGGAAATCTCTGTTTCTATGGAAAATTTAAAATCGGTATATTTTGGCTGTACTTAACACTATTTTTCGAAAATGTTTTCTACTAACTTTTTAGACCTTTGTATCCTGCTTATGCATATGAAGTTTCATTAAAATCGGTTCATTCATTTCGAAAAACAAGGGCTTGAAAGTTTGTATGAAATACCGTACGTCGTAAACGCTCTTAATGGTAATTAAGTTGATTTCAGAGTGACTAGCATTATTGAAAATGTTTGAAATTGTAGCGTAAACTGAACTTTATTGTGTAGGATTTAAAGTTATTTTTCCAAATACTTATATTTGTTTACATTTTTGGCAAATATATGGCGAATGCAGATTAGGTGGTAACTTTAAAAAAGAAATAGCACAGGGCGACTTAAACCCGCACTTATTATTCACTTTTCATTTATGTGACTTAAGTAATCCATTTTTACACAGAAAAGCGTGACTAAATGCCGGATTTTTTCACACGCGTGTTCTATAAAATACTATACGATACGTGTGACTTAAGTGGCTTACATGACCTAAAGAGCGGTCACTCTCGGACTGCACAGAAAAGAAAGAGAAGCGCGATGACACAACCCCGGTAATTTATTACAAAATATGAAGCAATTATTTAATTACAAAAATCTTTTGTTTGGACTAAAAAATTAAAACACTAGTGTTTTAGTATGTTGCTTGTAGAATAATCTGACAAAAAATCAGAATGATTGTATGTATTTTAGTATGGTTTTTATTGTAAAAAGAAAGTTTTTAAAGGTATCTTCATGATTTTTTTCTATCGTTTTAAATTAGTTGTATTATGTTTTCAACACACTATATAACCAGCATATATCCTGAAGAATATCATATCATCATCATCATCTGCCTAGCCTTTTCCCAACTATGTTGGGGTCGGCTTCCAGTCTAACCGGATGCAGCTGAATACAAGTATTTTACATGGAGCGACTGCCTATCTGACCTCCACAACCCAGTTACTGGGTAATACGATACCCCTTAGTAAGACTGGTTGTCATACTTTCGGGCTTCTGATTCTGACTACCCGTAACGACTGTCAAAGATCCACGAATGACAGCCGGGACCAACGGCTTAACGTGCTTTCCGAGGCACGGAGGGGTCTCGGTATGTAAAGATGGTCACCCATCCACAGACCATATATTATCTGAAGAATATCATATATTTTTCTGATTTCTTTAATTGTTTCCATAACTTGCGTTTTTTTTTTTGCGTTTAGGTCCTGTAAGCCCCAATGTGTTGATCGCGCTCAGTTACATTGGTGAAATTAGCGTTTAATAGTTCAAAGTAGATAGTAGTAGAACCACAAATACACCCTGGACAGATAACCCCGCTGGCTGCCTAGTAGTCTTGATCAAAGAATTGGAAGCCTAGGTATTTAATTTGTTAGCTTAGTTATTTTATTATATTGTGCATGCTGTGGTGTCCTGTAATTGAAATAGTACACCTACCAAATACTTGTCGTCCATTACTATTTGTAATGTTTAGTGTGTAGTCTAATAGGTAATGCCGTCACAACGTCACAAAATACAGAGAGTAATATAGCATGCAATAATGAACTGGTATCGTATTGTAGCTACTAATGTGAATTGTGATCATTATGGACCCTGTGGGGCACAGCAAAATAGTAGGAGACTTAAGGAGAGAGGAAGATCGGAAAAATTAATCTTTTTTAGGGTTCCGTAGCCAAATGGCAAAAACGGAACCCTTATAGATTCGTCATGTCTGTCTGTCTGTCTGTCTGTCTGTCCGTCTGTCTGTCTGTCTGTCTGTCTGTCTGTCCGTCCGTATGTCACAGCCACTTTTCTCCGAAACTATAAGAACTATACTGTTGAAACTTGGTAAGTAGATGTATTCTGTGAACCGCATTAAGATTTTCACACAAAAATAGAAAAAAAGCAATAAATTTTAGGGTTCCCCATACTTAGAACCGAAACTGAAATTTTTTTTTTTCATCAAACCCATTCGTGTGGGGTATCTATGGGTAGGTCTTCAAAAATGATATTGAGGTTTCTAATATCATTTTTTTCTAAACTGAATAGTTTGCGCGAGAGACACTTCCAAAGTGGTAAAATGTGTGTCCCCCCCCCCTGTAACTTCTAAAATAAGAGAATGAAAAAACTAAAAAAAATATATGATGTACAATACCATGTAAACTTCCACCGAAAATTGGTTTGAACGAGATCTAGTAAGTATTTGTTTTTTAATACGTCATAAATTGTAAACCGTAATTTACCTTTTATTCAACCAACTCAAATATAAAAAAATAAAAATAAAACATTTAATTTCATAAACATAAACCTTATGCATAAACCCGGATGTTACGGAACCCTCGGTGAGCGAGTCCGACTCGCTCTTGCCCGGTTTTTTTAAATTGTCTACTGAACTAAATTTATGTTATTTTATTCAGTTTTTTATATTTTTTGATAGCATTTACCTATCTGTACATAATCTTAATTTATTGTATTATTCATTTGTCGCTAACAATCTAACATTTTATGGTTTCAAACCTATCATTTCTGTATTTATTTAGGAGAAGTAAATCACGCTTAAATCTATGAATTTGGCTCAAAACAGTTGATTGTCAAACAGAATTTACATAAGTTATCCGCTTACGTACATAATGCGTGACAAATGGTCCATAAAATACATAGAAAAGGAAAAATACCTGTCGGGGTCGTTAACCTATCCGAGGATACATAAATAGTTTTTCTCTTAAATGTATTTATTTTATTGGCTTTTATATACTCAAATATTTAAATTCTTGAGTGCCACGTGTGTTTTAAAAACATTTTACGTAGAAAACAAAAAATGGCAGTATACATTTTAAACGAGTTAAAATTTTACTAGGTAAAAGTTTGCATCAAAACGTGCCTCACCTCGGATGTTTTTAGGGTTCCGTACCCAAAGGGTAAAAACGGGACCCTATTACTAAGAGTCCACTGTCCGTCTGTCCGTCTGTCACCAGTCTGTATCTCATGAACCGTGATAGCTAGACAGTTGAAATTTTCACAGATGATGTATTTCTGTTGCCGCTTTAACAACAAATAAGTACCAAAAACAGAATAAAATAAATATTTGAGAGGGGCTCCCATACAACAAACGTGTTTTTTCGGCGCTTTTGCCTTGTGATACGGAACCCTTCGTGTGCGAGTCCGGCTCGCACTTGGCCAGTTTTTTTCTGAATGAAGTCACATATTATGCGATGATCGATGACCTCCCATCTTCGATACTATCTGAAACTACCTTTGAGATCTGCTGCTGCAATGCAGTACCTGATATTGTTCTCCAAAATCGAGCTCATGCTTTCTTTTACCACTTTTGTTCAACATATGAGAATCTTGCTTTCACCCTTTATTTTGTCCTAGCAGCGCCACGCGGTTTCACCCACATAAGTGTCGATGCCGTGGGAATATCGGGATAAAAACTATCCTATGTCCTTTCCCGGGACTTAATCTATCTCTATACCAAATTTCATCTAAATCGGGTCAGCGGTTTAATCGTGAAGAGGTAACAGACAGAGAGACAACTTCCGCATTTATAATATTACTAGCTGCGCCCCGCGGTTTCACCCGCATAAGTTTCGATCCTGTAGGAATATGGGGATAAAAAGTAGCCTATATGTTAATCCAGGTTGTCAGCTACCTCCATACCAAATTTTATCCAAAATGGTCCAGCCGTTTGAGCGTGAAGAAGTAACAAACATATAAACACACACACACACACACACTCACAAACTTAGTGTGATTTCGTGGTTAAATGATAACAGCCGCACGGGTCGATAGAAGGTTAAGCTGCGCATGCCGCGGTCGGTTCGTGGATGGGTTACTATCCAATCGTAACCCCTCCGCGCCTCGGAAAGCAGTCAGCAGCTTTGACAGTCGTTACGGGTGGTCAGAAACCCAAAAGTCTAACAAGGGGTATCACGTTACCCAATTACTGGGTTGTGAAGGTCAAAGAGCATGAGCGCTCCATGTAAAACAAAATCAAAATCGGTTCATCCGTTCGGGAGCTACGATGCCACAGATAGACACACACACACACACACAGACACATCAAATTTATAACACCCCGTCGTGTTTGCGTCGGGGTTTAAAAATACTGGTAATCAGTTGTTGCATCCGCTAGCTTCTAGTGAAGCTAACCCCAACATAGTTGAGAAAAGGCCAGGCAGATTAAGTAATATTGATTTTCTATTTTATTCGTGGTAATAAAATTGACGTCTGACAGTTTCTATATGTACGAACTATCAAAAAACTCAAAATTATTCCTCGGATAAAGTTAGGTATCTGGCGTTGGAAAAATCAGCCCTAAATATTATTAATGGAACAAAAATCCAGGATATCGTAGAAAACATCGAGCCTCTGCCACCTCTAGAGGCCCTAAGCCACACTTTCAAGTGAATCATTTGACAAGCTGCAAAATGACAAATGGACAAGTCACGACTCCCGCGTCACCTCGCAGTGAAGGTGTTTGGATTTACATATGCAGGCGAGTAGTTTGTCAATTGTTTGAAGACACGGAGGCTCTGTCGTTGAAAGGACAATTCGTTTCGTTTTTTGGTCTTTTGTGGCGCAAGGATGTTTGGTTTGTTTGTAGTTTGTATTCTTTGGTTGTTTTGTAGAATGTGCTTTATGTGATTGTTGTATGTTATGGTCAAAGTTAAAGAATTACAGGGTTTCTTCGTCTGGCATTCTCAGATTAAATAGAGGTCAGTGAAGAAACGGGTTTGTATCATTCTAGTTTTCTATCCTACGTACTCTACCAGAGGGCCTAGACAAAGACATTCTATCACCGATAACGATAATGGAAAAGTCAAAAATGATGATGAAGATTGATACAATTAATAAGCTTTATAAGCTTCAGCTAGAAGGCAATCGCTTCAAAGCGTTTCATTTCGTATTTCGTTTCGTATTTCGTATTTAAGACCTCGGTCAATCCTGTTGAATGCCGTTGTAGAAATACGAAACGCTTTGAAGCGATTGCCTTGTCTACCCATCTGATTTCTCAGTCAACAATGATCTCCACAACCCAGTAACACGATAAACCTTGGTAAGACTGGTTGTCAGACTTTTGGGCTTCTGACGACCCCTAACGACTGTCAAAGATCTGCGCATGACAGCCGGGACCAACGGCTAAAGGTCATAGCACTGCACACGTATCAAACCGGAAGGGGATCGGCACCGTATCAACTCGAGCCGTTCATTATTCTTTGTATGAAACTCCCTACTGCAACGCACACTAATCGGAATCGTAACGTAAAGCTTCGCCTCGGGACGAGCTCACGAACTGCGGTGCGGTGCCAGCCTGCCTGCTGCACCATCAACCAGCGGTCGGCGAGCCGTAAGCGCGGCGTCGCCTAGCCGTAGCCGAGTCAACGTATCGGAGCTTATCCGCTTTGGTTACGTGCTTACGGTTGACGCCTGTTTGACGGCGAAGCGAAGGCGATATGGTGCCGATCCCTTTCCAATGAGGGATTTTCTTTTTCTTTTTTTTTAACGCTTCCCTAGTCGCTGGATAGATGGCGCTGAACTTGGTAAGTTACTGCAAGGAACAGAACGTCACATAACTTTTTTATTAATTCACTTGGATGTAATTTTGAGATCGTAAAACGAAAGCAAACGAAACTGTCACTCAACGAGCGTATATGACGTGACGCAATGTTTTTTTTTCCAAGCGTTTTGTCTTTGGCACCTAGTAACGTAGTCAGTTCAACGCCATCTTCAGGGTTCTTGGAAACTATGTTTTTTTTTAATACTCAAATGAAAAACCTCTCTTTTGATTCGTGTGCTATGACTATGACGATAGGTACGTAATGGATGGTCACCCACCCACAAACCGACCGCGACAAGCGTAGCTTAAAACCTTCGATCGACCCGTCGGCTGTTTCTATTTAGCCAGGAGCTCCTCAAGAACAAAATAATTGATTACGTCATTTTGAAACTCACCCTTTCCCTAACTAGGTATACCTTTAGCAGCCCCTCAAAAATCTGCACTTATTCATATGTATGTATGTATGTACTTTAGGTTTATGAAGATAATAATAGATAATACTAGTCTAACAATGTCCCACTGTGGGGAAAAAACTTTGCATACAGAGAAGGCACGAGCTTGCTCAAGACTTCAGCTTTAATAAGTTTTAAATACTTAAAACCCGTATAAAAACAATGCCGCAATTAAATAACCTCAGATACAATTATTAGTACCTAGGTACAGACGGCGCACATCAAGCTATTACAATCTCTTTATCGCTTTAGCATAAGGTTCAGAGTGGATTGGGAAGATTTGACAGTTTCGGGTAACTTGATTTGCTGGCGTCTGTACATTGACAATATAATAATATCCTGTATCATGTATACACTTTTTTGTTGGTTTTTTGTTTCAAGGAATGTGAAAGGGACTATAGCGATCACAAAAAAGATACAATTTAATTTGAATACATTACCCACGCTGATATTTATATTATTTATTAGTCGAGTAATAAAATGCGGATTTATATAAAATAGGCAAACCTATTAAATGGTGACTTATTTATTTTATTGCACTAGTTTGACATTAAAAATAATATGATGTTAAAAATGCATTCGGACATGTCGTGATCTGTTGATATCGAATTAATTTTATTAGAAGAAATAGGTAGTACCTATTGTTTGTGTATCTATAAATAACTTTTCGATATGAACTCCTATTAGCTTTTGCTGTAAGTGTAATTATTTTTCAATCGACAGATAATTTTTATTCGTGGAATAAAATTGACGTCTGACAGATTTTGTATTGAAGAACTGTCAAATTTTTTTAATTATTCCTCGGATAAAATTATATGGCGTTGGATAAATCAGCCCTTAATGTAAAAAAATCCACCAATGACAATTAAAAAACATTTGAATACCTATTCTGCAAGCTTGCTGCGCACTCCATCGACATTTCATTGCCCACCAATGAGTTTGCTGTCAAATTAAAAACATTAGTTATTGATTATTCTGCAAGCTTCCAGATTTTATAGTCATACTTAGTTGGCATTAGTTGGTAAAGAATTCCTATAATAAATCATCACAATAAACATCATTACATTTAGTATTATACTAAGTCATCGAGTAAATAATAACAGCCGCACAGGTCGATAGATCTAACCAGATCTATCGACCTGTGCGGCTGTTATTATTTACTCCTAGCTACGCTTGCCGCGGTTGGTCTGTGGATGGGTGACCATCTTTACATGCCGTGACCCCTCCGTGCCTCGGAAAGCACGTTAAAGCTTTAGTCCCGGCTGTCATTCGTGGATCTTTGACAGTCGTTACGGGAAGTCAGAAACCCGAAAGTCTGACAACCAGTCTTATCAAGGGGTATCGTATTACCCAGTACCTAATTGGGGTGTGGAGGTCAGATAGGCAGTCGCCCCATGTGAAATACTGGTATTCAGCTGCATCCGGTTAGACTGGAAGCCGACCCCAACATGGTTGGGAAAAGGCTAGGCAGATGATGACTAAGTCATCGACGATCGGTCTCATAGGTACACGTGTGAGGGGAAGTCTATAAAAAGTATGTCTAAAGTCAAGACACTATCCCTCACTCGACCTGTAAGTAAATCACTATGTTTCCTTCCAACATAAATAAAGTTGAATTCCTTACAAATTGATTTAAACACATTAACCTTATCAAAAGCTTACATAAAACTCCAATGCCCGTCACAACTCAGTGTCCAACCATATCAGCTTACATTAAAAACCTCTCACTAAAGGTCAATCGTTCGGTAGCCTGTGAAATATTGGACAGAAAGCTTTCACACAACCGGACAACGGTCCGGTAAAGCGGGCTGCAGACCTTCAGTTTTAACTGAACAGTTGAAAGTTGAACATTTTTTAAATAAATAAATAAAATCTTTATTACTAGAAGAATGGATACAGTAAATCTCCTTAAAAACAAACAAATTAGGTCTTAAGTAATGTGCACTTAGGTGTCAAAGGAGTGCTTTGGCACTCGTACTAGGATTGCCCTGTATCACGAATGCCATCACCTTCCTCCGGACTAATTAGGATAGTTCTTAAACAATTGAATTTTGAATAAATTCTAAACAAATAACATAAAAGTTAGATTATAATTTACAAACAAAGATTTTAAAAGGAAAAAAAAATAAAAAAAATAATAATATTTTTATTATTATTTTTTTTATTTTTTTAAAAAAGAAAGAAAAAACACATACTTTACGTATGTGTTTTTTCTTTCTTTTTTTTTCAAAATGCGCAATAATTGCCACAGCGTCATACGATGAAGCCATGTAATTCCGTGAAAGTGTTACTTCAATCGAAAAGAGATTAAAACTGAAAAACTCAACGTGTGTAGTCAGTTGTATAGAGGAACAGGGTGTAAAGCTCACTCATACTCTATAGAAAAGGGAGGATCCTCCGACCAGACGGGTGTTGTGTCTGGCGGGCAACTGCCCGATGATTCACGTCGGGCCGTTGTACCTGGGTGTGTAACGTTTGATATAATAACAAAAGTTCTAACGATCAAAAGACCTAATTTCATGTACTATATTTTTTTTATTATAACGATCAAATGATATACTTAATGAATTATTGACATAATTTCATTTTACATAATTTCATATGATATAATGAACAATTTATACTAGGTCAGGGCACATTGTGCTCCTTTTAAAATATTGTATTAAAAAGATTTTATCTTACAATTTACCGCATTTCATTTCGAACATGAACATTTGAAATAATATTCACATAATATAATATTCAGTTGCTATAATATTCAAAATCTATAAGTAACGTTTAATATAATAAGGAAATGTCTATTTTTATTTTTGCAAAAATTGATTATATTTTAAACGCCTGTCACTTTTGTGCGCAATCCTGGCACCATCAACCAAATAACAGACAAAAAAAACGCAAACGCATAGTTTTTGAGAAAAAAAAATCTTATAGTTACAGAAAATTCAACAAAAAACTTTGGGATTTTTTTCTCGGCCACTATGATTTTGCGAACTTTGCGGTTTTCAAATTTACACTAAAAAGGGTCTATTCTATCCAAAAAAGCAACGGGTGTGGAAGTACAGTGGTTCCAAACCCTGTACATAGAAATAGGGGCCCTTCGTCGACATAGAATGCAAGAGCGAGCAAAGAGCACCCCGAGGTTAGGTTTGGTTAGGTTACTTTAAACCATTTACACAGAAATAGGGGCTAAGTCGACATAGAATGCAAGAGCGAGCGAAGGGCAGAAAATTAGTTAATATGAATGTTAGGTCAAATTAACATTATATAAAGGGAGCATTATACAATATGAAAATCATATGAAATGAACGTTATACTAAATGAAACTAGAGAAAAAGAAAATTATATCAAATATAACATTAGATCATCTGAAATTATGTTTAATGTTTTTATAGCATATGAAAATTATATCATTTGAAACGTATGTCAAATGAAATTAGACTATCTGTTGTTATACCAACATTACACACCCGTTGTACCTATGCTAATTGCGCAGTAAACACTGCTTGCACGATGCAGGATTTTGCATGACGTCAGTATGACGCGTTGTTCGCATGTGGCGTTGTACACACATCAAAAGTGTCTAGGGATCAACATATATTTTTGCAATAACTTTTCTCCTGATTGATATTAATTAAAATTTTCTTTAAGGATTCATCAAATAAAGTGTTTTCGTTTGTCACAGTAACGATAAACCAAGTCACCTTTGCATGGAGATGTCCGCTTTTTGTATGGACGCTGGTTTTTTATTCCGAGAAAAATCTAACCAGAATCAAACTACATCCAAATAAAAGCTACTAAAATATGGAACTTGGAACCACTGAAATAATATTTTTAGAGCCCTCCATTTAAGAGAAAAATTATAAATTATTTAATGTTAGTACATGTATATTATTTGTTGATGGCAACCCAAATGAAACCTCCCACACACTTTGAAAATGTCATAATGACAGATAGATTCCATTCATAATTTCATATGTCAAACAAATATGTCTGATACGTCACACTTTCGCTCGTGCCTTTGTGTTATCCAATGATAACGTATTTTAATTTGTGCTTTGCTTTCTTTGATTTAACTGACTTGGCCTTTTCACAACGGATTCTTCTTCTTTGCACATGATTAGGATACCGATAGCTTACGAACCTTCAACCCTGACGACTTTGCTTTTTCTTAACGGTTATTTGATATTGCACGCGATTAGGACTTTGGATTTAAAACCCCGTATGTAAGTACTGATCTTTATTTATATTTAGCTCATTAGGGGTTTTATTTGCACAACCTTTGCCTGTTTTACGACCTCTGATAGTCTGCAAAAATTAACTTTCATTTCTATCTTCAGATTATGGCTCTCTGCATAAATTGCAATATAGCAGTACATGCTATAAATCAGCACTATGAATATAACGCTTTAACATGAGCCCAGAGATAGTCTCAATAATTGAAGAATGGATGCTCAAGAGGTAATGTATTCTTTAACTTACATTATAAGTTTTTTTTTAATAATGTGTAACCAGGCTTAATAGCTTATGTTAAAAAAGATTAAATAGCACTACTTTGCTCAAAGAAGATGCAGAAAAACGATTCGGTGTTCTTAAAATATTATTTTGTTTTAGGTAACAGATGGAGATCGCATTTGCCAAGAATGCATCAACCTCTTACTAATAGAACTGAATAACAGAAACCAGCACAATATAGGTGACCAACAGCTGGGTCATCAATCAGTATGTGCATGTTGTGGCGTTTCTATCTCAAGAAGAACAGGCAGGCGCTCTCGTCCCTTACCTGTTGATCATCCTGAGCAGGCTTATATAGCTGGCATCATCAACCCCCGTCAGGTTAATATGTAAATTAAATAGTACATTGCACATAGTACATTATTGTATCTCTGATTAGTGGAACACACAATAAATTAAAACTTAATTTCAGATCCCTGCTAATGCTTGAGCATGTAATAGGAAGCGGTGCTCATGTGATGACAATAGTCTGGTATCTTGGATGCGCTCGGCATCAAAACGATATATCTCCACCTGCTCAGTTTCTCGACAATATTTTAATAAGAGAAGATATTGAAAATGAAGAAAGTTAATAAATGAATATTCAAAACCAAAAAAACGTTTTATTTCATAACAAAACTACATACATAAAATACATAGTAACACTTGCATCCAATTAGCATATTTATTGTCGAAACGCTTTTCTCTCGATTCCAAATCATTAAAAAGGAATTTCAATCAGTAGATACTATTATCATTTATTCCTGCTAAGCCATCCCTGTGGAGTATGCTGAAACATGCACTTCTTGATAACCGAGGTCTTTGTAAAATATTGCAACTTGCACATGAACATTCGAAGTATAGCCATAATCATGTAGAATGCGCTTTAGTTCTAAAAGAATTATGCTACACATTCACTGAAAACATTTCTTTCTAGCTTCTGCCCGCGACTTCGTTCGAGTTACGATTACATCATTTTCGCTTAGTGTTCTTTAGACCTTTGTCTTATTACGTTACTCGGCTTTTGAGGGTCGTAGCATGATGATAATGTTTTCGATTGCCCTTATCCTTCCTCAAGAATTAGGCTATCAAATTTAAAAAGAATTATTCAAATCCGACTGGTAGTTCCAGAGATTAGCGCGTTCAAACAACTTTTCAGCTTTATCATTAGTATAGATTATATTACAGAGGTAAATAAATAATCTTTGTTATAAATAATATTTGTTTCGTTCACATTGTTATACTCCATAATAATATATTATATTGTAGTCTGTGATAAACTCGCAAATCAAACATTAATTTATTATTGTATTCTGTGTTGTCAGTATAATGTCAGTAATGGCAGTACCATGTGTCAATACTGTCAATTTTGACAACTTTATAATTTTTAGGGTGCGTTCACTGTATTATCCGAGATAATTAGAAAGGTTCGTTCGTTTTAGGAGCAAATTCACACTAAAATAAAAAAATATTTTTCTCAAAATTGGAGGGTTTTAAAAATCTGTGAAATAGTTAGAACCACTTATTTTTGGGATGTCTATCCAAATATATTTAACTTATCCTGGTTAGAATTATTAAATAATAAAAAACCATTTCTGGACATCTCCTTTGCCATTTTCCTAATAAAGGGATTTTTGACGTTTGAACCACTAACACAAAAGTTCGAAAAAAAGACTGAAATAACAGTTTTCTTTAAAATTTTATTGGGTAACTTAAACAATTAATAATCCGTGTTTCTACCGCGAACACTAACAACACAAGAACATCGGTTTGGCATACTCAAAATGAGTTCATCCAAATCACGCTGTGGAATGGCCGCCCATGTTCGTTGCAACAACAAAAAAAGGTCTTCTTGCGACTGGATACCCTCCATATTCGGCAGAGCTCTTCTCTGTAGCATATCCCATGCATGCTCAATCGGGTTCAAGTCTGGCGACTGAGCAGGCCAGGGCAGGACATTGATGTTAGCTGCGGCGAGAGTCTGTCTTACAACTCTTGCGGTGTGCGGTCGTGCATTATCATGCATTAACTGAAATAAGGGACCGATTTGCACTTGTAGAGGAACGATGACGTCTGATACAATCGTCTCAGCATAAATTTGAGCGTTGAGGTTGCCTCTGATCCAAATCAACTCAGTTCTTCCGCCGATCCAAATACCCGCCCATACCATGATGGTTCCACCACTATAAGGATGGACTTCCTGGCAGGATTTTAATCGCTGTTGGCGTCCAGGGGTTCTCCAGTGTCGTATACGTCTTGTATCCGGTCTCATACCAAAACGAGACTCATCAGAAAAGCACACGAAACGCCATTGTTCTTCTGCCCAATTTCTGTGTTCAAGAGCCCATTGATATCGAATCCTACGATTGTGCATTGCTATAGGTGGTACCCGTAGCGGTCTTCGCGAATGAAGGTTCACTTCATGCAAGCGGTTTCTGACTGTTTGGTCGCTAATTAAGTTCCCTGAAGAGTGATGAAGCCTCACGGCTAACATCATGGCGGTTATTGTTGGAGCTCTTCGAGTTAAGATTTGAATGTATCGGTCTTGTCTCCGTGTGGTGCAGCGATACCGTCCTCCATGGCGCTCAGCCACGGTACCAGTGCTTCGGTAACGTGTCCAAAGTCGACTGATAACACTCTGACTTGTATTCAGAGCTAAAGCCACAGTACGTTGCCGGGAACCAGCTTCTATCATTCCCACGGCTCTGAGCATTTCTTCCCTGCTTAAATGACGTCGCCGCTCCATAATAACGTTGGTTTTAATCAGTAGTAGGGAAACAGTAGCACTAATAATGTCTTCAATGCGTTGTATGTTTTTATAGGGAAAATATTGACAGCTGATTTTCATCTTTTACTCGAATTTGATTCACAGTTCCTGATTCAAATTATGAAATGCACCAAAAAGGATCCATATAAATTTATAAAATCATAAATTTATTACAAAGCCACATCTCAATCTCAAGAAATCCGCATAAAAATGCTTGATCCCTAGACACTTTTGATGTGTGTAGATACCGCTACAGTTGTAACTGCAAAGTTAGACTGTTCAGTTAAAACTGAAGGTCTGTAGCCCGCTTTAGAGTATATAGTAAGTATTACTTAAGTACTTACTATTAGTTATTCTGTGACTTAAGTAGATCAGAATAAGCAGTTGTGATATGTTATTACTGACGGATAAATTACGAGCGAAAGACTGTCTGCAGACTCACTCATCATTCTCCCTTCCTTATCCCAGTTTATTTGGGGTCGGCGCAACATGTCTTTTTCTTCCATACTTCTCTATTAGCCGCCATCTCGACAGTTACCCCCTTTCTAACAATATCATCATTCACACAACACAATCCATCCATCGTTTCTTTCGTCTTTCCCTACTCTTATAGCCATCGACATCCATACTCAAAACTTTCCTCACGACATTTTCCTCATTCCTGCGTAACACATGCCCATACCATGACAGCCGATTTCCACACAACTTTTCAGTTACCACCAATTTCAGTCCACTGTCTGACCGACACCACGTAGTCTTTATTAATTGATGTTTAGAACTTCCTGCAGTTTAACCGCGTGTCCTGCGTGCTTTTATAATTTGTAACGTTACGATATTATCGTGGACGTTAAAACGTTATCGTGGTCCGTGGACGGAAATTTAAAAGCGTCTTTATCCATACTTATATATACTATACTATACTAATATTATAAATTCGAAAGTAACTCTGTCTGTCTGTATGTTACCTCTTCACGCTTAAATCGCTGAACCGATTTAGATTAAATTTGGTACAGAGATAGTTTGAGTCCCGGGAAAGGACATAGGATAGTTTTTATTTATTTATTAAAACTTTATGCACAAGTTAAAGAAATACTGTACAAAGGCGGACTTAATGCCTGAGGCATTTTCTACCAGTCAACCTTAGGGTGATGCAGAGACAAAACATGGTAGGTGCAACATATGAAATGGTTATAAAATACAAGACTGCATACTAATACATAGATAGATACATACATACATATAAACATACAGAACTGTGAGGAGAAAAAAATTATCGGTAGAGGAGAAAAACGAATCCAGTAAATCAGCGCTGGACAGTTCCGGCCAACTTTTGACGGATATGTTCACGCGCCTTCACTTTAAAAGATAACCGACTGGTTGCCATCCTGATGTTCAGAGGGAGGGCATTCCAAAGAAAGACCGCCTGGACAAAGAAAGAAGAATGAATGAAGCCAGACGGAATCATTCAGAACTGAGAGATGAAAAGTTCAGATCCTTTAAAACATTGCGCATGCTATTTACGACGTTGCCATTTAACAGTACCAGATAAGAAAATAAAAGTCACAATATTAAGCTCTGTTTTCATAGCGATAATTGATAACCAAAAATATTTATTGCGTCCATAAAATAAACTCTGATCTGCAAATAATAAAATATTAATGAATAATCATTATTAATAAAAAGAGCTCTGGCCGATTTACGAGTATTTCTTATTATTTACAATGAACTTGGGTGTTTACCAGACGTTTTCTTAAATCAGTGACTGACAGACTTTTTCCTTCTTTCTTTCATTCTTGTATTACAGCTGGGAGAAGCCTTAGTGTTCTATCATATAGCAGCATATATAGATATAGATAAGCCTTTTGCTTCGCACATGTCTTTTTAGGGTTCCGTACCCAAAGGGTAAAAACGGGACCCTATTACTAAGACTCCACTGTCCATCTGTCTGTCACCAGGCTGTATCTCATAAACCGTGATAGCTAGACAGTTGAAATTTTCACAGATGATGTATTTCTGTTGCCGCTACAACAACAAATAGGTACTTACTAAAAACAGAATAAAATAATTATCCCATACAACAAACGTGTTTTTTTTTCCGGCGTTTTTGCCTTGTGGTACGGAACCCTTCGTGTGAAAGTCCAACTCGCACTTGGTCAGGTTTTTTACTGTTTGTATTTGCCTGTGCGTGTCCCAAATTTTTTTTTTTATTATTTATTTCTTTTCTATGTCCAGCAGTGGTTGGCATATAGATATGTTTTCTGATGGTATTCTTTTCGTTGAACATCATTAAACCACTTGATTATCACAAATTCACAATGAAATCATTTCATCAGGAGGGGCCCGTGGCTAAACAATAACAGCCGCACAGGTCGATCGATCAGGTTAAGTTACGGTTGCCGCGGTAGGTCTGTGGATGGGTGACCATCTTTACATACCGTGACCCCTCCGTGCCTCGGAAAGCACGCTAAGCCGTTGGTCCCGGCTGTCATTCGTGGATCTTTGACAGTGGTTACGGGTAGTCAGAAACTTAGAAGCCCGAAAGTCTGACAACCAGTCTTACCAAGGGGTATCGTATTACCCAGTAACTGGGTTGTGGAGGTCAGATAGGCAGTCGCTCCATGTAAAACAATAGTATTCAGCTGCATCCGGTTAGACTGGAAACCGACACCAACATAGTTGGGAAAAGGCTAGGCAGATGATGACAGTGAAATCATCTATTTAGCTTAGAAACCCTGATCTAGCTTCCAAAATAAATGCTGGACCAGTCTTTATTTTAAGATATTACCATAATATCTTTGGTTATAAACTTGTTTGAAAATATCAACTGTCCGAATCCATTCACTCCCTTTCCATTCATGCCAATAAACTGTCTTCCCCGTTTATTTATTATGTACACATGAATTTTATACGCATTCCGCTTTTTAAACATGAGCATGCAACTTGTAAGGAAGATCTTCATTATGATGTCAAATGAAATATGATTTAAATTCGCTCATATTTAAAATCGTACATGCACTCGACCGGGGAGGTAGCGACTATAAAGTTATTGTAGGTGCGTAATAAGTAGGTAGTACCTTAAAATAGATCGATCTTTATAGAAAGAATGCAGTAGTACAGCCTGTGCAGTTATCGAAACGCTTCAATAAATGGTGTACGATAAACGTCATGAATGACGCAGGAAGTTGGGTTCATTCAGATCTTTTTGTTTTCAAATCTAAAGATGCATAGCCTAATGTTATTAGAGCCCATATTCGAATTCAATATTTGTCACACACTGTAGGACATTGAAAATAAAAAACCTTTTACTAAAATTAACAGAAGACAGTTCCCCAAAACACCTGCCCTTCATCAGCTGGGAAGAAGAAGTGACTCAACAAACTCCCCAGTAACATGTACCCTTCCCTCAAGCGGCAATAATATAATAACCTTATCGTAAATTATATTTTCGAGCCGTTTGGGGTTGAAATCCTCGGGCCGTGGTGTCCGAGTGCTCATGGTTTTGTTAAGGAAGTTTCGAAACGGCTGGTTGACACTTCCCGTGACCGAAGGGCCTACCTTGGCCAGAGGCTAAGCATTGCCATACAACGTGGTAATGCCGCCATTCTCTTGGTTACTCCAGCCGACAGCGATGCGGATGATTTTTTCGACGCTATATTATAGTTTGTTATTTTTATTCATTAATTAAGTATTAGTTATTATTTGCTTAGTTATTTATTATTTTAAACTTATCCTGTAACACATAGAAATTGCTTCTCATCATAAAGAAAAGAATGATGACAAGAATGATACGGAAACAGTAACCTTCAATTCGCCACACAATCGTGACTAAAAGAATCCGATTAGAAGATATATAGGCTCAATAATCACCGTAGATCAATAAAGCCCCAAAGCTCATTACTGGTCCAACCACCTTTGTATTAGCTCGCGGAACTGATGCTACTCGGAATAATAATGGTACCTATAATGTCAGGGTTTTGTATAGAGATCGATATATGCACATACAGCCTAATGATATTAAAAATCCAATTGGCATTGGAGACTTTCCGCACTCAGAACATTGCTTCCTGACGCAGCTGAATACCAGTATTTTACATGGAGCGACTGCATGACCTCCACAACCCAATTACTGGGTAATACGATACCCCTTGGTAAGACTGGTTGTCAGACTTTCGGGCTTCTGACTACCCGTAACGACTGTCAAAGATCCACGAATGACAGCCGGGACCAACGGCTTAACGTGCCTTCCGAGGCTCGGAGGGGTCACGGTTTGTAAAGTTGGTCACCCATCCACAGACCAACCGCGGCAAGCGTAACCTGATCGATCGACCTGTGCGGCTGTTATTATTTAGCCACGGGCCCCTCAGAACATTGCTTCCTATGAATAAAGAAAAGGATGCTATGATCCTGAAACAGTAAGAAATTACCATTATCAGCCTAAATGTTTCCACTGCTGGGACACGAGCCTCCTCTCAGTGAGAGGGAATAGGCTGTAATCCACCATGCGGGCCCATTGAGTTGGTAGAAGTCTCAGGTCTTCGAATTTTTGGTTCTAGGACATGCCGGTTTCCTCACGATGTTTTCCTTCGCCGTTTTGAGAGTAAAGCAAAGTAAAGCGTCTTACTGGGTTTGGACCAACGACCGCTCGTAAGTCGGGTTTCCACTGGGTCACCACTCCTCTCTTTTCTTCATACCGACGGTTAAGAGGAAATATAAGTGACAAAAAATGAAATGTTCAGGAGAACCGTTCAATGTTTTAAATTTTAGATAAACTGACGTGAAAATGATTTTTGCTAAGGCATAGATGCTAAAAAAGCCATCGTAGAGTCATGGGAGTAAGCGCATTCGAAAGAGCGGAAAATTTTACGTAGAGTGGCATATATAACTCATTTTTGACCAAAATGTCGCTTAGGTACTTCCTTTTTACCGTCGATACAAATAATGACCTTCAATTCACCACACAGTCGTGACTTATGGATTCCGTTTAGAAGATATAACGCTCAAAATGGAGCATCAATCCCCAAGAGGCTATTATTGGACCAGCCATCCGAATAGAGGTCTTTGTATTAGCTCGCGGAACCGATGCTGCTCCGAATAGTGACGGTAATGTCAGGGTCGCCAGAGAACAGGTCCCGCTTGACATTCTACCAGCCGATCCGTAGGTGTCACTCATACTCATTATATAAATAAATTCAGGAATGCTGTTATGATTAGAGGACATGATAGAACTGTCTTGGGCACCCGAAATTGTATTATTTAATTTACGTTGTTTTTTTTTGTAATTTTGAAGTGAAACTTCTTAGGCTTAGTGAAATTTCAAGGACGCGTCACGTTTAGGCATATTTCGTTACATGGGAGAGAAGAGAGATAAAACTCTCTCTGTCTCTCGATCTCACTAAATCTCTGTGTCCGTGTCCGGTGCGGCACGTATTTTTTTTTTGAGTCCTTTCTCTTCTGAGATATGCTAATGTGTAAATTATAAAGGGTTATATTTTATTCATAGGCTTCAGTAAAGTAGGTACAACACTGAGAATTTATTTTCTGCCATACAAAGGAATAACCGTTTACTTTAACATCGATCAATTCGACTCCGACTGGTTTTTTCATGAGTTACATTCAGAAATAATAACAGCCGCACAGGTCGATCGATCAGGTTAAGCTACGCTTGCCGCGGTTGGTCTGTGGATGGGTGACCATCTTTACATAACGTGCTTTCCGACGCACGGAGGGGTCAAATCAAATCAAAATCAAAAATATTTATTTGCTAGAATATGGTACATAAGGTGTTACAGTGAATTTGTTTCAGCATATCCTGCCATAACATGGCGTGCAAATGTATTCACAATCAGCGATGTCAATTAATCTAGCTTACAAATTACAGCTTCTATTGATTTGTCATCTAAATAGTCCTTAATGGTATAATATCTTTTAAAAGCAAATAGCAATAGTTTGAAAATTATTTTTTTAAACATTGTCAGCGGTAAGTCTTGCAAACTATTTGGTAAATGATTGTAAATAAATAATAATCGACATGCAGTATACATTTTTCTTAAATAATTTTAGTTTTATTGGTGGCAGCCGAAGTCTATCTTTATGCCGTGTTCGGCTATTTGGCCTGTCCGTGCTCGTTTCAAATAAATTGTAGTTCCTCTTAACAAAAATACATATTTCAAAGATATATAAACATGGCAAAGGTAGAATGTGAAGTTTTTGAAATAGTGGCTTACAGCTGTCTAAAAAGTGAACACAACAAATTGCTCGGATACATTTTTTTGAGCTTTAAAGACTCTGTCAAGATCTACTGAGTTACCCCATATTACAATGCCGTATCTAAGTACGGATGATACATAACCATGGTAAGCCATCAATGCAGTATCACAGTTTACTGTTTGTCTGATCCTTTTCAAGGCATATATAAAGCGATCTATTTTTGTCAGAATTTTATCAATGTGCGTTTTCCAGTTGCAATGTTTATCGACGGTTATACCTAAGAATACACAATTATCGACAGTGGTCGATTGAGAATCTTTATAAAGAATGTCTAGTTTATTTATGTTTGCGTTGTATGTTTGAAATTGTATTATGTTTGTTTTAGTCATATTTATTTTTAAGTTATTTTTCTAACCAGTCGATTGCATTATCCAGAGCTTGGACGATTTAATTTTCTAAATTTTTGTCATTGTCACTCTTAATCATTATTGTAGTGTCATCAGCGAACAGTATGCACTCTTTGCCTATCGCCTCTGGAATGTCGTTGATGTAAACTAGAAAAAGTAGTGGGGATACGATACCTCCCTGTGGCGTGCCATAATTTTTTGTTTATAGTCCGACCTATAGGTTTATTTTTCATTTTGACAAGTTTTTGTAATTTCTACGCATTGTACTCTCTCAGAAAGATAACCAGGTCACCCCCTCCATGCGTCAGAAAGCACATTGAGCCGTTGGTCCCGGCAGTCATTCGTGGGTCTTTGACAGTCGTTACGGGTCAAAAGCACGAAAGTCTGACAACCAGTCATACCAAGGGGTATCGTATTACCCAGCAACTGGGTTATGGAGGTCAAATACGCTGTCTCTCCATGTAAAGTACTGGTATTCAGCTGCACCGGTTAGACTGGAAGCCAACCCCAACATAGTTGAGGCCCCAACATAGTTGGCTAGGCTGATGATGACGTTCAGAATCCATATACAATTAGGCGTAGAAATTTTTCATCGCTTATCAAAAAAAAAAATCTGCTGTTTTTATAGAAAAGTGCCTACACAGTCAAAATGTATGGAGCAGCGTTTTTTTTTAATAACCGGCGAAAGGATTTTAAGCCCATGTCGATGACCCTGACACCCTGTATATGTCTCAGGCCAAAATCAAAAGAA
This sequence comes from Mesoligia furuncula, assembly GCA_916614155.1. Lineage (NCBI taxonomy): Eukaryota > Metazoa > Arthropoda > Insecta > Lepidoptera > Noctuidae > Mesoligia > Mesoligia furuncula. The sequence goes on from OU744803.1 coordinate 26,248,575, forward strand.
CAAAAAAAGCAGTGGCACTCCAGGAGTGCCAATAGAAGTGAAAACTTGAAAAAGATTTTATAAATATATTTGAAGGTCATTCTTCCCAAAAAAACTATACCGCGCGTTGATGTCTTTATAATGGCTAAAACCGGAAAATGGAAACCCGGCCGACGCCCGTTGCAAACCGTGGCAGGATACTCTTCCCCCTCCTACTCACTACCTACCACCAAAGGAGCATCTCCCTGCAGGGTGTAACCTTCCGTGGTCCATTTGGAAGTCTTTGAACCGTCTCCGGTCTCAAGTGGGAAGATGTAAGTCCAACCTGGTAAAGTGGGGCTACCTTGACGGAACGGCAGAAGGGTGTGATTGCAGAGCTATGTCACAAACCATACTCCACCTCCTATCCTGCCCTCTGTGTCCCAAAACAAGCAGTCAAAGTGACCTCTGCGCTGCCACTGACAACGTCGTGGAAGTGGCAAAGTTTTGGGAAAACAAGATTTAAAATACAGTCGTGCCAGCGACACGAAGAAGAAGAAGAAGAATGGCCAAAACTTAAAACAGAGGCGGTGACAGTGTCGCAAGTTTAATGGTTTTTTCCCATCTCAAAAATAGCCCAACGCGCTTAAAGAAGCATTCACTTTAAAAAAAACATTATAATTATTCCAGAAGTCTAAGTGGCAAAGCCTCTCTTAGATGAAGCCATGAAAATACTTAATTCGAGTTCTTAAAAAAACTGCATCCTTACCCGTCGTGACCCAATTTCAGTCAGGTTTTCCTTTAGGCCCTTTGCACACGGCACGGTTTCGTTACGGTTCGGCGTATAAACCGCGGTGCCATAGAAAAAACGTGTCCGTCAACAAGACCCGAACGTGTCCGTTAATGCCGATGGCATTAAGTCCGCCTCTGTACATTTATGTGCTTGAAGTATTAAATAAATCACACTAATATTATAAAGGCGAAAGTTTGTGAGTGTGTGTGTGTGTGTGTGTTTATATGTTTGTTACTTCTTCACGCTCAAACGGCTGGACCAATTTTAATAAAACTTTGTATGGAGGTAGCTTACACCCTGGAGTAACATATAGGCACAGATATAGATATACCTAGATAACGCAAGTATCACGAACTGTATGAAAATCAAGCGTGCCATTTTTAGACTACCTACTATGACGTCACAAGCTCGCGCTCTCGCTCACACTTACCCAGCCAGCAGTACACAGGACTGAGCGCGAAAGGGGCGGTGCAATTTTTGACACGCGAAGTAGTTGCTCTTGCTTTATCTAGGTATATCTATATCTGTGCATATAGGCTTATCCGGCTGAAACCGCGGGGCGCAGCTAGTAAATAATAAATAAACAAGTAAACAAATAATAAAAATCCATACAACAATGCGAATAAACCCTAATTTTTCACGGCAAGAAAAACGTATAATTTACAAAGGCCCTTTGGATATTAAAAAAAATTGCCCTTATGTCACAGTACATAACACTATCACGAGTACCGAAGATCGATAACATTACATAAGCATTACTTCATCCTCATTGTGAACCAGAGGACAGCGGCGGCTGCGCGTGCGCATTGCCAATTACCGACACCAATACACGCCGTCGAATTCTAAGTTATAAGCGTTACGGGGAGATGATGCAGTTGGGAATTCTGTAAAAGTACCAAAAGAGTAGGAAGTGAGGAGTTGTCTTTTTTATATCTACGTGTTTCTGTGACAAAGTACTTCATTTTTTCATTCTTTTTGATACATACCTACTAAACAGATACTTTTAGGTAAGAACCCAAATCGTATATTCTGGGTAGAGATTTCCAAAATATCTATGTTTATTTGAACCGGTTTTGTATGTAATACTTAATTTTATAAATACTAATTAACTGTCTAATTTTTTTTTTCATATTATGGTCGTATTCCTGCTCATTGGCGACTAAATTACAATTTAGTCTCTCGCTATGGTTAAATATTTCGCATGCTTAATGGAACATTGACACATTAGTAGATAGGTTAGATTTTTTTTTGCTCAAATCTCATCAATAGTTAATTATGCGTTCAAAATACAAGCATTCGTGATTAATTAATAATCAAATCAAACCAGTTTTAATTTTATGCGTCAACAGTAGTAATAAGTCCTCATAACAAGATCTTCTTTTGCGATTTCCCAAAAATCGTCTTTTTTGAGTTAAGGTACTGACACACATGCTCATTACTAGCATGCTCAAACAAATCGGAGCACGCGAAAATCAAAGTCACGTGAGTTTAATTCACGTGCTCCGATTGGCTTGAGCATGCTAGTAATGAGCATGTGTTTACAGTACCTTTAAGTCAGTATTCCATTAAGCATGCGATTTTTATGTTACTAATAAATTAACGTTTTGTGGATCATGGAATAACTTTTAAGAAACCGCGAACACGGAGACTTAAAATTAAACGATTAAACCTTGTAGCCCTTTCACTGAAAAGGTAGTAGGCTAAGTATTTATTTATAGTCTCCCAGCAACATTATTATTTGTTCAAATTAATCGGCATGCAACCACCACAAGGGGCTGTCAACAGGAAAACAGTTCCAAGAAAAAATCAACCATAGCACAAGCATTCGAAGTCCCAACAAAACAAATGAGAGAGATATTAATGCTAAATGTAAATTAGTTTATTTATTTGAGAGTTCCGTAAAAGGTAAGGATGCCATCAGACGGACTGCATCGCAGCAACCGCGCGCAGTCGATATATTCAACTGCATGCATTTGTACGGTCGACTTCGTTCAGTCATGATATCAACTTCACGCGGTCGGCTGCAGTCGTGTGAAGTCGATATTAGCAGCATGCAGTCGTGACTTCAACTTTACGCGGTCGGCTACAGTCGTGTAGTGTCGACGCACGCTGTCCATCGCTAACCGCATACAGTTAGTGTGTGTAACGTCTGTGCTTTCATTTCATTACACTGAGCTCCTGGGCTAGATGCGTGGCGTCAACTGCGCAAAGTCAGATCCGACTGCAGATAACTGCATGCTTCTCTATATCTCTTCGCCTTGTAAATATCGATATTGAGTTCTGAATGTCTTTTAAAATTATGTCAATTTGAAAGTGTTAATCAATATCAGCTTAAACTGTTCCCACTACTGGGACACAGGTTTCCTCTCGGTGAGAGGGAGTGGGCCGTAATCCACCACGAGGGCCCAGTGTGGGTTGGTAGATGTCACATGTCTTGGAATTTTTGGTTCTAGGACATGCTGGTTTCCTCACGAAGTTTTCCTTAACCGTTTTGAGAGCAGTGGGGTCGAGAGTGATGGTTCAGTTTCATTCACTGTTCAGAAAGAGCGCAAAGGTGAAAAAAAAGTTCAAAAGAAAAAAATAAAAAGAAAGAAAGAAGTTTTCACTTCACAAAGTTTTGATGTAATATTTTCCTGTAAATACAGCCGTAAGTTGAAAGTTTATTTAAATGATAATATTGTTAGTGCACTTCGAGATTAAGAAGTTAATGAAAAACCTGTTTCATTATTTTTGTTGATTTTTAATCACAAAATAATGGATTTACGTCATTATGAATAAAAAAGATATTATCTAATGACCAAGACCATTTAAAACGTTCTACATTACTTTTGCTCAAACTAATCATAGTCTATCGACACTATTAATTATTTTAAACCGAGTTAACTGCCAACCTTATTCTAATTGCTTTAATACCTATACTTTTTTTTTTTTTTGTTATGTACTCATTACTCTCCGCCCATACGGTGGACGGGAGTGGTCACGCGGCTCCCGACGCCCGGAGCGTCTTCCGCGGCGGCTGGGACAGGAGGCTCTCTCCCTGAGCCGACCCGCCACCTCCTTTGCTAGTATGACTGCTTCGCAGAAGGAGGTGACTGCCTCCCGTTCCCTCTCGCCCCGGACCATGGCTTGCACCAGGGCCGGGCGCGAGAGGTCGCCGCCGCTGCCGATCGCCTCTACGAGGACACGGCGCGGCGGTGCTCCGCCCAAGCGGGTCCTTGAATATACTGCCTCTACTAACCATACACGTGCCAAATGCTAAGGATATTTGACAAAAAAAAAGTAATTTAAAAAATAAAAAAACCCGACTGCGAAACTGAAAAGCTACAAACAAGCCCATTTTAAATTAAATAAAAGTTGGAAGCAGGCGAATTTGAAAATATAATAAAAATGGTATGGGTCCCGCCTGCTTCCAACTTTTATTTAATTTAATATGGGCTTGTTTGTAGCTTTTCAGTTTCGCAGTCGGGTTTTTTTTATTTTTTAAATTACTTTTTTTATTTCCAGCTTTTTAGTTTACAAACGTGATGGATTTCGCAAACGATTTAGTTCTTGGCACGTGATTTTTACGATTTGTCACTTCGAATTACTTTTAACCATATAAGTTATATATATTTTTGTAATCACCTTTTAAAACCCTTTATTTAACCCTTTATTTTGATACCCCACTCGATAGGTTTCGAGAATAAATTTTTTTTTGAAGACATTTTGCGCCAAAAATCGGCCATTTTAATTTTTTTTAATTTTGATATACCCAGTGTCACTCTCACAATTACGACGAATCTAACGGCACCTCTCAAGCTGAAATCGATCAAGCCGTTTAGGCTACAGAGCGTGCCAAAGAAATATACATACATACATACATACATACATACATACACTCGAAAAACATAACCCTCCTTCTGGCGCAGTCGGGTAAAAATAACCGATTTTACTATACTATATGAGTTATATGCTGTTTCTCTTAAAAAATCTGTTATTTGATTTTTATCTGATGTATGTATCTGGTCTGACAACCAGTCTTACCAAAGGGTATTGTATTACCCAGTAACTGGGTTGTGGAGGTCAGATAGGCAGTCGCTCTATGTAAAATACTGGTATTCAGCTACATCAGGTTAGACTGGCAGCCGACCCCAACATAGTTGGGAGAAAGCTAGGCAGATGATGATAATGATGTATGTGTCTGGTGTATTGTGTGTCTTTTATTTACGATTCCTATAATTTACGGGTCGTTATTGTTTAAAATTAAGACTCTTGTATCTTCACCAATAATGATGCAAAGACCTCATAGCTTTGCAAAGTAGGGCCTCCCGTATGGAAGAGCTATGACAGGTAAAATTACTATACGAATCTATTTATGTGCCCAGTTTGACAATAAGAAATACTACCATTGGTAAGCAAAACTATTCGTTTTTGTTTATAGGAACCAAGCATTAAGTAGTCTGTGCTAAATAAATATATTTTACTTTCTTTCTGTAGGTAATTGAAGGGACTATGACTTCCCATGGATATTCATACATGCCTATATAGGTAAACCATTCAGCACCAGCATAAGGATGCGAAAAACGGGTAAGTACCTAGGTACTTATTTAACAATATTTAGCGACCGAGAACAGCTCTTCATGGACATAACTGAAAAAAACATTCTACAAGCGACAATTAATCACACTTCTTGCTTCATTGTGCTTAAAATTACATTCCAGACTCCAAAATTAGCCACGGTTAAATATTTTTATGCTACCACAACAAAACACATCATGTCTCGAACACAATGGACGCTTAAACACTTCGTAAAACAGTTCCTTTTGAATGACAACCAGCATATCTTGATATACGACAAAAAACTGGCCAAGTACGAGTCGGACTCGCACACGAAGGGTTCCGTACCACAAGGCAAAAACGCCGAAAAAAACATGTTTGTTGTATGGGAGCCCCCCACCTAAATATTTATTTTATTCTGTTTTTAGTATTTGTTGTTATAGCGGCAACAGAAAAACATCATCTGTAAAAATGTCAACTGTGTAGCTATCACGGTTCATGAGATAGGTACAGCCCGGTGACAGACAGACAGACAGACAGTGGAGTCTTAGTAATAGGGTCCCGTTTTTACCCTTTAGATACGGAACCATACAAAGTGAATTAATATTTAAGAAGACAGGTTCAAAGGGCTACTGGTGGCAAGCGCTAATGCTGAGCTTGTGGTCCTGGGTTCGATTGCCGGATCGGGCAGTCTTATTGGGTTTTTCTATTAGGAATTTTTCAGCAGCAGCCCGGAGTCTGGATTCGTGCCTTATTGGTGCCAATAGGCTCGCCCCTTATTACCTTGGCGAAATGTAAGTTTAGGTACATTAGGTACTATAGGTAGGTACACGGTGTAACTATAGTACTGTAGGTTAAGCAGAGGTGTAACCCATCCTTACCAAAACAATCTAACCTACCCTTCAGGGAAGCAAGCGTGATTATATAAAGTTGCTTATAGTATATATTTAACTTTTGACCCCCGCAGTCATGTATAGATGACAAACCAAAATATCCCCAGCACGTCACGGTTCGACTACATGACAGACTGACGCCGAGGACACGTTTTTGATTGTTTGACGTGAGCCGCCTCACGTCAAACAATCAAAAACTCACACTCTCAAAAGGTTAAAAATGACTGAATTTCACAAATTCTTTATATTTTACTTGGCAAGCAGCGCCGCCATGAACGGTCAAAATTAATTGGTCACCCTACACCCGTGTCACTTGTTATATTAAATTGAAAGTAATATAAAAGTAGTAACTAATCTGAGCCTGCCCAGTTTTATTTATTACCTTCGATTTCGTTCAGGTTAAGATATCACAATAATTGGACTTCTGTTTCTCTGATTAATAAAATTATGCAGGAATACGAAAATATTGCAGTTCATTGATCTCTTATGAATATTTATTTATACGACTCTGGTTTCAATGTAAATAGTTGAGGAGATAAGGATTTAATTAATTTATGCATGCAGATGTGCTAAATATTTTTAAGATAAAATTCAAACTCAACATCTTTCTACTTACTTTAAAATTATCGGTAGGTACCTATGCAAATCTCCAAAGTCCTTTGTGATATTTTGCATAAAAGCTTTTGTTCAACTGTAGGAGACAGAAAATGTACCTACAGACGCCAGCACATCAAGCTACTACAATCTGACAATAGAATAGAATAGAATAGAATAGAATACTCTTTATTATGTACACCATATTAATTACAGACATAAGTATAGAAACTGTACAAAGGGTGACACAATGGGCGGTCTTATCACTAAAAGCGATCTTTTAAAGACAACAATAACAAACAACAACAATACAATATTCTGGATTTTCAAATATATCGCTAAAGTACCTATAAGGTCCAAAGTTTCAAAGTCGGATACGACGGCCCTGGTTACTTATCTTCTTTGGTGACCGTACGTTCCCTTAAGATAGGATAATTTCGACCTCCTTGGAGGCAAAAGCTTCAATCGAAGTCAAATCTTTAATCGAATCGAAATTTCGGATCCGGCGCTACGGAAAATACCATAAAGATTCACAAAAACAACAAACCACTATAACAAGCCTTCCCCAAGTAGGTCAACACTTATTAATAAAAAACCGTGTTGTAATAAATAACCAAAAAAAAAATACTTTTCCTTACAAAGTGACAACTTGATACGTCGAAAGACAACGAATCCATCAACTTTTATAGGCACCAAGATTGTTTTTACACCAATTATAACACGGCAAAGTTTAATGGCGGTGTTATGATTGATAGCGTATTGTAATTTCACCCTATTATCTTGCAAGAAGTGTAAAGTGAGACTGTCAGCCAATCGATATTGTGTACACGTTGTCTCCGTCGGGGTATACCTTCTTGTTGTTAAGTAATTGGCAGACATGACAAAAAAGGCCTACGATTTTATCTTGAATATTTTTTATGGATAAAGTAATTTGTATGGTTTTACACCTCGTTACAACTATATAACTACTGTTGGTAAGTTGGTATGGGATTTGCATACATTGCTGACATGTTTTTCTTTAGAAATATATAAAATCTGAGTCTAAACCACTTTGGTTATAGGAACCACATTAATTTTATAGTTGTTATAGTAATGGTGCTTGTGGCACAATTATGTTTATGGTGCTAAGTGTTAACCTATAAGAAATTGTTACAATAACTGATTTTACAGATTTTTTTTCCCTTAGATCACAGTGTTAACAATTGTTGGCCATTAAAGAAAATAAACAAATATTTACACGTCCTACTCTCAAACTAAGTAGTATTAACTTTCTGGCCCTCTCAACCATAATTGAAAGGAGAAAATCAACTCAAAACGGTATTGAAATATCAGCCAATTAAATCAATTAGAGTCTGTCACTGTCACAAGTATACAAGAAGTGGTCATAATAATGAATACACTTGTAATCATTACGAGGCAATTTGTTTGCCGGTCGGTTACCTACGATTCAGGAAAAGTGTCGAAAGATTCGGTATCGACGTTTCACCTTCTTTGAATGATATACCTTCGCAAATATAGATGCAGGGTCGTTTCTTTTTTAAAGGTCAACGACTGCTGATAGTGTTGTCACTTGAAGACAAGTATGAGTACCGTCGGCACTAATATATCAACACTTGTCAACTTTCATTGCGATTTTTTCACGAAATAACGAACGCATCGTTGAAATACGACTGCACTTTACATAAACCTATTGGTTCGAAAATACTATGTTCCTAATAATATAAAATTTCATTCAAAATTAAAGGAGAAAATCGCCTTTGAATAAAGCGTATACATGTATAAAGTGTATACATACTTTCGCTCGTGTCAAAAAAAAAATAAAAATAACTATGAGTTGAGAAAATATGTTTTATCGTGGTAAACAATTACGTCTATGAAGTTTACACAAAAAAACGTTTTATTTTTAACTGATTTCAAGTGAAAAATCGTCATATTAATTTCTTGATTGTTTTATCGTATTTAGATCGATACCCATCCCGACTGCGGAGTTTCGCTAGCTAATTGAATTTAACCCGATTTAGCAAAAAAAAAATCAGCTGTTCCCTACATTTTGACGAGTTACGCGAACATAAATGTAGGGAACAGCTGATTTTTTTTCGCGATTTCAGGTTTGGTCCTATAGTAAAAGTTGTTCATAATGATGAGTACAATGAACTCTTAAGAGGTTGTTAATGTTTTATCAATAACGCTGTATAATTAACATGCCAAATGATGTGATTAATTCGAACAGCATCTACTTAGGTATTGTTGCTTTTAGATGACTCGTCCAGTTTCTGGAAGTCTGTTCAAATATCTGCATTTAAATGAGGAAACCCTGAGTAAATTACGAGTAAGTATGTTGGCTGCTGGTTTAACCCAAATAATCAAGAACCAAATAAAAAGGATTCAACAACAAATTAAAATTACGATAATAGGTTTTCAGAATTAATACTCAGTAGTTTGTACCTAAATAATTTACACCATATATCAGAAATGTGTGTACGTGTGTGTGAGATACATTTGGGTTGAGTAGGTACTGTAGAGTCTGTGTGGTCCTACCATTAGCAGCAGATGCTGGCTGGTCATAATTATTGTTTGCGTGTTCCATTTGAACGTTCAAGCGAATGTCAAATATTTAAATATAGTATGTTTGTTTAATAGTGTGAGGGGCACGTGGCTAAATAATAACAGCCGCACAGATCGACCGATCAGGTTAAGCTACGCTTGCCGCGGTTGGTCTGTGGATGGGTGACCATCTTTACATACCGTGACCCCTCCGTGCCTCGGAAAGCACGTTAAGCCGTTGGTCCAGGCTGTCATTCGTGGATCTTTGACAGTCGTTACGGGTAGTCAGAAGCCCGAAAGTCTGACAACCAGTCTTACAAAGGGGTATCGTATTACCCAGGAACTGGGTTGTGGAGGTCAGATAGGCAGTCGCTCCATGTAAAATACTGGTATTCAGCTGCATCCGGTTAGACTGGAAGCCGACCCCAACATAGTTGGGAATAGGCTAGGCAGATGATATAGTGGCAGTGCATGAAATAACGTGAAACTGTAAAGTCTTCTTATAAATATATTAATTTCAAGTCGAAGTCCTTTTAATCAAACACCACATATAGGTATTTGGGAGGTCCCGTCTGGACTTTCACAGTACCTACTGAAGTTTTGTGTGAGTATTTTTTTCTCGATTACGTTGGTGATCCCATAGATGATAAATGATTTATTATAGAGAATGTTGTTCTCTTTGATGGTCTGTACTGTACCACACCCTCATATGAGCACACATTTCTTAATTACGCAGTATACTTACTGCATTACCTCATTATTGCAAAGTCTAAATATATAAAACTCAAAGGTGACTGACTGACATAGTGATCTATCAACGCACAGCCCAAACCACTGGAGGGATCGTACTGAAATTTGGCATGCAGGTAGAGTTATGACGTAGGCATCCGCTAAGAAAGGATTTTGATAAATTCTACCTCCAAGGGGATAAAATAGCGGATGAAAGTTTGTATGAAACTTTGTCAATTTTAAACCGATCGGGCTGAGACTTCGCATGCATATAGCTACTATGACGTAAGCATCCCCTAAGAAAGGATTTTGATAAATTCAACCCCCATGGGGATAAAATAAGGGATGATGGAGTATGTAAATGTATTAGTTTTTTTTAATAATACTTAACGCGAGCGAAGCCGCGGGCAAAAGCTAGTCTAGCATAAAGGACCAATCTGAAAGTATTTCGGACTATCAAATAAAAAAGAATTTTGCAAATCGGCTTAAAAATAACGGAGTTCTGAGGAAGAAATCATAAAAAAACATTCAACAGAATTGATAACCTCCTCCTTTTTATGAAGTCGGTTAAAAAGGCAAACTTACGAATATAAAATTGTAGACACCGATTAGGAATAGTTATAGCGTAGACTAGACACGTAGGCCGTAGCGGTCGTAGCTCGTAGCACTAGTGCAGAAAGTACATCCCTTGTAGCGCTACGAGTGCTACGCGTCTACGACCCTTATCGCTGTAATTGATTCCAGAGTTATTTATGTGCGACTGCGCATATTTTTTTTTTCAGGATTTAAGTAATTTAAATATTATTTTTATTGAATAATATTTAATATGTTTAGGGTTCCGTACCCAAACGGTAAAAACGGGACCCTATTACTAAGACTTCGCTGTCTGTCTGTCCGTTTGTCTGTCACCAGGCTATATCTCAAGAACCGCGATAGCTAGACAGTTGAATTTTTCATAAATTATGTATTTCTGTTGCCGCTATAACAACAAATACTAAAAAACAAAATAAAATTCATATTTAAGGGGGGCTCCCATACAACAAACGTGTTTTTTTCGGCGTTTTTGCCTTGTGGTACTCAACCCTATGTGTGCAAGTCCTACTCGCACTTCTTTCTATAGTAATATGTAGCCTCACTACCACAAAACTGTGTTTATCAGTTGTTTAAGCTAAACACCTTTTAAACACGACATATTTTTAAGGACTTTGACGTAAAACTGACATTAGACACACGTTGGACAAGTGTTTAAGTTTTTGTGGTAAGACCCTTGCCGTCTTATTACAAAACGAGATCTAATTTTAGACCTAGCCTAAACCTTCCAGCCAGTTATTCTATTTTGAACTTTATTCCGGCATACGAAAAGTTCTTAATGCAAAATTGACTTGCTTAGTTGTAATTGACTTGCTTGCTTAGTCGGATTATAGTTCGAAATTTAAAAATGGCTGGATGGTTTAAACCTGGGTCTAAAGATAAATCTTGTTTTGTAATAAGGCCGTAAGTGTTTAACTAACCAACATACCTACCATTGGCGAAGGTTCCATACAACTCGATTCCTATCGATTTCCCTTTGAAAAATGGCACAGTCAGTATTGTATAGACAAATAATATAATCATATTAAAGATATCTACTCCGGCTTACCTCTTACATGACCCTTCGCTACTGATACCTACTTTATCTAGTGAACTAACTTCTGTCGGCGACTTCGTCCTCGTGAAATTTCTAGTTCCCCCGACTACCGCAGAGCATCGGTTCGCCTGCCCGCGCTTATACTGTGTTCTTTCTGCCTGTTTCTGTTTCTGCTCGGCTAAGTGTCTTAGCGTTCTCTTGAGTAGCCTATTAGTCTTCCTCAAGAACTGGGCTATCAAATACGAAAATATTTTTTCAAATCCGACTGGCATAGGGGTCCGTGGCTAAATAATAACAGCCGCACAGGTCGATCGATCAGGTTAAGCTACGCTTGCCGCGGTTGGTCTGTGGATGGGTGACCATCTTTACATACCGAGACCCCTCCGTGCCTCGGAAAGCACGTTAAGCCGTTGGTCTCGGCTGTCATTCGTGGATCTTTGACAGTCGTTACGGGTAGTCAGAAGCCCGAAAGTCTGACAACCAGTATTACCAAGGGGTATCGTAACCAGTAACTGGGTTGTGGAGGTCAGATAGGCAGTCGCTCCATGTAAAATACTGTTATTCAGCTGCATCCGGTTAGACTGGAAGCCGACCCCAACATAGTTGGGAAAAGGCGAGGCAGGTGATGAGTTCTAGAAATAAGCGCATTCAAACAAACAAACCAACTCTTCAGCTTTATTATTAGTATAGATAGATATTTGCATGCCATCACTAATTGGCGAAATGCGTCTTTGCACTGATTTTTTTTAATCAAAAATTCAAAATCATTAATTTGCGTGAATAAGGTACTTACAGAAAATTCTTAAAGATAAAGATACCGATCTCTTAATATGCCTTTAAATTCGGCCTGCTTTTACATACTTATTGTTTTAAGAAATTAATTAATTAACTTCAATTATGCATGCAGTTAGTAACTTCACTTGTACCTAAAACATTTTATGCAAATAAATTATTTTAATTTAAATAATTTTACTCGTAGCAGAATTGCTGCTACCAACCAATTATCACACTAATATTATAAAGGCGAAAGTTTGTGAGTGTGTGTGTGTGCGTGTTTATATGTTTGTTACTTCTTCACGCTCAAACGGCTGGACTAATTTTGATAAAATTTTGTATGGAGGTTGCTGACACCCTGGATTAACATATAGGCTACTTTTTATCCCAATATTCCCACTGGATCGACATATACGCGGGTGAAACCGCGGGGCGCAACTAGTCTAATCTGATCTAACTACAACTATTGTCGCACTCGAGGGCAAAGGTCTCCCTCTCCCTCTTCCACACGATTCTGTATAGAAATGCTGTTTTTAACAAATAAGTGCCATTTTCGACCAGCATTCGCGATCGGATGACGCGATAGTAGTGAAACATGTGTTTACAGCAGCCATTATTTAGTTATAGCGTCCCTTTTCGGAGTTGAAGTCATTTAAAATAATTTTGTCTTTATATTTATGCATTACATATCGAGATCCCTTCTTGCCACGGAAAACACGTTAAGCCGTTGGTCCCGGCTGTCATTCGTAGTAGGTGACACTCGGAGGACACCAGGAGCCAAAAAGTACAAAAAGGTCGTGTGAAGGTCAGATAGGCAGTCAATTCGAGTAAGATACTGGTATACAGGTGCATTTGGTTAGACTGGAAGCCGACCACAACATAGTTCGGAACAAGGCTAGGTAGATTGATTAATTGATTTATACGTAGATACCTACAATTTTAAATCAAACACCGTTTCGTATTTTTTGCTTATCAACTAAGTATACTTGAGGTCAACGATTTTACTGATTTTTTAACTCCAAAAAGCAGTTGATTGTACCTAATTAAGTTTTTTTAAAGATGCTAAAGTTCAAAGGTATCTTCGTTAAAGTAATTAGTATAGTTGCACTTAGTTGTTAATTATTTTGAAAATCAAAACGAAGTTAATTTCACAGTACTAGCTGACTATTAACCGGTTTTGTTAAACCGATCGCGGAGTCTCCACTTGATGCCAAGGACGGTTCAATTATGATATTTTTTAATTGGAACCCTTTTTGGATGAGTAAATTGTTTTGTAAAACAAGCTTCATTATTGTTAAAAATATGTAATTTTACCTTTCACTCATAGTATAGGTTTTGTAAATTAAATGTAAAATGAATTATTTAATTTAATGACTATATCAACGATGGCCAACCGGTCGATCGACTATTAGTCCAGTCGATCGTGGCAAGGCAAAAAATATTTCCAACTACAAAGCTGATTTTGCTAATCTAGCGAAAGATGCTCAAACGCAATGCTCACATTAGTATAAATAAGTAGTTACTAAGAATCATTTTCAGTTTTATATTTAAAAAATACTACATAATTGTGTACTGAACTATGCTGTTTTGGTAGAGAAGATTTCTTATAATTGGTAGATCGCACAGGGTGTCGTCAGAGAACAGTAGATTTTGGGTCTAACGACGTTGGCCACCCCTGCTCTATATATCGTTTACATACCCACTCATCTTTGATCCCTGTACTTAAGATAATTTTCCTACTGCAGGTAAACAGAGAAGGCACGAGTATTGACTGGTTTTATAAGTTCATATTTCCTCATGGTATCTTTTCTCCTTCACCGATGTAAATAATGTCTAAGACAAACTCAGGGAGTAGGTACCTATGTCATTCTTTACCCAACTATGTTGAGGTCGGCTTCCAGTCTTACCAGATGCAGCTAAATACTAGTATTTTACATGGAGCGTCTGCCTATCTGACCTGTTACCTACTGGGTAATACGATACCCCTTGGTAAGACTTTCCGGCTTCTGAGGACCCGTAACGACTGTCAAGGAATCACACCCGGGATCAACGGCTCTAGGTATGTAAAGATGGTCACCCATCCACGGACCAACCAAGGCAAGCGCAGCTTGACCTGTTCGATCACCCGTACGACTGTTATTACTTTAGCCACGAGCCCGAGAAAGAACCTACATAAGAATTGAAGAAGTCCGAATTTGGACCCACAAGGACCCACCTCTCATGCATGAGAGGCGGGGTCTTAACTACTGGGTCATCACGACGACACAAGATAAACATCATACATAAGGGGATTACAGGGCCTAAACCCAAAAAACGCAAATTTCTGAAGCAATAAAAGTATATGATCGACTACAGTAAACAAAATCAGAAAAATATATGATATTCTTCAGGATATATGCGAGGTAGTTAGTGTGTTGAAAACATAATACAACTAATTTGATACGATAGAAAAAGTCATGAAGATACCTCTAAAAACTTTCTTTTTACAATGAAAACCATACCAATATGCATACAATCATTCTGATTTTTTGTCAGATTTCTACAAGCAACATCTATATATATAAAATGGTAAACTGACTGACTGTTGATATATCAACACACAGCCCAAACCGCTGGTTCTAGAGACATGAAACTTGGAGGGTTTGTTCTTTGTAAGGAGTAAGTATCCACTAAGAAAGGATTTTTGGGAATTCTACCCCTAAAGGGGTGAAATAGGGGATGGAAGTTTATATGAAAGTCTGTCAGTTTTGAAGTTAGGATATTCAAGTTTTGTGTTTAGGCTGAGGATTTAAAATTAATTAACAAGTGTCTCAGCGTTGTGTATGGAAAGTCCTTAATTTTCGAAGTAAAAATCACAAAATTCAATCTAGGCTTATGGTTGGAAGGTAACGCGACGCAACGTAAAAATGTAACGCAACGTAAAGGTAACGCAACGTAAAAATCTAGGCTTATTTATGGTTGGAAGGTAACGCAACGGTATTGTTAGAATTTCAACCCTTAAGAGCGTTTACGCCGTACGGCATTTCATACAAACTTTCAAGCCCTTATTTTTCGAAATGAATGAACCGATTTTAATGAAACTTTGTACGCATATGCAAAATACATAGGTCTAAAAAGTTAGTAGAGAACATTTTTGAAAAATAGTGTTACAGCCAAATTAAACCGATTTTAAATTTTCAATAGAAACAGAGATTTCCAGTTATCTTTTTTTAAATAAGACATTTTGAAAATGTTCTCTACTAACTTTTTGGACCTTTGTATCCTGCTAATGCGTATGAAGTTTAATTAACATCGGTTCATTAATTTCGAATAATAGGGGCTTGAAAGTATGTATGAAATGCCGTACGGCGTAAACGCTCTTAAGGGGGTGAAAAGGGGAATGAAATTTTGTTTTTAATTATATTATATAATCTATCAACGCACAGCCTGCACTGCTGGTCCTAGAGATATGAATTTTGGAGGGTGTGTTTTTTGTGAAGAGTAGGTATCCACTAAGAAGGGGTTTTTGGAAATTCAACCTTTAAGGAGGTGGAAAAGGGGGGATTTTGTTTGTATGAAACATCTTATTCCTTGAATTTATAACCTTGAAACTTGGCACGAACACTTATCTAAGTAAATTATGAAGTTTGGCAATTTTGTTTTTCTAAACTACTCTCTAAAAAGGGATTGGGGATTGGGGGGTGTCAAAATTTGTATGGAAGAATTTTAACGCGCTGTCCGATTAGCTCGAAACTGAGTATGTATACTTAAAACTAAAAATAAAGACTAATGTGTATCAAGGTTTTTCGAAAATCTACCCCTAACTGCGTGAAAAAGGGTAGTCAATTTCACAGGGGAGTATTTTATTACGTGGCATGATTAGCTCGAAAATTGGTATAAATAATGTTTGAGTCGAGTCATCGAAACATCCTGCCGGGTCAGCGGGATTGTCCGAAAGGGTTATCGCTGGTCCGGAACATAAAAGGCTAAGGAAAGAACATGGCTGGGTTTTAGTCAGTAAGAGTTTGACACTCCCTTCTGCTCCACCCAGAGCGGGAGGGGTCATTTGATGATTTGCCACACGAAAAAAAAAAGACATCGAAACATCCCAGACGATTGTTCAAAATTCCATCCTTATGGGGATAAAAAGAGGGGACACTGTTTATATGAAAAATCTTATTTATTTGGTTTATAAACTTTATAGACTTCCAGAAATACTAACTTTAATTTCGGAAGTCGGTGTCTTTGGATCTGTATTTAAGTTTTTTGCCACCGACTTCCGAAATTAAAGTTATTTTTCACTTTGTAGTGTTTTTTTGGAGGTCGGTTTTTTTTTTGTTATAACGTTTTTATTTCTCACTTTTTAGTGGGTCTGTTTATAATGTATCTAAGTTAAAACATCCTAATATCAACTTGCTCATCGCCTTTACCAAAATATTGCTTTTCCCGATGCATGACTGACATTAATTGTTGAGGAATTCTCCTGGTATTTCACCATCAGCTCCATTTCACCATTCGCATTGTGACAAGCATAAATTACTTAGCAACCATGTTAAAGTAATCGAATCGCAACCCGTGAAATACTTATTATGGAGTAGTTCCGGTGGCCATCTGTGGTCTTCACCATCGGTTCCACTTCACCAAATAGTGCTTTCGAGAGCAAATGCACGAGTTACTGTAAAAATTGCCCAAATCGCTATAGGTGTGCCTATAATATTTAAAGAGTTCCTTCGATTTCTCCATTATCCCTTCATCAGATCCTGACCTCATGACAATGGGACCACCTGGAAAGTATACCCTGAAAACAAAAAAAAATCAAATCGGTCTAGCCGTCTTCGAGTAATCGGGAACGTACATAAAAAAAAAGATTCCGACGAATTGAGAACCTCCTGCTTTTGTTGACGTCGGTTAAAAATAAAAAAGTGTATTTTAGGGTTTTTCAAAAATCGACTCCTACCAAGTTGGAAAAGAGTAATAAAGTTTATGGGTTGGATTAATAGATATAGTTTATTTGAAAAGTACAAAAACTCTTTGTTCTATAAACTTAAAAATTGGCCCGAATACTTATTTATCTAAATAAATGTTAAGATCATAAACATAAATTTTCGAAATATTAGGAGGAAAGTACGAATTTCACGCGGACGAAGTCGCGGGCAGAAGCTAGTACTAAATAAAGCACTAGTGTTTTAATGTGTTATTCCAAACAATAGATTTTTTGTAAATAGATATAATTCTTCATATTTTGCAATAAATTACCAGCGTTGTGTCATCGCGCTTCTCTTTCTTTTCTATGCAGTCAGACAGAGACCGCGGTTTAGGTCATGAATAAATTCTCATTTATCATTTGCATATCCCATCTTATTTGTATCACTCATCAAACTGGCACTTCTCGAAATATAATGGCCGAAAATTGTTTCAATTATAAGCAAAGGTTGTGAATATGAATAAAACATGAGGAGTATCCTTCAACCATAATTCATAACAGCCAGGCCATATATCTTGCAGGAAACCAAACTGATCGTTATATCGCAAAACATCGAATCATTGCCGTAATTTTGTATTTACTCGTCGAACTGAGGTAGTTTTTTTTTAATATGGCCCATTGACTTAAAAAGGTGGTAATATTTCATGTGGATCGTCCACTTTTTAGTTCGGCGAGTGCCCATAATCAATGGAGGAAGCCATTACAGAGAATATATTGGTGCGGGAATGCATCGCAGCCGCCCGCGACGCGCAAAGCAACGCATCAATATTGTTAAGAATTAAGTGCGAGCAAATATGTATTTATTTATCGAAATATTAAATTTGTTCCAAGTAAGTAGTTGTAGGTACCTAGGTACTATAGAGGTCCTGAGGGGTCCTCTAGAGTACCTCCGAGAGGTACACAAGTAAAAACACTTTAGACTTGGAATTATTATATTGTTAAGAGAACTTTACAGCTTCAAGGTAATTATATCAATGACTCTCTAGAAAAAAAAACACAATATTAAAATATTTGACACACGCTTGAATATTCGAATGGAATATTATATCCAGCCAGACCTCTCTGCTAAAGGCCGGAACACATAAGACACTACAGTACTTATCCCTAGACAGTAAAGTTAAACGTGATAAGTAGTGACTAGGTATCATATTACCCAGTAGCTGGGTTGTGGAGGTCAGATAGGCAGTCGCTCCATGTAAAATACTGGTATTCAGCTGCATCCGGTTAGACTGGAAGCCGACCCCAACATAGTTGGGAAAAGGCTAGGCAGATGATGATGAAGTAGTGACTAGCAAATGAAATGAAAGTAAATTGGGTAATAGCTAAACTGGTAGGTAGTTATTCTATCAGAATCAAAGATCATTTATTCAAATTAAGCTGAGAATCAGGACTTTTTGAACGTCTCAATTACATAAGACAGTCCCCCGGCACGCCCGCCCTTCACCACTGCCTAGTGCTTTCGCTGGGGAGAAGAAGTGACGCAACAAATTCCCCAGCAGCACAGCTGTCTGTTCAGTTAGATCATTCTTAGTACCTAGATAGCTATTACTAATGAACAAGTAGGTATATAAAAAGGAGGGGATATAATCAAAGGGCATCAAAAATTCGTCCGCATTGCTGTCAACAGGAAACGTGCCAAAAGGCTGGCAGCTTTGCCACGTTAAATGGCAATAGCTATTACTAGAATGAAAAGTAATTCTGGCAATTTGCAAATAGCCACATAAGGCACGTCACACCTACAAAATAAGATACAATCTAAAAGAACAACTTATTAAAAAGAAAATAAATAAAAAGCTTCCTCCAAACAAAAATAAACCAATGCGTCCGCTCTATCTTAAATTACCCGAGAAGCAAGAAAATCTTCTTCAGAAACCAAACACTAAAAAACGAGCACTCTATCAAGTTTCAACAAATTGTAAGCGAACGTTAATTTGTCAATAAAATCGCCTTTTAGCAATGTGAAGCCATAAATATACTAACAGAAGAAAAGGTATCTGATATCCGATTGTTTCTCCTTAGGTATTATAGGCGTCACTGGGCGGCGCGACGCGGTACGGCACCATTTGTACCTTTGGTATGCCGAAGCCTTCCGCGGCATACCGCAGCTTCCCGCGGTATGTTCCTGTCCGCTTGTGACAATATCAACGAAATGCGAATGCTAAGTGTATGAAAATAAGATTCAAAATCTTTTCTGCCTTCGAAAAGCCATACCTTGCCGCGCCGTGCCGCGTGGCCTTTACACCTACTTATCTTGTTGCAAAACTCGGTACAGTAATTTAAGAATTTAAGGTATCTGAGCTAGGAATCGAAGCCTGTTCTTTGTTCACCTCACACGTCGATAAAATCTGCTATCACAAACCATGGCGGGCTTTATGAAGTGATGAGTAATTTTGTTTAAATACTTTTGGTAAATTAAAGAGTAGTAGTAAGAGATTCTGCGAAGCACTTAATTGTATTATTAGTACCTAGTACATCTCAAAACAAGTTGTGGATTCTTTTGAAGTATTTTCGTGTGAAACACTTGTCGGGTTCTTTAAAAAACAATGTGCTTTGCACCTACACTAATTAGCTCTAATAGGAAAAACAGCGCATCGACCTCTGTTACAAATATAGACACGTGTGGTCGGAAAAACAAACAATAATAATAATAATAAATTTATTTGACACAAAAAGGTACACAAATACAGAGTGACACTTAATTTAAGCGTGCGAATAGCCTGGTCGAAAATAAATGATCAAAGACCCCCGTGCTAGGCAAAACCTGTGTTACAGGGGTCATCCATCCGTCCATTCTGAACATTACAATAATTACTTACAAATTGGTACAGTTGCCGGCACGTAACTTGGCAAGAGATTTTCGTAGTGGGGGAAGTTCGCGCATATAAAAATGTATGAAATTGTGCGTGCGCAAACTTCCCCCACTACAAAAACTCTTGCCAAGTTACGTGCCGGCAACTGTAATGTGTACTTTTATAAAAAACTGGCCAATTGCGAGTCGGACTCGCACACGAATGGTTCCGTACCACAAGGCAAAAGCGCCGAAAAAACATGTTTGTTGTATGGGACCCCCCCTTAAATATGTATTTTATTTTAATTTTATTATTTATTATTAAAGTTAAAATACAACTGAGTATTTTGTGAATATTTCAAGTGCCTACCTGTTGCCATTTTCGATATCGTTGCTCGATATCAAAAATCGCGTTTGTTGTATGGGAGCCCCCTTAAATATTTATTTTATTTTGTTTTTAGTATTTGTTGTTATAACGGCAACAGAAATACATACTTTGTGAAAATTTCAACAGTCTAGCTATCGCGGTTCTTGAGATAAAGCCTGGTGACAGACAGACAGACGGACAGACAGCGAAGTAATAGGGTTCCGTTTTTACCCTTTGGGTACGGAACCCTAAAAATAAACTAGACTAATACGGTTAATTTTGAAGATAAGAAACGGGGAAAAGAGGGTAAAAAAACAATGTCAGTAGATTACTTATAACGAGCCAAAAAAGCTGAAGTTTGCTTCGCATGAACAGCCTATAATGTGGGCCCCACTGCTGGGCCTCAGGTCTCTTCTCTACGAGAGAGAGAGTGGGCTGTAAACCACCACGCGGGCCCCGTGCGGGTTGTCAGATGTCACATGTCTTCGAATTTTTAGTTCTAGGACATGCCGATGTTTTTCTTCACCGTTTTGAGAGCAGTGGCGACGACATTATTTACACAAAGTAAAGCGCCTGCCTGGGTTCTAACTAAGGCTTTCATCCCGAGAAACTCGGTCTCGAAAATTTCGAGTCTCGACGTTTTTAACCGACTTCAAAAAAAGGAGGAGGTTTCTCAATTCGACCGTATATATTTTTTTTTTTTTGGTGTTTTTTCAGACTCGAGACTACCATTTTCGGTCACGGTAATAACGAGACTTTTGTGACTTGAGACGCGGGTTATCTACTTTTGTAATAAAATTAGGTCCTCTCTGTCTGAAACCACATTAAACACCCTTTGTTTCTTACGTGCCCACTACAAAAATGAAAAAAACTATTCAACAAATAAGTTTTTAATTTGCGTTGTTTAATAAAGAACTTGATTAAAATGTCTTGTTTTGACTGCCTAATTGCATAGCCTATAAGTATGAAACCTAGTTTTGAAATACTCATAAAAGTCTCGTTTTTCCCGGGAATTTCGAGACCACAACGAGTCTCGTTTTATTTTTCCCGGGACTCATTAATGCATAGAGACTAAAAGCCGTAGTATAACCCACGACCTACAACTCGTAAGTCGGAGCCATTACCACTGGACCAGCACTGCTCCAGTGCATGCCTTTCCGGAAAAAAAAATCATCAATGAAAACCAACCTTCACAAAGTTAAAATTTGCGTGTCGACCTATACGCCACGCAAGATTCCACGGCGCCCTTTAATTAATACGGCGAGACACAACACAAACGAATTCTGTTTTTAGTGTCGAATACAAAAAATAACATTGAACTTGAGATGTTGAAAGACTGGATTCAATTCCACACATTTTTTTGTAAGCCCACTATACAAACTTGCTCCATATTCGCTCCAACTCTAGCTTGACCTTTTCCAATAATGACAACAGAGAAAAAACTGGTACCTACTATCTGCTCTGCGTTTAATGATAATACATGATAAATGTTTTATAGTTAATATAATCATATAAGAATCCCTAATTTGGAGAGTAATCATTTCCAACAACTTTGGTGATCATTGCTGCATGAATGTCGATGGATATAGGAGTAGGGGAAGACCAAAGAAACGATGGAGGGACTGTATGAAGGTTGATACATGGCCAGAAAGGTGGTGACTCTGAGATGACAACTAGACAGAGACTGACAACTTAATTGCTTCATATTTTGCAATAAATTACCAGCGTTGTGTCATCGCGCTTCTCTTTCTTTTCTATGCAGTCCGACAAAGACCGCGCTTTAGGTCATGTATGGAAGAAAAATATATGTTGCGCCGACCATAAATTGTGGTAAGGGTAGGAGAGTGATCATTGGATGGCAATTCTAACTAAAATCAACTTCGCGAAATGACAAAAAAAAAATAATCATTTTAACCCAGTGCCAAAAATATTTGGTTCCGATTTTCAGTCTATCAAAAAGTACTCTGTGGTTCCGATAGGGACCGATTAGGAAAATATTATTAAAAAAACAAACTACCTACAACTTTGGAGATCGCGCTGGAACTGCCAAATGCGTATCAAAAAAAAAACCGAAGAGGCCGAATTAAATAATGGAACCTCTTTTCCTTATACGGAAATATATTACTTATACGTCGGTAACAGATATTGGTTTTGGGTTGGAAATGATGGTTATTGATAAATTCAACCAATTTAATAAAGAGCAAAATATAAATTAAAGTATTTTTCGTTCAAGAGAGAAGCAGTTCTCATAATTTTAAGAATGTTTACAGTCTCATTCTATCAAACATATTTACTACCTCTAATTTCCCTATATTTTGACGTTACGTTTATATTTTGACGTAAGTTGTTGACATTGATTGTGGCTGAGATAAGAGTGCGGTTTTCTGGAGTCTTCAAAACTTCCAACTTCGCTCTATTAATAAAGGCTCTAGGAAAATTCCACATTCTACAAAAATCTTAACGACTTATCACATAAAATGAAACAGATAAAAGTATCTATAAATATAACTAAAAAAGGAAAATATTAATTGTAACGCTTAACCGGAATGCATAATAAAAAATAATAAATTTCACCGAACCGGTGAGTAGGTAATGCTTAATATTTATCGTTTGTCGTTAAAACGGGATGTTTGGCGAAAAATTAACTGTTTGCTCTCCTTTATTACGCCGAGATTAATGCTAATTTTGGCATAAATATATTAATTTTAAAAGTGTGCCATGAGTTTAATGGGCTTAAAACTAGAATATAAATCTCTATTTAAAAATTCTATCGACCCGCCACTGCAGCCCCTGCTGCCCTGGCTTACGACTTGACAAAACATTCAGATCTTCATTATACCACAAGATCAGCCGATAACATTCAAACTGCTGGAACACAGGCACCCTCTGATCGAAAGGGAGTGGGCTAATCAGGGCTAATAATCTACCACGCGGGCCCAATGCAGGTTGGTATATATTATGTCATATGTCTATGTCAATTTTTGGTTCTAGGCAAAGAGAATATATATAGTCTTTGGTTCTAGAACATGCCGGTTTCCTCACGATGTTTTCCTTCACCGTTTTGAGAGCAGTAGCTGCAGCTTTATTTTACGTAAGTTTAATATAAATGTAATACACATGAACATTTTGGAATAAATTAATTATTTAAACAATTGTGAAAACGCATCAAAATGCGTTGAGAATTTGAAGAACAACGCAGTCACGCAGACACTCCAAAATCGGCTATCTAATAAATATTTATAAATAAAATTAGCTTTTGTTAGAACGATGTCTGAATGATCGAGTAAAACAAAATGTAGAGTACGTATCCAATTACGATTACTTTTAACTAATTACTTCATACTCATCGTCAAATCATCTGCCTAGCCTTTTCCCAACTATGTTGGGGTCGGCTTCCAGTCTTACCGGTGCAGCTGAATACCAGTATTTTACATGGAGCGACTGCCTATCTGACATCCACAACACGGTTACTGGATAACACGATGCGCCTTGGTAAGACTGGTTGTCAGACTTTCCGGCTTCTGACAACCCGTAACGACATGTCGACACACATTTATCTAGTAACGTGAGAAAATATTCACTAGAAAATATTTATTTTGCAGTTCATCAGACATCTTCTTTTCATTTAATACCTAATTAGCTACCTTACAAAAAATATCCAATGAGAATGAATCATCAGTTCACAATCGTCACAGCTGCGCCATAGAGGTCAATGATCAATCACCATAACATAATATTAGCACCGTTTAGCAAATCCGCTGATCTATACGACAAATACCTCCATAAAATTGATTAATCAAAATTTATCACAAAATAAAACATAAAATCCTCGCTTTATTTATTTCAAACACTGTTATTATAATAATCCTGACTAACTTGACTGAGTATAACTTATCGATTTTCGAATTCTTAAATCGAGGAAAGGTCAACAGCCATTAAATTAAAGCTATAGATTTAGCTAATAGAAAATGAAATTGGTAAAATAAGATGTAGAAAAAGACACTAATGTATTGAGAATATGGCGGGCACTTCGCGGCTGACAAACATGGCGAACGAAATTTACATTACAAAGCGTAAAATTACCATCTGCCGTTCTTTCTTGTTGTTAGGGCTGACAGTTTGGTTTAAAAATAATTGATTTTTGTTTATGATGGAGCTGCCTGGCAGGACTTTGGGGAGGTCTTTGCCCAGCAGCATTATAGGTAGACTAAACAAAAATGAAATGGACCTGCCTATAAATATGCACATTTTGTTTTGCAGATCTTGCAGCACTTAAAAGCTTGATATTTAATTAAAGTGAGACAATGTTTATGGTCCAAACTAATATCTAAGAAGTTAAGTACCTACTATACGCTTGCCGCAGTTGGTCTGTGGATGGGTGACCATCTCTACATACCGTAGCCGTTGCTCCCGGCTGTCATTCGTGGATCATTGACAGTCGTTACGGGTAGTCAGAAGCCCCGGAAGTCTGACAACCAGTCGTAGCAAGGGGTCTCATCGTATTACCCAGTTACTGGGTTGTGGAGGTCAGATAGGCAGTCGCTCCATGTAAAATACTGGTATTCAGCTGCGTCCGGTTAGACTGGATGGACCCTGGACCCCAACATAGTTGGGAAAAGGCTAGGCAGATGATGGTGAGTCATGATCACAGACTGTCTCCTAATGGAATTCCAAAATAACTTCGTTTAAAAAACATTTCTGTGATTGTAACTATCAAGTTATTTGGAAAGACACACAGATCACACATCGAAATATAGGTATTATTAAAGCGTCCCAGCGAAAATTCCATGTTTTGTATTTCGACAGAGCCTCGAAAGTGCAACGCTGTTTGCCTTATGAATGAGTGACATAACTCCAAATGATACAAGCATAATAACTAGAAGCGTAGGTGCAATTTGTACTGATATGTGGGCTTAACATCCAGTGCAACACGAAACTATGAGCCATTTGGAGCCCGCCAGGCCACCAGTTCCGAAACGAAGGCCCTGGATCTATCTTGAACCATATAATAGGTTCTACGTACTAGGTAGTGTGCCTAGAGTTG
Source organism: Mesoligia furuncula (assembly GCA_916614155.1). Lineage (NCBI taxonomy): Eukaryota > Metazoa > Arthropoda > Insecta > Lepidoptera > Noctuidae > Mesoligia > Mesoligia furuncula. Next base: position 26,274,185 of record OU744803.1, read on the forward strand.
AATACCTTTGCAAAATCTTTTTGGGCCAAAGAATCAGGACTGATATACAACGTGGCAATGCTGCCAGCCTTTTGGGCACTTTTCCTGTTGACAGCGATGCGGGCGAAATTTTTGATGCTCTATGATTTCCCTTCCTTTTTTAAATACTTACATTATTATTATTTTAACACTGTTATCTTAAATATTATGTAAATAATATCTTGTTTAAATCTAATAAGCAAAATATTGTCTTTCTTGCTTGTTTTTTGCATACAGTGTAAATACGGAAATTAATAATCTTTCGACACCCTTGCATGCATAGCGTTTATTTATAGCTATATCTATCTGCTTTGTCGCGTGTGTAAGTGTCTACCATTCACTTTCACAGTAATACCAGAGTCGTTAAACTTGAAATTGGTTCTGAAAAGTTTTTCGGCGAACTTTGGCCAATTCCCAGGCAGGCTGATGATATGAACTTCCAGTGATGTCGTGTTTTTATTGACCGTTATTGCTAAAATATTCTAAATGTTAGTAGGCGCCTTCTGCATGGTTATAAGTGGATACGATATTTTATTTATTATTTATTTATTTATCCATTTATTTCAGGCATCAAGGCCCATAAAAAAACACATACAATACAATATTATAACTTAAATACAATAAATACATACAACATTATAATTAAGTAAGCTAAAAACTAACGAACACGAAGTGTCTGCGTCGTGTTTCGCTGACTGGTGTCATGTATCCGGCCACGAAACCGGCGGTACAAAACACCCTTCGGCCAGAACTCTTCTTTGAGGAACTTCTCGAGATGATGTGTCGGAACACGCACCACGAACGACTTGAAGTTCGTGTTGTGACGCGACTCCAACATCTCGACCCTCAAAGTCCAGCTGGTCTTCACGCGCATGTACTCCACGATCTCCTCAACCTTCGTGGAGTGATGCAGTCTGGACACGTACAGCTGAGTCGTCGGGATTGCTGGACGCAGCAGCATGTTGGGTCCTGCCAGCGCGGTGCCGCACTGGTTCCGACAAGGAGGCTTCTTCTTCTTCTTCTCCACCTTGATGAAACCATCCTTATCGCACGTGGCTTTGTCTGGATCCTGTCTTTTCAAAACCTTGTTGGGTTTCGACCGGCTCCGTTTAACCCCTTTTGGTTTTTCCGCTAGTTTTACCTGCGATTTTATTTTGGGTGTGTCAATTTTTTTTTGCGCGTACGTCATCAGTTTTTTTTAAAGTTCTTGATACTACGATGGTTTATTTCTAAATTACAATTAGCTATTCAGCCATCGTATCTACGATTGAGATGACAAAATCATTGGGCACGTGGAACAAGGTCCTGGCGCCATTACGTGCCAGCCCTATCTGATAGGTAATCACATCAGATGAAACGGACGACATATCATTTTTTTTTTTTAATGAAAATGTCAGCCACTATAAGTTGTTTTAATATTATTACCAGTCACCGTTTATTTGTCAATTTGTTTGTGTTCTCTTTTGTTTATTAGCTGTTAACACACCCAGTCCCAGTACTTATTCGTCTCTTGACTTTTTATAAACGGTAAACTTTAAAATCTAGTTTGATATTCATATTAAAGACTTGTAAGTCAAGACGCAAATGGCTTGGGCTCGAATAAAAATAGACATCGCGAAATTATTTATGATCAATAAAATTTTAGAGTCGGAATCAAGAATGTAAGCTCTCGCATTTCAACGTTGAAATATTAATCAGATAGACAGCTCTTATGCCTGAATCTCGAATAGTATTCTTATTTTCAGTTTATAAAATTGTACAACATAAAATAAGCGAGTGACAACATAATAGTGGAGTGCCTTTAAAATGCCCGGAGCTCATCGCTCACCGCGGTGCATTTAAATTAATTTTAAAGCACATAAATAAGTGGCTGTATATACTTAAGAATATATAAACTTTATTGTCGTGGCAAACTCGATAAGTTCATTGAAGATGCGTATTATATTTAATTTTCTAAACTCACCTTGTTAGAGAACTCCAAGGAAACAAAATCACACAGCCTTGTATTCACTATAATCCCGATCAAGTTGCACGTGGTACTGGCACAATAAGTAATGTCAAAAAACACCGAATAGTAAAAAAAAAAAAACAAATGAAAAACTATTCTAAATTCAAACGGCGCGCGAAACCACAGAAATGTGTCAGTGGCGCGTCGCGGCGGACGGCCTAGGCACTAAACGCGTGTAGAATAGTAATAATGGTGGGGACCAAAATCGAATTTTTCGAAATTTTGAGAATGGTAGTGTCGCATCGGTGGCGAGGTTTTGAATGGCGCGGCGGGCCGCTGTACATCCGAGACTGGCTAACAAAGCGGCAGGACATCGACTTTATAAATTGATTTTGTCCAACACGACGTAACTGTACCTCGCTGTAGATTCGGCTAGATAGATGTCTCTTCAATGCCCTTACTAAGTAAGGCGTCTAAGTATTAGAATAATATCGCTAATGAACAGTAAAAAAGTCTAGGTCTCTTGCATCTAGTTTTATAAGCTTAATTATCACTTTTTTGTTTCGTTTAAAATCGATATTAGTTAGTTGCGTATGTATCACATATCCGAGTGTAAATATAGGAAAAAGCCGGTCTTACAAGTAAATACCTACAATAACAAGGCCCATGCAAACTAATTATGGATGTGTGAAACAGTAAACAGGCTTTCAAACTGTCGATCGTGCGGCAGTGAGATCCATAGAATCCCCATTAATTTCGTACGAAAAGCATAACTACCCGGGTCTAGAAATCTTCGTTTTTGATGCGGAGCATTTGCGAGCATACGTCTCAACGCATGTTAGGAGGAGGAAGTGTGGGGTTTAGTCGGTAGGACTCAGACATAACTCCGTTCTATAATAATAATAAACCATTTATTATCAGGTAACAAAGACCCATAGAAACATACCTTAACCTAAGTATACCTACATAATAATATAGTAACAATTTTGTTAGTAAATAAAACTTAATAACTATGTTAGTATCACTTAGTTGCACTGTCTTTGTGCGTTTTGGTGGCACTTGTCCGCGAAAGCGGCGGAATACCACATCCTGCGGCCAAAAGCTTTCTTCCATCACCAGGTGCAGGTAGCATGTTGGTATGCGCACCACTAACGCCTTGAAGTTGACGTTGCGGTGCGACTCCAGTAACTACACCCTCGGTGTGTACCTCGTCTTCTGGCGCACGTACTCCACGATGTTCTCCGCCGTAGTGGTGTAGTGTAGGCGGGAGATGTACACCGGTGTGTTCGGCTTTGCGGCACGCAAGCTGACTTCGGGCTCCGTAGGAGCTTTGCCGCAGTGGTTCTTGTTCGTTCGTGACCGGCGCTTCCTCCTTTGCACCGTCATGAAACCCTCATCATCAGCCCTATTCGGTGCCTTTTGTGGCATGGGCTTCCTACTTGGAGCTCCTGGGGCACTCGCGGTGACGCTAGCGGATTCCATTTCTGAGTCTGTTCTCCTCAAATGAAGAATATTCTCACGGAAATCGCTATCTTCGTTCTTTCTAAACCTGAAAGTTGAAGGAACATTGGGCACCCGCTTAAATGGCACCTGCAATGAATGTGCCGCTGTGTGTCAGGTGCATTCACTCAGGTGCCATTTAAGCGGGTGCCCAATGTGGAATACTTACGTCAAAAAAGTACCTAAAATACAAATTATCTAGGCAAGTAATTAAGTAAGTATCTACCTGTTTATCAAACACGTCGTTAACTAATCCATAATGTGTTTGAACTCGTAGGTACACTCCACAAAACAACACTTAAACGGTAGGTACTACTATCAATTTCCTACCAAGGTTTTATCTGGACTTTAAAAGAGACTGCAGTGACCTCTGAGTTTGCTTCGGCCTTTCTTCTCAGAATAGGTAGTCAGATAGGCAACACCGACTTCATCTAGTTTAAAAAAATATAATTGACGTGTAAAAGTGTTTGTACAAACCTACTTACTACAGAAAATAAATCATTTATCACCTCTATAACTACAACATCTTAATTTGAAAGCACCATTAATCTGCCAGTCGATTCTGTAAAAATCTCACCGTGAAAACTTAGGTGAAGTGAGTTTGTTTTTGCTAGGAATTGACACTGTTGACAGCTCACTCCACGCTCACTTCACCTAAGTTTTAACGGTGAGATTTTTACAGAATAGCACCGCTGTTGAACAAATATCTGTATGCTACAAACAAAGCACATGTGGCAACACTGCTTACCATAAACCACTTTGTCTAATTCTATTCCAAACTACCTCACTTCAGTGGTCAATGACGGTAGTTGGTAAACAGCGGCCAAGTGCTGGCTGAAGTGGTATGAGTGACCACAGAAATACGTAGGAAACTATCCTTAAGCCGGCCATACACACTACGGTCCACCGGAGAGATCTTCCTGTGCAGGTATGCCTGCGAAGGTGAACCGGAGTGTGTGTGAGAATAGACCTGTGCAGTTTTTTAAACCCTATGCAGGCGACCGCCGCAAAATGGAAAACCAATTATTTCGAGTGACACCGTACGGTGTACCTGTAAAAGAACTGAAGACCGCTTCGGTACACCGGAACGTCCCCACACACGCTACCGACGTGTGGTTGACCTGCACAGGTAACCTCTCCGGTAGACCGTAGCGTACAGTCCAGTGCAGCAGTGGTAGGCCAGGGGTAATGGCCACGACTTGCGACTTGTGGGTCCTAGGTACGAACCCAGTAAGGCACGTTTACTTTGTGTAAATTATTTCATCACCACTGCTCTCAAAACGGTGAAGAACCACATCCACCAACCAGCACTGGGCCCGCGTGGTGGATTACGGCCTCACAGAGAGGAGGCCTGTGTCCCAGCAATGGGAACATTATAGGCTGATTATGAAAGAAAGAAAATATAAGTAGGTACCTACGTTTATTTGCGGCAAACATGACAGCATACACAAACAAAAAATAAAACAAAATAACGATTTGGTAGAAAGTATGCGTCACATCTACGCAAAACGGCCATCGCTCAGCATAATGCTAAGACCCTATACGAGACAGAGCCCCAGCGCTGGTTTCCAGCGACAGTCGGCGTTGACGTGATGACGTCAGCCAGTGCAGCATGCGTTTAGATATAAACAAAAACAACAATCAAAATAAGAAATAAAATATAGGTACGATACAAAAAGATAACATGGTAACATTCCGGGCAACGACTCACGCGCCGCCGGCGCCAATAAGCTATACTTACTTATTCTAAACTATCCAGAACTCAGCAACCAACCATTAAAACTGTATTGCCGTCTGACGCAAAAAACTAAAGCCGTCACAGCCGGCTGTCTTGTCTGCTAAAACGTAAAATCAGCAAATAGGTACTCGCGTTCTGTGAATTAGATTAAGAAGTCAGAGATGAAAAACCAAATTCAATTCAATCACATTTTGAATCTTGTGAGGTCCAAAACACATAGTTAACATATTTTGGGTGAGATTACAAAGGTAGCCATGCCCTTGGATCAGTAGTACTATATTCCTCAAACTGTAACCTTGAAAATTTTTGGCGCCTACCGGATTGGAAGCTGCAAAAAATGCCGCATCATTTTAGTCATCAATGTAAAATCTCTGAGGTCATTCAAGTCTACTCAGAATGTATTTATCTTTCATAAACAAACTAATGAACTTGTAAAACACTTATAGTAGCATTTGGACGAGAAGAATCGGTAAATAAAAGTAGCGACTCAAATGATAATAAATAATCTACTGGTGATTCTTGATCTGTTTGGGGCAAGTTTTAAAAATTAAGCGGTCATTCGCTTGCAAGAACTTCAACTAACAACCAATTCGAATTTCGAACCATACGGACATTCCTTATTAGGGTTCCGTAGTTCCTACAAGGAACCCTTATAGTTTCGTCAAGTCCGTCTGTCTGTCTGTCTGTCTGTCCGAGGTTTTACTGAGAGACCTTTAGTACTAGAAAGCTGTAATTTTGTAGGGGTGCGTATATTAATTACGACGATAAAGTGGTAAAATAAAAATTTTGAAAATATTTTTTTTTAGGGTAGCTCCCCTACACGTGAAGTGGGGGTGAATATTTTGTTCGTCGTCTACCGCATCGTGTGGGGTATCGTTGAATAGGTCTTCTAAAATGACTTGGGGGTTGCTGAAATAATTTTTCGATTTAATGCACCATTTACGAAATATTAAACTTTAAAATGCAATTTTTTGTTCCAGTAGGGCGTCCCCCCCCCCCCCCCCCTCTAAAACCTAAACTGCTGGCTTGAAACATCTGGAAAAATTCACGATGATAGTGCATTTTATGAACTTTAAAGGAAAAGTATAGCGGTTAAGATAACTTTATTAGTTTAGCAGTAATAGTCGTTGAACTTGGGTGTTGGATAATTTTGTACCAAATACAAAATCCTTAGCATTAACCTTTTAAAGTGACTAAAATGAAGTAGTTGATTGTTTATAACGGTTAAAGACTTGCATTGAAAAAGAGAAATATGTTATTTTTTTATATTCAGAATAAAGAACAACAGAATCGTACTACATTGTGATAACGGGCTACTACGGAACCCTACACTGTGCGTGGCCCGATAAGCACTTGGCCGGTTTTTTATTATGATAATTAAGGAAAAACAATCTAACACTCACTGGCAATTATGTCCCCAATGTAGGTATAGGTCTACCTACCAGAATCTCACGGCAAAAAACAAAAAACTTCATACATTTGACAACATTGGCAATGTCAAATGCATGAAAAACCACGAAGTTTCTTTGTTTTTTTTTTTGCTATGAGATTCTGGTAGACCAACACGCTGTGAATGTGTGCGTAACGACGAGTAGCGTCAAACATATAACACATAACACACACATATTTCCGGTACCGACAGCTCCTGCGCTTGCACACATTCACAGCGTGTTTTTACACTTGGTAAACACAAGTAAAGCGCGCGTCACTTCGTGACATAAAATTACTGTTAGGTATAGACAGGTAAGTCGGTATCATGTATAATTATGAAACTAGCAACAAGAGCGCGGAAAACGTTAGCATTTTCCTTCGAAAAGAGGCGAATGAATGAATGATGAATTTCTTAGGAAGGCAGTGGTGCCGATTCTGTTGTTCACAAACTAAACTAAATTTAAGTTCAGTGCATCTTTTTCTTACTATTTCATTAAGAAAAGGACAGAAGATCAATTTTAGTTTAGTCCTGTCAAATTAATCGGCGGATTAATGGTGGATTTTCAATATTTTTTCTCGGAAGACATGAAAATATTCAAGTTAATACACGACCTTAATCTAATATGTATTGAGATCAAGTATATAACAATCCAGTAACCTAACAAGTTGCAGATTGTTGGCACAAGTGCACACACTCGGCACTTGCGCAATGTTTGGACATTATCACACTAATATTATAAAGGCAAAAGTTTGTGAGTGTATGTGTTTATATGTTTGTTACTTCTTCACGCTCAAACAGCTGGACCAATTTTGATAAAATATTGTATGGAGGTAGCTGACACCCTGGATTAACATATAGGCTACTTTTTATCCCGATATTTCCACGAGATCGACACTTACGCGGGTGAAACCACGACGCGGGCGCAACGTCGTCTAGTATACCTAAGCTATGTTTCGTTTGAAAAATCTGCTTGCCGGGATTACAAGGTAGACTTAGGCAAGTTCTATATGGGCAGTGGGGTAATAGCGTAACACAATAGCAATGGCTATCATTTTGACAGTTCAACAACATTCATTGCATTGTTGAGCAGAAAAATTTTTCTAACATATGAAGTAATGGATTACTAATATCCTTCAAAATTATTCAGACTGAGTGATCGTGCTGTGTTACGCAATAAGGGCAAGGAGGGCGAAGGCGTTCATTAAAGTAAATGATAAATGATTTATTTTCTGTAAGTTGCTTTGTACAAACACTTACACGTCAATGAAGTATATTTTTTTAAGCTAGATGAGGTCGGCGTTTCTATCTGACTATTCTGAGAAGAAAGGCCGAAACAAACTCAGACAGAGGTCACAGTCTCTTTTAAAGTCCAGACAAAATCTTGGTCAGATCGTTTGAAGACCATGTAGATTGATTGGTGCCTGAAATGGTCTTTTGAGGAAAGAACCACACAGATTGAGCGGACCTGACTTGAGGAGCTCAACGATTTGACGAACAATACCAAAGAAAGGTCATTAAAGTTGACGTCATTGTAAAAATCGAGGATTAGATAGCCACTAGTCTTACGACTAAAGACATGTTTGAGAGAGGTCTACACCCAGCTTCAACAGCCTTCAATTTTTAAAAGGATTCTTACATGGTGATATAAAAAAAAAACACTTCATACACCCAAGTTGACAAACCTCAGAGAAATTGACCAAAAAATCAAATCCGTTACCAGAATTATCGAACACTTTAGAAAGGTACCGTAAAACGCTGCAACTTTGCCAACTACGCCCAAGTTTGCCTATTTTGTTTCAATTGCGATATTTCGCGTTTGCTTAGTTTTTTCTTATTTTCTACCATTTGGTAGTGATTTTACATTATTAGGGCAACAGATTTTTCATTTTTTGTAATGGTAGCTTCATTGTTACTCTGTCAGTTGTGCGACAAACACCGGTGCGCGTAGGTGAAAATTTTTAGTGTCGTGTAACTTTTGAAGTTTTAGCTAAAGTAAAGGTGTTTTCGTGCAGCTATAACATCCCAGGGTAAGAACATACTATCTACTTTCCATATTGCTTGATATTTTTATTAAAAGGACACGATTTCATTATTATATTGCATCGCTTCATTCTTCAGATATAACATTCACAACGTAGTTCCTCTACCCTACAAGGCAACTTCGCACTCTTTTAAAATTACCCCCGTATTTTTTTTTTTTTTTTAAGTAGGTCACGCAGTTCTGTCAAACTTCATTCTTTTTCCGTGCGAGGCAACGAAAACACGTGTTCTCTGTCAACAGTTCCCGTCTTGAAAACTAACGGTTTCATTATTCTATTTGAGTTGTTTTTCTTTCCGTTTTCAAGTGTTAACTATGCCTAAACGCAATATTAAAGATAAAATTGAGCGTTATAATAAAAAGATTCGTAAACTTGAAGAAAAAGAACGACAACAATGTCGTCGTATGGCGCGAGTGTTAGAATTTTCGGATTCCGACGAGGATTTTGATAACGCCGCCGCCGTTGACTGTAAGTACCTACCTATTTTAACTATTTTTAATGAACAAATGCTAAAACGTTATGTCTATAGTGCCAAGTGATACATAAACTCTTTGTTGCCTTGATTCGAAATCGAACGTGGCAAGCCTGGGGGTTGGCCGTGAGTCAACACGAAGGCATAAAGCAAAATATTAGTCTGTCTTACATGAGATAGCTAAACATTTTTGCGAAACAAGACAAAAGCCTGGGGTCTATCCGAGAGATAGAACGAAGGTATATTAGTTTTGTCAAAGTATTGGCATACTCAAATAAATTATTTTATTGTGGTAGATGCTGATAAAGTCGACCCGGATGAGTCGGCTACTCCACAACTAACTGAAGTTCCTGAGATACCAGTTCCTGGTCCAGGATTACCAGAAACGACGGACATAGCTCCGGTCGAACATGAGCTCGACCCCGAAATCCTGTCAGCACTTGGGGAGCCTTCTGACGATACTCCTGAATTTGGAGAACATATCCATGAAAATTTAGCACAAAGATGGCAACCGATTTTAAAAAGGGGACTTCCGAAGGAAGTCAAGGACAAGTTATTAAAAGAATATCTTGTTCCTTCCAACTGCCCACTTTTGCAAGCACCAAATCTTAACGCTGAAATTTCGGCAGCCATAACGGATATGGCCAGAAACCGCGACAAGAAGATTGAACTATCACAACAACTTCTTGGTGCTGGTATCACAGCCGTAAACAGGGCGATGACTCTTCTCATGACAGGCGACGAAAAAATTCAGGCAATTAAAATGCTAAGTGACAGTTGTCGCATCTTATCCCATCTTCACCATACGGATACTCAAGCATACGTATCAAAATGGTTACACCTGGATTAGAAAAATCATTCCTAAACGTTATCAAAGATAACGAAAGAGATAGTACACTGTTCGGATTAAAACTATCCGAAAAAATTAAAGCTTCAAAAGCTATAGAAAGGCAAGGCCTGCAAATAAAGAAAACTCCTGTGCCTCAAAAACCCCCACTCACCGTTCAGTCGGCAGTCAGTAGACCTCGCTACCAGGAAAACTGGCCAGGTCCTTCGCGTTACCAGTCGAACAGGGGGGGCGCGGAGGCCAGAGGAGACCAGCCCCTGCACGCAAGGCACAGCCAGCGGCACAAACCAGTTATTCGAACACGAACAAGACGCGTGCTCAACTTCAACGGTAGACCAGGTACATGCTGGACGAATACATTATTTTTATACTCACTGGCTTAACATAACGTCTAATGATACCGTTCTCGAATGGATCCGTAATGGTTTTTCTATACCCTTTTCTATAACTCCGGTACAAACAATGCTACCTCATAATTGTCTTTCACAGACAGAAAAAGAGGACATGAATTTGGCCATCAAAAAGTTACTCGATTTAGGCGCGATATCATTATGCTCACCGACTAAGGATCAATTTATATCAAAAATATTCCTTACTACCAAACCAAACGGTGAAAAGCGCTTTATTTTGAATTTAAAGCCACTAAACGAGTTCATATCCAAGTTCCATTTTAAAATGGAAGATTACAGAACCGCTTCTAAATTAATTCCTCATAATGGATTCATGGCCAACATAGATTTGAAAGAAGCATACCTTTTAATTCCTATAGCAAAACATCACCGGAAATACTTACGTTTTTATTTTGAGGACGATAACGGACAAAAGCTTCTGTATGAATTTAACGCGATGCCGTATGGTTTATCTATTGCTCCAAGAACATTTACCAAGATTATGAAAGAGGTTGTCTCCCATCTTAGGAGCCAGGGATTCATTTCAGTCCAATACCTTGACGACATACTATGTATAGGGAATAATTATTCTGAATTTCGTGATAACGTCACAGAAACTTTGAAATTATTAGAATCTCTTGGTTTTGTAATCAACTACAATAAGAGTTCATTGGAACCAAAACAGAATTGCAAATTCTTAGGTTTTATATATGATTCAAAAAATTTAATAATGTCCTTGCCAGATGAAAAACGCGATCGTATTGCTAAGTTAATTGACAAATTTACACTTCTGCCACGCTGCACTATAAGAGAATTTGCTCAACTAATTGGGGTTCTTACCGCTGCTTGCCCCGCAGCAAAATATGGATGGATTTACACAAAAATTTTAGAACGTCAAAAATTTTTAGCTTTGAAAATAAACAATAGCTTTGAAACAAAAATTAAATTACCAAGTATAATTTTAGAAGATCTGAATTGGTGGTCAAAAAATATTTCTATAACGTCCAACTCCATAAGAGCTCAAGAATTCACATTAGAAATATTTACCGATGCGTCTAGGACAGGCTGGGGTGCCTGTTGTAATAATAAACGCATAAATGGCGCCTGGAAAAATTCTGAATTAAAGTTTCATATTAATTATCTAGAACTCTTAGCGGTATTTTTAGCTTTAAAATGGTTTGCTCGCAATTTTTCTGATTGTGTTATATTATTACGTATTGATAATACGACAGCCATTAGCTACATCAATCGAATGGGCGGAATACAATTTCCTCATTTAAACGATTTATCTCGGTCTATTTGGCAATGGTGCGAGAAGCGAAAAATCTGGTTATTTGCATCTTACATTAACACACACGATAATGTTATAGCCGATGAACAATCTCGAAAAATTAATACAGATACAGAATGGGAATTATTAAACGAAGCATTCCAATTGATAACGTATAAACTAGGTAAGCCAGATTTAGATTTATTCGCCTCTCGCACCAATGCAAAATGCGAGCGATATGTGTCTTGGCGACCAGACCCTGATGCCATCACCGTCGACGCATTTACTATTAGCTGGCGTGATACTTTCTTTTATGCTTTTCCGCCGTTTTCTTTAATATTAAAATGCTTACAAAAGATTGTTTTAGACAAAGCCGAAGGAATCCTTGTATTTCCTTTATGGCCAACACAAGCTTGGTATCCCCAGTTAAAAAGTATGCTTGTTTCAGAAATTATTATTCTAGAGGCAAACAAAGATCTTTTATCTTCCCGTTTCAGAGCTCACCATCCACTTTACAAGTCGCTTACCCTGGGTGCCGCGGTGCTCTCCGGCTTGCGTTCACACAACGAGGAACGCCCTCAACCGCTCTCGACCTAATGTTAGCCTCTTTATCTAAAATACTGTACACCAATATAATGTCACCTTTAAACTATGGTGGAAATTCTGTATAGTGAATAATATTAGTATGTTTGAGCCGTCAATTCCAAGGGTCATTACCTTCTTGTCTGATCTATTTGATAAGGGAGCATCTTACGGTTCCCTAAATAGCCATCGCTCTGCCCTATCGCTACTTCTAGGAAGTAGTGTAGGAACAGACGACTGCATCAAAAGATTACTGAAAGGAGTGTACAAGTTGCGACCGTGTGTACCTAAATACACGAGCACTTGGAATCCCCAAATGGTACTCGACTATATTTCTAATTGGTTCCCAAATAGGAGCCTATCAATCGAAAAGATTACAAAAAAACTGGCTATTTTATTAGCTATTTGCACAGCTCACAGAGTCCAAACGTTCTCATTAATAAAGACCTCAAACATAAAAATAAATTCTGGAGGCATTGATATAGTCATAACTGACATAGTAAAAACATCGGCCCCGGGTCGAGATCAACCAATCTTGTTTCTACCATACTTTGTAGACAAACCAAGCATTTGCCCAGCTACGTTATTAGAAGATTACCTTCAAATGACTAACGAAATTAGACCCGAGAACGTACCTAATTTATTCCTAACGTTTAAACGGCCCTATAGAGGCGCTACGGCGCAGTCAATCAGCCGTTGGATAAAACAAGTATTATGTGAGAGCGGCGTGGACGTGGCGACGTTCAGCGCGCACAGCACGCGCCACGCCGCCACGTCCACGGCGCGCCGCGCTGGCTTGTCCGTAGACGCCATCCGGAAGGCGGCTGGCTGGACAGCAGCATCTCAAACATTCGCCAAATATTATTGTCGGCCCATCCGCGAGGAAAATTCCTTTGCAAATTCGGTTTGTTTTCCGCCAAATACAAATTAAATAAGACTGATTAATACTCGTACTTTAATCATTATAAATTAAGATTGTATGTATTAACCTAAATAGATACCTAATTAGTTAATCGGTGGACTTTACAGCAATAGTTAAAATATTGTAAATTGAAATTTTCAATATATTATTAGATTAGATTAATTATATTGCTTGTTAATAAAAACCTCAGTTTAATAAACAAGAATTTATAAATACGAGTATTATTATTGAATTCTAAAAACAGCTAAAACTTCATCTCTAAACATCTACGTTGTGAATGTTATATCTGAAGAATGAAGCGATGCAATATAATATAAGATCAAACGAACTTCGGCAAGTGAAGTTCGATCGATATTATATTAATCGCTTCATTCGAAGATATAATCACCCACCCACCCTACTTGCCCATAATGAAGTTTTTGCTGATTCACTTACTCTAAAAAGAATGAAGTTTGACAGAACTGCGTGACCTACTTAAAAAAAAAAAAAAAATAGGGGGTAATTTTAAAAGAGTGCGAAGTTGCCTTGTAGGGTAGAGGAACTACGTTGTGAATGTTATATCTTCGAATGAAGCGATTAATATAATATCGATCGAACTTCACTTGCCGAAGTTCGTTTGATCTTATAAAATAACTTAGTAGGCAATGTTGTGCACTGTTTCGGAAACTTGAGTGACACAACTTTGCCTGGGTCTAGGGTTGTCACTAGTCTGATTTTGATATTGATATATTTTTACTATACATATAAATGTCATATTTGCATGAAATTTTCACAGCTTGGAACCCGGTTATATAACCGGGTAAAATATAGTAAAACGAAGGGAATTTAGTGGATGCAAGCTCTTGAGTTTCGAATCGAAACTCAAGAGCTTCCATGCACTAAACTCCCTTCGTTTTACGATATTTTAATTTTATTGCATACATTGTTAATGTTCCGAAATCGGGCGAGACACAGGTATCACCTAGGAGTTAGAGCTTCAATTGAAAATGTTAAATGTATTTTTTATGTCAATAGAACATTCTTATTTTTATTTCGACAGTTATGTTTTCAATCGCCTGTAAGGGTGAGGCAGAGGTGTATCTCTGCCTGACCCTTCAGTGATTACAGGCATGATTTTGTATTTAAGTAAGTCTTAACTTTGTTGCAGTTATATGCAAAAATGCCAAATAATACACAACGAAGCAGGAGAAAACCAGGAGCTCGTAGTTATGCCGATTACTCCGTAGAAATATTAGAAGTTGCTGCAGATCTCGTACGAAAAGAAGTCATTTCGTCATACGAAGCGGAAAAGAAATTTGGGATCCCGCGTCAGACCATTTTTAATAAATCAAAAAACATGCATAACGAACCATTTGGTCGACCTACAGAGTTGACAACTGAGGAAGAAGCCCACATCGTAAAAGCCAGCATTGCTAAAAAGCAATACATTTGTGATTTTTACTCATAAGTAGCAATTTGTTTTATTTTTTTACAAAGTGAATAAAAGTTTAAGAAAATAATCCGTATTTTTTTGGGACAACCCTAGAGTCAACGACATTTTTGTATGAAAAGTTTCTGGTACCTGCTACAACATTGCCTATTAGCCGTAAAAAAATATATATTACCGTCATGGCAATAATCTAACTGCTGGGGTCAAGCACGGTGTCTCATGTACACGGAAAAAAAAATACAAAAAAGATCAACAATATATTTATTGAGATATCCTTCTAGGCAAAGTTGTGTCTTTTACCTACAACTTTGCCTACGACTTTGAGTGCTTGTAATTCTGAATGACGGCATGATTTAAATATATTTGGGTTCTACCTGGCAAGGCATAAGGTCTGTTTTCCATCTGCAAGTCTTTAGAAGCCGTAATAATAAATAGGTTCAGAGATACGAACAAAAAACGTCAAAATCCAGGCAAAGTTACAGCATTTTACGGTATAAAGAATGCAACCGTGAACTTGCGTCACTTGCATTCGAATACCTGCGCGTGAGCATCATAAACAAATTAATGCTATAAATCAGTCCCTACCTTGTAGGTACCACAGCCGAAATAGGTATATGCAAATGAGCCGGATTATCTTGTTCAGAGAGTAAAACTGCCAAAGCGCGAGCTTATAATGTTTAAAACGAATGAAGTGCCTAATCTAAACGATTCTTGATGGATTTTTAAATTCAATCTATAGGTACTATAAAATAATACACATAATGAAGCTGACGAGTTTATGTTTGTTTGTTTGTTTGAATGCGCTAATCTCTATCGCAACTACCAGTAGGATTTGAAATATTCTTATTGCATTTGATAGCCTAATTCTTTACGAAGGCAACACAATTAACAATTTAACACACGCTTTTTTTTGGGTGGGAAATCATCAAATGACCCCTCCCGCTCTGGGTGGAGCGGAAGGGAGTGTCAGACTCTTACTGACTAAAACCCACCCGTGTTCCTTCAGTTGCCTATCTCTTTCGAACAACCCGCGACCCTGGCGGGCATCGGCCCTAGCGGACCCCGTTAGTTGGTGCTTTTTTTTTTTTTTTTGCGGATGGGAAATCATCAAATGACTCCTCCCGCTCTGGGTGGAGCGGAAGGGAGTGTCAGACTCTTACTGACTAAAACCCACCCGTGTTCCTTCCTTAGCCCTTTCTGTTCCGGGCCAGCGGTAACCCTTTCGGACAATCCCGCTGACCCGGCAGGCTTCGGCCCTAAGGGGCCCCTCCCCGATGCTGACATCTCTTTGAGGCGCGCGTGGAACACGTACGCGCCGTCCGGCACGGGCCTGGTCCTGATCGGGCGGTGAGCCACCCATTACTCTCCGCCCGCAGGCCGCCTACGGTGGCCGGGAGTCGTCACGCGGCTCCCGACGCCCGGAGCGTCTCCCGCGGCGGTTGGGACGGGAGGCTCTCTCCCTGAGCCGTCCCGCCACCTCCTTCGCTAGCATGACTGCTTCGCAGAAGGAGGTGACTGCCTCCCACTCCCTCTCGCCCCGGACCATGGCTTGCACCAGGGCCGGACGCGAGAGGTCGCCGTCGCTGCCAATCGCCTCTACGAGGACACGGCGGTGCTCCGCCCAAGCGGGGCAGACCTCCACCGTGTCCTCTGGGCGATGTCAGTTGGTGCTGACATCTCCTTGAGGCGCGCGTGGAACACAACGCGCCGTCGACCCGGCCGGTCGGACACGCTATGACCCTTAAGAGCCGATCGAAAAGAAAAAAAATCAGAAAGAACGCTAAGCGAACTGCTATGCGATATGATGAGGTGGGTCGGTGGGTGGCAAGAAATTTCACACGGACAAAGTCGCGGGCGGAAGCTAGTAATACAGAGTGATTGGACGATGGGTGCAAAGCTTTAAGGCGAAGATAGTACCTACATACAATTTAGAACCATTTAAGTAAGCCATGGTTTTTATGCCACAGAGGCCTAAAATATGTTTTGCTAGATTGCTTACATATTATTTTAATTAAATTACATAAAAATGAATTCATTTATCATTCAATTTGGCCATAAAAAAGCAGTTTACATAAAATTTTGGGAATTTTCGAAAAAAACAAAGAATAGATTTAAAAAAATTGGTACCTAAGACTTCGTCTAAGACAATAACCATGGCTCAAATGGTTTCAAATTGTCCGTACTATCACCAAACTTCCAATCACCCTGTATAATAAAACTGTAGAGTTAGTATGTTTGTGTTTTGTTTGATGTCCATGAGGAAGCTTAGTTATGGTGGGTGGCTATTTAACATCTCGCTATGACAGGAGCATATTGGCACAAGAAAAGGGAATCCTAGTCCAGGAGTACCTACCTACGTGAAATCGGGCTTCGGCTGCTCGGTGTGGAACCTAAGATAGAAACACGCTTACGTACGATACAACTACATAACGAAAGCAAAGCTCATAGAAATCTCTATTCCTGGACAGCACGTTTCGCCGAAAAATTTGTTGATAGAAAACATTGTTTGTAGATATCTCGGTCCATAGGAAGCACTGTTGACAGAGATCTCTGTTCATAGATAGCACTTTTTGTCTGTGTGGTGCCGGACTTAAAGAATAGCACCAACCCATACTTCCCGTGGGTGTCGTAAAAGGCGACTAAGGGAGACCGGAGAATGGGCAGCAGCGTTCTCTATGCATTACACCATCATACCATGGCATACTGCGATCGCCAACCCGCCTGCCAAGCGTGGCGATTATGGCAAACCCCCCCCCCCCCCCCCAAATTGGGGGAGGCCTATGTCCAGCAGTGGACGCCTTTCGGCTGAAATGATGATGATGACTTTTTGCCGTAACTTTTGTTCATAGAAACCACTGTTTCAAGATACCTTGGTTGCTGTCTAGGAATACAGATTTCTATGAGCGTTGCTTTCTGTATGTAGGTAGTCGTATCGTACAAGCGCGTTTCTATCTTAGGTCACACTCGCGGCCGCTGTGGATGATGATGTGACCCTTAGGAGCTGAACAAAAAAGCCGATATATAGGCATATTCACTCACACACACTCAAGATAGTGTCCGTCGCGGCTATGCCTGTCCTTCCCCCGCGCTCGTAAGCCTTCCCTGTATATTTTAATATATTGTGTACCTAACTTACGACTTCCTCGTGAACAAAGTCGCGGGCAGAAGCTAATATTACTGATAATCTGACAGTTAAGCTCAAGGATTACTGTAATCTGACAGTTCATTAAAGTTTGTTCTTAATTTTTTGGATAACGGAAAGTGAATATGGGATAACAGGTTTTGTTCAATTTGCAACAAGACTGTTTCCATTTGTATGATAATTATGATGCTAAGCAGCGGGAGAATCCTCAATTTGCAGGTGGGTTGGCTGTTTATCCTTTCATTTTATACGTATTTCTTTTTTCTGAATTGCAAAATAAGTAGGTACCTATGTCATACATAACAACACTCAAAAAATTGTAATAAGTAATTCGTATAGCAGTAAAACTACTGCCGATCTAATCCGTTAAGAGGGCGCCGACTAAACGCCGACCGCCTAGAGGCGCCCTCATCGTTTGTTTGGTTATTTCTTTTATTTTAGAACGAAAATGAAGAAAAAAAACACGTTAAGATGTACTCCACAGGATTATATGTTAATATTATTATAAACGGTAGTTTTACATTGTTTAGTTTTATTATAATCACTTAAACGGAAAATAGTGGCCTTATATCCGTATTTTCATTCTAAAATAAAAGAAATAACCAAACAAACGATGAGGGCGCCACTAGGCGGTCGGCGTAGCCTTAAAATCGCAACCAGCGGGGTATTGTGTAACACACTATCAATATCATATCAGTAGCAATGGGTTTCATTTTGACAGTTCAACAACATTCATTGCGGTATTCACGTTGTTGAGCAGACACTTCAGGCTTCAGACATAACGGTAGCAAAGAACCACGATTCGACGACCCACCAACCCACTTCAACGCTTCATTTTTTGGTAAAAAACACTTGAAAATAAAACAAAAAGGTCACTTATAATACATAATATAATTAAAAGATCTTGTCTCAATATCATTTACATACGTAAAAACTTCTCATACTATTTACATCTCAATTCACAACTCATTTACAATAGTAATAAATCACAAAAAAATATAAAAAAAACAATCTGAAATAAAGGGGACAGTACAAAATCTCCTCATTTACAAAGAACCTCATTTGATCATATACTACATACAATGTACATTATTTACATTCAATACTGCATTTTGAGTCATAGTCGTAGTCACTGGATTCCTTCTCTGTGCAAGGATTTTTGGAGACACATTGGGCCTAAAACTACAAACATATTATGTGTTTCTAAATTATGTACATCTTTATTACATTGATAAATTAAATCATTAACGCATCAGCCATTGTAGGTCCACTTATGTATAGAAAAAAAAATCGTTTTACAACCCTTTTTTTTTTTTTTTTTTGTGGATGGGAAATCATCAAATGACTCCTCCCGCTCTGGGTGGAGCGGAAGGGAGTGTCAGACTCTTACTGACTAAAACCCACCCGTGTTCCTTCCTTAGCCCTTTATGTTCCGGGGTAGCGGTAACCCTTTCGGTTTTACAACCCTGAGGTTGAATTTCACTTGCAGATCGTAAAACGACGAGAAGGACAACTCCGGTAATCAAAAGTGTTCAAAATCTAGTCGCAATCTCATCACAAACTTGTCAAAAATGTTGCGAAATTAGAGATATTTTTGACAGATTGAGACTGAGATCAGACTATGATCGTTCTTAAAATTACGTGAATTGTCCTTATGGTCTGTATTGGCTGCACGTGGCTGTACAAGAATCTTTTGGCATAATCAGCTCGTAATGGAACCACGAATATAGATACACCTAGATAACGCAAGAGCAACTACTTCGTGTGCCAAAAATCGCACCAGCTTACGTACAAAAATCGTAAGCCGCCACTTTCGCGCTCAGTCCTGAGTACTGCTGGCTGGGTGAGCTTAAGCGCTGTCTCTAGGCCCCGGCGGTAGGGCGAGGCGGGTGCCGCACGCGGCAGCGTCTTTGAATCGATTTGATTTTCCCATCACTAAATAGTGCTTGTGACGTCATAGTAGACAGTCAAAAAATGGCACGCTTGGTTTTCATACAGATCGTGATACTTGCGTTATATAAGTCTATCTATATCTGTGGTTCCCACTGCTAGAACTCAGGCCCTATCTCTGTGAGAGGGGATCTTTTGCCACGTGGCCAAAATCGGAACTAACGCCACCATATTGGTTTTTCAATACATTTCACAAAACAATAAACTTGCACAAATGTTTACCAACAGCACCACCCTGTGAACGTCATTCGATCGCCAAAAGATTCTTGTAGCAGTATATTTGTCTATGTGGCAGATATTTTCAACCTTAGGCGAATATCACTCTACCACGCGCCACGCTCCGCTGCCTGAGACGCGCCTCCGCGCGATTTCTACAAATTGAATAAAAAACGCGTTTCCGCGCTGGGCATTTGGCTCCGTATCCGTTGTAGTGTGAGATCCGCCTTAAAGACGTTTAAATTCATTGAGAATTGTTTTGTTGAAAAGTAATTACGAGGACGGCCATGCAGTCAACCGCACCCCTAAAATAACAGTTTGACTTTAACAGCACCTTTATTCAGGTAGCAGTAACGGCTGTTTTCGCAGTTCAATTATTACATCTCACATGCCGTTTGACAATACACCAACAAAATGTATTAAATTATGGATCTCCACAAAATCTACCAGCTAACTACTCTCATATAAATTATATAAAAACAATAATTCATACCATACATTGTGCTTAAGTTTTGAGATCATAGTCAATCTTAGACCCAGTAATGTCGCTCCATAAATTCTAAATAGGAATAAGATCTATGGACCCATGTGCGAAAGACAGGAATTTTGGTTACAGACAAAAACGAGGCGCCGGAGCAAATACTTGTGTGATGAAATTGAATAATACACTTTATAATCAGTGTTTAAAGTGCAAAGTTGTACTTACATCGCAAGAGACTTCTAACGTTTCCTAGGGCGTCTTTAAGTGCGTTTTTGTTTGCACTTTAAGACTCTCGTTATAAGGTTTATTATCCAATGTGCGCTTTTGTAATTACTAACGTACCGATATTATAGAGACGTCCAAATCAAGGCATCACGATAAAACAGAGAAGTAAAAAGTATGGAAATATATGAAGACGCTTTTAAATTTCCGCCCACGATAACGTTGTAACGAGCAAGTATTTCCATAGATTTATAGACGCTGGACATTATAAAAGTGCACAATGCCACAAACAAATATCTGCTCTGCACTTCTAAGACTGCACAGAGCCTATGGTCTTCAGTTAGCCTATGGCGTAGCATAGGATACACATATACTGGCAATTCTAGTAATTGAGTGGATCAAGGCGGACTTTTTAAACCAACCTTACACCCTTCTTAAATTTTTCTGCAATTTGCAGGTCAGTATTGGTTGTATGTTGATCAAAATATGATCCAAAACCGTAACAAAATTAAAATCATTAATACAACTCTCACATATTTCATTCGTACTTTGATCAACATACAACCTGGCTTCGGAAAGCACGTTAAGCCGTTGCTCCCGGCTGTCATTCGTGGATCTTTGACAGTCGTTACGGGTAGTCAGAAGTCCGAAAGTCTGACAACCAGTCTTTTACCAAGGGGTATCGTATTACCCAGTAACTGGGTTGTGGAGGTCAGATAGGCATTCGCTCCATGTAAAATACTGGTATTCAGCTGCATCCGGTTAGACTGGAAGCCGAACTGGCTTGGCAGATGATGATACAACCTGACTTGCAAATTACAATTTAAGAAAATTTAAATGACATGGGCTATATTAGCGCATCCACCATAGGACCAGTATTTTGAACGTCGAGCGCGCGTTACCTGTTCTGATAGATTTAAGAGCGTTTACGCCGTACGGCATTTCATACAAACTTCCAAGCCCTTATTTTTCGAAATGAATGAACCGATTTTAATGAAACTTCACACGCATAAGCAGGGAAACAAAGGTCTAAAATGTTAGTAGAGAACATTTTCGAAAAATAGTGTAACAGCCAAATTAGACCGATTATAAATGTTCCATAGAAACAGAGATTTCCAGTTATCTTTTTTTTAATAAGACATTTCGAAAATTTTCTCTACTAACTTTTTACACCTTTGTATCCCGCTTGTGCGTATGAAGTTTCATTAAAATCGGATAATGGATTTCGAAAAACAAGGGCTTAAAAGTTTGTATGAAATGCCGTACGGCGTAAACGCTCTTAGGCTGAGTTGCATCATCTGACTTTAACCGTAACTTTAACCATAACCGGTGATTTTTGTATGCAGTTTGACAGACTTTTGACGTTTGTTAAAGTTAAAGTAAGATGATGCAACCCAGGCTTAATGATTTATCAACAGCCAATCGCAGCAGTTTCACATTAATTTTGCGACAATTTTCGTTCGAGAGACTGTCCCTTCGTGACGTGAATGCGATAACCCTTGCAAGACGCATGAGTGCTGCCCATGCTACGCAACAGCTAAGTTCAACAATCTATTGCTTTTTAGAGTGCATTAAACAAAAAAAAAAAAAAAAATTATACAATTTCATGTGTGCCACAGTCAACCAATAGGAAAATTGATTTAAAATTACAGATGTATGTGCTTGGAATAAATTAAACAAATAAAATAAACTTCAGATTTTTGTAGACATTTTAAATACATACACGGTCTGATCAGTTGTTTGGGTGTAAAAACAAATTTATTTTTTACACAATCATGTCAATTGTTTTTCCGTGGTTGTCATGTAGAGATTTGATTGGTTCACAAGTAATTTAAACTCAATGTGTGAGCAATAGTTCATTGTCCGATTTAGAACTTTTGACGCCAAGTGCGATGCCTCGCGAGTTTCGCCTACGAAATTGAAAAGGTCATTCTCGCCTCGAGCGAAAAACTCTCATCGTATAAATGAGTCTTTATTCATCAAAATGCAACTGAATCGAGAGATTAAAAAAACCGGCCAAGTGCGAGTCGGACTCGCACACGAAGGGTTTCGTACCACAAGGCATAAAACGCCGAAAAAAACGTTTCTTTTATACCCCTTTTAATTTTAACTTTATTTTATTTTTATTATTTGTTGTTATAGCGGCAACAGAAACACATCATCATTGAAAATTTCAACTGTCTAGCTATCACGGTTGAGATACAGCCTGGTGACAGACAGACAGACGGACAGAGGAGTCTTAGTAAAAGGGTCCCGTTTTTACCCTTTGGGAACGGAACCCTAAACAGAAACAATTACATTCGTATTTTCTGTCTTCTTTATTTTCTTTCTCGAGATTAATTGGATATTTACGAGCCCTTAATCGGTAGAATGCCGTAATCACAGGAACAATTAAAACATTGTGCCATTGTGTCTCGCGTGGATCCACGTTCCGGCGATACGAAGGGTTGAAAGTGTTATCATCGTCATTGGCATCGAAAGTTCAGTTCTATATTATGCTTTCTACACACCTACGAACGTGACTCGCTCATGTGGATCACATTACCAAAAGTTTATTGGCAAATGCCAATGAACGTCCATAGACTCGGCTTGTATAGAACGAGTAGTAATACTGAGTGCATTACTACTGGTCCTGATTCTGTAGTGAACGACAATTAACTTGAAATAATGCTATCTGTTACTTGCAGATGATTAAGAAAGAGGCGGTTCTGCCAAATTAACCTTTTAACCGCTTGTGTCGCAATGCGACACATATTTCCGTGCCCCTACTGCTCGTGTCGTATTTCTGCGACAGAAAACATGCATGGTTTTTTTCGTTCTATTCAACGATTGCTCCTCCTTATTTATTGTAGGTATTATTTTTTCGATTCAGGTATTCAGCTGCATCCGGTTTGACTGGAAGCCGACCCCAACCAGGTTGGGAAAAGGCTAGGCAGATGATAGTGATTATTTTATCGATTTGTAGCCGCGCGCTAGGGGCACGGTAATTGATATTTAGCCAAGCGCTTAAAAGGTTAAAGAATAGTTGAGTAGAAATAATTAAAAGATGTACTAAAACTTCCTATGTCACCAAAGAAGTGGAAAGGAGAAGGGAATGAGACCGCATTCCAAAACAATCGTTGACGCTACTCATTCCCAGCTAAGGAAATAGCTGGCAGTAATTAAAATCCTTCACGACTATGTGATCACTGACGACGATCACGACACTCAGCATTGAGGATTGCGACTGTAAACCAGATCAAAATCCAATGTCTGTTTCCCACTTGAACCGCTAGAAAAAGATAGCAATACTCTCAATGTACTCAGTACACAACTCTCACAAATTGACATGACATGTACCGTCGCCCCACTCCTGCGCAGCTGCACATCCGTTTCCGGCCATGTTTGAGCACACCACACTCTAGCGATTGCACTAGTAACACGAACACTCTGTCTTGTCTATGCGCTAGCGTAGTCTATGACGCCCGCCGTTTTAACGTTATCTTGCCGCGGGCTAACTGTGATATGTATATCCGTACCCGTTCTAGGTTGGTTTTCTTTACCCATATCTGGAACAAGGAAATAAATTATTAAAAGAAAGAAAGAATTTACGTTTATTTGCGGCAAACATGACGCAAAAAAATAAAAAAAACATAATAACAATTTGGGAGAAAGTATGCGTCACATCTACGCAAAACGGCCATCGCTCAGCATAATGCTAAGACCCTATACGACACAGAGCCCCAGCGCTGGTTATTATTATACAATATGTAACATAATTAACGCAAGACCTCATACACCCCAATTAGAGTATTGAGTTAAAAGCATAATACAATGACCAAAATTTTTTTTTTAAAGGTAATAATTATTTTTAAGTAAATCATGTTGATCATAGCATTACTTTAATAATTAACGCAAGACCTCATACACCCCAATTAGAGTATTGAGTTAAAAGCATAATACAATGACCAAAAATTTTTTTTTAAAGGTAATAATTATTTTTAAGTAAATCATGTTGATCATAGCATTACTTTATGCATTTAAAATTGAGTCTTATTGCTTTGAAATAAGAATTATTTTTCTTTGGCCCAATCTGCCGGCAGTATGGCAAAAAACACAATTTCTGAAAAAATTACCTATATCAAAAGTTACTGAAATCGATTCAGTAATCAATGATGAACAAACTACTTTCAGGTCTTGCGTTTATTCTGTTACACTTTGTATAACGTTAAGTATTCTAATTACGTTATGTTATTTTTTCTTTCCGTTAGCTTCGTTAGTATTTTTAGGGTTCCGTACCCAAAGGGTAAAAACGGGACCCTATTACTAAGACTTCGCTGTCTGTCCGTCTGTCTGTCTGTCTGTCACCAGGCTGTATCTCAAGAACCGCGATAGCTAGACAGTTAAAAATTTCACATATGATGTATTTCTGTTGCCGCTATAACAACAAATACTAAAAACAAAATAAAATAAATATTTAAGGCTGATTTTAGAGTCGCGCTGACCGCACGCTGACCATCGGCGCTGACAGCCGAAACGTATGAAACGCACGCGCTGATAGCTACGCGTTATTCTAAAACGCTTCCTAGAAGTTCATACGTTTCAGGCTATCAGCGCCGACGGTCAGCGTGCGGTCAGCGCGACTCTAAAATCAGCCTAAAGGGGCTCCCATACAACAAACGCGATTTTTTTGCCCTTTTTTGCTCGATATCAAAAATGGCAACAGGTAGGCACTTGAAATATTCACAAAATACTCAGTTGTATTTTATTTAATAATAAATAATAAAATTAAAATAAAATAAATATTTAAGGGGGGCTCCCATACCTACAACAAACATGTTTTTTTCGGCGTTTTTGCCTTGTGGTACGGAACCCTTCGTGTGCGAGTCCGACTCGTACTTGGCCAGTTTTTTCTTTCTTATAATGTTAATTCTCTTCAGTCTTATGGGACTAAAAGCACCCAATGTAAGCGTGTACCACGGCGGCCTTTTCCGCCTGATCACTTAAATTTTTTTTGCCATAAATCCTGCGGCGGCGCCAAGCCACGACCCTTTAGTTTTCTTCTATTAGGAAAACGATAACGCAATTAGTTGCAACTTGCAGCTTAGTGATGCATCATCTCCTTTTGTGAATTTTACTGACGAACTATTTGACCTTGGTGCGGGGCTTAGAGAGCGCTTCTATTTTTTGAGTGCAAGAAAAAATGAATTTAGTGGTGGTCAGGCGGGAGTGTCCGCGATAGTACAGTCAACAAGAAAGGTGAGTATGCGGGCTCGTCGGATATAGTTGAAGTTTAGTAAGAAACTGATGGATGTTCTCGAATAAAATTTTATTTTATTAATAGAAAATTAACAGCTTATTTATCAAATTCAATTTCAGTCGACAACATCCATCGGTTTCTTACTAAACTTCAACTATATCCGACGATCCTGCATACTTATTTCTTTTGTTGACTGTAAATATGAAGCGTCGTGGGGCCCTGGTGACTTGTATTACAGGCGTTGCTTGCAATGCCTATTTCCAGCACCAGTCTCTCACAAATCTAAACTTATCCTTAAGCGAGTTTTAAGCACTACTAATGTACATTTGTGAAGAGAAAATAAACTAAATAATAAAATAAAAAAATAGATTAATAAATTTTTGATTTTTTTAATATATATTTTATATTCTAATATTTAAAATTATAATTTATATGTATACAGGAAAAGTTTTTAACCAGTGCGCAAATTTTGACATAATAAACTTGAATATATTTTAATAAACACGTATTTTTTGTTTTGATATGTTTCAATAGTAAAAAATTAAGTTAACGCTTACGAGACTTGTTTACTCAGAAATTTATTTTATGGACGTCGCTTGCCAGTCCGTCGACCGGTCGCCCGATTCACGCCGCGCGTCGACCGGTCGCCTGACGCGCCAGCTGCTATCAGAAGTACTCACGCGCGCTCGCGGATTATTGACCCCAGTTTAGCGCTACAATTTTTTAAGTTTAGACTGTGTAAAGTTATTTGTAAACGTAATTTTTCGTAAATTCCAAATTATCCTTCATACTTTCATGGGCTTAGGACCATCAAAATGCAGAAAATAAATCATAATAAGTAAGAAAGTAATACGTTTTAGTCCATTCAAAATAAAACATTTAGGTATGATAGGTACTTAGACATGATACAATTTGCGTCAATGTCTAATCAAAGAGAACCTAAGACACTAAGATTGTTTATAATTTCTTCTTACCTCTACATTTTATTAATCACAATAATTTTAGGTATTGTTCGAAGTGACCTCCTTTTTCAAGGCATAAACGTGCACGTTTAAATAAGTAAGCATTTAGTTTGTTTAGGACACTAACACCACTTTTTACTTCATTGAAAGCGTTAATTATTTTTTCTTTCAAGTCATCTAGGCTCTGAGCCTCTTCTACATACACACGGCATTTCACTTGTATCATACACCTTGGTTTGCTGCTAAAATTATCCTCTCATTAGGGACCGTGGGATTGAGGATCCCTTCGGCTCGCATACGAGGTACGCTCTCCCTTTCGTATCTTCTTCGTGCTGCTCGTAAATTTTCATTGCTTAACAAATACACTCGTACCATTTCATAATACTCGCGGTGAGTAAAATGAGACATTGTCACTACGCTAGTCTAGTACGCGGCACGCGCGCAGGGACGGCAAAGGGACATCCGACCTCCGCTTCCGCAAGTGACGTACTGCATGTGCATGCGTTTTGTTTATCAAACGCCGGCGCCGCGCCGCATGCCCCCGCACCCCCGTCTCGTGCGCTGGGCATGGTCCAGCGGCCGGCGGCCTTCGCGTTTTCATTCATGCTCATTCATAGTATTACTATTAAATTATATCCATGTCTTGCTTATTTCAAATTGGGACAAAGTGGAAAAATGAAAAAAAAAAAGTCATAAACTAAAAATGGAAATGTGTTCTATTGCTTACACTGAGCCACCAAAAAAAATTTGCGCACTGGTTAAAAACTTTTTCTGTATAATGAAAGTATAAAAGAAATAATAAAAAATAAATAAAAAATCTAATAATAATAAACTTATTATTATTAGATTCGATGATTCAACTTATTATTATTAGATTCGATGATTTAGATTTAGGCTGATTTTAGAGTCGCGCTGACCGCACGCTGACCGTCGGCGCTGACAGCCTGAAACGTATGAACTTCTATGGAGCGTTTTAGAATAACGCGTAGCTATCAGCGCGTGCGTTTCATACGTTTCGGCTGTCAGCGCCGACGGTCAGCGTGCAGTCAGCGCGACTCTAAAATTAGCCTGAGAGTGATAGTGTGTTACGCAAATAAGGTTGCTGTTCAGCGGGATTGTCCGAAAGTCAGCGGGATTGTCCGAAAGGGTTACCGCTGGCCCGGAACATAAAGGGCTAAGGAAGGAACACGGGTGGGTTTTAGTCAGTAAGAGTCAGACACTCCCTTCCGCTCCACCCAGAGCGGGAGGAGTCATTTGATGATTTCCCATCCGTAAAAAAAAAAGCAGCGTAGTTCTGTCCGTTATGAAAGGTGTATTGCCAAGTGTGAACACAGGCACATGGAGCCTGTTCCCCGATTATCGTGATTAAAGTTGGCAACTTTAAATCGTCCGTTATCTGGTAACCACCAAGTACATTTCTAGCCACTCCACATATGTTGACCAGTTACCGGTTTTCAGATCAAAGTCTTTGATTTTTCCCACAGACATTGTAACGATTGTCCACGATTACACGACACAATTATTTAACTGTTCTGCACCGAACAATAGCGCTGATTCTGTTGTTCACAAACTAAACTAAATTTGAAAGAAAAGGATGCATGAGCATACTCATGCATCCTTTTCTTTCAATTTCATTAAGAAAAGGACAGAAGATAAACATTAGTTTAGTCCTGTCAAATTAAGATAAGTACTCCATAGACAACTTAGACGAGATTAAAAAATTGGCTGTTAAAAATACGTCAATTTACGTCAGGCGCTGACTAATTTGACAGGACTAAACTAATATTTATCTTCTGTCCTTTTCTTAATGAAATAGAAAGAAAAATATGCCTGAACTTAAATTAAGTTTAGTTTGTGAACAGAATCGGTGTTTATTTTTTTAATCCTCGTCGCCACTGCTAAATAAAAGACGTACGTTTGAACCGAACGTATAATGAACTGAAGGCACAGGCAGACAAATACATGACGGTTCGTTTATTCATAATTACCCACATATGCAACACCTGGCATGACAGAAGTATGATTCTTCCGGTATTGCAGATAGCCATGAGCGGCAGCGACAACCTACCAACAGATAAACCCTCTACTTCAAGCTAACTTGTATTTTTTATATACATTTGTTTTTGTGAGAAAATACACATTTTTCTTTCTTCCTGCTGATTTTATCAAAATGTATTTAAGGTCGACAAAGAACTTTTTTACTCTCATCGTGCTTTCACAGACCCCTCCGTGCCTCGGAAAGCACGTTAAGCCGTTGGTCCCAGCTGTCATTCCTAGATCTTTGTCGTCGTTACGGGTCGTCAGAAGCCCGAAAGTCTGACAACCAGCCTTACCAAGGGGTATCGTATTACCCAGTAACTGGGTTGTGGAGGTCAGATAGACAGCCGCTCCATGTAAAATACTGGTATTCAGCTGCATCCGGTTAGACTGGAAGCCGACCCCAACATAGTTGGGAAAAGACTAAGCAGATGATGATCCGTACTAGCTGTAGTCTATTAACAAGAAAAGATAACTAACCGCCTCGTCGGTGATGGCGTGTATGTGTCCGGGGAACTTGGGCATGTCTCGGCCTTCCACGGACACGCTCTGTCCCCGGTGGTACCAGCGACGCTCGTACAGTAGCTTGCCGTCTTCTACACGAGTTTCCGTCGTCTCTCCGCTGTCCCGAACTGGGGACTCACCTGTGGAAGAAACTTTTGACTTTAAATTTTTGATGTAATTCAGAAGAGTCTTAATAGAAAGCGAAGTCGGGTTCGCCGAACAAATGATCGCGAATTGGTGCGACGATCGATTTGTTTATGTTAAGACATTCGATATCTTCGTTTCAGATTAATTTATTACAATCCATAATTGGACCAGTGTCCAATATAATGTATCTAGTGTCTAACTGCGAAATAACACAGTAAGATTCTCCTATGAATAAAACAAATCCAAATAAATATGCTTCCATGTATGATGTTAGTTGTGTTTAAACACAATAACATCAAACAATCATATTACCAGACAATTGGCATGAGATTTAACAACAAATTCCTACCTATTCATTTCCTATTTACCTTTTAAAATCGAGGACAAACATAATAATAAAAACATTTATTCCAAAATACTCACAACTATTAGAATTCAAATGCTTTCTGGGCTGCGTGGAGTTATGCGCGGGCGCATGGTGTGACCGGGGTGGCGGGGAGTGTCGCGAGATGGCGCGTAAGTCGGCCTCAATGTCTCGCTCGTCCAGTTGGAACGTCAGCGTCGTCGCGAGGGGCTTCCGCCGCTTTTCCGGCGCCGGCGCAGGCTCGTTCGCGCGCCGCCGTAGGATGCGTTTCATTACTGGTTTAACCTGAGGATTATAAGTAGTTTTGTTATAACATAACTTTAAATACACCCACAACTCCTGTATAATTGTAGTTTGATGTAGAGAAAGCTGACTAGTTGGTTATTGCATAATGCGCCCCGCGGTTTTACCCGCATAAGTCTCTATCCCGTGGGAATATCGGGATAAAAAGTATCTCATGTCCTCATCCATGTCATGATCTAACCCATGTGCTATATTTTATCCAAATCCGTTCGACCGTTTTAGCGTGATACGAAAAATCAAATCTCAGAATAGAAAATACTCTTTATTATGTATACCATATACAGTATGTTAACTAACAGAGGGCGTTCCCGTTAACCCGCAATTGTATAGCATCCATACATGCTAAAAAAAATATTACCATTCGAAAATAAAATGTTTTTAAATTTTTTTATATTAAAATATTCAATAAAAATGGTAAAATTATACGTTAAAGAAACACTCTGTACACGCGTACTTGAAGGATAGCAATGTCGGAATTTATTTATGAATGACGGGCCGCGTGTGCGGCGATCTAATTGATGCTCCTAGCCCCGCCCCCTGCCTCCGAATGTCCACCTAATTTTATTCGGAACTAATCTCACGCGCTGACCGGACGTGCATTATTTTCGCATTGCAACATTTTACGTCATTCTTAAGTGAGAAATGCCGCGTTATCAATTCAGTGCTCAGGAGTATGTGAACATGGTGCTCATTTATGCTGAGTCTAACTATGATGGTGCACGTGCTCTGAGGATGTATGCTGAGAGGTACCCCAATGCACATCAACCGCGGAATTCTCGTGTTATTGTGAGTGCCCTAGTACGTATGCGAAATAATGAACCAGTAGTGCCGCGTCGTTCTGGTGGCCCTCGACCCGTGATCTCTGTGCGGCAGGAAGAGAACGTGCTAAGGCATTTTGAGGAGGAGCCCGGTTCAAGCACTAGAAGAGCGGGCCGCCTGTTAAACATGAGTCACGTCGCAGTGTTTAAAATTTTAAAGAAGAACAAGCAGCATCCGTACTCACTTCAAAAAGTACAAGGTCTGCTTGGTCCAGCTGACTTCGAGCGCCGGTTAACGTATTGCCAGTGGGCACTGCAGCGATGCGCGGAGGATCCCCACTTCATCGAAAACGTTATATGGTCAGACGAAAGCCTATTTACGCGCAATGGCATGTGGAATCGGCGTGTATGCCATCACTGGGCAGAAAGAGGCCATAATCCGCGTGCCACTCGGCCTTTAGCACATCAAATACGATGGTCACTAAATGTGTGGGCTGGGATAAAGGGAAACAAGATAATAGGACCTGTCTTCATCCCAGGGACTCTAAACCGTGTGAGGTATCTGGCTCTTCTTAACGGCACCGTCGCGCGCTACCTCGACAGGTTGCCGCTAGCCGAGCTCCGAAATGTGTGGTTTCAACACGACGGAGCACCCCCTCACATTTCAACAGAAGTGCGGTCGCGGTTAAACGAGTTGTTTGATAGCCGCTGGATCGGGAGGTACGGTCCCGAGGCGTGGCCACCACGGTCACCTGACTTAACGCCACTTGACTTTTTTTTTTGGGGTTGGGTCAAACAACTCGTTTATAAAAAAGAAAGCCACTCGCGGGAGGAGATGGAAATGCGAATCTGCACAGCATTCCGCATTATCAGGAACCGCATACGCGAGGACCCGCTTTTAATGCGACGAGTGCACCAAAATAACCGTCGGCGATTGCAACAATGTGTAGATAGAGGAGGTCAGCATATTGAGCAGTTTAAAATCTAGGTAAGTTTTTAAACATTATTTAAATGTATCATAATACCTAAAACATTAAAATAAAAAATAACACTAAACGACTGTGCACAAAATTAATAAGTTCAGAAGGCCCACTCTTTCCTAAAACTGCTTTTGTACTCAGGGAGTACCCCGTTCAACGAACGTGTTACTACTGTGACGTTACACGATTGCTATGAATAAACGCAAGTACTTAGGTATTACGAAGGCAACTGCATAAAGTAAAAGTATTTTTTGAATTTCTGTTATTAGAGAAAACATTCCCTTGCTAACGAGTAATACCGTCATTATCATTTAAATCCTAGCCTAAACTGTGGTTTAAATAAATGAAACTTTCTCCAAACTTACCGCACACTATTTTATTATACGGTACGGTACATTATTTCTTTAGATTAAATTAATTTTTCATATCACTGTAAACCTGTCGTACCACCGCGGTCTGAGTGGCTAGGTAAACAAATTCAAGTACTTGTTCCGTGAGTGGACCTTCTGTACTCATATCTGTTTATTTTGCGGCCACGAGCCCGCGAACGAGCGACGTGTATTCTGTATTTTAATTTTTTTAATGTTATTGAAACGCGGCTTAGGTAGGTAGGTACATGAATTTATGTTTTTTTAATTTACTACCTATGTTTATGAATAGGTCCTTCCAAGCCCAAGGTGCCTTAGTGACGCGTTCCTTTGTCAGCCGGGCATTTGAGACGGGTTGTTAAATGTTAGTGCTAAAACTAAACATACTTACATAAATGTTTAATTTTACTGATAACAGTCTTTGTAATTCAATAAGCCGCCTTTATTAAAGTCGCCGCTCGCCATTCAGCGCGGCGCGCGGCGCGGGCGCGGGGCGGGGCGGCCGGCTCGCTCGGCTTCGTGACCTCTCGGAGACGCTCGGCCGGCATCGTGCGCATTGCGTTTGGGCAATACTACTACGAATACTATTCCGCGCTACTATTTTGATTTTAAACAGGAGGTTTCGAATTTATTGACAATTAATTATTTTTTTGAATTCGGATTATTTTATGCTTATTTTTCTATGCTGATATTTTTATTTTAATCCATTAATGATATAGATTAACGAGTTTAAGGGAACGCCCTCTGTTATTTAACATACTGTATATTACAGACATAAATATAACTTTACAAACGGTGACACAATGGGCGGTCTTATCGCTAAGAGCGATCTTTTAAAGACAACCTTTGGATGGATTAAGAAGGGGAAGGAGAGACAAATACTGCAGGTAGTCTGTGGTGTACCAATTACACAATAAATAATGTATATTATACTTGATCTAAATAAATATATGTAATACTTAATAATAAACATGAAACAGGAGCAAAGAAAATATAATGATGATGTTTAAGGAGAGAGCAAGTGCTTTTTTAAAATCAAATCTTATTAATTTAGATTTAAAAAAATATGAAATGTGATTAACTTTCTGACATTGATTTTCAATAAAGATTGCCTTACCTCCATAGAATCTCCATTGAGTTCCATGCTGTGCCTCTCACTCTCAATCATTTTCCTCTTGTCCTCGAAGTCATTCAGCAAGTTTTCCCTCAACTCTATCTTCTTCTCTTCAAATTCTTTCGCCGCCGCTTTCTTCTCCGCTATGTACTCTCTTTCGACAACATCGTACATGTGTTCCCTGCGATTTTGGAATAGATTTGATGTTAGTTACAATTTTATAAAAGTTTTATTGTATAATTACTGGACATCTAACACTAGAGCTAGGCTAACTATAGTCCGCGCGGTACTAGCTGGCCGTGCCTTGGGTGTGGACGGGGGTGAAGGCGGCGGGGTTGCCTAGTGTTCGCAACGCATGTACTGAGTCATACAAAGCGCCCCCGCCTCTCCGTCCCACCGCTCACATATCTAAGGCGCGGACAACTAGTTACGCGTGGACTATAGTAACTAGGCTCCAAACTAATTATTTCAGAATGTGGAAATTAGGATATTTGAGGAGACTGTCCACCGCATACGAGTAGCACAAAGGACCATGGAGCGAGCCATGCTTGGCATAACCTGCAGCTAGCTGCCACAGCCGCTGCAGCTGCGCTTGGGCTGCCAGTGTCTGCAGCCCTGGCGAAGCCCCAAAAAATGGAATCCGCTAGCGTCACCGCGAGTGCCCCAGGAGCTCCAAGTAGGAAGCCCATACCACAAAAGGCACCGAACAGGGCTGATGATGAGGGTTTCGTGACGGTGCAAAGGAGGAAGCGCCGGTCACGAACGAACAAGAACCGCTGCGGCAAAGCTCCTACGGAGCCCGAAGTCAGCTTGCGTGCCGCAAAGCCGAACACACCGGTGTACATCTCCCGCCTACACTACACCACTACGGCGGAGAACATCGTGGAGTACGTGCGCCAGAAGACGAGGTACACACCGAGGGTGCAGTTACTGGAGTCCCACCGCAACGTCAACTTCAAGGCGTTCGTGGTGCGCATACCAACATGCTACCTGCACCTGGTGATGGAAGAAAGCTTTTGGCCGCAGGATGTGGTATTCCGCCGCTTTCGCGGACAAGTGCCACCAGAACGCACAAAGACTTAGTGCAACTAAGTGATACTAGCATAGTCATTAAGTTTTATTTACTAACAAAATTGTTACTATATTATTATGTAAGTATACTTAGGTTAAGGTATGTATCTATGGGTCTTTGTTACCTGATAATAAATGGTTTATTATTTTGGTTTATAACCCTACTAGACCGAGTGCGTAACACCGAAATCCTTCATCGGCCGAAAGTCTACGACGTCGGGGACAGAGAGATGCGCCTCAAGGGCAGGACATCCAACTAGACGAAGAGACAAATGGAGTTGGGCAGGACATCTGACTAGACGAAGAAAGGGCCGATGGATTAAGCTGTGACCGAATGGTAGCCAAGGTTCAGCCAAAGAAACCAGGGCCATCCAAATGCGCGGGTTGACGATATCGTCAAATTAGCGGGAAACACCTTGATGAGGGACGCACAGAGCCGGGAAGTGTGGCAGACGAAAGGGGGGTCTGTACCCTGCAGTGAGTGATTCTAGGCTGAAAGATGATGATGATATGGATATTTGAGTAAAAACCAAGGGTAAGGGGGTATTTAGCAGACACATAATATGCACTGACCAACATTTCGTTTTGAAGTCTGATCACACTGCTTCATTTAAGATCAGGATGGTTAAAATAAAATAAAAACTGGCCAAGTGCGAGTCGGACTCGCACACGAAGGGTTCCGTACCAC
Source organism: Mesoligia furuncula (assembly GCA_916614155.1). Taxonomy (NCBI): domain Eukaryota; kingdom Metazoa; phylum Arthropoda; class Insecta; order Lepidoptera; family Noctuidae; genus Mesoligia; species Mesoligia furuncula. Next base: position 26,309,317 of record OU744803.1, read on the forward strand.
ACGGCAAAAACGCCGAAAAAAACATGTTTGTTGTATGGGAGCCCCCCTTTAATATTTATTTTCTTTTAATTTTATTATTTATTATTAAAGTTAAAATACAACTGAGTATTTTGTGAATATTTCAAGTGCCTACCTGTTGCCATTTTTGATATCGAGCAAAAAAGGGCAAAAAAATCGCATTTGTTGTATGGGAGCCCCCCTTAAATATTTATTTTATTTTGTTTTTAGTATTTGTTGTTATAGCGGCAACAGATATACATAACTTGTGAAAATTTCAACTGTCTAGCTATCGCGGTTCTTGAGATACAGCCTGGTGACAGACAGACGGACAGACGGACAGACGGACAGACGGCCAGACGGACAGACGGACAGACGGACAGACAGCGAAGTCTTAGTAATAGGGTCCCGTTTTTACCCTTTGGGTACGGAACCCTAAAAAATTATGTGACGTTCCGTTCCTTGCAGTAACTTACCAAGTTCAGCGCCATCTGTCCAGCGACTAGGGAAGAGTTAAAAAAAAAGAAAAAGAAAATCCCTCATTGACAAAAGTCGGATTGAAAAATTGCCCAATTTTTGAGGAAGGTATTAGGGTAGGTATTTTTGGGAGGGCTATTTAACACCACGCTACGACCCTTAGGAGCCGAGCAGAACGAAAATAAGTCAGAAAAACGCTTAGCGCAAACGAAGTAATCGCACGTGCGGGCGATATGATGCGACGGGGTGGGACGGGAGAGCATAAAAAATCTCACGCGGACGAAGTCGCGGGCAGAAGCTAGTATTTAATAAGTACAGTCAACAAAAGAGATAAGTATGCAGGATCGTCGGATATAGTTGAAGTTTAGTAAGAAACTGATGGATGTACTTGAATAAAATTTAATTTTATTAATAGAAAACAAACAGCTCATTTATCAAATTAAATTTTAGTCGACAAAATCCATCGGTTTCTTACTAAACTTCAACTATATCCGACGATCCACCTTACTTATCTCTTTTGTTGACTTTACCTAACACACTGAAGATTTCCGTAAGCTTTATTTAGATGGAAAATAGCTAGAACTCCTAAAAAGAGTGATTACATAACATACATACATAATCAGCCTATAATGTTCCCACTGCTGGGACACAGGCCTCCTCTCGGTGAGAGGGAGTGGGCCGTAATCCACCACGCGGGCCCAGTGCGGATTGGCAGATGTCACATGTCTTCGAATTTTTGGTTCTAGGACATGCCGGTTTCCTCACGATGTTTTCCTTCACCGGTTTGAGGGCAGTGGTGATGAAATAATTTACACAAAGTAAAGCGCCTGTCTGGGTTCGAACCTACGACCTACAACTCGTAAGTCGCGGCCGTTACCACTTGGCCACCACTGCTCTCAAAAGAGTGATTATAATGATAAAATCTCACCTATATATTTTATTTATTCTGAGCCTCTCATGCAGTTGGTGTTCTAGCCTCTTGACCCTCCTCAGAAACTCTGGGTGAATACCATCCTCTAGCTGCTGCAACTGTTTCTTCAAGTTGGCCAATTTGTCTTGGTATAATCTGAAATGATAACACCTTTATGTCACAATTTGTCCTTCAGAGTGGTCAGATGATACTGCTAAGTAAAATTGTAGTAGGAAAAAAGAAATGTCAAAATTGGAGTACTCTGTAAAAAGCTACTCATGGTCATACATAAAAAAAATATAAGCGTCATTTTTTCGTCGGTTAAAAATTGGTTATAAGGTTTGTCTCTGTGTTCAGAGCAGAGAAACCTTTATAATACTGTATGTTAGACTTTTTCTCATTAAAATAACCTAGCTATTTTCAGTTCTCTTTTTTATTAACCAGAGAAAAAAAATTAAATGTATATAGAAACAAATTAGGTTAATGTAACATTAGCAAAATCTCTTTTCAAGTCAGTCTGAAAATTTTGCAATTTCTAAGGGAGTACTTTACTCCTGAGAATAAAACTAAGTACATTAACTATTTTATAATATTATGTAAAATTTAAACATACTGTTCCTTGACTTCAAGTGGCTCATCATTGTTGGGTATGTCTGTTTCACTGGCTTCTTCGGTATCTATAATAAATAAGAAATCCTAAGTATTATTATTAAACTAGCCGCGCCGGCGGTTTCACCCGCATAAGTCTCTATACCGTGGGAATATTGGGATAAAAAGTAGCCTATACGTTAATCCAGGATTTCAACTACCTCCATACAAAATTTTATCAAAATTGGTCCAACCGTTTGAGCGTGAAGAAATAACAAACATATAAACACATACAGTCACCAACTTTCGCCTTTAATAGTTCAACACAGGTTAGTGTGATTCTTTTCTAGCCTGTGTTGAACTGTAAAGACCTCCTTTTCTTCATTCCAATCCAATCAGTTTTGGGCAAGTGTGGATCAGTCACCTAAGTAATGTTGATATTTCATAGACTACAAAAATGGTGATTGCAATTTTCAAAATTAGTAATATATTTAAGAAAAATGATTCCATGTTTCCATCAAGGATTTATACAATAAGGCAATATTTTGGGCATTTATATTGTGATTGGTTTTTGAAACTATTAAATGTGTTTGGTTGGCATGTTTTTTTTTTTGTATCAGGAATTGTTGAAACTTTTCTTTTCTCTTTTACATAATTGGAAAAAAGTAAAAGAACCGTGTTTATGTTTGTTTACTGTACACAAATATAGAAATATGTAGGACCACAAAAAAAAAATCTGTGTTAGGCAAATAAAATTCTGCAAAAAATTCTTTGCACAGACATGTATATATTTTCCCTTAATTTTCTTTTTTTTTCTTGTTTTGTGCAAACAGTCCCCAGACTATGAGCAGGTTTGTTGTTCGATTTGGTTCTAACTTACTTATTTATTATATTATTACTAATATATCTTCAATATAAACATTTTCTATGTTATTTCTTATCAAGTTACAAATAAATAAGACCATGTTTACAAAACACATTACTGTAAGAATTACCACAGATGATTGAGAAGGAAGTTATGTTGTGTGAAATATTTACAGCCATTTTTTTGTTGTGAAGGCATAATATATGGCCTTGACATGTTATCTATTTACATTTAGCTTGTTTACAATGCAAAACTTAATTATGGTTTCTTACAATGTGTTCATGATACTTTTGAGAGGGTTATTATTTCAACATGTTATCCCTTATTCCAGGGTGTTTCTTGTTAGGGTTTACTGGTTTGTACATATCGGTTAATTAGTATTGAAGGTCAGAAGTCATAGCAGGTGGATAATTTGAACAAATTGATAGCCATGTTTGGTGTTATGATAAGATCATGGATATAGCTGTATTGATCTCTTAGAGACCTGAGAACTAGTAAGATATAGTTGATAAAAGTGGTTAATTATGTTTCCTGTTAATAATAAAGGAATGTTTTTATGACTCTTAAAGTCACATGTGACCAAATTTTTGACCAAGAAAGTTGGCCACTTGCTACTATTTATACAAATTAGATTTTTTATGGAGAAAGTGACATCAAAAAGAACCAATTACGTCACCAAACAGGTTGGTAAGAAATAGGCGGGAATGCAACAGTATGGTCAACATTGTATATAAATAACCTTGTTGTAATTACATAACCAATGTTTACATGCCATCTACGAGTCTATAGGGAAACGTATACGAAGATATAGCGAAGATACGTGAATTATGATATCAAAACAGGGTTAGACAAAGATCGTAAACAAAACATACCTTCGTCACTGTCCTCAACTGGCGGCACTGGCGGTAACGTGTCGTCTCTGTCCCTGTATTCATCCAGGTCGTCGTACCCATCGTCCTCGAAGTCATACTCGTCCCCGGGGCCCGAATATGATCCTTGGCAAGACATAGTAGAGGCGACGCGTAATAGTTGCATACAGATTGGGTGCGATCACCGTCTCAGTAACAAACTCTGACAACGAGTAACACCGATAGTGACACGAGCAACAAATGGCAATTACCAGTTATGTCACTCATATAAAGAATTTAACATAAAATCCACTTCGATGAAGAATTAATGAAATTGGAGCAAATTGAAGCTGTTTTACGTCAAACTGGACAAAAAGCATCATGCAAACCTTTCAAAACCTAAAGATCAACAAGATAACTGTGATGTGGCGCTAGTGAAGCTGACGAGAACATAAGAGTAAGTGAGAGATCCGATTGTTTCGTGTTTTGTAGGTTATTTTTGGCATGACTGCATTGGAACCATAAACAACACCTATTCGTGAATGATCAACTAAAAAAACGTTTCTAATCGAGTTACATATTACGATTTATATCCTCATTTATTATCAAATAGTCAACCACTGATTATGATACGTAATTTAAAAATACCAATCCATTCTTTCACATTAGTATGCAATCTCTCTCTCTCTCTCTCTCTCTATCGCTTCAGCTTTATAAATTAAGTGTAGAAGACTGAAAAACGACTCAAGCATTGGTATGGGACTAGGCTTCTTCTACCAAATGAAAAAGTTTTATGAAAATCGTACCAGTAATCAACTCCCCTCCTTTTTTGAAGTCGGTTAAAAATGTCAGTAACATGGCCCCCATTGATTTGAATGCCTGGCTCTGCGCTCATGCGCTGGTCCTGCACTACACCACAAGGGCGCATATAAACTAATTGATTACCATTTGAAAATATTGTTAAAACTGGGGATTGACTGGAAGATTGTCAAAACTATCTTTGCATTGTATCAATTCAATCTCTAGGTTAAATGCTATAAGATACATAGTTACTTTACTCTTTGGACTTACCTTACTATTAAATTTTACTGGGTAAGTCTTCATTTCTTGTTTTTTATTGACTTGGATGTGCCGTGGCGGCTGAAAGTATGTCATGCTAACTCAAATATTTCGCTGATAGTGGCGTTAAGTGTTGGATCATTTAGTTCCCTTCAAAATGGTTGAGCTAAATGGTGCTGATTAAGAGCCCTAAAGCTTACGCCAAGCTGTTGCACTGCCTTGAAAAAACCTGAAATGATCAGTCAGTTGATTGTAGGAAAAGTTAGTTTAGTCAAAAATAAATAAAGCATCGACTAATAAAGCTTACTAAAACTTTGCCTTTTAGTGAACGTTCAAACGTTGCGTTACGATCGCAACAGGGACGGCAAAAAAAGAAGTTTATTTGTCTATTGTTATGATTTGACGTCACGAAGGTGGACGTCATCTTGAATGAAAAATTCTTATTTTATTATTTATTTTGCTAAATTAAACACGTAACGCGGAGCTGTATTCAGTGATAAACGATTAAATTAAACAACGTTGCCTGTGATGTGTTCAATCGATACCAGTTCTGTGTGTTTGTAGGGAGTGAAGGTGACGCTATACGCTATTGTGTCGGTGATGTAATTTAGGTGATTGGGTGGCTTCCTAGTCCTAAGTACTAACTACAATGGAAGAGTCCTCATTCACTATCCCAGCCGACGACAATGGTGATACTGAGCTCGACCCTAGAATACAGGTCAGTGAGTGAAAAATTATGTACTGAGTAACTGTTATGGTAGGTCCTTGTAACTGCAAAGATGAGTGTCAACTTTGTAGATTATTTCGCCAACGAGCACAATGGATACGATATTTTATATCAAAACATGAAATACGGACTCATAGCCAGCAAAGAGCTCTCAGAGTACCTTAGGGAAAGGTCGAATATAGAAGAGACAAATTCGAAATCCTTAGCTAAATTAGCGAAACAAGCGAATAGTAATTGCGCGCAGGGCACGTTCGCACCCTTTTGGGGCGTATTGAAATGTTCCGCCGAGAAACTGTCGAATTTACATCAACACATGTTCCAGAAGCTAAGTGAACTGGTTAAAGATGTTGCTAGGTATGCAGAAGAGCTTCACAAGAAGCACAAGGCTGTCAAAGACTCTGAGTCTAACACTTTAGAAGTAGTGTTGTTGATACAGAACACTAAGCAGGCCTTACAGAAGGCTAAGGATGTGTACACAAGTAAGTCAGCTGAGCTAGAGAAGCTGAGGAAAGATAATGCATCTGCTAAAGATATTGAGAAGGCTGAAGTTAAGATTAAGAAGCTTCATGAAGACTATAAACAGTTAGCTGAGAAGTACAACCTGGTGAAACAAGACTTTGAAAAGAAAATGACCCAAACGTGCAAACACTTCCAAGATGTGGAGGAAGCACACCTAAAACAAATGAAACAGTTTGTTAATTCATACGCTGATATCATTCAGAACAACCATGACCTCATGGGGCAAGTGCATAGAGATTTCAAACACCAATGCCTTGAATTAACTGCTGAAAAACTGCTGGAACAGTTCCTCATAGAGAAATATAACGCTATAGAGAAGGCAGTTTTAGTTGAACTACCTCTTTCATTACCTAAGCCAGGGTCAGCTAACAATTCTATATCGGAAGCTGACCAGATATCAACTGTCTCAAACGGGTCACACAAACCTGCACAACCAGCTAAGGCACCAAAGAAGGAGCCATCTTTTGCAACTAAGACTTCAAGGAGAACTACCTCACTTTTGAATTTGTTTACACCAAATTTCCAAAGCAAGGAGGAGCCTAGTGGAAGCATCGAGGGCGCGGCGCCATGCTCCGCGCCGTCCAGCCCCAGTGGAACACCAGCTACTCCAGTGGCACCTGACAAAGATGCTGACATGGGCCGCACTACACTCAGAGAATCCAAGTGGTTCTTGCGTAGCAGGAGAACTAAGCCGAAGCTGAAAAAAGCCAAAAAGAAGAAAGATGACATTTCGGAAAACTCGAACCCTGGCGAAAAGTCTGATTTAGAGGAGAAGGAGGAGGAAGCACCAACAAAAGATGATTTAATGAATTCCCCAGAAGTAGATGAGGAAGGTTACTGCATTAGACCCAAAGATGAGAAAGGAAGTGTGTACTCCTCTACAGATACAGATTCTGAGGAAGAGAGGGAACAGAAGATCCATGTGGAGATCAAACCCATAAGTAATGGTGTTAATCCCATATCAGCTAGTGTGGATGAGCTCAGGGCTACAGTTGAGAACATCTCCCTGTACAAAATCGGCACGACCAGGCGCGGCTCGAACGCCAACACCAGCAAAGCCAGCAGTGATTTATTAGACTTGAACTTCTTCCAAAGCCCCACAGTCAGCAACCCCGCTTCGCCGCACGGCAATGTCTCCAATCCTTACGCTCCTTTGCAGGGCAATCAGTCACATTTACTCGAAAGCCCTACTCCTGTTTCTAATCCGGATGTAGGCGATCTATTTTCTGAAGTTGGTGAGATGGGGCAGTCGACCATCCGAACTTCCACCCCTACTATGTCGTCTATCTCGCTCCCTCGTCCGCCGTCCAGGCGATCTGAAGGAGACTTCCGCACTGCCGGCTCCTCGGGGTCGCGCGGTCCTTCGCCTCTCACAATAGGCATGGCGGATACTATACCGTTAGCTGTCGCGTTCCACGAGATTATTCATTCCTATTTCCGTGGTACGGAAGAGTCGAAGTGCCAAGTTAAAATGTCAGGAGATATGATGCTCTCCTTTCCCACTGGTATCGTTGGCGTGTTGGCTAACAACCCCAACCCAGCTAAATTATGTTTTAGACTAAAAAACATACATAGATTGGATAATGTTCTACCAAATAAACAATTGATAAGTATCAACGCGATGATGTCAACGCGCGATAACACGGTAGTCGAGTTTAACATGCCTGCTTTAACATCGCTCCTGAAACGGCAGTCGGAAAAGAATCCGACAGCGCAGTACTTCAACGTGGATATCCTTAAATACCAAGTACGACCCAAGACCGGCGCCGCGTCATGTCCACTCCAAATGGTATCTTATTGGAAGTGTGAGCAGGACCACACTGACTTGAAGGTCGATTATAAATATAACCTGCACGCGATGAGCCCACCGTCTCCTCTACTGAACGTGTCGGTGTGCGTGCCCATGAACGGGGCGGTTAAGAACGTGATCGCGATGCCGAAGACCGCGTGGAGCGGCGAGAGCGAGCAGGCGATGTGGCGCTTCACGGAGCTGTCGCAGCACTCGGAGGACCGCGGCGTGGGCTCGTTGAAGGCGCGCTTCGAGCTCGGTAAAGGGCCTTCCGACAAAGCGACCATCTCGGCGCAATTCAACTGCGAGGGCGCGACCCTCTCCGGCATTGAGTTCGAACTAATAGGCAGCGGGTACCGCCTGTCCCTCGTCAAGCGGCGGTTCGTCTCCGGCAAATACATTTGTGATAGTGATTTGAACTGATTGGTCCAAAACACTTATGAATACACATGTTTGTATATAGATCTTGTTGTCGTCGTATATTCAGTGTGTATGGGATGCGTAGGTTTCTATACTACATGTTTCTTATGTGTATATGTTTTGGTACCTTATAGGACTGTTTCCTGTCCACAAAAAAAATAATTTATAATAATGTATCACAACATTGTTTGTCAATTTTCGAGTTAAATTGTTAGTTGTTAATTTGGAAATTGTATTACTTATTGATTAGGTACCTATAATTTTCACATCTACTAACTTATTTTTCAGAATAGTTAATGTGCCATTTTATACTGTATTTTGTAAATTACACGCGAGTACTGACTGTTGCACTAATACACTCAATACTATAATCCTTTTGTTCACATTACTATTAAGTGGGTACTCAGCCTATTTATTTAATAAAAGATGCATCACATTTTATATTGATTGGAAATACGATCTTTTCTCATCAATCTACTTAAATGTATTTTTTGTCAAGAGTTAGCGATATTTTCAATGTTGTTTTGTTTATCTACTGCTGAGCAGATTTACTAAGTAATTCAATCCTTTGAATTTTATTTTGTAGTTGTATAACCCCAGGATATAAAAGCTTTAAAGCAATAATATATCACATAAATTGGATGTGTTGTATGAAATGATTAAGTATCACTTAAAATAATGTTTTTAATAATTTTGAGGTCAATAAATTATGATAACGTAATTTCTTTTAGAGTAAACAAGTACCTAATAATGTAATTTTTTTTTAAGTTTAAAAACAAACTTTGTTTGTACAATTGCGTTTTTAGATACTAGTGTCTGTTATATTTTTATAGAGGCCTAAATAATGCAACAATTGAGAACTTAAGGCCACAAATCACTACTATAAATAATACTATAATATTTAATTGTTACATTTATGTGAGGTTTGACTCTAATAGCGGCATAAATACCGCTACATATTTCTATTGCTTACATACATTGTATATTCACTTTATAAATAGTTTTGGGTCCATTGGTTCAATGTTAACCAGTATAAAATTATTAATAAAAAAATTAAACATAAAAAAAGTCTGTTTGCCACCCATTGATATTCCCATAAATGGACCAGTAATGCGTACCTACTGTTTCCCAGTCTTTAACAATAATTTGAATAATACAGACTGCTGTTTGCCCAACCAGTAACATGCTTGTGCATGTACCAATCCAAAATTAAAGACCAATGAGTTAGCTGATAGTTACTGTTTAATACTATGTTTATAAACTCACGCATTTTTCCCATGGGGGTAGGCCGTACGTAGGGTAGAAACTACAGAAAGCCACCTGCTAAGATCCTTTCATACACCTTTTGTCTTGTTTAAATTCATACATCTGGTCAATATGTTTAACGGTTCCAGTAAAAGCAAAAATATTTGAGTTTTACTACTTTAGGTGAAATGTCACATAAATGGGACATTATTTTCATTGATAAATGTAACTTTTTTAATAATTATGCATATTTATATTATTGTTGCAAGTAAGATTCTTTGAATCTCGGAGTAGCATAATTGTATTGTCATTGTTTTTTTTTTATTATCAGTTTCAACATAGAATTATTAAACCTTTAATGTTGATGTTGTATTTTTGTAGTCAGCATTTAGATTTCCACCACCGGAGAAGGTTTTTTTTAAAATTAAATTATAAAAATTGTTTTTTTTTTTTATGTTTGCAATACTTATTATAATGAGAAGTAACTTATCATATAATTTTAACTCATTTATATGTAATCTTACATTGTAATTTTATATAAAAATCCTTTAAATATCTCAGCGGCCTAATATGAGTCACGGAAATAGCTAAGTGACTAACTTTACCAAAAGTTTGGTGTTCATAAAAATACGTTTTATTATAAATAAAGGTCAAACCATAATATAATAGTACCTACAACTGAACCATTCCATTAATATATTGTCTCATAATTAAGTATTATTTTATTTTATTATGTATCACAAATTATTATTTTTACACATAAAGGTGCGTAGCTATTCAGCAGAGTTAATTTAAAAAAAAAAACGTATTAAAAATCTCTTTTCATTTATAAAAATTAGATAAAAAATTTGCTAAGCGTAATAAAATATTTTTGTAATGTAAAATTTATCGCATGTATGATTCTTATAATGTAAAACTATGTTAATTTTAAATAAAATGTAATTTAGCATTTATGTAGTTATTTTATTAGTGTTAAAAACCAACCGTTGTAAAATAAAATGGGCGTAAACTATGTAAGTAATACTTTTAGTACGCTTTTGTTGTAGGGACAGGAAACGTTCGTCGTATAAGGTACAGTAAGAGTTAGATAAAGTGCGATATTGTGTCGTTTATCTAGACTAGCGATAAATATTAGTTTAGTGATAAAAGCTGATGAATCTATAGTAATGTCTCGGATGTTTCCCGTCTCTACGTGTTGCTTGCTGTTGCCTTTCGTTTGGGAGTACCATGTGCGAGTGCCGTGCGATTGCCTCAAGTTCTTCAAACATTTTCAGGTGGAGTTGGAGAAGCTGAACGCGGCCACTGATGAGATCAATAAGTTAGAATTGGAGCTAGATGTGAGTGGAATTTTTATTTTTATTTTAGTGTAGGGTTTAATACGTAGGCTAAATTAGGTGTAAGCTATGGTTACCTGTAATTGAGTGTGCGTTACTCTGGAATGCGAGGCCCGCATTCCTTAGCTCGTCCAGCAAGTGTTAGGCCTTTGTCTTTGTTACCGATACGTGTGTCGATAATATGGCTAGTTTTCTGTTGTTTTAATTATATTTTTTATTAGGTATATTTAAGTAGGTATGTATATTACCAAAAAACCAAAATTACGTCATCAACGCCAAGCGTCGAGTTAATGTGACAGCGTTGTATATGCTCATATTTTTTGAAGATAATTGCAGTGTATCTCTCTTTCATAATAAGCATAAATCAGCCTATAATGTTCCCGCTGCTGGGATAAAGGCCTCCTCTCTGTGAGAATTGGTACTAAAGGGGCTTACAGGACCTAAACGCAAGTTTTAAAAACAATAAAAGTATATGATCGACTACAGTAAGCAAAATCAGAAAATTATATGATATTCTTCAGGATATATGCTAGGTTGATAGTGTGTTGAAAACATAATACAACTAATTTGATACGATATAAAAAAATCATGAAGATACTCCAAAACCTTTCTTTTTACAATAAAAACCATACTATAAAAACCATAACATACCATACAAACAATCATTCTGATTTTTTGGCAGATTTATTCTACAAGCAACATACTAAAACACTAGTGTTTTCATTTTTTAATCCAAACTATAGATTTTTGTAATTAAATATTTGCTTCATATTTTTCAATAAATTACCAGCGTTGTGTCATCGCGCTTCTCTTTCTTTTCTATGCAGTCCGACAGTGACCTTTAGGACATGTAAGCCCCTTATCTTTTAATTAAATATACGTTCTTATTATAATGTAAAAAATTACGTAAATCCATTTATTTTAACTGAACAGGTTTAAAATAATTTTAGTAGCGAATCAGTGATGCAACACTCCTACTTGATAAAATATAGTGTTGCGCCAAATAATAAATTATTAAACGTTTTAAAAGTAGTCGACGAATTTAAAAGGCTCGTGACAATAATTTTCCGTCGCTTATTTACCTAGTAGAAACGTTAGCTAACTAGGCTAATTAAGTACTTACTAGAAAATAAAATTAACCCACTTACAAATTTTATATGCAAATGCCGCGACTCACGAATTAGCATGTTCTGGGTAAAGGCAGTCATTAAAAACAAAAAAACTGGCCAAGTGCGAGTCGGACTCGCACACGAAGGGTTCCGTACCACAAGGCGAAAACGCCGAAAAAAACACGTTTGTTGTATGGGAGCCCCCCTTAAATATACATTTTATTTTGTTTTTAGTATTTGTTGTTATAGCGGCAACAGAAATTCATAATTTGTGAAAATTTCAACTGTAGCTATCGCAATTCTTGAGATACAGACTGGTGACAGACAGCGAAGTCTTAATAATAGGGTCCCGTTTTTACCCTTCGGGTACGGAACCCTAAAAAAAATGAGGTCGAAATATTTTCGGAATTTTAAAACTTGGCAGAGCCTAAAGCGTAACTTCGGGCTCAAAGTTAAAGTAGGTAGGTATCCGCTGTTGTGAAGTTGAAACGTATTGTTATGGCATTCCAACTTGGCAAGCCTGGCTTTTTCATCTGACCTGGTAAACTATTTTTGTGAACTTTTTTCGTGGCGCAAAAAGTTAAGACATTTACACGCAGCTTCTGAAAGACTTATCAGCATAAGTAATAAAAACTTTTTTACAAAAAAAAAAACAACCTTCTTCAAAAAAACTACAAAGTGAAAAATAACTTTAATTTCGGAAGCCGGTGTCGTTAAAAAAAAATCCGAATTGAGAACCTCGTCCTTTTTTGAAGTCGGTTAAAAAATAAGGCTCAATTAGGGCAAATATTGTCGCTTGCGTGGCTAAAACTCCTATCTCATATTTTTGCCGATTTGAGTCAGGACAACTACACTCTTCCTTTCGTGATTCTTTACATTTTGTTGCCTTTCAAAATGGTTATATTTTGAGATCCAAATAACATAGAGGTACGACGATTAGTGAAAAGTGTAAAAAATCACGAATAGAAAAATGTAGCTGTCCCAACTCCCAACCCAAATCAGCCAATAAATTTGAAAAACTGGCCAAGTGCCACAAGGCATAAAACACGTTTGTTGTATGGGAGTCCCCCTTAAATATTTATTTTATTCTATTTTTAGTATTTGTTGTTATAGCGGCAACAGAAATACATCATCTGTGAAAATTTCAACTAGCTAGCTATCACGGTTTTGTGTTTTAGTCTAGCTATCACGGTTCTTGAGATACAGCCTGGTGACAGACAGACGGACGGACAGACAGCGAAGTCTTAGTAATAGGGTCCCGTTTTTACCCTTTGGGTACGGAACCCTAAAAAACGAGATAGGACTTTTAGTCATGCGAGTGACGATAAAGGCTCTCAAAATGAAGTCAAGTGATATTAGTGGCATTTAACCAGCACTTAAGAGTAAACTAGTCGCGAGCTCGAACTCACTGGTGGTCATGGCCAAAAAGCACGCTGTCCCTCCAGACTTCGTGTCTGACAGAGCTAGAATTTGTGATAAACAGTTAGACGCTAGTCTACACGAACGACGTATATAACGATAGTTAGTCTAGTTCTCACGCACAGAAACACCGTTCCAAACTGAGAAAAAAATTCGAAAAGTGCTTTGGAAGATCGAGTTTTATGAAAAAAACACTGCATATATCAATTATAAATAAACTTTATTGAACACTTTGATTACTGAGCTTTGTCGGTACGGACTTGGATTTGAAGATTTTACAGTTCTTTTATTACTTACTAGCTGCGCCCCGCGGTTTCACCCGCGTAAGTGTCGATCCCTTGGGAATATCGGGATAAAAAGTAGCCTATATGTTAATCCAGGGTGTCAGCTACCTCCTTACAAAATTTTATCAAAATCGGTCCAGCCGTTTGAGCGTGAAGAAGTAACAAACATATAAACACACACACACACACTCACAAACTTTCGCCTTTATAATATTAGTGTAATTAACACCCAAAGTTACGTTAAAAATGGCAAGAAAAACGAATCTTTGTTGGCTCATAACTTTTTATTGGCTTTTTAATTTACTATTCTGTTTCCGTACAAACACAATGAGGGATTTTCTTTTTCTTTTTTTTTTAACGCTTCCCTAGTCGCTGGATAGATGGCGCTGAACTTGGTAAGTTACTGCAAAGAACGGAAGTCACATAATTTTTTATTAATTCACTTGGATGTAATTTTGAGATCGTAAAACGAAAGCAAACGAAACTGTCACTCAACGAGCGTATATGACGTGCCGCAATGTTTTTTTTTCCAAGCGTTTGACTTTGGCATCTAGTAACATAGTCAGTTCAACGCCATCTTCAGGGTTCTTGGGAACTATTTTTTTTTTTAAATACTGAAAAGAAAAACCTCTCATTAATAACAAGTCAAAACGACATCATGCTTAACTTTGGGTACACAAAGTCAAACAGTGGAGTAATACTCTTCCGAAATTTGAATGGAAAAAATATCGACTAGTGGCACCTTAATACGGCTGCTCGTTGCTCTAAGGGTCGCAAGCGCTACTGCTAAACATGAGTTCTTGGGTACGATTCCCAGGTCGAGCAGTGTTATTGAGTTTTTCTTTCTGGAATTTCTCATAACCAGCCCGGAGTCTGGATTGTCGGGTTGATGGCAATAGGCTCGCCCCCTATTTGGGACTTAAACAAAACTGCCGAAATGTGGGTGTACAGACACGAGCACTAACATGTCAACATTTGGCAACTTATAATTGCGATTTTTTGCGTGAAATGACTAATGCAACGTTGAAATACGACACTTTACACTGACGTATGGGTTCGAAAATACTTTGTTCGTAATAACATAAAATTTCATTCAAAACTAAAGGAGAAAATCGTCTTTGAATAAAGCCAAGTGTATACATACTTTTACTCGTGACTGTACTATAGGTACTGGCCAACCCTACGGGGAGTACAGGCCTTTTTTTTTTTGGTGTGCGGTGGAAATCATCTTGGACTTCCTCTATCGTGGGGGTGACAGAGGGGCATGCCGGACTCTTACCGGCTAAAACCACCGCGGTGTTCCACCTCTACCTATGGCCGGGGGTGCGGGGTTCGCATAAGCATTCACCGCTCCCCCGACACAGGGGAATACAGGCCTGATGTTACGTAATCAACATAGAAATTAGCTAGAATTAGCCATTGTGTCACCCTTTGTAAAATTTATCTGTAATAGTTATGGTGTAAATATTAAAGAGTATTCTATTCTATTAGGCTCTCAAAATGATTTGATTGTCTGTAAAGCCGGAGTTATAATAGTATGATATGTGACAGCTTCTAAGTTAATTTTTCCGTTCAGCAGCGTTTCAGAAACCGGGTATAAACGTACCTAATAGAGAAAAAATTTTCTTTGAGTCATCATCATTAGCAAAGCATGAATATTTAATTATCACTTTGTGTAAAGAGAGAATTCCGCGTCTTTATCTAAGAACGTATGAGGAAATGTACGTTTTTAAAGAACGTGTTCTTGATGTGTGTGATGTGATGTGAAAGATTTGAAGGAGGAAACTGAGGAGGAAATAGCTTAAACACAATAAATTTTATTTCTTAGATTTTGTGTTTATGTAGAATTGGAGAAGGTCAACGAAGTTAGGCTTCCCGAAAGTTATTAAGAGAAAAGCGGTCGGAGAGACTTATTAGACTAAGTAAAAGTCATAATTCGAGGTTTGGCTCTCGCCTATTTCCTCCTCCGATATAGGACCGATTTAAAAGTCATTTCATAAACTGAATAAGAAGGATATATACTGTGTCCCTATGTTTTTCATTAACAGTTGTCAAATTTGTACACTAGACCTCTGTTCACAGGGGTTGTAATCGGAAATTTTGAGCATTTTTTTAGGGCTCTATGGGTAATAAAACAAACCGGGCAAGAGCGAGTCGGACTCGCGTACCGAGGGTTCCGTAACATCCGGGTTTATGCATAAGGTTTATGTTTATGAAATTAAATGGTTTTTTTTATATTTGAGTTCATTGAATGAAAGGTAAATTGCGGTTTACGATTTATGACGTATTAAATTAGTTTTATATCATTCTCTTATTT
The DNA here is from genome assembly GCA_916614155.1 of Mesoligia furuncula. NCBI lineage: Eukaryota > Metazoa > Arthropoda > Insecta > Lepidoptera > Noctuidae > Mesoligia > Mesoligia furuncula. The sequence continues at coordinate 26,325,224 of OU744803.1, forward strand.
TAGAAGTTACAGGGGGGGGCACATTTGACCACTTTGGAAGTGTCCCTCGCGCAAACTGTACAATTTAGAAAAAAAGGTTTCTAATATCATTTTTTGGATAGGTTTTCAAAAATGATATTGAATCATTTTTGAAAACCTATCTATAGATACCCCACACGCGTGGACTTGATGAAAAAAAAAAATCAGTTCCAAGTGTGGGGAGCCCTAAAATGTATCGTTTTTTTTTTCTATTTTTGTGTGAAAATCTTAATGCGGTTCACAGAATACATCTACTTACCAAGTTTCAACAGTATCTTATAGTTTCGGAAAAAAGTGTCTGTGACATACGGACGGACAGACAGACAGACATGACGAATCCTTAAGAGTTCCGTTTTTTGCCATTTGGCTACGGAACCCAAAAAATGTATCATCAAAAAGGAAAACAGGGACATTCCAGTAGTTAATATTTATATTATTCTGGAAAAAAATCATTGCTTTGTGGTCATTAACCAGAAAGAAAACAGGCGAGAGCGTTTCTATGGCAAAAAGACCACCCGCATTTCCTCTTAAGAACAGTAGTTATATTTTTGCCATCTTTAACATCATTGGCAGCCTTGTTCCAGCGACTGCTGAGTTAGGTCCTCCTCCCTTTTGTACCATGCTTCCCTGGTCTGTGCATCTCATACAGGTCTTCCTCGCGATCTTCTGTAGGTCGTCCCACCCCATTTTTGCCATAATCACAATTATTAGTTTTGGTCCTATGTTATATTCCTCTGCATACTTGCTAGACAAAAAGAACAACAAAACAGTTTTAAAATAGCCTATAAATGTTCGAGTCCGAGGTTATTAGCAGCTTTAGCACTGTAATTATCACCTCTGCACTTTGTTTTTCATTCCCACACATCAAACTGTGAAATTAACCCAAAACCGGATATTATAAACCTATTTCCATCATTTCCTGACGCAAAACTACCAAACCACTTAAGATGTTATCAAAAGACTAATAGAAAAGCGATCGCCAAACCGTGTGATCGATAAAACAATTTGTGTCCATGTATTTCTGGCCTAGATAAAAGGTACAGTCGGCAACACTCACTGTTGATCCCTTTCCACCTTATTACTGAGGGCAAGATTCACTGGTCGCATATTGATTTTAACTTGCGTAGCAAATTCAGCGTTTTATACAAATATGAACTTTATTCCTAAGCCAATAATGTTCTTCCTATAAGCGAATGTGAGCAAGCGTTTCAAACGAATGTCAACCTTATAGTTAGTAGAAATATGATTCATACTTGAATGAAAAGTCAAGACAGAGCTATCAGTATGAAGGGTGTAAAGTGGTCAACCGCCAACTTTGTCGAGTGTACCCATTAATGATTTATGACCAAAACAAGGTCTCTTGAAAGCTTTTCCACGCTGTCATGGCATTTAGTTGAAGATATTTTCAAGGACTATTGTATTTCTGAATTCAGGCCGCGTCAGGAATGATTGATTGTATTTTGTAGTCGAAGTTGATCGTAATGCTGTTATTCTGGGTGTTGGGGACGCTGATGGGGCAAAAGCATTGACTTATTAAACCATCAATTTTTTTGTAATAAAGGCACGTTTTTTTAGGTAAAACTTCACGGCAAAGACTAATTATGATAAATGGTCAAACATGACGTTGTTGTCATATAAATTAAGTGTCTGTAGGCGCAATAGTTTTTCACACAGCACAGAATATTCCACGGGCACACTACAGAAGCCTTATGCCTCCAGAGAGGCCCTTTTATATCCAATTTTAACTTGGCCTTGCGACGAATGTAGAATTCCGACGGTAACTTAATTTGCTCTTCGTATCTTGACGAAATTGAATTCCAGATTTCTTTTGAACTGTCGCAAGACGTAATATGAAATACCTTTTAGCGTTTTTCCTTTTCCAACATTGATACTTAAGGGGCTTACAGGACCTAAACACAAAAAACGCAAGTTTTAGAAGCAATAAAAGTATATGATCGTCTACAGTAAACAAAATCAGAAAAATATATGATATTCTTCAGGATATAATATGCTGGGTAGATAGTGTGTTGAAAACATAATACAACTAATTAGATACGATAGAAAAAAACATGAAGATACCGCTAAAACCTTTCTTTTTACAATAAAAACCATTCTGTTATACATACAATCATTCAGAATTTTTGTCAGATTATTCTACAAGCAACATACTAAAATATGTACTTACTAGTGTTTTAATTTTTTAGTCCAAGCAATAGATTTTTTGTAATTAAATAATTGCTACATATTTTGCAATAAATTACCAGTGTTGTGTCATCGTGCTTCTTTTCTATGCAGTCCGACAGTGACCGCGCTTTAGGTCATGTAAGCCCCTTAACTTTGTGGAGCTATATTTGCCCGATAAGGCCAAAGAATCAGCATTGTTATTCAACGTTGCAATGCTGCCAGCAATAAGCTCTTCCCCTTTTTATATACTTTTACATAATATACAGTGTCTTCCAAAAGTTAGTTGACATTTTTCCATTTCAGTTCTAATCAAATCAAATCATTTATTTCAGATAAATATCCATACAAATCAAATCAAAACAAATCAAAATAAAATAAAATCGCAAACTTATAAAATTAAAATCAAATAATAAAATCTAAATTAAAATCAAAATTAAGCTCAAAAATTAAAATAAAATTAAAAACAACAAAATTAAAATTAAAATCAAAATTAAAATTAGAAATTTATACAATCTAATGCCACATTACATTATGAATTAAAATAAATAATCACTCCGAAGAGATTCAGGTTAAGCTTCGCTTGCCGCGGTTGGTCCGTGGATGGGTGACCATCTTTACTTATCAAGACCTCTCCGTGCCTCGGAAAGCACGTTAAGCCGTTGCTCCCGGCTGTCATTCGTGTATCTTTTACAGTCATTACGGGTAGCCACAAGTCGAAAGTCTGACAACCAGTCTTATCAAGGGGTATCGTATTAACCAGTTAATGGGTTGTGGAGGCCAGATAGGGAGTCGCTCCATGTAAAATACAGCTGCATCCGGTTAGACTGGAAGCCGACCCCAACATAGTTGGGAAAAGGGTAGGCAGATGATATGTCAAAGGTAATTGAATTAGTCAATAATAACGTTATAGCAGTTCAGAAATTTAGATCACTAGAATTTTTAATAATGTGTGGTCACAACTGCAGTGGAAAAATGTCAAATAACTTTTGGAGGGGACTGTATACGACATTATTTTTAGTATATGCGAAACCCGAAAAACGTGTCTAGTATTTTTATGTAAAGAATCTATGTACAAAATTTAAAAACTGTATCATGAAAAATCACAAAGTTATAAGCTTGTTAAGTTACCTGTTTGTCCGTACAAAAACATGCTCACCCGCGCCGCTCGCGCCGTGCCGTCTTGCGCTTATTGATAATAGTACCTAGGTGCCTAACCGTCCGGCGGCGCGGAGATTGGATAACCTACTTAGTGTCGCTCGGTGTCCAACTTTCAACCTTTTTTCAATATTTTTGGTACAAAATATAACATGGGGTAAAAATTATTGGTATCGATTCAGTTACTTATTCTGAACAAACTGTATTCAGGTTTCGCATATACTAAGTAAAAATAACGTTGTATATCTTCGTATTAGCTTTTTTTTTTTTTTTGTGGATGGGAAATCATCAAATGACTCCTCCCGCTCTGGGTGGAGCGTAAGGGAGTGTCAGACTCTTACTGACTAAAACCCACCCGTGTTCCTTCCTTAGCCCTTTATGTTCCGGGCCAGCGGTAACCCTTTCGGACAATCCCGCTGACCCGCGTATTAGCTTGTATAATGTATTTAAGAATTACTTATCCAATCGTTATCAAAAGAAAAGAACGTAAATAAATAAAATTAAAATAATATTTCCCCGTAAAGAAATTAAAAACAGATTTGGCAGCGAAATCGTTCCGCTCGATAACTTTGCTTTGCTATACACCACAGCGCTCGGTAAACATTGAGCATTAACATTCATAAACCAACTTCCGAAACTCCGAATAATGGATTGTAACGACTTCCTAAAATATCTCCAATGTCCCCGCTATGTTTAACCAAATGAAACGGAACCCTGAGGTACTTTTTGGTAATTTACTCGGCGTTGTCTGTGTGGTGGACTTAAAGAATAGCACCACCCCTTACTTCCCGTGGGTGTCGTAAAAGGCGACTAAGGGTCAAATCACACCGAGATGGCAGCGAAGCGGCGAGCAGTTTCGGTGTCGCTTCGCTGCCATCTCGGTGTTCTTTGACCCTAAGGGAGACCGGAGAATGGGCAGCAGCGTTCGCCAACCCGCCTGCCAAGCGTGGCGATTATGGCAAACCCCCCCCAAAATTAGGGGAGGCCTATGTCCAGCAGTGGACGTCTTTCGGCTGGAAATGATGACTCGGCGTAAATCGATTTTCTGAAGGCAATTTATTTAGTTTTTTTAATGTTTTAGACGTGTTTCATGTTGGAAGCGACATTTAATCTACTTATAGTTCCGTATAATGTCTCTTTAGATGCACGTCGTATTAAACAAACATAATTATACATTATTATTAATAATTGAGACCGTTATTAGGGCTCCGTGCCTCAAAGGGCAAAAACGGAACAACTGTCACTATGGGACCAACTCTGAAATCACGAGAGAAAAAAAAAACTGCTGTTTCATACATTTTGGTCAAGTAGGTATTGAACTTTTGTATTAAACAGCTGTTTTTTTCGTGATTTCAGAGTTGGTCCCATAGTGAAAGTTGTTTAGTTTGATGGTCTAAAGCGCCTCTTAAAGTTTGTCGGGTTAATTTTTTAACACCTTATACAATATGTAACTAAAACCCTGTTGTTCCCTGAAAGGGGTCATTGTACTCATCATTTTGAACAATTTTTTCTATGGGTGGTCCCATAGAAATCGCGAAAAAAAATCAGCTGTTCCATACATTTGTGTTCACTTCAATCGACAAAATGTATGGAACAGCTGACTTTTTTTTCGCAATTTCAAGGTGTTTAATGTTCCCACTGCTGGTACAGGCCTCCTCTCTGTGAGAGGGAGTGGGCCATAATCTACCACGCGAGCCCAGTGCGGGTTGGTAGATGTCACATGATTTCGAATTTTTTGGTTCTAGGACATGACGGTTTCCTCACGATGTTTTCCTTCACCGTTTTGACTTTAAGTGCAGTGTTGATGAAATAACTTACACAAAGTGTGCCTGCTTGGGTTCGAACCCACGACCTACAACTCGTAAGCTGCGGCCTTAACAACTGAGCCACCACTGCTCACTCTAACATTGAAAGTTTATAAATTGGTCAAATGTAGGAATTGCTGGTGCAGTTTTTGAGATTTTTGGCTCACTTGCCATCTTGATTTTCATTAAAAATGTCCTCTCTAGCCAAGTTATCCACAATAACATCTATGCTAATATTATAAATTCGAAAGTAACTTTGTCTGTCTGTATGTTACCTTTTCAAGCCTAAACCACTGAACCACAGATATAGATATACCTAGATAACGCAAGAGTAACTACTTCGCGTGCCAAAAATTGCACCAACTTATGATTACAAATCATAAGCCGCCCCTTTCGCGCTCAGTCCTATGTACTGCTGGCTGGGTAAGTGTGAGCGAGAGCGCGAGCTTGTGACGTCATAGTAGGTAGTCAAAAAAATGGCACGCTTGGTTTTCATACAGTTCGTGATACTTGCGTTATCTAGGTATATCTATATCTGTGCACTGAACGGATTTCGATAAAATTTGGCAGAGATATAGATTGCATCCCGGGGAAGGGCATAGGATAGTTTTTATCCCGATATTCCAACGGGATCGACACTTATGCAGGTGAAACCCCGGGGCGCTGCTAGCTATCTTATAAATTAACAGGAGTATAGTAAAGTCGTGTCGTTTAACAAACAAGATGAAAGAAATCCTGTTATATGCGTTCCACTTCGTAGTTCAGCGCGACGCGGCGCGGGCCCGTTAACTAGGCTTTGTTTTTACAAGGTTTTGTGCTGCTTTACTTAACTTTAGTTTACTTTAAACTGAGATTTGTTTTACGTTTATCAATAAAGATTACCTATTACGGCAAAGATGGAAAGGCAAAAGAAAAGATGGATGGATTGTGTGTGGAATGATATGAAAGAGAAGGAAGTGACGGTTGACAGGGGAGAATGGAAGAAGAAAACGGGACAAGAACAGGAACACAGACTTAGATACACCAAGATAACGCAAGAGCAACTACTTCACGTGCCAAAAACCGCACCAGCTTACGTACAAAAATCGTAAGCCGCCACTTTCGCGCTCAGTCCTGACTCCTGAGTACTGCGGTGCTATTCTGTAAAAATCTCACCGTGAAAACATAAGTGAAGTGAGCGTGGAGTGAGCTGTCAATAGTGTCAATTCCTAGCAAAAACAAACTCACTTCAACCAAGTTTTCACGGTGAGGTTTTTACAGAATCGACCGGTTGCTGGCTGGGTGACTGGGTGAGCGTGGGCGCTGGCGCTAGGCCCCGGGAGTGGGGCGAGACGGGCGTCGTCTTTGAATCGATTTGAATTTCCCATCACTAAATAATAGTGCTTGTGACGTCATAGTAGGCACCTAGTCAAAAAATGGCACTTGGTTTCGTGATATTACATGCGCGTCTTCTATTTATATCTATATATGTGGGCAGGAAGATTGTGATGGCCGAGTTTGTAAACTACGGCCGTTATATTGTTTTACGACTTGTTTGGCTGTATGATCTTTGTTTTGATGTCTTATGATAATCCAATTTTTATCTTTATTGGTTTTCCTTAGTGACCGATTAGAATTCAAAGTCCTTTCTTCGATGTAAACGAAACTGCATCCACTAATAATATCGGCACAATGAGTAGGTACATAACTGAGTTCAATTGAATCAGCATCGTACATATACATATAATAATAATTCAAATCAGCATTCGATTGTCGTTACGGTTCGCAGCGTTTTCCAATTGAATTACGCTCTAGATTAAATAATAAAGTTTAATTACCTCAAACAATACAGTCGACCGTTCATTGCTACGTAGGATGTGTGGGGAGAGGTTTGCTACGTTAAAGGCTCCTGCAAACAGGCGACCCAAAGGCATCGCTCGTTGCGCGACTTGCGGTGCCTTTGTGTCGCGCGCGATTTTATCGCGTGTCGCGCCTCTTTGAAGGAGCCTTAACTCATCGTCTTCCTGCTCTTGTTCCATTGTCCCCTGTCAACCGTCACGCTATCATTCAGTCCCTTCTCTTTCATATCATTCCTCACTCAATCTATCCATCTTTTATTTGGCCTTACTCTCCCTCTCCATCCAGCAACATTTATATTAATCATTCTTTAAGTCACATGCGTATCTCCTCATTACATGACCATACCAAGCCAAACGATTTCGTTTAAACTTTTCTATCACTGGCAAACCACTTTCAGACTTCCCCTTATACAATAAAACACTACTACACACTACACTATACTTAGTTGTTAATGTTTTACCAATAATCCTGTATACTCATCTCTTACTTTATCCATTTTCGTCACTCCACACATCCATCTCAATATTCGCATCTCCGCTGCATCTTTTTTCATCCACCTTTTTCACGGCCTAGCATTCTGATCCACAGCGCGGTTCGTTTGTTTGCCAGCTGAAGCCTCAGTCGACGATTCCACTATTTCATACAAAGCGAAGCCAACTATGTACAGTCACGACCATAAGTAGGTATGTATACACTGGGCTTTATTCAATGACGATTTTCTCCTTTAGTTTTGAATGAAATTTTATGTTATTACGAACAAAGTTTTTTCGAACCCATCGGTTTGTGTAAACTGTCGTATTTCAACGCTGCATTCGTTATTTCACGAAAAAATCGCTATTGAAAGTTGCCAAGTGTTGACATATTAGTGCTCGTGACTGTACACGTGCGTGCTGCGTGCTCGGTACCTTAAATACTGTAAGTAGTAGTTATAGAAACACAAAGCTATAACTATATAACAAAGTAGCTTATTACCGTTTCAGTTTACTCAGAGCACGACAGATTTGCTCCAGTTGCTCATTCTTACGTCAGATACAGTATATCTTATTATAAATCACGTACACTCCATATTGGCTGAATGGCTGGCCCTCGTTTACTCCAATATGGCTAGCCAAGAAGAATGTTGCAATATCACAAATGCCAGTCAATTGACATTATAAAAAATAACTTCAAGGCAAATGGAAACTGCAGAGCTCTATGCAGCTTAGTTTTTGGTAGTTTTTATTACTGCTTTGTTTGTTTAGTGTTTCCTATCATTCAAACGGATGGAGTTCCTACTTTTAATTTATTTTTTTACGATCGTTTCCGCCCCTTTTTATATTAGGACATTTAAACGCTCTACCGGCTAGGAGCTACTCGAAATATGGGCACAGGTGGCGACAGATGTCAATGACCGAACGTAACGCACATTCTTCTTGACCCTGGTGCAATGGAGTTTGTTCCACATCCTTTAGTCTTGACGTCACACCATTATGTAAAACAGTTGTCATATTTTGTGACAAATTAAGAAAGATCAGACAGAATTTTCTCTAATCTTTAGTTCTTAATCAGGCTTATTTGAGTCATCAATAGCATTGTTACTAAAATCCCTTTTTGCACCTGTAAAAGAAAAGTTTGTTGAAGTTAGACCATATTGTAAAGCAGTAGTCATCTTTTGTTACAAATTAAGACTGTTATCTAAAAAATGTTGTCCCACACTAAATATCCCTCGTCCTCATTCTATAGGGCTTACAAGACCAGGCAGAATTTCATCTTAGCTTCACTTCTAAAACAGTGTGATTCGAGTCATCAATATTGATGTTAAAACCTTTCTATTTGCTAAAGAAAAGAACAATCACAATTCAACAACACTGTATCAACAAGGTGCGTCAACGAGCGGTACGACGGAGGTCGGCGCGGGCGCAACTAGCGTAGATTAGGTCAATTACAGCGGCCCCGACGTATGACACCACCTCATGTTTCTAGTGTGATGTAACGCGCAGTACTTTGTAGCATTTTACATTTATTATGTTGTGTGTAATAGAGGAAATTGCTACGTGAATCTTGAAATATTTCGGAAGATTATATTCAAGACAGTTACTGTTTTCCCAAGACTTCCGGCGGTTTCGATCCCAGGGCTAAATGTGGAGGATTGTTTATTGGCTTAAAAATATTTACTTAGACTAGATAGGTAGATAGAATAACTCTTGATAGAATTGAAACTGTCAGTGTACAGTTGATATTGTGTGCTGCTGGGGAGTTTGGGGAGTTTGTTGCGGCACTTCTCTCCCCAACGAAAGCACTAGGTAGGAAGTGGTGGAGAGCGGGCATTTTGGGGGACTGTCTTTTGTAATTTTGACGTTCGAAAAGTGCTGATTCTCAGCCTAGTTTAAATAAATGACTTTTGATTTGATTTGATTTTTTCGAGTGTATGTATGTTTGATTGCTTGAAGTTCCATTTTAGCTGCCAGAGTTTTAGAAGAGTTCCTTAGGTATTTAAAGCAGTATTTTTTTATTTACCATATGCTTAAGAACCTGAACCGGAGGGGTCCGTGGCTAAATAATAACAGCCGCACAGGTCGATCGATCAGGTTAAGCTGCGCTTGCCGCGGTTGGTCTGTGGATGGGTGACCATCTTTACATACCGTGACCCTTCCGTGCCTCGGAAAGCACGTTAAGCCGCTGGTCCCGGCAGTCATTCGTGGATCTTTGACAGTCGTTACGGGTAGTCAAAATCCCTAAAATCTAACAACCAGTATTACCAAGGAGTGTCGTATTACCCAGTAACTGGGTTGTGGAGGTCAAACAGGCAGTCCCTCCATGTAAAATTATGGTATTCAGCTGTATCCGGTTAGACTGGAAGTCGACCCCAACATAGTTGGGAAAAAGGCTAGGCATATGATGATGATGAGGCTTAAGAACCTCTTAAGACGCATTAGTAGTTACATCCTAGCCACATTATTCATAATCCCCTCTCAATCTCCAGGAGTCCATGAAAACATTCCACCTGCTGCTGAACGAGACCTCGCGTCGTCTGCAGGCGTGGACCAAGCGACTGGGGACATGTGTGGACAAGTCCAGGCCTTACTATGATGCTGTGGGGATCGCCACTACAGCCAGGCAGGACTGCCAGAAGGCTGCTGTGCAGTTCCAGAGGGCTAGTGGTAAGTCAATTGAAGCTTTAAAATTTTGGTTAGAATCTTACTAGCTTACTAGATTTCTATACTAGCTTGCGGTCGCGGGTTAGGCGGCAATTAGCGGTACCCACTACCACATAGACATGGCGGGCTGATATTAGTCGGGGCTGCGGCGAATGTTTCTTTTTATAAGTATCTCCTGGGCCCTCGACTCATCAAAGGAACCGTGGGGTCGTCGGTAGGAGTCCGAAATAATCCTCCTCTCTCCCTAGACGGACCCTCCGCCTCCGGAGGATATCCGTAAGGATTTCCGGACAAAAGTAAAGGTACTAGCGCAGTGTGGCCGGAAGGACGCGGCTATGAAATATTTTCTGACAAGTAAAGTCAGCACCCTCCTAAGGTGCGTTCGCGACTGAGTTTCCAAGCATGTAAACAAATATGAGTTATTGGAAAAATAACTTTAATACCTACACAATAAAGTTCGGTTTACGCTTCAACTTCAAACATTTTTATAACTTTTTCAATAGTACTAGTCACTCTTTAATAAAGAATTAAAGACTCTTAGTAATTCTCACTTGAACAATAAAGTTGATATTTGTAATTGAAAACATGAATTTGAGTAGACCTTACATATTATATATATTACGTGGAGGTAATATTGTGACTTATGGTTATGGCTGCCCAGGGTGCGATAGCATACTTTAGTATTGTCACGTATAAATTTTTAACGCATTCATTCGCTTGTAGGGTGGGTTAGGGGGTCAATAAAATTGTTCATAATATTTACGCAAATGACAGGGCAAAATAAAATAATTTTATCATTTCTTACGTACGCTGAACTTACGTAGGAACCTATTTTTATCTGGTAGATATGAGTGATTGAAAATTGCACGAATTCGATAATTAATTAAACAATCAATAAATGGAATTACCATATATTTGAAATTTGATTTTCGATAGCACATCTTGCGTTGTCCGGAACTCGATAAGAAATTTTATCTTACGTAGAAAGTTACAACATATTTTCAATGTCAACCTGACTCGATATAAAACTAACATGGCGTCTGGATTCTTTCATCCCGTAACTTCCTGTCGGAACAATATACGACAAGTATCAACGATTTGGCAACACTGCCAACTTCTAAGCAGTCGTACTGTATAACATACCAAATCTGATGGAAATGAACCAAATAAGGTCACAGGTCCTATTTGGTTGTATCTTGATATGGCACTAATTAAATTGATTATTTTACACATACACATACTTAAACTCGGGACGTTTTCCTATGGGGGTAAGAGAAACTACAGAATGCCACTAAATTAAAAGGGCGCAGTGCTACACAGCCCTACAGTACGACACAACTTAGATGTAGCATCGGCAAAATTCGTAAAACCGATCACATCCGAACTGAGTGCGCCTTCAAAATCACTAATCTTTATTATTGCTTTAGGAGAATATGATCTTTATGCAAACTCCATAAAAAAACTAAAACTCCTTTCTATTGGTTGTGTAAATCGGAAGTGATCGGTTTTACGATGCTACATATAAGATGTGTCGTACTGTACCCTAGTTCAAGTTAAACAAATATCAACTTTATTTCATTGAAAATTAAGTCGATTTCAGATTGAGCTAGCATTATTGACAAAGTTATAAAAATGTTTAAAGTTGTAGCGTAAACTGAACTTTATTGTGTAGGAATTAAAGTTGTTTTTCCATTAACTCATATTTGTTTACATTTTTGGCAAATAAATCGCGAACGCACGGTACTCCTTTTGCTTTTGTTTGTCATTGATTATTTTTTATTCAATATTTTTTTTAGTCTCTAGTATATTCACAACTCACAAACGCCACTCTTGGGCATGGGGTGCCTGTGTTTGAACCCTAGTCGGGAAGTGTTATTGAGGTACAATTCTTAGTAGTCTTAGCAGCACGGAATCTAGATTTGTGAATAGGCAATCACAGTAAGGCTCGCAGTAAGGGGCTTACATGACCTAAAGCGCGGTCACTGTCGGACTGCAAAGAAAAGAAAGAGAAGCGCGATGACACAACGCTGGTAATTTATTGCAAAATATGAAGCAATTATTTTATTACAAAAAATCTATTGTTTGGACTAAAAAATTAAAACACTAGTAAAAATCAGAATGATTGTATGTATATAAGTCCCTACTTATATACATACAATCATTCTGATTTTTACTAGTGTAAAAAATCATGAAGGGTATCTTCATGATTTAAAAAAAACTTTCTTTGTACAATTAAAACCCTTTTTAATTGTACAAAGAAAGTTTTTTTTAAATCATGAAGATACCCTTCATGATTTTTTTCTATCGCATCAAATTAGTTGTATTATGTTTTCAACACACTATCTACCTAGCATATATCCATAAGAATATCATATATTTTTCTGATTTTGTTTATTATAGTCGATCATAATATACTTTTATTGTTTCTAAAACTTACGTTTTTTGTGTTTAGGTCCTGTAAGCACCTTAGCATAAGCCAAAATAAAATTGACGAAATGAGGCTATAAACCACTGCTTACCCGTCGTGAAATACAGGCGTCATGATGTTGTATCTGACCTTTTCACTTTTAACCTGGACCGTAATATTTCTCGTTTATCTTTTTCAGTTTTTCAATTTCCGTCGGATCCGCTTGATACCGCGCAATTTCCGATATCCATGTTTTGGTCAGAGCTTAGTTTTATGTTACAATTTCTTAAAAATATACCTCGAATATTATAAACAAGAAAGTAAGGATGTTTGTTCTTTGAAATGCTAAGACTGAATTTGGAAGTTTACTGAAGAATCATGTGTCTTTTAGAATAATTGAGGCCGTCAGCGCAAAAGTTGCCTAACCCACAATTTTTCATATTCGTACAGTCAACAGCAAAAGTAGATGATCAAAATCAGAAATTCAATACTAATTAACGGAGTTCGCGTCAGAACTTTGTGGCGTCAAATGATTTCTGTGTGGCGTTGATGTGGCGTTGAGTGGTTTGAATCACTTCGACGCCACTCAGTACTGACGCGAACTCCGTTCATTAGTATTGAATTTCTGATTTTGATCATCTACTTTTGCTGTTGACTGTACTTATCTATTGCAATTTATTTAAAATATAATAAATTTTCATGCAAAACCGGCCTATCCCTAGTTTCATCTATGAAACTAAACTATGAAACTAGGGATAATGAAAATGTATTATATTTTAAATAAAATGCAATAGATAAGTACGAATATGAAAAATTGTGGGTTAGGCCACTTTTGCGCTGACGGCCTCAATTTATGTCAGAGCTTCAGCCCGCGACTTCGTCCGCGTCAGTGAAATTTATGTCAGAGCTTCAGCCCGCGACTTCGTCCGCGTCAGTGAAATTTATGTCAGAGCTTCAGCCCGCGACTTCGTCCGCGTCAGTGAAATTTATGTCAGAGCTTCAGCCCGCGACTTCGTCCGCGTCAGTGAAATTTATGTCAGAGCTTCAGCCCGCGACTTCGTCCGCGTCAGTGAAATTTATGTCAGAGCTTCAGCCCGCGACTTCGTCCGCGTCAGTGAAATTTATGTCAGAGCTTCAGCCCGCGACTTCGTCCGCGTCAGTGAAATTTATGTCAGAGCTTCAGCCCGCGACTTCATCCGCGTCAGTGAAATTTATGTCAGAGCTTCAGCCCGCGACTTCGTCCGCGTCAGTGAAATTTATGTCAGAGCTTCAGCCCGCGACTTCGTCCGCGTCAGTGAAATTTCTTGTTCCCCCGTTGCATCGCAACGCATCACCTGCCCGCGCTATGACTTCGATTTCGCTTAGCGTTCTTTCTTACTTTTTGCTCGACTCCTAAGAGACTTAACATGACATTAAATAGCCTTCCTTAAGACTTGGGCTATCATTTTTCAAATACAAAAATATTTCTTCAAATCCGTCTGATAGTTCCAGAGAATAGCGCGTTCGAACAAACAAACAAACTTTTCCGCTTTATTATATTTAAGTATAAATTTATTTATTTACGAAGGCATAGTAGGCCCAATATACAAATCACAAATAGATAAAACTCATTCAATTTATTAAAATAAAATACATTAACATTCAGAACAATCATTTAAATATAAAAAAACAAAACATTAAAACTGAATAGACATTAAAAGTAATAAATAATTTTATGCACAATAGACAGCATTAATAAACATATTCTTTTTTTTTATCCTTGGTTGTTAATTGCTCATAATGACACAACCGTAGCACAGTATAAAGATCATACAGTATTTCGACTTCATACAAACGGACGAAACGCGAGCTACACCTACGTGCCTCGCTCGACCTCGGCATGCGCTCGGCATGCAGACAGTCGCGACTGTGCCGCAGTGACGAACGGACGGTGTGTTGTTTTTTTAACAATAACCGCGCGATTTTTTCACTAAAAATAAGTTCAAGTACATATTTAATATGACGAGTAGGCTATATTGTGCTACAATAAGACTACAGTAAGATTATTCTATGATTAAGATATACGGACTACAATAAAATTAATTCGCAAACTTTTTTGATTGTACCCAGCGATGATTTTGTGGAATATATACAAAAATGGAGGAAATATTCTGAACTTTATTTAAAACCAAACATATAAATTGTAAAGTAGCTGCAGGTATCTATAACCAAGTAAAAGATACTCCTTTTTCTCCACCTTGTCCCAAAACAATTTTTAGTTAAGCTTTATATTAGAATGCGGATTTTTTATACTTTAAAATTTAATAATAAAGCATTTCGTACGTCTCAGTCGAGGCGCAAATATTTTTCGGTCGCAAATTTATAAGATTTGTTATTCAAACATAAACATTTATTTACATACTCTATGCTAATATTTAAAATAAATTCAATAATATGTACATTTATATGAAAAAATAAGAAAAATAATCATAGGGCATCAAAAAATTCGTCCGCATCGCTGTCAACAGGAACAGTGCCCAAAAGGCTGGCAGCATTGCCACGTTGAATGGCAATGCTAATTCTTTGGCCAAGAAATAGGCCAGCCCTCTGGTCACGTGAAGAGTCGACTAACCGCTTGGCGATATCTCGAAAAACCAAGTGGGCACTCGGACCCCATGGCCCTAGTGTTTCAACCCCAAACGGCTCGAACATATAACTCCCAATCAGGTTGGAATATTTACGCCGTTTGAGGTTTTCTGCACCTGCAGCAGCCGCTCCAGCACAGCCCACCGTGCTAGGAAGATGAGATGGCGCAAGGGTGTCGACACATGTTGCATCCCACACCAAAGGTCTGCCTAACTTCCAGGGCATTATGGTCATCCCGTCTGGTCTCTTCCCATCGTCGCGTGCCAGGCCGTTGGGTTCTAAAACAGCTGGCACCCCGGCGGTGACAAGGGCACGACGGATGATGTCATTAATGCTGGCGTGCCGTGCTATCCGGCCTGCGCTCCTACTGCAAGAAAGGCCATGGTGTCCGAGACAGTCGACAGCTTCACCGCACTGACAGCGATGCGGAGCTCCGCAAGGAGCGCCCAAACGCAGACAGGTAGCGAGCCGGAAGGTGGTGTCACCCAGCATAGTGCCTATGTTGGGTGACGGGAGTGCTTGAAGCCAGAGCCCCGACTCCCACTCACCCACAGCCAGCAGGCGGGCACGCTCAGCAGAATTGGTGGACGTGTTAATGAGATTATTCCGTACCAACCTGCAGAGCGGCTCATCCCACTGTCTCTGGGAAGATGGGTTTACGGGCCGATCTGTATCCGGGCAAGCCGCTTTCCAGGCGTTCACCGCGTCGGCCAAGCACGGCACTTCAGAGTCAACCAGGCAAGGGGCTAATATTTTCCTGGTCAACTTTTCAGTGCTGTGGACAGAAGACAGGAACGCCGGTAAGCTAATACTGGTAATTTTGCGGACGCCGAGGCCACCAAAACGGATGGGTAGTGTGGCTTGAAGCCACGCTCGGTCGTCCAAGGCCACATTTAAAATGGATGTTAGTGTGCTGCGAATAATTTGGTCAATTTTGTCCAAGAGGTGTGGCTGCTTCCATAAAGGGGAAGAGCGTAGAAAATACATAAAATTTGGGCCAAAACAACAGTATCTAATCAGGGTGAATGCCGAATGTAAATTAATTTTGGAGAGTCTGTCCGAAATCTCGTTGAAATTTTTAATTTTTTCGTCGATAAAAGGAGTAAAACTATCTTCTAAAATCGGGGAACCTAGGAGGTGCAGTGAACTTTTGTCTAAAATTTTGATTTGTGGGGCTATTGTATTAAATTTATCTAGAGTCAATTGTCTGTCGGTAGTGTCAGAAAGGTAAAGTTCACATTTTGAGGGGTTAAGGTCCAAGCCAATAGATTGAAATTCCTGTTTGAGGAGTTGTAGATCTTTCAAAACAGTGTCTACGTCACCTCCTAGCGTTCCATCGTCTAAATACCATACGTTAAATTTTGAATTTAGTTTCTGTATAATTGGATGAATAGCTAAACTGAAAATGACTGGCCCGAGAGGGTCACCTTGTTGGCAACCAACTGCAGATTCCAAAACATTGTCCTTGTATAATAATTTGGAAGGGTGTCTGTAACATTGCCACATAAAACCGTAAATTTCGGGTAATTCCTTTTTGACTTCAGCCAACAAAGTGTCCCTGTTCACAGAGTTAAAGGCGTTCTTAACGTCAACCTTGAGGATGACCTCACCTTTGTTGGACTTTAAAAATGTTGAAATGGCATGTACGGCAGCCTCACAGCCCCTTTTCGAGCCAAAACCAAGCTGTAGGGGCTGAAATTTTGCTGTAAGCGATTCGCTGTATAGCTTACAGCAAATTTTAGCTGCCGTACGCCTGTAGGTGCACCCAACGGCGATGGGACGAATGCCGCCGTCCTTCTTGCGCAGGGCACATAGATTGGCCCCGTACAAGACGTCGACGACGGCTTCGTTCAAACCGCCGGTAAGCATGAGGTTAATCATGGCCGCAAGCTCCTTTAAAAGCGACTCACCAGCTTCCCCGGCGCCTGAACTCAATAGATCCTTTAGGTGCTGTGGAGTCAGGCCGTCGAGGCCGCCGGCGGAACCACTTCGGAAGGAGCTCACGGCTGCAAACAACTGGGGGGCCGAAACGTTGAGGAAGGTTGAATTTAGGTTGGGAGGGTCGGGGGGGTCGGGGAAGGTGAGACCATCCGCAGGCGCTGGATGTTTACTCTCTAGAGCTGTTAGTGTTTCTGGAGAGTAAGGCGCCACCACATCGCTGCTGAATAGCATCCTGGCCGCACCCCTGATGTCACCTTCACTTAATTTGGATTCCACATGCGAACATAATCCTTTTTGAGGAAAGTTATGGAATGTAGGTAATTTTGGATCTAAAATTAGGGCCGAATTGTTACAATTTTTGACTGGCCCGTTGGTCTAGTGGTTAGTGGCCCTGACTGCTATGCCGGAGGTCGTGGGTTCGATTCCCACCCAGGACAAATGTTTGTGTGATGAGCATGATCATTTGTTCTGTGTCTGGGTGTAATTTATCTATAATATGTATGTATTTAGAAATATATAAGTATGTTTATCAGTTGTCTAGTACCCATAACACAAGCTCTGCTTAGCTTGGGACTAGACGGCGTTGTGTGATAGTTGTCGAATATATATATATATATATATATATATAATTTTCTTTAATTTGGTTAGTTAATGTTTTTTTAGTTGCCAAATTTTTTTGAACATGTAGAATCCTATAAGGGAAGGTAAGTAATTGCTCCCAGGCACTTTGTGAGTTCTCCTGGGTCGCAAGACGGATACATTGCGCCAAACTCGCTGCAACAGATCGTCTCGCGCCCCGGGGAACTCTCTTTAATATAGGGGTAGAATTTTTTAATTTTGCTAGTTTTTTCCACAATGTTTGTTCTAGAGGTGTTGATGCTGGGGATGTGGCTGGGGGGCACAATGGTACACTATGTGATTTGTGGATCTTGCCATAGTGTATCCTCAGCCCCCGTTCGCCTTTAAAAAAGCGTGCCTGTGAGCAATGTGGACATCTCACCAGCTGAACATCAAGCGATGTGGCAGGTTGATTAGCACGGTTTCCGGCATCGCTACAGCCGGCACTGAACATATATATAAAAACACTTAAACTTACAGTAAAACTTACCTAAAGAATATAAAAATAAACTATATCTAAACACTCACTGAAAAAAAATAAACTAATAATATTTACAAAATGTCACATTATTGTCAACTGGTTTTGACACAGAGTACTTTTTGATAGACTGGTTTTGACGACTGCGGCGCAGTCGCGCTCGGGGCCTGGGGTGCTGCGCATGCAGGGCGCAGCCTTCGCACCCGTTGCCTTGGCTGCAGACGTCGCGTCGGGAAATTTTTGACAAATTTTTGTCAATATCTATGTTCAGATTGATAACAAACTTCGAAAAACCGGCTATGAAAACTGTTTGCACAAATTAGTAGGTCAAACTACGCACAACGTTGATTGTATTTCCTTTTTCCTTTTGCAGCTTTCTTTCTTGGGTATTTGTAAGGCTTATTTGTTGTCATGGCCCTTTATCGTATGGCTCCAACCATACGAGATGTACTGTTTTAGATTTCTAAGAAAAATGGCCGAATTCTATATTGCAATTTGCTTCAAAATTATTCCGATTCCGATTGATAGTATGTTACGCAGTTAGGGTGCTGCTGTTGTGCTGCAATTTTTTATTAGGTATATTTAGGTATATTACCAAAATAGTTGACACTTAAGCCACAAGCTTAAGTGATTTTCATTTGATATTTCCATTAGTCTTTGAGCTGTCCGGACCGGACGGAAGGACATTACGAAATTATCAGAAGATAATAATAGTTGTAGAAAATTTTATTAGCTTTCAGCTCCCTCCCACCAACTGAGAACGCAGCTAAACAGCGTTGTCCTATACACTTTTTCTAAATTCTAATCAGTTTTCGAGTGTTAAGCCTGGTTTTCACCTTTTTTTTATGTTTTCAACATAAACATGGTTTTTTAATTAAATGTAATCATAAAACAACACGCACTTTTATTAAACACTTCCTATTCAATTCACAAAGTATTTTATTTGTTTATATAAAAAAAGTATATTTATTTATTTATTTTATTATTTATGTACACACAGTAAAATACAATAACAAAACTAAATGGAAACACAAAGTAGGCAAATGTAATTAAAATGCTGGAGGCGGGCAGCCCTATCGCATGTTTACGTACCACGCGGCTGTAGGCATTTATTTCAAGGTTACGGCCGAGTTACAATACTGTATGATCTTTATACTGTGACCGTAGCCACAGACATAATCAATTATTATAATTACTCAAATCCACGCTTTTCTCAAAGTCATGTAACTTATTAATCATCTAATTATCCTCTCACACGTTTGTTCTGTACACTTGGTGTACTGTTGACGTTTCGAGCACTTTCTCTTATGTACATTTGGTGTACACTTGACGCTTGAGGGGTTATGCCTGAAATCGATGGTATAATCGAACTCATTCATCTAATACATGCCTGCACAGCCTGAAACCAACCAAAAATGTTCAGGTTCTATTCCTGTCAGTAATCCGGGCTTACCCTTATATCGGTCACAGTTATTGTAATTAAGGGTAAAGCCGGATTTATTAAGGACATAATCGTTTTTATTACTAGGGGCCCGCGGCTAAATTAAAACAGCCGCAAAGGTCGATCGATTAGGTTAAGCTACGCTTGCCGCGGTTGGTCTGGGGATGGGTGACCATCTTTACATACCGAGACCCCTCCGTGACTCGTAAAGCACCTTAAACCTTTGGCCCCGGCTGTCATTCGTGGATCTTTGACAGTCGTTACAGGTTGTCAGAAGCCCGAAAGTCTGATAACCAGTCTTACCAAGGGGTATCGTATTATCCAGTAACTGGGTTGTGGCGGTCAGATAGGTATTCTGCTGCATCCGGGTTAGACTGGAAGCGACCCCAACATAGTTGGGAAAAGGCAGGCAGATGATGATACGGCAATATATTGCTCTTCTTATTATCTTTATAACGTTTTATTTTTATTATATCATAATGTCATAATTTTTTTCTCTGGTAATAGCGCTCCGGATCGCTCCAATATTTTTAATTACATAACATAATATATGATGTTTATGTCATTAATTCTACATTCTGTGTGCACCTTAACTCACACACTGATTAAATTATTTGTCAAAATGTTCGGAAAAATCGTCTGCGGGTAACTATGGAGTTTCTTGCTCATTCTTCTCCACACGAAAGTTTTGGAAGGGGCACCTAGAATCTTTTTTAATTCCAATTCCTTTGAATGACCTACTTAAGGGGATTTCAGGACCTAAACGCAAAAACGCAGTTTTAGAAGCAACAAAAGTATAATAATATGATCGATTACAGTACAGTAAACAAAATCAGAAAAATATATGATGTTCTTCAGGATATATGCTAGGTAGATAGTGTGTTGAAAACATAATACAACTAGTTTGATACGATAGAAAAAAAAATCATGAAGATACCTCTAAAAACTTTCTTTTTACAATAAAAACCATACATACATCATTCTGATTTTTTGTCAGATTATTCTACAAGCAACATACTAAAGCACTAGTGTTTTAATTTTTTAGTGGAATCAATAGATTTTTTGTAAATAGACAATTGCTTCATATTTTGCAATAAATTACCAGCGATTTTTATAGATAATACATAAAAATAATACTACCTACATAAAACATAAATACATTTTGGTGTCCTTTCGGGCTAATTGCCCAAGAACTCTTACACTAGCCTTCTCACATATGGTATTAGTGAAAAAGACGAGCGCGTCCTTCTGGCTAGAAATAGAAAATCAATCATAAAGTAAACAGCCCATTACTTTGCTCATACCTACATACCAAACTTTTCCGTAACAAAATGTTCTGTGAAAATATTCTTGTGACATATTTTTTACAAATACAAATTCATTAATACATATGCCCATAACATGCAATGACACAGGTTCACTGACACCAAATTATAGAGAAAGTAGCGAAAAATGTGAACTGAACTGAATGTACCAAGGTTCTTGATAACATTCAGTTAGTTAATTACATTTCACTTTGTTAATTATAAATGTGTCGTTAAGTCGTTCGTTTACCTGAATTCACATAAAAAATGGCACTTACTCTAACTGGTGTACTAGGAAATATAAATAGAGCATGAAGTGTTTATGTCTGTCATTTCATGAAGTAAAATCGGTTATTTCCACTGACAAGGGATAAAATTATTTTATCCACCTGCCAAAGCACGGCAACAGGGGGAAAGAGAATTATATCACTTTTTGACATTAGACGTGGATACTCACACGCCCGTCTATTATAGCATGGCGACTAGTGGAAGAGAAAAATTACAGATATTTTGACGTAACAAAGGGAGAAATTTGTCCTCGTCTTTAGATAGTGGGTTTAATTATATCTCTTGGAGAAAATATAATTAATTGTACTATAAAAATGTCTCGTGCTTACTGCCACCGTGAATAGTTTATCCACCCATGTCGCCATGCTCGGAGGGTGGACAAAATTGACAGAGGGGAATATTATTTTCTCCTCTCCCCGTGGATAAAATGTCTCCGGCCATGCTAGCCCTGCTGGACTCATTAGTATGGAATAAATGGATATTTAGAAGCTATTTAATGGACATGTGGTCGGAATCACATTTCATTTCATTTATTCATAAAACAATTTACTTTGTGTTGAATATAATATACACATGCAATTTAAATACAAATACAAAGAACTATGAATGATTAATAACAATCCAAGTGAAATTCAAAAGTGCCAAACTGCAGGGCAATTGCGTAACACATTATCAATCGGAATCGGTTTCATATTGACAGTTCAACAACATTCATTGCGTTATTTACGTGTTGAGCAGACAATTTTTTCGAACTTATGAAGCAATGGATTAGCAATTTGCTTCAAAATGATTCAGATTCCGATTGATAGTGTGTTACGCAATTAGGGTGCTGTTTTTAATAAATATAATGTCAAATAGTTTTAGATAAAATGTGAAACAGTTTTGAATACAATATTGTCAAACAGTTTTCAATGTAATGTCAAACAGTTTTAAATATAATAACACAGACAGTCCGCTGTGCAGAGCCTGCATGGAGGACGACGAGACAGCAGCCCATGCGCTTCTAAACTACCCGGTGGTTGCCACGTACGGGGCGAAGTGGTTACCCAGGTACCCTCCGTGAGATGGTCAGTCTTCCTTGAGGAGCTGGGGTGCATCGAATAATCGGTTTTTCCACCCGTACGCAAAATACGCGCATTGACGTGGAGTTGTGGACACCAGCCCGTATTACCTTATATACGGTCATGTGCTGTGCCAACTTTTTAATTCACAAAAAATACTTAAATAATTGATAGACTGAATGTGTGTAACTATGTCCTTTTTACCGACTTCAAAAAAAAAGGAGGTTATCAATTCGACAGTTATGTATGGAATATTAATGGAATTGCATTATTCACATATGACAATCTATTAGGGCTTCCAAACAAATATACAAAATTTAATAGACGTATGTATGTATGTTTGTCCACGCATTTCTCCGCAACTATTAATCGGATCGTCACCGTTTTTTTATTGGCTTACATTTACTTCAACTTGGGAATAGTGCAAGGTTCGTCAAAATCGATTCAATTTTCAAGATTTGGACTAATACGTGTAAGTGTGTCACGGCCTGGCTTATTGACACGAGCTACGGGTGTAGTGTCAAAGGGAACATCTCAAAACCTTGGTCAAATTTTAGTGGTTTTGCACTTTTCTATGAAACACTTGATTTTTTTATTGGGGCCCGTGGCTAAATAATAACAGCCGCACAGGTCGATCGATCAGGTTAAACTACGCTTGTCGCGGTTGGTCTGTGGATGGGTGACCATCTTTACACACAGAGGCCCCGCCGTGCCTCGGAAAGCACGTTAAGGCCAGGACTCTCAAAATTGACCTATTTTTGATTCAACATTTAACAATCAAATATTCTTTGTTTTAATCTGAAAAAAATATATGTTGCAGTTCAATTAACACTCTTGATTCTTCTACGGTTCAAAACACGATATTTACAACTTCACTCGATCATAAAAAATCGCAAACAAATCGAAAACAAGGAAGTTTTTGATCGTTTTTCAAGTTTTACTTGAAGTAGATCAAACTTTTACTCACAAAAAATATGTCAAAAAATAGGCAATGATGTATAGAAGAAAATTCTACGGGAAATTTTTCTCAAAACTGAATTTTATTGTTTTAACAAGATATAATATAACTAGGCGGCCCGCGCGCATCGCTTCAGTAGCCTGCCAGGCGTCACCGAGGTAGGACCTGTGTCGCTTTTCCTGGCTCGCTGCGTTCCCCCGCTAATCGATCGAAATATACGTTCACAGACTGAAATATAATGCAGTATTGTTATTTACCGTGTTTGTGTATTCGTTTTAAAAATCAGTCTGTAAATATTGTTGTAGGTTCTAGTATTAATAATTAAACTAGATATTAGTTTATGTTGTTGAGGGGCCCGTGGCTAAATAATAACAGCCGCACATGTCGATCGATCAGGTTAAGCTACGCTTGCCGCGGTTGGTCTGTGGATGGGTGACCATCTTTACATACCGAGACCCCTCCGTGCCTCGGAAAGCACGTTAAGCCGTTGGTCCCGGCTGTCATTTGTGGATCTTTGACAGTCGTTACGGGTAGTCAGAAGCCCGAAAGTCTGACAACCAGTCTTACCAAGGGGTATCGTATTACCCAGTAACTGGGTTGTGGAGGTCAGATAGGCAGTCGCTCCATGTAAAATACTGGTATTCAGCTGCATCCGGTTAGACTGGAAGCCGACCCCAACATAGTTGGGAAAAGGCTAGGCAGATGATGATTAGTTTATGTTGTAGTAGGTATATTATATAGTGATAATTAAGATTAAATTATGGGGAATAAAAACAGAAGGAAGAAAAAATGTCCAGCATTGAACTGCGGGAGCTTAAAAAAAATAAAGTAAGTTTGATTATTATTTTTCTACGTATTTATGACAACTTACCTATTTGTAAAAGTCGACGGGACAGAACAATATTGTAGTTGTTTATGTAATTAGGTACCTACTTGCTTTCGTCACAGTACTAGCAGTAGCAGGTAGGTACAGACGCCAGCACATCAAGATATCAGAAACTGTAAAATTTTTCCAATCAACTTTGAACCTTATGCTTTAGCGTTAAAGTTGAAAATCTATTAAAGAAATTTGACAGATTGTAGTAGCTTAATGTGCTGGCGTACAATAAATTTACAATAAAATTAAGTATAGTAATATCAAAGTAAATATAAACTAGTTGATATTTTAGTTTTTAATATTTCAGTTTATTGACAAAACAGTAGCACAACTACAACAAAGATAATTTTTGCTAATAAAACTTTTTATCTTTGCAGTTCATCGATACCAAGATCTAAAGGCGTATTTTAAAAAAAACCGGGCAAGAGCGAGTCGGACTCGCGTACCGAGGGTTCCGTAACATCCGGGTTTATGCGTAAGGTTTATGTTTATGAAATTAAATGTTTTTTTATATTTTTATATTTGAGTTGATTGAATGAAAGGTAAATTGCGGTTTACGATTTATGACGTATTAAAAAAAAAACTACTTAGTAGATCTCGTCAAACCAATTTTCGGTGGAACTTAACATCATATATTTTTTTAGTTTTATCATTTTCTTATTTTAGAAGTTACAGGGGGGGGGGGGACATTTTACCACTTTGGAAGTGTCTCTCGCGCAAACTATTCAGTTTGGAAAAAAATATATTAGAAACCCAATACCATTTTTGAAGACCTATCCATAGATACACGTATGAGTTTGTTGAAAAAAAAAAATTGAGTTTCAGTTCTAAGTATGGGGGATCCCCCAAAATTTATTGTTTTTTTTTCTAATTTTGTGTGAAAATCTTAATGCGGTTCACAGAATACATCTACTTACCAAGTTTAAACAGTGTTATGGAAATTACCATATTCATATAGGCGATTTGAAAAAGATGGGTTTTAATTTAAGTGAACTGTTTTTCAAGGATGGCGGTAATCGCCTAGAAAAACTAGATGATGAACAGGCGATCAGTTGTGAGGAATAGGTACTAGGAGAGCACGCCTTACCAAGGTAACGCGCGGTGCAGCGAGGGAAGACCAAGGTCTTCCCTCGCTGCACGTGTCCAGGGCAAAATGGCGGCTGGCGAACCTGCTTTGAAGCTGATCACAGGAATCTCACACTGAATCACTCAAACACACCCGCGGGCGGTCGTTATTAGTTCAAACACAGTTTTTTCTTGCGGAAGCGGATAAAGCGAATAAAGCGAGCGGAGCGGTGGCGAGCAGTTCTTACACGGCTACTCGCTATCGCGGTTCACGGTCGAATCCGACGCCAATTAGGCGTGCTTTGGTGGGAAGGGCGAAAGAGATATCGCCTGTTCCGACAATGATGTCAAAAGAACTTACTAGGGCCGATATTAATTTATTATCAAACCCTCAAGAGATGGCGTTACCAAACAGTATAGTTCTTATAGTTTCGGAAAAAAGTGGCTATGACATACGGCAACGGAACCCTAAAAATGCACAGGCGAACAGTAACTACATAATCTACAACTCGATTTTTTTAGTTAGAGAATGGGATTTAGAATGACGACCGACGCGACGGCAGTATTTGCTTCTCGCTCAGGCGCAATAGCTACTACTACGTGAGCGACAGACATGTACACACTATTATCTATACAGTATTGTGACTCGGCCCTCTTCTAGAAATAATTAAAGACCTACAGCCGCGCGTAAACACGCAATAGGGCTGCCCGCCTACAGTATTTTAATTTCATCAACCTGCCAGCTTCTTTCTAGTTTTGTGATTGTATAGGTAAAATATTATATTTTTTATTTAAAAATATGAAATTCGTTGTGAATGAAATAGGGAGAGTTCAAAAACAATACATATTTTTGTTTTTTTTTATTAGTAGATTTAATTAAAAAAAAAAACTTATTGACGAATTCAAGCAACCAAAAACAGCACAATATAGTCTATAATTGCTCTTTACCATATTATTAAGTAAGTACTTGTATTAATTATTTCAATGAATATTTGTCACAAATAGCACGCTTACTGCTTATAAAACGATCACACCGTCCGGCGTCCGTTCATCACTGCGGAGCATTCGAGACTGTTTGTTTACCGAGTGTAAACCGGACTCTAGGCGCGTAGGTATAACTCGCGTTCCGACCGTTTGTATGAAGATCAATGATATTCTAATAAACAGATATGTTATACACTTACAAAACAACAGAAAAAAGTGTTCCGCGCCGAGAGGCAGCACACATACACACTTTTCATTCATTTTACATTTCACTACAAGTAAAAAGGATAGAAAAAGGATAGCTTGATAAAACCAATAAGAAAAAAAGTGACAGCTAGATGTTGTCAATTGCGCGTGAATGTAAACAAACATTATTCGGGCTACCAATCACCGCACGTTGGCATCATAGACTAACAAATTAACTAGGCAGAAAGTACAAACCGCGTGTACAGAATTTGTAGTCGGGATTTGTGCCTATGCATCGAATAAACACTATTAAAAGGTAGGTAGGTGAAAAATAAAACACGTTTTAAAAAGAAAGAAATACAATTGTAAAAATAATCATACACCTTCAAAAAGATTTAATTTTAATCTCAATGGTAGGTTTATTTTAACACTATCTGTGACATACTATGGTAACGATAAGCTATTAATATTTTCTTTTCCTACATATTATGACATGTTTATAATTAAATATATCAAACAAAATTATAAAGAAAAGTTATTAAAAGGGAAATAAACTCCGTTGTAAAGATGACTTTACTGCCTAATATCCGCATCTGTACTTTTATTCTATGTCCGGAGTGCTCGCATCCTTGTCGTTCTTACGACAAAAACTGTATTTTCCATCTCTTTCTTTTTCCTAACCTCCAAATATCAGAATATTAGGAAAATAATTGAAATATATTAATAAATCGAAGTATAATGTGTACTTTCGTGTGGTATGGGATTCCTTGTGTTTTATTAACTTTAGTATCATATTTGGTACACTTTCTAAATACACAAAATGGCATTTTGGATGGTAATTACGTAGCTGCGCGCACCGTCTCACTCGTAGACGTGCGTGACACAGACTAAAGGCAATACGTCCCAATTAGGACGTTTTCTAGTCTTCACGATTTGCGCGCTCATAACATATCTGTTTATTAGAATATCATTGATGAAGATAGTATACTGATAGATAATATTACCGTGCCTACTGTATCTATTCTATAAATTATAATAATAATGCAAGGTTGTTGATGTTGTTGATAGTAGAGTGTACGTAGATATTTGTTACCTCCTGATTTAACGACTGACTTACTACTCGACTTACCGATCGACTTACCGACTGACTTACCGACTTACTGACTGACTTCCTGCGGGAGATTGAATTACGCGAGTAAAACAGCGGGGCAAGCTCGTCTAAAATAATTTCGATGTTTCACATCTGCCAGGCCTCTCACGATGGCTCAATTTATAGATGATCTTTTTATTATAATATACATTACATAGGTACCTACCTAATTACTTATAAAACTTAGTAATAGGATAAGCTTGCGAATGCGTCTATAGTAGGTTTTTTTTTTTAGCATTGATCTATCTTTCAGACACTCTGAAGCAACGGAAAGCACCAGTGGAGATGGAGCTGGAGAACGTGATCCAAAAACTCAATCGCTTATGAGTCGCTAAAGACATACTAGAACGAGTCAACTCCGACCCAACATTCATGAAACGCATTGTTACTGGTGACGAGACGAGTTTGACATGCAAACTAGTCAACAAGCTTCGGAGTGGCGCCTTCTAACTGAACTGAAACCGAAAAAACCACGCCACGGCCAAAGTCGATCAAAAGTCAGTCATGTTGACTGTTTTCTTTGACTATCGCGGTATTATACACTCGGAATTCATACCGGAAGGTCAAACGTTAAATAAAATATATTATTTGAGCGATATGCGGCTTTTGAGAGAGTAATTTCGAAAAAAAGGCCAGATTTGTGGAAAGAAAACTGTTGGATCTTGCACCACGATATTGCGCCTTCGCACAAGGCCATCACTGTGAACGAATTTTAGCGAACGAAGGAGAATTCGCGGCGTAAACTAAGCTCAATTCCGGAAAAAGCGTTTAAAAAATGTTTTTATGATTTGGTTATTCGTTGGTGTAAGTGTGTCGTTTCTGAAGGATCATACTTTGAAGGGGATAAAATAAATTTGGATGAATACCTAACTAACATTTTGTGTATTATTTGATTTCGGTACGTCTTTGACAGAGCAGTATTTTAGTATTTCTTATTTCTAATAAAGAATTTATTATCCTGTGCATTGTATTGTAATGAGTTTTATCAGAATTGATTTAGTCCAAAGTATATAACTAATAATAAATAACTAGCTTATGCCCGCGACTTCGTGGACTATAAATTAGTTATTAAACATACCCTATGTGATGGATGAAAACCAAAGCTACAGAATATCGAAACTTCCATCAAAATCCCTTCAGTAGTTTATTATCAGACAAAAATTCGACAAAACGGATCATTCATAAGGGTAGTGCGGAAGCGATATAACAGTCATGAAAGAAAAGATTAGGTAGCAATTAAAAAACTGCGCACCAGACTGCGGACTCGCGCAACGAGGGTTCCGTACCATCATATGTTTTTAAATTTTCATCGACGAGGCCTATATTCATCAGAGAATTTTAACATTGTGCACTGCGGTGTATAATATTGCAGTTTTATCTGACATAAAACTCAAACGCCATCTCTTGACCGATAGTGAAACTAATATAACTTTTATTGATGATTTCTGAACAAGTATGCTATTAAGAGACTTCGTTTTATTTTTCCTGTAATATTTACATAAACTTCTATCACATAAAATAATTTCAAATTTTTCTGTTTGCAAACTTCGGAGATAAGGGTGGGAAAGGTTTTTTTTTGCATTTTACATCAAAAGTCGAAAACAATGCGGCCCAAAAAAAAGAATAAATGTTTGAGAATGTGCAAACTGTTTTCTTTCATATGATACCCCACGTGCTCTAGTAGCCCCACTTCGAATTCTTCAGACTTCCTTTCAGGCCCTGTTGCAAAAAACGTACATATATTTTTATTTCTTTCTTATTTGCAAAATAGTTGAGCAAACGTCATCTAAAACTATTCCAAATTTCAAGTTGATGCATTAGTAGTTCTTGACATGTCCAGCTGTGACAGACAGACAGACAGACTGAGTCTCACCATAAGGGTTCCGTTTTACCATTTTGGTACAGAACCCTAAAAAGAAAATTTTTGGTAGGTAATAAAATTAATTATGTTGCTATATTTATATTTCCCTAAAAACTAGACACCAGAAATATTTTAACATAAATTTTATACATAATATTAAAAAAATATAATATTTACAATCACAAAACTAGAAAGAAACTAAAGTAGGATGATGAAATTAAAATACTGTAGGCGAGCAGCCCTATATTTCAAGAATAGGGCCGAGTCACAATACTGTTAGATGAAATTACCGTGGCAGCAGCGGGGTCAGCGAGTTCATTCGAATTGCGCGTTCGCGGAACTTGCCACGCGCGGAGGGAGGTAACGCTAAATGCCTACTGCGCTCGAATATCCTGGCCTTAAGCCGTTGGTCCCGGCTGTCATTCGTCGATCTTTGTTACGGGTAGTCAGAAGCCCGAAAGTCTGACAACCCGTCTTACCAAGAGGTATCGTATTACCCAGTTGCCTGTTGATCTGCCAATCCGCGCTGGGCCCGCGTGGTGGATTACGGCCCACTCCCTCTCACCGAGAGGAGATCTGTGTCCCGCAGTGGGAACCTGATTATGGTAACTGGGTTGTGGAAGTCAGATAGGCATCCGGTTAGACTGGAAGCCGACCTCAACATAACTCAAACTCAAAGCATTTATTTCAATTAAACCATTTACAGGCACTTTTGAATTGTCAAGAAGTCGGTCAGTCAGAAAAAATGAAGCTAGTTGCCCATTCCAAAGCGTAGGTACTTATGGAGAAGAACGGGCAAGAAACTCCATAGACACTCTTTTAAATTATATTTTTACAAAAATATTACTTAATAGTTATACATAGTTGGGAAAAGGCTAGGCAGATGATGATGACCTGATTTTTTTTTTGATAACTGTCAAAAAAAATCTACGCTAGGGCCAGGGGGCCTAAAGTCATGTGCTGAATTCATGGTTACAGTTTGCGCGTCGTTGTTCCTCCCACCCTGTATGACGCGTAAAAGTGACTCTGATATCATATTTACCAGTTATATTAAAGAGGTAGATATCACTAGCGCGCGCAAATTGTTGCAGACAAATTCAGACCATTGTTGTAGTTTCATTTAGTCAGCTAATAGCAGCGAGCAACTCACTACAGATAGCTATCTCTTTCTGTGTCAT
This sequence comes from Mesoligia furuncula, assembly GCA_916614155.1. NCBI lineage: Eukaryota > Metazoa > Arthropoda > Insecta > Lepidoptera > Noctuidae > Mesoligia > Mesoligia furuncula. The sequence continues at coordinate 26,355,784 of OU744803.1, forward strand.
ACGTTCCGTATTATCTATCGCAGTAAGTACTTTGTAATAACAACGCAACAATACAGAACGTCGCACAGTGTGGGAATCTCGCAATCTAGGGGGATTTAAATCAAAATATAATAATTGTTAATATAGTTATAACCTATTTATACCTAAGACCCTATTTATCACAGCTACATATAAGAAATTCTTGTAGATAGGTTCAAAAAATAAATAAATAATGTTAAAATGGGTAGATAATATTGTTGTACCCTTACAATACGAACAACAACATTAGAGTGTCATATTCACTTGAGATTACTGGTCAAATTAACATATAGTCTTGTTTATTGGTTTATTACTGTATTGTGTATATCTTTCAAGGTAACTTAGAGTGTATTTTATTTAAGTAATAGTTAAACATTTATTTAATAACATCATTTGAAAGCACATTTCAATTAAGCATTTTTAAGAGATGATTTGCAAAACAAAAGGTGTTTTAAAAAAATGACCTCAATATCCCGGTGTTTTTATTGTTTTAATTTATAGTTTAGTCTTAACTTTTGAGAACAATTGACAAAACTTGCGATTTTGTGCGACCGTCGTACATTTTTTTTCGGTCTTCAGAATGACCGCCGAAATTACAAAAAATATTTTTTTTGATATTTGGACCTCAAATGCCAAGAAGGAGCGAATTTATGCTACTTTTGCTTTTATGTACCCACCGTAAATGAGGCCGAAAGTGGAATTAGTGACTAAAATAACAAAATTTATTCTTAACGCATTTTTTTTAATACAGCTTTATTTTCTATCACTATTTAAGTATTTTTATTTATTTGAATACCAATCAGTATTATATTTTAACTTGTATCTTTTATTTAATTCAATTTGGAATTAAATCCCCCTAGATTGCGAGATTCCCACACTGTGCGTCGCTCAGTATGAACGTAGCGTATCTTTCCTTTATAATATCATTGATATTTACAGAATATACAATTTCACTTTATAACAACCAATCTCGTTACCTTTTTATTTCCTACCCACTTTCTCACGTTATCTAACAAGACAAGTAATTTCTTTGATTCAAATACTTACTACGTACCTACCTATTTTCTTGCTTCTTCTTACTTTGTTTGCTTTTGATGTTATGAAAACCATAATAATAATACCATTCATTTTCGTTGTTAGAGAAATGATTAGGAATTCTCTAATAAGACTATCATTTAGTGCCCACGGCGTCGACCACGTGTATAGATTCGAAAAAATTTGGAAAATCCAAAAGTGCATGACTCTTAATGCTCATTTGATCGTATAAAAAAACGTTTTTACAAAAAAAAAGAAGTCGGAAGTCGGTTTTTTTATTGTAAAAATATTTTTATTTTTCACTTTTTAGTTCTACCTACCTACCTACCCCACACAAATTCATATAACACTGCTTGGTATGTGAATATCAGTGACTGGAAGCTATTGAACACATCTGCCTATCCCTTTAAAGGGCACAGGCGTGATTTTTCCACTACCTACGTAACATCTCAATCTCATCAAACCATTGATTCAGAAATTGGTCGTGAGTTATCTTCCAGTACCTTAACTATTAGGTAAGCAAATCCATAACTGGTACCTCGCCAGAAAAACTTGGATGGAGATGAGATTTTCACATAAATTCCACTAACCAATAAAAATGGAATTCTATATTCTACGAAACGTAGCAATTCGGTCCAATTTTGTGTTACTAGCTTGTTGTCCACGCTTTCCGTCGCATTTTTTTTAACTTCTTCATGTACCTGGATAAAAAAAATGTGTTATGGTGTAATCTACCACATGGACTTTCTGTATGCCTATTTTCATCCAAATCCGTTCAGTCGTTTATGAGGGTTTTAGTGACAAACATACAAACATAAACTTTTTTTTTTATGTGTATATGGTAGGGATTTTATACTGTATAGTTTCTGCCCGTAACTTTGTTCGCGTGAAGTTCCTCGTCAGGTATATTTGCCGGAAACATGCTGAGCTGGACTCCCATTTAGTGCAATCCTGAGACGCACATCGCTCTTTGTATGTTCGTTATATCATTATTTTAAAGAGTGTCATAGCCAATAGTGTCATCGCTATTCTTGTTTTCTTCTTTTTTTTATTATTTGTATATTGGCACCTTGTAGCTATTTCCTAACATTCATGTAATTAGTTATTATTTAAACGTGCCATGTCTTTTGTGTGCACCAAATAAACGAATCTCGTTTTAAAATAAAACTTCCCATTGGCCTCAGTAATAATGTAGCTTTGTAACACTGAAATATTTTTTTGTAATCGGATCAGTAGTTCCAAAGATAATCCCCCTACATACAAACTCGCAAATTTAACCTTTTTTATTGTTAGTTTTAATTAAAATTTAAAAAAATTATAAAACAAAAATACCATCGGCTTTACTGCACACACTTGCACAGCAATAACCTTTTCACTCACTCCAATTGGCATGCCAAACATTTTGATCGGTGCACCAATAGATAAATTGGCACAAATCGCTCGTGCTCTTATCAGGCCGACATCCTGCCATCGAGCGGGCCCGAGGCTGGCAGCCCGGCAGTTCAAGGCCATTGAATATTTGATTATATTCGAAGGTCCAACGTGCTAATTACCTCGCGCCCCAAGCGAAGGTCACCGAAGTAATTTGGATTAATGTGATAATTTGTATTAGTGGGGGTAATTGGAATTTTATCTACGTGTAGGTTATTTATATCTAGTGCTAATGCCTTAGATAGGTATCTTTATTCATTAGTGTGAATTTACTTTATGCTATTCGATTCATTTAATGGTTTTGTTATTAAATTATCCACTTTGCGATGCCAGTATGTCTAGGTGCGTCATAAAAGCAAGCGACCATCAACATCCTTGAATTTAATGTAACATAGTACATACTGCCAGTAGCAATACCTTTCATTTGGACAGTTCAACGACATTCATTGCGTTATTTACGCTGTAGAGAATTTTTTCGAACATAAGCAGTAATGGTTTAACAATATCTTTCAAAATGAAAAAAAAAATGAAGTGTGTTACAACGCAATTAGGGTAAGGCCACCAAATTAGATGACCATGGATTGACACTCTTGGCTAAATAACTGGTGAATATAGAGGAGTAATAGCACAGAGGTCAATCCTTCTGATCATGATGACTGTTGGACTTTAAACTTTCGTCTCAGCGCCGAAAGGAGGACACACATTTTGGTTTCACCTTCCCTCCAATAGCCACCAATAGGTAAAAATATCTATCCAACGATGTATTTCACGTAGCTATTGGAGAATGGGACCAGAGTTCGCGCTTCATACTGACGCATGATGTCATGCAAAATCCTGCATCTCGCAAGCAGAATTTACCGCGCAACTGTACAACGTCCGGACATCAATCTTGGGGCAGTAGCCCACCAGACTACACCCGTCTGGTCGGAGGGTCCTCCCTTTTCTGTGGAGGATGAGTGAACTGTACACCCTGTTCCTCATACCTCTTTAGTTTAGGCATTACATTTTGGTGTCGCCTAGTGTTGTGAAGAAAACGGACATTAGTCTTCTTGCACAACATCTAAGAAAAAGACACATGACATAATTATTTATCTTAAAATTTTAATCTATGCATCTATACAAATAAATAAAATTGGAGTGGCTGTTTGTAATGTCACTTTTTACTAAATGCATAAGAAAGTACTTATAACAAAACAAAACATTTTTTTATTTTTTGTTTTCTGTCTGTCTGTTTCCTCCAGCGTATCTCCAAAACTGCTGGTCAGATTTGGACGGGACTTTCACTGGCAGATGTCTGATGTTATAAGGAGTAACTATTGCTACTTTTATTTTAGAAAAAGATTAGGGTTACGCGCAAAAAAAAAGGAAGACCCATGAAATCCAATGCACGCAAACGAACTCGCGGGCGCAGCTAATTTAAAATACAAACTGTCTACAAATAAGCCAGTCATATTGGCTGAAGTACCTACACGTAATTGTAGATTGTCAGAAACTATTGCAAAACCAATTGAATTTAATTGAAAGGTGTATGGTGGGCGCGCATTGTTGCAAGCAAGCCTCATTGCGAACGTAATTAGGTAGTGGCAAAGGTCATAGTGGTACGCGAAAGGTTATTTATTTGTACATCTCTTGGCAAAATGTGAATGTTATAACATAATTTTCACATTGTTGGCTATGTGTGTTAGAACCAGCATTTTGTGTATAATGGTGTGGACGAGATTCAGTAAAATTGGAAGGAGTAGTTACTAGAATCTATACTAATCTATATCTCATCATCTGTCTAGCCTTTTCCCAACTATTTTGGGGTCGGCTTCCAGTCTAACCGGATGCAGCTAAATAGGTACCAGTATTTTATTTACATGGAGCGACTGCCTATCTGACCTCCACAACCCAGTTACTGGGTAATACGATACCCCTTGGTAGAACTGGTTGTCAGACTTATTCGGGCCTCTGACTGGCGTAACGACTGTTAAAGATCCACTAATGACAGCCTTTGCTTTCCGAGGCACGGAGGATTCTCGGTATGTAAAGATGGTCACCCATACACAGACCAACCGCGACAAGCGCAGCTTAACCTGATCGATCGACCTGTGCGGCTGTTATTATTTAGCCAGGGGCCCCTCCCCAACCCTCCCCCTCACTAATCTACATACATAAAACAAAGTCGGGTTAGTTACACCATTTATAGCCTCGGCTCTAGACCTAGCGTGATGTTAAATAGCCTTTAGCCTTCCTTAAGTATTGGGCTATCAAATGGGAAATGATTTTTTCAAAACCGACTGGCAGTTCCAGAGATTAGCACGTTCAAACAAACAAACTCTTCAACTTTATTATTTGTATTGATTTAAAAAAGGTAGATAGAGGAAATGGTTTACCAAAATAAATGTCTCTTTCAAGGACCAAATTCCCATTAGGGAAGGAAAAGGGATGAGCTGTACCGGGCTTTACGTCAACCGGGAATCTGAAATCCGACCACGGTTCATTTTGTGCGAAACGGCATTTTTTATTAATAAAACCTTTTTTATAGGTTTTAGAAACGGTTTTGATATTGAAAAAAAAACTATTCTTGGCGTTGTAGGCCGTATAAATACTATAATAATAATAATAATTTCATTTATTTCAGGTACCATATAACCCATATCAGAAAACATCTTTAAATACAAAAACACATCAATAAATACAAACGAATAAATACAATATAAATACAACATCAACACACAAATTAAATTAATTAAATTAACTATGATGACGGAATATTTCTACACTAATTGGAATTTGTTAGTCAAATAAAACGTTTATCATTCGGTAAATAGGGCCTCAGTTCTAAGAAACCGTGACGCATTTGTCATACACGATAATAAATGTAAAAAAAAATAATTTCGAAATTCATATAACATTTTACATTGCTCGTATAAAGCACCTACAAAAGTAATCAATTGGCTGGTCAAATTGGGATAAAAAGTCAAGAAAAAAATGGTTTGGTGCCTAAAATTTAAAATTATGATAATGATTGCATATGCCAAAAAATTTATGGCTAAATTAAGTCCGCCTAAACTGACTTCTCATTGAACGAAAAGCGTATACAATGGGAGGTCAGCTAAAACTGGAAATGTATAGCTTGTTATGTCGCCGTGCGTACAATATTTTTCTCATACCATACATATAATATATGCCGGAGTTAGCACCATATGCGAGCTTATTTGCAATTGCTATAATTTAAATAAGTGTACAGAAAAAGCGGTCATAACAGCTGTTCAAGGCACTACACAGATTGCAATGACATAATTATCGCAATGGATAGATAAACGCTGATTCATAGAACGTAATAGCTGTAAGTGAATAAATTGTGTAATTCGCATATCTGGGCTAATTCTCACACAAGAAGCACAAAATACAGATAGTACAGAAGGCAATCTACATACAAAGTGCGCTCGAGCAACGCACACATATACACCGCTCACGGACGCGTTATCTCGGACTGGGTGGGAGTAGTGCGAGCGCGGGTGCCATCCGCTTGAGACGCGCGTCTGTGAAGTGCAAAAATGGAGGAACAAAAAAATGCCCATCTAAGTTCGACTTAAGTATATAATAGTTTCCTATTTTGAATCAGTATAAACGAAGTAACTTTTTTTGCAAGGTAAATTCACGCCACCAACTATTACGTAAGTTGTAAACATGATTATTTGTTTGTGGGGGCAAAATAAATTGTGTAAATAGGGTAGTCCGTTTGGTTATTAGTTAAGTTATTAGGCATTTTCGATACTGAAAATTGACAAATGTAAAATTTTAAGTATATGTTTTTGTTCTGTAAATTTTTGTATTGTAATACTATGTTTATTTTTTTTGTGCATAAACCAAAGTTAACAACCCTAGCGCGACCGCCGACAGTATGTATGAAAAGTGAAGTACATACAAGTGATGATTGCCTTCTGTACTATTCTGTACTGTATTTTGTACAATAAATGTTCGTTGTTAGAAACTCGTACATAGATAGCTAGAATACCCTTAATTATGAACACCATATTGTGGTGTGGCCATTGTTGCTCGGATGTTAAGTTTTCTTTCCATACTTCCTCATTATTGAGCTGAATACTGAATTCTGCAGTAAAAAAGTATATATTTTGCGGAAATCAGGCATTTGTGGATTGCATTCTGACATCATATGCACCGGCAATGACTTAAAAACTCGTTAATAATGTATGGACGGCTGCAATCATTAGTTACCCACCTTTTCTGATGGATGTAGGCATGTTTTTTGTGTTAACATATATGCCCCAATAATACAAAATTAGTATAGGAAAAATTTAATATCAAAAATACCAAAAACCTTATTTAAATTAGTAGAGGAGAGCACGATATCAAAAGTTAGCTACAGATGAGCACGAATGCTGAAAGCATATGACCTGCAGGGTTGCGTAACACACTATCAGTAGGAATAGGTTTCACAACAGCAGACAAATTTATCGAACATATGCAGTAAGGAATTAGCAATATCCGCTCCAAAATTATTCCAATTGTTATTTAAAGTGTGTTACCCGATTACGGTGCAGATTAACAATCTGGAATACAATAAAAAGAGCCGAATTTGATATAAATATGTCATATATTAATAATCTGCATAACACACCACCCAAACTAGATGCATATCATATTCATAGGTATGTCAGACAAACAGTTTAGTAACATGATCCTACAATTCGTTACAATTAGCGCTCGCATGTCGCGGCTGCTGATTACTCCATACCATTATCTGCTAAACCTTTCCATTTTGCACGTATATTGCAAGGCTAAATTAAATAAGCTGGCAAAACTTCACAGATTCGATGAGACAAAAACGAAATGATTTTCTAAACTCATAGCATCATCATCTGCCTAGCCTTTTCCCAACTGTGTTGGGGTCGGCTTCCAGTCTAACAGGATGCAGCTGAATACCAGTATTTTACATGGAGCGACTGCCTATCAAACCTCCACAACCCAGTTACTGGGTAATACGATACCCCTTGGTAAGACTGGTTGTCAGACTTTCGGGCTTCTGACTACCCGTAACGGCTGAACTCATAGCATAAGCATAGCCTATTACATTCCGACTGCTGAGACACAGGCTTCCTCTCTGAGAGACGGAATGGGCCCAGTGCGGTTTCGTGGGTGTCACATGACTTACAAATTTTTGTTCTAGGGCAGGCCGGTTTCCACATGATGTTTCCCTTCACCGTTTTGAGAGCAGTGGTGAGAAATAAATTGCCCAAAATAAAGTGCCTGTCTGGGTTCGAAACCACGACCTATAACGACACGTGCATAAGTCGGGGCCGCTGTATACCGTTGGGCCACCACTCACTCAGAATTTTAAGTACCTGGAGCTTATTCCGGGGCCATCGGCCGCTGGTAGTAAGCAAGATTTTTTTCCATGTCTGTGACATTTCGCCAAATAATTTACTTCGACCTTGTTTAATGCAAACTGCAATTAGGCATGACTAAAGGATGATTTCCACCAAACGGCTCGCAGTCGCACCGCATCGGATCGGGACGGATTTTACGATATTAAATTGGAGCGTGGAACCTAAAATAGAAACACGCTTGTAAGAGACGACTACATACAGAAAGCAAAGCTAATAGAAATATCTATTCCTAGACAGCATGTTTCGCCGAAAACTTTGTTGATAGAAAACATTGTTTATAGATATCTCGGTCCATAGGAAGCACTGTTGACAGAGATCTCTGTTCATAGATAGCACTTCTTGCCGTAAACTTTGTACTATGGACCGAGATTATCTACAAACAATGTTTTCTATCAACAAAGTTTTCGGCGAAACATGCTGTCTAGGAATAGATATTCCTATTAGCTGTGCTTTCTGTATGTAGTCGTATTGTACAAGCGTGTTTCTATCTTAGGTTCCACACTGATTAAATCTTGTACACAGTATTTAAAGTCTATATTACCAAGCCGCGCACAGCAGCTAGACCGCCGGCTATCGTCCATTCCCACTTCTGTGTTTTATGATTATTTTCTTCTTCTTCTTCTAATGCAATAGCCAACAATACTACGTCAACGTCAACCATTTCAAAAAATTAGATCACGTGAACACGGTAGGAATGAAACTATTTGACTAGGCGCAGAAAGGGATTCGTTCGCAAGCTACGTACGGAGCCGATCGTATGCGTCGACATCCTGCCGGACGCGATCACCTGTCGCCGCATCCGTTCGTATCCTTTCCGATACGAGCCGTTTGGTGGAAATCATCCTTAAATGTGGAGCTTTGTTGCGAAAGTGTTCTGAGATTTTTTATTATTATTTTTTATTTAGGCATTGTGGTTTTCTTGCTTCCGTAACGCTAGTATTATATTATCTGTGCTTCCGTTTAAAACCATTTTGCATCATATAATATTCATTTTGTTTTACCTTCAATTGCTTGAAATCACAGATATGGTATATCTATATCTGTGCTTGAAATACACAAAACTTGACAGACGACAAATGAGTAAAAGGGCTCAATTATAACCTCATCTACATTTCTGTACTCATTATAATTGGTCCTTATAATATGAGATGTAAGTCTCAGAACAACAAAGCATAATCACCTATTAGCAATGTCGCACGAGTGGCTTAGCGACCTATTTTTTGTCTGTCGCTAACAATGTGACATCTTGTGGAGGCACGAGGTTTTCTTTTGATCATTTGTGAACAACATATATGTATTGCTCGATAATAATGCGATGTAAGACTCCGGTCTGATGTATTTTTCTTCAGAATTTTGTTAAAAAAAAATCTTGTAAAGTAGCTGATTACAGATTATTGATCTACTGGATGATCATCGTCATCTGTCTTGCATTAATTAAGCATCACTTTCTGTAATTAGGAGTAGCCAGGTTGTTCCTAAATAAACAGTACAACAGTGACGTCAGTTCAAACAATACCTATGCTAGCGGCTAGCGAAGTACGGAGTTTCAATAGGATAACGGTGGAGTTTCTTGCCCATTATTATCCATACTGTTTCGAGCTTCGGGTTCGTGACAATAAAAACTGCCGATTTAATAACCAAAAATTGACACTTTAATTAACAACACTAATTACAACTCAAACACACTAATTACAAAACACAATTGCACTACTGATCGCCTTAAGTCGCACTTGAATATCGCTTCGATGTTTTCACTTCGATCGCTCTATCCAACACTGTCCCGGTCGTGGCGCGTCTCGGCCTTATATGTATAGCGCCGAAGAGAGTTCTAGAACCATCCATTGTAGAAACATCTAGAATGTTCGAGTACATACAGGCCCCGATCGACCAGATGTCTATAGTTCGGGAATGTTCTAGAAAGTTCTCGCATCGAAATTTCTAGAAGGGTCTTGACTACTAGTTCCACTACTCGATACTAGACGGCGCTAGTAGTAACTACTGTCGCCATGTACTAGGCATTAATTGTGGCGCGCAACAATACGAAACTACCTTTTGAAAGGAGCAACTATATAGAATCAATTAAACTTGTTTGTAAAGAGGTTTGAAGATATTATATAGGACCCGAGGCTTCGGCCTGGCCACTGTCGCACCATTTTGAAAATGGCGGCCATGCATGAGACCTATATAAATCCCTGATAATTATCAATGCAAATGCAAAACATAATAACAAGACTAAACCACAGTATTACAATTGTAATACTGTGACTAAACCCCGTAAAGTGTCACGTTTCCGATATATTAAGGCCTAAGCAGACCGAGACGGCATAGCAAAGGATTTTGCCGTCAGTCAGCGCACACTAGCCGCTTCTCTACCCCCGCCGCCTCGCCCCGCGATATATCACAACGAGCGCCGGAGTCCTTGGCATGCCGTTGCCTACCGCAGGACGCCACGGCATCCCGCCGCGGGAGCCCGTGACGCGTCTTTCAATGCCGTGCAATGAAATCCCTTTCGATGCCACGGCATCATTTTAAAGCATAGCAATTTATGTCGTATTTCTATATCGATGCGTTTGAATGTCCATTAGTAAAAGTTTAAATCCCTTGCCATGCCGTCCCGGTCTGCGTAGGCCGTTGATCGAGTCACGTGATCAACTTTGAACTGTTAATAATTATTTTGGACACGTGACACCTTACGGGGTTTGGTCTTATTATTTTTTCCGTTTCCATTCATGTCAGCTATCGATTTAAAGGTATCATTCAAGGCAGCCATTCTGAAAAACAAAAAACAAACAAAATGGCCGACAGGTAGGTATGCCGCGGATCATCAAAGCCCTCTTACGTTCAAAAGTGCCTTTACGTGCGTATTTGAAATAAATGCTTTAACTTTGACTAAACTTACTAGTTTTGTTTCCACTGAAGTGCGGCCTGGGGGCCAAGTCTGCTATTTTTATACATTCGTCATTCCCACACGATCCCACCACCATCCCAATGCCATTTTGCTAAAAGTTCGTAATCTGCTAAATTCATAATGGTCGGTCAATGGCACAGAAATTATACGATACTCGTAACGAATTAAAAGCAATGACTGCACAATGACGTTCTAATGGTAGGTCACTGATCAAAGAAACTGTCAAAATTATAGCAGATTACCGCTTAGGTCAGTAATTCATTTTTCATTATGTACGAGATTACCATTCTATGCCATTTCTTTCAATGGAGTGTCAGTGGTTGACCTGCATTGGAAAGTAGATTACCAAACTTCTCAAAATCAACAATTATGAAATCAATGATAGACCATTCTGACACTATTGTAATAGTAGACTTGAGGCCGTTTAGGTTCTCTCCAAAAAGCTGAAGTTTTACAAGATCGTAGCAGAATCTGTAATCACCCAACAAGATACTTGTCGACGTATGTTTTTATGCAAATAACGATGTAGTGACATAATATTATGTTGACAGGAAATCGCTTATCAGCACGTTTATCAGCTAATACAATTGTGTTCAATTTTAACACTCGCTGCGGCCTGTTATGGCAAGATTGGATACTATAGCTGCGTGTAGTGTGTCCTGTGTTTAGTTAGGTTTTTCTTTATGCAGTAACGGTTCCATGTGTGATTCTGTTTATTGTTTACGTTCTTCTATAAACCCTCAGTCGTCACGCTGATACAGTTCGGCGGCTATTGTTTTACTATTGTCTTTTATAATGATATGACAGTTGAAGATTTAAGCTCTAGACACAATATGTCTTTGCTTTAATGAAGTGGGGGGATTATTTAACCAGCTGAAGATACAATAGTTTTTTTCAAATTGTTGCATCGATTATTATCGATACTATTAAAAACTGAAGAGGCTAGTTGGCGTATGGAAATTATGGAATCGTGGATAGTGGTATAAAAATAAAATCGCGAAAAAAAAATCAGCTGTTCCCTACATTTTGACGAGTTATACGAACATAAATGTAGGGAACAGCAGATTTTTTTTTCCCGATTTCAGATTTGGTCCCATAGTAAAAGTTGTTCATAATGATGAGTATAATGACCACTTAAGAGGTTGTTAATGTTTTAATATAACCCTGTATAATTCATTTCAGACACTATCTACATGGTCGTTACATGATCTGACCAAGATTATGTCTGGACTTTAAAAGAGACCCTTGTAATTGTTTCTCTATTTCTGCTCAGGGGCATTCAGATAGGAAATGTCAACTACATTATCTTATTTTTTTTTAAATAGACCGGTAATAGTGACTCCTGTTTACAGGGTGGTTCCACGTGGGACATTGTTTACTGTTTGTGTTCTTCTTTGAGCCTTTTCAAATCTTAGTTTTCTGCACTTCAACGAAGTGAGAGTGGGATTAATAGTGTATGATAATTACAAGAGCTACGATATCAATGAAATAACCATTGTCTTTATCTGTTATGTAGACGTATGGCGAGACAGACAGGCACGTGTAAGAAAATCAAAATTTTAGAAAATTGCGTCTCTTTATAAATGCAAAGTTCAATTTACAGAAAAATCTGGGACATTTTATTTATGACATAACCCACTAGCTTCTGCCAGCGACTTCATCCACGTGTTTTTTTTAATGCCTAAATAACCTTCGCGCAAGCTTTTTCGCAATCTGATTAACGGTAGGTATGGGGCAGCACATAAAATACTAACAAACAGATTTTTATACTAGGTTATTGGTAAAACATTAACAACCTCTTAGAAGGTCATTGTACTCATCATTATGAAGAACTTTTACTATGGGACCAAACGTGAAATCCCGAAATAAAATCTGATGTTCCTAACATTTATGTTCTTGTAACTCGTCAAAATGTAGGGAACAGCAAATTTTTTTTTCGCGATTTCAGTTTTGGTCCCAAAGTAAAAGTTGTTCATAATGATGAGTACAATGACCTCTTAAGAGGTTGTTAATGTTTTAGCAATAACTTTGTAGGTATATTAGAATACAAAATAGTTCTCAAAAATCGTTCAATGCAATTTCAATACGCTCGACGTTGATTGATTGATTTCTAATATCAAATCTTCCTATGCAGCAACTTATATGTGTTTTTTAGTAAGTAACAGAAAGTAGTTTTTTTTTTTATATTTTCTAGCTGTGTTGTCGATAACAACGCATACCAATTAGCTCAGCTGTAGGTACGCTAGAATTGATTGGCACTGATCCGTAATAAACGCGCTAGATTGGCGCGCCATGACAATATATTTACTAAGAGTAGGTAATGAATATGCATGGTATGTTACGAAGACCTAGCAATATTCTAAACAGAATTAATTAATCATTAAATTGCTAAAGTCTTTGTTCAAAATATGCGTAGAGACTAGAGAGTGATTTGAATTATTTAGATAAAAGTACTTCATCAAGCTTTTGACCTTGTGGCTAAGAAATAACAGCAGCACGGTTCGATCGATCAGGTTAAGCTGCGCTTGCCGCGGTTGGTCTGTGTATGGGTGACCATCTTTACATACCGAGACCCTTCCGTGCCTCGGAAAGCACGTTAAGCCGTTGGTCTCGGCTGTCATTCGTGGATCTTTGACAGTCTTTCCGTATAGTCAGAAGCCCGAAAGTTTGACAACCAGTCTTACTAAGGGGTATCGTTTTACCCAGTAACTGGGATGTGGAGGTCAGATAGGCAGTCGATCCATGTAAAATACTGGTATTCGGCTGCATCGGGTTAGACTGGAAGCCGACCCCAACGCATTAGTTGAGAAAAAGCTAGGCAGATGTTGATGATTTCCTTTGATCCATACATAATATTTATAAATGCAAAAGTAACTCTATCTGTCTGATACCTTTTTACGCCTAAACCACTGAACCGATCATTATGAAATCAGACAGATATGTAGCCTGGGACCTGGAGAAGGACATAGAATAAAATAGGCTACTTTTCATCCTGGATTACAGTCACAGTCGCGGAAAACACCTAGTATACAATATCGCGGCATTTTGAGCTTATCAACATACAGGAGGTAGGCTTTTGAAGAAAAAAATTGAGCATGCAGCACAGTAAACGTAACAGAAAGGAAACTTCTTAAAAAAAAGACAGAGAGAGAGAAGTCAAGTCCTCAAGTTCTGAGTTGAGCTGCACGATTTTTGACAAATGCGTGCACTGATTGGACAGGTCCGCTCACCTGTGTGGTTATTTCCTCAAAAGACCCATTTCAGACAATTCTACATGGTCTTCACACGACCTGACCAAGATTTTGTCTGGACTTTAAAAGAGACTGACCTCTGAGTTTGTTTCGGCCTTTCTTCTCAGAATAGTCAGATAGGAAACCGGAAACGCCGACCTCATCTAGTTTAAAAAATATGATTGACGTGTAAAAATGTTTGTATAAACCTACTTACAGAAAATAAATCATTTATCATTTATAGAAAGTCGCATAGAGGGGGCATAACGCTTTTTCCTTACGTTGTCTCTCCTAAATACTGCAGTGATTAGATCACTAGGAGAGCAGGGATTCACCCACAAATCGTTGTACCGACACCATGCATACTTTGAGGCTTTGGAGTTTCCCTGCGTGATCGAATCAGAAATGAAGAGATCCGCAGCAGAACCAAGGTAACCAACATAGCCCGAAGAATTGCCAAACTTAAGTGGCAGTGGGCAGGGCACATTCCTCGCAGAACAGATGGCCGATGGGGCCGAAAGATTCGGAGTGGCGACCGCGTAGCGGAAGACCGCGTGACGAAAGTAATAAAGAATAAGAGATATTTAGTGTAAGAGACAGAGAGAGTTGTATCTTTCTCCTCTCTCATGTAACGAAATGTGCCTAAACGTGACGCGACCTTGGATTTCCACTCTCAATTTTCGTCTAATTATATTATCAAATAGCCGCCTCAGAAGTTTCAATTCAATACACTTACCTATTTACATTAATTAATTTTCTTTTTTTTTTCATTTATCAAATTTTCTTTAACTACGGAATAATCCGCGATGACAAAAAATGAGTTACATGCCAACACGTGTGATTAGATAATGTGAGAATTCGTATCGTATCTGTGATGTGATGCGACATGTAACACCGGTTCTATCTGTGACCTTGTTTGAATAATACCATTCTGAATAGTGCATAACATTAATTTAATTATACTGTTGTATTATACATATTTTGTTAATCGTTTATACAGATTTCGGTTTGAAATTGTTATAGTGGGAATTTTCGGTAACATGTGTGTTATAGGAACCTGCTTACCGCCCATAGGCTGCAACAGTTTCTTTTCGTATTCGTTTTGACAGATCGTTGGGTGGCCCGTAGAGCCTAAGGGGTCCAAACGGAACTCATTTTTTTTTTTGTATGACTATGAATTCTCTCCCCTCCGTGCCTCGGAAAGCACGTTGTGCCGTTGATCCCGGCTGTCATTCGTGGATCTTTGACAGTCGTTACGGGTCGCCCGAAAGTCTGACAATCAGTCTTACTAATGGGTATCGTATTACCCAGTAACTAGGTTGTGGGGGTCAGATAGGCAGTTGTTTCCTGTAAAATACTGGTATTCAGCTGCGACCGGCTAGACTGGAAGCCGACCCAAATATAGTTGATAAAAGGGTAGGCAAATTTGCCTTCAATTGCTTGCAATCAATTGATTGATGACAAAGAATTCTCTCCTCATGAGGTTTTTTATTCTAGTATAGGTACTCACCTTTCAATTTTTCATACGGTTATTATAAGCATGACTTTGAATATGTTGTTTTGTTTTCCAGAGCTACATGCTGCCGCTAAAGAGACGGTCACACTTGCAGAGCAGCGGTTCGTGAGCAAGCAGGACGAGTGGCAGTTTGACAGCAACTGGCAGGAGGTTCTCAACCATGCCATCATTAAGGTGAGATACTTATTATATTCTAGTCAGAAGAAGATAGTAAGATAATGGTGGTTGAGAAGACCCGATACACGTAATAGCGGTAAAACAGTCTCGATTACGATTTTACATGCTTCCTCTCTATAAAGTCAATTGAAAGGATAAGCAATCAACTCAGAAAACTTTAGTGGTAGGCAATGACTTTAAAAAAAGTCTACAGAGTGCTAAAGATTCGTTTGTATATCTTTTTCAGGTTATGGATGCTGAGAAACGGAAGGCGGAGAGTGGACGAGAGCATCAGAAGAGAGCGGCTGCTTATATCGCAGCTGAGAAAAAGGTAAATACGAGTATAATCATTACTTTAAATGTTGATAATAATAAAAAATGTACAAGTGCTACTGTGTTGACCACGTGAGGTAGATCAGTAAACGACGTTTTGTTATCCATTAAAATACTTAGGTAAGTACATACCTACCATGACGCATTTAAAGATATGCGCATCGCATGATAATGAGAAGCGGAGATATGTTAAACGAAAACACATAATGACACAGTTAATAATAGACATCTATTATCTCCAGGTAACACAACTAGAGGAGAATCTTAAACGGAATATCATCAAATCACGAGTTTACTTCGAAGAGAAGAAACTATGCGACGAACAGCTACAAACGCAAAATCAAAAAATTGAGAAGCTACAACGCCTCATCGCTGACGCTAAGTTCAGATACTCCAAATCTCTAAAAGCCCTTGAAAAGATATCTGAAGAAATTCATAGAATGAGAGGAGAGTATCCACCAGACAAAGACACTATCCCCGTAGGGCCCAGAGAACCAGGAGTTGGAGCAGAAAGAGATGCCATACATGACGAAGACACAGCCAAAGCTGAACACGAAAAGGACGAAGACTCCAGTCTTCAAGAACTTAGAATGCGAGTTAGAGAACTCGCTTCTAAACCAATAGAGAAAGACATTGAAACTGACGAAGCGTGGGCTTTGGAGCTGAACGAGACTATTAACAAACTAGACCAGTTGTTAATGATGAAGGAAAATAATCAGCAGAAAAGGTCTAAATTCACTGCTAGCTCTCCTAGGAATTCTAGCGCGCCATCTACAAGTACTAACTCAGGTAAATACACCCATCCACCGAGCGACAGCTGGAAAACTGAAACAAACCTGACAAGGACGAAATCTATAAGCAAGGATGTTGTCTATGAACATTCTAATCCACCGATTAGTAAGATAGAGAAGTGTAAAAGCATGATGTCGTTAGACGTTCTCGCTCTAGCAAGGGACACAAATATGATGGACAGGGAATCCTACCTCAAAGCGGTGATCGAGGACAAGTCCCCAACAGGGACATATACAGAAAGTAATTCGGAGAGGAATGATACTCCCGACGAAATATTGATGGTGGAATGTGACTCCAGTGATTCCAACCAGAACCCAGTAATCAGGATGACCAGTTCCACTGTCTCTGATAGTGACAACAGCTAAATATGACGAGATCAACACACGATCGTTGGAAAAGTATAGATTTCTTTAATTGGTTGTGGAAGTTTTACTATTTAAAAAAAAAAATAATGGAAAAAAAGAGTCGTACTTACCGTTTTTTTTTTTTTTGTTACAAAAATACGGTTTAATTTTGTTCGTGAAAAATGCTTTAATTTAATTTTCGTTTATTTTTAATGTTGGTCGTGTGTAGTTTATTTAATCACGAGTAAAATGCAATCTTTCCAATATTGAACGTCAATTTCTAAATGTTAGATGTTTTTCTAGTAAACTTGAAAAGTTAATAAAAATTGGTAAAATGTTTTCGTGTTGGTGTTTAGTTTAGTTTTGGCGATAGTGCTAGTATTTTTATCAATTAAAAGATACTGATCTTAAAATACTCAATTAGACTTATGAGACTTACCAATTCATATAATTTATTAATCATCGGTCAACTGGTTACCTATAGGCATTACTCGAAACTGTGTATATTATTCTCTCTTCGGTCGTGTCGGACTGCCTTCCCATCCGACTATGAGAGTGAGGGAAGGGAGAGTGCACCTGCGTCTGCGTACACACGCCTGCACTATAATACGAACAACAACAACAACTTTTACTATGGGTCCAAGTCTGCAATCGCGAAAAAAAAACTGCTGTTCCCTACGTTTTGACCAGTTATACGAACATAAATGTAGGGAATAGCTGATTTTTTTTTCGCGATTCCAGGTTTGGTTCCATAGTAAAAGATGTTCATAATGATGAGTACAATGACCTCTTAAGAGGTTGTTAATGTTTTACCAATAACCCTGTATATTGTATTCCTAAACAAAAACTCATTTGGTAATGTTAAATACTTGCAAAATCTTTATGCATAGTGACGTTTGAATGTCATTTAGATAACCAACTTCACACAGACCGTTGATCGCAAAGAACCATAATTATTATTCTCATACATTATTCTTATAAATTTTTGCTAAATAGTACATAGTAAGCGGTATGATAAAAACACTAGCACTGTCGAAGCTAGTTCTTAGATTATATTGTCTTATGAGTGATTTGACGGTCGGTTTCGTAAAATAATTTGATATTGTGTACAGGGTGGCAGGAACAACCGGACGCGCAAATTGTAACCATGCATTTAACACATGATTCTAGATCCCAGCGTAGACATTTCTCGTCGGTGTTCAAAAAGAAATCTGCTGTTTCATAGAAAAGTAAAGTACAATACCTATGCGGTCAAATGTATGGAACAGGATTTTTTTTCTTTTTATAAATGACGAAAAATTCGACGTAGGGGATTCACAATCATGTACAGCCGGTCGATTCTGTAAAAATTTCACCTTGAAAACTTAGGTGAAGTGAGTTTGTTTTTGCTAGGAATTGACACTATTGACAGCTCACTCCACGCTCACTTCACCTAAGTTTTCACGGTGAGATTTTTACAGAATAGCACCGCTGAATCTATAGGCGGATACAGGCACGTGCTTCCACACGCCTCACCACGAATATGAACGTAAAAATTGTCTATCTGTCTGTATGTTCCGGCTAATCTCCAAAACGGTTGGACCGATTTTGATAGCTGATGTTGTAAGCAGCACATTGCGAATCACGCGATAAGCGCCGTGTGCTGCGCATGCCTCGCAATGTCAGTATCCGCCTCACGGTTACAGGTTTCGCGTCCCTGCCACCATTTATGATGTCAGTTTAAGTGACATCACATAAAAAAAACTTCATAAATGCCATTTTGGTAATAGCCATATTGTGTTACTGTATTCGAAATACCAAATAACAGTTTTTCAGTCAGTCTTCAACAGTATTATAATTTTACCTCTTTTTTATTCTAACAAAACATGTACGAAACCGACTGCTTTATTTATAGCTATAATACTTTTAAGCCCGTGTTCTTAAACGAAGCTAAAACATATATCTCTATTTTAAACTAATTTTGGGTAGATAGTGGAATCCCACATATAGCATTTCTCTGTATCTCTATCTCTTTCTGTAACTTATAGGCGCCATTCGTTAGAGCAAGAAGTCCGATCGTAAGTATCCACACTCATTCACATTGAAGCGCATTTACGCGCGGACCTAAATATGAAATCCGTCAGTTTTTAATAGAGATTTATGCTTGGACATCGTCAATGCGGGTTTTAGATAATTATAAATGTTAGATATGACACTTTAGTTCACTTATTATGAGCCATACCAGTCCACCGACTATAGCTCACAAACTATAACTTATTTTAAATCGTATAATATTAAACGTTCGTATCTCTATGGCATTTGACCGTGTGGATCCTCCACAACTAGGTGATTAGGAAGCATAGTGAACGAATCGTATTAAAACCTTCACTCCGTGACCTAACCGAAGCGATCGGTTGCGCGATCGTCGCGTACATGTCACTGTTTTTTTTTTTCGGAAAACCCGGAAGCCGCTCCTCTGTCGGCGCGATGACGCGTTCATGTTCGCCGAATAAAATGACAGCGAACGACGCGTGACTGCGCGACGATCGCTTTGGTTAGGACAAGACCTTAGAATTCTATAATTGACAATCTTCTTGTACAAGTATGAGAGTCACATTTGAAGGTTATTCAAGGCACAATTCACGAATGACAGATTCGTGAATTGAAAAGCTTCTCGCCTATTTTATATTCAAGATTTTACAAACAATTTTATATCGAAGGATTTGAAGCTAAATTGAATGATAAGCTTGGAGTGGTTGTTTGTATAGATAGAGGACTTGTTACGCCTAGTCAGCCATGTCTCGTTGTGGCGCGAGAAAAAGTGGCGACAAAATTTTGTCGTGCTGAGCATGTCGGCGCGGTTGGAGTTATGATGTAGGTTTTAGAATGTGATTGACAATCCTTTAAAGTTAACTCAGTGTCTGATTTGAATATTTGTCTAACTTGTCATTTAACAGTGATAAATATAGGTACTATGAATGGAGCTTTATATGTTACATAATACTCTCTCACATGCTACTAATTTTATTATTTTTTTAAATCTTACGCTTAACTAATTGAAATAATATAATTTAAGCGTGGTAATTATTGGTAAATTGAATTTCAATCAACATAACATTCAAACAGTGCCTTCATTTCTCATTAACATTTTAATTAAAATAAAATAACTTAGCCCAAACACAAGACTGGATGAGGTTGGTACTTAAGACGGTTGTAGAGCTAAAACTAACTGTATTTGTATGATTTTTTTATTAAAATTATATAAAAATAACACGATGAGGGTTCGCTAACATACTCATAAGTTTAAGAATAATAAAAATATGTTTTAGACATCAGCATATTATTTTAAGGTGATGCATTTACGAAAAATCGAGTGAGCTTGTGGCAATGGGTTTATACTTTATACTAATCAAGTTTTTTTATTGGTTCAATACTTGCAAAGCAAAGTTGGATTGTACCAATATGGCTTTAAAGTTACTTATTTTTTTATTATTGACTAACCTGAGTTGTGATGTAAGGCTCATTGTCACTTGAACGTGGACGAATAAAATTATTTACATTTTAAGATGACATTAGATTACTTGTTTAATAATATTGATATCACGGCAGGAAATATTTAAACTGTGCGTAACGTTGATATCAGCAGTGACACTAGAAACTACGACGAAAACTAGTGCTCCTTCTTCGATCATCTCTGCGTCTTTGAACCATATTAAGGCGGAGACTGACTGGTGACTTTTGTTTGTAATGTATAGAGTTTTTTGGCGTTACAGTAGTCAGCGGTTGACAATAACTTGTTCGAAGAGTGCGTACGTCACGTTTAGTGTACCTATCGCCGTTTTGTAACAAGAAATTGAGTGCGCTTGAGCCTTGTGCTCGAAGCGAGCGTTCGGCGCGGCTTGTGTATCGCCGTTTTGTAACCAAGCTCGCCCCGAATGATACATTAGAAACAAACGTTGCAAGTCAGGCTCAGCCTTTATATGTGGTTTAATTACTTATTCTAAACTTATAAAGAAGTATAATGATATATGAGGCGGCTTAGCATATGAAGGAGCAAGAATCAAGTATTAGCCACAAACCTTCCTAGCATTTCAAATATGTATGTCTGTTCACAGTGTTCACAAAAAGCACCTCTGATAATATTGTGTCGCACTTTCAGAGTTCTCACTTAAATGTTGTACACATAGAAATGAATTCTGTATGTTCGTAATCAAAATTAAATTCCACTTCTACGTGTTTTCAATAAAATGAATGTTCTAAATTGCGGTATTTTATTTATTTGCCTTCCTAGCGCGGTCATAACCAGCCTTTAATGTTCCCACTGCTGGGACACTGGTGACAGGCCTCCTCTCTGTGAGAAGGAGTGGGCCGTAATCCACCACGCAGGCCTAGTGCGGGTTGGTAGATGTCACAATGTCTTCGATTTTTTTGTTCTAGGAAATGCCGGTTTCATTTTTTTCATGAGGAAACCATGTCTTAGAAGGCAATTCGATAATTGGACGAGAATTGAGTGAAAATTCAAGAACGCGTCACATGAGAACAAAGGTATAACTGTCTTTGATGATGACATCACTGTGATGAAATTATTTAAATAAAGTAAAGCGCCTGTCAGGGTTCAACCCTACGACCTACAACTCGTAAGTCGTGGCCGTTACCATGGAACCACTCTACGTCGACCATTTGATTTGATTTTTTAATTACCACAAGGCAAGTGTAAAAAGCTACCATGGAACCACTCTACGTCGACCATTTGATTTGATTTTTTACTTACCACAAGGCAAGTGTAAAAAGCTGCAGCTACACTATTCACACGTAACCTGCGATGTGGTGTGGTTGTGGTATGTACGTGTGAACGGGCCCTTAGATGCATGGAACTTACGCTAAGATTTGTCGAAATCACGCCAAAGTGACCAGAGGGGAAATTCGGGTGTTTTTAAGAACGGTCGCTTTCTAATTTCAGTATCAATCTTGAAAAAATCGACATACATTTTTGACATTGATTATCGTTAAGATTAAATTGCGACTTGAATTTGAACTTTTTCTAAGTACGAGAATTTGTTCTGATTTTAACCTCCGTGTCTAACTTTAGGGCCTTCAATCATAGATATTTAATCGAAGTAACTAAAACATCGGATCGAGAAAAATTGTAGAGTAGAGATCATAAGGTCTAGAAGCGTAATTGCGTAACACACTATCAGAATAGCATAGCAATGGTTTTCATTCTGACAGCTCAACAACAGTCATAGCAACTAGCTGCGCCCCGCGGTTTCACCCGCGTAAATGTCGATCCCGTGGGAATATCGGGATAAAAAGTAGCCTATATGTTAATCCAGGTTGCTCCCAGCTACCTCCATACACCAATATTATCAAAATTGGTCCAGCCATTTGAGCGTGAAGAAGAACAAACATATAAACACACACATACTCACAAACTTTCACTTTTATAATACATATTAGTGTGATAGATTTTGAAGGATATTGCTAATATTCTTCAAAATGATTTTCAAATTCAGATTTTTAGTGTGTTATGCAAGTAGGGTGCAAGTTAAAAAAATAAATAAAAAACCAAGTTATTCATTACTCCAACATATATTTGACATCTGATATTATCAACGGACCCATATAAACAATAGCTTACACGATTACATAACATCACGAGGGTTACAGAGAGGAAGGCACTTCTACAATAAGGTTGTACAATAAATACATCTCGATTAAGTTAAAATGGCTGCAGAGCTAGCTGGCCGATTGGAATTTATCTAAAGACAGGATTTTTAAAATATTTTACGACAATAACGCCGTTTTTGAATAATCATATTCTAAATTTTTGAAGTGAAACTTCTTAGACGGCGATTTGAGAGTGAAATTTCAAGAACGCGTCACATTTCGTTACATGAGAGAGGACAAAGATATAACTGTCTTTGTCTCACACTAAATCTCTCTTAATCTTTATTTTTTAAGAAATTTCACTTCTTATCATGTGTACGGTGCTGCGCGCGCAATATTTTTGTTTGATAAGTCTCAAAAATTGGGTGCACGAGAGCGGGTAACGAGAGTTGTTAAACAGTAAACTTCCCGAATTCTTGCATCAAAATATCGCAAAAAGCTTGCTTAGACGAATACTTCAAAATACATAATAGAATCATAAGTAACCTTACAAACATGAACCTTCTCTATTTTATTTACATAAATAAGATGTTTCTATGATGTACATGAGGTATGGAAATGGAAGGTAGTTTCGACCTTGGCTAGAACTACATGATAATAATAATTAATAATCTTTGACTATTATTAAAACTACAAGATTGTAACAATCGTTGTGGAAGATAAATACTGCAATACTACATCTACTTTCTTTCAGAATTATAAATACAATAAATAACAGACACGGCGCAAGCGCATCCAAGTCTCCATGTCAAAAAACATTACCCTTCCTTTTGTGCAGTCGGGTTAAAACTGGCCATTCTTTCGTAAAGCACCCCCACCCAGTTTATTTTTATTGAAATTAGATGAAGGACAGGAAAATGGTTGATTTAAATTTACATGAGTTGACTGCCCAAAAAAATTACAATAATGATAATTTGTACTGTAAACACAAAAAAAAAATGCTATGCACTAATTAAAATGGAATTAAAGAACTCTTTTTAAACACATATTATTGAAGTCTTCGTTGTCATCCATCAATAATAATAATTTAATTAAAGAAATACTCTTACCAACACTAAGTTTAATATTCATACGGCATGGAAACGATTGATATTAATACAGACATTACAAAGATTTGACAAAATGGTCATATGTTAACTTAATGAAATAAAGACTAAATAAAATCGACTAAATCTCATTTGCTGGTAGTAAAAATCTTAAAGATTTCAATTTAATCTCAATAAAGATATTATATACTTCAAAAATACAAGGGTTCACCAAGCCGGGTGAACTTTATTATGTTACCGGCCAAACCCAATTTTAGGATGAACTAGTTTCGCCTAGGCCAAACCAGTTCTCCCTCGCTCTTACATCCTATGTCGAATCGACGGAACCCCACTTCGCGGGGCTCCTCTTTCAGTGTAGAGGGTTTAAAGTAACCTAAAGAACCTAACCTCGGAGTGCCCTTAGCTCGCTCTTGCATCCTACGTCGCCTATCGAACTGGTTTGCCTTGGTGAAACTAGTTCATCCTAAAATCAGGTTTAGCCGGTAACATTTAAACCACAAAAATAATAATAAATATATTATATGATCATAAGCAGTGGTGGCCCTGTGGTAACGACCACGACTTACAAGACGGCGACGGTCGTAGGTTCAAACCCAGACAGGCGCTTTACTTTGTGTAAATTATTTCATCACCACTGCTCTCAAAACGGTGAAGGAAAACATTGTGAGGAAATCGGCACGTCCTAGAGCCAAAAATTCAAAGACGTATGACATCTACCAACCCGCACTGGGCCCGCGTGGTGGATTATGGCCCACTCCCTATCACAGAGGGAAGGCCTGTGTCCCAGCAGTGGGAATTTAAAAATTATAGGTTGATTACGTTTTTGCGTATGAAAATTAACCTTAAAAATAATAAAAACAACATTTCACTATCAAAAACAATTATTACCTTAAAATAAATTGATTGATTATCCATTAAGTAAACATTGAAAGAATATCTGTGATTTTTTATTTAATAAAATAATATAATGATAACATTGCTAGATTTAAAATCAATTAACGCATCTATACAACTAAAATATTGATAGCGGTTGAGAAATGGCCCTTAATCTAGACTCCAGAAGCACTGGGCAATGTTAAAATATTAATAAAAATATAATACTTTATCAAGGTAACGTTATTTGAAATATATATATTTTTCTATGACAAAACTTCGCTTCTGCAGTGTACGAAGACTTTAAAAAAAAATACAGTACTATACAATACTATTTCTATAAGTAAAATAGTCGACAAAAATATTCAATATTTCAATTAAAATTGCTGCGAAATTCTAATTAAACATAAAAAACCATCACACACTGTAAAAGCGATGTATAACTTTTAAGCAATTCTATGAGCACCCAGAGTGCTTTGACACTAAAATGTAATTAAAATATTATTTTACATGATAATAAAAACATCTATTATGACCTCTATTTCTGCCATATTAGCCGATTAGTAACTATCCGGTCATATTTGTACGATAAACGCAAACTAAATGCGTCGTTATGAGGTGCGTCCCATTAGACCCGACTTTTATGAATCAACGCAAAAACATCCCGATTAAATACCAGGTAAATTCATTATTAGAACCTAGGCGAATCCAGCTAAGAAATATAAGTTTATAGGTATGTCCGTCTGTGTGGTGCCGGACTTAAAGAATACCACCACCCCATACTTCCCGTGGGTGTCGTAAAAGGCGACTAAGGGGCGTACCGGAGAATGGGCAGCAGCGTTCTCTATGCATTCCACCACCATACCATACTGCGATCGCCAACCCGCCTGCCAAGCGTGGCGATTATGGCAAACCCTCCGTTTTAGGGGAGGCCTATGTCCAGCAGTGGACGTCTTTCGGCTGAAATGATGGTGAAAATGATGAGGTATGTGAACAGTATAGTGAGAAGATATGATTAGAACTTAGTAATAAGGTCCCGTTTTTACTCTTTGGGTAACCCTAAAAATGAAGTAGAAAAAAACTGGCCAAGTGCGAGTCGGACTTGCACACGAAGGGTTCCGTACCACAAGGCACAAACGCCGACCGAAATAACACGTTTGTTGTATGGGGGCCCCCTTAAATATTTATTTTATTCTGTTTTTAGTATTTGTTGTTAGCGGCAACAGAAATACATCATCTGTGAAAATTTCAACTGTCTAGCTATCGCGGTTCCTGAGATACAGCCTGGTGACAGACAGACGGACAGCGAAGTCTTAGTAATAGGGTCCCGTTTTTAACCTTTGGGTACGAAACCCTAAAAAAGAAATATGGAAAATTCTCTATGTTTGTTGTTTAACGAAAAGTTTAATAAAATAGAAGATGAAATTGTATATGAGTTTTTTTGGTATTAATCATATTTACATTTTGTAACTCAGAACCAGTTATATTGATTAAAAAAAACTATCAATAAAATAGTTTGAAAGTTTCGCATAATTCTACATGACAGCTGCAGCCCAATGAAATGAAATCTTACGACAATTTCCTGAAATAATGGCTGAAAAGTCCCAACAACTGGATTCGCCATCACAAAACTCGACACAACTAACCTACATACATTTGGGCACAAGCTATATTGAACTATTATATCTTAGATTTGGGTATAGTGACCACCTGACGCCACCAAGGTGCCCGCTCGAATGCTCCGGGTTGACTGAAGAACGCTTTCTGGATATTTTGGTAAAGCTGTAAAAGAAAATGTCATATTTTATTATATTTTTGTACTTTTCTTCTTCACCGCCCGTATCTACATGAAGTAAGTAAGAATGGTTCATGTTGTGATGATAAATATAATGATTGAAACTCCAAGACCACAAGAAGTCCAGATAACCGTGTGGCTTCGCCTTCGTGTGTTCACTTATGAGATAGATGATGTTATATGGAGTAACTTTTTTATATGAGAATTGGGGTTCCGCGCAAAAAAATTAAAACCCCACGCGAACGAAGTCGCTGGTACGGCTAGTTTATAAGCAAATTTCGTTCTGAGAATACAAAGAAGAACGGTCTAAAGTCACTGACAAAAGTGAGAATCATTGATGAAAAGACCTTTGGACCAAGACTTTAGAATTGTAAATAGATGAAAACTTGTATAAACACTTACATTGCCATCGCTCTTGCCGAGCACAGAGTTGAGCACGAAATCTGTAGGCGCGAGCGCGTCCACGACGCTCACTATTTCTCCTTTTAGCTCGTTGCATAGCTCTAGTACTGCTTCTCGCAATAACCGTGCTAGTGATTCACCCTGAAAAATAAAAAAAAGGCCATAAGAAATCATAACTTATTTTTGTTAAAATATGTATGTAGGTACTTAATGACAAAACGTTGGACGATTGGATTCCAAATATTTGGGAAGGAGCAAATAAGGATATAATTAGCAAAAATATAGTTCAGGTGGAGATTCATAGACGACTCCGCCTTGCAGTGTAAATGTGGTGCTGTTCCACAAACGATGGGAAACTTAATATCGTGTCTTGCGTGTCCTGTCAGCTGCACGTTACAGGAACTGATGGACGCTGGTGAAGGCGCCAAACAAATAGCCGAATTCTGGGCCGAGCCTATTTAGATTGCTAACGACACGCTAAGAAGAAGAAGAAGCAAAAATATAAATCATTTTCGTGCTTTACTTGTAATTAACATTAGTATACATACAATTCACAAATTTACTATACCTGCGCATAACCTCCTTGATATAACTCCACTAAATGCTGATCTAGCGACCATAACCCATATAGACAGAACAGCTTCGTTAGCACCGGCTGCAGACTCTGTTCCTTCTTATCCAAAGACTCCAAGAAGAATATAATCGCCAAGTATTCAGCATATGTCTTTGTAAGGTCCCTCCATTTGTAAACTTGGGATTTGGCACGCGCTTCAAACTTTGATAAGCCTTTGGCGATCTCTGATTCGTATTTCTCGTGTGTTTGTTTCAGTAGGTAGCATATAAGCCATCTGTATGTTGTTGTTATGACTGTGGAAGAGATAAATTTGGGTTTAGTTGTTAAATTCTGTCGCAGCGAAAGTTTTAATGGACGTAATAATTTCTTAAAAGTAAAAAGAGACTTTGCCTTCAATAACTTTTCTGGCCCAAATAAAGTAGTTACTTATTAAAAAAAAATTGAACACTACTTTCTAATCGAATAAAAATGATGGACCAAGGATTGAACCTTGCGGTACACCCAACCTATCTGGTGTTTAGAAAGACCGTGATTCGTTGATATATACATAATATCCCATTACCACAATGATACAAATAATTAACAAAAATGCCATATTCTTGACGCTTTAATGACTTCGTTCTTAGTCAACCCATCTTGATATACACAATCAAACGCCTTAGACAATTTCATCGAATTGCTAATATTAACTTAAAATGAAAAATTTAAACTTTTTTTATTTCAGAGACGAGGCCCGACAGTGTGAAAAATATATGTTAATTTTGCTACTCACACTCTCTTGTCTTCAGTTCATCAGTCCTGCTACACCGGAACCTCATAGCGATCCACCTTTCCCAATCCTTCAGGAAGGTCACGGTATTAAGGGGCGAGTCCACAGTCCCTCCTGAGCGGGCCGACTGGAACTGTCTGAGCAACCAGTTGCCGGTCTGTTGGGAGAGCACGTTGTTGTCGCCTTCGTAGGTGACGGTTGCTTCGTGGTTGCTGCGGATGTCGCCTAGGTTTGCGCACTGCGGAAAAAAGGGGTGAAATTTACTTTTTTATACAAGGACTTTACATCTAAGCAGTGTATATTCACAATTTTAACAGGTCTCTATTCAGAAAGTGTTTCCTATTTTCGGAAGCAGGTTTTACTAAACGGTAAGCAATAAACATGATCTTCATCTCGTTAACTGACTTTTTAGACAGAATTCGAAGCGTTTTATGCAGAAAAATCCGCACGCAAGAGCCTAGCGAAACTTTTTCTGCTTTTTGAAATCTGTTATAGACTAACTAGACAGCTATGAGGAAGCTTGTCACGCTTTCTCCAACGTTACATGCAATTATGGAAAAAACATATTTCGGGTTTTCCTTTCAGCTATTTCTTTACACTGTACTCACTTTTAGGTATCCATGTCCACCACACGCCTCACGGCACTGCTGTGCGGCTGATAGTACAGTCCACGTTAACAGTGGCTTACTGCACGATACCATCGCGTGGATCTCCGAGACTGCCTCGCTCTGTAATACAATATGATATGGTTTCATATCCACTCACACATCCCGCTCCCCGCGGTTACGTTATCTAATTGGTCCCAGTACATTTTTTTCGACGGGCTGCGGGGCGCCCTCGCCACTTGTACACTTCTACAGAAAAAAATTCTATGGACCGCTGTTAAACTAATGGCTGTTTTTTAAAGTGGATAGACCAGGGTAGATTACAAGGCTTGTTTTGTAACTTTAAGAGAAGATAAGAGATTTGAGTGGAGATAAGTGGATTTTGGGGATGTGTCATATCAATTTTCCAAATATCACGTACTACGATAAACCATCAAACAGAGGCTTTTGTCAGTGAGAAGAAATTTGAAGTCAAAAATGTTTGAGCACTCTAAAACGACTCACTCTAAGTTATCATAGACGAAACCATAAAAAAAGAATTTTTCATTGCCAATTACAAGGAAAGCAGAAGCTCTAAAAGATTTTGTTAAAATTATTAAATATTACTTACCAAATTATCTACTTTCATCCCTGCATTGGATTTCTCGACGATACTTAAGTATACTCTGCTAAAGTTTTCTATGTACATTCTGAAGACTACTGCGGCCGCTACATAGCCGAATAAGCGCCATTGCTGTGAAATAGACATATCGACAATTAATTCATGAATAAGGAGCCATTCAAGTATTACGTAAGCACTACCGGGTTGTCTTTGCTTTGCTTATTTTTGATGACATGGGGGATGATGGAAGGGTCTGGATGGTGATTACGTCAGCAGTATTTATTTTCTTATTTTTTCGGATTTTCTACAAAATTTAGTCGATTTTGGTTTGAACACATATGGCAATCCTACTTGTATATGCTTGAAAACGAAACACATATAACTGCTGCTCATGAATCAATAAAGAAACCAGAACACATTGAAAAATGCGTGTATTACCAATGTTTACGTAAGCATGGGAGGGAGGAGGAGGGGGGGGTAAGCCCTTTGCTTACTTTTGCTGACGAGGCGAAGGGGGGGGGGGGGTTAATTAATAATTGCAAAAAAAAAATCTGCTTAAGTAATACTTAAATGCCCCTAAGTAGTATTACTAATCGCTCAGTCATTAATTTCTGTTGTCACACGCTTACCCTGGGTCAGTCAAATAAATGCGACTGTCCAAGAGTCTTAGGGCTGATTTCACCAATTAAACTGAACGCGATCAGCACAATATCTAAACCGCGTTCAAGAGCTGTCAGTGTCATCATTGTTGGCTGACAGCTCTTAAACGCAGTTTGAATGTGTTGATCGAGCTCAGTTTCATTGGTGAAATCAGCCTAGTAGATATACCCTGTAGAAATAACCACAAAATTACCCTGGGCAGATAACCCCGCTGGCTGCCTAGTAGTCTTGATCAAAGAATTAGAAGCCTAGGTATTTAATTTGTTAGCTTAGATGTTCATTTTATTGTGCATGCTGTGGTCTCCTGTAATTTAAAGAGTAAACCTACCAAATACTTTGTCGTCCATCCAAACTAATATTATAAATTCGAAAATAACTCTGTCTGTCTGTACGTTACCTTTTCACGCCTGAACCACTGAACGGATTCCGATGAAATTTGGCAGAGAGATAGATTGCATAGTTAGGAGAGTTTTTATCCCGTTATTCCCACGGGATCGATACTTATGCGGGTGAAACCGCGGGGCGCGGCTAGTTAACTATATGTAACGTTGTGTATATCTTTTGTTGGAGATCCTATAATAAATAAATAAATAAGCCTTGAGGGTGATCTTGTCTACCCTAGCTTAAACTATAAAAACAATTATAAACTAACATGTAGCTGGTACTCGATGAGCGAGATCTCGTTGTCTCTCTCTCCGAACTGCGCGCGAGTGGCCGCGTACCGGATCGCGATCGTGACCGCGCTCGC
Organism: Mesoligia furuncula; assembly: GCA_916614155.1. Lineage (NCBI taxonomy): Eukaryota > Metazoa > Arthropoda > Insecta > Lepidoptera > Noctuidae > Mesoligia > Mesoligia furuncula. The sequence continues at coordinate 26,386,662 of OU744803.1, forward strand.
TATCGAGAGGCAGCTCTCTTGCATTATTCCGATGCGACCTGGAACGAAACATTTGAAACTAAATTATCATAACGGAACAATCATCTGCCTAGCCTTTTCCCAACTATGTTGGGGTCGGAATCCAGTCTAACCAGATGCAGCTGAATATCAGTATTTTACATGGAGCCACAACCCAATTACTGGGTAATACGATACCCCTTGGTAAGACTGGTTGTCAGACTTTCGGGCTTCTGACTACCTGTAACGACTGTCAGAGATTCACGAATGGCAGCCGTTACCAACGGCTTAACGTGCGGGAGGGTCACGGTATGTAAAGATGACCACCCATCCACAGACCAACCGCGGCAAGCGTAGCTTAACCTGATCGATCGACCTGTGCGACTGTTATTATTTAGCCAGGAGCCCCTCAAACGGAACATCATGCCTATATCCCCGAAGAGCTTCGGAGGTGTATATTACACCCACTATACGCCAGTTATAACAGTTCCATGTATTAGAGGGTGAACCTATTCCCACTAGCATAATCATATTCAGCCTATAATGTTGGGGACATTGGAGGGGCCCGTAGCTAAATAATAACAGCCGTACAGGTAGATCGATCAGGTTAAGCTACGCTTGCCGCAGTTGGTCTGTGGATGGGTGACCATCTTCACATACCGAGACCCGTCTATCCTCGGAAAGCCCGTTAAGCCGTTGGTCCCGGCTGTCATTTGTAGATCTTTGACAGTCGTTACGGGTAGTCAGAAGCCCGAAAGTCAGACAACCAGTCTTACCAAGGGGTATCGTATTACCCAGTAACTGGGTTGTGGAGATCAGATAGGCGGTCGCTCCGTGTAAAATACTGGTATTCTGTTACATCCGGTTAGACTGGAAGCCGACCCCACCATAGTTGGGAAAAGGCTAGGCAGATGAATGTTGGGAACATTTCTGCTGGGACACAAGCCTCCTCTCTTTGACGGAGTGGGCTGTAATCCACCACGCGAGCCCAGTACGGGTTGGTTGATGTCACATGTCTTCGAATTTTTGGTTCCAGGACTTGCCAGTTTCCTCACGATGTTTTCCTTCACCGTATTGAGAGCAACGCAAAATGACACATTGTTCTCGCTAAAACAACTGGACCAGTTCAAAAGAATAGTTTACCTGCTGACAGGTTCTCCAACGCTGCCCCCAATATCTTGGAGGGATCTGAGAAGGAGGATTCGTAGATGCCCTCCTCTGTGACGTCAGCGGTGCGGTTGAGCAGGTTCTCGCGCGGTATCCGGTACTGGTTGAACATTATAAACCTGGAACAATCGAACGATGGTTGGAGTTTATTTCAATAGTCTACAAAACAATAATCAAGGACTTATTTTTTTTAATGGTCATATTGAATTATTGACCCTATTTCGTGATCTGTTGAGATAGGTCAGTTTATAATCTTTGGATGCAGTATTTTAGGGTTCCGTGCCCCGCAAATTTTAAAACCGCGAAAAAAAAAACACAATCGCGTAATTATCCTCGTATCTCACACCGGTGTAATAGCATAATTTTATTATTAATTTCAAGTTTATGACAAACCCTCTTATCAACGACTTACGAGACAGTATTTACGACGCAGTTATTATTGATATCTTATTAATCATACGACTGATTGCTTTAAGGTGAATGCTCCAACCAGCCCGCGAAATTCAAATTTTCTTACGTTTTTTGCAATTTGCAGGCCAATGCTAGGTTGTATGTTGATTAAAATATTATTCGCGGCTGTAAGACATATGTAGTTACAGAATTATAATCATCAAAATCATCAATAAAACGCTCTAAGTTCATAAAGCTGTAGGAATTACTTTTTCTGTTTTTTTTTGTTCTTACACCTTTATGAAGTTGGAGGGTTGTATTGGTGATTTTGATGATTATAATTCTGTAACTACATACGTTTTACAGCCGCGAATAACATTTTAATCAACATACAACCTAGCACTGGCCTGCAAATTGCAAAAAACGCAAGAAATTTTGAATTTCGCGGGCTGGTTGGAGCATTCCCCTTAAGCGTCTACGTGTAATTTTCCTTATACAGGGCAAAAACATTTACTCATTCATAAAATGACCAAGCGTAAAACATCTCGCTCCCTTTACGTGTTTGTGATTTCAGATCGTTAGCTCCAAGTTTCCTTACAATATTTTCCATTCAGTATTATAATAAACGTTTATGTTAGGTATTGGCAACCATAAAATTAAAATTACAAACTCTTACATGACATATTATGTACAGACGCGAGCACATCAAGCTACCCGAAACTGTCAAATTTTCCCAATCAACCTTGAACCTAATGCTTCAACGATAAAGTAGAAAATCTATTAAAGAAATTTGACAGATTGTAGTAGCTTAATTTGCTGGCGTCTGTACAAACATTTTAATAAAAAGAAATAAAAAACACAATAACTCCCCAACCCCAATTCGGATTATTAGTCGATTCGCCCGAATTGCTCGCCCGAAGTGAAATTTTATACAACTTACCTTCGTTGCATAAAATTAAAAATGTGCCAATTGTCTAATACATAATTTTATGGAGTTGTCGACGCGTCCCGACTCGATAGTGACGATTAATAAGATAAATTCGTGCGAATCGACTAATAAGCCTCAAATTCACACCATATGAGCCAGAATATATGCACCACGATAATTGGTACCTACATTTATTTCGTCTCCCTCAATAGAGGTAGGTACAGTACGAAACACAGCAGTAACAAGATCATTGCTACTCGTATTTACTCGTGTATAGAACTAGGCCCTGAGCTTCAAAGAAATCTGCAAATCACAAACACAATTATAAGTCACTGGTATCCAAGATTAATTTAATTTCGGAACCCACAAGTCGGTATAATTTAAATAAAAGAGGGTCCTTAAACCTTCACCGGACAGAGGAGCACCCAAATATAATTTGGGGATCGATTAAACATGCTAAAATCCATCAAAGGACTACGTCTGTTGCAAGCCGATGACACTGTTTTATATAGTGACTAGCTTTTTTTAAAATTCTATTTTATATATTATATAGAGTTTAATAACGAATTGATTATGCCACCCTCATCGGTAATTATTCCTTATGATCTAAATCCTATTTTTGCTAACTTAATATAAGAGTCTTGCATCCTTTGACAATGGGGACGCAAGAATGCTGCAAGTCAATGACACTGTTTTATATGGTGACTGGCTTCGTCCGCGTGGATATCGGACATTTATTCCACGTAAACATCTACCGAGATATAAAGTATCCTAACCCATGTCCTAACAAATTTCATCAAAATCCGTTCAGCCGTTAAGGCGTGAAAAGGTAGCACACGGGCAGACAAACTTACTTTCGTATATGTAACTAGCAACGCCCCGCGGTTTCACCCGCATGAGGGTCGATCCCGTTGAAATATCGGGATAAAAACTATCCTATGTCCTTTCCCGGGACTCAAACTATCTCTATACCAAATTTCATCTAAATCGGTTCAGCGGTTTAAGCGTGAAGATGTATCAGACAGACACACTTTCGAATTTATAATATTGGTATAGTATGGATTAAAAGTACGGATGCATGCCAATGACATGGTATTACATGTGCGGTACAATCAACCTGTAATTTTCCTGCAACGGTCAAAGATACATGACCTCGTACAAAATCATTAAAAAAACTGGCCAAATGCAAGTCGCACTCTCACACGAAGAGTTCCGTACCACAAGGCAAAAACGCCGAAAAAAACACGTTTGTTGTATGGGAACCCCCTTAAATATTTATTTTATTCTGTTTTTAGTATTTGTTGTTATAGCGGCAACAGAAATACATAATTTGTGAAAATTTCAACTATCTAGCTATCGTGGTCCTTGAGATACAGCCTGGTGACAGACAGTCGGACAGACGGACGGACAGACAGACAGAGGTCTTAGTAATAGGATCCCGTTTTTACCCTTTGGGTACGGAACCCTAAAAAGGAAGGGCTTCATGTCGTGTGTCAAGATCCAACGGATACGTCAAAACTGATTAGATATAATCTCACCTTTATTCATAAGATTATACTTTTATTACGTATTTTCGGTGAGTCAGAAGTGCTAATATTGAATGACTACGTGCAGTGAATCAGGCACTTTACACCTTGTGAAGGCTAGCGCACACCTGGCAAATCAAGCCTTATTTTCATGGTTATTGAAATAAAGTCGAAAATGATTTCATGCCTAACAACTAATCTGCCTATGTCCAGCAGTGGACGTCTTTCGGCTGAAATGATGATGATGATGATGAACTAACCTGAAGACACCTTCAGATTATTTCATCATCACCGCTAGCCCTAAGTCTATTAAATATATAGAGAACCTCTATTTGAATTTTGGCCAGACGTCTGACCTAGAGTCTCTGGAAATGAGCCGCTTTTGGTATCTGAGTCATCTTATTTTCAGAAGCCTGAATATTTGACTCATTGAAATTCAAGTTTCGGGTTAATTCTCGCCATTACTGATCTACAAGGTGTTAATGACCTCTTAAGAGGTCATTGTACTCATAATTAAGAACAACTTTTACTATGGGGCCAAACTATGTATAAACAGTAGAGGAAAACATCGTGAGGAAACCGACATATCCAAGAACCAAAAATTCGAAGACACGTGACATCTACCCACCCGCACTGGGCCCGCGTGGTGGATTACAGCCCACTCCTTCTCACAGAGAGGAGGATTATGTAGAGAGGTAAGACTTAAGAAAAAAAACCATTTTCTAGAACTATACTCGCCAATAATATTATCACCATAAGATTCCCACTGACTCATAAATGACCCTGCAACATAATCGCGACGACGTTTACACATGGTATCATTACAGATAAGTGATATAACAAGGATTGTAAAAAAATACGCAGAAACCGATAAATACTGAACACGCGGGTAATTTTAGAACATACTGGCAGCCTTGATAGCATAAACATATAAAGAATTTAAGTACGCAAATTTATGACACAAGACAATTTTTAGGAGTTTCAAAAGGTGTCAACGGAACTCTATTTCTAAGCCTTTTTTTGTCAGTCCGTATGTCACAGAGCTTGTATTTGTTGAAATTTTTACAGAATACATAATACGGAAGGGCCATTAAGCTACGCTTAACGCGGTTGGTCTGTGGATGGGTAACCATCTTTACATACCAAGACCCCTCCGTGTCTCGGAAAGCACATTAATCCGTTGGTCCCGGCTGTCATTCGTAGATCTATGACAGTCGTTACGGGTAGTCAGAAGCCCGAAAGTCTGACAATCAGTCTTACCAAGGGGTATCGTATTACCCAGTATCTGGGTTGTGGAGGTCAGATAGGCAGTCGCTCCATTTAAAATACTGGTATTCAGCTGCATCCGGTTAGACTAGAAGCCTACCCCAACATAGTTGGGAAAAGGCTAGGCAAATGATGACATAATACTGTGGCCTCATTGCAAATAATAAGAATAATGTAAACGAAATAGACTCGCCCGCCCCCTATTTCATAGGACTTCAATATGACTGTGGCGACTGAGCTAAAGTCTGCAATGAAAGTCTTGACTCTATCTGCACATAGCCTTACAATAAACCGGCCAAGTGCAAGTCGGAATCACACACGAAGGGTTCCGTACCACAAGGCATAAAACGCCGGAAAAAAAACGTTTCTTTTATAGCCCTTTATTTATTTTAATTTTATTATTTGTTGTTATAGCTGCAACAGAAATACAACATCTGTGAAAATTTCAACTGTTTAGCTATCACCGTTCAGCAGCGTTCATGAGATACAGCCTGGTCACAGACAGACGGTCAGTGGAGTCTTAGTAATAGGGTCCCGTTTTTACCCTTTGGGTACGGAACCCTAAAAATGGACTTCGAGCGAATATGAATCATCTAATAATTTCGTATCTTTGGATTAAAGACTTTAAATCTGAACTGGTGTTTTTGTGTGGTTAGTAATGTGGAGTTCTACTCCCTAAACACGAAATCCGTAATTTCAGCCGTAAATAAGTGCGTTTCCTACTACGTATCACCTATGGACACAGATTAATTTGGGGCCCGAACTTGGAATGAATGACAACACGATTTGACAGCTGTCTTTACTCCCGATGTGTTATTGCATGTCCGAAAAAGATAATTAATCGGGTGTAGAGTCCAGTCTGTCTGTGTGGTGCCGGACTTAAAGAATACCACCACCCCTTACTTCCCGAGGATGTCTTAAAAGGCGACTAAGGGTCGTACCGGAGAATGGGCAGCAGCGTTCTCTATGCATTCCATCATCATACCATACTGCGATCGCCAACCCGCCTGCCAAGCGTGGCGATTACGGCAAACCCCCCCAAAATTGGGGGAGGCCTATGTCCAGCAGTGGACGCCTGTCGGCTGAAACGACGAGAGTCCACTCCGAAGTTTCGTACGGGCGGGCCCGTATCTTCGGTGATGGATTTAGAGAGTCTGCCCCCGCGATATCACGCCACGATATCACGTTAGGTAGGTACTCGTACCTATTACTGATAAGTGATAACCTAACTCGGTTACTTTTCCTATTCTAGGTTTACATTCATGTCGATAGCATTTATCTTGATAAGGAGTTTTACGTAGGTGCATGTGGACGGAATGTACTGGCTCCTAAATCGGTTACGGGCGAAAATCGATCCGTGCAACGGATGGGGTAGGTACGAAGTTTGAACTCTCGATTTCTCGCTTGCATTTATTGGGCTACTAGCAGCACCCCGCAGATTCACCGCATAATGGGAATATCGGGATAAAAACTATCCTATGTCCTTTCCCGGGACTCAAACTATCTCTATAAAAAATTTCATCTAAATCGGTTCAGCAGTTTAAGCGTGAAGAGGTAACAGACAGACACACTTTCGAATTTATAATATTATTATGGATGCGCGAGATTCACACTTTCATTGTTTCTGCAACAGATGTGTATCTGTGTATGATACCTACTGATTTCAATGATAACTACTGGGAAGTTGGTGCCAAAAAAAAAACAATCGAAATCACAGAGCACCCGCTTCCGTTACATTTTTTAAGTTTATTTATAAGTCATTACTCCCAATTGCCACTAGATTACTCAATCATATGCCGCGGGGTTAACGCCTCAGACTGGCGACAGGATGCGCACACGCATAGGGGCCGCGTTGCATCGACAATTGTCTTCAGTGGAAGACTCCCATTATTGAGCGAGTCGGAAGATACGCAGGCGTAGTAAAAGTAAATACAAGGTACCTAATACAAGAATGGCGAGGAAAGTGATATAGTTACAACAATAAAATTAATAAGTTATATAAACGTTTTATAATACATAAGTTTTTATGTTATAAAATATTGCGATATTCTAATCGTGCGAATCAATTATTAAAAAAAAACTGTACTTACATAAAATTGACGAGAATTTTACATTCACACTCTATTTTGAACGTTGCTTTACAAAAAGCAAACCCCCAAAGCAGATGAATGTCTTGTCTTGTTTTGACAAATTTTGACCGCGTAGGTATTGTTTTCTATGAAACAACTGGTTTTTTTTTGCTAACCATCGAAATATGTTTATGCTAAGGGGTCTAGAATCGAATGCTGAATACATCGTTAATAAGTAAGACAATTTTGACCACATTCTGACCTAACGTAAGAAAATAAAACCTTGGATGAACCCCCTCCCCCCTTTCAATGTTACGTAAGATCAGTATCTACCAAAATTACAAAGAAAAACTGGCCAAGTGCAAGTCGGACTCGCACACGAAGGGTTCCGTACCACAAGGCAAAAACGCCGGGAAAAAAAACACGTTTGTTGTATGGGGGCCCGCCCTTAAATATTTATTTTATTCTGTTTTTAGTATTTGTTGTTATAGCGGCAACAGAAATACATCATCTGTGAAAATTTCAACTGTCTAGCTATCACGGTTCATGAGATACAGCCTGGTGACAGACAGACAGACAGACGGACAGTGGAGTCTTAGTAATAAGGTCCCGTTTTTACCCTTTGGGTAAGGAACCAAGAACAATCTAGATCTCTCCCACCCCCCCATACCACCCATAAGAAAAAATAAGACTTGTTCGGAAATCAAATCTTCTTACGTAATAAATGAACAGCCCCTTAGAATTTGCGCACTGGTTAGCAATGCACAAACGCGCTGAAAACTTAAATTGAATGACAATCTGATGTAGAGATTTTGCGGCAATCTGCATTCGAAACCAAAACATCCTAAAAACGTAACGTATTACTTAGTTTTTTTTTAAAGTAATTTATTCAAACTGGGCTGAGAATCAGCACATTTGAACATCAAAATTACATAAGACAGCCGCCCATGACCGGCCGCCCTTCACCACTTTCTAGTGCTTTAGATGGGCAGAAGTGGCGAAATAAACTCCCCAGCAGAACAGCTGTCTATTAAGTTAGAAGAACTTGATTCATCTCTTACCCATTATCAATACCATTGACTCCGATCTTCTCCCCCATATCTCCGACGATCAGTCCAGGGTACGTCTCCAGGGTCTCAGGGTTGCGGATGGGCACCAGGAACCCGTGCAGTCCATGGTTGGTGCCGTCGGGTGTGATCAGCTGAGCGAACAGCAGGGTGTGGGTACATGTTCTACCTGGGAAAGAAATATTTGATTTTATAATTTATCCACATACATAAACTAAACTCACGTAAATTTCGCGTGAGGGTTGGCAGAAACTACAGAAGGCCATAATCTGCTACTATATTTACGTATGCAAGACACACGCATAAAAAGGTGTTTGACAGAAAAATTCGAATTATTCCAATCTGTCACCCTGCTTTGTCCTCCCCTTAGGGGGACAGATCGGGACACAAGTTTGATCTGTCCTCCTGATAGCAACGAGGGGACAGTTCGAACTTTATTCACTCTTATCTGTCCACTTGTCTTGTCTTGTTGGAAAACCAGTTATTTTTTTGTTAGTTGAAAAATGCATCGTGTAATCGAAAATTACATTTACCTATAAAATAATAAAATACAAAATAAAAGGTTATCGCCATGCATGAACTTTTTATAACTTAATTCTTTGTATGTATTTGTGTAACGTTAGGTAAGTAGGTGCTGTGTAAACTTTTTCTGCCTGCCCCTTGTCCCAAATTAGGGGTCGGGTGAAATGTGTTTTACTTCCCCATTCTCTCCCATTGGCTGCCCAGTTGTCATTAGCTACCCTGTTGTCATTCACTCCCTTTTCATTCAAATCATCTCTTGCACAATCCATCCATATTTTGGTCTCCATATTCTTATTTTTGCAATAAAAAGATCATAAACGTAACACCACGCCTTGTTTCCCCGAAGAGTTGGGCAGGGGTGTACCCACATTTCACCAGTTACATACAACTCCCATGTAATTGGCGGCGAGTCTATTTATACAGCATGATTTTTTTTACAGGTTCCAAATTTTTACAGGGTGTTCTTTCTACCCATGAATATAAACAACTTTCACTATGGGACCAACTCTGAAATCACGAAAAAACTATCAGCGGTTGCATTTTGGTGAAGTAGCTATTGAACTATTGTATGAAACAGCAGATTTTTTTCGTGATTTCAGAGTTGAACACCCTGGACACCACATTGTAGAACACCCATCCTGAATAGCGAGAGAAATTCCTTGGTAGAAAAACCCAATAACACCTTGCCTAACCTGGGAATTGAACCCAAGATGAACCCCTCTTGCTCAGCACTAGCGGTTGCGACCATTAAACTAACTAGGCAATCTAAACCTCTCAACGATCATAAACATCTTGTAAAATCTCTATACATAATCAAATCAATATTTGCACGTGTGTTGCTAAGCTATTACAAGCAACCTCGACTCATAAATTGTTTGATAAAATTGTCATAAAAACCAAAACATTTCTTATAGATGACTCATACAAAATTGAAATTATTCAATGAATTACTAATAAAAATAATCATTTAGATAATACCACTAGTTATTAGTAATTACGTCATCTGTAAAAATGTATAAATGAATGACACCATGTGATCGTCAAAATTTACGAAATGCATAAATAGCTGTTGTTTATGATCTGAGATCGAAAACCGCTGTTAGTCAGACTAAGAGCTGATTTTTCAATCATCTGATAGCTTTATTCGAGGAATAATTTTGACAGTTATTTCATACAAAAACTGTCAAACGTCAATTTTATTCCTCCAATGTTATCTGGCGATGGAAAAATCAGCTATTATTTGAATAAACTACTTGTGGATTTTGATTTTATATTGATCCATCTTTTTTATGGACATTTTTGAAACTGTAACCGATACACTCGAAAATGACTAAGCAGTGAATCACACATTTATCTTTCAACCAATCTGCCTAGCCGTTTCCCGACAATGTTGGGGTCAGCTTCCAGTCTAACGGGATGCAGCTGAATAACAGTATTTTACACGGAGCAACTGCCTATCTGACCTCCACAACCCAGTTACTGGGTAATACGATACCCCTTGATAAGACTGGTTGTCAGACCAGTTGGTTGGTTGGTTGGTTGTCCACTATGTTGGGTCGGCTTCCAGTCGGAAGCCGACCCAACATAGTTGGGAAAAGACTAGGCAGATGATGACTTATTAGGTAATCTGAACTTCAATGCCAATTCGAGGGAAATCATAAGTTTGTTTGTTATTTTAGGTATATTTATAATTATTTATTATATGCGTCACGTATGTAAGTATATAAGTATATAACATAGGTACATGAGTATACTTGATAGTCTCCACGAGGCAAAATGATTGGCAAGAAAAATTAGTATTTTTTTCCATATAAAAACCCATAAATAATAAAAACTTTATGACTTTATATAGCATATTTTTACGCATTTTTTTACAAACATGCACATTTACAAATTTTTTTTTATTACGTACGCTTTTAACGTTCTGCATCGTTCTCACATGCATAATTTCAAAATGAATGATGTACCTAATCAATATTTTGTTATCATTATTTTGATTTAAAAGAGTGTCTGTGGAGTTTCTTGCCTGTTACGCTTTGAAATGGGCAACTAGCTTCAGCTTTCTGACTGACCGGCCCCTTGACAATTCAAAAGTGCCTGTAATTGGTTTGTTTGAAATAAATGCTTTGATTTTCTGCTTCTCCATTAATACCAAATTTTTTTAAATATCGCTATAACTGACAATACTATGAGCAACAACAAGTCGCTAAAACATTTTTCTGATTCATTATTGTTTCACGTCTCTCGACACAAATGCACCCGGAGAGGTGGACAAAGATCGTCACTCACTGGAAGCCTCAGGTAGGACATCGCGGTCGAGGTAGACCACGGCGAAGACAGTGTGATGAAGAAGATATTGTTCATGGTTTACTCGAGCAATATAGAATTCATACAAATATCATAAATGCAAAAGTAACTCAGTCTGATTGTTATCTTTCCATGCCAAGGCCAAAACCAATGAACCGATCGTCATAAAAATTGACTGAGAGTTAGCCTGGGCCCTAGAGCAGGACAGTAAACAGAGAAAAAAATTTAAAATTGTTTTTTTTTTGTTAAAGTACCGTAGTCGTACTTTCATTCTAGTTTAACATTTGTGGCTTCAAGTGACAGTTATGTGAACAGAACCCAGCATTGCATAAATATGTAAGCTGTCACGCCCTTTATACTGGAGGCTTTTATTTAGGTACCTACTTAGTAAGTTTTTTTGTTTACATTTTTAATTTTGATTAATTTACTTTTGCTTGAGTACGTATAGATTTTATTGTATTTGTTGGTATTATTGGCGTGGCTAGCTAACATATGGCAAATAATTTAGTTTAATGTTCTGTGTCCTGTAATGTTAATTACTTTGCATATCTAGTATTGTATACAACCAAGTATTTCCTAACTGAACAGACAGCTGTGTTGCTGGGGAGTTTGTTGCGGCACTTCTTCTCCGCAGCGAAAGCACTAGGAGGTGGTGAAGGGCGGGCGTTTTGGGGGACTGTCTTTTGTAATTTTGACGTTCGAAAAGTGCTGATTCTCAGCCTAGTTTGAATATGACTTTTGATTTTGATTTGATTGGGTTTTAGTCAGTAAGAGTCTGACACTCCCTTCCACTCCACCCAGAGCGGAAGGGGTCATTTGATGAATTCCCAACCGAAAAAAAAAAATTGTATTTATTTGTATGCACAGACGGATATGTTTTTATACGTCTATGTTTGTATGTGTACTGATAGAAAAAGCGAACCTACCCTCTGCATAACAACAGTAATGACATTTACTTTTCCCGTCTAAATATTAGTTTTGGTTCAGGGACTACGTGGCTACGCCATTTGGGTAGTCAATAACATGAGGGTACTTGAGTATGTGGGTCATCAATCAGTCGAAGAGTAAACATGCAAGCGCAAGAGTCGATTGAGGCATTATGTGGGAGGGTAGCAATATAACAAGTGTAGTAGAGGTTCCTAATTCGTCTTAATTGAACGCAGAACGTCTGTTTTAAATGATGTTGAAATACTAGCTGATATTTTGTTAATATAGCCCAGTGCTGTTCATCTCCTTAGGATTTTTATTTTAATACATGACTCAAAGGAGGAAAGATAGAAATTATAGTTATAGCAGAGGTCGTTTCTGATTTTAAAGTTCGAATGCCGTAATAATTACATCCCATGCCGATTTCGGCTACGGTGACTATTTTTGGCGACTAAAAGACACGAGCACTGTTACCAAATCTTCTGCCTATAGCATTTTCCCAACTATGTTGGGGTCGGCGCCCAGTCTAACCGGATGCAGCTGAATACCAGTATTTTACAGGGAGCGACTGCCTATCTGACCTCCCAAACCCACTTATTGGGTAATACGATACCCCTTGGTAAGACTGGTTGATAGACTTTCGGGCTTCTGACAAACCGTGACGACTGTCACAGATCCGCGAATGACAGCCGGGACCAACGGCTTAACGTGCTTTCCGAGGCACGGAGGGGTCACGGTATGTAAAGATGGTCACCCATCCAACCAACCGCGGCAAGCGTACCCTGACCTAACCTGATCGGTCAACCTGTGCGGCTGTTATTATTTAGCCACGGCAGTGTTATCAAATGCAGTATCAATATAGTGGCAGACCTCAGAAATTCTGCTTTTCTAAAGATTTCCTAAAATGTAAGCGATACCGTTCTTGTTACCAAGTAAATCTAATACATAACAAACGACAGTTTGACTCAAATTGGGAGCCAAGTGGACCGTAGGCAAATGAGCCAAATCCAAGCAACCTTGAGCACACATAGCGCTGTTTAAACTTATAAAAAAATTAAATTTAAAATTTAAAAAACCCCCGACACAAAACAATAATAAAATTAAATGTAATTGGAAAAGGATAAAATAATTTAAAAATCCCCGACTTAAAGAATTTATGTAACGAGACTAAGGGCTGATTTTTCCATCGCTAGATAACTTTTATTCGAGGAACAAAATTGAAGTTTGACAGTTTTCGTATGAAATAACTGTCAAAATTTCAAAATTATTCCTCGAATAAAGTTATCAGATGATTGAAAAATCAGCCCTAAAACAGATAAGTATATTCATATGGCAGTCGGGGGACCTCTTAGAATAGAAGGTGTCCCAAAGAACGGTCCCCCGACTGCCATATGAATTTACTTATCTGTGTTAGTCTCGTTACATAAATTCTTTAAGTCGGGGGTTTTTAAATTATTTTATCCTTTTCCAATTACATTCAATTTTATTCTTGTTTTGTGTCGGGGGTTTTTTAAATTTTAAATTTAATTTTTTATTTCATGGTTTTTGTAGAGACTCCTTAATTTTTGTATTTCATTTTTTTTATTTTCTTGAGTTTTAAGATTCAGGTAATTTGGTGTTTAATCAGGTTTTTTATCCGTCAAAAAATAATTATTAATTTATAGCTAAAGAATAATTTTTAAGACTAAACAGATATTTTTGTTGTATAATATCCTTTTTCTAGTTCTTCCTTTAGTTAATCAACTTTCGTACAACTAGCTCATACTATTAGATATCTTAGGTAGGTATTTCAGATCTAGTTTATAAAATGGGACTGCGCCACTATCTGATGTAGAAATACGTTTGTTAAGTAGGATAATTCCATTCGTAAAAATGGTCAAACTCAGTGGTCGTAGGTACCAGTCATCACTCCACTTTCCTCATCAATCTAGGGCATTGATCAGACAAAAAAATAATTTTCAACTTCTTAGTTTCGTTAGTTAATATTCCTCATCCCCTTTTAATATAGTGTACATTATTCTACTTGTCAAGCCCTTGCATTTGATATCTATATTGAAGGAGTTCCTAAAACAAAAATGTAATTCGCCACTTTGTGGTGGCGGCCATCTTGAATTTAAAATTTATACTACGATGCCACAGACAGACACACACACACAGACACGTCAAACTTATAACACCCCGTCGTTTTTGCGTTGGGGGTTAAAAATAGCTTCGAATCAGTTCAATTTCGATGGCTAGCGTATCAAACCATGCAGATTCAACACCCACAGAAATGTTAATATAAATAAATAAGCAGTGAATGACGCAGATGGTATAAAACGGATATAAATGCATGTCTTACTGAATTTTAATGAGACTAGCGAAGTCTAAACTAAACTGAAGTAGGTATCAGTTCGCTTCGCGACGAAAAAAAAGACGTTTTTATTAGGGTTCCGTACCAAAATGGTAAAAAGGAACTCTTACGGTGCGACTCATTCCAATCTGATAAACTAATCTCTATCTAATTCTAATATTTAACTCTGATAATCTAATTTCTATCTCTATCTAATTCTAGTCTGTCCGTCTGTCACAGCTGGACATCTCAAGAACTACTAATGCTATGAACTTTAAATTTAGAACAGTTTTAGATGACTTTTGCCCAACTATTTTACAAATAAGAAAGATTTTTTTTTGCAGTGACTGAAAGGGGGGGTCAGAAAAATACGAAGTGTAGGGCATGTGGGGTATCATATGAAAGAGCGAAGTTTGCACATTCTCAAACACTTTTTCAACAACAGTTACATTCGTTCCACTATCGTCAAGAGATGGCGCTGACCTAAAACTGCAATATTCTACACCGCAGCAGTTTTATAATTCTCTGACGAATATAGGCCGCACCGATGAAAATTTAAAAACATATGATCGTACGGAACCCTCGGTGCGCGAGTCCGACTCGCTCTTGCCCGGTTTTTTAAGTTAGTTTTGGTCGATTTTTAGACTTATTTGTTTTGGTCTAACGAGTCATAAGTCATACCAAGGGCAAATTTACCTTACACAAGCATAACATTTGACTGATTCCACAGAATTCCATTAAAGTTAATGGGCCGTAAAAATAAATTATCATCAGGTCGCTTATTTCCGGAGGCCCTAAGTAGCACGAACGCGAAACGTAAACATAACGTAAATTCGAAGGTTTTTTTAATCGAAAAAACTTTTTTCCAAAAAAAAAAAAAAAAAACGAGCGACTACCAAAAAAACACGACAAAGTGAAAAAAAATAACTTTCATTTCGGAAGTCGGTGTCGTTGGTGTCGCATTTTCGTTTTTTGACACCGACTTCAGAAATTAAAGTTTTTATTTTTTACTTTTTAGTTGTACCCACCTACCTCATATAACACTAACTCATATAACACTACTTGCTATGTGAATATCAGTGACTGGAAGCTATTGAACACATCTGCCTACCCTTTAAAAGGGTACAGGCGTGATGTTATGTTGTGTGATTGCGTAAACAATGCATACCATATGCGATAGCAGCAATCGCGGTTGATTTGCTGGCATTTATTGAAGAGTTCCGTTGTCTGTCTCCGAAACTCATCATCAGATCTTTAAGAAATTTAAATGGCACCATTTCGGAATCTCTTTCAAACAAAAATAATTTAACAAATCCGTCTGTCTATACAGGGTTACTTTTACTATGGGACCAACTCTGAAATCACGAAAAAAAAATTAGCTGTTTCATACAAAACTTCAATACCTACTTGACCAAAATGTATGAAACAGCAATTTTTTTTTTTTCATGATTTCAGAGTTGGTCCCATAGTGAAAGTTGTTTATATTCATGGGTGTTCTACCCAATTTACCCAGGGTTACTTTTCAAATACCATCCAAATTTTTACATGGTGTTCTACCCATGAATATAAATAACTTTCACTATGGGACCAACTCTGAAATCACGAAAAAAAAATCAGCTGTTACATACAAAACTTCAATAACTTCTTGACCAAAATGTATGAAACAGCATTTTTTTTTCATGATTTCAGAGTTGGTCCCATAGTGAAAGTTGTTTATATTCATGGGTAGAACACCATGTAAAAATTTGGATGGGCTTTGAACATACATAAAAAAATAAAAACCAGAATTAGAAGTCGGTTAAAAATACTTTTCTCCTTTGACAAATGTTTTGTCTGTTTTGTTGTGGTAGTAGTTGTCTGTGTTTGTTGTTTTTGTTTGATTGTGCTATAGCATAACATAATCGGCCTATAATGTTCCCACTGCTGGGACCCAGGCCTCCTCTCTGTGATTGGCTGTAATCCACCACCCGGGCCTAGTGCGAGATGGTGGACGTCCTATTTTTTAAAACTAGATGAGGTAGGTGTTTCCTATCTGACTAGTCTGAGAAGAAAGGCCAAAACAAACTCATAGGTCACAGTCTCTTTTAAAGTCCAGACATAATCTTGGTCAGATAAACATGACTATAGTGAATATTATGTACGAAACGAGTACTTAATTTCAATATGGAAATCGTTTGAATTACAGTTCGCGTCAAATAACTTTGCCGCTCTGAAGCTAGGCTTTTCGCTAGCTGCGCATGCGCGCTGCTGTTTTATTCCTAAGATTAAGGGGAATGCTCCAACCAGCCCGCGAAATTCAAATTTTCTTGCGTTTTTTGCAATTTGCAGGCCAGTGCTAGGTTGTATGTTGATTAAAATATTATTCGCGGCTGTAAGACGTATGTAGTTACAGAATTATAATCACCAAAATCACCAATACAACCCTCCAATTTCATAAAGGTGTAAGAACAAAAAAAAAACAGAAAAATTAATTCCCACAGCTTTATGAACTTAGAGCGTTTTATTGATGATTTTGATGACTATAATTCTGTAACTACATATGTCTTACAGCCGCGAATAATATTTTAATCAACATACAACCTAGCACTGGCCTGCAAATTGCAAAAAACGTAAGAAAATTTTAATTTCGCGGGCTGGTTGGAGCATTCACCTTAACTACTGCGCAGTGATTTGTTGCCTACTTCAGAACGGCAAAGTTATTTGACGCGAACTGTACGTTATTTTTAGTCCGCGTGTTCGTGCTAGGCCCACTGTACCTGTATAAAACGTCAAAAAGCCATTTCAAAGTAAAAGTCACACAAAGTTTTACCTAGATTACCAACCCAGCATTTAGCCGCCTCGAAGTCTGGCGTGTTAATCACGAACTGCTTGTTTTGTGGGTCGTACGTCGCCGTCGTGCGCATGAGTCGCGCGTCTGAACCGTGCGCGATCTCTGTGAGCGCGAAGCTTGCCAGCGTCTGTTGAAGATGGAGGTGTGACCAATATAATTTATTTCTAACACACTTAACCTATTTTACAATTTAACACTAAAATATAAAAAAAGGAAACAAAAAAGGAAAGAAAAAGACAGGAGCTCATTGGGCATCAAAACATTCGTCTGCTCAATGGGATAAGTGCCCAAAAGGCTGGCAGCATTACGACGTTGGATGGCAATGCTTATTCTTTGGGCTAAAAATAGGTCAGCCCTTGTGTGTTAGTTTGAGGGTTCGGCGGCAAAAATTGCTTGAGCCGTTACTAAACAAAGCCAAAGTACGAACGGGCGCGTTTTTCCGGGTGCGATTTTTTTTTCGCGCACCGAGAGTAGAAAAATCAAAATCTTAAGTCTATTATTGAAACTAGGCTGAGAATCAGCTCTTTCCAAACGTCAAAATTACAAAAGACTATCCCCCAAAACGCCCGCCCTTCGCCACTTCCCAGTGCTTTCGCTGTGGACAAGAAGTCGAGTAGAGTCATTTTGACGCGCTCTGTTGGATTCTCAACGTTCGGCTCAACACCGAGAGTTAAAAATCCAATGCGCGATAAAATCCACCGCGATATTTTTATGTCCGTACTTATGTGGGCTTATGAGATACAGATACCGTGTTTCAAATTAGTCCTAGAATGGACACCCTTTGTCGTGTAGTAGAGTGACTGGGAAAACCAATAGCATTTATATGTCATGGTTTCATTTTTAATTCGTTTACCTATTGTGGTACAGTAATTTTATTTTAGGTGCATCGTCATCACATATTATTATTATATAATTTATGTACATGCAAAATATTGTAAAACATTTTAAAAGAGTATCGGTGGAGTTTCTTGCCCATTCTTCTCCATACGAAAACTACCTTTTGGAATGGGCGACTAGAATTAATTCTATTTTAGTAATTTTTGACGTTCAAAAGTGCCTTTTATGTGCCAATTTGAAATAAAGGCTTTGGCTTTGACATTCCGGCTCCTTCAAACAGGCGCGACACGCGATATAATCGCGCACGACAAAGAGGAACCGCTCGTTGCGCGACTTTCGGTGCCTTTGAGTCGCGCGCGGTGTCGCGCCTGTTTGAAGGTGCCTTTAAATTGGTATCCTCATGAAGTCTGATTTAAAATCACACTAATATTATAAAGGCGAAAGTTTGTGTGTGTGTTTACCTATATGTTTGTTACTTCTTCACGCACAAACGGCTGAACGGGTTTGGATGAAATTTGGCACTCAGACAGTTTATAACCAAGACTAACACATAGACGCTTTTTTATCCCGATATTCCCAAAAGATCGCCATCTTACGCGGGTGAACCGCGGGGCACAGCCAATAATAAAACGGAACATTTATGTTTTTTTCGGGATTGTCCTTACAAACTTTCGAACATTGACCGTGATCTCGTTATTTATTTGAAATCACGGCCAGGGTCAGTGTCCGGGGGTGTTGCTATAGTTTCAGTACTGACTGAATTATGGAGCCTCGATTGTTCAAGCTTTATGCAGGAAGGCAACGAGTGATGCCCTCGCAGTTTGTTACATTGACATAATTAACTAAGCACTGTGAAACAAGTGTTCTGCTTCATTGCCTTCCACAACTAACTTGCTCTGAGTGTTTCCACAACACATCATCATCTGCCTAGCCTTTTCCCAACAATGTTGAGGTCGGCTTCTAGTCTAACCGGATGCAGTTGAATACCAGTATTCTACATGGAGCGACTGCCTATCTGACCTCCACAACACAGTTACTCGGTAATACGATATCCCTTGGTAAGACTGGTTGTCAGACTTTCGGGCTTCTGACGACCCGTAACGACTGTCAAAGATCCACGAATAGCAGCCGGAAGCAACGGCTTAACGTGCTTTCCAAGGCACGGAGAGTCCTGGTATGTAAAGATGGTCACCCATCCACGGGTGACCATCTTTACAAACTAAAGTGTCCATTCGAAAGTTTATATACTGGCTTTACTGCCAGTGGTGCCATCAAATTTTAAACTTGAAATAATTGTCAGTCATTATTACCAAGTACCAACCCACTGTGCATATTGCAACCATGACAGCTAACGCTAACTGGCCTTTTTGTTGTACAGACGCCAGTAAATCAAGCTACCCGAAACTGTAAAATTTTCCCAATCAACTTTGAACCTTATGCTTTAGCGATAAAGTTGAAAATCTAATGAAGAAGTTTGACAGATCGTAGTAGCTTGATGTGCTGGCGTCTACACAAACATTGACCTCGGAACTTCGGAAGTGACATAACATTGGCATTTTTTGCGCGTGAGATAAGTACAACAGACTATTATTAGCTGTAATCTGTATGCTGTAATAAGTAGGCGGTTACTGTTATCGAAGGTGTCCTCTATATTTTTTTTCTGTTTCCATATACGTTTTCACACACACAAAAGTGCTTTTATTTGGACATGAATGCCCAAATAAAAGCACGCAATTGGATTTTCTACGCTCGGCTCAGCGCCGAAAGCTGAAATTCCAAAAGCGCGCTTTTATTTAAGTGTCCCCTAAGATTAGCGAAAATCGGCATTTATTTTCGTTTAACTCAGACCTGCCCAACCTGGGGTCCGTGGACCTGAGGGCAGGTTCGAGAGAATAAAAACTTTTTTACAAAAAAAAAAAACCGACTTCCAAAAAAAAAAACACTACAAAGTGAAAAATAACTTTAATTTCGGAAGTCGGTTCCGCATTTACGTGTTTTGACACCGACTCCTCCGACATCCAAATTGAGAACCTCTTCCTTTTTAGAAGCTGGTTAAAATTAAAAAAAAAACACGCAATATACCCTATTTTATTAACCTTTTGACCGCCACACGTCGAAAAATCAAAAACGTGCCCTCTCGGCGTCAGTCTGTCATGTAGTCGAACCGTGGCGTGCTGGGTACATTTTGATTTGTCAATTATACATGAATGTGGCGGTCTAAAAGTATAAACAGACGATTGAACTTGGTTCGGGCCGAACCTCGAACATGGTGCGCTCCGAACCATATTCGCTCGTGTGGTGCACGGTCCGAACCAGCCGTACCGATATTAATAATAATAATGTCCGGCGGACCGTGCACCACACGAGCGAATATGGTTCGGAGCGCACCATGTTCGTGGTTCGGCCCGAACCAAGTTCGATCGTCTGTTTATACTTTAAATGTTTACAAGGGCCCTAAGACTATTGTCTGATCTCTCTAGGGTCCATCAATGACAGTTTTTAAATATAAATAACTGGGCGTTAATCCTTACCTCTCTTTCCACAAAGGTAGCTTCATAGAACTTATGATGCCTCTCAGTGCCGAGCGATAGTAAGGCATTTGAAAACAAATATATGCCGATCGCCATCTTCACTGACACGCTGGGGTTCAAAGATTGCACAGCCTCGTTTATCGTCATTATTGTGCGTGTCTGTGGAAAAAAACAATATACTAGTAAATATTAAAAACTGGCCAAGTGCGAGTCGGACTCGCACACGAAGGGTTCCGTACCACAAGGCAAAAACGCCGAAAAAACCACGTTTGTTGTATGGGAGCCCCCCTTGTTATTTATTTTATTTTGTTTTTAGTATTTGTTGTTATAGCGGCAACAGAAATACTTCATCTGTGAAAATTTCAACTGTCTAGCTATCACGGTTCATGAGATGCAGCCTGGTGATAGACAGACGGACTGACAGACAGCGAAGTCTTAGTAATAGGGTCCCGTTTTTACCCTTTGGGTACAAACCCTAAAAATGTATTGTTGTAAATTAAAATAACAATCAAGCAAATAATAACTAATTCATTAATAAAAATAACAAAATTAAACCCTAACTTAACTAAAACTATCATCATCATCATCATCATTTCAGCCGAAAGACGTCCACTGCTGGACATAGCACGTTGCACGTAGCAATGCTTAGCCTCTGGCCAAGGTAAAAGTCAGCCCTTGGGTCACGGGAAGTGTCAACCAGCCGTTTCGAAATTTCCTTAAAAAGACCATGAGCACTCGGACCCCACGGCCCGAGGGTATAAAATAGTAAAAAAAGTATACTTACCAAGTTTAAAAAAAAAACAATTTTATGTTCAAAAATATAGCGAGCGTGCGAGTCGGACTCGCACACCGAGGGTTCTGTTCAAATTCATATTCATAGAAGAAGAAAATTGGTCCTTACCCTTCGACTATAACTAGAGTTGACCATTTCTTTAGTGTGGAATTTGTACTCGTTTATTTTTTTCAGTTGCAGCTGTGTGATGCGTTTCTGTTCCTCTACCGTTGGTGCGACGGAGTTGTGTGCGAAGAGCGGGTCCTTCTCCAGGGTATGCCATATTTTGTACTGGAACAATGGAAAGAAGTTCGTTAGAAAAATTATAAGTTAGACTGGAAAAGAACGGCAGAAAGTGCTGGCTCGGTGAAAACAATTCTGAGCCCAGTCCCCAGCGAGGTGTCCATACTAATATTACAAAGAGGTAAAGTTTGTGAGTTTGTATGTAGCTGGTAATCTTCGGAACTACTGATCCGATTCCGACAATTCTTTCACTAATCGGAAGCTACAGTATTGCCGAGTCATACGATATATTTTATGTTAAATAAAGTAAACTATACCATAAATAGTATCATATGGCACATGGTAACAGTGTACCTTGCTATTAGTTTTTTTTTAAACGGTTCAGAAAATATTTAACATCTTTATAATATTAGTTTAGAATTTTAGATTTAGTTGTAGCAACTTAAACAATGGCCACCTTTGTTTTATTTGCTAGGTGGACAGACGAAAAGTTGTTGACAATGATAACGGTGAAAACAGTTAATTACATAATGGTGATTCATAAATAAACTATTCAGTGGGCACTTCAAAATGCAAGTGTTCCATTTGTTATATTCGTAGGTATTACATAACAAATAGTACAAAACAATATACAACATTATTTTTAGTATATGCGAAACCCGAAACACGTGTCTAGTATTTTAGGTATGTAAAGAATCTATGTACAAAATTTCAAAACTGTGAAAAATCACAAAGTTTACCTGTTTGTCCGTACAAAAACATGCTCACCCGCGCCGCTCGCGCCGCGCCGTCTTGTGCTCATTGATAATAGTACCTAGGTACCTAACCGTTCGGCGCGGAGATTGGATAACCTACTTTGTGTCGCTCGGTGCCCAACGTTTATCCTTTTTTAAATATTTTTGGGACAAAATATAACATGGGGTAAAAATTATTGGAATCGATTCAGTTACTTATTCTGAACAAACTATATTCAGGCTTCGCATATACTAAAAATAACGTTGTATAGGAATTTTGTTAGCTCGTTATTAGTCAGCTACATTTCGATTTTGTTAATTTGATCACAAGAAAACTAAATGAGTTAACTTTGCTTTCGGGACCGTCTCGTTAGTACAGCGGTCACATGCGCTACTACAGGACAAGATGTTCGATTCCTGGTTCGGGCAAAAGTTTTCTTGGGTTTTTCCATCTGAAATTTCTCAATAAAATAGCAACCCGGTCCGGGTTGCTATTGCGTAACACACTATCAATCTCAATCTGAATCGCTTTTGAAAGATATTGCTAATCCATTGCTTCATATGTTCGAAAAATGTGTCTGCTCAACAACGTAAATAACGCAATGAATGTTGTTGAACTGTCAAAATGAAAGCGATTGCTACTGTTAGCGTGATATGCAATTAGCCCGCAGTTTTGTGTCCGGTTGATGGCATAGGCTCGCCCTCTATTACAAAGGTACAGTCGGCAACAAAAGTCGATTAAGAGCGTTTACGCCGTACGGCATTTCATACAAACTTTCAAGCCCTTGTTTTTCGAAATTAATGAACCGATTTTAATGACACTTTATACGCATAAGCAGGATACAAAGGTCTAAAAAGTTAGTAGAAAACATTTTCGAAGTGTCTTATTTAAATAAAGACAACTGGAAATCTCTGTTTCTATGGAAAGTTTAAAATCGGTCTAATTTGGCTGTAACACTATTTTTCGAAAATGTTGTCTACTAACTTTTTAGACCTTTGTATCCTGCTTATGCGTATGAAGTTTCAACACGTTGACTGCCAGACAACAGACACAATAGAAAATCTATTGTTCGCGGTCACCGGTGACCGCGTTGGCAGTCAAAGCTTTAACATCGGTTTATTCACTTCTAAAGATATATTCACTGATAAAGAACTATTCTATTCTAATATTAAAGATACCAAGTAGGGCAGAACCGTGTTCAATCGTAGTGAACGCAATGTTTTCTATCGATACCGTCCGATTATATCGTCACTGCATTCATCTGTATTGATTTTACTATCAATACAGTTGAAAGCAGCAATGGCATGGAAATATGGAATGTTATAGGTACATTATGATCATGAAACTACCTAACGTAACATCAAGCCTGTATCTAAGGGGAATACAGGCTTGATGTTACGTTAGGTAGTTATAAGACAGAGGTATACTGTCAGCAACAATAGTCGATTAACACTTCAGTTTTTTAATCTCAGTTATTGAGCAAAATATTTGTTCAAAATTGCTGCAGAAGTACAATGCAATTTTGAACAAATATTTTGTTCAGTAACTGAAATTAAAAAAACTGAAGTGTTAATCGACTTTTGTTGGTGACTGTACATACCTAAGTAGGTACTAAATCCAATCTGTTGGATTTTTTATGCAATACCTACCTAAACCACAAACTGACGTAGGTACTCCTAATATGGAACTTTGATATTTTTATCCTGATGCTCATAATAACATGGACTCACGCGGTTGCCTACATACGTAGGTAACTAGGTTCTGCCCGCGACTTCATCCGCGTGAAATTTCGCCCTCCCCCATTCACCCTCTTAGGGGTGAAATTTCAAAAGACCTCTTCTTAGTGGATACCTACTTTTCACAAAGACCACACCCTCCAAATTTCATGTCTCTAGGACCAGCGGTTTAGGCTGTGCGTCGATATATGTATAAGTCAGTCAGAACTCAATTTCATAAATAACCACATGAACTAACGTACCTACCTTCTCCTAATATGGAAGTTTGATATTTTTATCCTGATGCTAATAACATGGCACCCACGTTGCCTACATGTACATACATACTCGTCATTCACCTGCCGATATCCTAATTTGGGGTCGGCGCAACAGCATCCATCTTTATTTGTCGTCATCTCGGTAATCACTCCCTTTCTAGCCACATCATCTTCCACACCATCCATCGTTTTTTAGTTCTTCCTCCAGGTTCCAACTCTTATAGCTCTCCACATGCACACTAAGGCTGAGTTGCATCATCTGACTTTAACCGTAACTTTAACCATAACCGGTGATTTTTGTATGCAGTTTGACAGACTTTTGACGTTTGTTAAAGTTAAAGTAAGATGATGCAACCCAGGCTAAAAACTTTCCTCATTTTCCGCATTCCTTCGTATACCACGTTAACTACATACTCTTAATCTAATATACGAATAATCCGTGTTATACAACAACAGATAGCCGTGGATATAAAAATCGATGAATAGGATTACAAACAGCACCAGAGACTCAAACTGTAATCCGTAATAAGTGTTTGGAACACAGTTTTTTAAAACTGTTTTAAAAGAAAAATACTTCTAAAAATGTAACAGATACAATAATGTTACAGAATAAATAATGTTACAAAGTGTAACCTTTTTCGACGTGTTAATATGTGTTACCTACAGAAACAAGCATTTGTATTGTATAATTGCATGGGTCGGTACCGCAAAAACGCGCGGCGGACAGACAGAAGACGCGGGCGCGGCGATGATGGTAAAATAGCCTCAGTCCAGTCGGGATTGCGGCTATTTTGGCAACGCCGCGTTTAACAGTTTCATATCTGTTACACTTTTGTGTTTTGGGTTAACACATTAAAAAGCACATACATAACAGTTACATATTTGATTCTGTTATCAATTCAAATGTAACACTTACAATTATTCTGTTACCTTTATGAAGGTGTTTTTAAGTCCCTGGACAGCACTAATGGCATACTGTGAATATACATACAGTACATAAGGTATACTGTGCTAAATAAAGGCCACTATCTGTTTTGATAAGCACTTTACTTATACATGCACGGACTAATCAATATAAACTTTTGACTACGTTTCAGGGGAACCCTGTCGATAAGGGGGACATAGGAAAATAAATAATAATTGATCGCAAAGAACCAAAATTGGAGCTCTCGGCTGAATAATAACAGCCGCAGGGGTCGGTCGATCAGGTTAAGCTACACTTGCCAAAGTCGGTCCGTGGATGGGTGACCACGTACCGAGACCCCTCCGTGCCTCGGAAAGCACGGTTGTAATTTGTAGATCTTTGACAGTCGTTGCGGGTAATCAGAAGCCCGAAAGTCTAACAACCAATCTTACCAAGGGGTATCGTATTACCCACTAACTGGCTTGTTAAGGTCAGGTAGGCAGTCGCTTATTGTAAAAATATACATATAAATGTAATTACATAAATGTATTCAACTGCATCCGGTTAGACTGGAAGCCGACCGTAACATAGTTGGGAAAAAGCTAGGCAGATGATGTATACTAGTAAAATTGAGACTTATCACGATAAGACAATATTAACTCATCGAATGCCGTAATTAGAGACACAATAGAAAGACAATTGCTTATGCCGAACTGTGTAACTTAAGACATTCAAAAGGTTAAGGCTCCTTCAAACAGGCGCGACACGCGATAAAATCGCGCGCGACACAAAGGCACCGCAAGTCGAGCAACGAGCGGTGCCTTTGTTTCGCGCGCGATTATATCGCGTGTCGCGTCTGTTTGTAGAAGCCTTACCGTGCTATTACAATACAATACGCCCCGATACAAAAAAATCGCGCTACCTCAGCGCGATTTTTTGCGTGACAGTTTCTCTTTATCAAGTAAACGAAGTATTGTTTCTTTTACAATTCCATAAAACAATGCAAGCCATAAACACACACACAACTAGTCTTTGATTAATTTTAATGCGAATAGCCCGTTACGATGTTTTACACAGAGCAATCAACAATAAAGTACTGAAGGCTGAAGTATAAATAAAATTGACCAATAAATAGCGGTTTAGGATTTCAGGGTCATGACGGATCACGTGTTGTGCGGTCATACAAGATTAGACATATTCCACTAATGCGCTGATAAAACAAACTAACGATGCACTGCGTAGTGGGTTTTATGGTGATTTTGAATTAAAACAGGAATTGGGTCGACAGCAAACATGGGCGGTCAATATGTCGGGATTTTGGATTGGAGTCAGCGATCTTCTCGGATATGTGATCGATTCATGACGCTAGTTTCTTATATAGGTATATTATAGACACAATTGCCCATAATAACTTCTAAAGAAATCAGGAAGCAAGGGGTGGTCATATTATTTATCTGAGTCGCACATCATACTGAGGTATGCTAGATTGCAGAACTTACATATTCTTGCAATACTAAAGTATTGCAAGAATATTCAACAGACTAAGTTATAAACTGACGAACGCGAATGTAACATTATCAGAAGCAGAACATGTTTTTGTGTGCTAGAATTATATTGCAACAACGATGCGCAGCTTTCCGCCTCCGAAGCCGAAGCAGAGGCGGACGCGGTCAAAGTGCGCGGAGAGGCGAGTGTTCATGATATACCATTTACTGCATTAGAGCAGTTTCACTGCTTTTATGTAAACGAAAGCTGCAACACTCACTTTCGCGCACATCGTCCTATTTGTCATTCGATACTCTGACGGAGTTCCCCAGTCTTATCGATGAGTGCCTACGGAGGAGCGTCACTCCAGATATTTATATTTTGATCTCAATACCTAGGCACGACGGCATGTAATGAGAGTTTATCTTGACTTATTGATATAGAGCAATATTTTTTACCTTGAACGAGACCTGGGAATCTTCTCCGTATAAACTCAAGTAGGTATACTAAGTAGGGTTGATGTCCAAAAACTAAACAGTGCCGAAGATTGGTCCTTATGGACGAAAAATTACATGCAAATGGTTCCAGACAATCCGAAGGAGTTCGGATAAACTGGAGTTGGTGTCAATTAGGAGCAAAGGGTTACACCGTTGGCTCCCGCATACCTCAGCAACTATGCATTTGAATCATGTAGGTATATCGTTTTGGTTGTAGCAAAGATACCACGACACACACACGACGCACGAGTACTGGTTTCCTAGTCCTGAGTGTTTCTCTTTCCTCTTCTCTCAGTAGTCCAATTTTTTAAGGACCTCAACAGAGTAGGCTGGCCTTGTTTGTCGAAGGACCGGCGGCCGGTGGAGCAGACTAGTCCTAGAGTAGACACTGCGTATCGGCAGGCATAGTGTGGGACGCCCCTAACCTAGATGGACCGGCGACCTTAAAAAGATGGCGGGGACAGACTAGATCAGGAAGGCGGAGGACAGAGTATTCTGGCGCAGCCTGAGAGAGGCCTATGTCAACCAGTGGACTGCGATAGGCTAAATTGATTGATTGAACAGATTCAGACCAGTAGCACTGAAACGATTGCATTTCACAACGAAAAATGTGATGCCCTAGACAGGAAATAATACCGAGGACATCTAATATCTATAATTCATCCTATCACATCTGATTGAAATGCGAAATTCGATTATGAGCATTGTTATCTCAATTAAAACAAAGTGTTTTGGCTATATCTTCGTGATATTAAGATATCACATTTGGAATCGATCAGCTTACTTTGCTGTTAAGACATCCTCCAATAACACTCAGGTATATCACACTATCACACTAACATTATAAAGGCGAAAGTCTGTGAGTGTGCTTATATGTTTGTTACTTCTTCACGCAAAAACTACTGAACGGATTTGGATGGGTACACAGACAGTTATAACACATAGGATACTTTATATCCCGATATTCCCACGGGATCGAAACTATCGCGGGTGAAAACGCGGGGCGCAGCTAGTTAATTAATATATGTAATAATGTAAATGCGAAAGTAACTCTGTCTGTCTGCATATTAGGTCCGTATCTTCACGCTTAAACCACAGAACCGATCGTTATGGAATTTTAAAGATAGGTAGCTTGGGGGCTGGGGCCTGCAGAAGGACGAAGGCTACTTTTCGTCCTGACTCCTACTTTTGTCCTTTTTGTACTGATTGTCGGGCTGGTCTACAGAGTCAAGTCGCTCAGCGCGCTATGGAGCGAGCTAAGCTCGGAGTCTCTTTGAAGGATAAAATCAGGAATGAAATTATCCAGAAAAGAACCGGAGTTACCGACATAGCTTGCAGAGTAAGCAAACTGAAGGGGCAGTGGGCTAGCCATGTCTGTCGAAGGACCGATGGCCGGTGGAGCAGACCAGTCCTGGATTGGAGACCGCGTATCGGCAAGCGTAGTGTGGGACGCCTCCCAGCTAGAGGGACGGACGACCTAAAGAAGGTGGCTGGGGTAGACTGGATGCGGAAGGCGGAGGACAGGGTGTTGTAGCGCAGTCTGGGGGAGGCCTATGTCCAGCAGTGGACTGCGATAGGCTGAGTTGATTTATTGATTTTTCGTCCTGGATATAAATAAATACATAAAAGACACGCCTTCTTTCCAGGAGGTAGACAGAAACTACAGAACGCCACCTGCTACGATCCTCACATACTCCCTTTGCCACGTTTACGTTCATACATCTCGCACGCCGGTTGCCAGTACCACGCACTTGACCTTTCTGAAGGAAATCACCATTATGGACACTATAATGTCCGTCTAAGGCGTCCTCTTAGCGGCAGCGACCTTTCGCGGCCGGCCCTGGTGCAAGCCATGGTCCGGAGCGAGAGGGAGTGGGAGGCAGTCACCTCCTTCTGCGAAGCAGTCATGCTAGCGAAGGAGGTGGCGAGACGGCTCAGGGTGAAAGCCTCCCGTCCCAGCCGCCGCGGGAGACGCTCCGGGCGTCGGGAGCCGCGTGACGACTCCCGGCCACTGTAGGCGCGGGCCTGCAGGCGGAGAGCAATAAGCCTGGTCCTGATCGGATGGTGAGCTACCCATCACCAGAGAAGGGGCCCGCTAGGGCCTAAGCCTGACGGGGCAGCGGGATTGTCCGAAAGGGTTACCGCTACCCCGGAACATAAAGGGCTAAGGAAGGCACACGGGTGGGTTTTAGTGAGTAAGAGTCTGACACTCCCTTCCGCTCCACCCAGAGCAGGACGGGTCATTTGATTTCCCACCAAAAAAAAAAGGCGTCCTCTTCGGGCGTTTTGTTAGTCGCCTTACACTCGACATGACCAAACCATCTAAGCATACTCTTTTTTCTGGACTGGATATTGGTATTAAAAAAATTAAGAAATACAAAATACGCGCGAAATTGTGGACAACAGTAAGTTTCTCATGAACAGACCCTACCGACACGATGTGAGAAAAAATACACAGAATATATCCCCAGTGGCTATAAATAAAACAATATCTACAGCATACCAGTTACCACATGATTAGAAATCGCTTTAAAAACAATTGAATACTCAAATAGTTTCCTTGAGTAGGTGTTGTTGAGCCATTGAGCCAGTAATTAATGGATAACTATGAATCAGACACATATGATAGAGACGAATTGTAGACGTGACGTCATAGTTTAATGACTGTTATACATAGAGTCAGCCTATAATGTTCCGACTGCTGGGACATTAGCCTCCTCTGTTTTTTAAAAGGGAGTGGGCCGTAATTGACCATGCGGGCCCAGTGCGGGTTGGTGGATATCACAATCATGTCTTCGAACGTTTTTGGTTGTAGGACATACTGGTTTCCTCACGATCTTTTCCTTCACCGTTTTGAGAGCAGTGGTGATTAATTAAATAAGCAAAGTGGTGTTATTAGTGGACAAGTGTCCATGGAGTTTCTTGCCCGTTTTTCTCCTTTAGTAAATGTTAGTTATGCTTTGAAATGGGCAAGTAGCTTCATATTTCGGACTGGTCTAAAGTACCTGTCAATGGTTTGATTGAAATAAATGCTCTGAGTTTACACATAACATTTTTTAGTTTGACAAATGCAAGTTACTGAAATGTACGTCTACCGTCTGCCTTAGGCAGCTAGGCAAGCTACCACTTAGCTGACTGTCAAATATGAGAGACTACTGCATGAGCTATTTTTGACAGCGTTTATGACAGCCGAAGCTAAGAGAAGAAGCGATAATCAAACGCCGCCGCCCAGTCTTTCACGTGATCCTTTAAAGCCCCCGCAGACAGGCGGACCGCGACTCCGGTAGAACAATTTCCATGAAGTCTTCAGAGGAATTGTCCCAACAGAGTCGCGTCGCGCGTGTCTGAGGGAACCTTTAGTCACCTTTTATGATCAGCACGTAGGTTGAGACTAAATTATTCCGTATCGAACAGTACACATACCATGACACAATACATCGACGACTTCCCTTAGACAATTATGATAGTTCCATTAAAGTCGGAAGAAAGGAATGAATAGAATATTAGAATGATAGCATTACGTGAGTTTAAACCTTGTCTCGCTTCAATTTGAGTTCTAAATGATTATCTACTTTCCGCTCGTTTCCTTTCAGATACACTTCAGCAATATGGAACTATATTTTCAACTGATAAAGTTCAAAATCGTGTTTAAATTCGTGCAGTCTTCATTACATAGATATTCCTCAATATGAATAGTTCATTTAGTATTAGGCAGCATATTTCCGCCTTATTAATTTCATGAACTGAATGCACAAGTAGGGGATCTTATTTCTTGAATACGCTAGGTAAATAATTAAACCTTTTTACCCTACTGCGCGACAGCAAAGAGAGGGTTATGTTTTTAGAAGCTTTTGTATTATCGTTATGTTATCCTTCAATACGCGGATTTATACAACGTTATTTTTAATATATGCGAAACCTGAATATAGTTTGTTCAGAATAAGTAACTGAATCGATTCCAGTTATTTTTACCCCATGTTATATTTTGTCCCAAAATATTTAAAAAAGGTTAAAAGTAGGACACCGAGCGACACTAAGTAGGTTATCCAATCTCCGCGCCGAACGGTTAGGTACCTAGGTACTATTTATCAATGAGCGCAAGACGGCGCGGCGCGAGGGGCGCGGGTGAGCATGTTTTTGTACGGACAAACTGGTAACTTAACAAGCTTATAAATTTGTGATTTTTCATGATACAGTTTTGGAATTTTGTACCTACATAGATTTTTTACAAAAAAAATACTAGACATGTGTTTCGGGTAGAGATGTGCCGTTGTCGGCAATATTGCCCGAAGTGGGAATATTGGTGGCAATATTGCCGGGAGTGGAAATATTTGGGAATATTGCTTAATTACAAGTCAAATTAACTACGGAAACTATGTACAATACTTACAATTAGCATTTAAAGCCATAATCATAATCTACATTGTGTACAATAAAAAATTGTTTTGGGTAAAATTGCCAATAATGCCAGCATTTTTGGCAATATTCCCGGTATTTTACCGGCAATGTTGCCCATATTGCCATACACGGTAGTGACTAAAATTAAGATGAGAATTGAAAATCGTTGTGTCTTGAACAAAAGGCATAAATTCGAAACATTTCCTTAAAAAAAAAATATGTTGTACTTGTTTTTCATATAAGTACATATAATATACAAGTATATAATATGGAAATAATGAAAAATCTTTTTGAACGACACGCGTGTGCGTTTTTCAAATATTTTATGATCGATATACTACACAAGTATAACTAAACGATAATTACAATTGTATACAATATATTTTAGTTTTAGTAATAATAAAATATATTGGTATTGTTTGTCAGGCAACATTGGCAATATTGCCAATGTTGCTGGCAATATTGGTATTTTACCGGTAGTGGCAACATTGGGAATATTGCCGGCAGTGGCAATATTGCCACCAGGCACATCACTAGTTTCGGGTTTCGCATATACTTACTTGTGTTAGTACATATGTATATCTTAGTAAAAGGATAAACTTATAAAGTTATAACTGTATTTGATAACCTGGGCTGTTTACGTGATCGAACTAGAAACCCCGTCAAGGAAAATAGGGCTCAATATGATACTTGACTTCCAGTAAAAACCACAACAGAAATCACTTTGTTAAAAATATGAAATCAGTATCAAAGGGTTAATACCCAGACATCGGACTACACACTGCGCAAAGACAACACATTGGTTTGCTTGAAAATAGGCCGGTTTCTGCAAGAAGTCTTTCTAAATTAAGTTTTCTAACTGAACAGACAGCTGTGCTGCTGGGGAGTTAATTACGCCACTTCTTTTTCCCCGCTAAAGCACTAGAAAGTGGTGGAGAAAAAGCAGTTACACAAAATGCCCGCCGCGTTTTGTGGGACTGCCTAAGTGGTCAGCGGGATTGTCCGAAAGGGTTACCGCTGGCCCGGAACATAAAGGGCTAAGGAAGGAACACGGGTGGGTTTTAGTCAGTAAGAGTCTGACACTCCCTTCCGCTCCACGCAGAGAGGGAGGAGTCATTTGATGATTTCCCAACCGCAAAAAAAAAAGAGGCACTACCTCGAAAATCTAAAATCCTCGAAAACCTACTAAGCGAGCGAAAATGACGCAATTACTTTTGATTTCACCCGCACAAGTGTCGATCCCGTGGGAATATCGGGATAAAAACTATCCTATGTCCTTTCCCGGGACTCAAACTATCTCTATACCAAATTTCATCTAAATCGGTTCAGCTGTTTAAGCGTGAAGAGGTAACAGACAGACAGACACACTTTTGCATTTATAATGTTAGTACAACCTATGGATTACATTTGTCTCTCTGCAAGTATTATATTATTTAAATGCATTTTTTTAATAACTTTTGGCAATAATACTGCAGGACATTGACGGATCAGGTTTTGCGTCCCAGATTTAAGCAAAGTTGTTTTTGTGGAAAGTTTTATAACAAGAACCCGCCTTCAAAAACGGGATATTGAAATCGATCTTTAAGTTCTTTACTCAGGTTATAAGGCTAGACTTGAATGTATTACCAGACGACCTGATGATGTTTCTGGGGCTACGAACTTTGGTAGAAAATCTATTAACCAACAACAGTCCCATACATTTGGGTATAGTAAGTACTAGCAGCGCCCCGTGGTTTCACCCGCATAAGTGTCGATCCCGTGGGAATATCAGGATAAAAAAAGTGACATTGACTGCCACCGCGGTCACCCGGTGACCGCGAACAATACATTTTCTATTGTGTCTGTTGTCTGGCAGTCAACGTGTTAAAAAAAAAAACTATCCTATGTCCTTTCCCGGGACTCAAACTAACTTTATACCAAATTTCATCTAAATCAGTTCAGAGGTAAAAGACAGACACACTTTCGCATTTATAATATTAGTATGGATTGTAGTTTTGTATGGGATTGCTGATATTTTTTCGCAATTACGATATTGGCCTCGTGGAGATAAAATCACCATCATCATCTACCTAGCCTTTTCCCAACTATGTTGAGGTTGGCTTCCAGTCTAACCGGATGCAACCAAGTTACTGGGTAATACGAAACCCCTTGGTAAGACTGGTTGTCAGACTTTCGGGCTTCTGACGACCCGTAACGACTGTCAAAGATCCACGAATGACAGCCGGGACCAACGGCTTAACGTGCTTTCCGAAGCACTGAGGGGTCTTGTTATGTAAAGATGGTCACCCATCCACGGAGTAACCGCGGCAAGCGTAGCTTAACCTGATCGATCGAACCGAGCGGTTGTTATTAGTTAGCCACAAGCCCCTAATGGAGGAAAAATATAAAACAAAATATTTAAAAAAAACGGTTTTCGAGGAAAACAAGCGCGACATTATGTTATTTTATGAACTTAATATATTAATTTTAAAATATCGACCTTCAAATACAATTTTATAATTGCATTCATTTATTCATGTATCATTATTACCTTAATTGCTAGTTATAATATTATTCCTAAAATTACTTCAAGAGTACATAAGCATTTAGATATTTTTGTATGACCTACAATAGGTAATGTAAGTTATGTCTTGTTTGGCCTTGTCACTTGATGAGGCATATATTTTAGCTTTCATCTATACAAACATGTATGTATGATGATGATTTTTGATTACAGGTTTCCCTTTTCGGCACTTAAGACTCACATTCGGTCCGTTGTGCGTGGGGATTCTGGCTAACAGAGCCAGCCTAGCTCCGCCCAAAAGCACAGAGCTTCCTGGGAGCTTCACGGGCTTCGCGGAGCGACCTCATTGTTCCGAGGATTTCTGCACGTTGAGAAGCCAGATACGCATATGCATTGTTATACTTGTATTTCCCCTGTGCAGGTGTGTAGCGGGGAGTATAGTATTGATTGATAAAGTATTTTCCAAATACGAGTTCTAATTATGATTCTTACACTATCTATCTTATCATAATCACTGTTACAAAATGCTTTAAGTGTGCCACCCTGTATTTATTTAAGTACAACAACAACATTATTGTCAAAGGTATAAAAGCTAAATGATCATTAATATTACTATTCTGATTTATTACGATATTTACATTTAAATTGAATAAATTTAGGAGTATTTTTGTTTTTTTTTTTGGGGCTTAATATACTATTATGGAAAATAATATTAAGTATACGTAGCTATTTACTCTGTAAGTACTTAAACAGTTAACAAAGAGACAAGTTAGGAGCAGTGGTGAAAACATTATGAGGAGAACGAGATGTCCTAGAATCAAAAATTTGAAGACATGTGACATCTGCCAATCCACACTGGGCCTGCATGGTTGATTGCAGCCCTGTCACAGAGAGGAGGCCTGTGTCCTTTTGTTTCCAATTCACCTACGTCACAGTTCTACACCCAAATTAAATCTTCTAATTTTTATTTTATTCTATTATGTATTAATATATTTTTTACTAAATAAAAAAGCTTATTTTACTTATTGCAATACTAAGTAACACTAGGCTATGCTAAGATTTGTATATCTTGATAATTTGCTAAGAGCAAAATGGAGTTTGGTCTAGATGACCAATAAAATCCATACTAATATTATAAATTCGAAAGTAACTCTGTCTGTCTGTCTCTATGTTACCTTCACGCCTAAACCACTGAACGGATTTTGATAAAATTTGACAGAGAGATAGATTGCATCCCGGGGAAGGACGTAGGATAGTTTTTATCAACATATCTTGCGGGCGAACCCCCAGGCGGAAGCTAGTAATTATATAATATACTTAAATTGTTAAAACTTTAGCTTAAATTTTTTTTCTTAAGAATTCTGGCATTTAATTTGTTTTTTACTGAAGTTGGAATATTAAAAATGTCATGAGAAAAAAATATTAAAAGTATTAAGCAGTAGGTAGCAGTAGCAGCAGTTGTAGGTGTAATTCACATTGTGTTTCTGAAAGCATTATTTTTGTTCTAAAATATTCATGCTTTCAAAGAATATTACTCCCAAGTATGCATTTACACTACATGTAAATGCATACTTGGGAGTAATATTCTGGATGGACGGGGTGATGTGTCCTGAAAACTATCAAGAATTTTCAATGATGATACTTTTAAGAGTAGTGGTTAAAATTCTGAAGGTATGTTCTGACCATTTAAGTATGCGAGACATCCCAAAAATTTTGCTTGGCCTTGACAGATGTGATAAAACTATGTATTTGCATAACAGATCTATTTCAAGCGTTTTATGGTGAACAATTGAATAAAATTAAACCAAAATATTGATAAAGGAGTGACAAATTAATGACTCAGTGCACAATTGAATCTAACTCTTTTTTGATAACATTTGAGATGAGTAGTACTTTTTTTTTAAATTATCAAAGCACCTGCACAATTTTCAAAATAATTAAATAATTTTATTAAGGTCATGTCTTTTGTTACTGGCGTTTCTGTTGTCAAAATTTAAATTTCGAAATTCATCATGCTTATTCTCCTAGAAAACTACTTGTTTCTCAGACTTCTTTAAATCTAGAAAATTATTGGCGCGAGATGGATTACAAAATGTTGGCTATCAATGTTGAATTAATTAAAATAAGTAGGATATTTCTGTCACTAACCTTAAGTTTCAGGAGCTCTATATCACCTTCCAAAGCTAATTTGAGGCGTTTCCAATCGAAGGATGCGGTCTTTCTGAACTTATCCAGTGGTCCACTCGGGAGATCGGGAACGAAACTCAAGTCCTCCATACTAAAACACAATATCACGTTTTAATTCAGCGTTCTTACACTAATAATGGTTATGAGCGCGCACCAATTTTATTACACCGGATGACTAAACTAGGGACATTTCAAATTCCCTCGCAGACACAAATTCAAGGTCTACAGCGATACGTGAAGTATGAACCAGTCTAGTCCGGCGTGCTGTTTCTATACAACTCACCTTGACTATGAATGGAAGGATGAAAGAAACTGTTAATAAATATTAGGGCGTCCGTTGCTTATGTGTTACGAACGAAACTGATAATTATTGTGGAGGTTTTAAAGAGGGAAAGCGTATGATAATGATAACGTGAATGCGGCGTGCGCTGTTTTATTGGGCGCACCGCTCGCTCGCATACACACGTCACACATCGGATGATTGGTCGTCCTGTCACAGTCATCTGTCAGTCCTGTCACTGATATGTCTAACCATGTCACTGTCAAAGTGACAAATAGGTTATTCTATTTTGTTTTGCTATCTTTGTTTATTAACTAAAATTAGCATGCAAGTAATTAAATATCAGAAGTATAAAAAACGTACTTAAGTCATTATTTATTAGGTTGTAAACCTTCCATCTTCTCTTTTAGTCGACTATTTCGGATTGCAATAACTGAATCATGTTCATTTTATTTTAACGAACGATTTACATAGACAAAATGGCACAATCAGTTGCTACTACTCTTCGCTTGATGCTTATTCCAAAACAAATAACTAAACAACGTTTAAGAACTGTGACTACTGCCACCTACCGTAATTTATAAGAACCATTTAACTCCTGGAACGCAGTGTGTGCCCATGAGTTGCTGAAATAGCAAGAATGTGGTTTATGTTTTAAAAAAATACTTATAGATGGCAGCACTAGGAACAAGTATATTAATGAAAAGTGTAACAGAGTAAGAAAGATTCAAACCTTGCGTAGCAGACAGAGACAGATATAGTCACTCACACCAACAAAAACTGTCACTACATAGATATTTTAAGTTACAGACGCATAAACAAGAAAAGAGAAGTTGTAAAACAACAAACTGCGTTCGCTGCTTTTCTATCAGATGTAAAATGGACGGGCGGTCGTGTCGTTGCGCGCTCGCGAACTCCGCGTGTTCGTTGTGAAATCGATGTTTATTGTTTTATATTTTGACGTGAATACGAATATTGTTTACGCGTTTGTACGACTACTTCGGTGTTCGGTTGCCGAAGGAGATTGTGTTTAGTGCATGTGTTTTTGTATGACGTTAGCGCTCACTTCACTTGCAGTGATTTCGCTGATAGCTCACTCACCGGTGGGTGCGCGCGTGATAAACTACGTGTTCGGTACGAAAAAAGGCGATTAATCGTCTAGTGTGGGTGTTTTACAGTAGCATCATGCTGTGTACGGTGACATAGTGAACGTTGAATAGACCCTGACCTCTGGCAACCATGTCTGGGCGCTCGGATTGCAGGAAATTTGCACCAAACATCTTCAATAAGAGCAAATGCACTAATTGCTTCCGTCAGAAGGAGGAGCATAGTGCTGAGGCTTTGGAATCTAATCGGGTGAGTATCATTACAAACCTTTTAAATTCAAGTTTTGAACGTCGTTTATTTCTAATCAACAAGATGAAATATTCGCGTGTAGGTGTGTTCGTTGAATAACGTAACGTGTACAGTGCATGTCCGTGTGTGCGTAGGCCGACCACTCTTCAGGTGTTGATCTAACGGATTTCATCGAGTTATTAAAATAGATTGAGTAGTAGGTACATCCTATGAACACGCCTAACAAAATAATAACGTATGGTGTAATTTTTTTTTGTGGTGGGTAGTTTGTTAAAATTATAGACTGTTTTTATGGAATTTTAACGCGTAACTATTGGTTTTAAAAAGTCGGTAGGTACATCTTTAGAGTATAGGTACTATCTTAATTTGATACCTTGTATAAAGGTATCAAATTAAGATAGTATAAATAACATAAATGTAGGTAGGTAGATATAAGTATAAACTAAACACCACTTTCTAATATCCAAAAACAACAAAACGCGGCAGATTCTTTTTATCCAACTAATAAACTATAGGTACAGTTATTTAACTGTTATTTTTATGAGTAACTAGTCACACCTCTAATTTGAATGTCACAAAAATTACAGAATCGATCACCAAATTCGCGGGAAAGAACGGGAAAATATCATTCCGATTTCCGAAATCTCTGTAGCCTAACAAAACTCGTAGGTACTGTAGGTAGGTAGGTACTTACCTAGAAATATTAGGAATAATTTTATTCTACCTACTAGCTTCAACTTCAACTTTCTGACAAATTGAACGATTCCTTGAAAATGTTACTCAGATATTTGATTCAAAATTTTGAATGGTGTTTATCTTTAACTTCTACTCTATTTTATAGGGTTTGATTTTCGCGTCGTCCCTAAATAAAACGCAACTCAGCCGCTGAACCGTAATTCGTCCTCTGCAACCTTTGCAACTTGCCAAAAGTATGAATAGACAAATTATTTGTCTTCTTTTATACATATAACTACCTAGTTAAAAGAATAATTTAGGGCTGATTTTTCAATCGACAGATAATCTAATCGTATGACATCAATCTAGTACCTGCATTCTTGCATAAAAATGTTGAAAAAAAAAGCGCGTAGCTAGTGTCTCGTCTCGTATCGTCCTAAGGTACGTTGCGTGTACTCCGTGGACAGGATGCACGACATGTTCAGCATAAAATCTCTGGTTGCTTGTAGAATTGTATCTATGGGACCCGTTTGTACTTCGTAAGTTTGTACGTAGGTACAACTTTGAACCGGGGACTTGAAAACGAAATGAATTTCGTTCCGTTACCACTAATGTTATCGATAACGTTCCAAAATTTGTAACGATACTTCAACCAAAAAATATCAATAACGTTACAAAGAAAAACGTTACAGAATACCATTTTCGTAGAATTTTATGTAACGATTATAATGTAGGTATCAGAAGCTTATCTGCTTGTAATAACGTTACAGATTCATTTGTAACGTTATTCATCATACTTTTTCGTCATTTTCGTCATCTTTTATGTCATGAAGCTGGCAAAGTTGAGTATCGAAATGAATAACGTTATTATATCGTTATACTACAAACGATGTATTGATCATATTGTTAGTGAACAGTTTAAGATTTCGTTCTGTTTGTCAGAACCGTTATAGCCAAGGAATTAATTTTGTTACGATCCTGGTGGAAACGGTACAAATTATCGGTACTGGAACTACACGTAACGTTATTTTGACTAACGTTTCAAGTCCCTGCTTTGAACATTCCTCATAGGTGAAGTTGAAGTTTGTCAACTTTCCCACAAATGCGTACTTAGACTTACAATGTTAAGAAAATCATCTTCTAGCCAAATAGAATGTACTTACTTTGCAAGGACTAGGTACTGCCTTAACTAAATTAAATATTAAAACCAGGCATAATGTTGCCATCATCACCATAAAAAAAATATAACCCTGTCTTTGCTGTCGCGCAGTCGTATAAAATTACGTCTATGTACCTATATAATTTATGGCGTAGTACAGACGCCAGCACATCAAGTTACTACAATCTGTCAAATTTCTTTAATAGATTTTCAACTTTATCGCTAAAGCATAAGGTTCAAAGATGATTGGGAATTTGACAGTTTCGGGTAGCTTGATGTGCTGGCGTCTGTACATAGTCGTACTAGTCGCAGTCATTTTGCTTTTCTCGTTATCAAACTATGTGTATTCTCATATTACTTAGGTACTTTTCACAAATCTCGTTCGATAACTAAAGTTTATCTGTAGGTATTGTCATATCATATTCCAAAAACTCGACTATGTTTCACGACAATAACTTTGAATCCAGAACTGGGATTCAGTTCCTATTTCATTTCTCAAGAAAACGGTTGAATAATAAAACTGGCCAAGTGCGAGTCAGATTCGCACAGGAAGGGTTGCGTACCACAAGGCAAATTATTATTATTATTATCATCCATTTCTGCCCCACTGCAGGACAAAGACCTCCCTTCCCTCCTTCCACTTTAACAGCACTGGATAGGGATATCCAGTGCTGTTAAACGCCAATCCTTGTGGAAAGAGTCAAGTTCGTCCCGCCATCTCATTCTGGGCCTGCCGTGTTGTCGTTTGCTGCTGTTTGGGACTCATTGTGTGGTTACTTTAGCCCATAGCTCCTCCGGCATGCGACAGATATGACCAGCCCAGTTCCATTTTAGCTTGCGCGAAAGCGCCGAAAAAAACACGTTTGTTATACGGCAGCCTCTTATTTTTTTTTTTTCTTTAATATTTTGTTGTTTTAGCGGCAACAGAAATACATCATCTGTGGAAATTTCAACTGTCTAGCTAACACGGTTCATGAGATACCGCCTGGTGACAGACAGACATACAGACGGACAGTGGAATCTTAGTAATAGGGTCCCGTTTTTACCCTTTGGGTACGGAACCCTAAAAACCGTGACAGGACAGTAGGTATGTAGATGTCAGGTTACTGACCTCCGAATTTCTTCTATCTAAAATATTTTTAATAGCTTTTTCACCCTTTTCACGCCAAATACCTAAGAATGATAAAATCACGTCATGTTGCTTATAATGTTTAATTTTCACCATGTTACGGAAATACCTACACGAGTTTTATCTTATAACACTTTCCGTGGGAGAATGATAAGACGAGTAAATAGAGATTTAATCTCCACTATCAAACGAGCATAAAGTACTCAAATAAAATGACGTCATTAGACGATCATCATCATTATTTTAATTCCAATAATTTACTTTAGAGACCATTGTTTCCCTTCGCTGCTAGTTGAAGATAATTGGTAATGATATGGTACAATCACCATTTAGTTATAACAAGCGACCTTCCCGAAGATTTGTTTGCATAGACCTGCTGCAGGTGCCTACCGAAATGACTGAAAAGGGGCTCGTGGCTAACTAATAAAAGCCGCATCGAAGTTCGAAGGTTCGCTTACCAATATCGAGCCCCCTCCGTGTCTCGGAAAGCTCGCCAAGCAGTTGGTCCCGGCTGTCATTCGTAGAACTTTGACAGTTGATACGGGTCAGAAGCCCGAAAGTCTAACAACCAGTGTATCAACGGGTATCGCATTAAGGCTCCTTTAAACAGGCGCGACACGCGATAAAATCGCAAGGCACCGCAAGTCGCGCAACTAGCGGTGCCTTTGTGTCGCGCGCGATTATATCGCGTCGCGCCTGTTTGTAGGAGCCTTTACTCAGTAACGGGTTGTGGACTTGTGGAGGTCAGGTCGGCAGCCGATCCATGTACAATTCTGATAGTCAGCTGTGTCCGGTTAGACTGGAAGGCGACCCCAACATAGTTGGAAAAGTCTAGGCAGATGATGAGTTCTGAAAACTGTACCCTAAAAAAACGTATTTCACATTGGGCACCCGTTAAATGGCACCTGAGTGAATGCACTTAACACACAGCGGCACATTCACTCAGGTGCCATATAAGCCCAATATGGAATAGGTCTCTAAAAATAATAGACTAGGCAAAGAAAAAGTACGTCCAAAAGTTTGGCAAAAAAATCTTACAAGTTACGTTTTTATTTCGCAGTTTCCGAAGTCTTTATTTTTCTAACAAAAACTATAATCAATTTTAGTTGTAGTTTCGCCTCTAAAAGTAGCAATTTTTAACAGGAATTTGGATTTAACTTTCACAATATTTCAGTGTGTAATAAGTTAACAACAAGATTGTCAGTACTATCGAGGTCACTTTTACGCATGCATGAGCATGATTCATTTCAATAACTATTCTAGTTGTAACACTACGAGTAGGTGCCTAGACAATTGTGTTAGAATATTTTCACGTAGCTAAGTAGGTAACTAGGCTTGTACCAACCTAATACACTGCAGTGACGTAGACGAAATGCTCAGAGCACTTTTTACTTAAAGTGACAGCTATTGCAGAAGACGACGTGTCAAGTTCATTTCAAAGTTGTCAAAAAGTGAAATAAGATTTGAAATATTTTATTGAATTCGAATAAAGATATAGAGATATCAAAATATTGTGTAAAAATCAAATCTTTAGATAATAAACACCACTGAATTTAAAATAACCATGACGCATAAGATTGACATCGGAAACCTTCAACTTTTTTTAATCTGTCACTGATCAATGTTTGCTATTCATTCTTTTTTAGTTATTACCTTTTTTGTTAGACAAGTCTTATTAAGAGTTTCATTACTGTTATCAAATGAAGTTATCTGCTCAACTACCAATGCCATTATCAGAGTCAGCCATTCTCCAGAAATGCTTAGAATGTCGTTATTCATAGCCGAAAGAACGAGATAGACATACTGTTTACTGAACGAAAAAGTGAGATAGGACGTCACCTGTCAAACTGAGTCAGGTTTTTAATCTGATAATAAGTCCATCGCAGACATTGCTGATAATTTCGGTTAAAACAAATACTTAATGCGTTACGTTGTAGTAGCAGCTGTGACAATAATATGACGAGGAGTTACCTCGTTGAGGCCCGTGCTTATGGTGTTTTTATAACGCTATAAACAAGGTATTTAGGGCCAGTCACGTTTCTACGTAAGTTATGTAAGGATAAATAATATTGAAATTAAAAACACACTTAATTCTGAACCAACAATAAAAGAGGTTTTGGGTCAAATAATGAGCGTAACTCCAGTTTGCATTTAAGAACCAGTCTTTAATGAGAACGAGACGTATTATCAAGAAATTGATTTTGAATCCATGGTACATCTAATTGTCCAATACATTTGTGCCACATTGTAAAATTCACCTTGAAGGTTCAAATTTTCTTTAACGACATTGAAATCAGCTGCGAACAAAACATCTTGAACGTGACTGTGACATCTCCTTATATTCGCACTGGCCAATCCGCGCTTGTCAACATAATTGAGCACAAAACGGCCAAATTTGGCCGAACACGACACAATGTCAAAGCCAAGGCTGGCCATATAATGCCCAAGCTAATAATGCGGTCCAGAAACTCATTTCCATCGCAATGTGCCTCTTATATCCGGGCAATAAGGGTAAACACTGGTTTCAATAGGAAATTACAAAAGGTAAACTATTCATAATAATCAGGAAATGTCAAAGCCTCAAATGGCGGTGTTCGGACAATTATCTTGACAAATGCTCCACTAACGAAGCGGACTGACGCGCGCCATGTTGGATGCGCGTGCGCAAGGTGACGCGAAGCGAATAGGAAGTTAACGATCGATACAATGAACGCTGACTTTACACGGTTTGCTAAATAGATGCTAATTTTTTTCTATATTAATGCTGGTGTGGCGAATGTCGGAGAAAGTTCTGCTTATTTTGCAAAATGTCTTCCTCGTATTGATTGGCTGGCGCTTGTCCTGAAACACGTGACGCTAGAGTGATGTTTAAATCTTTTTAATCATTGTTATTGCTTGGAAAGTTATCATTTATTGCTTTTCTTACAACTATATTTTATAGTCGTTATAATGGTTTATAGCTTCATAGTAAATTTTCCGGTCTCGTGCCGAAGCTTTCCTTCCACCATAATGAGTTGGAGGTCGTTTATCGTTCTTCATTCTTACAGCAGTTTTTCTGCTATTCTACTATATAGACAGTTGAAACCGCAGCCAGATACCTTAAGGTACATTCTTGTGGTGAAGGCTCTTAAGTATTTTTTGCTTTGGTAAAAAATCTAATTTACATGCCGACACGTATCTATGGTAAACACAGGTTTACCCGGTTATGCCAAGATCATAAAGAAGGAGTTTTAGACTCACTTCGAGCTCGTTTGCTTCCAATGTGCGTGTTTATGGTCAGAAATCTTCAATATTTTAACAGAACACCTCCACCAAAATAATTCCAACTTGAAGTTAATCTAGCACCATTATATCATACACACCTCGACTTTGACAGCCCACCTAATCACAAAACCAACACTGACATAATGTTTAGTCTATGATAACCTTATCTGTCATTAATAAAACTGTTTGTAACAGCACGAGTGGAAACTAAAGGCATACTAACTTTCCGGTTTACTGTTATAGAGTTTGTTAGCGTCTAAAGAATGTATGTAAGCCTTGTAGGAACGTCGCCTTTCTTGCTTACATGCCCGAAGTATGTAATATGTGAACTAGGAAGTTTCGAAGAAAAACATTAGTATGAGTACCGGTTACTTAATTATTACTGAGGTATGGACATGTCGTTAGGCGTGTTGTAAGAGATATTTCCTAGTGAGATTACCTCAGCCCTATTCTGGAATATGTCGGTCCTAAAG
Organism: Mesoligia furuncula; assembly: GCA_916614155.1. Taxonomy (NCBI): domain Eukaryota; kingdom Metazoa; phylum Arthropoda; class Insecta; order Lepidoptera; family Noctuidae; genus Mesoligia; species Mesoligia furuncula. The sequence goes on from OU744803.1 coordinate 26,431,411, forward strand.
AAGGAGGCTGTTTTAGTCTCCAGACTTGGCAAGCAAGTTTGTTAGAAGTGTCCTCTCTATTGTAGTGGCTCCTATAGGTTTTGGACTTGGTTCGGGATTGGATTTTCTCACTCAACCAACAACAGAGTCTATGGCTTTGGCTATGGATGCTTTTGAGGGTTCTTCGACATCTTGTTTAGGTTGAGGTGCATCGTTTTGGTCAAAAAGAACTTTTGATTGAATTTAGTTATATGTATAACAAGTTTTTGCCCGCAGCATCGCCCGCCGGCGGAAAATATCCTACGGGAACGTAGTACCGGGATTAAAAGTACCCAATGGTATATGAAGGTATAAACTATCAGTGTGCCAAATTTCATCTAAATTCGATGAGCAGTTTTTGCGCCAATCCGGAACATATTCTTCGTTACCCTTTTATTATGCTATACGACTTTATTACAAGTATAGTCAATAAATCGTGACAAATCCAACAGATTTATTATAATCTTGACGGTTTTTGCTGTCTAGCGATAAGAGAATACTTGCAACGAGACTCGGTAACTATCAGCCCACGAGTAAGGAACTCTTTTTCGCAAAATACGCGCATTGACGTGGAGTTGCGGACACCAGTGCCGGATTAGCCCATAAGCAAATTAAGCAATTGCTTAGGGCATCACGTCTCGGGGGGCACCATAAGGCAGAAACAGCACCGAAACAGTATATAACAAGTATTGCTTAGGGCATCAATAGTCCTCATCCGGCACTGTCGGACACCAGCCCGTATTACCTACCTCTTTTTCCTGATGACCTGTTTTGCGAATGCAGACTCAGAAGAAGCAATCGCGTTAATAGACCAATAAGTTCCAAAGTTACGTCACTCAATAGACTAAACTCCAATTACATGCAGAGATAAAGGCGCCAAGTCGAACAAAGTAAAGACCACAATCTGTAAGATAGCATTAACGCATTAGCACTGACATGCAACGACCTATAGAACTGAAACTATAACACACTGCATTTCTCAATGGTGTAGGTTAATAAGCAGCTGACACTATGTTTACATTGCTTGATATAAATACGGAAGTAACACGGATAACACTTGGTATCTTGTGTTTGTTTAGCATTCATTCAGGCTGCGCAGTCATTAAGAAAACGAGTGTGTTCCTAGAATTGATAGGAGAGGAGAAACTTTTATCATGGAGCGGTTTAAAGATCATTTCGATCATGCATCCTAAACTGTAGCAATGTCCATTCTACTGTGCAGGGTGGCAGCCGTGGCAGGGACAGCAACGCAGAACCAGCTATCATGAATTCAGTACATTCTGAACAGCAGCAGATATATATTTTTTTATAACCGATCAAAATTTTGTACCCTAGGGGATCTAGAATCATGCGCTGAATGGTTATAGTGTACGCGTCGATATGCCACCTTGTATACAATGCCAGTTCTTTTGGCCGTTCAAAAGTCCACATTCGCTTATCTTTCAGATGGTTTATGTACTTCCTTCTCGTCTTCTCTGATGTGGTGACTAGCAGTTACTGCTTCAGGAACTCGTGTTTCACTGTCATCTTGTCTTCTTATAGCATATTTTGTAGATATCCTATCAAAATTAGCTCTTTGGGGTCATCAAGTAGTAGCTTGTCAACCAGTATAGCCTCAAAGTTATAACATTGAGCCATTAAGCCAGTACGGAGGTTAACCTGACTCGAAGTAACTTAACGCCGTGAGCTTTCGAAACCTTTGAGTTGTGCCGTAAATATCGTACTTAATATACAAGTTAAAGTGAAAATAATTTAGCTTTTCCCGCTTTCACGTAACGTCAGCTAAGTCAGGTTTGTAGGTCGAACACATATGTGTGTTTGTTTTACAAAATTAACGTTTTGCTCGAACAGGTTTGAAATGTTTTCGTTGGCCGGTGGCGCCGGCGCAGCGCACTTTTGCGGTTAATGCGTAAGCGCAGGCCGCAAACGCGTTTAGTTAGTGCTTTGACACACTTATTTGTCACACAAAAAATATAATTTTCAACTGGTTATACAACGCGCCTGTGTCCTTAATGGTTTGCAATTAAAATAGCTAAACTAGTACCACATGTGTATTTGTCGCTGCTGTATCCGGGCGTTTCTTTAACTCGATTTATGAACCGTTACGTTTTCGCTGAGATGAATAAATTTCGTTTACGAGGTAGTTTCAATACAGCTTTAAATCTCGCCTTTATAATTATATTTATCCTTAAAATTAAACTTTTTATGTCCCAATTTACGGCTTTCGATCTCCAAAACAAACAGTCTCGTTCTCACAAACTACTCCAGCCAGTTTATAACGTATGCTCCAATTAAATGTTCAACCAATTCGTGTGTGCCCGCTAACTCTTTCTGTCATAACTCGAGTGTTCTCTTCAAGAGGTCATAAATCCATACAACAAACACAACACACTGTTAATATTTGTTCTCCTGTTTGTAGAGGCTGTATAAACTGGGGTTGTCTCCAAAAAACTTTTGATCCGACCTGCCGAGCAACAAAGACGTGGAGATGGAATAGTTAAATTAAAAAAAAAAATAGGAGATGTTGCGTTCCGTTCCTACTACAGTGTCCACTGTAAGGAGAACCGCGCACGAGAGGAGTTGCGACCCTTTCTAGTCTGTTAATCTTCAGCAGAGAGGGGAAAAGCGGCCCAGATTAGAATGGTTGGGCTAACTTGTAGTGTAGCATAAAAAGGAGTGCGTGAGGAATGCGCCGGCGCGATCGCCAGGTGCAACGGCCGCGCGCCCCGCCCCCGGCTGGCATTTTTGTGTACGCGCACGCCTAATGTGTGAGACTCATGATTTGGAAATCGAACCTGGCGCCAATTAACTCTGAATTAGAAATAGAAAATCTTATCAAACCTTTTAAGAGTCACGATTACCTCCATTATAGATTGACCCACTAATTTTTTCCATTAATATTTAATTCCATTGATCGGCCGGAAAATATCACACTCCCGCCGCCGCCGCGCCGATTTGAATTCGGAATGCTATCTACGAACCGTTAACAATACAATGAGTTGCCAGCGCTAAATAACAATAATATGTGGGTCGCGTCGCGAACTCGACGCCGGATAAGGCGAACAATTAAACTCAACATTAACACCTATTTGACAAAGCGAAATGAGCTCGCGTCCTAACTCGATAGTGTATCATATTTACGTCTTCATTGTTAACCGTCTAATTAAAAATTCACGCGTAAAGTCCACCGGTGGGAGCGGACCGGTACTTCGTAATTTGATAGCGTTGGAATGTGTTGCCAGTCACCAATGAGGTTTTATCTATGTAGGTTGCAAACTAAAACGTGTTATTCAACAGTTGTTTGGGTGTATAAATATTTTTGCGGCGTTTTGTTTTGCCTTGTTGAGTACATGTCAATATTTTTAGAATAAAGACTTAGGCGTAAGTGGGAAGCTAATGAGATTCAATAAATGTCATATCGATCAGATTAATGACTTATCAAAGTCTTTAGTTATCTGACTAGTTTTCGTTCTAAACTAATTACTTACCTATGCGTTGACCTTCGATATCCTTTAGATAAGCCAGTAGAACACGCTTTTGGCTGACGTCATTGGTTACTTTGAATAACACAATTGTCTGCTATAGATTTAACACACCGTTTACTTGAACCAAACACAAGATAGTTAAAGGATAGGAAACGTTTGTTTCGTTAATCATTTTGTTTAAACTTGACAATAAAAAACTATTATGATGACATTTCTGAATTGGATGAAGCTCCACTCTTTATATATGATACCCATCATTTATAATAAAAGCAAGGAGGTAGATACAGGTAGATAATTTAAATCCTCAGACACATACATTAGTAGAAACAGAAAAAAGGTGTTATAAAGAACAACGTCGAATGAAATGCGTTCCATTTCATTGTCTGGATCTCGCATCAAACAAGTCGACAGAATCATAGCCACTAATGACTGTCCTTTATTCAGCCTCTACGTATTCTTTGGAGCTCGTATTGCGTTACACCGTGGTAAATCTCTACAAAGGTAATTTATGCTTCGAATTAAACTTTACGAGCCACTCCGTCTATGATCGGAGAGATGTCACATATCAAATTCATAGAGAAACTCGTTCTCACGAGTGCACCCGTCAGATTAATTCTGGTTGCGCGTTTGTGGCGGGCAACGTAAACATTTTTATGGAACGAAAATAATACTGGACACATTATGAGTCTTTTACACGTCGTTAGTCAGGTGCAGTAAATCGAGAACGTTCGGAGTCGAGCGCTAATTTAACTTAGTCGAGTGCAGCAGGCGGTGTCTCTCCAGACGCGCAATAGTACAGTACACCACTCATTAACAACTTTTTATTTAAAACAAATACTTTAGGCTATCTCGGTAATGTTTCAAGAGTCACGATGCGTTTTCACATTTACATATTCACAATCTAGACGAGAGATAGCGGCTCGAAGCTAAAGCGAATCTCTAATTAAAACATTAAAAACACAATTTGTTTCATTTTCCGTACGCAGCCGTAAAAAAGTCAATATGGCGGCATTTGCATACACAAATGAGTGCATCGCGCGGCGTGCGTGCTTTTAATTGCCAACTATTTTTATCATTTTATTTAGTCGAGTTTCTGTGTCGATACCTCGGACTGCGTGGCCGTCCAGCGGTCCGCACTAAATGGCCGCTATTCCTAGATAGTGTTGTTTTAATGTTTATCGGGCGTGTTCCCATCTGAAAACACATTCCGGTTTGATGCGACGCGGTACCAAACCAAAAGAGCGTACCGTTAAGTACGCGTACAATAAAATACTAACCGGCCGCATATGGTAATTTCGTAATTGCGTGTTTATCCGTGACCACGGCTATATTTAACCGCAAAATGTTCACCTGCGAGGCGGAATCGCTTAACCAAATAATTATATATCGATTACACGATAGAGTTTTGTAGAAGAAGTGAGCGGGTGGCTGCTCGATGCGACGTAAAATTGCACCCACACCGCATTGTATTGCCTCGATCAATTCAATTAGTAGTTATAATGAAACGTTCAGTTTGATCAATTAGAGGGGTCTGGATAAATGAAGATACAAGTGTAACTCGATAAGTCAATGCCGTAAAAGGTCTGCGATTGCGAGTTAGGCAATGGCTGTGATGCAAACGGTACGCAACATTGTAATCGATAAACGGAGTCGTGGTATCGAGTCCGGAGAAAGGTTACGTGGTTTTGATTATCAAAATCGAAACCAGATTTTTCGTGCCGGCGAATTCCGTCGTTTCCGTGCGTGGACGAAATTCGATACTGCTGACTATGAATTTGAAACCACTGCTTCATTTAGTGACGTATTCCACATTGGGCACCCGCTTAAATGACACCTGGGTGGTCCATTTAAGCGGGTGCCCAATGTGAAATACGTCCATTTAAGCGGGTGCCCAATGTGAAATACGTCCTTTTAAGCGGGTGCCCAATGTGAAATACGTCCATTTAAGCGGGTGCCCAATGTGAAATACGTCCTTTTAAGCGGGTGCCCAATGTGAAATACGTCCATTTAAGCGGGTGCCCAATGTGAAATACGTCCATTTAAGCGGGTGCCCAATGTGAAATACGTCCATTTCGTGAAAGTCCTACTTTAATCACGAGTCATTTCTATGTTTATTAATCGTTTGCTAGATCTTCCTATAATACATCTTCTAAACATATAAAACTCAAAGGTGACTGACTGACTGACTGACTGACATAGTGATCTATCAACGCACAGCCCAAACCACTGGAGGGATCGGGCTAAAATTTGGCATGCAGGTAGATGTTATGACGTAGGCATCCGCTAAGAAAGTATTTTGATAAATTCAACCCCCATGGGGATAAAATAAGGGATGATGGAGGATGTAAATGTATTAGTTTCTTTTAAATAATACTTAACGCGAGCCGCGGGCAAAAGCTAGTATCACTAATAAATCATTGCCGTTATTCTTTGCTCACTAAAATGGTATAAGGTGAATGCGCAGTTGTAGCCCGCGAAATTCAATTTTTAATTCAGTGTCAGGTTGTATCGTGGTCAAAATAATGATTCGCGACGATAACAGATATGTATTTACAGGATTATAATCATTAGAATCATTAATAATCTTTCTAAGTTAGATTTGTTCCTATGCCCTGCAAAATTTAAAAACGTAAGAAATTTTGAATTTCGCGGTCTAACACTGCGCATTCACCTTAACAAATACCGTTTAACACGTAATTGGGATACCAGACCTTAAGACCTTAATTATAAATACGGTAAACCCTGAAAATTTTATCACCCAGTAGACATAAAGATTACACCCAATTAATGGGAAGCTGGTTGGAAGGGGGTCGAGGCGCCGAGAACCTAGACTTAGTGCTTGTGTATGAGAATGTTTAATTAAGTAGTAATATTTACTGCTAACTGGAATATTGAATGGGGTTAGGACTGATGTCCACTGAGGCGTAGCTTCATAGACGCGTATTCGTCGGTAAACGCTTGATGTAAGTACGCCTGTTTGCTGCTTAAATATCGACGCTTGAAAGGCAAAATTGACTAAGCGACATAGAAGCCCTATGTCACATAGGGCTTCTATGTCGCTTAGTCAATTTTGCCTTTCAAGGTCGATATAGTTATGTCGCAGGATAATAATTATGATAAATGATTTTATTTTTGCAAGCAGGTTTGCACAAACACTTTTTTACACGTCAATCATATATTTTTTTAAACTAGATGAGGTCGGCATTTCCTATCTGACTACTCTGAGAAGAAAGGCCAAACCAAACTCGAGAGGTCACAGTCTCTTTTAAGATCCAGACATAATCTTGGTCAGATTATATGAAGACCATGTAGATCGATGTCTGAGATGGTCTTTTGAGGAAAGAACCACACAGAGTGAGAGGACCTGTCCAGTGCACGCATTTGTCAGAAATCGTGCAGCTCAATTATGTAGTGGATTATTAGAATGTAAGCACGATTTTCGTAATTATACGAGCTGATATAAAGCTTAACTTAGGTTAATTGCGAACAACTACGATGTAGGAGTAGAAAATCTACGCTTGCAATACTCTTCGTTTACAAATTTAAATGCGCCCTCAGCCCTGCATAAACTGTACGTAAAGATTTAAAAGTTAGATGTGCCCTGACCGCACCAAATTGCGCGAAAAATGGTCCATACTGAAAAGAGTGACATCACACAATAATAAATAATAGCGTTTCCATGACAATCAAGTTTTAGAGACCATCTGTAGGAGGTGTCAAAACGAAACAGAAGCGCGACCATCTTTTGACGCGGTAGGGCGAATCAAACGATTTAAATCTTTGGCTGCACGGCGTAATTTGAAGCGTCTTTGAAGCTACGCATCCGTGGAAGGTCGTCCTTAGTTTGCTTTATTCCCGTTGTACCCCGGGGCGGCGCGACTACTCACCCACTTAATGTTAGCTTTGAAATGATTGATGTTAATCTACAACACTGTATGTACAGTCAAACAAGCTATTGATATCACGTCTATACCTACATATAGTCCGCGCGGATCTAGTTGCCCGCGCCTTAGGTATGTGAGCGGTAGGACAGAGGGGCGGGGGCGCTTTGTCATTACCCAGTACGCGCGTTGCGAACAATAGGCAACCCCGCCGCCCTCACCCCCGTCCCCACCTAAGGCGCGGCCAACTAGTTCCACGCGGACTATAGTTTCGCTAACTAATTTAATTTGACCCTGTAAACAGGCACAAATATTATGTTTTCCACTACACTGCCAGTATTCATTGTATTATTAGGCGTAATAATTATTCAATTAAGCTTATGCCATAAACTCAATCTCAAAGCATTTATTTCAATTAAACCATTTACAGGCACTTTTGAATTGTCAAAGAGTCGGTCAGTTAATCAGAAAGTTGAAGCTAGTTACCCATTCCAAAACGTAGATCTCTATGGGCAAGAACGGGCAAGAAACTCCAAGGATACTCTTTTAAATCAAGATATTACAAAATCCTGATGGGTACATTATTCTTGTTGCTTCTATATATGTGAGAACAATGTAGAAAAATATACTTAAGATACTGATGGATGTAAAAAAAATGATTACATACTCAGTACACACAACATTGTTTTTCCAAGTAGGTACCGTAAGCACCTGTCTACCAAATAGTTCGTTCTACTGTACTAATTTACTTCTGCTTATTGTTGCTGTCAAGTGAATTCGTTAGCGCACTAATGGATGTTAATTAATATAGAATTGATTGTTCTTAGACCATTGATTACCGTTTTTTGTTTGCCAAAAACAAATGACTGCTCAAGATCCTGGACAGTCAAAATAAGCTTGATTTATGTGCGTTAAGTTAAACTAAGCTTAAACGTAGACCCCAACTTAATATACGCAAGGCTATATTAATAATATGCTCAGTTAAATTTACAAGCTATTAGCAATTTAAATACAAAATGATCTAACATTACCAGCTGACAATGTTATACCGCTGGTGCTATGCTGCATCAATTCTCGTTCCCTTGTGCTTTGCACGTTTGTACACACTGGCCACGTCGGAACTTCTAAAATGTCACATACTTTTAGATTAATAGCGAATTTATCCAATGAAACTGAACACATCTAAACTGCCTTCAAGAGCTGTCAGTGTCATCATTGTTGTGGAATATTTGACACTGACAGCTCTTAAACGTGGTTTAGACGTATTGATCGCATTAAGGCTGAGTTGCATCATCTGACTTTAACCGTAACTTTGACCATAACCGGTGATTTTTGTATGCAGTTTGACAGACTTTTGACGTTGGTTAAAGTTAAAGTAAGATGATGCAACCCAGGCTAAGTTTCCTTAGTGAAATTCGCCATATAAATTGTCTCTGGTTTTCTATGTTGTACATATTAATTACAAGTTTAGCAACTATTCCCTTATTAGTACAACTCCGCAGTCTTAGAAATGAATATCTAGTTTCAATGTTCAATTAAATATCCCCACATTCATGCCTTGTAACTAGCTCTCCGAAACTAATTTCTCGTTAAGGCTATGTAAACTCATTCCTACGAATTGAATTAGATTAAACGTGTGAAAATGATATTGAATTTATATTAGTATTAGCCTAATCTCTAAATAAAATAACAGTAAGTATTACAGAAGTGACACGGATTACCAAAGTGGCCCGTCTGAATCGAACGTCAGAAGTGGGTGCGACTATAAAAATGACATTTTATGCAAGATCCCACTGCCAACTGCCAATATCTTATAAAATTATTAACTGAGAAATCGCCTAGTTGGATTGTAGTTGTACACCATTATTTCCGAAGTCCGATGGATTAAAATAATTTCTATGATTTTAACACTTGCACTGCTGCTGTAACGACCGGACCGAATCCGAATTTATTATTGTGTTGACATAAGACTGTATAAGGCAGAGTTCATCGGCTTAAAATGTCACATAAAATATTACATCATATATTGTTAGATAGGTATGGATTTTTTAAACGTAAAATATACATCGTTCGCGTTGATATGAAGTAAATCTATGCTAAAGGTTACGTACGTCTCGATATTTTAGAGACTGGTAATTCGTTTGGGAACCTCTACTAGCCAATGCAACTCCGATGTATTTGGAATTAGGAATGCGTGATTTCAAAATCGAGCCTTTCAATAGATTAACTTGGGAACGAAATTACTTTGACATACCAAACCGAATATTTGTATGGGTTCTTAGAATAAATATTGTTATTCGATATTTAAGAAACCTTATCCATCAAAAATCCTTTGCGAAAGAAAAAAACGACATCCTCTCACGTATCGTTGCATTTCGGACTCGCTATTACAAAACACGACAGTTATTTCGTCGATTGTTCGCGCGCTGTCAATTTCGCGCGGGAACCCGAATTCGCCATTGTTGAAAAACGTTCGGATGCACCGGGATCGAATTTCGTCACTTTAGCCGTCAAGCATTGTTCTTGCATATTTCCAGACGCGAATGTTGTGTCAACACGTATGTTTTCATTGTTTCTCATTGTTTTGGCATGCTTTGTTTGTTGTTTGGAAGATGATCAGGTATTGTTGAATTCTCGATAGACAGCGGATGCCTCGGTGTAAACACAGCCGGTCATGATGAGCTCATGTTTCAATGTACACACCGTTAATTGGCTTGGCATGGTTTTCGCGATGATAACAATCAACATGCAAATTCTGCATTGCGTAATCGTCCTTCAAATATTTTACGTGTTTTATTCATTCATTAAAGTTTGCAGTCATTTATGTTGTTTTATACATGGTATGGTACGTGGCCGCAAGAACCGGTCATTCATTCAGTGGACGGATTTTCCAAACTATTGTGGTTTTGTTTAGCAAATTAAAACAAAACAATGGTACTTTTTATTATTATCTACCTAGCCTTTTCCCAACTATCTTGGTGTCGGCTTCCAGTCTAACCGGATGCAGCTGAATACCAGTATTTTACATGGAGCGACTGCCTATCTGACCTCCTCAACCCAATTACTGGGTAAGACGATACCCCTTAATAAGACTGGTTGTTAGACTTTCGGGCTTCTGACTACCCGTGTTCTGTGCCTTTTCGAGGCAAGACTTAAAAAGGACAATGGTACTGAACAGTAATTAACACTTTGTTTTAGATTTAAAACTTTTCCCTCTTTTCTAACCAGCAACTAAGCTATTGTTTTGAGTCAGTACCTAACAGATAATTCAAGGAGATCTGTCACTACATCCCGATAAGTCCCATATGAATAAAATTTTGATTCCATCTTCGTCAGATTCATTTTCTTTGTAAGTCTTGCTTCGAAAAGGCTCAGAACAGTCCCCACAAAACTCCACATTACCTAGCGGTAGTAGCTGCATGTCGCAACCGCGACTACGCATGTCCCACGACGAACAATCGAACGCTCTAACCATGTACCAACATAACCTCAGTCGTGTACCATGCAAAGAATTAGCATACTCGCAGAACACCATGCCCACGCGCAGCACTGCCAATCCATCATATTTGCTGCTGTGTGCGTGCACGGAGCCATTTTAGTTCATACCAATATAAATTTGCGGGGTATGGAACGGGTCTTGTGCGATTTTCGACTTTTCTCTTTGAAGTTTCGGGTCTCTTTCGCCGGTTGGTGGTTACGAGGGTTGCAATAGGATAGCTGATGGCGCGCGTGTATCTACACAGTCATCGTGGTTCAGCTGAAACGAGCCTTGTTGGACGTCAAAACTGAATTAGCTTGCTTGGTTTTAGTATTTGGGGCATGCGATGGGAAATCTGGTCCTTTGAGCTGAGTTACTCGCATCCAAGGCTAATTTTGCCTTTTACTTACATAATCAACGTAGGTTAGCTTTCGAATTTATAGGAGTACTGGCTGTGCCCGCGACTGCGTTCGCGACGCTGGCTGGGTTCGCGTGAATGTCGGAAAACATAATGTGTCTCTTTGCTCATTCTTTTTCTAAAATAAAAGCCTAAGACTGGGTTGGAACGACTGGTAGCCGATCCCAACATAGTTGGGAAAAGGCTAGGCAGATGATGAAAAGCCTAAGTTACTCGTTATAACATCAGCAATCTGCCAGGGACGGTTCCGTTAAAATAGGTCAACACCGTTTCGGAGATTAGCCGGAACAAACAGACTGACATACGGACAGACAGACAAACAAGTTTTAAAAATTGATTTTTCCGTATAACTACCGTAAGTATATACTTTCATATGCATTTAGTAAAAATCTGTTATTAATATAATAATCATTACAAACAAACACTTCAATTTTATTTATTTGTATATATGTATAGATTAATATATATGTATGCACTGCCTTCGTTGTCCATTACGGGACAGGAAATACCAAGATTCAATGACATTATAAACTTCATTGAGATCCCGTTGAAGGAAATCTGTTTGCTATAATCTTATGTTGGCCATTACAAGATTTGCTAACTAATTATTTCTTGATTCCATAATTGTGTGTACCTAATGAATAATTGTACAATTTTATTATGCTATTAATAAGAGTGTAATTATTAGCATATCCGCTAATCAAAGTGGCTATTAAGTAGGTAATGATTATGCTGACACCTTCCATATTTGTTCTAAACTGTTTTTGCTCGTTGTCATTGTATAAATTAATATTAAAATATACTGTTATCCTTATTTTGGTCAATGCACTTCTTAGAGTTGTTTGTTGTGCAATATTTCTGGTTTTTTTTGGTCCTTTTGACAATTGGGCTAAGAGAACCACTAAATGGGTCCCACTAAACGCACGACGCCATCGCGGCAGGCCGAGACGAAGATGCCGGAACGAGCTTCTACCAGTTCTGGCAGTTTGAGTAGTTTATGCGGCCTACCCAAATGTCCTGTCTTTGGTATTGTTCGTCGAATCGTTGAGCTCCTTATGTTCTGAGTTGAGCTGCACGGCTACTGACAAATGCGTGCACTGACTGGACAGGTCCACTCAATGTGTGTGGTTCTTTCCTCAAAAGATCATTTCAGACACTAATCTACATGGTCCTCAAAGCTTATGTTCGGATTTTTATATACACATTGACATTGATGAATTTTATTTAGACAATGACATGAATATTTACTTTGTAAAGATTTTTTTTTTTTTCTATTAATTTATTGTGAATGTGAGGACTATGTGGGTCATTTTTTTTCTGTTTTCCTTCTTAGTTTTAATCATGATCTGGCAGTTTGAGTAATTTACGTGGCCTACCCAAATGTCCTTTCTTTGGTATTGTTCGTCAAATCGTTGAGCTCCTCAACTTCTGAGTTGAGCTGCACGATTTTTGACAAATGCGTGCTCTGATTGGACAGGTCCGCTCAATCTGTGTGGTTCTTTCCTCAAAAGACCATTTCAGACACCAATCTACATGGTCTTCACACGATCTGACCAAGATTTTGTCTGGACTTTAAAAGAGACTGTGACCTCTGAGTTTGTTTCGGCCTTTCTTCTCAGAGTAGTCAGATAGGAAAAGCCGACCTCATCTAGTTTAAAAAATATTATTGACGTGTAAAAGTGTTTGTAAAAACCTACTTACAGAAATAAATCATTTATCATTTATTTATCATTTACCAAACGGACCGGCTCGTAAAATACAGAATTGCGTGGAAAAGGGAGACAGAGGCCCTTGCCCCACAGTGGTCAATACTACTAGTTAAATTCTTTAACGCAACAAACGCCGCGTATCAAAGGAATAGCAAAAATTCTTCAAGAAAAAAATAACACTAAATAACATAAACACTTCGCGCGTTTTTCTAGACTATCTCAGTTATTTCCAATCACCTGCAAGTGGAATTCCTAGGCACAGGTGTACCATACCTGGTATCACGGAAAACATACCAGGTATAGAGTTAACGACTTCCGGATGGCATATTAATTCATTACTTTCAGGATACGTAATTATTGCGGCTAGACTCGCTGCCTTGTTTCCTAATAACCATAAGTACTAAATGGTGGCTGAAATGACTTATTTGACTTGATTGAGGACGGATTGAATTCACACATTTTGTCCAAGAGTTTCTCTATACATACTAATATTATAAATTCGAAAGTAACTCTGTCTGTCTGTATGTTTCCTTTCCACGCCTAAACCACTTAACGGATTTCGATAAAATTTGGCAGAGAGATAGATTGCATCCCGGGGAAGGACATAGGATAGTTTTTATTGACATACCTTGCGGGCGAAGCCGCGGGCCGAAGCTAGTTATCTATGCACAGACATAACATTGCGCCTGTATTTTATAGTACCCCAACATTTCGACAGTTATGTTCAAGTCCTGTAACAGACCTTATTGCCAACCGGACACAAATCTGGACTCCGGCAGGAGCTATTCCTGTAACAATATCACCGTGAAAACTTAGGTGAACTGAGCTGACAACAGTGTCAATCCCTAGCATCATGTGGAATGACAGCTCACTTTAACTAAGTTTTCACTTTGAGATTTTTACAGAATCGACCAGCTGGTTGCTATTACTGATGGACGGACCCCTCCGTGCCTCGGAAAGCACGTTTTAAGCCGTTGGTCCCGGCTGACATTCGTAGATCTTTGACAGTCGTTACGGGTAGTCAGAAGCCCGAAAGTCTGACAATCAGTCTTAGCAAGGGGTATCGTATTACCCAGTAACTGGGTTGTGGAGGTCAGATAGACAGTCGCTCCATGTATAATACTGGTATTCAGCTGCATCCGATTAAACTGGAAGCCGACCTTAACATAGTTGGGAAAAGGCTGGGCAAAAAAAAAGGGAGGTGGTCCTGGGTTCGACCATGGGAACATACCAAACAGATCATAGTAAGATCTGTTTGGTATGTTTTCTCTTCTAAGATAAGGAACTGATTTATATAGCGCAGCAGAAAGATAGTCCGCATCAAAACCTCATAATTAAGAGATCTCAGGGATATGCCCAATTAATTGTTATATGCGCCGCGAAGGACCAAATAAATTACGAATGTCTGCTTCTCGGAGACACACGGCACATAAAGACTGAGAAGGCGGAAAAGTAAAGTGGAATATCTCTGGAATCTAAGGAGATATGGGTACTTTTTATAGAGCAAAATAAAACACAGTGCTCGCGGGCGGTGACGGTGTCTTGATCATGAAGTCATGATCACAGGGCAGCTGCTTCTCTGAAATAAATAAGATACACTTTATAGTGTAACAAATAATTACGCCTATTAAAAGGTTGTCGCATAAGTCTTGATTGTAAACGAATTAATTTAGCGTAACAAACACTTTTTATTGTGGCTTTAACTGGATCACATATTTAGAATAAGACCAGTTTTTACCAGGGCTGGTGCTAATTTCGCTTTTATGGGGCAGGTTATATACAAAATGTATTTTTCGATACGATAGCAACATAAATGTAACTAGCACCCTTATTGCGTAATACACTTCTATCACAATCCGAGAGTTTTGTTGAAGGATTTTGCTAATCCATTGCTTCATAGGTTTGAAAAATTCGTCTGCTCAACAACGTAAATAACGCAATGAACGTGGGTGAACTGTCAAAATGAAATCCATTGCGATCTAGGGCCTAGACTGTCAGTTATGAGAATAGAGAAGTCAAAAATGTATTAGGACATATGCTATATGCTATGCTACGGAAAAGCTTATGTTAATTCCGTTAGATTTTTTCGTAGAAATACGAAATGCTTTGAAAGCGATTACCACTTGTCGAGAGGTCCTAGGATAAATTTAACTATCTACCGAGGGCCACGTAGTAATCTATATGTCTAATATTATAAAGAGTTAAAATTTGTGAGTATATAAACTCACAAATTTTAATAAGTAAGGGGTAATCTTCGGAACTACTGATCCGATTCCGGAAATTCTTTCACTCATGAGAAGCTACGATATTGCCGAATGTCATAGGATTTTATGTAAAAACAAGAAATTTCACGCCGAGGAAGTCGGGGGCAGAAGCTAGCTTTTAAAACACAACATGGACCAGGGGCAATACCACAGTATAAAGATCATACAGTATTTCGACTTCATACAAACGGACGAAACGCGAGCTATACCTACGCGCCTCGACCTCGGCATGCGCTCGGCATGCAGACAGTCGCGACTGTGCCGCAGTGACGAACGTGTTGTTTTTTTTTTAACAATAACCGCGCGATTTTTTCACAAAAAATAAGTTTAAGTACATATTTAATATGACGAGTGGGCTATATTGTGCTACAGTAAGACTACAATAAGATTATATTATGATTAATATATACGGACTACAATAAGATTAATTCGCAAACTTTTTTGATTGTACCCAGCGATGATTTTGTGGAATATATAGAAAAAATGGAGGAAATATTCCGAACTTCATTTAAAACCAAACATATAAATTGTAAAGTAGCTGCAGGTATCTATAACCAAGTAAAAGATATTCCTTTTTCTCCACCTTGTCCATGTTTCCCAAAACAATTTTTAATTAAGCTTTATATTAGAATGCGGATTTTTTATACTTTAAAATTTAATAATAAAGTATTTCGTACGTCTCAGTCGAGGCGCAAATATTTTTCGGTCGCAAATTTATAAGATTTGTTATTCAAACATAAACATGGTTTTTTAATTAAATCTACCAATCATAAAACAACACGCATTTTTATTAAACATTTCCTATTCAATTCACAAAGTGTTTTATTTGTTTTAAAAAAAAAGTATATTTATTTATTTTATTATTTATGTACACACAGTAAAATACAATAACAAAACTAAAGTGTATTTCAAATAAACTTGCGATAAATGTCATTCAACCACCCTGTACCAAAAAGTCCAAATAACTTACGATAGATATCGTTCGTCATACAAAACTGTCGCTAACATTGCATCGGTTGATTTTCATAATACCAAACACGGAGTAAGTCATTGTTTTGATCGTGTTACCGACACTGCCCATACATTTTTTTCGTATGGTTTGGAAATATTCGGATACATTAGTAGAAGGAGGTGAACAAACTTTATCGCAAGTTTATTTGAAATGAACTTTAAATGGAAACACAAAGTAGGCAAATGTAATTAAAATGCTGGAGGCGCAGCCCTATCGCATGTTTACGTACCGCGCGGCTGTAGGCATTTATTTCAAGGTTACGGCCGAGTTACAATACTGTATGATCTTTATACTGTGGCAATACTTTTCTTAAATTAGCCAGTTATGTCATGTACAATTATTTTTCTTAAAGCTAATTGTCACTTGTCAGTACAGTCATGGTTTATTAATAATGGTAATTTGTCATTCATTGATTGTTTGCTTGGAGGCGCGTGTGTCGGCCTCGACGCCCACACGTCATCTAACGCTAACTCAGCTATGTCCACAGTTATTTGTCTTATGTGTTTTGTGGGTAGGTGACAAATGCTAATATACCGGTACGGAGGACGGTAATTTCGATTATATTATAGTAAGACTACTAAGTACTATTAGTTATTCTGTAGTATTAATGAATGAAGGTGCTGCTTTCAATATACTTAATTTTTCGGTGAAAAAGTCGAGCAAGCAATTAGTTGGTTTGCCGTTTAGTATGAATGTAGGTATGAAATAAGAAATAAGGATGCAAAGCCACGAATCTATCAATCAAATCAAAAGTCATTTATTCAAATTAGGCTGAGAATCAGCACTTTTCGAACGTCAAAATTACACGACAGTCTCCAAAACGCCCGCCCTTCACCACTTTTTAGTGCTTTCGCTGTGAAGAAGAAGTGGCTCAACAAAGCTTCCCCAGCAGCACAGCTGTCTGAGTTAGAAAATACGAAACTCTTTACGGCCTTATTACAAAACAAGATTTATCTTTAGACCCAGGTTTAAACCATCCAGCCATTTTTAAATTTCGAACTATAATCCAACGAAGCTAAAGCTCTTATTACAAAAACTGACGTTAAACCCGAGTCTAAGTTGTCAATTTTGCATTAAGAAATTTACGTTTGTCGGAATAAAGTTCAAAATAGAGTGACTGGCTCGAAGGCTTAGGCTAGGTCTAAAATTAGATCTCGTTTTGTAATAAGACGGTTAAGAGACCAATCGTTGATTATTCGGATCGAACTGCAAATTCGGTATATTGACAGTTCGGTTCAACAACATTCATTGTGTAAGTTTCAAAAGGCTAAAAATAAAAAATAAAAAATACAAAACTGATTATTAAAACATAACAAATTACATGTGTATAAATTTTTTTAATAAACCAACTGAAATCCCTCTTTAATACGTGTAAGAGGAACTTATGAAAGTGTTCATCGAACATATTACATGTGTATAAAGTTTTTTAATAAACCAACTGAAATCCCTCTTTAATACGTGTAAGAGGAACTTATGAAAGTGTTCATCGAATTTACTCAGAAAATAGTTTTACATTTCGCTTTATGGCAGTTTTAAGGCTTTTGTACATGTTTAATACCGAAACAGGCGAGAGTTCGCATAAATTTAGCGTAAATTTCCTTTTAACGTCTTTATTTACGATACGTAATTTCATTTCGATTCGGTGGTAGTTGCTAATTTTGGCGGCAGATCCTGCGTCTTTTTGTTGATAAACATGAAAGCAGAAGTCATGGTAACATCATGACTTCTGCTCTTTAGAAGTTATCGATTGTGAAACATAGCTAGTACCTATTCTATCTTTAGAATCTAACCTACTAATAAACGTTGTATAGCGTCTGTATAGTTACAAAACGCTTGGTCTTCTTCTTTCGAAAGTCAAATTACTGACGACTGAAAGTGATAAATCGGTGTGTGACTATTCATCTGATAAAACACGACTATTTTTTTTTGTTTTTTGTTTGTAAATGCTCCTTTTTTACTTTTTGTATTTCCTGTGTCCCAAATAAAAAAAACACATATTAATACTTTGCCATTGTATCCTGTATACTTGTGGCTAAGTTTCGCTGGCTAATTTAATTTGATCCTGTATACTTGTGGCTAAGTTTCGTTAGTTAATTTAATTTGATCCTGTAGGTATACTTGTGGCTAAGTTTCGCTAGCTAATTTAATTTGATCCTGTATACTTGTTTTCATTTTTTTATATTTTGGAATCTTACGAATTTTTGATCAGGGTCACGTGTCCTGACGCGAGTTTAACATTTTTTACCCATTACAAAAAAAGTGTACAACGCCGCTAAAGAAGTTTTCACTTCAAAAAGTTTACTTTCTTTAATGCTAAGGAAATTCACGTACGTAGGTACGTGGTACGCTCTTTATACCTAACTCTCCCGGAAAATAGATCCCCAAATTATTTTGTTTTTCCAATTCACAAACGGACATGGGACATGGACACTCTTCTATATGGACAAAAAACTACCTTAGCCTTTTTAATAAATAATTATTCATACAATATAACAAAAAAAAAAAAAACTGGCCAAGTGCGAGTCGGTCTCGCACACGAAGGGTTCCGTGCCTCACAAGGCAAAAACGCCGAAAAAAAAAACACGTTTGTTGTAGCCTTAAATATTTATTTTATTCTGTTTTTAATATTTGTTGTTATAGCGGCAACAGAAATACATCATCTTTGCAAATTTCAACTGTCTAGCTAGCTATCACGGTTTATGAGATACAGCCTCGTGACAGACGGACAGACGGACAGTGGAGTCTTAGTAATAGGGTCCCGTTTTTACCGTTTGGTTACGGAACCCTAAAAACAATGAAATAACTTCCCCTAAAAATTAAAACCATTTTGCGATTAAATATCACCATTTTTAACGCAACTTTATATACGCGGAATAAACTTTTAATAAACATTGTCCTCTTCACTGCGTACATTAAGACTTAAGACGTTTTTATTCGTACATTTAGCGTTTCAACATTTTAATTAATGATTTTCTCTCTTTACAGGTAAGTTATGCCGTTTTGGAACTCGACAAAGTCATTATGATGTTCAGATTAAGTTTTTGCTCTCATTATGGTAAGTAAGCAAGTGTTGATTACAATTTTAATGAGCATGATGTATGTTTAATGAAGTTTACTTTTTTGTCGCTAATTGCAGAATGTTTGTCTGTATGGAGGTATCACAGTGTTTTGTCTAAAGCATACGGAATTAAGGGGAAAGGCCTGGGTAGCTCGAGAAATTCAAAATTCTTACGTGTTTTGCAATTTGCAGTTCAGCGTTAGGTTGCATGTTGAACAAATTATTATTCGCGACTAATGAATGACTATTTCCTGAAATATTAATCAATAGGGTTATATTGATTTAATTTTTGATTCTGTGACGCTGATAATTTGTATCTTTTAATTTTCGGTTACTTTGATTGCATTTTTATTTTAATTCCATGACCTTTTTAATTTGTATTCGTTAATTTATTTTATTTGTATTAATGCTAATATTTAAAATAAATACAATAATATGTACATTTATATGAAAAAATAAGAAAAATAATCATAGGGCATCAAAAAATTCGTCCGCATCGCTGTCAACAGGAACAGTGGATTATTTGTATTAATTGAAACATTATTCAGAAGCATTTTATTTAGACAAATTTTATTATGTGGCAGTAGGAATTGTAATATTTTAATTTAATTTTATGTAAATATGGGTCTTGCCTGAATTAAATGAATTTTATTTTATTTATTTATTATATGAACTTAGAGGGTTGTAATGATGACTTTAATGATTATAATTCTGTAAATAGTAAATACATACTTCCTACCGTCACGAATCACATTTTGTTCAACATACAACCACTGAACTGCAAATTGCAAAACACGTAAGAAAATTTGAATTTTGCGGGCTACGCTGGCGCTTCGTAAGGGCTTCAGTACAAAACTCCTTTGGGTTAGCAACCCCATGGTCTTTTTGACAATTTAAAGGCGCTTAGGTTTTAACAACACGTTGTGCTCTTGTATAATTCTTAACGTGACGACATTATCGTGGACGTCCACGGCATCACGATAACACAGGGAAGTATGTATAGAAATATATTAAGAGGATTTTAAATTTCCTTCCATGATAGCGTTATAAGCGGAGGGGCCCGTGGCTAAATAATAACAGCCGCACAGGTCGATCGATCAGGTTGAGCTACGCTTGCCGCGGTTGGTCTGTGGGTGACCATCTTTACATACCGAGACCCCTCCGTGCTTCGGAAAGCACGTTAAGCCGTTGGTCCCGGTTGTCATTCGTGGATCTTTGACAGTCGTTACGGGTAGTCACAAGCCTCAAAGTCTGATAACCAGTCTTACCAAGGGGTATAGTATTACCCAGTAACTGGGTTGTGGAGGTCAGATAGGCAGTCGCTCCATGTAAAATACCTGTATTCAGTTGCATCCGGTTATACTGGAAGCTGACCCCAACATAGTTGGGAAGAGGCTAGGCAGATGATGATGATAGCGTTATACTCGTAACGTGCACGTTCTTCCACACACATATATAGTTAATAATAATAATAGCATTTATTAACAATCTTACAATCTAGTTACATAATTATAATAAATAGTTAAAAAAAAATAATTTAAAAAATAAAAAAACCCGACTGCGAAACTGAAAAGCTACAAACAAGCCCATTTTAAATTAAATAAAAGTTGGAAGCAGGCGGGACCCATACCATTTTTATTATATTTTCAAATTCAAATGGGTCCCGCCTGCTTCCAACTTTTATTTAATTTAAAATGGGCTTGTTTGTAGCTTTTCAGTTTCGCAGTCGGGTTTTTTTATTTTTTAAATTATTTTTTTTATTTCCAGCTTTTTAGTTTACAAATGTGAAAGATTTCGCAAACGATTTAGTTCTTGGTACTTGTTTTTTACGTTTTGTCACTTCGAATTACTTTTAACCATATAAGTTATGTATATTTTTGTAATCACCTTTTAAAACCCTTTATTTTGATACCCCACTCGATAGGTTTCGAGAAAAAAAATTTTTTTTTTGAAGACATATTGCGCCATAAATCGGCCATTTTATTTTTTTTTCAATTTTGGTATACCCAGTGTCACTCTCACAATTAAGACGAATCTAACGGCACCTCTCAAGCTGAAATCGATCAAGCCGTTTAGGCTACAGAGCGTGCCAAAGAAATATACATACATACATACATACATACATACCTACATACATACATACATACATACACTCGAAAAACATAACCCTCCTTCTGACGCAGTCGGGTAAACACTCGAAAAACATAACCCTCCTTCTGACGCAGTCGGGTAAAAAAGAAAAATATATTTCTCTCTTTTATCTCCTCTTCAGACATCGGTTTCCGAAGATTGTTTTGCATTAGCACAGACCTCCCCCACATTCTTCCATAGTTCCCGGTCATGGGTTTCCCTCTTCCACATTGGCCCCGTTAGATATTATAAAAGCATAAAATCGCAGTGTCAAATAGCCCTTTTTAAAATTTACTCATTAGTGTCGATTGCCATAAAACGTTATTAACGAAGGTAACTTAACAATAACGTGGTACTGAAAATTATTTGCTAATCGTTCTAATTACAGAAGGTCTTATTTGTTGTTAATGAGCAGTTGGTACTTAATCAGTAAATATTTCGTTTCTAATATTATGTATATTTACTAGTCGAATCTAAACAGGAAATAAATGTAGCTTAAAGATTTAGCATACGTAACGGATTCCATATTGTCCGATATCCAAACCGGTTGCATATTTTTCGCAACCTGTATCCATTTTTATTAAACAGCTACTGTCACTGTTGTTAATCAAATGGACGAAAGGTGGATCTTTTACATGAATGACCTTTTATTAATCAATCAGTATAAATTACAAAATGGAAACACATGACACATGTTATGTTGTAACGTGTTTTCGTAACAAGTGCAAGGCCTAATGTATAAAGCACTGTTTAATTATAATTAGAGTTCTGTGACCATGGCTGCGCATGCGCAGCGTCGGCGTTTAATCCGTAAAGGCGTTCTTATGTCATCACTGACTAGATATATATAACGGTTTACGGATTCGGTTAAGCCATTACTGTTATATTTTATTTGGTCGCCCAAATAGGAACAAAATATCAATAAATAATACGGATAAAAGTCAGATATACCATCTGTGTGGCATTCATTTGACAGTTATAAATAAGCATGGAGATTGATTATATTTTTGCTGTGTTCCGTTGTTTTTGGCTTCTTGTTACGTAGACAGAGATGTGAGAACCAACAACGATGGATTAAAAATGTACTCTTAAAAAACCCGATCTTAAATTAGCTTGCTTGTTTTAATGTTAGTCAAGGCAATGTTTAAAGTACACTGTGATAAATTTAATTCTGATTTTATCTATGGTTAAACCTAAGCCTTCATTAGTTAGTACTTTCATCTAACATTGTATCCATACCCCGCATTAAGGCTTAAATTATTCACGCATTTCGTCATACTCCCTTATCTCAACATAAGTCCTTAACTGCTCGAGTTAAATCACCGTCGTCGGTTACAAATTCAGCTACATACCTAGTTAACTGTAAACTAATTTAAATTGAATGTAATCATTATTCATTGAAAATTGCATAAACTTTACAGACAAGTTGAAACGGCCACGTCGTGCCCAATAAAAATTAAACGTGACAATTTCCACAGTAATGGCACTCTTGTTTATTGAAAACGATGTTTACAGTGAGCATTTCAAAATTGTTGCCACCCTTATATAGAAATAGTCGACAATCTTATAATTTGAGGTGTTGATGGAATCTGTAAACATATTACACCTCCTTTTAAGGTGTGGAACTGGCGGAAAGCCATAGAGAATCTTCGCCGAAAGCAAATAAAGTAGAAAAAACTGGCCAAGTGCGAGTCGGACTCGCACACGAAGGGTTCCGTACCACAAGGCAAAAACGCCGAAAAAAAACATGTTTGTTGTATGGGAGCCCCCCTTAAATATTTATTTTATTTTAATGTTATTATTTATTATTAAAGTTAAAATACAACTGAGTATTTTGTGAATATTTCAAGTGCCTACCTGTTGCCATTTTTGATATCGAGCAAAAAAGGGCAAAAAAATCGCGTTTGTTGTATGGGATCCCCCTTAAATATTTATTTTATTTTGTTTTTAGTATTTGTTGTTATAGCGGCAACAGAAATACATCATGTGTGAAAATTTCAACTGTCTAGCTATCGCGGTTCTTGAGATACAGCCTGGTGACAGACAGACAGACAGACGGACAGACAGCGAAGTCTTAGTAATAGGGTCCCGTTTTTACCCTTTGGGTACGGAACCCTAAAAAAAGTTATTTGTCAAGTTACGCGCGCTGTCAACTTGACGTTTGATTTCCCGCCAACGCGTTGCGTCTCGCCCACGTTATCTGATGCTTCTACTGTCTGATTCACTAGACGGCTCCTTGTCAAATGCATCAGGTATCTTAGCGTATTATGATGTAAAATGTCGTGACACCGATAAAAATGTGACATAAAGAGTGTATTTAATCTGATTGTGGACGTACGAATGTATGTTGCATTTGTTAATTCCTCTAGTCCATAAAACATGGAACGCAGATTGTATCTGGACATAAGTTTTCGGTGTAAAAAGTTTGTGTGTTTTAAGACGATAAGCGTTTTGCTGTTCGGTAAATTCTCTTTTAAAGTGTCGCAGATGTCTTTTGCTACGTGTAGCGTAGTTAATATTCAACAAGTTACATTTTTTATTTAATAAATGAAGACAGCTTAGGTCATTACGTCTCCTTGGAGCAAAAAGAACGCATCTGTAGGTAGCATGTGACCAAGTATAGATGACTATTATATGTCTAACCACTGGGTCACTTGCTAATCTCTCCATGTATGGACCATTTGGTCGAGGTTAATGGAGAGGCTTTATTTAGAATTATAATTAACACAAATAAAGAAAAAAGAAGCTTACGAACAAACTTGTCAGAATTAAAAAACCTAATAGATTTCGGAACGAAGTACTTACAAAAAATATTGCACCGACGACGACGGTCCGACGCTGACCATTGAATTTTTTACTCCGGTCGTTTAGCTCATATCAAGCACAAGACAGAAATATATTCTGCCATAAATCTTACGCGTACAAACACACAATATGACCGGAGAACATAAAACACGCCTTCAAAGTAACTCTCGTATGAGTTAAGACAACCCAACTCGCTGCGAATTACCTAAAAAGGCCGGTCAGGAAATTACCACATCGTAAATAATTCATGCATTATTACTCAATCATGTCCGTGCAACGGTGAACGATTCAGTGGGACGTTTTTTTTTTTTGCCCGTGTCCCGTTTGTGGCGGAGCCGTTTTTCTCTAGACATTGTCCTGTCCATTGCGTCGGAACCAACGTGCAGCAGAATGAGATGACTCATGCTCCCACGACCACTTCGTTGACAGATTCAGTTTTGTGCGGAAACTGTGCCCCGCTCATATTTATATACATAAAAATTTCGTTATGTTTAAAATCTGTAACGGTACTCCAAACTCGTCACAGTGACCTGACGAAAAAGAGCAGAACCGACCGGTCACGGTTAACCGTCGTCACAGGTGCGCCTTACGTTCACTTTCAATCAAGATGCTTAGATTTATTTTTATAGTTTTATTCTACTTTGGGCCCGTGATACGGCCGATTCTCAAGCTGATCATTCGACTTATAATTTGTGTCAGTCAAGACAGCAAGTTAACGTCGAATTTTTAATTGTAAGGTTAAAGTTTACAAGTTCATTAATCTAGCATATTTAGCATTTCGTTATCTCGACCCACTACACGGCTACAGTACCAGTTTTTTTTAAATTAAGAAAGAGTATTCTGCCGGAGTTCGTGTCTATGCCGCGTAGAATAGCGGTCATGGCCTCAGCGGAAAATTAAAAAGTAAACGTTGGTTTTAGAACATCGTTCGTAAAGTCTTCACGATTAAACAGTTCACAACCATGACAGAATAACGAAACGAGAAATGTGTAATATTAAATGTTTTACTATTTTAATCAAACCATCTTTGTAACACGATTAAGTTAGTCGAGTCGAGTGTGTGTATCTTGCATTCGTCCTAGTTTTTTTTTTCTGCGAAATGATCGTGACATTAACATAATATTCCACCTCGATTTACATATTTATAACAAGGGTAGGTAACAGTAAAGTCTTGTTTTAAGAACCTCTACATACCGGTTAGAAAAAAAATAGGGTGGTCCGTTTGTATGTAAATGCGAGTGATATTTAAGTATCTAGAGTGACAATAACAATAAATTTGGATGTATAATGTAGTCGTCGTAATTTCACGTTTGTAGGTGGCATATCGGCGCAATGCTAAAGGATCTTTATTGTTTTTTAATGTATATTCATCTACTTATATTAACAAATTGAGTTATCAATTCGGTTTTGAAGTATTTATTGACACATTGCGTCGAACTGGTCTACGGGAGTTTTATTGCATGGGAAACGGAATTATGGGGTTAATTTTACTTTATGTGTCTACGAATTTATGGGTTTTTAAGATTTGGGCAATAATATTCAAATTCAGCTATTAACGTGGACTTTGATTTACCAATGCTGTCTACTGAAGGTATTTTAATTAAGTGTTACTTTTTCTAATAATTAACACCTAAGCCTTACCATATAAGAGCAGTGGTGGCCAACGGCCGCGACTTACGAGTTGTAGGTCGTAGGTTCGAACCCAGACAGGCGTCTTACTTATTATCGCTGCTCTCAAAACGGTGAAGGAAAACATTCGTGAGGAAACCGTTATGTCCTAGAACCAAAAATTCGTAGACATGAGACATCTACTAACCCGTACTGGGCCCGCGTGGTGGATTCAAACTCAAACTCAAAGCATTTATTTCAATTAAACTTTGTACAGGCACTTTTGAATTGTCAAAATTAAATAGTCTGTCAGTTAGTCCGAAAGTTGAAGCTAGTTGCCCATTCCAAAACGTAGATCTCTATGGAGAAGAACGGGCAAGAAACTCCATGGACACTCTTTTAAATCAAGATATTACAAAATCCTGGGAAAAAATGAAGAAACAATTCAAAATATATAAGATTAAAAATAAGCATTGGCAGTTAAGAGATGACCAGTCTCAACCGACGGCGCCCGTTCACGAACATGACGCGTGGATCAGCACCATTAGATTAGAGCTTAGAGCCCACTCTCTCGCAGAGAGGAGGCCAGTGTCCCAGCAGTGGGAACATTATACCTAGGTTGATTATGCTACTTACGATATTTTGAAACTAAAACTATGGCAAGCTGCTACTAACTTACTATAGTTAAGGTATACATACACTGCAAGCTTTGATTCAAATACGGGATATCCACATACGGAATATCGAATGGCTCAGATTAGCTGCATTTCCTTAATGGATAAAACAAGCATCATTACAGTTCAAAATCGCGTAAATCAACGATAAGTTAAATGCAAGAAGGATGTCATTACCCGATGACGAAGTCTCCTAATGAAAAACTTCAAAAGTACTCGTATCCTTCATAAAGCTGAATGAAGAAGTGAATTTATGCCGTCAAACGAGTTACCGTGGGGTTACTGATCCTAGGACCCCTTACAAAGCTAGCTACCATGTGGTTTATTGCTTTCACAGACATCTGTCCTACGTTTTGTTATTGTGTAACTAAATCTATTAACCCTTAAAAGGTGCGCGCAGACCGCCTCAGCAAAACAAGTCATAAAACACCATATTAGGGCGCCAGGTCTTAGCCACTCGACTAACATGTGGCCAATAGTCAAGCCACTCAGTAATCGACTAATTAACTCAGTGTTTTACTATAACCGCGATTAGAAAGTTGTTCCGTGTGGGCGAATGGTCAACATTTATGTATGAAACTTGAAATTTTACGATGTAATAATATAACGTGATAGACATGCGATATAAGTAAAACCGAAATTTGTGATCACTTCATTTGAATAATAATAACACTAAAAAGAAAGACAGTGCTGTTTATTGCGGTAATTAATGAAACCTACATCATCCGCCTAGCCTTTCCCCAACTATGTTGGGGTCGGCTGCCAGTCTAACCGGATGCAGCTGAATACCAGTATTTTACATGGAGCGACTGCCTATCTGATCTCCACAACCTAGTTACTGGATAATACAATACCCTTGGTAAGACTCGTCAGACTTCCGGGCTTCTGACTACCCGTAACGACTGTCAAAGATCCACGAAAGACAGCCGGGATCCGGGACCAACGGCTTAACGTGCTAATACGTGATAATTGATGAAGCCTTACATTAGCATTAATTAGTCGATTATTAGCGATTTATTAGTCGATTATGAGCGGCTTAACTATCAAATATTACACAGCTTATTACTTAAACTAAGGCATAATATGTAAATAGATGACTAACCCGTCTTCTATTTTATCGATAAGGAAAACTAGTAATACTGGGAATATTTCCACTTATTACGCACATAAATACGGCTTTATTTTGCGTATGTGAGTTGTAAAAAACGAACATGTTTGTAACTACACAATTAGTGCGAATACATAAAAACTAATTGACTTAATTAAGATAGCTCGATACCGATATTACAAGTTAGTCCATTAGTAAGATGTCGCATCACTACCGAACCAGTGAGTCGATTCTCGCCCAACAGTCGACAGTAATCGTAACTGCGGCATCGATAGTGGTAATCGCTACACGTAATATGTAAGCCACTGCTGCCGGTTTGCCCGTTTATTTACAGCGCAAGTACATACAGAAGGATACGTAGTTATCTAGAAGTTTCTGATACCTAACAACATCAGCCGCCTTCGGTTTATGGTTAAACATCTGTTGGAAGATAAATCTATGGAATGTTTTTTTTTTAAAACAGTCTGAAAACTAAATCTTTTTTTTTTCACCAATAAAACTGAACGAGATCAGCACCCCAGTTGCCTAACAGTCTAAATTATTTTGAAGGATATTGCTATTCCATTGCTTCATATGTTCGAAAATGTTGTGTGCTCAACAAGGTAAATAACGCAATGAATGTTGCTGAACTGTCAAAATGAAAGCCATTCCTACTGTTAGTGTGTTACGCAATTACCCCGCAACACATCTAAACCGTGTTCAAGAACTGTCAGTGTTAATATTGTTCAAGAACTGTCAGTGTTATTATTGTTCAAGAACTGTCAGTGTTATTATTGTTCAAGAACTGTCAGTTATTAATATTGTTCAAGAACTGTCAGTGTTATTATTGTTCAAGAACTGTCAGTGTTATTGTTGTTCAAGAACTGTCAGTGTTATTATTGTTCAAGAACTGTCAGTGTTATTATTGTTCAAGAACTGTCAGTGTTAATATTGTTCAAGAACTGTCAGTGTTATTATTGTTCAAGAACTGTCAGTGTTATTATTGTTCAAGAACTGTCAGTGTTAATATTGTTCAAGAACTGTCAGTGTTATTATTGTTCAAGAACTGTCAGTGTTAATATTGTTCAAGAACTGTCAGTGTTATTATTTTTATTGTCATGAAATATTGACACTGTCGGCTCTTGAATGCTATTTAGATGTGCTGATCGCGTTCAGTAAATAATATTTAATATTTTTAGGATTACACCATTATTACACCTCAAGAATAAATATTGAAAACGCAGCAATGTCTTAGCAATTTAGATTTATCAGATAAATTGGTAAAATTCAATACATTAAAAACATCTCTACAATAATCGGCTCCTGCGCATCCCTAACCTTACAAAACGGTTATAAACCGACTCAATTAAAAGTGCAGCCACCGGTTAAATGCGTGTAGGTACGCATCAATACTTTGTTTTAATTGTCCGATTTATATCTGTAACTTGTGCTTATGTATGATACGGGAAATTAGCACCGCATCCTACGGGTGAGCGGTTTGTGTTCGGCTTGTGTCGCTTTCGAAGCTCAGCTGAAGATATTTTTGAAACAGAAAATTATGAGTTTCTTTTTTTGGAATTTCTTTGATAATTTTCTTTACATCCCAATTTATTTAGGGTCACCGCAACATGTCTTTTTCGATTGCGTTCTGGTCATTTTCCATCCAGGAAATTTGGATACCTAATAAAAACAAAGTCGATTCCCCTAATTGCCAAGTGTACAATAAAGTCGAAGATGTCTAGCATTTGCTGGTGGAATGTGAAAAGAACAGGAGAGAGAGGGAGATAGTTATGCGGGAGTTAAAAGTTAATATATAATGATGTTGGAGCTTTCACTATAACATTATCTACACCTAATTCGGGAGAAGCGAAACTGATTTATGAAATGGTTGCTGCATCACTTTATCCCTCGCTTACGCAATAATTTATTTGTATGAATAGTATTATAATTACGCGTAATAGTTAGCTAAATTAGGGTATGATGAGGCTGACGTACTTTTGTAAGGTAAAAGCCTCTAAAGCCTTCTTGCCATATAATTTTTCACACAGTCCATCCATCGTCACTATTAATAACTTTAATAAATAGGTATCTATGCCTTAGCACATATAAACCTTGCTGATTATAATGCCTTATTCACGATTGTACTACTTTAATACTATTATATCTATTATGTGATAGTAAGACTTGTTTAATTATAATAAATCGTCCTGTCACGTAAGAATTGCCCCTTGAAAGTTACACTGAAAATCTTTCTACTGAGAATTTCTCTGAATTCATCTTTCACTGTGCTAAATTTTACCTGAGTTAGGTTGGGTTAGCTGATTCCGCAACCGTTCTCCTAAGACCGATTTGCCATTGGACTGTTCGTCGACAGGATCATTCATTTATTTCCGTTTCCCCAGTAGAGTCTGGCTAGTAAAGCTACTTATCTCTCTCGCCTCGCTTTAAAGCTACAGGCACAGCCTTAAATTTAAATTAACCAGGAATATTTATGAAAACACTGACGTTCTATTTGTATCGCAACAATTTACCTGTATTTATACTGATACATAAACCTATTTTAGCTCTAAATGGTACATTTAAAGGTCCATTTCGATATCAGAGTTTGAAATCAACTCGCCAATTCGGATGATAATTTTAACGAATATGGACTTTATTTTGTACTTACGTTGATAATATTGAGTGATTCTGTTTAAAAGTATTTGTATTATTAAAATTGTATTAGTATTTTTTTTAAATTAAATTACATTTCATAACTTACCCTCAGATGTAAGTATGTAGTTATGTACAATCAACAAAAGAGATAGGTGTTGAAGTTTAGTAAGAAACCGATGGATGTTATCGACTGAAATTTAATTTGATAAATGAGTTGTTTGTTTTCTATTTTTTTTTTTGTTTAGCCTCTTCTGTCCCACTGCTGGTCAAAGGCCATAAATTTCTATTAATTAAATTACATTTTATTCGAGAACATCCATCGGTTTCTTACCTACATTTCGCCAGTTACGTTTAAGACTCATGTAATAGAAGGCAAGCCTATTGCCATCAACCGATCCAGACTCAGGGCTGCTTCTGAGAAATTCCTGATGGAAAAACCCTTGGCCTCGAATCGCAGGACCCCAAACGCTACTGAGGCACTCAAATGAAATTCTTGTTTGAATGGCAGGCTGCTGTCTCTCCTAAGCAAAGTTTAATATTTCTCGGGATGCAGAAAGCTTATTGTTCTTATTCCGTGTGTCACTAACGGGATGCAGCAGAATACCAGCGTCAGGTATTGTACCTGGCATAATGCTGAGCTGGACTCCCATTTGGTGCAACCATGAGACACACCGCCCAGAAGTGATCGACCGTTATAGATTTCACATGAGCTAGGTGTCTATGGGTCAATTTATCTTTTTAATCTTTGTTTTTTTTTCATCTTTTTGATGTTTTTTAACACCTGTATTGTGTCTTTTGTTGCACTGAATAAACGTTTAATCTATCTATCTTATTTAATTACCAAATTTCTTTCAAGCCAAGAATAAAACATCCAAAATGATTTATTTTTGCATGTTCACTATCAGCCTAACTGTAAGTAAAGTTCCTAGAAAATTCGCTGAAACCTAACCTATTTTAATTGTGCTAGACTAAACGCTAGCCAGATGTTGCGACGGTTTTCTCAGAAACCAAGTTCCGCATACACATGTGCAGAGCATATTTTTAGGTCTGACTGAGGACTAACGGAAGACTAGATTAAGATAAATTAAACCAACTAAGATTTGTCATAATTATCATCCTAAATTACAAAAATATTTATATTCCTTAAAAAAAATCCTTGATTCCAAATTCAAAACATCTTTTTTTTCTTATGTCAATGTCATGCAGCCAATAAAACAGAACGCCGTCTGACGTGACTTTTAACATCAAAGCTCATACCTTAACTTAGAATTTTTGAGCCGTCTATTTTCATCTGAGCCATCAATCTTTGCTCCCCCCTCCCTCGCGCTGCACCTGCGCTGCGCTTGCGCATCTTTATTATTAGACGTCGCGACGCGCCGGTCGTTGACCCCGGCGACCTGCTTACCGAAATAAATCGTGCACACGTGCCAGTTAAGCTTTTGTCAAGCTTGCAGAATTCTAGGGCTGGTTAAATAGTGGCTAATTTAGCGTAACTTACCGGTGATTTCTAAGTGTTCTATTTGGTTAGCGGTTGAATGATCAAGTAGGACTTAGGAGTATCCATCCTAATCCATACTAATATTATAAATTCGAAAGTAACTATGTCTGTCTGTCTGTGACCTTTTCACGCCTAAACCACTGAACGGATTACGATAAAATTTGGCAGAGAGATAGATTGCATCCTGGGGAAGGACATATGATAACTTTTATCGTCATACCTTGCAGGCGAAGCCGCGGGGCGCTGCTAGTAATATTGCGAAAGTGTGTCTGTCTGTCTGTCTGTTACCTCTTCACGCTTAAACCGCTGATCCGATTTAGATGAAATTAGGTATAGAGATAGTTTGAGTCCCGGGAAAGGACAAAGAAAAGTTTTTGATATTCCCACTGGATCGACACTTATGCGGGTGAAACCGCGGGGCGCTGCTAGTATTATAAATGCGAAAGCAATTCTGTCTGTTACATTTTCACCCTTAACGGCTAAACCTATCTTTATGAAATTTGACTGATAGGTAGCCTGGGACCTGGAGAAGGACATAGGGTACTTTAATTAATCCTCGCAGATCGCAGACGAAGTCGCGGACAACAGCCAACAGTTAGTTATCTATGAAATGTTTGTATAAATTCAGAAGCCAAAGATGACAATTTTCCTCAATTTACTTTGACCAAAATTAATACACCATGCCCTCGCCGTCGCCTTCGCGTTTAATTCATGTAATTTAAAGCTTGAACGATTTGTAACAAACCTTCTATATCATAATTTTAATCGATTTATATCTTGGAATTAAATTGAATTTCATAGGTTTTATTTTTTTCTGCGCGGAACCCTAATTCTTTTTATAAAATAAAAGCCTAAGTTTTCCTTATAACATCAGCTATCTGCCAGTGAAAGTCCCGTCAAAATCGGTCTAGCCGTTTCAGAGATTAGTCGGAACAAACAAACACAGACAAAAATTTTAAAAATGTTTTTTTTTTAAGTACCGTACTTACACATAATTATGCATTTATTAAAAAGCTGTTAAGTAGTTAATTTGACATTACAGACACTTTTTTTCACAATTTTATTTATTTGTATGCATAGATTGATTCGTATCGATAATTCGATAGCTCAAATAATTTCTAACGACAAGATACATTTTTACCCACTTTCCTTAGTATCCAAAGTAACATTGTAAGGAACAGCCATTTCGTTAAGCATTCTCTGCTAAGTTTAGACTTTAGATGCTGTCCGTTTTTATGTACTTCCTCATTACCGTCCGTTTCGGTACCGAAGTGCCGAAGCTCGGGTTCGACTGTTTATCGGCTGCAGCTTGTATGAATATCGCTTTGCTAAATTTAGTACGTAATTTAGTACGTCGGTATGTCCAATAAAAACCACATAGTACAGTCAACAAAACAGGTAAATTTGCAGGATCGTCGAATATAGTTGAAGTTTAGTAAGAAACCGATGGATGTTCTCGAATAAAATTTATTTTTATTATTAGAAAACAAACAGCTCGTTTATCAAATCAAATTTCAGTTGACAACATCCATCGGTTTCTTACTAAACTTCAACTATGTCCGACGATCCTGCATACTTATCTCTTCTGTTGACTGTACATCAAATGAAAGTTTAAGTATATCATAAGCATTAATTATGAACAGAAGGCTGTGAAATACCTGGTTATAGAGATATCAGACCTGCAAGTACCTTGTAAACGTATTAGTTTACAGATTTATTATGTATAGATGACGCTAATGTTCACTGCAGTTCTCAATAATATTAGTTATTGACTCATAACATTGAGGGGGCTTATGGCTATGTAATGTCGAAAGGTTAAGCTGCGCTTGCCGCGGTTGGTCCCGGGATGGGTGACCATTTTTACATACCAAGACGCCTCCGTGTCTCGCCGCATAAAAATTGTGTAAAATATCATTTCTCTGTAAATTTATTTTAATTATACTAACTTTTAAAGGTTTATCAATGAACTGCGATGAAAGCGCCACTCACTGCTCATACCAATTTGATTGACTTTGATAAAGAAAATTATGTTGTAACATGAAGTACAATTACCGGCACGTAACTTGGCAAGAGATTTTCGTAGTGGGGGAAGTTCGCGCATATAAAAATGTATGAAATTGTGCATGCGCAAACTTCCCTCACTACAAAAACTCTTGCCAAGTTACGTGCCGGCAACTATATTTACCTACTTAATGTTTGCAGGCATTTGTCAGTGATTCTGCTTAGCAAAGCTCTTTATCTTATAAAAAAAAAACTACCCAGTGCGAGTCGGACTCGCACTCGAAAGGCGAAAACGCCGAAAAAACACGTTTGTTGTATGGAAGCCCCCCTTAAATATTAATTTTATTTTGTTTTTAGTATTTGTTGTTATAGCGGCAACAGAAATACATAATTTGTGAAAATTACAACTGTCTAGCTATCGCGGTTTTGAGATACAGCCAGGTGACAGACAGAAGGACGTACAGACAGCGAAGTCTTAGTAATATGGTCCCTTTGGGTACGGAACCCTAAAAAAACCAACGAGTTTTTTGATCTTTGGAAATTTTTAAACATTTCTTTAATAATAATTGTCGAAACAGCAATACCTAATACCACCAGGACGTACGGCTGATTACACACACAAAAACTAAACCGCAGTTCTAATCCACTTCCAGTTCACTAATCCCAACTCCGGACACAAATAAACTCATTGCTTGCAATTCAGAACATAGTCCAGACGGAGAAGTAAAACAAAACCGGCGGAGCGCGTCTGCTACCCGTATTGATCTGTCTGCTAAACTTAGGTTAACATAGTGCACCCAGACAGTGGTATAGCTACTTGTGTAGTATGGCTTCGCTGAGCGCGAATCGGATCGATACAGAATGCAGAATTTCAAACTGAGAATGTGAGTTTGTTTTTGAAAATGGAAGGACGGATTGGCCACAATAGTCCTTTTGGCCAGTCATATTTTTGTAACAAGACTTATATAAAAATATGACAGGTTATTAAACAACTACGGACCTT
Organism: Mesoligia furuncula; assembly: GCA_916614155.1. Lineage (NCBI taxonomy): Eukaryota > Metazoa > Arthropoda > Insecta > Lepidoptera > Noctuidae > Mesoligia > Mesoligia furuncula. Next base: position 26,466,195 of record OU744803.1, read on the forward strand.
GGTGGATATTACTTAGTACAAAGTGCATAATATTATCTTAAATCTAGAGAAATTATTTCATTTCATCCATGTGATTATCTCCGACATAAATCTGAAATAGCAATGACCGACCGTTGTGAAAACGTCACATCATTCGCGAATTACACAGTTAGACGCAGTTACTAGACAGAACTCAGAAATTCTTAATAGATTACAATCAATTGTCAAAATATAGTCTGCCGGTAATCATATAGCTGGACTGGACTGGTCATAAATCAGTGCGACAAACGGTAGCCAAATTTGTTGGGTCCGTGGCTTAGGCCCCCAGTGGTCGACGCACCTGTGGCCGACGCCCCCGATTCGATTTGTGCCTGACAGTACATTTGATCAAAAATTACTTTAAATTAAATTAATCGTATCGGGGGCGTCGGCCACAGGTGCGTCGACCACTGGGGGCCTAAGCCACGGACCCAATTTGTTGTGGAACCACTGTTACTTTAATACACCATAAATTGAATATGGACGAAACAATAAATTATTATGATGAATGCAACGTCAGGGTTGCCAATAATAGCATTTATATTTCAAATAATGTTTTACCGGAGTTTCTATTTTCCTCTATTTTATATTATTAAACAATATTGCAGTGATGTAAACAAAACAATACGTGACAATACTAAGCAATAAATTGACGACTAATAGAGAAGTATGGAAGAAAAAGACATGTTGCGCCGACCCCAAATAAATTGGGATAAGGGCAGGAGAATGATGACTAAGCAATAAATTGTTCCATTTTCAAATATGCAATCTGACACTACTTGAAAATAGAACTAGCTGCATCACTAAGAATAGCGCTGACATTTTGAAAATAGATGGAAAAAAAAATGGAATGCAAACGCAATGCTGTGGTTTCACAATGCAATGTGGAGAAGACAATACGACAATAAATGAGAACACTGACAATAAACTAAGTAATGCTTAGGATTATTTTAAAACTATCAAATAAATCCTACAATCGAAATACAAAAGTGTTTTTTTTTTTAACAAACTAAATTGGTAAGGTTTGCAGGAGTAACGCGGCCAGAGATCGCCAAGACAGGGAGGTTAGGAAGGAAAAAGGGCTTTGCCCAGCAGTGGGACACAAACACAATAGGTACCTAAAGTCAACGTCATTAGACATACGAAGTTTAATTTATTGTCGTATTTTCTTGTTCTCCTTGTACTCGTATCCAGTATTGAACTAAACAATAATGTTATGTGTACAACAAATAATTCGCCACATATCCTTACAAATGTTTTCATGTAAAATCAAAAGGAACACGGAGTTGGCAGTTAAACGAGAAATACCCAGAATCGTTTTACAATAAAGGTATAAAATCACGTGACGATATAAAATAAAGGGTCAACTTAGTGACCGCTGTTTTATTAGTACGTTCGCGGGTATAACTGCAAAATAGGTTTCTTATTCTGTGAAAATTTATACAGGTCTGGCAGAGGTGGAGGGGTGAATGACACTCTTTACATGGTAAACAATTCAAAGATTTTTTTTGCTGTTGAATAAATAGAGAAATTCACAGTACATAAGTACCTACCTACTTATGGGTAGTATACCGTGAAAGTAATTTTATTTTTTGGTGAATTATAAAAAGACGCAGTATAATTTTACTATGAATAATGAGTAGGTATTATTCAACGTATTTCTTTGATATTCCACGCATAAACATTATTGAATAGGTCCTTTGCCTATGTATTCAAATTGTGTAAATATTCAAACGCAAGTTTTATGTTTTCAAAATATAAATCGTTAACAAAAATCAGCTTCTAAAATTCTAAACATTTCCACTCTCATGCTGCGCCTGCGCCGCCGACGAACACGCGAACACATCACTACCTTTAACGAGTCCAATCATGAAATAGCCCGTTTTTTACACTTCCCGGTACTCCATATAAAACGGTTTCCTAGAATAACCGTATTGCAAATGCAGCCATATGGCCTAAAGATAAGGTGCGCTCGAACCTGCGCGAGAGTTGCTGTCAACATGTTAGTAAAATAAATAAAGTTGTCAATTTGTGAACTGTTTTGTTTACAAAACTGTGGACTGCACTGTGTATGTTAATGTAAACATGTGTTTTGCAACGCTACATGTTTTCTGCCACAGACATGTTAAAATAAACTTGATAGTTTTAAAATATATTTCAAACCGGTCATTAAATAAGCTGATACGTTATCGATACTATTGTTGTTGCTTAATATTACTGGTAAATTGACTCATGCGCACACTTATCACTAACCTACACACTCACCTAGTAAACAGCCGGTCTCATCCATCTGCCTAGCCTTTTCCCAACTATGTTGGGGTCGGCTTCCAGTCTAACCGGATGCAGGTGTGTACAGGTGGGTAATACGATACCCCTTGGTAAGACTGGTTGTTATAACGACTGTCAAAGATCCACGAATAACCCAACGGCTTAACGTGCTTTCCGAAGCACGGAGGGGTCTCGGTATGTAAAGATGGTCTCCCATCCACAGACCAACCGCGGCAAGCGTAGCTTAACCTGATCGATCGACCTGTGCGGCTGTTATTATTTAGCTACGGGTCCCTCACTAAACAGCCGGTCTATTCTGTAAAAATTATGTAATTGTGTATTCTGTTCCCTGTGTTCTGTCTGTGTATTCTGTCCCGGTTAGATTTTTACAGAATAGGTCGGTTTGTATTCAAATACATGCATACGCAGTGCGTGCAACAGAGTATTGATCAAATACACACACACGTTCACAAAGATAAACAGTTTGCCTAAAATAGTCCGTTTACAAAGTTTACCAACGCTGCATAGCATCGTGAGTAATCTGATCTGTTTATGTTAACCCAAAAACAATGAAATAGGTCGAATTTTATGTGGTGTTGTTATAGCTATAATGCTTTAATGCACTGATTTTGATTTAGGTCATTCTTCATTCTACGCTGTGTTTTTTGGCACATTATTTTTGTTAGCCTTTTTAGGGTTCCGTACCCAAAGGGTAAAAACGGGACCCTATTACTAAGACTTCGCTGTCTGTCCGTCTGTCCGTCTGTCCGTCTGTCCGTCTGTCCGTCTGTCCGTCTGTCCGTCTGTCTGTCACCAGGCTGTATCTCAAGAACCGCGATAGCTAGACAGTTGAAATTTTCACAGATGATGTATTTCTGTTGCCGCTATAACAACAAATACTAAAAACAAAATAAAATAAATATTTAAGGGGGGCTCCCATACAACAAACGCGATTTTTTTGCCCTTTTTTGCTCGATATCAAAAATGGTAATAGGTAGGCCCTTGAAATATTCACAAAATACTCAGTTGTATTTTAACTTTAATAATAAATAATAAAATTAAAATTAAATAAATATTTAAGGGGGGCTCCCATACAACAAACATGTTTTTTTCGGCGTTTTTGCCTTGTGGTACGGAACCCTTCGTGTGCGAGTCCGACTCGCACTTGGCCAGTTTTTTAATATCTAATATATTTGACAGTTAATCTAATTCACAACACATGTTTTTAATATTTTTCACTATAAAATGTTCCCCTATTCAATCGTTAGACAGTATGGTTGCCCTAGTACCTAATATTTTTATAATATTTTTTTTTCTAATGCATTTCGACACCCCTAACTATAGGCGCCACAGACTACCTACATGTCAAAATTCACACCTGCGCCACAGATTAAATAAGGTACCTGTTCGATGACAGGTTGCTTGTTGAGAAGGGTAGCTATACAAAACGATAGGGTAGAGTCTCCCCTATCCGTTTGCTAATACAAAAAAAAAAACAAACACAAAACGTTTTCGGCCAGACACGTCTTCAATCTCCCGAAATTGGATATATTTACCCATGATTGCTAAAAGCACTCAGCTGTTGAAATCTTGTTTTACTTGGTTATTCGAATAAACCAAAGACCACCACATCTCTTGACATTTGAAATGACAATAGATTATAAATATTAGGGCTACAAGGTCCTTTTGGCGCGTGACCAAAATCGGAACTAAAACCGCCATCTTGTTTTTTCTATACATTTTAGAACACAATTGCACAACATAGTGTTTAACAACAGCGCGGTACAAGTGTTTTTAAAAGCCGTTAGAAGCAGCAAATCCCGGAACATCACATTTCAAATCAAGAACTCAATTTCTTCATCATCAAATGCCAGTACAAAACGGCATCGACTCACTAACTGGCGTGCTGTATTCACTAACCATGGAGAATGATACCATTCCATTGATTAATCTATAATCGAGTGTATGCTAATTGAACTAATTATTTACAGTGCAAGCTAACGGTGTAGCACACGGACGTACATTGTGATCAGTTCGACCGGAACATTACCGCGGTTAAACTAATTGGCGACCATTGTTCCATGGTATATGGACGGCGGAATAGGGTTGGGTGCAAGAGTTTAAGTAGAGGGTTAGAGTCTAATTGCCCTTGAAATATTGTGGTGATAAAGTGGGTGATCTAGGTAGGATACTGATGCTAATAACTGACAAGACTCGATATCGAAGCATGCAGTTTGGCTAAAAAGTCTATAGGCCAAAGCTTTTTGCCCAGCGGGGTAGTTGCGTAACCGACTATCAGTAACAATGGGTTTCATTTTGACAGTTCATCAACATACATTGGGTTATTCACGTTGTTGAGCAGACACATTTTTCGAACATACGAAGCAATGGATTAGCAATATCCTTCAAAATGATTCAGATTGATATTGATTTGTATTACGCTATTAGGGTCAGCTGTATACGCGAAAAGATAGAACTGTAATGATAACTAGAAGAAAAATATTCCTTCAAAGCATGTTTCAAAAAGTTAATCCTCAGATATTTTGGTGGATACTACCATGCTATACCAGTTTTCCATTCCAACATAGTATGCTTATTTATTTCTTAGACATTATGTAAAACGAATTATCTTACTAGGTGTAGGTGCATAATCAACTACAGATTACTGCACGTTTTTACGTGCTACATACAGCACGATGTGGTTACGAGAACACGTAAAAATGTGACGTAGATTATATTGATTACACAGTACATATGTAGCAAGTATAATAAAAGTATATGTAGTTAAAACTCATTTCATCAGGCAGATAATAGCGTGCAAGGTTACTATTGCAAGGTCATCGTTGTGGTTTTCGTTTTACATAACAGGGGTGACTATAGTCCGTGCGGAACTAGTTGGCCGCGCCTTAGGTATGTGAGCGGTGGGACGGGGGGCGGGGGCGCTTTGTCATGACTCAGTACGTGCGTTGCGAACAATAGGCAACCCCGCCGCCCTCACCCCCGTCCCCACCCGAGGCGCGGCCAACTACACACATCAAAAGTGTCTAGGGATCAAGCATTTTTATGCGGATTTCTTGAGATTGAGATGTGGCTTTGTAATAAATTTATGATTTTATAAATTTATATGGATCCTTTTTGGTGCATTTCATAATTTGAATCAGGAACTGTGAATCAAATTCGAGTAAAAGATGAAAATCAGCTGTCAATATTTTCCCTATAAAAACATACAACGCATTGAAGACATTATTAGTGCTACTGTTTCCCTACTACTGATTAAAACCAACGTTATTATGGAGCGGCGACGTCATTTAAGCAGGGAAGAAATGCTCAGAGCCGTGGGAATGATAGAAGCTGGTTCCCGGCAACGTACTGTGGCTTTAGATTGAATACAAGTCAGAGTGTTATCAGTCGACTTTGGACACGTTACCGAAGCACTGGTACCGTGGCTGAGCGCCATGGAGGACGGTATCGCTGCACCACACGGAGACAAGACCGATACATTCAAATCTTAACTCGAAGAGCTCCAACAATAACCGCCATGATGTTAGCCTCACGGCTAACATCATGGCGGTTATTGTTGGAGCTCTTCATCACTCTTCAGGGAACTTAATTAGCGACCAAACAGTCAGAAACCGCTTGCATGAAGTGAACCTTCATTCCCGAAGACCGCTACGGGTACCACCTATAGCAATGCACAATCGTAGGATTCGATATCAATGGGCTCTTGAACACAGAAATTGGGCAGAAGAACAATGGCGTTTCGTGTGCTTTTCTGATGAGTCTCGTTTTGGTATGAGACCGGATACAAGACGTATACGACACTGGAGAACCCCTGGACGCCAACAGCGATTAAAATCCTGCCAGGAAGTCCATCCTTATAGTGGTGGAACCATCATGGTATGGGCGGGTATTTGGATCGGCGGAAGAACTGAGTTGATTTGGATCAGAGGCAACCTCAACGCTCAAATTTATGCTGAGACGATTGTATCAGACGTCATCGTTCCTCTACAAGTGCAAATCGGTCCCTTATTTCAGTTAATGCATGATAATGCACGACCGCACACCGCAAGAGTTGTAAGACAGACTCTCGCCGCAGCTAACATCAATGTCCTGCCCTGGCCTGCTCAGTCGCCAGACTTGAACCCGATTGAGCATGCATGGGATATGCTACAGAGAAGAGCTCTGCCGAATATGGAGGGTATCCAGTCGCAAGAAGACCTTTTTTTGTTGTTGCAACGAACATGGGCGGCCATTCCACAGCGTGATTTGGATGAACTCATTTTGAGTATGCCAAACCGATGTTCTTGTGTTGTTAGTGTTCGCGGTAGAAACACGGATTATTAATTGTTTAAGTTACCCAATAAAATTTTAAAGAAAACTGTTATTTCAGTCTTTTTTTCGAACTTTTGTGTTAGTGGTTCAAATGTCAAAAATCCCTTTATTAGGAAAATGGCAAATTTCTTTATTAATGCAAAGGTGACTTGGTTTATCGTTACTGTGACAAACGAAAACACTTTATTTGATGAATCCTTAAAGAAAATTTTAATTAATATCAATCAGGAGAAAAGTTATTGCAAAAATATATGTTGATCCCTAGACACTTTTGATGTGTGTATTTCGCGTGCCCAGCTTACGTACAAAAATCATAAGCCGCCACTTTCGCGCTCAGTCCTGTGTACTGCTGGCTGGGTGAGCGTGGGCGCAGCCACTAGCGCTAGGCCCCGGGGCTTAGAGTAAGAAAGCTATAGAGCATCGGGTAGCGTGGCCACACATGAGACAAAAATCTTACCTAACTAACATGAGCTACATAAGTCTCAAAAAACATAAGCCTTGAAAAAACTGGCACGCACTGAGAGACGGAAATAGTATAGTTTTATCCTTTTCTATTACTTATAATGACTCAATACTTTATGCCGTTCTTGTGGAAATGAAATGGAGCTACCCGCCGTCTATACTTTTCTTTGTCTAAGCCCCGGGGGTTGGGCGAGACGGCTGCCGCACGCGGCGGCGTCTTTTGATCGATTTGATTTTCCCATCACTAAATAGTGTTTGTGACGTCACAGAAGGTAGTCAAAAAATGGCACGCTTGGTTTTCATACAGATCGTGAATCGTGATACTTGCGTTGCGTTACCAGGTCTATCTATATCTGTATGTAATACCTACATGAACATTAAACTTACCTACACACAATAATGAAATATTGACGTTTTGCCAAGTAAAAACCGTGTGAAGAAGGAGTGGTTCGCTAGTTTAATAAATATACATAGGTCTGTAATTTAAATTAAAAATTTTAACGAGTGTGGGGTATATTTTATAAAAAAAAAATGTGTAATTTTCAATGTGTTATTTACTTACCTATTTAAGGGCGCTCAATATAATTTTTGAGTACAAAGGTACTGCTTGTTTGTTCCTTTTTAACAGATTTTTTTTTAAAATGGTTTTTTGGTTTTTCACATTGATCGTATTATGATTAGGTAGGTATATACCGGGTGTAAATAAACCAACACCAAACCGAAATCTACGCAGTCTGCACATACCTACAACTAGATAACTTCTGCAGAGATCTATAAAGCGTCAGTATGTACAGACGCCAGAAAAGTTATTGCAAAAATATATGTTGATCCCTAGACACTTTTGATGTGTGTAGTTCCGCGCGGACTATAAGTGGAATCTTCCAGCAGTGTTTTCGACTGCAAAATCCGCTTTCATATAATTTTAGATTACTTATGTACGTCTTTGTCATTATCAGTCCTTATCCCAATTTATTTATGGTCGGCGTAACATGTCTTTTTATTCCATATTTTCTATATTAGTCGTCATCTCGGTAGTCGCCCCCTTTTTCGTCATATTCGTCTTTCACAAAGTCCATACATCGTTTCTTTGGGTTTCCGCTATTCTTATAACCATCCACATTCACACTCAAAACTCCATCATACGCAAGACTCCTGTCTCTTTGCTAAACATTTTCGTTTTAAACATTTGAGGTACCTCGAAAAGGACAAAATCCTCGTATCCAAAGTCATTGCCTCGGCTCTTGTCCATGTGAGTCGAAGAACCAAAAAACAACATGGCGTCTATTAGAGTTTTAGTTGTCACAATCATTAGTCTCAGGGTCTAAAAAGGCCACTTTGGCAGAATCATAAAAGGATAACATTATGAAACCTATTGGACAGTTAACTGTTAAGTTTGTCGTATCAAATCCAGGTGAAGAATTTTTTAGTTATTTTTTTTTGTCTGTGCTAAAATACCAATCAATCCAATCCCAATCTCTTTGATTATACCTACGTAGTGCAGTCAAAAAAAGAAAATCACGGACTGTCTTCGCCATATGATTCATAATGTTATCCTTTTATGATTCGGCCAAAGTGGTCTTTTTAGTCCCCCTGTTCTGTTGTCGAAGAATTTTTGGAGGCAAAGGCACTATATAATTTTACACGCTGATAAAGCTAGTACCTCTATTAGTAATCTGTGGGTCTCTGTTCAATGCAAATTGATTATAATGTTCTATGATAACGGAAGACTTGCGTGCGGCTCCAAGCTCCATTTGTTGGGACAATGTTCCCGTCCACTAGCTTTGTTGGCCGATGTGTCTTAATATGTACAATGTACGTGTCTAATTGTACTATAATATATCTTACTATGTATGTATGTAATGGATTTAGTACTGCTAGCAGTCCGGAAAGTGCGCTGGTTCCGTTTGCAGAAAAGTTTCGTAAACAAAAAGGTTTAATTTAATATTAAAATCAATCCATCTGCCTAGCCTTTGTCCAGCTATGTTGGGGTCGGCTTCCATTCTGAACGGATGCTGCTGAATACCAGTAATTTACATGGAGCAACTGCCTATCTGACCTCCATAACCCAGTTACTGAGTAAGACGATACTCCTGGTTGTCAGACTTTTGGGCTTCTGAGTATCCGTAACGACTGCCAGAGAGCTATGAACATGCTTTCTGAGGCACGGGTTTAATTTACAGTGTAATTACAGGGCCTACCATCCAGACTATAAAATCAACGATGCTCAATATTACAGAAGTGATAAAATAATATTTAATAAGCCTGAGAAAGTATAATTACAATTTTATTAACCTGTCTTTTATAGTCCCATCTCAGAGTTTATAAAACAATTAATTTATAATTTACAGTTCTTAGGACTCGTTTCTAACTCAACATATTATTAAATTACTGGAAGAAGTCATTTTATAGTTAGAAATTATCATTGGAACCTGATTTTATCTATATAATATACTAACAATAAATCTGAAAAGTTTGTTTGTTTGAACGTGCTAATCTCTCGAACTGCCGGTTGGATTCGAAAATTTCTTTTTGCATTTGATAGCCCGATTCCTGAGGAAGGCTATAGGCTAATAACATCACGCTAGCACTCTTAGGAGCCAAGCAAAAAGAAAAAAGTAAGAAAGAACTCTAAGCGAAAACAAAGCAACAGCGCGGGCAGGCGATGCGATGAACGGAGTAAGAAATTTCACGCGGACGAAGTCGCGGGCAAAAGCTAGTAGATTTATAAATCTGTTCATAGCAATCATGTACCCGGTTTAGTATAATCACTACACCGACATTCTCTGCATAATCAACGCACAATTAGTATTCACCCAGGATCCTCCGATTCCCGTTTCCACAATAATTACCCTGTAATTTTTAACTGATTACCAACTTGACGTTCTTGGGGACTGACATGTCGCAAAACGATCACCTAACGCGTTCCGAAGGATGGTCGGCTGGTGGTCCAGGGAAATGCGTGTGACTCTGAGAATCCTGGCAGTTTGGACATGATTTTATGAGCGCTTTCTTGATTGGACGCTTTAGTGATACTTTATGTGAATGATTAGCCATTAAGTTGGATTTGATGTTTGTCTCGGAAACGTATCGACAACAGCCCTTAGCGCCAATGACACGCAATAATCAGCCTATAACGTTCCCACTGCTGGCACACAGGCTTCCACTCTGTGAGTGGCCGTAAACCACCACGCGGGCTCAGTGCGAGTTGGTAGAAACCACGTCTTCGAATTTTTGGTTCTAGGACATGCCGGTTTCTTCACGATATTTTTCTTCACTGTTTTGAGAACAGTGGCGATTTAAATAATTTACAGAAAATGAAACACCTGCCTGGATTCGAGCCCGCGATCTACAAGTCGAAAGTCGGGGCCGCTATCACTGCACCTCCACTGCTCCTAATGAAATGGACTGTAAGAAATAATCGCCTTTAAAAACATGAATAAAATGTCCGCCCAGCACCTTGACGTAGGAAGAAACGCGAAGTCCCGATACAGGAGCGAACGGTAATTAATAGAAGGTCACGTTGCGCCGTTAGATGCGCCGGCGCATCTCGACATATATAGCAAGCGGTCGGCGTCCGGCCTCGCTGTATATAGACGACGACCCTTTTTAGCCGCGTGCGCAAGTACTTGTACAATAAATCGATCTTTATTGGATTAGTTTTTGCTGGTTAAGTACCGAAATTTATGGGCTAGTGGTGGAGCGATAGAGGAGGATGTTGGAGTACTGTTTGCTGGTTTTTTCTGTTCAAAGAAATGTAAATTGGATTGGTTAAATTACATTGGACCAAATCAATAATATAGCAGCTATATGTAGTTGCTCTGTCATGTCAACGGCTGGGAGGAGGGTGCGTGGGGATGTGGAGTTAGTGAACCATGCCCCACCTCCTATGGTCCCTAAACATGCAGTCAAATTGACCTCTGCGCTGCCACAGAGGATGCTGTGGACTTGTCGAAGTTTTGTGCCAACAAGATCTGAAATACAGTCGTGCCAGCAACACGAAGTAGAAGAGGCAACTATATGGAATAGACAGTGAAGATATACCTAGAAGCTATCTTCTGGGGCCCAAGTCTGCTATTTTAATAAATACTTCATTCCAACACGATCCCATCACCATCCCATTGTCATTTTTCTAAAAGTTCGTAATTTGCTAAATTCATAATGGTTGATCATTGGTCGGTCAATGGCACAGAAATTATACAATACTCGTAACGAATTAAAAGCAATGACTGCACAATGACATTCTAATGGTAGGTCACTGATCAAAGGAACTGTCAAAATTTTTGCAGATTACCGCCTACGTCAGTAATTAATTTTTCATTATGTACGAGATTACCATTCTATGTCATTACTTTCAATGGAGTGTCAGTGGTTCACCATTGGAAAGTCATAATGGCGCCATTATATTAGTAGATTAACAAACTTGTCAAAATCAACAATTATGAAATCAATGATAGACCATTCTGACACTATTGTAATAACAGACTTGAGGCCCTGGAGTCCTCCGAAAACTCCTATGATCTCCTGAACATGGTCTGCCATAAGCTGTGTCCCTTACGTCCTCGAATAACTGCAGTCATGACATATGGCCCACCTGCGTCACCTGTGCACTTGATGGTCTTATGACTGCGTCAGTGAGGGAGTTCGCGCAGCTGATTGCCAAAGATGTTTGAACTTTTTGCCATCGAAACGCTAAGAAGAAGACGGCTGTCATCACCGGTAGATCCCGTACTAAACTGTTGAAGTTACATTAGTGCATACCTCAGTAAACATACAGTTGTATAGCGAAGGGCCCTACTGCACATAACGGAGTCACATGCAATTACAAATTTGTCACATCTTGAACACATTATAATTAAGTTGCGGACGCTAATTACCGTCTCGGTATGCACAGCACGAACTACAAGTTATTACTGTGACGTATCTTAACACAGATCCTATTTATAAAGATGGTAATATTTACCGCAGTTCCTGGGATAACTGGAAAGTCTGGAGAGTCTGGGTTTTGATTTCATCTATACTATATTTTAATAAATCTGAAGAGTGTTTATTTGAACGCGTCAATCTTCGGAACTACCAGCCGTATAAAAAAAATCTTTTTAGATTTTGTCTTTTTTTACCCGACTGCGTCAGAAGGAGGGTTATGTTTTTCGAGTGTATGTATGTATGTATGTATGTATGTATATTTCTTTGGCACGCTCTGTAGCCTAAACGGCTTGATCGATTTCAGCTTGAGAGGTGCCGTTAGATTCGTCTTAATTGTGAGAGTGACACTGGGTATATCAAAATTGAAAAAAATTAAAATGGCCCATTTTTAGCGCAATATGTCTTCAAAATAAATTTTTTTTTTCTCGAAATCTATCGAGTGGGGTATCAAAATAAAGGGTTTTAAAAGGTGATCACAAAAATATATATAACTTATAAGGTTAAAAGTAATTCGAAGTGACAAATCGTAAAAAACACGAACCAAGAACTACATCGTTTGCGAAATCTTTCACATTTGTAAACTAAAAAGCTGGAAATAAAAAAAAGTAATTTAAAAAATAAAAAAACCCGACTGCGAAACTGAAAAGCTACAAACAAGCCCATTTTAAATTAAATAAAAGTTGGAAGCAGGCGGGACCCATACCATTCTTATTATATTTTCAAATTCAAATGGGTCCCGCCTGCTTCCAACTTTTATTTAATTTAAAATGGGCTTGTTTGTAGCTTTTCAGTTTCGCAGTCGGGTTTTTTTATTTTTTAAATTACTTTTTTTTTTAGCTTTATTTAACGCGATTAGGAGTCGAGCCAAAAGAAAAATGTTTCTGACTTTCAAAGGCTAAGTGAAAACGAAGTAAGAGCGCTAGAGAGAAAAGCTAAAGAAGCTGGGGCGGGCCAAAATTTGACGCGGTTGAAGTCGCGAGCAGAAGCTAGCTAAAAAAAAACCTACTCATAAGCCTGTCAGACGGGATTGTGACAGGGAAATGACAATGAGCTAACCAGAAAAATAATATTCCAGGAGAGACCTGTTATTGGCGAAACGTAGAAATTGCGAAACATCTCTACCTGACCATTAAGGGAATAAAGGTGCAATAATCTAAGTATTTCTTGAATACTTTAAGAGCTTGTCTTTTAATGTGTAGGTAGTTTATCGAGGTCGATACTTAGGGTTAAGATGGGCGCGTCGATATCGTATCAAAGACATGCGAAGTATCGATAGTCCCCGATAGACACCGTTACCTCACTAATTAGAGGTATTACGTGTATCGATAGACATTACTTTGGAGTTACGGAATAGAAGATTGTTGGTGATTGCTTTATTATAGCCTTTGATAGCGTGTAGGTGTAATTGTGAGATCTGGCGTCGTTGTGTTAAGTGTCTTGTTTAATTAACTTTTACGTTAAATTTACTTGTGACGGAGGTGTTTCTAGTTGGTGTTACGTGTTGGATAAGTGTTCGCTAATAACTACGATTACCTAAGTAATAACTTTTCTTCCTTATTCACTCGAGAGATAATATAATATATAAGGTGTAAAAAAATTAACCTTACAAACTTTAAGAGGTGCTTTAGACCATTGGACTGAACAACTTTCACTATGAGACCAACTCTGAAATCACGAAAAAAAATCCACTGTTTAATACAAAAGTTCATTACCTACTTGATCAAAATGTATGAAATAGCGGATTTTTTTTTTCGTGATTTCAGAGTTGGTCCCATAGTGAAAGTTGTTCAGTCCAATGGTCTAAAGCACCTCTTAAAGTTTGTAAGGTTAATTTTTTTACACATTATATAATCGCATTTATGAACATAGATATTTGATTGGATCCTCGGCTAGGCTAAATGTTGACAGTATTATCATGGAATAACATAATCCTCCTGCCCTATCCGGCTATCCTACTTATCCTATTATCACACTAATATTATAAAGGCGAAAGTTTTTGAGGATGGATGGATGTTTTTTTACTCTTTCACACAAAAACTACTGAACAGATTCCGATGAAACTTTACAGTAATACATATAGCTTATACTTCAGAATCACACATAGGATACTTTTTATCCCGATATTCCCAGGGGATCGACACTTACGCGGGTGAAACCGCGGGACGCTGCTAGTTCCCAATATATTTAGGGTCGGTGCTGCTTTTTTTCCCATACATCTGTATCATCCGTCATTCATTAGTTATTCCACGCATCAAAGCAATCAATCAGTTCCTATCCGTCATAGAGACCGTGGCTATCCCGTTCCGTAATACCAGCATGTCCAGTTTGCGACAGGCAGGGGCGGGCATTCCATAGAGTGATAAAGACAGTGTCTACCTCGTAGAACTGATCTAATATTACATAAGTAAGTCAATAAACAAAACTTAACAAAATATAAAAATTCTTAAATCATAAATCAGCTCCACCTACCGAGCGTCGGTAGTATTATTAAGATTTGACTAATTTCCTTGATTCGCGCTGCAGTCGCGCCACCACACAATCTCAACGGCGAAGACACAAACTATTCGTCACTAAATGTTTAGATGTGTGCTCTCGCGGTCAGTCGTGCTCATACGATTTTATGAGTGTGTGCGCGCCTATAACTACGTGGCACCCAATGAAAAAAATAACGCACACAACTGCGATAATAGGCAGTGTCTTTACTGTAGTTTTTCATACAGCAGAACACGAAAACTGCCGAACTCGCACCGAACTCGCCCGAACGGAAGTTGGCTATGCAATGCAAGTACCTATTTCAATAAACTTTTTTTTTTTTGTGTCTTTGTTACGCAAATTACTCCGCCAATTGTGGACCGATTTTCAAAATTCTTTTTTTGTTTGAAAGGGTATACTCTCGAGGTTGTCCCATTATCATCAAGTTGGAATCTGATGAGAGGATCCCATGGAAATCGAGGGAAACCCTCAAATTTTATAGGCAAAGCTATAACGATTTGGGTATTTTTTAAAATAACTTGAGCATTTGCTCTCAGAAATCATCATTTGGTAAAGTGGAGCTGATGAAGAAGACCACAGATGGCCATTGGAACTACTCAATGACAAATATTTCACGGGTTGCGATTCGATTACTTTATTAAGGTTGCTAAGCAATTTATGCCCGTCACAAAGCGTATGGTGAGTGGTTGTTGAGGAGTTCTCCTGGTTCTTACCAGAAGAACTCCTCAACAATTAACGTCCCAACATCGGTAAAAGCAATATTTTGTAACAAGTGATGAGCAGTTGACATTAGGCTATTGTAACTTAGATAAATTACAAACGGACCGAACGAAAAAAAAAACAACCGACTTTCAAAAAAACACTACAAATTGAAAAATAACTTTAACTTCTGAAGTCGGTGTCAATAAACGAAAATGCGGAACCAAAGACACCGACTTCCGAAATTAAAGTTATTTTTCAATTTGTAGTGTTTTTTTGGAAGTCGATTGTTTTTTTTTTTTGTAAAATGTTTTTATTTGTCGTAAGTACCTATAATATCCTTTTTTTTCGCGTCAACTCGGAACTACGAGCGACAGAGACGCCAATAAGCGTCAATCTATGGATATTTAAGCTGGCATTTGGCAATTACCTACATCATCGATCGACAAGACGACGAACCGAAATCAAAGTGCAGTATTTTTGGTGAGATTTTTTTTTTGCCTACCTTCTTCGAAAAACCTGTGCACGCCCCTGGCGACAGGCGACACCTTGCTAGTAAGTAGCGGTAGTCATCCTAGGAATTTTAACTGATATCAGAATTCGTGACCTAAGCGGTAAATATGTATATCTTTACACCTTAGGTTTTTACCTAAAGGGGTAAGGAACTGAGGAGTTTAATAGTAGCGGTAAATTATATTTAGATGTAAAGATATGAGATAAACTGCCGATGTTGGCTGGAGATGGGGAGATAGGCATTGTACAGACACCAAGCTACCCGAAACTGTAAAATTTTCCCAATCAACCTTGAACCTTATGCTTTAGCGATGAAGTTGAAAATCTATTAAAGCAATTTGACAGATTGTTGTAGCTTGATGTGCTGGTGTGTCTGTGCCATGTGACATAACAGTTGAAGTGCTAAGCAGTATAGTTAGTTAGTTATTGAAGTGGGGAGGCTGGGTTTAAGCCGTAAATTGTGGCTTTAAAAGCCGTCATTGGTCTACGGTACTAGGTACTACATTTTTGATCTTCGAAATAACTAAATTCATAAGTTTTTTTTTTTTGAAAAGTGTTTTCACAGAGTTTTGTTTTATAAGTAGCTACAGTATACCAAATAAAAATGATAGAAGAAAAACGAAGTGAAAACGTTCGACTGGAGCCGAGTATACGCGGTTCAGCGTCACCAACTGACTGTAGCCGAGTAGACCCGATTCAACGTCACCGATCCGAGCGTGACAGTTCAGTTTCGTTCACTGTTCAGACTTTCTGAACAGTGAACGAAACTGAACTGTCAACTTCTTCTAACGCACTTGCGTTAGAAGAAGTTTTCACATCAAAAACAAATGAATCACTCACATAGCTATGCGAACCTTCGCAAAAATATCCATTTATCATGCAATAAACAAACAACTAGGTTAAACACTTAATTAACCGCAGAAACAACTATTTTCCTTATTATTATCATAAATATTAGTTTATTAACTATTAGCAGCAGCCTGCGGTTTCACCCGCATAAGTGTCAATCACGTGGGAATATCGAGATAAAAGGTATCCTATGTGTTATTACGATATATAAGTTATATTACTGTAAAGTTTCATCAAAATCCGTTCAGTAGTTTTTGCGTGAAAGAGTACCTAACAAACATCCATCCACCCATCTTCACAAACTTTCGCGTTTATAATATTATTAAGTAGGATATATAATTAGGTATAGTAAACCTTGCTTCGAGTTCCGGACGCCGGACGAGCGATAGTAGCACAATAACCTTATTCGTGGGTAACTCTTGAATATTCATGTTTTTTATTACATTTCTTTATTAGTTATTAACCTAATTTTCAATGTTAATTAACCTCTAAATGTTGAGGCTGAAGAGTTTAAATTATAGAAGCGGACATACTTGGAAATTCTGCGGTTATAGAGGGTTCTGGTTTTCAAATCTGGCTGGGAGCCAAAATCGTGAATCTGGCTCAATTTTCTATTGGGGTCGGAGACGCTCACACGTCGAATATTTCCGGTGTAAGGGCAATGCGAATTGGACATTGAATCTATATGAAAATCAAGAAAAAATAATACAGTACCTAAAGAAAGGAAAAAAAAAAAGAAAATACGTTTACTTGCGGTGACGCCAAGAACTCACAAAAAAGAACAAGTATGTACCTAAGCAATTTCAGGCGTTCACTGAAATAATTTTTAGCATTTACGCTATTAAATAGATATTGGCGCCGATTCTGTTGTTCACAAACTAAACTAAATTTAAGTTCAGGCATCTTTTTCTTTCTATTTCATTAGGACAAGGACAGAAGATAAATAATAATAAATATTAGGTTTAGTCCTGTCAAATTACTCAGCGCCTGGCGTAAATTGACGTATTTTTGTAGCAAATTTTTTAATCTCGTCTAAAGTTGTCTATGGTCTCTATGGAGTATCTTAATTTGACAGGACTAAACTAATATTTATCATTTGTCCTTTTCATAATGAAATAGAAAGAAAAAGATGCATGAACTTAAATTTAGTTTAGTTTGTGAACAACAGAATCGGCGCCATTATCTACTTAACTCACCATCATAGTGGTTGTTATTGCCAACCACTTAGGAATATTTATAACCGGTGAATAAAGTTAAGTGACATTTAAACGTCAAAAAAGTATAGTTAAACAGTCGCTAATCACTAATTAACTTTAATCAACGTTTATGAATAACGGGGTTAATTGCCAACAAATAATTTGCGTAAAAAAACATTAATAATAGTTAACTTCAAAACACAGGTGCAGACTTGTTATTTATCACTAACGTGTAAATGAAACTGATCAAATTAATTAATCAGGATTTACTCAATCATTTATTTAATTAAATACAAAGAAAGTGCGTCAGAGATTAAATATAAATTCCTCAACAAGTTTTGGCGGACCTTGAAATAAAAAATATGTAGGTAAACAGCAAAACCAGTTTTAGTAGAATTTTACTACCTGGGCCTAGAATTTTCAGTCTGGTCATACTACATTTTGAATTACTACCGTGCACTCTTGTCTTAACACCGTTATAACACATCAAGTTTTTTTTTATATTACTTTTTTTATTTGATAGGCTCTCGTTTGACCACTATTTCATCTGATTGTAAGCGATGATGCGGTCGAAGATAGTGCAAACTCAAACCAAATTGGTAAACGAATCACAGTAACTTTTTAATTGTCAAGGAGTCGGTTAGTCAGAAAGATAGAAGATTAGTACTTAGGTTCCTATGGAGAAGAACGGGCAAGAAACTCCATGGACACCATTCAAATCAAAAATTTTATAACATCATTCAAAAAAAATCCTGTAAGCTTCGCTATTACTTGAAACTTATAGCTTATACAGGGAAACTTATACAGGGAGACTCTGGCACGGAGTTCCAATCCTGTTTAGTACTTGAGAGCAGTGGTGGCGTATCGGTGGTACGTAACTTAGATCATGGGTTCGAACCCAGGCGAGCACTTGACTTATTTGATCACCACTAATCTCAAAATTAAAAAAAAACGTCGTGTGGAAACTGGCATGTCCTACACACAACAAGTTCGAAGACATGTGACATCCGACCGCACTGGGCTGGCCTGGTGGATTAAGGCTCACTAGCTCTCTCAATTAGGTCTGTATCCCAATAGTGGGAACAATAGAGGCTGATTATGTGGTACTTCCATGAGACCAATTATAGTGGCCCTGTTAGTGTGAATGCTCCAACCAGCCAGCGAAATTCAAATTTTCTTACCATTTTAACTTTCGCGAAATTTTGACTTTCGCGGGCTGATTGGAGCATTCTCATTTCCAAAAATTGTCAGACCATCCCTAAAATGCTTATAGGTAACACCGATTTTAATTCAAAATTGGTGTCCTATCCCTCCGATAAGCCACGACCGACGGCTTTTCCCTATAAACTTACAACCGGCAAACACGGCGCAGATCAATTCCCATAAACTCCGCAAATCAATAATTCTAAACAAGTGAATATTTCTCAAAACCAGTCGGTTGAGGTCGCATGAGTTTCCCCCGTGTCAAAGTGCAGGTGCGAGTGGAAAGCGCATTTCGCTTGCGCCTGCGCACCGCAAGGTTGAACGATGCCTTTTTCGAATTATTTATGCTGTTTTTTTTTTATTTATTTATGTGTGGAATCTGTTCCGGTTTAATTAAGTTCTTTTATAGTATCGGAAGCACTTGTAAGTACTTAGTGGGTATGCGCCTTGATTGTAAAATGAAATAATTTTTCTTGGTATAAATGATTAAGAATGTACATAGATCCTTCCAGGTGTTAAATTCTTTAACAGTTCAAAACACTGTAAAATAAATTATACATTTATCGTACCGTCAGTATATTTTTCAACTACCATTCCACTGGCATTGAAAAACCAATTTGCTCAAAGAGATATGACAGCCATTCATTACTACAGACGTGTAGACCACATATTGCGGCAAACACAACACACAAAAAAGCACAGAAAAAGCAAAAGATAAGTAGAAAATAAAGCACGCATTCAGATAATTGTGTGCTCACTCTCCTTAACCGCACGCGTGATGTTTACGAAACCCTCTAGGTCTTACGATAACATTGTAAGGACGTGCTAAATGTATCCCCCCCGTGTAAACACTGTCTCGTTATGATGCATCATGCGTGTTTGTGCTGCGCTCGCGCATCGTGACGTGTTTCCGATATTTGAATTTGTGGGAACCGTGCAAAAATTGCGGAGGGTATTTTGATCGAGGATTTTGTTGGTGTAATTTTTATTAGCAGGTAGGTTGAAGCTGAAAAAAGAAACAAAAAAAGTGGTTTGTCGCTGAGAAACAATGTAAAATCAACATGAACGTACATTTTCTCTGTAAATACATCTAACAAACGCCGACACCTACCCTCTCACAGAAGCTCACGAACAAACCAACAATGTTGGCTAAAAATCCTCTCTGAACAAAGCCACGTAAAACCTAAACAAACAACTTTTACCTGCAAAGCCAATATTCAGCACAAACCGATAGATTTCTAAACGCAGCACCTCGCTGTCGGAACACAGGATTCACAAGTGCAAACGAACGGAGGTACAGACAAACAGACAGATGTTTGGCACAAGTCAGTCATGCTAGCGTGGATACTAAGCCTAGGACCGCACGAGCGCGTTTTTCCCGCTGCGATTTATTTCACGCACTGCTTAGAGCCGAGAGTTTTTTTTTGATGCGCTAGGATGCGCTCTGTTGGAATCTCAGCGCTCGGCTCAACACCGAGAGTTCCAAATCCCGTCGCGTACGTCCGTGCGAACGTTATGTTATGATGCTGTTGATGACTGGTCATTGTCAGAAGTTCCTTCGGATAGTTTGACTATCTGACTATTGGTCAACTGTTGATAAGGACAAAATTGAACCGATTAAGTTTGGAAGTTAAGACTCAAAATTTTATAAAGTTGAGCAGTGGCGGCCCAGTAGTAGCACCGACTTACGAGTTGTAGGTTGGAGATTCGAACCCAGACAGGCGCTTTATTTTGTGTAATTTATTTCATCACCACAACTGTCAAGACGGTGAAGGAAAACATCGTGAGGAAACCGGCATATCCTAGAACCAAAAATTCGAAGATTGGGCCCGCGTAGTCGACTACGGCCCACTCCCTCTCACCGAGACGAGGAGTGTGTCCCCACTGTGGGATTGTTAAAGGCTGATAATGCATGTTATGTAATATTTTATAAAAATCCTGCAACAACAGTGAAGTACAAGGATAATTTAAAAGTCAATTTAATTCGATAAATTTATTAAGCAGTATCTAAAAGATGAAACGCTGAAGACGATTTGTCTACAGTTCATTAAACGCTTTCAACTCAAGCCTTGCATACAACAAACATACACACACGTAAACAGTCAGGAGTGTGAATGCGAAAGTAAATCGTGGTACAAAACTCAAAGTTTGCCTACTGCACGCATGCGCGATTCTCGAAGCAGCCATGTTTGACCAGCGAAATAAATCGCAAGACGCAGCCGAACGATTCTTTCAACAAACCTTTTACCTCTTCCAAATTAGGGAGGCTTTATGCAGTTCCAAGTAATATAATTAGCCAGAGAGTCTTTGTGGCCGTTAAAAGCCCACCTATTTTAAGTGTCTAGAGTTTAGAAGATCTGCTAATGGTTTTGGACCTAATTAGGAATGTGTTAACAGCTTAGAGGATGGCAGAAATTATGGGAAAGATAAAGTTGCAGTGTTTTTGCGAGTTTGGTGTCTCCTTAAGGCACAAGTAAAAGCACAAAGTGAGTGTACTGAAGTAAGTTTACAGCTTTCATAAACAATAAAACAAACTCAATATCTAAGCAGAAAATCTGCCACTTTTGAAATACATAGTTACTATCAAAACCACCTCTCAAGTCCGGAAAGTTTTTGTCTCCTAAATGGACGGACCTACAAATAAGCTCAAGTAATTATGTACATAAAGGGATACAATAGGTAATGTCGTTGCCTATAAATGGCGAATAACATTTATCGGTCGATTGATGGCAACATTTGCTGTTGACGGCCCACGACCACATCGGGGGATCAGAATGCCTTTAAAGGCAGATACGGTGTTTGTGCCAGTTTTCTATTACTGCCCTATATTCTGATTTGGAAAGTTTTATGGTGAGATAGGTCGGGAAAAGGAAAAGTGGATTTAAAATAGCTGTCTTTATGTGGTTCCATGTAACGCAGCTTTGATTTCTACGGCTTATCTTGCATTAAGGGCGAAACCCCCATTCCTTTTTCCATTACCTTTGATTTCTTTTCTAATTATCGCCCTCAAGTGAGAGACAAGCTTCAATTAAAGCCAGCATAATCAGCATATGATGTTCCCACTTCTGTGGGCCGTAATCCAGAACACGGGTACAGTGCGTGTTGGTAGATGTCACATGACGTCGAATTTTTGGTTCTAGGACATGCCGGTTTCCTTACGATGTTTTCCTCCGCCGTTTTGAGAGCATAATACAACGTTTCAAACTGTCAAATTTATACATACATTAACATAATATGAAGCCTGTTTTCCAAACTGAGTGCATATACTTATAGTACACTCACACGTGCAACAATAGGGGCGGGGCACTCACTCAATAGAGGCAACTGACAAATCTAATAAAATTTATCAACGTATGCTAAGAGAAACCAGTACAGATCTTATCTCCATGCCCCCAGGCTAGCAGTGAACTTCCCAACTCTTCAAGATTTTCACAATTACTCCGATCGGACTTAACAGAGTCAATGAGAGAAATTTTTGTATCGCCTCTGGCAAAAGCGATGAACGTAAAAGTCGTTCACGCTTTCATTCCTTGATTTGGAGGAGTGGTGGAAGGCAAAATATGACGTCACATATATTGCTGCATATCTCTATATAAATAATTCTTCTGTAGGTATGTCACTGCACTCTGAAACGGTTGGACCGATTTAGATAAAAAATATATGTATTTGATTGGGTCCTAGATTCAAACACACGTTTTTTTTATTAGATTTACAATTGGACCCGGTAGGTGGCGCTAACGTTCGGGCAGGACGTCTGTCACGTCTGCTAGTAGTAGAAGATATAGAGTCATTAGTATCTTGGAATAACGAAAGACGGTGGAAAGGCCACAAGTATCATGCCAGACCCCAAGAACTTCTGTCCAATTTGAGCTTTTTATAATGAACTCTAAAATGGCGGCCAAAGTACGCGGGAAATCAAACAGCTGATCTATTTTTTGTACAATACCAATTTTATTTATAGTTCTATTAATGAAAACGTACCATAGAATAGTTATACAACCTGATTTGCATCTAGGACCTTGAATATACAGTCAAATAGATCCGAAACCAGAACGACGACATTACAGTCTATTGCGAAACAATTTGATACTTGCAGAATCAACGTCACATTGCAACTTGTATAACTTTTATGTCTATGCAAATAAGGTTAAATTTTAAATGGTTTTTGTCAAAGTAATGGTAAAAGAACTACCGTTTTATCGATTTACAAAATATTTTGATTACTCTAACTTATTGGAAGACTATCTTGTTTTGACGTAACCGTCTAGAAGTTTCATCGTTTTTTTATTGTTATTAAGTTGAAATTTATGCTAACGACTCCGATTTGTTTTTGCCGCGTTGTTGTAATGCCATTATAAATGTATTTTTAGGTTTGTAAATAAATGTTGAATATGTTGACCTTAGCGGAGATAGGCTGCGCTTGCGCAGGTCAGGTTGAGTATGGCAAGAAGGATTAATGGTGTATCTCAGATTCTTAGAAATATTTTGGATGGTACACATTTAATTGTTTACTTGTCTGATTAAATAACTTCTTTCCGTAGGTAAAATGAGGAAAATGTATTGAAATAAGTACTTTATTTTATAAATGTCTTCATAAAACTATTAGCCTTGTAATTCATCATAAATATAAAAACCTCTTCTCAGTCTCATCAAACTGCAAAAAAAAAAATGCAGATTTAAAATCATCAAGTTCCGCATTCATTAAATTATATTATATTAATTATATTCATTTAATTATATTCATCATTCATCATTAAACGAAAGTAGAAATTCCGAAGACATTCAGTTTAATAAAACCATTGATAATAAGCTAAAATAAAAACTTAACACGTTTAACAAATTAATAATAATCTATAACTAACGTGTGTATTAATTACTTTATTCAAATACGTTTGAAATAATAAACATGAAGAAAAAAATAAAGAAAACGTAGCAATGTTTTAGATCGATATCTGTATGTCGAAATATTTGTAAACGATATCGTATTACCGATAGCAGCAGTCACGATATCGACTGTCCCGGCTCAATGAGAAAGCCGCACTATTGTCATAAAGTGGGACACGATGAGCGCTAAGTATCAGATAAAGCGACCGATCAATTCGACTAATTGCCTATCGAAGTATCGACCACTGACGAAAATCATCGACATTCATTGATACACCTCTACAGTTAACGAATCCGATTTATAATAGTTATAAATATTCATTCGATTTTTAAAACCAGCGGAATCGACTATTAATTTAAATAGCTTCCCGATTTAAAATCAGTACATTGACAGACTAGGTGGGTTTACGAACTGAATAAATAGGATTCCTTTTTTAAAAACCGCGTTTTATTAAGGAACATTATATGCGAATCGAGGTGATGAATAAAAAATCGATTGTATACTCGAAGGGCATTACAGTACATGACCTGTTAACGAGACGCGAGATACGTGACTAGTGTTGCGAAAACTTATCGATATTCATACGACGCTGTGCGCAATATGGAATTTCTTAGAATTTATGAGTAGCGGTATTACAGGTGGTTTTATAGCTTGTAATAAACCTGTATTTTTTAGAAGGTGGCATATACAATAAAACTAGCAAACGACTAATGTATAAAATAACCTATAAATTCATTGGAAAAATTATAA
Source organism: Mesoligia furuncula (assembly GCA_916614155.1). NCBI lineage: Eukaryota > Metazoa > Arthropoda > Insecta > Lepidoptera > Noctuidae > Mesoligia > Mesoligia furuncula. Next base: position 26,490,786 of record OU744803.1, read on the forward strand.
GTTGTGTATTATATCTGAAAATATATGATGTTATACCGATGATATAAGTGTAAACATTTTACTTATAATATCATTGCGTTATACAGTTAATTCTTGCCTTTCTTTACTGCATCGGGTCACAACCTCTGTTAGTATTAAAACCTTATCTTCAGTGATGGGAAGCCATCTTTTCCTGTTCAAGACCCACGAGAGGTGTAGATTACTGCTATTCACAAGAGATAGGTGTGATTTTAACTTATAGTTTATCATCACTGTAAAAACGACCTGTTCTAACATTTTCCTTTTTCACATCGAATGTATACGTAATCTGACGTTGACTTGATGTCTATTATAAAATATACGCTTATGTGTTGATGTTTTACACAATGAATGCAGAAAGGTAAATAATCAACATACTTAGCATACTAATTGTCATAGTTCCATTATTTACGACAGCATAATCAAGCAATTAACTCAGAAAAATCTTATAAAAACTTGTCATAGATAACGTCGATAAAAAACTCGTAAACAGTGCTAAATTTGACGGCTCGATTTTCCCGAGCACAATAGAATTTAACGGTTTTAACCAGTTCTAGCCTTGTCGGACTGTGTAAATTCTTCTTATTTGTGTCCGCCGTATGTAGGCCAATTTGTTACTTTTTTCCACTGCGACAGGTTTTGAAATGTATTGGTATAAAAAGAGCTGGCGCCTGCACCGTTGTGTTAATCTGTGATACGTTATTTGCGATTTTTATCGATGTTTCTTTTGATGAGTTGCGGCTCTATTTCATTTTAGATATAGTGTGAGGTTGAAATATTGCGTACGTTTATTTGATTTTTATTACAATTAAATTATTATACGAATCAATTCAGACGCCATTACTATCTTCGTGGGGGTCTGAATTGTTTGATACAGTTATCATTGATGTTGAAATCTAGACTTTTTATAGCTTATGGGCAGGCAGCCTGGAGGCACTATTTATTTAACGACAAAGATTAAGATTATGAATCTGAATCTACACTTTGATCCGAATCGAATTACTTGCACTCAGTTAATACTTTAATTTGTTATTTTCCTTGTTTATAGCCTAGTTTATAACTTTATGCTGCAGTAAGACTAATTTAATGACATCATTCTGATTATTCTGCTATTAAACTGTAAATTTATCGGATCGTTGATCGATTTTTTGCAGATAAGTACGCTGCTATTGGATGCTTAAAATAATTTTTACAAGTAATTCTTTGAGTGCTGATCATGTCATAGCTTGATGTCATATTATCAAAGATTGAAATCGTTAGATTTGCCCTCACCCTATTAATGACGTTTCCATGACAATCAAATCAAATCTCGGCGACATTGTGCGTGTCATAGGTGTAAAAACGAAACAGCAACGCGACCATCTTTTGACGCGGCAGGGCGATTTTACGATCGAAATCTTTGTGTATTATGTCAACATGATCAAAAGCAACACCGCTGGCCAAAATTGTCGACATCGTAAACTTTACCCCGTAAAAGGACATGTCACTACCGACATCCATGACCTACACGCCACGACCAACAACCGAAACCATACGACAGAAAATTAAAAACGCGCCAATAATTTACGATATCGCCGATCGACCTCACCGGTTTTCAAAAAGGAGTGTATCTGAACAACCAAGTGACACTTACGGTAATTAAACAATGAGTCATGACATGATATCCTCGTTTTATAAAAAAATCATTTCCGCAGAGTATCGAGTGCCATATTGAGATCGAGTTACCTTGCGCATGCGCATATTGATACTTGTAGAGACAAGCTGGCCTCATGTTGTGGTAAAAACGAAATATGATAAGTGGGTTTGTGAGACAAAGGTCGGGATTTTAATATGTTGAGCCTTTGATGGAGTATCGTTAATCAAGTCAACCTCTGATTGGCACTTGGATCAATTTTCAATTTTGTTCGGGCATTCGTTAATGCAAAAAGGTGCTGCATTTTAGGGATGGTCATCATGTAGTGGGCTAGTGTCATGGCGACTAAACGAAAGTCCAAGACAGAAATACATTAATCACATTAATTCCGCACCTCCTTATTCAGATAATTAGATACAGTAGAACTTCCGAGAGCTATTAACATTGATGTGTCATCTGATGTTGCCACAAGCAAGTTTTCTCCTGTTATAGAGGAAAAATGACACCACATACTGGCGGATATCACAGAAGCCTTGCTTGGAATATTATAGGAAATAGAACCAGAATCCTAAAATTATCATATCGCGATAAGACAAATAAAAGAAACATCCTTCTCTTATCATAATTCCAATCTAAATACCACTTCCTCACAACCTGTTATCACCAGCCACGCAAAGAGAAATGCATACAATTTTATCTCCTTTCCAAGTTTCCTCAAATCAAGACTATATTTACTACCAATATGGCCAATAAGTTGTTCATAAACAGACATGATTCGCATTCGAAGTAAGTAAGGAACTTGTAGATAAAATGTAAATCTTTATTCCTTCAACCAGTTCATATCGTAAAGCGGAAACAGGGTTTTATCAATGTTTTCTAATCGTTTATTAACTTAGCGTGTGGAGCAGGGTTGAGCCTTGCGAAGAACGGGATATACTGCCGAAACTACATTTTTAAAGTCTGATGCGATAGAGGCTTTTCGCGAAGGACGATAATCTCGAAGACTTATGAGTGACAGTGTCAAAAGCTTTGATCAAAACCAATATGAAAGTAAAGCGACAGGATTTACTAAAGAGACTCTCCTTCGTATAAAAAGAGAGGGAAGACTTTGAAGGGATTGCTAAACCTGCTGATCATCATTTCAGCTAATTTAACAAGCCAAATATTTAATAAAAAATGTGTTCTCGTAATTTAGTCCTAGGACGGTTCCTTGTGGCACCCCAACCGTTGTGTAAGTCATCTTGGAAAATCTATAACTCGATACAATATAATTTGAAGATTTTTGTGATTTTATTTTCCTTCCTGGCAACCCTTACTTATTAACATGTAGAGAACATAGCTTAAAGATTAAGATAGATTAGCTTAGCTGATACATGCATTAACATAAGTAAACAATTAAGTGTCCTCAATTTATAAATAGCCCATTCATTAATATATTTTATTAGGTTGCGCTCGCGCTGGCAGGAAGGCGGCATGCGTTTGCGCATAGTCGTGTGATGAACAGATGAATGATTTACATAGTGTGGATAATAAGATGGATTAAGACTGACTAAAGTATGCCTATTAATTCTAGTCATTGTCACGTTGCGAGATGGATAGATCTTTATTGAACACCTCATAAATAACAAGAATCACGTATTACGTGATTCTTGTTATTTATTTGTTTTGATTTATTTGTTTATCTTTATGTAACGAGGTGAGCTGCATTAAGGAAGAATGTAGAATGCACATATACCGCAGACTGGATGGTAGATGGGTTAAGAAGGTGTTGGAGTGGAGACGCAGAACTGGCCATACGAGGTGGGCAGGCTACGACTCAGGTGGAGCGACGACCTGGTCAAAGTTACAGGCAAGAATTGGATGCGGAAGCCCCAAGACTGGGTAAAGTGGCGTGCAATGGTGGAAAACTACATTCAGCATTGGATGTATTATACAGGGTTATTGGTAAAACATTAGCAACCTCTTAAGAGGCCATTGTACTCATCAAGTCATCATTATGAACAACTTTTACTATGGGACCAAACCTGAAATCGCGAAAAAAAAATCAGTTGTTCCCTACATTTTGACGAGTTATACGAACATAAATGTAGGGAACAGCTGATTTTTTTTTCGCGATTTCATGTTTGCTCTCATAGTAAAAGTTGTTCATAATGATGAGTACAATGACCTCTTAAGAGGTTGTTAATGTTTTACCAATTACCCATTATACGGGTTGAAGAATATGAGGGAGAGAGAGAGAGAATATGTAGAATCCAACGGTGAAACCCGTTGGATTTTACATATTCTCTCTCTCTCTGTACTAAATGTATTTATTTTCGGATTTTTTTAAATCGAAACAATAGGCGATTAGGTATGTGTAAGTAAACGAGCATATCGTAACGAATCGTCGGTATTTGTCGTAATTGCGCTGCAATTCGGAACATATGCGCACGCGCAGGTGGGCGGGAAACATCACGTGCCGACCCAACCTTGTGTGTGCATTCAAAATATTAGACAAACCTGTAAAATTTACCATTCCAAACCTAATTTAAACCTTATTTTCCAGTGTGAGGGTAGAAATTTTAATGGGGTTTTTGATTAAAGACCTATCACTTTTGGTGTTTCCGAGTTAGCATTGCAAATTCGTATAAATGGACTAGATAATGCGGTTTCCGTGTAAATAAACTGTAAAAGCTTGACAAATACTATTCAGGGCGATATAATCTTTATTAGATTGGCAGATACTGTGGTACGACGCCAGGAGACGTAGTATTTGAATGATTTATCAAACTATTAGGTATTCTGTTAGTTTTTACTTAGGATATTGGGGCCGCCAAGGTTAGTATTGTGACTAATGTATCGATGTAACAAGGATCAGATTTCAAACGATTCAACCGATTTACGATTTTGTTGTTGGATGAATTCTGCATGTGTTGTTTCTCTAAGTATTTGGAAGATACAAAGTATTGTTATCTCCTGTACAAATTGTATGCGCATGCGCAATCCGTCTAAGTTATAATTTCCAAAAACGGCATCTGTGTTTCAGTTAGGCAGGCAATTAGGCACCTTATTTTTACATTAAAACAACAACTATTAATAAGTCAAGTGAAATAATTACATCAAAATTAACAGCACCATTCAACGTTCAATTATTGCTGAAGGCATCTGCCTAAACATCGCATCTTTGGAGAGAAAGCAATTCTTGAAAACTCGCATGAGATCAGACGAGATATAGTTAAAATGTTCTAAAATCTTTCCAAAACCACGTGTCAAGTCTAGACACTTTATTAAAAAAAATACCGTGTAGAATTTTATGCAAATTATACTACTCAGACGTTAAACGTTCGGTAGGTATACATAGACTGGAAATGGATAAGGCATATCGCAGACGGGCGTAAACACGCGACGCGCCAAACGCGTCATTTGAAGACAACATTCTTTCCAAAACTTAGATAAAATTAGTGCAGTGATTCACAATGACACTTCTATATATTTGTAGGCATATTCATTGTTCTTTTTGTAAAAAATACCACACAACAATTAGCGAGATAATATCAAGCTATCAGTTATTATGAGATAATAGGATTCTCGTGGGTGCAGACTAAGGAAAAACTTAATTTGTGTGTAGGAGTGAGTAATGCAATCGTACGATTATGTTCTAGAATACATACGTATCATAATAATAACATTCCAATATATATCGAGCTATGTTATTATGATCACGTTGAGTTTGTCTTTTGATCGAATCATCGTCATCATTGGCAGCCTTATTACACCTTGGTGCCATTGCTAGTAATTTTTGGTTTCATAAAATCTAGAATTACAGTTTTTGATGACGCTTGCTTGGACTTTATAATAACTTGATTTTAACAGAGTGTCCTAAGTGTCCGTTGTCCAATGTTGATTGACTAGCACGTAGGAAATCGCGCGCAGAAAAACGTGAAACACGCATATGTGTAGAAGCCCTAACGTTTCATCACAAGAACCGAAAAATATAGGCCAGTGGGTACACAATCGCTTTCATTGCTTGATAAATTGCAAACAAGTTTTTACAATTATACTCGTATATTTATGATTTATTATATCAAATTGGCAGTTTCTGAAGTCACTGCTGCGCCGATGAAACACAGATTTATGTGTGTAATAAAGACATCTACAGAAGGCTGTCATTATAGCCTTGTTTCAAGTTTGATGCGGATAATAAGAATAGAAATTAATGGTATATAAGTACTGATTTGCGAGCTAGTATATATTGCAATCGGATTACGAATGCGATTGAGTAGAGTTACTAAATCAGCAAGGAAGTGATACCTTATTGGCAATAAGATAAGATGTATTTTATCTTTATTGAGCCTGTTTCTTGGAGTAGGTTATGTACGCGAATTTAGTTGGTTATGTTAGGAACAATAAATTACTTGTAATGTGAAATGGCAAGGACTGTTCACCGGATGTTTTGTAAATGTTGAGAGGATAAGTTGTTAATAATCTTGTGTCTTTAATTAAATCCTTAAATTAACTCCATGTCGTGGGGTTTTAGAAAGACCTTTAGCCAGGGTCGTAGCATTATGCTGAGCGATGTCCGTTTTGCGTGGATGTGACGCATATTTTCCCCAAACTTATTATTTTTTATGTATTTCCTTTGCGTCATATTTGTCGAAAATAAACGTATTATTTTTTCTTTCTTCTTTCCATGGCCCGGCCTAGGAAGACCATTGACTTGACACTTGACAGTCTTGTTAATTCATAATATTGTCATAGTTTTGTATGTGCATGTCGTAAATGTTTAGAAGACCGCACTTCATTTTGTTAAACAGTTTAGTTATTTAGTTTGAATGCTTTTCCAATTATATATTTTTTCAGAACTGCAATGAGGTCGTCCATTCGCCAAGTTAAAATTTTGCAACTAGTTGCCTTCAATTCATTATTAAAAATAGACAAGTCTTCATCTACTCTTATTTAACTTTACAAAAGATAAAAATTGATGTACATGAATACTCAATTAAGCTGATAATTTTTATTTCCCGCCATGCAGTCGGCCATGACTGACACTTGTCTGAATTGTGTCAATGACAGCTGTCAAGTTTATGGATGATTAACTGGCAACATTGAATATTATGCACATAAAGAACTCTGTGGATTTATTTGCTGGCAACTGGGTGACCATTGATAAGTTTTGTGGGCTATCTTCTGAGCTGAAGCGCAAGATAAGTACTTTGTTAGACATAGTCCATTGATGTTTAGCTGTTATTGCATTGTTTTAAAAACATTTTTGAAATGGTTAATAAAGATGCCAAAATAATTGGGTTTTCCCTATTGTACTTTTTAGCAATTTTCGTATCGAGCATTGCTGAATTCAACCTCTTTCGAATAATTTCGTTTTAATTCTGAATATATTGCTGGTAAACAAAATCACAGGCCACAGGTCATCTCAGAATAAGCTCAAAATGCAAAAAACATTGTCCATTCATACGGTATATTTAAAATTCTTCGATGTTAATCTGGTTGAAGATATTGCGAAAGAATTTTGATGGTCATAATCCAAAGTGAAATAATCAGGTTGCTTGTCGCAAACATTTGGCATAGGTTCTTTATTGTGACCATGGTATTTTAGGACATGGGGTACATAATTATTAATTTCGAAAATTGTTTTATATTCTTAAGAATTTGCCGTTCACAAATAGGTAATTAAAAGAAACATGACCACATGATAAAAGTGTAAACTTACGACTGGATCCGAGTGAGTATATTCAAGTATAGGTATACCCAGAATTTCAGAACGAGCGGAAAGTGCGCTTAATGAAGTTTTCACTTCAAAAATAATTGCGAACTAAACGGTACTTAAAACCGAGCAGAATCTCCTGTATCTACAAAATTGATTACAAGACAAAGTAGGAGGCATTAGAAAAGCATTTACAAGTACAGTTTGCAATTATTTCTTGCTCTTATTTATTAATACAGACGTTGAGAAATGGTTAGAATATGAATAGAATATTATACAGCCGATCGCATACCGGTTTGCAGCAACGTGTGTACCATTTACTGCCGATTATAAATGTACACAATTGACATGAAATAAGTAGCACATCGATTGGCTACTTAGCGATTAATATATTATATATTTTTTTGCTGTCATTTTTTTTGTTGTCTTTTTGTTTATTCCTCGGTCGAATGCTTTGATGTCTTAACTAGTTGACTTGATTTGAAGGTGTTTTTTTACACGGGAACGTTCAATACATTACACTTTTTAAATGTGACTGATTGACAATAATTTGGTTAATTAGTGAGACACGGATGTTTGATTTTTATCTTCGTTTAATCATAATTTATGTAAATGACTAAGCTGCTAAAGGTGTTATGTTACTGTTATTTCTTTTGCTTGGTAACAATACCGTAGGACGGATACATAGAGGCTGATGCTCCAAAAAGTAATGAATCAATCTCAGCTTTCCAGCGGCGAAGGTTCCATACAACTTGATCCCTACCGGCTTCCCCACAGATATAGATATACCTAGATAACGCAAGAGTAACTACTTCGCGTGCCAAAAATTGCACCAACTTATGATTACAAATCGTAAGCAGCCCCTTTCGCGCTCAGTCCTTTGTACTGCTGGCTGGGTAAGTGTGAGCGAGAGCGCGAGCTTGTGACGTCATAGTAGGTAGTAAAAAAATGGCACGCTTGGTTTTCATACAGTAAGTGATACTTGCGTTATCTAGGTATATCTATATCTGTGGGCTTCCCTTTGCAAAATGGCACAGTCAGTATTCTATAGACAAATAATATAATCATATTAAAGATATCGACTCCGGCTTACCTCTTACAAAAATTAACCGTTCGCTACTTACTGCAGCTTTGTATGTACTGCCTGCGCTAATATTGTGTAACATAACTGTATCTAACAAAAACACGACCGCTTCAATTTTAATAAACTTATTGCGCCCGCGCCCTGGCTCTAAATTAGACAATCCAATTGAACCAAGTTTAATTGAAAAAAAAAAATATCGGTCAGTCGGAAAAAAGACTGCAAAAACATTTATATTAGGTACGTGACAATCGCATGGTCACCGTAGCGATGGTGCGCGTGCGCTGGTCGGTCGCGGCTTTTTGTGAATGAAGTCCGAAAGCCGACAGGTTCTGTTAGAACAAATTTAACGGGACTTACCTTCTCTTGTAATGTTTTTTTTATTATTTGTGCTACAAGGTAGATACAAGCTCCCATTTTGAACAGGTGATAACCTCAAAAGTTTGATGACATGTCCATGTGATATTGTACAGGAAATAAGGTGGAATAGGTGTCAGGTCTGCCTACTTTCAACGGTCAATCGTGTGTGAATGGATTGGTCATGGTTTAATGACAGCGGTCAGAAAAGGCTGACAAAGGCACGGCTCAGCATCAAAGATGTAGCCGCTTGAAGCGCTTTCCCACGCTGTATTCGATACGTATGCTACCTTCCACAATTGACTCGCTAATTCGATCTTTCCTAATCATGATGATAATTCAGTAGCCATTAATTTTACGAAACAATCTTTCCAATAAATTACAGATATATTTCTTATCGTCGATGTGTTGAAAACTAAATTTTGTTCGCTAGTGTGAGTTTTATCGCAACTCTTCTGATACAAGTATTTTATCATAAATTATTAATGAATTTGCGAAATCACTTATCTAATATGGTAACGATAAACAAAAATTATAATATGTATTTTGATTAGAGAATTGTAATTCTGGTTTGTTTTAATTTATGGAAATCATGTGATAGTAGAAATTGGATCTTTGACAGTCGTTACGGGTCGTCACTGACGACCCGTAACTATTGTTAAAGATCCAATTTGTTCTGGTTGTCAGACTCACGGGCTACTGACTACTCGTCAGTAGTAGTAGAGAGAGTCTGACAACAAGTCTTATATAGTCTTGTATAATGGTTTCGTATTGCCCAGTAACTGGGTTGTGGAGGTCAGATAGACAGTCGCTTTATGTAAAATACTGGTACTCAGCTGCATCCGGTTAGACTGGAAGCGGACCCCAACATAGTTGGGAAAAGGCTAGGCAGATGATGATAATGATGTGGTAGTAGAAATCAATTGCTAAGAACGGTCTGATATCTAAATTAATTTGTAGAAGTGCTAGATAATTTCTGAGAAATCTAAACTGGTTTTCAAAATCAAGGATTTTTTTTTCTTCCAACCAGCCTCATCGAGGGTTATCGTGTTCCCCAGTACCTAATGGGTTGTGGAAGTCAGAGAAGCAATCGCTCCATGTAAAATACTGGTATTCAGCTGCATCCGGTTAGACTGGAAGCGGACCCCAACATATTTGGGAAAAGGCCTTTTTTTTTTTTGGATTTGAAATCATCAAATGACTCCTCCCGCTCTGGGTGGAGCGGAAGGGAGTGTCAGACTCTTACTGACTTAAACCCACCCGTGTTCCTTCCTTAGCCCTTTATGTTCCGGGCCAGCGGTAACCCTTTCGGACAATCCCGCTGGCCCGGCTTGGGAAAAGGCTTTATTTTAAGTGAATAATACAATCAAAAAGCACATGTTTCTTAGTTTTTCCTGTTATAATAATTTTAATAAGAATTCCCAATAATAACTGTCTCAAAGTGTTATTTTAAGTTTTACCACGAATTTGTGTAAAATTAAACATTTTACTGTAAGTCAATCTTGAGCAGCGGTTAGCGGTTAGTGACGTAACCGTTCTTGAAGCCCTGTGGTTGACCTGACCCACTGAATGTGATACAAATAATTAACCTATTATTATTTGTTTGTTTACAGGTATGTACTTTGTGACTGAAGAGTAAATAGGCACGAGAATATACGAAGAATTGACTGGAGAGGGTAAGCAGTAGACATGTTCACCTGAATAAAGCACTGTGAGATTGCAATTAAACGTTTCCGCGTAAATTTTTATTAATGTTAAAATTGTTAAAGTAAACTTAAAAGTAGATTTTATTTATAGAAAGGTTAACTAAATTAAGGCATACTTAGAATAATTATGTATGTTAAGGGTAGTTTCCAATTTCTAAAATGGCCACAGAAACTCGTAGTGTCAGGGTTTTTATGATATATAAAACGTGGAACTAGAAAAGCTTAAAAATCCGGGATATATTTTTCTCAAACTACGTGAACCAAGGAAGCTTCTCAGAATATAGATTAACGGTTACCTGGTTACATCCTAATTATTTAATATTATAAATTCGAAAGTAAGTTTGTTTGTTTTTACGCTTTCACGCTAAAACGGCTGAACGGATTTTAGAAATTTGACCTGGGAAAGGGCATAGGTTGCTATTCATCCTGAATCGCAGATGAAATCGCGGGCAACAGCTGGTGCGATTATATTTTTGAGTACAATAAAGCATAGTCTTTATACATCTACAACAGGAAATTATCATTAGATTTATTCCTCGCTGCTTCATCCGATGTAGGAGACTGTTGCTTGCAACATAACCTGGTCCTAGTCGCCTAGTCGCAAGCGCAACTCACTACAATGTAACATACTGGTTCTAATATAATCGACATTACATACACGTAATATCTGTCACATACACTTACTGAACGGGAATATAAATGTTATTGGATTATGTTCATGTGCTGCTTATGTTACTTTTTGTACGACTTAGGGCTGATTTTTCAATCGACAGATAATTTTTATTCTTGGAATAAAATTGACGTCTGACAGTTTTTGTATAGTAGAACTGTCAAAAATTCAAAATTATTCCTCCGATAAAATTATCTGACGTTGGAAAAATCAGCCCTTAGATAACAAGTTTGCTGGATAAGTTAGCCATTTTGTATCACCTCACAATCAGCCATATTGTTTTCACTGCTGGGACGGAGACCTTCTCTCTGTGAGAAGGAGTGGGCTGTAATACCTGTAATCCACCACGCGGGCCCAGTGCGGGTTGGTAGATGTCACATGTCTTTGAATTTTTGGTTCTAGAACATGCCGGTTTCCTCACGATGTTTTTCTTCCCGTTTTGAGAGCAGTCGTGATTAAATTATTTACAGAAAGTAAAGCAAGCAAGCGAAAAACAATTACAACTCGTAAGTCAGGGCCGTTACTACTGGACCACGTCTGTTCTCCTACATTTTGTAAATAATCAGATAACATTGGATAACCATATGCACTTGATACGCCCTGCTATAAGAAAATATAAACTGTAGTCCGCGCGAAACTAGTTGACCGCGCCTTAGGTGTGTGAGCGGTGGGACGGGGGGGCGGGGGCGCTTTGTCATGACTCAGTACGTGCGTTGCGAACAATAGACAACCCCGCCGCCCTCACCCCCGTTCCCACCCAAGGCGCGGCCAACTACTTCCGCACGGACTATAGTGGTCTATTTTCAGGTCGTTCATTATTTCCAGCAGTGTTAAGTTACTGTTACCGTTCGCCTGCATCATCCTTCTGCTAGGCAAAGGACTTCCAACTCTTTCGATCCAGGGCTAAAGTGGACCACTGGTTGTTTGTTTTCACCAGCTCGTCCCGCCGTCTTCTACAGGGTCTGCCGCGACGCCTTCGTCAGGGCTCCACGTAGCAGTTATTTTGGCCCACAGCTCGTCAAGCCTACAGCAGTGTAAAGTTAGTCCTTTTCAAACGTCTTTGGAGTAAGGACCAACTGACCTGTTTAAACTACTGAGTCACCGAAAAATATTGTTATATGTAGTTAGTTCTTCCAAGAAAATTCTAAATCAAAATGCAATTTGGCCCTCCATATTTCTTAAAACCACTGAATCAACAACAAACAACATTATCTTCGCAAATAAATTCATACAATCGCGAATTCCAACAAATGTAACGAAAATTGCCCGGTCCAAGTACACCTGTCGACAATGCACAATCATAGGCTGAGGGCACACCGTTCCAGGTACCGCTAGTGTTGTCGCTAAAACTAATACAGTTGGAACTCCGCGGTGGGCTATTATGTCCCGGGATTTATTTGTGGCAAGATGTGCCTTACCGATGTTGTGAATTATTTAACTGTCAGCTGTGAAGGTGCTGATTTGTGTGCCTGTCGGTTTTGGGAAATGAAGGCTCTAAAGTATTTTTCAGGCTAGGCTGTGTAAAATTTTTGTTGTTTCGTATCAAGTTAAGGATAGCGTGGTGCATAGCTGTGCACCCTAATTGCATAACATACAATTACAATCTAAATCATTTCAAAGGATATGGCTAATCCATTGCTTCATATGTTCGAAACATTTGTCTGCTCAACAACGTAAATAACGCAATGAATGTTGTTGAACTGTCAAAATGAAAGCGATTGCTATTGATAGTGTATTACGCAATTATCCCGCTGTTGAGGCGTGTTTGCGCATGTTTTGCAAATAATTAGACACTGAAATACTCTCGCAATAAGTGAGCTTCCAAAGTAGTTTAATTTAATATTAAAAAATTGGCCAAGTGCGTAGAAGGGTTCCGTACCACAAGGCAAAAACCCGTTTGTTGTATGGAAGCCCCCCTTAAATATTTATTTTATTTTAAATTTATTATTAAAGTAATAATACAACTGAGTATTTTGTGAATATTTCAAGTGCCTACCTGTTGCCATTATTGATAACGAGCAAAAAAGGGCAAAAAAATCGCGTTTGTTGTATGAGAGCCCCCTTCAATATTTTTTTATTCGGTTTTTAGTATTTGTTGTTGTAGCGGCAACAGAAATACATCATCTGTGAAAATTTCAACTGTCTAGCTATCACGGTTCATGAGATACAGCCTGGTGTCAGACGGACAGACGGGACAGTGGAGTCTTAGTAATAGGGTCCCGTTTTTACCCTTTGGGTACGGAACCCTAAAACATTACAAAATACTATTACACAATCCTTGTTTCACATCAACTAGTACGAAGTTCAAAGCAGTTTGCATGAAACACTTAAAACCATTATCAAACTATCTTAACGGTATAAATCCTGTAAACAGCAACATTTCGTAACAATTACCACAATTCCTGAGCCAGCACCAGGCTCTATATCTTCGTAAATCGATAAGATGTCCAGCAATATCGGTAAATTGACGTCTATTTATCGATAATATCCGCCGATCGACTGCGGCGTAATAAATTTGAAGACGGTTAATTCGGAAACATTTAGAGGTCGTTGAGACAGTGTACTCCGGGCCATAGAGCTTGTAACAGGTACTTTTGTACAGTTTTAATGTTATTGCTTCTAGTACTTTTATTTAATAAAATGTTTAGACTAGAATTTACTTAGGAAGAAGCATCCTAATGATATAAATGCTCAGTGCTCTTTTGAGTGGCTTAGTCAAGTCATAGAAGAGTACGATTCATAGTTCTCTGTGTCAGTGAGGGGGCCGTGGCTAAATAATAACAGCCGCACAGATCGATCGATCAGGTTAAGCTACGCTTGCCACGGTTGGTCTGTGGATGGGTGACCATCTTTAAGGATACCGAGACCCCTCCGTGCCTCGGAAAGCATGTTAAGCTGTTGGTCCCGGCTGTCATTCGTAGATCTTTGACAGTCGTTAGGGGTAGTCAGAAGCCCGAAAGTCTGACAACCAGTCTTACCAAGGGTTATCGTATTACCCAGTAACTGTGTTGTGGAGGTCAGATAGGCAGTCGCTCCATGTAAAATGCTGGTATTCAGCTGCATCCGATTAGACTGGAAGCCGACCCCAACATAGTTGGGAAAAGGCTAGCTAGGCAGATGATGATGATGAGTTCTTTGTGTCAGTAATGTAAAATGTAAAATCTTTCAGAATTTTTTAAACGCCTTTCACGCAGAGCTTACTTTAGTTCATCATCAACATCATCAGCCTACAGCAGTCCACTGCTGGACATAGGCCTCTCCTATTGCACGCCATTCAACTCGATTTTCGGCAACTCTCATACAGCTGCTACCAGTCATCGTGTGAAGATCGTCGCTTCAACTAGCCTGAGGGCGTCCTACCTTACTTTTGCTTCAGTTACAAAGAGTAGATTGCTTATATCACCTGAAGGACAATTTTATCGTAATTAAAACCGTTCAAAATCTAGTCGCAATCTCATCTCAATGACAATCAATGACAAAAATGAATTGTCCCTCAGTTCATAACTTTAAAAAATTATAACTCTTCCGAACGTTGAAATCACAAAACATGCACACAAATAAAATCATAATTGTTTCACACACGCACCGAACGAATGTCGGTTGTGTATCGGTTAAATCACTCGCGCCGATTGACGACTAGAAAATCGATTCGTTCGTGATCGTATGCAGACATTCCACAGCCATGTTTTTATACGGCCTATTTGAATAAAATTTCTCATTTAATATTCCCAATGCGTTATTGAACCGACTTAGCGGAAATGCTGTATGTTTTATGCAAGCTTTAATTATAACCGTGGCTTACAATACTCTGCACCGGTAGTGTCGAAATCAAAATCAGTAAGAAACGAGAATGTCCGCCGATAAAATAAAATGTAATTGCTGATGTTGGTACTCTTAATGTTATACTCGTTCGGAATTGTGTCTCTGACCTTTTTGAAATGGTTCTTTTCATACTTTTTTTTTTTGTTTTATAATGTTTCAATGCTATTTCGTTTTGATGTAAAAATGCTGTTCTCTCTTTTACTTTACTGAGGACTGCTTTAATTACCAATATAACTTTAATAAAAAAGAGTTGGAAAAGAACTTTTATTAAAAAAAAAAAAATTGGCATTGTCGCTTACTTTGCTTTGTCTATTTCTGAAACAATAAATTCTACATTTCTTCGGCGCCATATTCAATCCATTGATAACTTAATTATATGTTTAGTAAATACTTTATTAAATGAATTATTACTTTTAAATCGAAAGTTCACCATAGCGTAGGAGTGGGAAGTGAGCCGGCTAAGCCATAAGCATATCAGTTGACAATTTATTATCTATGGAATACCGTGTGGGCATTAATTGGTCGCGACTTACCTACTACAAATTTATTGTTTTTGAAAGTTATTTTGTCCTAAATAGTTGGTTGTTTTTGTCATGATTTTGAGGTTAGATTTCCATGTTTGTCAACCTTTTTATGACTTGTTTCTAGCGAGGCCGTAAATTTAAGAAAGGGCAACATTTTTTAACGATAGTAGATCGTTAAAAAATAGTATCGTAACGTAGGTAATTCTTTCATGTGACAGAGTTTTTGGCAATATTTAACACTAGCGGCGCCCCACGGTTTCACCTGCGTAAGTGTCGATCCCGTTTGAATATCGGAATAAAAAGTAGCCTATAATTATGTTAATCTAGGGTGTCAGCTACTTCCATACAAAATTTTATCAAAATTGGTCCATCCGTTTGAGCGTGAAGAAGTAACAAACATATAAACGCACACATACACTCACAATTTTTTTAGTGTGATTAGTTTAGCCAAAAATGGACTGCCTTGTTGGTCTAGTGTTTGCAAAGCGTTACTGCAGAAGTGCAGAGGTCCTGGGTTCGATCCTCGGGAGTTAAATATTCAAAACTGGCGAATTGTAGGAGTACTGTACTATACTGTATAATTATGTACGTTCTATCTGCCTAATCTTTCGGGGAATACAGGCCTGATGTAATGGTTATGTGTTAACACAAGTTTAACCAAAAATATTACGTGCAGAATATTTTAAAAGGCTCTTCACCAATAACAAAGAAAACCATAGGTAATACGAACCGACAGTCAAGCCTCGTAATATAAAAACAGTACAACTTAGCATATATTTTCACAAATGTTACGGTCGTGGACACCGCATCCATTGTTTCCGAAATACAATAAACAAAAAGGCAGTTTAATGTATTTTGTTTATTGAATGATAACTTCATAAGCCGCATGTTATTTATGTTAGTTTTATGTTAAGTGGCAACGTATGTGTACACTCGATGACATGTCAAGGTATACATCTCCATTATAAACTGACCTGTCATTATACGATATATTATTATTATCATTATATTATCAAAAAATGAAAATAAAAAGTAATTTATTCAAACTACTTTTCAATGTCAAAATTACATAAGACAGTCCCCCAAACGCGGCAATCCCCCCCGCCCCACTCCATGTCTTAGTGCTTTAGCTGTGAAGAAGAAATGGCGCAACAAACTCCCCTGAAGCACTACTGTATAATCAGTTAGAAGAACTTCATCATCATCATCATACCAGCCGAAAGGCGTCCACTGCTGGACATAGGCCTCCCCCAAAAGGGAGGGGTTTGCCATAATCGCCACACTTGGCAAGCGGGTTGGCGATCGCAGTATGGTATGGTGGTGGAATGCATAGAGAACGCTGCTGCGCATTCTCCGGTACGCCCCTTAGTCGCCTTTTACGACACCCACGGGAAGTATGGGGTGGTGCTATTCTTTAAGTCCGGCACCACACAGACCAGTCCGGCACCACACAGAATGAAGAACTTGATTCTATACAATAGTATGCAAAGTAATCACATTACGAATCACAAAGTATTAAGCATAATTAGCCTATAATGTTCCCACTTTTGGGCACACAGGCCACCTCTCGGTCAGAGGGAGTGGGCCGTAATCTACCACGTGGGCCCAGTGCGGGTAGATGTCACAAAACCAGTGTAGGGCGTAGTTAACTACTATTTTGTAATCAGATTACTAATTACGATTAAAAGTAGTTAACTACATGTAGTTACGATTACATTTAACTTAACTAAAGTAATCAAACTACATGAAGTAGTTACTAATTTGATTGCTGTAATCTAGTAGTTATAACTACCTACTGATTATTTGACTTCTAAGAACTTGTATTTTGCAGTTAAATAAAATATAATGTGTTGGAATTATAGGCAGATTTTGAACTGAAACTGAATCGGGTACTAAAATTTAATGAAAAAATAAAACGGAATCTGACTGTATAAAAAAAACTTCAGTTTATTTCACGTACCTACTTATGTTTATTTTTATGAATAATTATTTAACAATTATAATTGAATACAAGGCTTGAAGCTGTAAATTTGTTAACATTAATTAGATATTGTTATTGAGCTGATTGACAAGTAATCAAAAAAATCAACTTTATTCAGCAAAAATCAACGTAATTCAAATTATTTACGAATAAAATGAAAAAAATGTCGATTGGGCTAATCATTCAAATTAGCCTTCAATACTACTCGTTTTCGAACATTTCATCTGACAGCTTGTGGGATTTCGGATGATTTATCATGGTTGCGTATGAAAATAGTCTTTCCACTGGAGCTGAAGAAGGTAAAGGGGTATTGTATTTTATAAATACTTTTTTCACCTCTGGGTATCACAAGTCGGTACATGAACGCGCGTTTGATTATTTAAAAAGTGTAGGTAAGTAGTTATAAAAATTAATCTCGTAATCGTGATTGCAACTACAATTTGTAGTTAGTAATCAAAATTTTTAACTACTTTTTACGATTATTTAATGTAATTTGTAGTTTTGATTACTAACTACAATATGTAGTTGTAGTTAGTAATCAGTAGTTAGATTTCATTTTGCCCAACACTGCACAAAACAACACATTAAATTATTTTTCATAATTATGTCATCTTGCACACACCAATATACAAGGCGATGTCAGCTTAAACTAGAAATGTATAGCTTGATATATCTTCATGTGTACATCTTCAGCATACTAAACGAGCGTCTTAATTCTAAGCGTAGGCGCAGATAAATGGGAAAAGAAATCATTAGATCCCATTAATAAATCGTATTTTGAATGGCCAATGTTAATTAGGTGCAACTGGTAAATCTGTCATAGTTGAAATGTTTTCTTATTTATAATGCATTTCTAAACAATATATTAATTCTGATAGATGGTTATTTACATAGATTTACTTATAAAAGAGGCCCATTCTGATAGGGCACGTTTTCCTATCAAATATTCATTTTCAAGTAAAATATAATTAACAACTTAAACTAAACTTCACAACAGTGTACAGTCGACCTTATAAACGGGTTCGTTCTTCCTCAAGAAACCATCCCAGGCCATATTTTTAAATCAACGAAGAAAATAAAGGAAGTGCAGGAGTACGCTCCATAACTGTCGGTACAAAATAGATCATTGATAAAAACCGGCCTCTGATTGGTCGGTATCGGGTTCGCTTAATTGTAGAGTGCGCATGCGGCGGGTATACTATCTAATGCCGATAGTAACGATAAGCTTATGAAATAATACGTTGGAACACGCCGGGAACTTATCCTGCTACTGATGGCACAACTACCATTGGTTGCTGGTGGGATTGTGGGGTTATTGGGTGAGTTAGTTTCGAGTGGAGTATTTTAAAGCTATATGAAAATTAAATAAATATAACGTTTAATGTAAAAAACATGTTTTAACTACAATAGTGTGTGCCTCAGGGTTGCGCCAAAAAGGTTCAAACTAGCAGAGTTGCCAAGAAGTTTCCTTTCTGTGAAGAAATAATAGATCTTTTAGTAAAGCAATAAATAACCAGTAAACCCTAAGAAAGCATTATATTGAAATTATTTGAGATAGAGTTTTCAGCAGCCCCAACATAGTTGGGAAAAGGCTAGACAGATGATGAGAGAGTAAAAAACTACTGCAAATAACAGATATTAAATGATTTGATGAAGATGGAGGAGAGATTTGATGACTCGGGCGAAGAATAATGGATGAATCTGAACGCTAAAGAAAAAAAAAGTGCATTTATTGGCACACACAAAACACGAAGAAGATAAAAGTTCCCAGTCTTTCAGGAAATCGAGAATGAAATCCGCACCAAAAGTAGCGGTGTAAAACATTATATATGGTAAAACGGTCATTACAAGTACAGACAGCCAGGCAGGCATGTTCCATGTTGTTGCATTGTAAGTAATCTGCCAATTTGCGATATTACCAGCTGAATGAACATCGACACATAGCTTATGCCCGGGTTACACGGGGCTAGTTCTTCAGGCTAGATTAGTCAGAAATTGCTAGTTAACTAGCAAACTAGCCCTCTGGCCTGGCCTCGTATGGCCGGCGAAGCTAGTATCCAATCGGATCATTTTACTCCCCGGTCTATACTCGGTTATTGGTAAAACATTAACAACCTTTTAAGAGGTCATTGTACTCATCATTATGATCAACTTCTACTATGGGACCAAACTTGAAATCGCGAAAAAAAATCAGCTGTTCCCTACATTTTGACGAGTTATACGTTACAAAAATGTATGGAACTGCAGATTTTTTTTTCACGATTTCAGATTTGGTCCCATAGTAAAAGTTGTTCATAATGTTGAATACAATGAACTCATATGAGGTTGTTAATGTTTTACCAATGACCCTGTACAATTGCAATGCTAGTGGCTAACATTTTTCTAGCATAATATAAACAGTTTTTACCTTTATTGCGTAACACACTTTCTATCCAAATCCAAGAGTTTTGAAGGATATTTCTAATCCATTGCTTCATATGTGCGAAATATTTGTCTGCTCAATAACGTAAATAACGCGATGAACGTGGCTGAACTGTCAAAATTAAAGGCATTGCGGTCTACTGTCATTTTATTTTATGTGTTGAGCAATTATTCCGCAGGACTAGCATGTGCCAAACCAGGATAGTAAGCCAGGATATTACTTGCTCTTTCCACTTCTCTTTCTTTTCTTTCTTTTTCTTGTTTATCTTTTTATCCTAGCTTGAAAAATAAGCCCCGTGAACCCCAGGCATTAGACTTTCTTACTTATGACTAAGCTAGACTACTTATTAACTAACAACTGCATTCCGATGTAGCATAATCTCAATAGAGTGAAGATGTGGGCAGTATCAATAGATTTGATAATAAAGGCTGTATTGAAAGGTAGACGCAGCAGTTTTATTGTGTCGATGGTAAAATAATAGGCCGATGTATAAAGGGGTTATGTGGTTTGATAGACAGCTAATATGATAAGCTTTTTCTTAAGACATCATGGCGTGCCTGCTTCTATATTACGAGTACCTGCCTTTGTAGGTTTAGTTAGTGCACTTCTTTGTACTGAAACTTTTTATACTCTTCTTTTGAAATTGATATACTGATTGACTTAAGAGTGTAGGTCGTGGGTTCGAACCCAGACAGGCGTTTTACTTTGAGTAAATTATTTTCATCACCACTGCTCTGAAAACGGTGAAGATAAACCTCGTGAGAAAACCGGCATGTCCTAGAACCAAAAATTCGAAGACATGTGACATCTACCGACCTGCACTGGGCTCGCGTGGTGGTAATCCACCAAAGGGACACAGGACACAGGCTGTAATCAGCCTACCTCTCGCTGAGAGGAGGCCTACCTCTCGCTGAGAGGAGGCCTGTGTCCCAGAAGTGAGAACGTGAAAGGCTGATCATTCTATACGAAATTATTAAAAACTATGCTTTTTGGAGTCAAAGTCAAATCAAGTTCTTACTTGATTTGACTTTTTATCGTTTTGAAGTGAAAAGAAGTAGATATGTCTACTAAAAGCTTGTCAGATTAATTTAATTAACGTTAATTAATCAATCAAAATTTACATTTGGAAGTGGTTATTACGGTTCCCCAACCAGCATTGTAAATCAAAAACGTTCTGTAGTATATCAACTTGATATATTTTATCTGATAACTTTAATGTGGTGTATATTTTCGTCTCTTTAAAAGATTCTGATGAATCGGTGAAATGCGGAAACTATAAGATGGTGAGATATAAATATAAATCAGGCGTGTACAGCTCCCAGCAATTAAACTTACGGCGGGACTTGCGCGCGCGCATATCGTAGCACAAATCATAATCAGCGCCACCTGTGGGCGGCTGACAGTAAAACATAGCTTAGATCCTTCAATATGAACCATTTGTTACACCGTATTCTATCTTATCTACATTAAAATAGTGCCTGGAATCCTTTGTAGCGTTTCATACTGAATTTTAAAATATCTTTGTGAATTCAGCTCATAAATTGGATTAAGAATTGGTATTGATAGCTGGTAATAGAATTTCCTTTTGATTTTATTTGCGATGAGTTGTTTGTTGGCTTCTGCTTATGTTATCGGCTCTTCCTTTGAGTTTAAGCGTGGGAGGAATTAGAGGAAGCTGGTTTCTGTACCATAAATCATGCCACATACTGTAAATAACATAGACTTATAGCCTTGTCCTATGTTTTTTGTTGTACCATTATGTAAATGACTTGGTCAATAATGGTCATGACTCGGAACAAACAGACACAACAACTTACAAATGTTTGTTCCGATTGTTTTACATGTCAGGAAACATGCCAGTACATAGAACAAGGTAAGCATGAACTATGGAGTAATTTGAGGTTCATTAACTTTAAGTTCATCTTATGAATCTTACCCAGAGACTTCGCTTGGCCAATAACTTTTCATCAAAAGAGGTTTTGTCAAAAAATAGCGGTAAGGCTGTACTGTTGCTTCCCAATTTACTTATTGTTTCCTTGGAAGAATGACAAATTTTCAAATAGAACAAACTGGTAGAAAAGTTTGCTATGTACACTATTTCGCGTCAGTCAGCATTGCAGAGTAGGTATCAACATCTACAACATGGAAGAGCGATCAATCAATTAAAGTATACCTCTGGACATATAGTAGGCCTCTCCCTAATTGAGCTAGGGCCCTAGAGGATCCTCCGCCTTCTGCATCCACTCCATGTAAGGGCTAGCGATCTACTCTACGCTTGACGATTCGCAGGCTCTAGACAAGTATTCTACTGTTTCAAATGTCATCAGTCCTTCTGCAGCAGAATGCGTGAAACATATTCAATTACCAACAAGAACAGTTATTGCCCTATTAGTAAATAAACGCGTGCTGCATTAACTAATTACTGCCACTAATCACAATCATAACTGGACATATAAATTATCACCTATATTTCTTCAGCTGTGCTAGAACTGCGAAGTTTACGTACAGCTGCATTTCAAACTACAAATAGCCAGAATAAACTGGCCTCCAATTGTATGAAAAGCCTATACAATGCAAGACCAGTTAATACTGGACATATATATAGATTTATATGTAGCCGTGTGTACATATAAGTCTATTAATTCTGAAATTAACCTAACAGAAAGTATTTGCGTGATGCACGAAGATCTGGGTATCAGACCGTGGTGCGATGGTGCATGGGATAAGGGGAGGCGGCAGCGACGTGTAGAGGAAGACATGGATGGGCTGAAAGTAATGTATTAAGATGGTTGTTTAGATACGAATTTGATGATGGATTGGAAAATGGAATTCCATATATTTCCTTGTTCCTTATGAGGGACAGGAAAGCGACTGAAATATTTTTTAGGAAGTGATTTTAACTTAAAGAAAAAGCTGATGGAATGCCGCTGTTGTGTCATTTCGTTGTAAGTTTGTATGTTAAGATTAACAATAGGTGTTTGGCTTTCTGCTTCAGCATAACCTAGCTTTTACTCATGCATTCTTCTCTTAGAAGATATATTTCAGTATCATCATTATCATTCTCGTGCACTTATCCCAATTTATTGGGGGTCGGCGCAACATGTCTTTTTCTTCCATACTTCTCTATGAGTCACCATCTTGGTAGTGCCCCCTTTCTAACCATATCGCCATTCACACAGTCCGTCCATCGTTTATTTGATCTTCCCCTACACTTATAGATATCGACATTCATACTCAAAACTTGCCTTACGACATTTTCCTAATTCCTCAATATCATGTGCCCTATATGTATGCCATGATATATTTTGAGTAATATAATTAAAATAATAAAATAAAATTTCGGGTTATCTATCAGTTTATTACTTGGACCAAAAGCAAAATCATTCAGAGTGTGAATCGAAATTGCATAAAGAACACATATTGCATTCTCAATTCACACTAACTAAGTTTTAATTATGTTTTTAAATTTTTCACTACTAAGATATAAAATCACTTGTCATCGTAAATCTAGCGACAGCATAAAAGGTTATTTAGATAAAGATCGCTACAACAAATTAATAGTTTGTTTTAGGTTCTGAAACATGTTTTTTTATGTAAGTGTGACGAGCTATGTGGTAACAAATTAGTATTTTGTTAACAACATTAGTCAAGAGTATTTCGAAATGTTTTACAAGCGTTAACAAAAGTAAAAATAGTAGATTTTCATGTTAAAAAAAATGTTTTGTCAGTTTTTTTTAATTTGTTCTCGTAGCCTAGACTAGACCCGGAGTAGATTTAACTAGTTTAAAACTCAAATTATACCCTTCTACACTGTGTATTAAAGCTAAAAAAAAACATGGGAATCTTCAAGAATCCATAATTCATCTTGACGTTTTAACCCCACTTAATAACAACTATTTACCCAACTCTAGCAATTTGAACGTACCATTTTAAACTCGACAGCGGTGGTGTCATCAACCTTTTTAATAACGTACTTATTACAATAATGGCACAGTTTTCTTAAAGAAACTCGTTCGAAATTCGCGGCTCTTGTGCGTGGTGATTACACCAATTATCTTGCCCCGTTTTGATACGCCTCAAACACGCGAGCTTTTTCAAAATACGAAATGCAACTAAACAATCATTATCTCTGTTCTAATTATGAAAAATAAAGAAGAATAAAATTTTCTAATCTCTGTTATTTATGTAAAGAGGTTTTAGTCTAGTAATCAAGGAGTCTTGCTGTCTAGAGAAAATCACAGGGACTGTTAGATGTTATTATAAACAGGTATTAACAATGACGTCAAGAAAAATATGCAAATGTATTTATCTGCCTTCAATTTCATTCCAAGTGGAATTTATTATATTGTGGTGTCAATTTTTCTATGCATTGTCTTAAAAACATTATTAAAGCAACGCCTGGTCATTCTAATTTATCGAAATCATATACTGATTTAGTAACTGAATTAAATCAGCAAATAATACCTATGCATTGAATCCCGAACACATTTTCATATTTCTTCTTCATTAAAAATTTAAATAATGTAAATCATGACTTTGACATCGATGACATAAAAAGGCGCGGGAAACCACCATAAATAATTCACACTACTTCTATAAAAGTATTAATCATCGCAAATATCAATAATTAACCAATAATTATAAATCCTAACACTTAATAGACTATAAATAATTCATTTAATTAAACATTCATAACACTAGAATGTATGGTGTTATTAAGACAATTATTTCATTATTTATCGCCAATAATTACACAATCGCAGGATAGCGAATATGACGTTTGTTGTCAAGTGTCATTACATCGGTAAACGAATCAAGAATGCCATTTTAATTGTTATTCTGCATAATGTGTGGGCGTTAGTCATCGCGGTGAATGCACGATGAAACTGTGTAGGTTGGAAATACATCTAAGCTAACTTATCATGTTTTTCAAGGAAGTTATAACATCCGCGATCCGGGTACAACTTGATTTTTGCATATTTAATTTTAACGATGACATTCTCGAACACTTACAGATACAATATTAGCTCAAAAGTCTGCATCATCATTTTAAATAGGTTTGCTTAAAACAAGGGCTAGTTTACACCGACTTCATCAAGTTTTTAATCCCGCCAGCGATCATGTTCCGTGTATTAGAGATGTTCCCAGCAGCCCTTCATTACGCCGCATCCATCCACGTCTCGCCAATAATTACAGAGCTCTTCTAGACAAATCACGTACTGTGGTCCAAGGGATAGGAAACTTTCGATTTCGAGAAAATAATTATGATTGTTTTTTAACTTATTAAGATCGATTTTTTTTATATAAGTCTGAAATGGCCAATCCACCAAGAGTAAGCGTGGTGATCAATGCTCGTGCCTTCTCTTGTGGCTTCTCTTTATGGAAAGAGGCCTTTGACCTGCAGTTGGACACTCACACACACGGGTATTATGTTTTGTCTTATTTAGGTTTGTCATAGCAGCTCTAAAATGTAAAAAAAACAGTGGCACTCCGGGAGTGCCGACAGAAGTGAAAACAAAACACAAACAGAATACTTTGCCATCACTCACTGACATATCGGATTTACATTAAATTCGAGTACATCCCGAGGACAGCTGAACACAGCCGAAGCGTGTATTTTTTTAATCGTCTTATAAACAAAACACACGCGGTGTCGCTTACGGTAACAGTGGAAAAATGCCCAACGGGCCTAAAAAAATGCGAAAGTGGAATCTGTTTTTTTTTAAACATCCACGAAGAGATAAGAGTCTAGAGCAAATAGGTGCGATCGTCGAACCTGCAGAGAAGTGGGAAGATATCATTTTTATATAATACTATCTTCCGCCCGCGAGGTAGGTATGTCGATAAAAACTATCCTATGTCCTTCCCCTGGATGCAATCTATCTCTCTGCCAAATTTTATCGAAATCCGTTCAGTGGTTTAGGCGTGAAAAGGTAACATACAGACAGACAGAGTTACTTTCGAATTTATAATATTAATGTGGATTTTAAGCAAGTAACGACCGGATTTAACGCCATGGTTTTACATTCCGGATTACTCAGCAGCTTCGTCATAGCAGTAAATTAAAAACCTCACAAAAAAAGACGCAAAATCGAATCAATAAAAGTGTTAAAAGAGTGTCCAGGGAGTTTCTTGCCCGTTCTTCTCCATGATAGTAGGTATCGTGGAGATGAACAGGCAAGAAACTCCGCTTTGGAATGGGCAATTATCTTCATAATTCTGACCGACCGACCCCTTGACAATTCAAAATTGCCTGTTAATGGTTTAATTGAAATAGATGCAGCAAATAAAGACACAAAAGCTAATCATCAATAGCAGCACTTCTCTTAAGCCTTGCCCCAAACCGCACATGTAATATTTTTTTGCTACAAAGATCTAAAACAGGGAAATCCGTCGCCAGTAAACTTCCCTGCGTTACGTGAATATAGGTTTTGCTATACATAACTGACGTAATGTCAGTCTGTACGAGGAGTCTTTTTGTGGTCACAAGACGCGCACACGCAAGATTATGTGATGTCTTGTGACGGGAAAATAAGGAGTGATACATTATAGACAGAGGTATTGGTAGGCGATATCGTAATTAAGGCTGAGGTGTGTAATGTCTCTGAGTATCTGTGTTAAGTTACTCATCGAGAAATATTCTTTAGATTTTTTCTGCAAATGTGTAAGGAAATTGTGTGCTAGAAAGAAAATTGTTTCTTCATTTGTATCTTTTTTTACATTGTTCTCACATATAGCAGCAACAAGAATTATGTACCCAGGATTTTGTAATATCTTGATTTAAAAGAGTATCCATGGAGTTTCTTGCCCGTTCTTCTCCATAGAGATCTACGTTTTGGAATGGGCAACTAGCTTCAACTTTCTGACTAACTGACAGACTATTTAATTTTGACAATTCAAAAGTGCCTGTACAAGGTTTAATCGAAATAAATGCTTTGAGTTTGAGTTTTTGAGTTTTCCATCTAAAGTTTCTCAGTAGCAGCCTGGAGTCTGGATTTGTTCCCAGTTGACGGCAATAAACTCGACCCCTGTTACATGGGATTTAAACATAACGGGCGAAATGTGGGTGTATAGGTACATCTTTGTCTAATCCTGCGGGAAATACGCGCGTTATGCTATGTGTAAGAAAATAACAATGAAATGTAGTTGCAACTCGCCATATAACAAATAAAAAGAAAGACTGAAGCTGTGGCGAGACAGTGCTTCCTTACCCAAACTATTCGTTCCACCCGCCGAAGACCTCCCACATGCACCCAATTGCGTAACACACTATTAACCCTTAGTCTGCCGGAACATAGATCTACGCGAGACACAATGGCTTTTTAATTGTGTACTGAATAATTCTGAAGGATATTGCTAATCCATTACTTCATATGTTCGAAAAATGTGTCTGCTGAACAACTTAACCAACGCAATGTATAATAATAATAATAACGTTTATTTGGACTCAATAAAATATAGTCTAAATACAGTTATATTCCTAAGAACTAGGGTACAATTAATGTAAGTAAGTAGACTAAAACTAAATGAACTCCTGAATTCCAAACTAGGGAAAAACCTGTATCTTGGAAATCAGTGCTCTTCCGTGGTAAATTAGGTGTAAAAACTTACAAATCACACAATGACAATTCCAAAATTAATTGACTTAGGAGGTACTTATTCTAAAATTTGACGATGAGTTATGTACGTCAGTGAGTATGTGTGGTGTGTGTAGTGTGGATGTAGGGTGTGAATGTGTGTATGAGTGTAGTATAGGTAAAATGTGAGTGTATACTCAAACGCGTAGGATGCGAACGTATGTGCTGAATGTAGTGTAGGTAAAGCGTGTGATGTGTACTCGAACGCGTAGTGTGTGAATGTTGTTGAAATGTCAAAATGAAACCCATTGCTACTGATAGTGGGTTATGCAATTAGTCTGCTGGACATGAGTTACCTTGGGTAACCTGGAAGTCTTTAAACAGACTTCGAACCCAGGTTGGCCGTAACAAGGAAAACCTGATTAGGTGGAGATTCATAGTCACGACTCCGCCTTGGAGTGTAAATGTGGTGCTGTTCCACAAACGATGATGGGACACTTAATGTCGTGTCCTGCGTGTCCTGTCAGCTGCACATTACAGGAACTGATGGACGCTGGTGCTGGCCCCAAACAAGTAGCCGAATTCTGGGCCGAGTCCATTTAGATTGCTATCGACACGCTTAGAAGAAGATAGAACAAATACCCACGCGTAGGTTTTTGTCATTTATTATCAGCAAATCATAAATGACAAAAAAAAACCAGCAATATCTATTCACAAAACCGTAGACTCATAGACTACAAAGTACATGAACGAATAACATTCACACACCTAGGTACATCAATATTCTTGAAACGTACAAATAATCTCTATTCTGTCCACTTGTCGGTGAGAAGCCGGGACCACCGGACCACCGCGACGATGCCCACGCGCCTCTCCGCTTAAGAGCCACTCCTGCGCAGCCGTAACGCGACGCGTGACGCTGCGATTAGTCGCCGATATGCGCATCAAGCGTGCTGCGATCTTCACGACATTATCGCGGATTTGTGGCGGTCGATGATTTGGTGAATTGAGGAGAGATTATGACGTGGCTGTAAAAGGGTCGGTAAGGTCTTGTAGGGTTCTACTTTTTATATTGCTGATGTCATCCATTGTTTTTTAATTGCACTGGCGTGTTACGGTAATTTGTAAATAGAAAATGATTAAGTATTTATTTGTTATGCTGTGTAATATCTTCAATTGTCTTGACATATTTACCGAATTATGTGTATAGTCAGCTAGGAAGCGATCATGTAACTACTTAGGCAACGCGTAGAAAGTGCTTGCAAGCAAAAACATAATTTGCCTGATTGTCGGACACAATTACTCATATCTATGTCACGAGGCAAATAAAAATATGCCAGAATGCAATTTAAAACGCAAATGTAACAGAATTATCCGCGTCGCAACAACGCAGACTGACTTTATCGTCCCAACGAACAAATGCCACCGTTATCCTGTAACCCAGGGTTGTCAATCTACGCGATCGCAATTAGCGGTGCGCACGCGCAGCGATGGCCCGCGAGGCAGCCCTACGGTTGGCGATAAACCGTACGTGACGGGTCGCAGTCGCAGGTTAACGCGTGTTACAATGAATGACGACATTAACCTGTCGTTTCAATATAACGTTTGTTAAACCAACAAAGGCAGTCCGGTGGTAGTTACGGTAAACCATTTGCCTCCTATCCCTCAAAGCTTGTACGCAAATATTGTTTATTGTATGAATTGGTACATGCTCCGTCCTGACCACATTGTGGTCGTTGGCATTGTTTATGTTATCAGATATGGAAACTGGCGAACGCCCCTAAGAGTACTTGTGCATTCGGACTTTCTCAGACTCTCTCTTTAATTTAGGACGAAATAGTTCATGGATCTAGCCTGAACGACCATACACACATTGAGTTGTAGAACAAGAAAGTTAAAAAACACAAACGTGTCTGAAAAAAACTATTTACAAAAAAAACAACCGACTTCCAAAAAGCACTATAAAGTGAAAAATAACTTCAATTTCGGAAGTCGGTGTCTTTGGATTTGTATTTTAGTTTTTCACCACCGACTTCGGAAATTGAAGTTATTTTTCACTTTATAGTGCTTTTTAGAAGTCGAAAGAAAGAAAGAAAGAAAATACATTTATTTAGCACAGATTAAAAGACACACAATACACCAGATAGGTAATAATCGTACATCAGATAAAAACAGAAATAAAAAACAGATAAAAATCAAAAGTGCAAAGTCCGATGTAAGAAATTAGCAGGAATGTGTGCCTCACGGCTGCGCCAAAAAGGCCCAGTTCAGCAAAAAATGCCAGACAACTAGTGCCTGACGCTGGTTTTCAACTGGACCTGATGTGTGAGGTGACGGATGTAAATCAGTTTTATACTGTAACGTGACATGTGTATGCATAATTAAATAAAGTCGGTTGTTTTTTTTGTAAAATGTTTTTATTTTTTACTTTTTAGTGGGTCAGTTTGTAATTTATCTAAGTTACAATAGCCTAATGTCAACTGCTCATCACTTGTTACAAAATATTGCTTTTCCCGATGTTGGGACGTTAATTGTTGATCTGGTTCTTACCAGAAGAACTCCTCTACAACCACTTACCATACGCATTGTGACGAGCATAAATTGTGAAAGTTAGTAGCAGGGCAATTCCCGTATTTTTATGAACGTTTGCTCATCTGAGTCTCAATCCGACAAAAATAACTTATCTAATATTTATACATTTTTGAGAAGTTTCCAGATTACAGTAGGTATGGGAGGACAGCGCAGGCCTGTCAACAAGTACCAAGTACTTGATAAAATAGAAAATGGTCTACAGATCTAAAGTCTATATGGCCTACAAAGTCCTCACATTTACAAAATAAGAATCTATCAAAAGGATAAATAATAAAAAAAGAAAAATAATAATAAAAACCTACTAAAACCAAGTGTTATGATTCCCATTAAAACTACTAATAGAGAGGTGAAAAATTTCAATTGTCTGTATATAATGTCAACTCCACTTCAAAAATCCATGATCACATTGCAAGGACAAGGACACAGAACCTCTATAAGAACTTTGTAAACCTTTAAAATCCTGACACAGTGTTAAATTCATTGTTAATCCAGGCTTGTATCGTTTACTTTTAAACGACAAATAAAACCATCGTTTATGGCCGTTTAGCCTGTAACTTACAAAGGTTTTATGGGTTTTATTCCCATCGTTCTGGCATAATATATTCTTGCATTAAACTGCAGAAATTGTATCCTAAATACAAATCTTCTTCGTGCATCTTTTATGCAAACAAGAGTATTATGTTAAAACCAATTATTGTCGTGTAAATTGAAACACACTTGCGTTCTGCATCCTAATTGAATTATCACCACACACTATCAATAACAATTTGAATCATTTTGAAGTTTTGTTAATCCATTGCTTCCTATGTTCGAAAAATGTGCCTGCAACAACGCAAATAACGCATTGAATGTTGTTGAACAGTCAAAATGAAAGTAATTTCTACTGTTGGTGTGTTTTGCAATTATATACCGCTGGTCTAGGTGCATGAAACTAATGTTTTTTTATTTATTCCTCTCAAAGATCTAAAACAGCTTTTATAAATAACTTTTGACGACAAAAGTTTCTTGACTAGTTCTCGGTCAACCATTCGGTCGGTCGGCCATTGTTTTTTGCCTGTGCCAAAATACCAATCAATCCAATCCAAATCCAATCCCAATCTCTTTGATTATACCTACGTAGTGCAGCGTAAAAAAGAAAAACACGGACTGTCTTCGCCATTTTATAATTCATAATGTTATCCTTTTATGATTCTCCAAAGTGGCCTTTTTAGGCCCTCAGATCCCTATGATAAGTCCCTTGTGAAAGTAGCACTCCCAAGCTAATAACTGTCATTCACTCATACCTCATATACAAACTCAGATGAACCATGATAAGTTAAGAATGCCTTGGAATAATTTTTCGCTCATTATTTC
The DNA here is from genome assembly GCA_916614155.1 of Mesoligia furuncula. Lineage (NCBI taxonomy): Eukaryota > Metazoa > Arthropoda > Insecta > Lepidoptera > Noctuidae > Mesoligia > Mesoligia furuncula. The sequence goes on from OU744803.1 coordinate 26,522,220, forward strand.
TTTTCTGTTTTTGCAGGTAAGCACTGACCTGTAGTTTGTTCTAATTGGGAAGAAATTCTTATCTCTCCTTTTGGTAAGTTCTTTGATACCGACTTTTTGGTTATATGTATAAAGGGAAACTTTACATTCTATGTGCCTTCTAATGGATTCGGGAGTTGGGATTGTGAGAAAGCGAAAATTCCTAAGCAGAAAGCTAAAATGCTATATGGCAGGCCTTAATTTGTTTTTCCAAACAATACGGATACAAGATATCCTCCTTAAATTGCATTTTTTTTTATATTGTGCCCCACTGATGGGCAAACGCCTCCCCTTTTGTCTTGCCGTGCTATTTCTGGCCATTTTGGCCCTGCAAACGTTATCAGATCGTCACACCACCTTGCCTTCACTTCGTGATCTACCTCAACTTCGATGGCCTCCCTCAGGCGTCCAGTGAGTGACGATCTTTGACCATCTATCCAGGTGCATCCGTAAGACGTGTCCTTCTCTAATTACAAAAGCATAGATCAGTAGGTATATTGAATCAGCTTGACGCCAAAAGTAAAATACAGAGGAAATGTGTTCCAATGACAACAGCCCGAAGAATCGTACAAAAGCTAATTAAGATTGCGCATTCCGACTTACCTATCATTCAATACCATGTAAACACATCGCGACATGATGATGTAACAGAGTGCTAAAAACATTAGTACTGTGTCGATAATTGAGTGCCGGGACGACAAAAGGCGTAATGGTGGACCTACCAGCACTTTTGTAGAACTCGAATACTGTTTTAGCAACACTTTCAGTATCTTGTCGGCTAAAACTATTTGTCGGTCAAGTGTTTACGTTGTTATCGCTTATAGAGACTTGTTTTCAAGCTTTTTCCCAGTCATGTTCATAGTTTGACCCCTGTTTTGTGGCCAGTGGGACAGTCCAAGTGGTCCAAAACATTAAGATGAAATGCGGGTGGTCGTTTCTTCATAGAAACGCTCTTGCCTCTTTTCTTTCGATAATGACAGTTTCTATATTTATGTCTGTAATTTATATGGTGTACATAATAAAGAGTATTCTATTCTAATGACCATAAAGCAATGATTTTGTACAGATTAATAAATATTAACTACTTGTATGTCCCATGTTTTCCTTTTTGATGACACATTATTTTTATAAGCACTAGAACCACTGACCTCTATAGTACAGTACTTGTATTATAGAGGTCAGTGACTAGAACTCTCAAAAAATACCGATTTAAACCGCTGTCAACAGAGGCCTAGTGTACAAATTTGAAAACTATTACTGAAAAAAGAAAAACATAGAGACACACTATAATATCCTTCTTATTCAGTTTATGAAGCATTTTTTTTTAAATTGGTCCAATATTTGAAGAGGAAATAGGCGAGAGCCAAACCTCAAATTTCGACTTTTTACTTAGGCTTTTTCAAAAGTCTCTCCGACCGCCTTTCCTTAAAGCTAGTAATTTGCATAGTGAACTACTTTTTTCTAACGCTTTTCTTTTGTTTTTACTTTCTTTGGAACTTGACGAGCAAGAGCTGTAATGTTCTTTGCATTGCTTACCAAATCCCTGATTTCCTCTTTCGGTTCATGATCACCGAGTTCTTGGCATTATTGAACGCTAATTGACTTTCATCATTATCCACTATTTTAATACTATCAAGAATTCGTGCAAGCCTAGTACTTTTTATTAGAATAGTGCTCAGAAAGTTGGGTCATATTTCAATCGTGTTTCGATAGACACCTAGCGCCATCTAGCGTCCTAAAGCAATTATTATGACCGTCGAAAGTTATTGTTCTTTTCCTGGGAAACAGTACTTTTTTTCTGGATGAAAGGTATCCTATGTCCTTTTCTTTACCCTTGACAAAGTATATGCAAATTTTTATGACGATCGGTTCAGTGGATTAGGCGTAAAAAGGTAACAAACAAACTTACTTTCCCATTTATAATATTATTATATTATAGGAGGGGCCCGTGGCTAACTAATAACAGCCGCACAGGTCGATCGATCAGATTAAGCTACGCTTGCCGCGGTTGGTCTGTGGATGCATGACCATCTTTAGATACCGAGACCCCTCCGTGCCTCGGAAACCACGTTAAGCCGTTGGTCCCGGCTGCCATTCGTGGATCTTTGACAGTCGTTACTCGTATCGTATTTATTACCCAGTAACTGGGTTGTGGAGGTCAGATAGGCAGTCGCTCCATGTAAAATACTATTATTCAGCTGCATCCGGTTAGACTGGAAGCCGACCCCAACATAGTTGAGAAAAGGCTAGGCAGGTGATTATATTATATATAATTAGTTAGGATTGCGTAACTTTGGTTAGCTTTTGCTGTATAATTTACAAGTTTATATACCTCATTTAATATTCTCGTTGATTAGCTACTTCTGCCTTATCTTCAGAAACATCTTGTAACATCGCTATTAACAAGCATGAATCTGTTTACAAGCTGCGTATGAGTGTTCCAGTGCTGTAATCTTACCAGTAACTGGTTAGATACTACTCAGATGTAATCGTGGTTGACAGACGTCCGACTTTATGTGGGTTTTATGTGACGGTAAAATGTTAAGTTTATTTTAATTAGCTGTTAAGCTGTTAGAGCTCTTAGTGCCTGTTTCAACATGCCCGGATACTCGCAATTTAAGAGATCCATTAAAATATGAAACTGTATTTGTATGACTTTATCTGCCAGATGAGATAACCAGATTTGATATTAGCTGGCGAAACTTCATAGAAATGATAAGCATCGATAACTTATGACGATGAAATAATTAATTCTGCGAATAATGTAGTGCAAGCTGTGCTTCTCGTTGTAATAAAAAGTAAAACTTCTGTTAAGTAATGAGGTGCTTTGACTTAAGCTTCATCATCATTTCAGCCAATAGACGTCCACTGTTGGATATAGGCCTCCCCCAAGCACCACCACTTCGACTGGTTCTGTGCGTCTCGCATCTTTGTTTTGGTTTTGACCTTCACCAGTTCATCGGTCCACCTTGCGCACCGAGAGACGTAGCGTTGGAAGACATGAACTAATTGTTAAGTAATAAAACAAAAATGTTTTTCTAAACTCATCGCGACTTTGAAGTTCCGCTAATTAATTCCAGATTAAGGTCAATGACTACTGAATACATATACCGACCAACCAATTGGACGTATATTCTTCGATTGTCTTTCCCTTCAACTGTCTTGCATTCCAAAACAAGCTAATATAATAATACGATCATAAAACAATGCATTTAACATACGAGATGACACCACACGATGCATACCAGCACGTTTACATGTCCCCTGCGCGTACGCACGCTATCCGGGAAACGACAAGCGGTTGATATCACCGGTCGGCATTACCTGGTGACGGTATATCTTCTTACCGTTTGCCTTCCTGTGCGGATTTTTGCTGGATTAGTGTGGCGAAGAATGTTGCCAAATGAAAAAATGATGTGGGATTGTCGTTCGTTAAAAAAATGATATGATCGGAGTTTGGATAAGCATCGTTTTATGACCCTATTTCCGACCATGCGTTTGCGAATCTTCAAGTAATTGTTAAGGAAAATTTTGTGTATCTGGCTTTCGCCTCAAGTGTCCCGTTGATGGTCAGAGGACGGACCCTTTATTTCGCTTTACTTCAGTCTTCAACGCCCATATCTCTCTTTTAATAGCTAATATAGAACAGTTTTTTTGGAAAAAGCCGGGCTCCCTCGACGTGTTCGTCCCGCCTGCCTTCCTCGTCTGGAATCATCTTACTGCCTCCAGCTGCTGTCTTACTATCTTGAACTCACAACACTATTTCCTTCAAACCTTCCTACCGTTCTTCGCCCAGCCCGTTTATTATCCCGTTTCCCATAATTCTCCACTGGCAACAATATTACGCCTGCAATAACAGCTGTAACACTCCCAGTTGACACATTTTCTGAGTTTGTTTATGATTTTACAAGCGGCTGCGAGTCGCGACTGCGTGTCGTCTGTCGTTCTCTCGGCACTGGCGCACGCGCAGCGCTTTATGATTTTCGCGCGTCTATATTTCCTGCCTAACGGTCCAGCTAGGGTTGCCAGATAAATTTATGCCGTCGGATCGATTTATGTGCTGCGTTTTAGGAAGTTATTAATTTTTGTTGTTGGTAATAGTGTGTTAATGTTTTGTAGGGAGTGTAATTGCTTTTCGTATTTGTTCTTTAGCGTTGAAAGACTGGAAATGAAGATGAATTATTTTTTATTTGTTTTTCTCGTTAACAATATTATTCCTCGTTAAGGTTCCCCTTGAATCTTGTTGTTTTTATTCCTCAGTATGCAAAGCACACACATGTCTGTATATTTAAACAGCGATGGTTATGATTCAATTACATATACCTTAATTACTCAATTTCTTGTTATTTCCGGACTGGAAAGGCCTGGTCCTTTGTCAAACAGGCCCTAAAAACGTGAGATGTTCGTATCAACTCCCACGCAGCATGATTAACACTGCTAGTATCTGCATAGCACAGTCGTATTAAACGTTGTACTGTACGTGAGCACGTTTCGTGCTGGTCGGGAATGGGGCCAGATTTGGGTTTCAAATGTTACAATTTCTTAGTGTGGACGTTCTTATCTGTAAATTACGGAATAAACCATTTGCTCGCTTGTGGTACAAAATGACATTTTGTTAAAATCTTGGGGTGAGAAAGGCAGTGAGATGCATGTCACACAATGAATACCTAACCTCGTTTATATATTATGTGTTTCTATGGTGGACTTTTGAACAGCAGTTTGCTTCATGCATAGATCTTTGGCAGCCTTTACGGGCCGTCAGAAGCCCGAAAGTCAGACAACCAGTCTTACCAAGGGGTATCGTGTTAGCAAGTAACTGGGTAGTGGAGGTCAGATAGGCAGTCGCTCCATGTAAAATACTGATATTCAGCTGCATCCGGTTAGACTGGAAGCCGACCCCAACATAGTTGGGAAAAGGAAATGATGAGTATGGTTCATGCAAGTCAAACAGCATCATAATAGAAACAACAGATTATAACCTCCTGCTTTGAGTACTAAAAAATGGTGGTTAAATGTACAGAGGCTGACTTAATGCAACCTATGGGTGATGCAGAGACAAACACAGTGGTAGGTGCAATCATGAAAATTGAAGAATAAATATTTTAAATATAAAGATACGCATAAACCTATTAAAACTATGAATATAATATATACCTTGTCATATAAATATAACAATGAGAAAATATTACCGTTGTCATGATACTGCCAGGATACTCCTTTGTAGTTCTTGACAACAACAAGTAACTTGGCAAAATCGAATAGTTTTTTATTCGTTTTCTTTTTGGGCATTGGGTCTAGAGTCTAGAGGTCAATCGCTTAGGTATAGAAAACAACGTTTCACAAAAACACACACAAGTTCTTCCCACTGAGCACCTTTGCAAACACAATGTGACAACTGACGAAATCCAAGCCAGATAAGGCTCTATTCACCTTTAATATTCGCATTACCACCTTGAAAGCCCAGCCAGCTAATTAGGAGATAAATAACACTACGCCCAAACATCGTGCTTAGTAGTAATTGCCCGTAATTGCAATTTATTGCGTCCGCACTATAGTAACCGTTGTTTATTGGATGCCCTTAATAGTTCTATGGTGGACGGATTTAGATTTAATTGGTTCGTTTTTAAGGATTTGGATTGGGGTTAATGATTTTATGATCGTTTATTGGGGCGGTAGTGTGTCTATCTTTCGAGGATTGTCTCTGGAATGCATTGGGTTGACAGCTGTCAAACGACCGTGTGGTCTGCAAATCTCATTTTGTTACAAAGATCTTTTGGCGCGTTGTCAAAATCGGAACTAACGCGGCCATCTTGTTTTTCAGTACAATTTCTGTGCCAATTTCAAATGTTTCACAACAATGGCCCCGTGTCAATGTCAGGCGCCAAAAAATTCTTGTGACACTATATCGCTGATTTGGAGAAACATCAACGAAAATGTATTTTTTCCCAAAAAATTAGTTAAATATGTATCCTGTCTCTTAAGATACAGGTTTACCTAGTTTAAGAGGCAGAGTTATAATAATTGAGTACAGATTTTAACATAGAACCAGATGTATACAATGTACAGTACTTATAATATATTAACTAGGTTCCCATCTGTATTTTTATGGCAAATAAATTTTATTATTATTTATTATTATAATATGCCAAAGCACTTAGAAAGCGTCTTTACGTTAGGCAAACAAAGACTTAAAAAATAAAAGTAGCAGTTACGTCGATGTTATTCCAAATGAGCGATATGGTCTTTTCTATTTCTGGATAAGTATTGGTTTGTAGTTGGTAGTTAGAATCTTACTTTGCTTTTATTTTCCAAACACAATGGCGTAGAAACTAAGTATCTGCAGCTTTTCAATGGCATTTGAAACGTAATGAATATGGCTGAAGTTATAGGCTGCAACCCTACTTTACACCCACAACTGTCACCCGTTCCCTTCAGCTGGCTCTTATGCATTGCACAAGATATCGCAGGTAGAATTGATGCAATTACCATTTCATTTCCGTCAACATTATACATTCTCTAAATTGAAGGAGCCTTCAGCCTCCGAATTTGAATAATACCCTCTAAAACGGTACAAAACAGGATACGAATCGTTACCAATCGGATTTTCGAAGAAGCCGTGCATTTATTTACACTTCCCAGATTCGCCTGCAGGCGATTTTCGGTTCTCAGTCCATTGTATGTTAAGTCAGACCGTATTTACGAATTTATTACGGACCCCTGAAATAAAAAGGCGGTAATATCGTTAATGCTGCTAATATTTTTCGCAGCTGAGCAAAAAAAGGTGGCGGCGCCGCGTTGATTGTTTCACATAAATCATGTGCAACGCCATTAGTAGGACAAATGCGCTTGCGCAGGTCCCATCTCATTTGCATATTAACTAGGCAAAATTGCTTTGGCTCTAAAGGAAAGGCCATTCTTGCCTTTCTTTTATGGTATTATCGGAGGATGTAATGTATTCAATAAAGGATAAACTTCTCTCTTTGTTGTGGAGGTTTATGACTTGGTTAAACTAAGAATGCGCACTCGCACCGAAGATGCAAATGCTATTGCGTAGTGGCCAAATCTTGTGTCGAATTTACATAAATCCCGACATGTATCTTTAGCAGCCTCATCTGCCAAGACAAATATACAAAATTACATTTGTTTGAGAGTCAATTTTCCAAATTAAAGGGAAAGAAGGCCGGTCACGTAGTGCCAGAACCTTGAATCCTCTTATTGAATTTTTGGCTTTTCTACATAATTATTCGAGCACTATGTTCTCGTCATCTATCTCCATTTAAAGACCCTCGGTTATGGCTAGAGACCCTTGACCCAGTAAACAAAAGCTTTCTTCTGACATTTTTGGCGAATCATTTTAATAATACGGTAATATTTATTCAGTTGACTCGTGCTTTGCTTATTTGGAAGACAATTTCCATAAACAGTGTATGTACAGACGCCTGCACATCAAGCTACTACAATCTGTCAAATTTCCTTAATAGATTTTCAACTTTATCATTAAAGCTTATGGTTCAAAGTTGATCGGGAAAATTTGACAGTTTCGGGTAGCTTGGTGCGCTGGCGTCTGTACCCGCCGTTCGGGTATTATTGCTACTTCCAGTGTTGCCTACACCGACGGAACCTTAAAGGATTGTAGCCTTTGGGATGGCAGGATGTTAGCTTAACGTTTCTGCATAATGAGCGACATCCGTTCCAATATTTCTCGAAGGATAAATATGTTTCATTGTCTTTAAGAAGACTTAAGTAAAGTAGCAATGTATGCAGGTATTGCCTTTATAATGTTCAGTTAATATGCAAATCGGAGAGCTCACTAAACAGTCGAGATTTGTTAGCTCCGCACTTTTTGAAATCAAAACGGTTTCTTTATAGTCTACCAGATACTTCAGAGGCATCAAAGCAAGCCCTAAGCAGCGCTCCCAGCAACATTTACTAAAATATTAGTTCCCTTCCCCATAATTTCTGAACACAACACCCCATTTCCTTCAGTAAACTCTCGCAAATTGCTTGATTTCTAAGCTGGTAGATCAAATACACTATATTTTTCGCCCATTTCAAGACCAGCCTGGACATCGAAGATTATTGCAACGTTCCAATTGCAACCAGCTTGTATTCGATACAAAGTAAATCCAGGACAGTATACAATCGTATGTAATGTAAAAATATCGCAATCTGATAGCTTGGAGTGAGTAAAGTTTGCGAAAAAGTGACCGGGTCAGCGGACAGGTCGCAGTGACATTTAACTAAATTACGTGTGTGGCGGGTACTTTGTGAAATGAACGCAGGTTTCGCAGCGATTAATTGCGGATACAAAATAACTGAGAAAGTATATATGGAGTATTTAATAAGGCCGAATGTGTTGCTTTCGCTTTTCTGCGTCAATTTTATTGGAAATTAAAGGATTGATGTGTGACATTATCGAATTTCGGGGTAATTTATTAATCAATAGAAATTATTAGCTTTATCTGTAAGTAGATGTACCAGTTTAAGTATAGTATATGTATGTATTTGTGTAGGTTATATACATTAGCCCCCTTACTAATAAACGTATTATATGAGATGAATAGTTACATACCGGTTTCTCTCTTTCAGTCGTCAGTAATTTGACTTTCGAAAGAAGACAAAGCGTTGTGTAACTATACAGACGCTATACAACGGTTATTAGTAAGGGGGTATACATATAACAAGTCTTTACAAAATTAACAAAAACCTTGACCGAAGCTAGAGTCCACTTAACCAGCATAACTTCTTCCAATTATATATTCTTATTTACTTTCGTTACCAATCCTTCGCTAATCCCGCCCACGTTTTCCTCCCATCGTTCCATAGACAGCTTAATCTTTAAATACCAGGTTTACCATACTATAACCATAGTTACACAAATGGCCGACATTCTAAAATGTCTGTCACAAGATGTTAAGCATCTGTTGTGGCCTAATTAGCCATAGTTGGGCAGATTTGACATTTATTTAGCCATGACGACACGGAGTCAGGAGTTCAAAACAATAAGGTAAGGACAAATGTATTTAAAGATAATGCCAGAGCTCCTAAACAGTGTAAACAGGTCTAATGGTTGTTAACCTCTGGAGTTATTGTTGTGACTCCAAATGCTCTGGTATAATCGGCACATAAAGAGTTGTGTATTTTTGCTAGCGATTGTGGCCTTACCATTTAAATTACTTTACTGGAAATTACACGGAACCGGTCGAATTGGCGATGCTTTGGGAAAGGTTATGTCTAGGAGTAGAAGTCTTTCGGCGGATATAATGACGATGATGACTGGAAATTGAAACATACAAAACAACTTGTATTGTTTTAAACTGCAAAGGTGATTGATATGTTTGATATATCTTCAGCTGCGTTCAGAATGGAAACTTCACATAGTTGATTAGGCTGTCACAAATCATTTTTGTTATTGCAATATAAACTGTCCGACCCAAAACTATCCTAACATTGAAAGCATGAAGCTGAAATCTATTTATCATATGTATGTCATGATGCAATCCCAAATCAGTTTAGAAATCTTCATGATCCGTGATGAAATGCTGCTGTCAGACATCCTTACACTAACCACTCGTCAAGCGAGATTAAAAATCAGCGATCGTCATCTGAATTCAGGTCTACCTGTCGTAGTATTAATGAGGCTTTGCGACCTGGTCTTTTGAGCCAAACTGGTCAAGTGGATTATTTATTGCTTGTTGCTAAATATGTGGAAATGGTGTCATTCAAATTTAATTTTCGAATCAGTAAAAGCTGGGGCTTGTGGCAAAGTAATAGCAGCCCCACGGGTCGATCGATCAGGTTAAGCTACGCTTGCCGCGGCTGGTCCGTGGATAGGTGACCATCTTTACATACCAAGACCCTCCGTGCCTCGGAAAGCACGTTAAGCTGTTTGTCCCATTCGTGGATCTTTGACAGTAGTTACGGGTCGTCAGAAGCCCGAAAGTCTGACAACCAGTCTTACCAAGGGGCATCGTATTACCCAGTAAGTGGGTTGTGGAGGTAAGATAGGCAGTCGCTCCATGTAAAATACTGGTATTCAGCTGCATCCGGTTAGACTGGAAGCCGACCCCTTAGTTGGGAAAAAGCTAGGATGATCAGTACAATGTGAGCAATGCTCAGTCAATCCGGTAGTACACTTTAAACATGTCCTAGAATCAAAAATTCGAAGACGTAAGATTTACAACCCGCTCTGAGCCCGCTGTGGATTACGGCCCACTCCCTCTCACAGAGAGGAGGCCTGTGTCCCAGCAGTGGGAACATTATAGGCTGTTTATGCTACTCATTCTTTAGAACCAAAGGATTTCATTAAAACGTCCTGTTTCCAGTTGATTCAATTGACGGCAGAGTCCGTTTAATAGAATAACCCGCTGAAGGACGTTGTTTAAGATTTCTGGGACAATTACGATCAAAAATCCTCTAAACAGGTCATTGAAATCCCCAAACTACCATTACACGCAGGATATTGCAATAAATTCCATTTAAAACTACGCAATTTATAATAAGGATAAAAGCACTTTATAAGTACTCGACTAGATAGCAACAAGAATATACCCAGCAATGACGGACAGTGATTTTTGCCCACAAGTAAAAAAGTAGTTCTAAAGGTCATGCGCAGGCGCAGCATACGCGCTAACTGGTTGGTCGATTAATTCGCCGATACCGAGAAGTAATTACTTATGTATAAGTTATATTGTTCATAGGTATCTACAGGTTTTCGTTTTGTAAAACGGGATTTTTGATAACAAGTCTAACAACATTGATTGTGGGTTTAATTATAGTTTTGTTGCGACCGACGTATGAAAAAAAAACTGTATATATTAACGTTTTTAGTTTCATTGATGTCTTTTATATGTAGTATGAATGGTGTTGAATAACTTTAAGCGATTCGGCAGAAAGGTACTTTTCTGATGATCGCCAAATGTGGTCCTTATGGCACTTTCTGGCCCTATACTGTGGTGGTAACTGGCAGGCCTATGTCCGTGCCTCGGAAAGCACGTTATGCCGTTGGTCCTGGCTGTCATCCGGGGATCTTTGACAGTCGTTACGAGTCGTCAGAAGTCCGTCAACCAGTCTTACCAAGGGGTATCGTATTACCCAGTAACTGGGTTGTGGAGGTAAAATAGGCAGTCGCTCCATGTAAAACACTGGTATTCAGCTGCGTCCCGATTGACTGGAAGCCGACCCCAAGATAGTTGTGAAAAAGTTAGACAGATGAAACTGGCAGGTTTAAGGAATAGAAGTTTGAAAAGGGATATGTGATTATTTCCGTGACGTTTCTTTTGCTGGACAGTACCTACCTAGTAATCCAACCGATGAAATATGGCAATCAACTATCCACGATAAACACTAGATTCTTTCACCATCTTTCAATCAATCAACTCAGCCTATCACCAGTCCACTGCTGGACATATGCCTCCCCCAGACTGCGCCACAACACCCTGTCCTCCGCCTTCCGCATCCAGTCTACACCAGCCACCTTCTTTAGGTCGTCCATCCATTTAGCTGGGGGGCGTACCACACTACGCTTGCCGATGCGTGGTCTCGACTCCAGGATTCGTCTGCTCCACCGGCCATAGGTCCTTTGACAGACAACCCACTACCACTTCATTTTGCTTACTCCTGCAAGCCGGCTTACTCTGCAATGTCGGTAACTCCGGTTCTTTTCCGGATAAACCCATTCCATCTTTCACAATGTTGATATTCAAACGGTTGTTCTGTAATATAAAAATAAAAGTCCGATCCAACGGACATTAAGAACTTGTTGTGAAATACTGAATCGACAAAAAGCTTGAAAAATTACGTCTCACCCAACACTAATCGCGTTTTGCCGCACAGTTAAGAATAACTGTTACTTTCACTGAATAAAAGTTGTTACCAAAATTTGTACTCGCACGTACAAATACTTTCTTTACTAAATTGTTTCATAACGTTTAGTCTAACAGGCATTTCATTTCTACCTATATGCTGAGTTTGACTGCGTCGTTGGTCTTGGCATGAGCTTCTGGGTTCGATTTCCAAGTCGGACAATGCGTTATTAGGTTTTTCTATCAGGAAATTCTCAGTATCAGCTCGGACCCTGGGTTTGTGCCCTGTTGATAGCAATAGGCTCGCCCTTCATTACATGGGATTTAAACATGATCGGCGAAATGTCGGTGTATTGTATGCTTAGTTTAAAGTCCAACTTTTGTGGAGTCACTTTCCAAGAGCAATTAAGTTCTTTCTCAGCGATGTAGGCATGTTACAAAACCCTGTCTTCGTCATAAAATGTGTCCTGCCGAATTATTAGTATCATCGTCGTTTAGCAACAACATGATTTCACTAGATGCGTCAGTATCCTTGCAATCGGATATAAAGTTATCAGTGAGTCAATCACTTAACCCTCTTGCACAATCTACTCAAGTTCTAGAAACCAACACCACACCTGGTCCTCACATCACCTGACCATACTTAGAAGACAGTAACCCTACACTTGATACCTCACCTTCTCATATCTGTACAGTAATCAGAGCCACCAGCCGTTGATTTGTCAACAAAGCACTTAAAACAAATTGCACAACGTTATTAAGTTTTATTTGCAGCTAAATATCATTGTGCTTAAGTTTCAAGTTATGATTGCTTCATTTGAACTTAGTAACTTGATCTGATCAGATACTTTAATGTATTTCTTCATCTGTAACTGAGCTGGTAGATAGGACTGATTTAATGCGACATTGTTGGGAACCTGTTCAGTGATTTGATCCTGAATATTAATTTTCGTTGCTAAATTGCCTTCAGACTAGTTTAGCCTAAATTGTTATTTGCATTACAAACCTGCCTATTGGTCAATTGTTGTCTTATGACTTCTTGTCACAATTGTCAATACTGATAATGAACATTTAACTTGACTTGATTCTTGGACTTTGTTATTTATTAGTCCTTCTGCATACGGTCTTAATATCGGAAATTTAGAGTAATGAATGATTGTAGCATGAATCAATCAATCAACTCGGCCAATCGCAGTCCACTACTGGACAGCCTCTCCCAGGCTGCTACACTACACCCTGTCCTCCGCCTTCTGCAACCAGTCCGTCCCAGTCACCTTCAGGTCACACTACGATTGCATGAACATATATATGCATTTATGTATATGCCAAATATCCAGGAAGCGATACCATGAAGATAGTTGGTCTTGCACTAGAGCGATTTATTAGCAGTAATAAATCGCTCTAGTGCAGGATCAACTATCTCAAGATCAGTCTCTATATCGATCAAGATCAGTCTTGGAGAACAAAAAACAATCAAGATTCGGGGTGATTGCCTAAAATTGATTCTTTCAAAACTACCCTGTCTGTACACGAATTTCCGGTTCTATGGTGTTCAAACTAGAACGTTTGGCATGTACTAGAAAATAAAAGCAGTGACTTGTTTTGTTTGCCATGGTCAGGCAATAGCTGTGTTTGACCCTGGGTTAGTCGTAAAAGGGAGTAGGTACGTGAAAGTTCATGTTAACTGAACATCTCTTCCATACATTCCCCGTTTAACGTTCATATGATAGCTATCTTGCTTGTAGGTTATAAATATTTGCAATGTCTTTTTTTGAGTGCTATGGTTTATGGTATACTGGTTTTGTTTATTTGTTACTAGCTCCGCCCCGCGGTTTCACCCCCAAAAATGTCGATACCGTGGGAATATCGGGATAAAAACTATCCTATGTCCTTTCCCGGGACTCAAATGTCTCTATATGTTCAGTGGTTTAAGCGTGAAGAGGTAACAGACAGACAGACACACATTCGCATTTATAATATTAGTATGGATTTCAATGTAACGGTATTTTGGGTTTCAAATAATGATGTTTCCATCGCTACTGTAATTGTGTATTTTGCCTTCATTGGTTAATTCATTCATTACATCGCATAAAAGCCTATAATCCCCAGAGGGTTGAACAGAGGTGTACCTATAAAACACCCACATCTCGCCAGTTAAGTTTTAAGTCCCATGAGGTAGAGACTGTTGCCATCAACCGGGCAAAATTCCAGCCTCTGAGCTGCTACTGAGACATTCCAGATGGAAAAACTCAATAACAATTTGCCCGGCCCGGGAATCGAACCCAGGACCTCATCACTTGCTACCACTAGACAAACGGGGCAGTCCCATTGGTTGACTCATTAATAGTTCATTATTGTCAAATTCTTTTATGCATCATCTGCCTCGCCTTTTCCCATCTATTTCAGATGCATCTGAATCATCATCATCATCATTTTAGCCGAAAGTCGTCCACTGTTGGACATAGGCCTCCCCCAAGATGCTGACTGGTTCTGTGCTTCCCGCTTCCAGCGGATTCCTGCGATCTGAATACCAGGATTTTATATTGAGCGACTGCATCATGTATGAAATTAAACTTATGTAAATGATCATTGCGTTCCGGATCCCTCAGATTCACACTCTTCCTACGCAAAAAACAGTCCTTGAATCACAATGTCTTCTTATCCTCATAAAGTACTTATTTAACCATTACCTTTCTTTTTGTTACAGGTGAGGCATCATCTTATGGCGGGTCCCGTACAACGGAACCAACAATTGCGGATCCCTTCTCACAATAATTTTAAAATATAAATTCGCCGGCCCACTTCACTCGTGAAATGCGACAAGTATAACCTTATTTGTTTTAAACATTCATAAATTGTTTAAACCGTGTGAAATTTCCCAGCGTCGGTCGACGACACTGATATTTTGAATTTATCGGCCATTTTTGACCTCTCGCTGCCCTAAAATGTGTACATACTTACCTTATGGATTGGGGTGTTATCCGATTTCGTTTTAAAATTATGCGAAAGGTTTTACTTTATGTGCTGAATTTAAATAAACTCACGAAATTCTCTTTGACATGCAATGATTCGATTCGACGTAAACGAAAAAGCACAAACCAGAAATGAAATTATTCAAAGGTCCGACAAAACTGAAGGTAGATAAAAATAAATCATAATTTTCCTAAAAAAAAGCACCCATCGTCTATTTCTAAGCAGGCCCTACCAATCGTAACGGCCTCACATATCGTCGGGATCGATCTCGATCGTCTCGTGCGCATATCGTTCGTGACGTTGGCGGCGCGGGCGCACGGCGCGGCGTAGGCAAATCGACGGCTAATTGCAGCCCCGGGCATGGGCCGATCAAAAAAAATAAAGTCGGTCTTACTCCGTTTGTACGTACGGCACGGGAATAAGGGCTCATTCAACTTTCAAATGGAGGAAAAACTCGCTTTGTGGGAATTGATGTAATTCTTTGGTACATTTTCATCATCATCAGTCATCAGCTCTACCTTCTTTCTATCTCTGAAAAGGCTTTTTAGCCTTTTCTAGTTTTCTCTATACGTGCAATCTTTGACTGCAAATACAATAGATTTTTATTTTCTTTCATTTCATTAACTGTCTCTTTCCACCCACTTTCAACTATCATAACCCTCCTGTTGCCATCAATATTTCATTATATCTTTGTACCCAGAACTTGACTTCTAGCTTCATCTTTTCAATCATCCCATTATCATTATTAGCAATCTGGTTCTAATACCACTACTTGTCTTTAGGGAACTTTTCGATATTCATTCCAATATTCCCAGTTTTCCATGTTCTGTTAGCCACCCAGGGCTACAATGGACACGTACCAACCCAGCCTCATTTCGGCCAAGATTACCGGAGCATTCCCAGTAATTCCCTTAATTCCGACCCGTTCCCCTGACTCCTTAATGTGTATTTCGGCCAGCACGTAAAGGTATTCGGAGCCTATTATTGTGAATTATGAATGAATACTTGTTTTGTCGACTTTAAAGTTGGAGTTTAGGGATTGTAATTGTTCCACTGCAGAGCGAAGGTTTCTTCTCATATGTAGACGAAACTTTTATTGATGAAAGAAAGAAAATACATTTATTTAACACAGAATAAAAGACACACATTACACCAGATAGTCAGATAATAGTCGTACGACTACGACTATTATCTTATACTAGCTGTGCCTCGCGGTTTCTCCCGCGTAAATGTCGATCCCGTGGGAATATCGGGATAAAAAGTAGCCTATATGTTAATCCAGGGTGTCAGCTACCTCCATACAAAATGTTATCAAAATTGGTCCAGCCGTTTGAGCGTGAAGAAGTAACAAACATATAAACACACACACAAACTTTCGCCATTATAATAAATATGCGTAACACACTATCAATCTCAATCTGTATCATTTTGAAGGATGTTGCTAATCCATTGCTTCATATGTTCGATAAATTTGTCTGCTCAGCAACGTAAAGAACGCAATGAATGTTGTTGAACTGTCAATATGAAAGCCGTTGCTACTTGATAGTGTGTTACGCAACTACCCCGCCGGTTTCTAAGTGTTAATTTAAATACGAAATTGTTTAACCCCTAGTCTGCCGGAACGTAGATCTACGCGAGATACAATGGCTTTTGAATTGTGTCTGTAATTACGGCACACAAGCGGTTAATAGTTAAAGTGAAGTGACATGCCAAAGTGGCGGCGAGATGGGCGGACGATATCTCGGGTAGAACTAGATTAGGCTGGCACAGGACCTGGCACAGGCTGGCACAGGACCTGGCACAAGAAAGGCCTACGCTAAGCAGTGTGTGAAGTCGGGCTGTGGATGACGATGACGATGATGACATGCCAAAAAAATGTCTTTTCTGCCACATCAAGAGTAATCAAAACATCTCCTCAAATAACTATCGGAGTTGCTGGCTTGCTGGAGTCACGGTTTTCCCGAAAAAGTTTACCTCCAACTCATCCGGTAAAAGTACAGACGCCAGCACATCAAACTACCCGAAACTGTCAAATTTTCCCAATCAACTTATGCTTTAGGGATAAAGTTGAAAATCTATTTAAAGAAATTTGACAGATTGTAGTAGCTTGATGTGCAGGCGTCTGTACAAAACTGATCGCGAATTGTGACGGAAAAAAAGAAAGAAAACACTATGACATGTACTAGAAAAGCTCGCGAATGTAAGCTCTAACAACGTACATTCCTAATCAGACAATGACCTTACTAGAAGCACAATCTGTTACGTCACTCTTATCACAAAAATTCTCACACTACTGTGACCACAATCGCGATTTTCGTCGGAACATCTCAAACTTCACAGGCAACGTTTTTGTTGTTTTATAATATTAATTAACACACATACAATTTAGGCATTATAACTATATAATAGACAATTGTCTGTTACCTAATAAACACCTATTGTTAGTATCGGTACCGCTATATTTTTGGCGAATTACATTTTTGTGCTTGCGAAACCGTGAAATTTTAAATCTTCTAACGTTATTTTAACGTCGCGTTTATAGAGGTAATTACTTTACTTTCGCATTTACGTAAGATTAGTTGTGTCTAGTTTTTTGTGTGGATGTATGATCTGCGGTATAGTAATGTTGATGTGTATGAACTTGTGAAGTGGTGCTATTAGAAATTAATTTAATTTGCTTGCAATTATTACCTAAGTATAGAAACGATTTTGTGGTGTTTTTTTTTTCGGGATTTTTTTGCTAAGAACTTTATCATTTATCATTCTGAATTTATGAAAATCTCTATCTCTTTGGTGTTCTTGGTTTCACTTCAGGTATTGTTATAAGAGAATTAAACTTCAGCACGTAGCTTTATTTTATTACACTCTCTGTAAACGCACTCATTGCCATAACAGCGATAATCTTTTTACTGCGTCGCATACTCCGTGAATGCTTGACGTTAAAGGCTTGATATGTGTATGCGACAAAATCTTGGTTGTGTTTTTATCCTCGTCAATATAACTTGTGTAGTTTTAGATAAAATTAATCATTTTGACATAATAATACCAACGTAAATACGAAATTACTCCAAAGTTACATAAAACTTATTTTGTTATAGCTTACCGTTTCAGTACGTACATTACCTAATTTCCTGCAATTAACCACCAATTAAACACCGGAACAGTTGAGTAATCGACCATTAACAAATTAAATTGGAGTCATTTCATATTTCCCGTTCGTCCATCTGAGTTTAACAATAAATATAGTATTAGTTATAACATCTTGTCCTACTTTCTATGAGTAAGATTTGATGACCCAATTTTTCGTTCCTGCTGGAATGTTTAGGGTAACCATCTTTTGTTAAAGTGACATCAGGATTTTCCTCCTTTATTTTGTCTGATGCTCTGTTGAATTCTTTTAGTACTTACCTAAAATTATGTAACATTTCGTTCATGGCGTATTCTATCGCCCTGTTCTGTCCAATGCTACATGTGGTTTAAAGTGACGAATAATATTTCGTTGCATTTTCCTCAACAGTAGTTAAAGCTACCCGCCCTTACGATGGCTTCATCTTTATTCCAAGTATTTCACCAATATCGCAATTCGCAATGCTGTGCGAATACAAAATGTCCAATGTAATTAATTGACTCACCGATTTCTGAATAAATATGCAAAAATATTAGTAAATATTTCGACTAATCACATCAGTGTCGTGTCACTACATAAATATGTCTGTCGTCAGTGTGATCGCCGTAAAGCCGCTTTCATACTGACTTTCGCAAATCATTTTTACTGTAAAAAAAAAGTATATTTAAAGTTCTCTAAGTCATAATGAAGAAATACTATGTAAAAATGTATTTCTGTGTAAAATTCGTCCATGAATATTGTATGAATGTGATATTTGACGTAGGTACTAGGTTATGTCCACGCCTTTAGTCGTAAAAAAATAAAATAATGCGCCTTTCATATCCTGACCGTATGTAAATTTTATGTGAACGCGCCTCAAAGCACGCATAAAAAAAGTTGTTTTGAATTTCGAACATAAAGAAACATGGCGCCAAAATTGTCGGTGAACGGTCGCGCGTGCGTACCGCAGTAGGCCAATGGATTCCAGTGTAAATTCATTGGTCTACCCGAACGCACGGCGAAAATTTTTGAAGCGTGCCTTTGACAATCCCCGAGCTCTCAATATTCATAACGGGTCTACTATTGTTTCCCGCCTTTAGAGACGTCACGTATCCGGCGCCATCTTGAAAGGGACGTGCTCAAACGCATCCAAAATTAGAAGAGCCTTAAACTATCGCGACGTTAGGATATCTGTAAACTGTGTGTAACGTTTGGGGGTCTATTTATAATGGTGCTTTTTATGACCCCAAAGAAAATTATGAATGTACGTTGTTGTGCATTGAAATCAGCTAGCTACCAGTGAGGTGGCCGCTTCGCCGTACATTTTAATGTCTTTTCCTAAACTATGACTTATGTGTGCCGCGAACGCTCAGGAATGTGAGTGATGTCAACCTTTTTAGGTCACAACTCACAGCTAAATTGGTTATAAATAAAATGACGCTTTAAGAAGATTAAAATTTTAAGGATAGGTACCCCAGTTAATATGATTTACGAGCGACTCAAACGTCCAGAGCAGTGTTTTAAAACAAAAATAATTCTTAACAATGATTAACCGCTAAGATAAGGCTATAAAAAACTGTGACCTCGTGCAAAAACTTGTTTAACGATGTGTTTTTTAAAAATTTTATAAGTACATTTACCTTTTAATGTGGTCACCCTATTCTGGATTATATGACCAATTTACATCAAGTGATCCGATTTGTGGCCGGCCCTGGTAAATAGGGCTTGGTACTCATGAGCCATTGATTTAATGCTGTTCCTATGTTACTTGAAACTTAATTAACGGTTCGATCAATGGGAAATTGTGGATTCTAGAAAATGCAATCTCTATATTTTCCTAAATCGGAAATGACTGACGAGAACTCCTGATTCAGTTTGTAAAATATTTCTGTGTCGTCATCGTCACATGTATCATGAAATTATTTTAGGAGTGTATTAGTCACGGGGAAGATACTTTTCTTCTTACTTATAATAGTGATTCTTTATTTTTTTTTTACTAAACAACAAGCTAAGAGTCCTCCATATATATACGGAGTCCTCCATATATATAGTTACAAAATAATCAAATGGACTAGTCTAGTCCATTAGTTACTAATTTAAATAATATGTTATGTGAATCCGTTTTTTGAAATTATTTTAGGAGTGTATTAGTCACGGGGAAGATACTTTTCTTCTTACTTATAATAGTGATTCTTTATTTTTTTTTACTAAACAACAAGTTAAGAGTCCTCCATATATATACGGAGTCCTCCATATATATAGTTACAAAATAATCAAATGGACTAGTCTAGTCCATTAGTTACTAATTTAAATAATATGTTATGTGAATCAGTTTTTTTTGTGCATGTGGTGTTAACCTGTTATTAGTTGTTGCACTTGTAAATGTAACTCTAGTCATTAAATCAGAAATGTATAGTGTAAACAATTGTTGGTTAACCTAAATAAATAAAAAAATAAATAAAAATAATTAGTAGCATTGATTGGCTAGGTTAGGATACGCTAGGTTTTATTTGATAGTTAAAACCTAGCATTGATTTTAAAAAAATGGCCAAGTGCGAGTCGGACTCGCACACGAAGGCTTCCGTACCACAAGGCAAAAAAGAGCGGAAAAGTGTTGTCGATTTGTCAGTGTATTCATTTAATATCGTCTTCACATTGTAGAATTACTGCCGGGTTATTGCGTAACACACTATCAGTAGCAATGGCTTTCATTTTGACAGTTCAACAACATTCATTGCGTATTTACGTTATTGAGCGGACAAATTTTGCGATCATATGAAGCAATGGATTAACAAAAAGATTGAGATTGAGATTGATAGTGTGTTACGCACAGATATAGATATTATATACCTAGATAACGCAAGAGTAACTACTTCGCGTGCCAAAAATTGCACCAACTTATGATTACAAATCGTAAGCCGCCCCTTTCGCGCTCAGTCCTTTGTACTGCTGGCTGGGTAAGTGTGAGCGAGAGCGCGAGCTTGTGACGTCATAGTAGGTAGTCAAAAAATGGCACGCTTGGTTTTCATACAGTTCGTGATACTTGCGTTATCTAGGTATATATATATCTGTCGTGTTACGCAATTAGCTGCTGGTTGAGTTTTTCAGTCATCAATTGATATCCATCAAAATAACTTAACAGCATTTATCGAAGCCCTCATAAACTGTTAAGTTTAAAAACTCTCAATACAGCGATAATAATTGAGTCCATCCACGCTTTTTATGGGCTTGTAATAAAAGACGTGGATTATTTTGTGGTCATAAATCATGGTCACCGCAACGAGCGTCTTCGAAGTAGGTAACGTAGTTCCGTAAAGCGACATCTATACTGTATTATAAACACGTTATACTGTGTCAAATTAAATTATCTAGGGAATGAGTATCGATACCTATCTGAACACGATAAAATGATATTATTGACGGTCGTTGACCCCACTAAAACAAATCATCTAATTAATTTCTTTTGTGTTTTATCCATCACTTATGCGAAGTTTCGCTAGTTAATTTAATTTGACTCTGTATATCTGAGATCGGTTTTACGAGTAGTCTATTATAACCAGCATGCATTAAATAGCTTATAATAAGCTATAGATGTAAGGAATCGTTCTGTGAACACCATTTATGCTTTTTCGTTCTCGATTTTGATTTAAAACGTGCGTCATAGATTGTATTGGTATTAAGTTATGCTTGTCCATCATCAGAAAGCCAGGCTTTTCATTCTTTTGATGATTTATAGCGTATTACTGTACGTGTTCATCCTATACCACGAACTATTTGCTTATTTACAACCTTTCTTTAAAAACGTTACGCAAAAACTCGTAGAGACTGGTTGATGGTCCATCAAGTATTAACAAAACCAGCCGAGCCGATACACATCTCATTCCCATATCAAAAACCAAATATCAATATATCATCTATCTTACATAAGCGATCAAACATTTTCTACGTACGACCACGAACTGTCGCAGACCCAATAGAAAGTAGCGCTTGCGCAACCGAACGTACCTTAAAATTTCTAATACCTCGTAAATTCGCGTTACATAAAGAAATCATCGCTTAAAGAATACTGTGAATCTTTTTTACTATCAATTAATTATGGTTTCATAATGTCCGTGTTGGAATATTATGTTTTTTTTTGGAAACACGCACGCGGTCACGGTCGATATTTTGGTTAAGAGCGTTTACGCCGAACGGCATTTCATACAAACTTTCAAGCCCTTTTTTTTCGAAGTGAATCAACCGATTTTAATGAAACTTCGTACGAATAAGCAAAATACAAAGGTCTAAAAAGTTAGTAGAGAACATTTTCGAAAAATAGTGTTACAGCCAAATTAAACCGATTTTAAACTTTCCATAGAAACAGATATTTCCAGTTATCTTTTTTTATATAAGACATTTCGAAAATGTTCTCTACTAACTTTTTAGACCTTTGTATCCTGCTTATGCTTACGAAGTTTCATTAAAATCCGTTCATTAATTTCGAAAAACAAGGGCTTGAAAGTTTGTATGAAATGCCGTACGGCGTAAACGCTCTTAACTGTTTTTTTTTGTAAAGTAAAAAGTTTTATATCTAATATCTTGTTTTGTTCGAAAGAAACGATGGATGGACTGTTTGAATGATGATATGGTTAGAAAGGGGCGTGACTACCGAAATGATAACAAGAAAAAAACAGTGGCACTCTGGGAGTGCCGACAGAAGTGAAAACAAAACACAAACAGAATACTTTGCCATCACTCACTGACATATCGGATATACATTAAAACCGAGTACATCCCGAGGACAGCCGAACACATCAGAAGCGGGTATTTTTTTAATCGTCTTATAAACAAAACACGCGCGGTGTCGCTTACGGTAACAGTGGCGCAAGTTCAGTGGTCTCAAAAAATGCCCAACGCGCCTAAAGATGTTTTCACTTCAAAAAAGAAGTATGGAAGAAAAAGACACGTTGCGCCGACCTCAAATAAATTGGGATAAGGGAGGGAGAATGATGATGATCTTGTATTGACCATAGATTTTTTTTTTGTTAGCCTGTGTTGTCCCACTGCTGGGCAAAGGTCTCCCCCAATTCCTTCCAGAAACTCCTTTCCTACGCCACCTCGAACCAGCCCTCGCGGTACGCGTCCAGGGCCTCAAGTCTGCTATTACAATAGTGTCAGAATGGTCTATCATTGATTTCATAATTGTTGATTTTGACAAGTTTGGTAATCTACTAATAAAATGGCGTCATTATGACTTTCCAATGGTCAACCACTGACGCTCCATTGAAAGAAATGGCATAGAATGGTAATCTCGTACATAATGAAAAATGAATTACTGACTTACGCGGTAATCTGCCAAAATTTTGACAGTTCCTTTGATTAGTGACCTACCATTAGAACGTCATTGTGCAGTCATTGCTTTTAATTCGTTACGAGTAGTATATGTTCTATGCCATTGACCGACCAATGATCAACCATTATGAATTTAGCAGATTACGATCTTTTAGCAAAATGACAATGGGATGGTGGTGGGATCGTGTTGGAATGACAAATTCATAAAAATTGCAGACTTGGGCCCCAGGTCATGTCGCCATCTCTTTTTGGGCCGGCTTCGGCGGCGCCGTCCATCCGTTATTTGTGTTATGATAAAAAAAAATTGTAGCAGAAATGTGTGTGCAAAAAATTCGGGACAGTCCTGAATTTTCCCAAAATGATGCTGGCCCTAGCGTACTCAAAACGGGACGTTATTTTTATTGAAGGAGCAACCTTTTCTAAGGGACTTAACACTAATGTAATTGGAAACTGGTCGTAAATAAATAACTTCTTTCACGTAAGAAGCAATACTGTAAATTGAAATATTTTAACAATATAATTGGTTATTACGCACACATTATTTATCGCTTCCTTGTTCGGTAATCAGCCGAAGCGTAATAAATGTTGTGTTTACCAAAATGGTATATTACCTATGTTACCGCAGACATCGCGGTTACGTAAACTAAAGTTATTTTAACTATTTTCAAGATAACTACGGTCAAAAGACTTAACTGTTTAAAATACCTAAAGATCGTTTTACCTATTTTTGTAATAACTAATGAACGAAATACATAAAGGAAAACTCACCTACTGTTAAATCACCTACGGTTTATTCACCTACGGTTTTTTTACAATTAATGAAATCTAAGGGTGATTGAACTAACGGACGATTCACCTACTATTGGTTTTTGGACAAAAACCTGATTTTGTCTGTTTTTATGCTTTTGAACCAGAAGGAGACGGTCGACGTCAGAGGCATCCCGAGGTTCGGTTTAGTTAGAGTCCTTTAAATCCTACAGACAGAAATAGGAGCCCCGCGCAGCGGGGCTCCGTCGACCTGACGTCGTAAGAAATAAAACGAGCGCCCAGTATTAATAAGCTGTTGAAATATCCAATAACCTTAAAAGTTATTAGATTAATCGTTCGTTAGTGCAATTAATTTTAGTTTAATCAGAATTAAGTAAGTAGTGTTATGAACATATGTGAATCAACCGTAGTTATATCGGAAATAGTTAGAATACCTGTAGTTATTATAATACGTAACCGACATCACAGAACCAGCCTTCTGAAATGCTGTAATGAGCAGTTTCAAATTACACCATACCAAAAACTCATTCATCAAAATTAACTAGATAACTAGATTTACTGCATTTTGTACGTCCGTCATTCAAATGACAGCTCACAAAAAACTACATGCTGTACCTATAGCGGAACAAAGCTAGTTAAAGCAAATTCGATTCATCATCATCTGTCTAGCCTTTTCCCAACTGTGTTGGGGTCGGCTTCATCATCATCATTATACCGAATTTTTGACAGTTTTCCCATAAAAAAATTGTCAGACGTCCATTTTATTCCAAGGATAAAAATGTCTGAGTATGGTGAAATCAACCCTTAGTCGTAATTAATACGCAATTCCTAGTCACCCTATTAGCTCTTTTAGCCAATCAGGATTCCCGATGGACCCTCAACGGATGCCTTACCAGATGCGTAGCGTCTACCTTTCCTCGGACTTGATAAAAAACTGCTTGAAACGCATTTCATTTTCTCTCGGAACTCGTTGAACCCTAGAAACGCACAAAATGCAGCGCTGCAACAATTTGTTGCGTGCGGTGGAGGGGGGCAAAAAGCAGCGTGCGCGCATTGCACACAAGATGCCTGCCCATTAAAATTCCCGCCCGCGCACCGCTGTCTATTTAGAGAAATAATAGTTATCATAACGAACCTTTAGCTTAAGAACTAATGCGAAAAAAGGAGTCTAGGTTCGTCGAGGGAAACTTTTTTTAAATCGGGTGCTGAGATTTAGGGAGCAATGTTTTTCTGTATGGCAATCGCTTTCAAAGCGTGCTACAACATCTTTCAACAGGATTGACATAAGGTTTTCGATAGCTTAGGTCAGTATCATAAATTTTTGACTTTTTCCGTCATCGTTGTTGTTGATTTTTTTAAAGGGAAATCTTTTTTTGAGATGGGAAAAAACGATTGAACTCGCGACACTGTTACCGTAACCGACACCTCTATTTCATGCTTTGGCCATTATAAAGACATCAACGCGCGGTACATTTTCTTTTGGAAGACCTTCAAACATATTTATAAAATTACTATGCTTTTTTTAGGGTTCCGTTGCCAAATGGCAAAAACGGAACCCTTATAGATTTTTCATGTCTGTCTGTCTCTCTGTCCGTCCGTATGTCACAGCCACTTTTCTCCGAAACTATAAGAACTATACTGTTGAAACTTGGTAAGTAGATGTATTCTGTGAACCGCATTAAGATTTTCACACAAAAATAGAAAAAAAACAATAAATTTTAGGGTTCCCCATACTTAGAACTGAAACTCAAATTTTTTTTTTCATCATACCCATACGTGTGGAGTATCTATGGTTAGGTCTTCAAAAATGATATTGAGGTTTTTAATATCATTTTTTTCTAAACTGAATAGTTTGCGCGAGAGACACTTCCAAAGTGGTAAAATGTGTGTCCCCCCCCTGTAACTTCTAAAATAAGAGAATGATAAAACTAAAAAAATATATGAAGTACATTACCATGTAAACTACCACCGAAAATTGGTTTGAACGAGATCTAGTAAGTAGTTTTTTTTTAATACGTCATAAATCGTAAACCACAATTTACCATTCATTCAATCAACTCAAAAATAAAAAAAAAACATTTAATTTCATAAACATAAACCTTATGCATAAACCCGGATGTTACGGAACCCTCGGTGCGCGAGTCCGACTCGCTCTTGCCCGGTTTTTTCAAGTTTTCACTTCTGTCGGCAGTCCTGAAGTGACACTGTTTTTTTTTTGTCGTTGATAGGATGTCACTTTGTCCAGACCATAAGCTCTTCTAAAACAGTGTTCATAATCTCTGATAATTTGTATTCCATCGCGACATAATCAATTGTCTACTTTAAAAAATGACTTTGTCAGTTGTTGATTTTTGAGTGACCGTTTCTAACAAAAAGGTCCTAATAAGTTTTTGGTTGCAATGGAATTTGAACTTTGTTAAGTATGACATTCAGTTTGTTGTTCCATAGCTTGAAAATTATCTCAAATTCTTAACTCAAATAGACACCATATTATCTGCAAGGCATTTGTAGAAAAGTCAAATAGCATTTCTTTTTTCTTGCCAGTGTCTTCGGTCTTCCAAAAGTTGCTCCCATATTTAACATCATAAACAACACATAATTAATATTCAATTAACGTAAATTACAGACCTCCATGATATAATTAACAAAGGCACCTCCTATTCCAATGCGGCGAAAAAAACTAACAAGCTTTCTTCTAGCCGCTTGTTCTGATACAAATCTTAACGATGTAAGGAGATTTAGTGGGTGAGAAATAATGGAGTCTATTATTATAGTGTAATCATCCCTCCCTCCCCCCTTCACATCCACGGATGATAATGAAAGGGCTTACCCGCCACACCTACTCAAATACAGTCCCACGCCTGATGCCAGAGGAATTTTTGGGTCAAAATTGCTAGTATGGGCCCGTATCGTTACAGTATCTAATATTCGGAATTTGAATGCATTTTTTATGAGTAAACTAGTTGTTGATTTGTGTGTTATGGATGCGTTCGGGGCAGATAATTGGGAATTTGCGTCGTCGCTCATGGATATGGGAATAAGTCAAAGAGACACCGCATAATCTTTGATTTCGGATAAAACGTGGTGACAATGCTACTATTAAAAGAGACACATTAGATGCAACTTAGCATTTTAGAGGGGTTTATTTTAAAACTATGGTTAAAGTTGTGACGTTTAAACGTCAAAAACGTTTGGTTAAAAAGTCGCTAATCATTACTTAACTTTAAGCAATACGTTTATGAATAAAGAGAGACAGCTTTATGTATTTTTTCATGTTGAGATTTTAAATTCTGGAATGAGGGGCCCGTGGCTAAATAATAACAGCGGCACAGGTCGATCGATCATGTTAAGCTACGCTTGCCGCGGTTGGTCTGTGGATGGGTGACCATCTTTACATACCGGGACCCCTCCTTGCCTCGGAAAGCACGTTAAGCCGTTGGTCCCGGCTGTCATTTGTGGATCACTGACAGTCGTTACGGGAAGTCAGAAACCCGAAAATCGGACAACCAGTCTTACCAAGGGGTATCATATTTCCCAGTAACTGGGTTGTGGAGGTCAGATAGGCAGTCGCTCCATGTAAAATACTGGTATTCAGCTGCATCCGGTTAGACTGGAAGCCGACCCCAACATAGTTGGGAAAAGGCTAGGCAGATAATGATGATGATTTTAAATTCTGAAATCTTTCCGAAAATAAAATTTAAATTGAGTTGGTCGCTAAGCTGGATGACACCATCAATTCCTGCATACTAAAGGCTATTTATAAACACGGGACAATAAAAACAAAACCAAAACCCAGGTTCAAGGCCTCATTCGTTATCATGCCAAAAAATGCCAAAAGAAAACAAGAAAGATTTGCCCAAAATTGATCGGAACCTGTTCTCGATTCGTTCAGAAGATAACCATTAACAATCGGAAGACGTGCCCAATAAAATACACAATTTTTCAACCTCACAACGTTAAAGTATAAATTTTCAAAAGTTATCATTGGTGCAAACATTTGTCAGACGTGAACATCGTTATGTTATCAAAAGGCATTATTTTCGGAACATCCCATCGACCGAAAGGTAACTAATAATTAAATGAGATATCCCTGTTCAAAATATATATTATTTATAATGTATATATATATATATATATATATATTTGGAACAGGGATATCTTATTTATTAACATCAGTCAAGATGAACTCTTGGTAAAATTTTTGTTTTCTTTATTTTTTTCCTAATTCTATACTGGCAGACTGATAATGTACGGGTTCGTCATCATCATGCATCAGTGGCAGGCTTGTTCCTCCTAATATCGTCTCTCGCGTGACTAAAAGTCCTATCTCATATTTCACATTTTTTAGCTGATTTGAGTTGGTTAACTACATTTTTTTGCTAATTTGAGTTAGGTTAACTACATTTTTTTGCTAATTTGATATAGGTTAACTACATTTTTTTGCTAATTTGAGTTAGGTTAACTACATTTTTTTGCTAATTTGATTTAGGTTAACTACATTTTTTTGCTAATTTGATTTAGGTTAACTACATTTTTTTGCTAATTTGATTTAGGTTAACTTCATTTTTTTGCTAATTTGATTTAGGTTAACGAATTTTTTTTGCTAATTTGAGTTAGGTTAACTACATTTTTCACTAACCGTCGTACCTCTATGTTATTTGGATCTCAAAATATAACCATTTCGAAAGGCAACAAAATGTAAAGAATCACGAATAGAAAAATGTAGTTGTCCCAACTCAAATCAGCTAAAAAATTTGATAAGAGTTTTAGTCGTGCGAGCGACGATATATGGGTTGAACTGGACTTGTTGAGAATTTTGGTTCAATAGGCTAGCTAGGTTTTGGTGCATGATGCATGTATCTTAGCAAATATAGCTACATCCACAGATTTTGTCGCAAGCATCTTTCTACCATGACCCCCAAGATGCAGGCCTAGTTGCTATGCCTAGTTTGGTGGTCACCATCCAATCCGTTCTGTACTTGATAATAAATTAATAAATACATAATAATTTAAAATCTCACTCAAAACGGTTGAAGGGAAACCATTGTAAGGAAACCGGCATTTATCCTAGAACCAAAAATTCGAAGAGATGTGATTCTACCAACTCGCACTGGGCCCGCGTGGTGGATTACGGCCCACTCCTCACAGAGAGGAGACCTGTGTAATATTTATATTGTGCCTGTGTCCCAGCAGGGGACATTACAGGCTAAATACTATCCGAATCTGCGAATACGAGAAAGATGTTCAATGGCTAAAGGTTGACATCGAAATCACACGATATAACTGGCTTAGAACCATGCAATAAAGAATTCTCGTTTAGCAATTAAAAATAGCTTTTCAAACTAAGAGAGATTGCCTTATATATAATTTTACCGTTTCGCGTGTAGAACAGAACTTTCGACTCATAGTCATTATTAAATTAATGGATGTATCAATTGATTTCGCCATAGAAATTCCGCGATTACTCGATTTCGCAGTATCAGAGAGAAAATAAAAATGGGCCGTTCATTAAGATTTGAGAGCAGTTAAAATTGATAGTATTAGTGGCCATGGCATTCCACAAGTTCAAGAGCAAAGTTTACTACTTCGTTCGCTTTGTGTTTGTAGATTTATGACTCACAGAGCAGCCAGTCTATACTGCAGTGGTATTCTGTAAACCTCTCACCGTGAAAACTTAGGTGAAGTGTGCTGTCAATAGTGTCAATCTAGCAACATGAGGTATGACAGCTTACTCCAGTCACGGTGAGATTTTAACAGAATGGACCGTCTGTAACAATCTCACCGTGACAACTTAGGGGAAGTGAGTTTGAAGGGAGCTGTCATTTCACCAGCTGGGCATCATCTGCCTAGCCTTTTCCCAACTACGTTGGGGTCGGCTTCCAGTCTAACCGGATGCAGCTGTATTTTACATGGAGCGACTGCCTATCTGACCCCCACAACCCAGTTACTTGGAATACAATACTGCTTGGTAAGACTGGTTGTCAGACTTTCGGGCTTTTGACTACCCGTAACGACTGTCAAAGATCCAAGAATGACAGCCGGGACCAACCGCTTAACGTGCTTTCCGAGGCACGGAGGGGTCTCGGTGTGTAACGATCCATAGACCAACCGTGGCAAGCGTAGCTTAACCTGATCTATCAACCTGTCCGGCTGTTACTATTTAGCCACGGGTCCCTCATTTCCACCAGCCGGTATATTCTGTAAAAATCTCATCGTGACGACTTAGGTGAACTGGTGAGCTGTCATTCCAACTGATGCTCGGGTTTGAGACTATTGACAGCTCACTCTAAGCTAAGTTTTTGAATCTTTCGTCAATCAAGGTGTCTCGACAAAAAGTAAAGTAATAAAAAATTAAATAGGTATTTACCACTAACCAAAGAGCCATTCACAAGAATTTGGTTAGTGGTAAATACATTATTTATTTATTTTTACATAAGGTACAGAAACTGATAATTAGGTACCCAAACTAAACCAAGGCTTTTTTTTTGGGATGGGAAAGCATCAAATGACCCCTCCCGCTCTGGGTGGAGCGGGAGGGAGTGTCAGACTCTTACTCACTAAAACCTCCATGTTCCTTCCTTAGCCCCTTTTGTTCCGGGCCAGCGGTAACCCTTTCGGACAATCCCGCTGACCCGGCAGGCTTCGGCCCTCACGGGCCCCGTCAGATGATGCTGACATCTCTTTGGGTCATCTCTTCTTCTTTTTTTCTTTCTTGTATCCAAATACTCATTTCTTAAGCATATAATCGCCTCTTTATTTTCAAACAATAGACAATTACAAGTAGCATGTAAAGACCGACAGATGACACAAGAAACTAATTGTCAATACGATGAACGACCAACTAAGCTTGACACTTGATGAGACATTTTCTAATAAGAGACAGGTGTCAAGGTATTGTGGTGGTTTGTCAATAATAATCTGTACTAATATCTTATAGCTGAAGAGCCTACACTACCTCAGCTAAAATTCGCTCTTTATCTCGCTCGCACGATACTGCTCGCGGACTGTGTGAGAGCGAGACAGAGTGCGTTGCTGGGCGGAAGGCAGCGCAAATAGTTTAGGTATTTGCTTTTTACGGTGAAAATAAAGGTAATTCAAAAAAACTAATTAACATAAGACCTGCTTTATAGTTAGTTCAGTTAGTATGCAAAGTTTCATGATATAATTTGAAGTATTTTTTTAATACCAGCGTTTTATGGTTCGGTTTGGAGGTAACTTTGGAATTTTTTTGGGGTTCCGTACCCGAAGGGTAAAAACGGGACCCTATTACTAAGACTCCACTTTCCGTCTGTCTGTCTGTCTGCCACCAGGCTGTATCTCATGAACCGTGATAGTTAGACAGTTGAAATTTTCACAGATGATGTATTTCTGTTACCGCTATAACAACAAATACTAATAAAAACAGAATAAAATAAATATTTAAGGGGGGCTCCCATAAAACAAACGTGTTTTTTTCTGCGTTTTTGCCTGTGGTACGGAACCCTTCGTGTGCGAATCCGACTTGCACTTGGCCAGTTTTATTTAATATTCGACGAAAATTTTACTACAATCTGTCAAATTTCTTTAATAGATTTTCAACTTTATCGCTAAAGAATAAGGTTCAAAGTTGATTAGAAAAATTTGACAGTTTCGGGTAGCTTGAGTACTTGGAGATCCTTGGCAACAGTTTTCGCGTCGGTGTCCTTCTGCCACCCTGTATTGTCGTGATCGTGACGTACAATTCCACGCGAGCCAAGTCGCGGGCAGCAGCTAGTTTTCTTTATAGAAAGTGAGTTCCCAGCGATGGAAAGCTGTGTATGGAAAACGTATTTCACTAAGTGAAAATGCGTGGTAATCATTGTTAGTGATGACGCGAAACACGGTTTTCTTTAATAGCTTCATTTGGTCTGTTGACAATGCTTGTTTCTTAGTATTTATTTATTTATTCTTCAACAAATTTACATTTGTGTCGAACAGTGGTTTTAACAACATATTATGTTACACAAAATTAAATAATCATCATAATGTCAGCAAAGAAACAAAAATAAAAACATTACATTCCGCATTGGTCATAACATTATTAGTCCTGATATTAATTATAACAATTTAACTTAATATTACTTAACTAAAAATTAATGTAAATTCAAATAAAAGAAATGTATGTCAATAAGAGTCATGATAGAAAGTTGAATTTGTCATATAAAGTCATTAGAATATATTACTACACCCACTATATCTTACTGGTTAGTAGAATCATTGTTTATGTTGTCTGTTTGTTTGTTTTACGACACTTACTGTAATTGGTAATTAAAGCAATGGTCGTCGAAGCAGTAAAGTTTTTGAGTTTGTTATAGCAACAATGACAGTAGTGCATTAAGTAGTGACTTCACTTTCTCGTTTCTCATAAGTCTTAGAGCATTAGGAGTTTTGTCTGAGACAAAATATAAGGAAGAGAAATATTTTTTTCCTGTAAAATCATTTTGATCGTCTAATGATGATCGTCTTTTTTTACTTAATGATCTTTTTTTAACTATCTGGGGGTCTAAAAAGGCCACTTTGGCAGAATCATAAAATGATAACATCATGGACAGTTAACTGTTAAGTTAATCGTATCAAATCCCATAGGTGAAGCATTTTTCAGTAATTTTTTTTTTATCAGTGCTGAAATACCAATCAATCCAATCCAAATCCAATCCCAATCTCTTTGATTATACCTAGCTACGACTGTCTTCACCATATTATAATTCATAATGTTAGGCCCCCCCTGTCTTTTTAAAGACTGTCTGTATGGTTAATATTGGAGAAATGTCATAATAAAATTGTAACCACTCTAGAATTAATTAACTCGAGATGAAAGCAGCGTACAACACCAACAATTGTTCAGTACCAAACCTTTATTGTATTTAAATATGATGTTACAATATCTTAAAATAGCGGGCGGTTGCGCGGGCGCAAGTCGGCGCGTCGCGCAGTGGGCGTGACAATTTATCGGCGGTAATGGCGAAAGTGTCGCCGCGGCCTCTTTGATCCAGTCCCGGTAATGCTGATTAATTATTCGCGATCCAGAGAAATTCTAATTTATATGGTGCAGTTTGTGAACTGTTTTAGAAATTGTCGAGTAGGCGAAATTGTAAAGGTGTGGACAGCTTGGTTTTGTAATAAAAGTTGCCTTTTATGACCAAAAAAAAATATTGCGAACGATTGTTAGAATCTTTACATAATGGCGCCATCTTGACGCCAATCTGTGAGTTTAGAAATGAAGTGAAATTGTTTATTCTGTAAATTCACTTTTACACGTAAGTAATATTATTACCGGGCCAGCGGGATTGTCCGAAAGGGTTACCGCTGGCCCGGAACATAAGGGGCTAAGGAAGGAACACGGGTGGGTTTTAGTCAGTACGAGTCTGACACTCCCTTCCGCTCCACCCAGAGCGGGAGGAGTCATTTGATGATTTCCCATCCGCAAAAAAAAGTAATATTATTAAAAAAAAAAAATAAGCTAGATGAAGTCGGCCGCGCTTCCTATCTGACTACTCTAAGAAGAAAGGCCGAAACAAAATGTCACGTCTCTTTTAAAGTCCAGGCATAATCTTGGTCAAATTATGTGAATACCATATAAATTGATGTCTGAAATGCACTTTGGAGGAAAATAGATTTTGGAGTCCGATGCTAACTTTTGGGCGTTTCATCCAATCCCAAAAAGCTTGATAAATTATCGGCAAAGCTTTGAATCACCTGACGCCTGTACAGGATGTAGGTAAAATCGAACCCATGCTTGAATGATTTGACCTGTTCCAAGAACCCGACAATAAGAAAACTTTACTTATCTAAACCGAGTTGCATATATTTTTGCATAAACCTCAATTTAAGGTAGATCCGGCTACATTGGGAAAACAGAAAATCTATCACATGTTTACGATTCAAAATAGCCAAATTACCGTTAAACCATTGTAAACTAGCCAACTTATATGTTATCCGGATTCAATAAATGCAAACGTAGGTTTGCAAGCAATTGGCGGCGAAATTTCAATGAGAGTAAATTATCTATTTATGTTCCCAGAATAGTAAGGAGTGACTCAATTGATGTCATGAAGTATGTTCTTGATGCCTTTGAAGAGAACCGACTGATAAACGAAGATAGAAGGACAGAAATAGCTCAATTACAACATGAATTTGAAGAAAGGGCAAAACACAGTGATGTGGACACCGATAACTGTAAAAAACAAAACGACGATTGAGAATAGCATAGATAAGACATCGTTTCTATACGAAAAGAGGTTCTATTTAACGAAGATTTTATCAGCAAACTTGAGAAAGTCTGACTATATACTCTTCATATATAATATTCCCTTTAACATTCCCAACAGAGAGTAATGCCGTCCCATTTTTTCAAAGAAAGAAAATACTAATAACAGAGAACACAAAAAAGGACAAGTTGCGGAAAAATAAGCGTCCAGACTAAAACGGCCATCGCTCAGCATAATGCTACGACCCTGTACGAGACAGAGCAACAGCGCTGGTGGTGGTGGTCGAAGAAGAAAAGTCTTTTCTCATCTTAGTTCATAAGACAGTGTTCATAGAAGTACATACTGGCCTCGCACAAGTACACACAGTCGATGAACACGAACGAAGTCAAGGTGAGATGTCAACGCTTAAACAATCAAACCGATTGATTAGATCACGCGAAACAAATAATTATATCGCTGCGAGATAGAAATATAGATAACGACTTGTAGAGTAGGTTTAGGAGCTAATAAGTTATTTAAGAGAGGCTAAGTTTAAGAATGGTTCCAATTCTTCTCCGTCGTGTTCGTTTGTCTCTTCGTCTGTGTCCCTTCATATTTGTGCTTGTATTATATTTGTCAAATTACTGCCTGGGTTCTTCTTCTTTTCATGTCGATGGCACTTTTACTAATTGCTTTTTTTATATATATAGTTTGAACCCACGTGGGCACGTTGATGGCAGCATCAATGGCATTCTTTAGGGTCATCCGAGGTGCAGGTGAAGGTCCTTTTTTCTAGCGCGCGTGTGAGCGGGTAGAGCTTATTTAGTTACCTTGGTTGAATTGTAAGCTTTGCTATATTGTAATAAGTAGGTCGGGTATAGTTTGGTTTTTATTTAGGTACATTAAAAAAGTCCAATAACTTTGTTGTCAATAACTGACTTTTGAGAAAAAGTGCCGGCTAGAATTCCACTAAAATCATTCAAATATCCTTCAATATACTAGTGGTAAGATGCAGGGTAAATACATTCATCTAAATCAGCTGGGACACAGGTCACACATTCCTCCTATCTGTGAGAGGGAATGGGCCGTAATCCACCACGCAAGCCCAGTGCGGGTTGGTAGAGTAGTCACATGTCTTCGAATTTTTGGCTCTAGCAAATCGCCCGTCTGGATGCCACCACTGCTCTCAACTACACTAATTTAAATAATATTAAAACAGTATGAAATCTTAGAGACAGGAGACTTCATCATCAGGATTATGTAACTATACTTGTAAACCGTAATCTAGACAATCTAAACAATGAATCTTCTATCTAATATTTTGATACCATTTTCCTGTTCCCCTATCACATTTCTTTCCATATTTTTAGAAAGAGAGGAGAGTAATGAAATATTTTAATTAACGGTTCATTTGTTAGGCTTTGTCCGAAATTACGTGCCGTTCGCTATTGTCGTGCGGAGCGATTGACTTGGCCAAGTGAACTGGCGAGTGGCCATACGGTATTTGAAAAAGATAATCATGCAATAGGAATGGAAAAATATGGAGTTGTACAATACCGAAGAGCAGAAAAGGAGACATATTAAACAATATATTTTACCTAGAAGGGAAGATGTAAAAGAAAAAAAAGAAATACGAGTGACGATAATGATGTAGAATAAAATATAAAGAGAGCTACTAGTTACAAACTCACAACCCTGCTAATCACGGTAAAAACTGTGTCGCTAAAAACACTCATCCAACAACAAACATTCAACCAGCTCCTACATTCTCAGAGCTAAACGAATCATGAAAGGAGGTCACCCTGAAGACTAATTAGTGTCAATACGAACAACAATAAGTAACTGCTAACATTGTCTGTCGCGACATCTCCCGATAATCTCCTACTAGTCCAAATACACGTAAAAAAAGTTCTGTCAGATCGCGACCAGGCCGACGACTCAATCGGATCGGCGATATCTGCACTAAATGGTCTGTCATTAAGGCTGCGCGGGCGCTTCTCTGCGCATGCATCAACGCCACAATGGCACGATCTACAATTGAGATGTAAACGATAGTATTGATGGCAAATTGCATGATTACTGCCATAATGATGTCTGGAGATGACATTGTGACTTGTATATCCACTTAATTTTTTCCATTGTTGGTAATATGCTCTTTAGAATTGATCCTAATGAGCGTGTACGTTAAATCTTCCCGACAATAGCGTAGAATATACAAAATTCATTAGAAAGCGAAATTAACACTGACAATTAACTGCTTTTAGAGGGTTTCCTCGTACATCTTGATAATGGAATGCTTACCGACCCAATGCGGTCGCACTCCGACGAATTCCGAGCTCTACTCCTTTCGGCTTTAAGTTAATTTTCGTTCGGAGCATGGGGTAAAGATAAGTCATTGGAAAGTGAAATGGGGGCGCACCTGACTTTGCTTTCTTTACGTCGCGGTGTTCTTTTTGCTTCAGTGAGAGTGGTCTAGATTCGATAATTGTGTCGGTAGCGTTTCCGTGACGAGTTCGGAACGCCCTCCCGGCACTAGCCACGGGAAGCTGATTCATCGCCACAACACTTTCCAAAGGTTCACAATTTGCATTGCTAATTGAAATATTAAAGACGTAAAAATTCCCAGCGTGTTCACGGCTAATGCAAATAATTAGAAATCCATTCATCTGTTCAGCTCTCTATTGACGACCATTCAGGATTGTTGAATGAATATGGATGATTTTTTTATTGATCAATGTCAGTTAATTAAGCCCAGTTTGCTTCTGTAGATACGTGCTGCGTATTTAGACATCTGAAGTTTTAAGTGATGGTCTTTGACGAATTTTTTGTCGTCTACAAAACCATGGCCATGACTATATCTTGTTGTTTTCGCCTGCACATTGTTAATGATGCATTCTCATCTTTAGCAACTTCCTTCGAACGTTTTAGCGGATACCTGTTGAATGAAAAAGTTGCCAATAAATATTGGATGTGCTAATCAGGCTTAATAGAAACAAAGCTTGCTTGTACTTAATTCTTACAAGCTGTTGTTACTTTATCCTTTATGTCTTGATTAGCCATGGCTTCTCTTATAACTTTATTAATCGATTCTGTTATATGGTTATATGCATGATTTTGACGACTATAATATTTATGAGCAGATAAACAGATAGTTTCTAATTGATACGCCCACTAACGAGTGTTTATCTCTGACAATGACCACACTGTGGGGGTCTTCGAACTCTTATCGCGCAGTGTTTGTTGAAAGTCGTGATTCTATCAACATTTTAGTTTCATTGTCACTAGTTTTTGTATCGAGACTTGTCTGATTTTGATGCGATAGAAAGTAACTTTACTTTTTTCTATTGTCATTTTCATCTTTTGTACTTTTTTATTTGTTTTGGATAGTGATTTTGATAATTTTCTCCGTCACACTTCCTGTTCACGCGCCAACTGATGTTGATGTAAGTTATCGCACTTTCTCTGAGGATTGCCGTGTCTTGTAAGCTGAGAGATTGATGATTAATCAGTACTTGAGCTAGACTCGTGCGCAGACTCCGCGGCGCCCGGCGCAGCGCTATCGCGCATCGGGCTGCGCGCGCGCCGACGAAAGTGCAAGTCGCCCAGTTCTCACGACCCCCCCTCCGCCGCGCCACTGCGCACGACCTCCATCTACCGACCGACTTGAGAAACTATCGATTATTGTAATTCGAATTATTTACACTTTCGGAAAGTAATCGTGGCCGCGCAATGCGCGCATGCGCGTGCGATCGCCCGCGATAATGAACGCCATGTTTGGTCGGCTACGTTGCCAAGCATTTTGTTTGAAATGTTTCTTTGCTTTGTAATTTAAAGTCTAGTTAGTTAATTCTCTGCAGTAGAAGTAGAGAGTTCGATTAAAAGTAAATAATTATTGTTATTAAATGTAAATAAAAAAAAATATAATTATGTAATGAATGCATTAGGAAATATGAAGTGATTGGATTTAACATTTAAATATTATAACTTTTATGTTAATACTGGGGAAACATATTAACTCGTTTGCAACGTATTTATTAAAATTAATAACCAGGTACAAGTTAACTATAGGAAATTGCCAATTACCGCTATACCTTCCGATTGATTGCAACAGTCACCACTTCGAGCGTCTATCGGCTCATACATTAATTACGTATCTGCTCCCTCTAATAACACAGAGTTTCCTATGATTATAGCCAAGAGACAACGCATAAATGTGAGACAACATTTGGAGCAACATGGCTTACGTGGACTTCCTCCTTACTGATCCCGCCTTATTCAGTTCAGGTGAAGGTTAGATAATCAGTGTCCATGGAGTTACTTGTGCGTTCTTCTCCATAGGAACCTACTACAGTTTGGAATGGGCGACTAGCTTCATATTTCTGACTGACCGACTCCTTGCCAATTTAAAAGTGTCTGTAAATCGTTAATTGAAATAAACGGTTTGAGTTAGGATCTTCCATCGTATATCCTTAAGTCTATCTTATACTTAATTGAACATCGACCATGTCATGCAAATATGTATAACTGGCTACGCCCCGCGGTTTCACCCGCATAAGTTTCGATCCCGTGGAAATGCCGGGATAAAAAGTAGTTTATATGTTAATCCAGGGAGTCGGCTACCTCCATATCAAATTTTATCAAAATTGGTCCAGCCGTTTGAGCGTGAAGAAGTAACAAACATAAACACACACACACACTCACAAACTTTCGCCTTTATAATATTAGTGTGATGAAACCCTTTCTATGTTGATTTCTGCAACTCGAACCGAAGGCGGCTAATCAACATTCATAGCCAGAACACCATAGAATTCATGAACTGATACGTCAACATAATTTCGGTTTATACAGGTATGAGAGTTGTCATAAATTTAGGATAACAATTTATAACTAATTCAGCTGTCCAAGTTAGAAACTTCGGCGTTTGTCAGTGGGTACCTAGATAACTCGAAATCGTCCAGTGAAAAAATAAATTAAACAATAACTATAACTAAAAGAGTGATGAATATACATGTTGATGGATAGAGAGGGAGAGGACGGCCATAGAAAAGATGGATGGATTGTGTGGGGAATGCTATGAAAGAGAAGGGAGTGAATGACAGCGTGACGGTTGACAAGTAACATGGGATAAGGGCAGGAAGATGATGATGATGAATAGAATAACAAGACGAAAGTAAAGTGTTTGAAAAGAAAATGAGAGAGAGAGAGAGGAAGCAAGCCCATGCAGAATTGCAGATGAAGAATAGCTAACCCAGCAGCTGCTCGTCGAATATATAACCCAACGTTGATTTTTAGCTAACAGCACAAAATAACTAATAGTACTAACGTCTAACAGCTTCGTGACGCAGAAAACAAAATGACCGTAGTCAAATGAAAGAGAGACAACCTGAACTGGCTACAGAAACTAGGGTCTGATAGTTAGAAGAGTAAAATATCTAGCGATTAAAGACGAAGTAATCATCTCTCGCTTCTGCCCATAACTCGAACGCCTCAACCACGGGATAACCATAAATAATAACATAGCTATCCCATGGCCTCAGAAGTTTTATGGTTGTCACACAACAAATTTATGGTACTTATGGGGAATCAGATGACTTCTAACATACACGGTAGCTTAATAAAAATAACATAATAGCTTTTTGGTAGTTATGGTCATAAATTAAACGATATTCGTAAAGTTTTATGGGATTTTATGAGACTTTTCGAATGCTGACGTAACTAATAAGGTAAGCCGGTTGTCGTCCAGTGAGAGTTGTAAATTATGGGGATAGGTCATGGGGGCTTACAAATGATTGGATAAGGTTTTAAAGAACCTTGAAATGTAGGATATAAATAATGATTTTAGCCTGGCACTGTCTGCCAGTCGTGTGATAACTTTGTAACACCTGCACAAACTTCGCGAATATTTCCTTTACTTTTTAAAGTGGTGCAAGAGTAACTTCTAAGAGGTCTAAGGAACAATTTTATGGTGTCCAGTGCTGTAAAATTTTAGTAGTTTGGAGCCTGACAAATAGGACCATAACTACGATCATAAGCAAAAGACTTAACAAACCCAACCCTACGGGAGATAAAAAGCTACATGATAATTTCTAAATATAAATTCTAAATTTAATTCTAATAGTGTATCCAACACCTAAATACATATATCCAAGACATCGAATTCCTTGAAACAACACTAAAGTAAGGTATTAAACCCTATAATGCCCTATATGGTATTACGAATATGGCCCACAAACGCATGCAGGCTTGCATGGTAAGTTTATAGGCGGTGGGGCTAATCCCCATAAAATGGAATGGTAACTTAAATGGGCTGTTAATGTTGTGGGACTGTGGTGCAATGTAATGTAGAATTTAATGGTTTTGTAGGTTGTTGTCTACCAATACAGTGGTGGGTTGTTAAGTATCATTTGTAAGGAATATGGGCTTAGAAAAGATGAGTTGCAAATGAGATTTGAAAGTTTTTTGAAAATGAAAGGTAACTTTACATAATAAACATACCTGCCTTTCCTACAAAGAATAGGCCTGTCTTGAACCATGTTTTTCAAGAGGATATCATCTTCATTTGAGCTTGATCTTTGACCAAGCATTATGGTTACTTATAGAAAGAAGCACCTTTAACCCTTCCTATTGACCCAAGTGTGATGATTATGCCAATATAACCATTAATCGCACCGTTCATTGACATATCCAGCAAAATCTTCCAATAGATACAGGCCCATACAAAATAATCCCACAATTTCGCCAAGTAGTCAAAGATCGTTACAGATTGTAACTCACAGAGTCACCATTACAATAATAATTTTCAATTTGCAACTCCCGCGCGATACGATCTAACGGCGCGCGCGCAGCTGTCATTCGATACGCATAGATTTGTATTGTCGCTTTAATGCCATAACGGTGCTGCCGGTGACATGTGGTACTGTGGGACTGGCATACATACAGCCTCAGGTACTTTTAGTAGGTATGCATGTAAACTTACGACGATTTCTTGACGGGTTTAAAGGCTATGTCACACTTAATGCCGGCCAGGTGGCGTGTCACTGCATAGATATTTGTCATTGATGTCTAAACTTCACAATCTGAACCTAAATCTGCATATCATCGAAATGTGTTCATGCCAATGTCCTTTTCTCGTGTCTGCTCGAGTTATAGAATAGATCGTTGAGCTGTCCTGATCATTCATGTCAATAGTCAACGGGTAGGGTTCAAACTGACAACCAGTTTAGCTCAAGCCGAAATCTGCTTTGTGGTATCTACGGATCATTCTGACGTCACGCAAAATCCTGCATCGCGCAAGCGAAGCTTACCGCCCGACATCAATCGTCGGGCAGTAACCCGTATCGTCGGAGGATCTTCTATTTTCTATGGAGGATGAGTGTTTACGCCCTCTTCCTCATAACTGTATAGCTTCAATGAAGTATCTTGGTCACATTTTATTGCAACCCCTGCTGCATAACAAAGTTCTATTAAAAATCTGCAAATCTTTAGAACTTGGCACAATTTTGCATAAAACCTCAGAAACTACGTTTGCCGCAGCTCACGGATGTTGATCTCTCCAAGTGTCCATGCAATCTTAAAAAATCTCAAAAACATCATTTTTATCTCTCTCTTGCGCTTCTTCTTTTTTCATCAAGTCAAATTTGTTTTCACTATAATTATTATACGAATGCCTCTGGCGCGAAGCCTCACTCCAAGAGCCGTTACAGAGATGAGCTCCTTGAAAAAATGTTATATATAATGTCTCTATTATAACAATGTAACTGTATTTCTGATGTTATTTTTTGCTACTTGTGATCGTACACGCGATTGAATTATATTATAACAATAAAACACGTATGTATTAAATAAGTATATACGGGACTTTTGATAAAAACCTACTTGAAAACGATTAAAGAGGGTCGGTAATGGCATTCTTACGAATAATTCAAGTTTTAAAAAGAGCTGTATTAAGGCGCGGATTTTTTAAATCTAATAGAAGTGCCCTAGCCCGAGGGGCCCGTGGCTAAATAATAACAGCCGCACAGGTCGATCGATCAGGTTAAGCTACGCTTGCCGCGGTTGGTCTGTGGATGGGTGACCATCTTTACATACCGTGACCCCTCCGTGCCTCGGAAAGCACGTTAAGCCGTTGGTCCAGGCTGTCATTTTGGATCTTTGACAGTCGTTACGGGTAATCAGAAGCCCGAAAGACTGACAACCAGTCTTACCAAGGGGTATCGTATTACCCAGTAACTGGGTTGTGGAGGTTAGATAGGCAGTCGCTCCATGTAAAATACTGGTATTCAGCTCCATCCGGTTAGACTGGAAGCCGACCCCAACATAGTTGGGAAAAGGCTAGGCAGATGACGATGAGAAGGGCCCCAGCCCGTAATCTGATAAATGGATTTGGTGATAAATGTGTTCCTACTAAGACAATTTTTTGTTGTCTGTCACTGGTTGGTATACGAGTATGTAGACGATTTGTGAGGCAAACTGTCACAGCAAAGTTCATTTACATCTATTCATAGAACCACCACCAGTTCACTACACTATTATCCCAACAAATTGAGTAGAAATACCTAAACTGGATTACAATTGCAACAAAAAAAACACCGACAAAAATAATTCGCACACGCATAGGCTGAAAAAACGCGATGGAGTAAAAAAAAAAACGAAATCGTTGCTAATTTGACGCGAATCACGCAATGAGAGTAACTGTCACGGTGACGTAAGGGGTTACTGACCTCGGTGACATCGCAAAACTGTACCTTGGTTTTGATGACTCTTTTGCTTACTTAATCAGTTTGATTAGCATAGCTTCACGGTATTTTCTTCTGAAAAACGTATTTAGATATTTTTTGGGTGCCTGTCATCAGATTAAAGTCTTATATGTACAGAGAACAGCATGAGGAGGTGATGCTATTACGTATGAAGAACATGTGGCTAGAAGAATGTAAAGTATGAATGTCTATGAAAAAAGAGATCAATCAGAGATGAATGGATTGTATGAAAGATAATGTGAGTTAGAAGGAAGAGAACACTGGGATGACACTAATAGAGATGTATAGATGAGACGTGCTGAGCAGACCTCTAAAGATTGGGATAAAAACAGGAAGATGATAATAGTAACGTAAAGTGCAGGATATGTGGTTTATCACAAAATGACATTTCGACGAATAGGTAATTTTTTTGTTGTGTGCTTGTGGTGTCCCACTGCAAGGCAAAGGCCTCCCTTCCCTCTTTCCACTTTCCCCGGTCTACTGCGATTGTGGGCCAATCCTTTAAGAAGGAGTCCAGCTCATCCCGCCATCTCTTTCTGGGCCCGCCGCGCAGTGATTTCCTGCAAACTCAAAGCATTTATTTCAATTAAACCATTTACAGGCACTTTTGAATTGTCAAGAAGTCGTTCAGTCAGAAAATATGAAGGTAGTTGCCAATTCCAAAGCGTAGGTACCTATGGAGAAGAACGGGCAAGAAACTCCATGGACAGTCTTTTAAATTATATAGGGGAAGAGGTAAACATCCCGAGTAAACATAAGCTCATTACTTAGAACAATGAGCAAGCAAATTGATCAATATCAATACCCTCTGTGCCTGTGTGAGAAATGGCATTCGTCCTGGGAACTGGAAGTATAACACTTTACCTGTTTTTAAATCGAGTATTACCAATTAATGATGCATTCAGACAATGCTTCCCACTATTTCTCACGTCACTAAGGAAGTTAATAATGATAAATAGATGTTAATATATTATAAAGAGTATAATTTAAATACTAATAACCTGCTAATTGACACTAAATACATAGAGAGACATGTTGTTGATATAAACA
Source organism: Mesoligia furuncula (assembly GCA_916614155.1). Taxonomy (NCBI): domain Eukaryota; kingdom Metazoa; phylum Arthropoda; class Insecta; order Lepidoptera; family Noctuidae; genus Mesoligia; species Mesoligia furuncula. The sequence continues at coordinate 26,566,231 of OU744803.1, forward strand.
ACGCATCCGATGTTACTGAATTATGCAAGATACCGCCTTATCTAACGCTCTATAGAATGTCAATAAAATATCAATTTTATGGCTTAATGCTAAATTAAGACATTTTGGTTTATATAATATAAGAATAAGCTACAACTTTCCTTGAAAATATTTGGTTTGTGATAAGTGTGACGAGAAAGACAAATCCAATTCGGAGGGCAAGGCTACTAACAGCGTTGCATAAAACTGTTTACAACGTAATTTATATCCTAGGTCAAGTGAAAATCTATTCAGAAACAATATAAATGACGTAAACGCAATAGTACTGCCAGCTACTTCTAAAATGGACCCCTGTGTTATAGTCTATTGTCGTGTTAAGGTTTACTGCTGGACATGAATCTCCAAATTGTTTGCCTTCTTCTTCTTCACTTACATTTTCATTTCCTAAACTAGCACCCGTGACAAAAATATTGGTATTTATAACTCAAGCCTTTTCCTCATGGCGGTAGGCAGAAACTAGAGAACCAGACCTGCTACGATCCTTACTTTTCTCCTTTTGCTTCGTCCACGTTGATCCATCAGGTATTATTTTTATTTTTAGCCATTTCGTCAACCAAAGATTTGTGTCGTCCTTCCAACAATTTTCCCAGCCCTATCACAGGGTCAAGTGACACAAGAAGGCCTCACGGTCATTAGTAGGTGCATGACCAGTAACCCACTTTCCCCCGTATGACCTTCGCAACCCTTGGAGAAAACAGATTTTCGCTATCTGATGTTATCAGTAAAACAGGTGGGGTCTAGTGTTTATCTATCTCTATGGGTATTGAACTTGCTTGATCAACGTTCACGCTGGCTATATGGGAAACAGATATAGCTGCTAGATTTTTTAATTACTTTACAACATTTAAGTTGTTAGTCTCTTTGCCATCGAAATTAAAGCAGTGGTTTCAGTTATAGACTATATGTATGTGTTTTTTAAATTTTATTCGTTTCTTTCGAGATTTTATTACCATTAAAATTTGAAGTAGGTCCCAGAAACTGACAATCATTATTGCCGTTTTGAAAATCTACTAGATATACATGTTAAAATTTATGTCAACGATTACTTTAACTTAGTTCAATATAATACTAGCAGGTGTTTTTCTAAGACCTTGTTAATATTCCTGGGATAATTCCAGTCTCAAGTTATCTAACATTATCGTTATTATAATGTGATGTCCATACTCCATTCTAATCTGTTGACATTTTTACGCAAAGTTGTAAATAGATAGACTCAGACGGTGAGTTTCTAGTTTTTCTTTTTATAATTTCATCTTTGCATTTTACTGGTGTTAAAATGGAATATGGATGTTAGTTATCCTTTGAGGACTGGACACAACGTAGAAAGTATTATGTAAATTAGCTTTGGTGTTTTTGTTGTGGATAACACTTTCAGGTAAAAAATGCATTGATTATACGGTCCTTAATTAATTAGCCAGTCTTATAACAATTTTTTTATTTTTTTTATTTGCCGAACCTACCTTCGGGTATTATAAATCAGACTAATAAGAGAAGGAAGATGCACAAAAACATAATCGTGATGTGTTGCCGATAGACAGACGACCTTTAATTTCTGAGAATCCGATTATGTCAGAACGAATACTTGATTTTCATCAAAAAGCAACAAAACATTTTGAGTTCCAAAGCTTAAAGATTTATTTTTATTATATTCTAATAAATTGCAAGGGTGTCAAATTCGCGCATATATCGATAAAGACTCAAATCCTCTTAGAATTTAAGAAGTATCAGATTACAAAATCGTTTTATCAAATTCTAAGATTCGAACTTACCGCAAAAAGACAAAAGTCGTGAACCATAACAAAGCTTTTTTTGTCGTAGACTTTCAATTTTGAAACGAAACGTTATCTTTCTTCAAATTCAATTTTCTATTCAATTATATCGATCAATTTAGCTGTTCCATTATTTGTAATAATGTTGTAATTGGCATTTTTATCATAAGTTTGGTAGCTGCCATATGTATTAATAATATCATTTTACGATCATAATTTTACTATTAGGTACTTCATACTGTTTCACTTTCAGTTCATCTAGATTCTAGACTAGACCTTACGATGAACTATTACCAGATGGAAAGTTATATTAACGGTTATATTTATTTATCAACAGGCAAGCCGAAAGATATCAAAATGTGGGTATCTGTTCGTGGCTCCTGGGTGGGACTTCTCCAATCCGCTCTACAGAACAAAGGTAAGAATTAATTAAGTTAATTCATTAACAAGTACAGCTCTTTCAATTAACATTATATCGATGACTTTTTGTTTGTAGTGTTGGAAAGGTGATAGCTGACAATTGTGTAGATAAGAATATTGGCTTTGCGTACTAAATTGATATCTTCAAACTGAGCAATTTTTGACAATTCTTCACATTATTATGCATTGCTTTTATTTTCAACGCACATAATCATCAGCACATTCTGCCTCATTAAAATGAAGAGCACTGCAATCTCGCTTCAATATCGGTAATCACACTTCAACCATACCTGACCTCGATAGAGTCACACCACACCCTCACTCCATATGCTAATCACACCAGTTGTCACAGTTCAATTGTTCCTCGATGCGCCCGCGCAAGTCCTTGCCCTCTAATTACTTTCCCGAAGTGATTTTCATAAAGTACTGTTACATGTGGACCCCATTGTTTCGACTTATGGGAATTGTGAATATGTAATGGTGTTTTGTTTACATGGTATGGGAATGAAAGTTTAACATGTGTACATGTTAGAGGCTTTATGCAAACAATTCTTATGGATTTGACTGATAGGATTTTTTTTCCCAATTGAGTTCTTGGTACTTACCTAATATCTTATTGCCAAGATATGTTTCAGGGCTTATATATAGCTGTCATTTCATTAGTGCGAGGGCTAAAACCGAAAGTTATTGATTATGCATCGCATGTCTCGCCAGGCGAATTGATAACGCGAATCTCCCGTGATTAATAATATTCTGCCAACTTAAATTCGCGCCTTAAAAAAACCGCCGCCTTGTTTTTTGACACTTTTTGGCGCCAAGCCGCAGCCCCCTGCCGGGACCTTATCGTAATCTCCCGAGATTCACGTTTCGGGACCTCTTTTTTGTTTGCATAATAATAATATTTCATGGCGTTCTTATCGATGATGCCACTCGTACCTAAATTTAATGAAACGACAAAAAAGTCAACAATGGATGCGTATGGGTCGTATTTTGTGTATGTCTAATATTCGGGACGCTGATTGGTTGTCTCGTTTTGGGAATGGCCAATAAGATTTGAATTTGTGTGCTGAATTCGTTTTATGAATGTTGCAATTTGTCGTTAGATGTTTCTCCTGAGCACAGTTTGCCTGATCTCTGATTAGTTTATGGAGGAGGTAAATACGGCAGATTCTAGTTTTCAGACCGGTTTCTGTCAGAATGAGTAATGACTTTGATAGCTTCTGCTTTCGACTTGTTTTTCTTCGTATACAATTTCCCTGGGCTGTCTCGAAACCAGAAATGCAACAATTTATTAATGCAATGTTTTTTATTCTTTAATATAAAATGCCGTACAAACACAAGATAACCTGATTATTTTCGACATTTCATCATAACGGTCCCGTCAAAGTGTCAACTGATCAATATTAATTATTCCTCTGACAGGACCTCCATACCTTCAAATACTCTATAATGAACCTTAACACCTTACTATAAGAGTCACTGGCAACAAGATTTTTGGTGTTTTCGGTATTTCAGTAAATATAATTGTGGAGAGGTAGCGAAAAAAAAAAACTGGCCATGTGCGAGTCGGACTCGCACACGAAGGGTTCCGTACCACAGGGCAAAAACGCCGAAAAAAACATGTTTGTTGTATGGGAGCCCCCTTAAATATTTATTTTATTTTAATTTTATTATTTATTATTAAAGTTAAAATACAGCCATTTTTGATATCGAGCAAAAAAAGGCAAAAAAATCGCGTTTGTTGTATGGGAGCCCCCCTTAAATATTAATTTTATTTTGTTTTTAGTATTTGTTGTTATAGCGGCAACAGAAATACATAACTTGTGAAAATTTCAACTGTCTAGCTATCGCAGTTCTTCAGATACAGCCTGGTGACAGACAGACAGACAGACAGACGGACAGACAGCGAAGTCTTAGTAATAGGGTTCCGTTTTTACCCTTTAGGTACGGAACCCTAATAAAACGATCGCTTATTGATAGCTTCGATTTTATATCTAGACGTGGACGGTTGCTTTATGTTCCGATGATGTTCATAATTTTTAGTTTAAATATTTTGATGGTATTTCATGGGAAGGGTTTATGGAAGGCCGAAACATTCAGATAATTTTATTTCTGAGAGATAGGATACTTAAGATTCCTAATGTCGTCCACATTAGGAATCTTAAATATATTCCAATAATAGTAATATTCTTATTCGTATTGTAGTTTTATTTATTGCACAATTTTTGCATTAGTAGCAAAAACACAAGGCCATCTAGCATCTAGTCTAAAAAGAGAATAAAAAACATCTAAAACTTGATAAATACAAACTGTTCTTTTTGGGAGATTATACATACTCAACGTGTATGGTCTTACAGTAGCCGCATTATCAAAGCCAAGTGCGAGTCGGACTCGCACACGAAGGGTTCCGTACCACAAGGCAAAAACGCCGAAAAAAACACGATTGTTGTATGGGAGCCTCCCTTAAATATATATATATTTTTTTTGTATTTGTTGTTATAGCGGCAACCGAAATACATCATCTGTGAAAATTTCAACTGTCTAGCTATCACGGTTCATGAGATACACCTGGTGACAGACGGACAGTGGAGTCCGGGAATCTTTTAACATCATAACTATAGTGAACATTCCATAACCCATTGACATTGAATCTTAACCCTAAGCACCATATTTCCGGCGACTCCTCGGGTCAAGAGCAAACGGTCATTGTAACCAAAAAAAAAAAAAAAGATTAACATTTGAAAAATGCCACACAGTTTATTATGCTGCCCCACCCGCTATGGGCAAAGGATAATAGTGTTTACGATGGCAATAAATATGGATGTTCCGCGAAACTCGATTAGGGGCTCTAATATGGAAGGCTTAAAAAAAAGATGGAGGGCCGGGGGAGGGGGGTTGGTAAGTATTCGATACATTGTTGCCCTGAAGGGTATAAAGAGAGCTTATAAAAATGAGATTTATGTGATTTTTCGGTGTTATAATTTGGATGAATTGAGGGGTTTACGTCGAATGATGCGTATGCGCGTTGTGCGTTTTTCACACTGCGATACCTAAAGATGAGCGCCCCGTTTTATAAGAGAATATATCAAACTCAATAGTTTGATTGGAGAGGCCTTAGTTACGACTTCTTGATTAGGTACAGGCGAAAAGGGCTTATTATTATCTTAATTCAAAGATAGACTGAGTATCAGTAGCAATGGGTTTAATTTTGACAATTCAACAACATCCATTGCGTTATTTGCGTTACTGAGCAGACACATTTTTCGAGCATATGAAGCAATGGATTCGAAATATCCTTTAAAATGATTCAGATTGATAGCGTGTTACGCAATTAGGATGCAGTTTTTAATAACAGAACCAATTTTGATTAATAATTAGTGCAATATACCAGCAATTATTTTTGCAACGAGCTTTGAAGGTATGTGGAACAGGGTGTAAAGTTCACTCATACTCTATGAAAAGGGAGGATCCTCCGACCAGACGGGTGTTGTGTCTGGCGGGAAACTGCCCAATGATTCATGTCGGGCCATTGTATCTATGCTAGTTGCGCGGTAAACTCTGCTTGCGAGATGCAGGATTTTGCGTGACGTCAGTATGACGCGTTGCCCTCATGTGGCGTTGATACCGCTACAGACTCAATGAAAGAACGTGAAAACCTGACGTTTGCATAAGCTTGCGGAAACCACGACATCACCACTCAAAATCTTACGGTAACCACAGCCTAATCCAAGTAACATTATTATTAAACACCACAACAAAACATCGGCCAACACACGATTATATTAACTCACATAATGATAATTATATAAAAAGAAACCGTTTTCACTGTAACGGTAGTCCGGAGTACTTAAAATGATATTATTCATGTCATAGACTACTTTCTAGCCGTTCCGATTGCGGGATTCAGCAACCGCAGCAGGTAATATTAAGTAGATGCAGAAGGTACATTGAGAACAAATAGTCAGAAAGAAAGTCCTACCCTTTTTTTTTTTTTTTGATGGGAAATCATCAGATGACCCCTCCCGCTCTGGGTGGAGCGGAAAGGAGTGTCAGACTCTTACTGACTAAAACCCACCCGTGTTCCTTCCTTAGCCCTTTATGTTCCGGGCTAGCGGTAACTCTTTCGGACAATCCCGCTGGCCTTCCCTTTGTCGCTGAAAACCAGCGCTGGGGCTCTGTCTCGTATAGGGTCTTAGCATTATGCTGAGCGATGGCCATTTTGCGTAGATGTTCAGCATACTTTCTCCCAAATTGTTACTTTGTTTTTTTTTTGTGTTTTTATTTTTATGCGTCATGTTTGCCGCAAATAAAAGTATTTTTTTTTTTACCATTTATGTACACACATTATATAAACAGACAAGAAAAAAAAAGAACAGAAAAATAGGTACAAAGGTGAAGCTTATTTCATAAGAAATCTCTTCCAGCATACCTGCGATAGGACAATAAATAGAGAGATGTAGACAGCGTGCGAAAGAGTAAAAAAGGAGACAAAAAAGAATACATAAAATCTAAAAACAATTCACTTAATAAAACTAAACAAGTATTATGAGAATATACTTACTTACATACATACAAATAAACATACATACTTCCAAAATATATAACACTAGAATACACACATAACTATGATAAAGTGGAAAGACAGTGTTCTTTAACTCTTCTTTTAAAAACTAACTGCAACAGTTTGGCAGTCCCTAATTTCAGGCGGTAGTGAATTCCACAGGGTACGGAATCCTAAAAAGAAAGAAATAAAGGTGGGGCCTTTATTTCTTTCTTTTTAGGATTCCGTACCCAAAGGGTAAAAACGGATGTGCGTGTGGTGTGAGGGCCACTTTGTTAAAACTCTTTGAAAATGTGCTTAGGATTTAGTGAACATTCCCAAAGAATTGTGAAAGTTGGTATCAGATTTTGTGAAAGTCTAATAACCGAGTTATAGACTGTAAAGTTGGGCCCTCAGTTCTCACATAGAGGATTGAGGGCCCACCTGAAACTGATAAACTATGGACACTACAGAAAAAGTCTTTATGCCAAAATCTAAGCTAATGCCAAACAAAATTTGTGAAAACAAGATATTATCGCAAAACACTGTCCTACTTTGTATATCTTCGTACAAAATGGGCCCTCAATTCTCATACACGTAAAAGTTTATTACGCAATTATAATGAAATCATTAACTTACAGCTACTGTTTGAAATCCTATATGCTACTAAATAAATTGTGAAAATTTATGAAAGCAAGAACAGGTCACCACTTTTTGTTGTTTAAAAGTTATGACCTTGATAAAATTCGGGCCCTCAGTTCTCCATTTTATTTTGTTTTCGATTTATTACGCTAATCGTATGAAAGATAAGACAAATACAAAATTGTCTCTTTTTGTGAAAAAAATTGTGCAACAAATGCGATGCCAGGATGAAATAAAAAGACCCTTTATTGTATAAGTAAATTGAGTTTTATTTTTATTCTCTGTATTAGGAAATAGGATGACCACAATTTCTTTTAGATTGCAGTAAAGATTAGTAAATGTAGAGTCATAGGTTTTAATAAACTTTCTTCGATTTTTCGCTTATTATCGTCATAGCATTTGTACTCAAGTTTCGTGATAAAAAAAATTATTTCGGAAATTGAACGATCACATAGAAAAATACTGTTACCCAAATCATTTTTGCTTGAAAAATCGTTCGTTCCGAAAAAACTAATGACAATAATCACATAATTTATTTATTATTTTTATAAAGGCTTTTGCCCAGCAATGGGACAATGTAGGCTAAATATAATCCTAACTAATATTATAAATGGGAAAGTAAGTTTGATTGTAAGCTTTTCACGCCTAAACCACTGAACCTTTCATCCCGAAAAAAGTGCTGTTCCCGAGGAAAACAACAATAACGTTATTATGATAATAGATGGAGCCATGTGACTTTCGAATTTCACGCGGACGAAGTCGCGGGCAGAAGCTAGTACCTAATAAAGCAGTGCGTTCCTGGATGTTTTTTTTATTCGTAGGTAGGTACTTTCACAATAACAAAGATGTTTTCTGGAGTACGAAATAATTATATTTTACTTTAAAAACTTTACAATTTATAAATAGGTGAAATTGAATTAAACAATTCTTAGAGTGACTATCTAAATACTATTTAGTAAAATATTATGAACTTATAAAATTATGAGTACCTATGTACCAAAACAAACTTACCTTGAATGTTTGATATCTTGACCGAAGAGGATCGAGTGTCTTGACCGAAGATGTGTTTGCGTATTAAAAAAATATTATTATTTTTATTCTTCATTACAACTGTTTCATAAAACTCGCTTTAATGCTTTATTACCTACAACTTCCGCTGCACTATCATAAACTATTGTTTAGTAACTACACTAAATATTACAACTATTGTGCATATATGTAAACAATAATTATATAATACATGTAATAATATTTTTAATATAATATTAGCTAGTTATTAGTTTTATTAATCGTATTAGTTAGGATTATATTTAGCCTACATTGTCCCATGGCTGGGCAAAAGCCTTTATAAAAATAATAAATAAATTATTTGATTATTGTCATTAGTTAATTCAGAAAGAACGATTTTTCAAACAAAAATGATTTGGGTATTATCCGGAATATTTTTTTTTTATCACGAAACTTGAGTACAAATGCTATGACGATAATAAGCGAAAAATCGAAGAAAGTTTATTAAAACCTATACTCTACATTTACTAATCTTTACTGCAATCTAAAAGAAATTGTGGTCACCCTATTTCCTATTACAGAGAATACAAATAAAACTCGATTTTGTTATATAGTAAAGGGTCTTTTAATTTCTTTCTGGTATCTAATTTGTTGCACAATTTTGACACAAAAAGAGACAATTTTGTATTTGTCTTATCTTTCATACGATTAGCGTAATAAATCGAAAACAAAAGAAATGGAGGACTGAGGGATAACTTTCAAACAACAAAAAGTGGTGACCTGTTCTTGCTTTTATAAATTTTCACAATTTATTTAGTAGCATATAGGATTTCAAACAGTAGCTGTAAGTTAATGATTTCATTATAATTGCGTAATAAACTTTTACGTGTAAGAGAATTGAGGGCCCATTTTGTACGAAGATATACAAAGTAGGACAGTGTTTTGCGATAATATCTTGTTTTCACAAATTTTGTTTGGCATTAGCTTAGATTTTGGCATAAAGACTTTTTCTGTAGTGTCCATAGTTTATCAGTTTCAGGTGGGCCCTCAATCCTCTATGTGAGAACTGAGGGCCCAACTTTACAGTCTATAATTCGGTTATTAGACTTTCACAAAATCTGATACAAACTTTCACAATTCTTTGGGAATGTTCACTAAATCCTAAGCACATTTTCAAAGAGTTTTAACAAAGTGGCCCTCACACCACACGCACATAAAAACGGGACCCTATTACTAAGACTTCGCTGTCTGTCCATTTGTCCGTCTGTCCGTCTGTCTGTCACCAGGCTGTATCTCAAGAACCGCGATAGCTAGACAGTTGAAATTTTCACAGATTAAGTAAAATGAATATTTAAGGGGGGCTCCCATACAACAAACGTGTTTTTTTTCGGCGTTTTTGCCTTGTGGTACGGAACCCTTAGTGTGCGAGTCCGACTCGCACTTGGCCAGTTTTATTTCTTTCTTTGAGAAGCTTTAAGAAACAAACGAAGAAAGAATTCAACACCCCAATTGCTTAACACACTATTAATCTCAATCTGAATCATTTCTAAGGATATTGTTTGCTGAACAACGTAAACAAAGCAATGAATGTTGTAAAACTGTCAAAATAAAACCCATTGCTACTGATAGTGTTTTACGCAATTACCTGTCTGCGACCTCTGCTCGTAGAATTCCAGGATGATTAGTGATTTCGGCGCGTAGGTATGCAAATCACAAAGCATCGCATGGCGCACCATTTTTCACAAATAGCTCAACTGTCATTAATGAGACACGAGTACTTTTTCTGTTGTTACCTGGCATCTGGCAGTTTAAGTAATTTACGCAGCGTACCCAAATGCCCTTTCTTTGGTATTGTTCGTCGAATCGTTGAGCTCCTCAAGTTCTGAGTTGAGCTGCACGATGTTTGACAAATGCGTGCACTGATTGGACAGGTCCGCTCAATCTGTGTGGTTCGTTCCTCAAAAGACCACCTCAGACACCAATGTACATGGTCTTGACACGATCTGACCAAGAGTTTGTCTGGACTTTGAAAGAGACGGTGACCTCTGAGTTTGTTTCGGCCTTTCTTCTCAGAATAGTCAGACAGGAAACGCCGACCTCATCTAGTTTAAAAAAATATAATTGACGTGTAAAAGTGTTTGTACAAACCTACTTACACAAAATAAATCATTTATCATTTACCGATTTCTAGAAGATTTCTTGACAGTTGAAGGGCCGTCAACTGAGTCTGGGTTGAGAGGCATCATGCCTGAATCCTGTATCCCTCGAAGGGTGAGCCAGAGGTGTACCTTTAGTACCTACACCCACTTTGTAGGTACTAAAGGTACACCTCTGGCTAGTCGCTAGTTACGTTAAAGTCCCATATAAACGGGGGTGAGCCTATTGCTATCAACCGAGCAGACATCCAAACTCCCGGCTGCTACTGAGAAATTCCAGATGGAAAACCCAATAAAACTTCACCACTTCCTAGTGCTTTATCTGGTAAGAAGAAGTGGCGCATCTAACTCCCCAGCAATACAGCTGTCTGTTCAGTTAGAAGAACTTGATGCACATACATCCATTGCCCTTTAGAGGAATGAGCCTTCTGCCTTTCCTTACTCTGCGGTCTTCAAATAGTGCGGATCGCACGCACGACTGCTTGTAGAAAGCAATACTTCGTTATTTTTACTCCATTTTTGTATCCGAGCAGGAAACGCAGAAAGATTACATCAATTCTTTAAATGAGGTTTTTGAAAAGCTTGTTGCAGTAATAATTGCTAAGCTATTTGCATAGATAGTTGCAACTTACAATTGATTTTGTAACTTAAATAAGATTTGATTTGGAGACAAGACTGGTCGCTTTATCAGTTTGTCAATAAGTTTATTGAGTTGCAGTTGTGTATCGAATTGCTCTCGGATATCTAGATTTATTTTATTTACTAAACCCAATACAACAATGTAGTCACAATTTCTACTCTCAGAGACGCCACCCAAAAACCAATTAAACACCACCACCAAACAAGACTAATGTTTTTAAACTGTCATATTTTGACTGACAGAGTCCTGTATACCTGTCGATTAACGAGCATGGCTAATTAATCAGTCCCTGGTAACGACTCTTAGGAAAGGCACAAGTCATATAGAGGACAATATATCGCAACTCCGATAAAATGGGGTTACAACTCGAAAAAAGGATTTTTAGAAAAGCGAAAATAAACTCACGGATTTGTTAATCAGTCTTTCTTCTTACACTATTATTATTATTATGTGATCAAAATTATACGTGCTTACAAAAAATATGTTTTAATGCCATACGCTGTTTTTCAATTTTCCTGAAAAAGAACCTGAAAATTCCTGTAAATGACTTTCGAGTTGTAACCCTATTTTATCGGAGGTGGGATATTTTAGTGTCACCCTCTGGAATTCCTCCAAAGAGCTTGTAAAGGTCCAATTTGTCAGTCTAGCCAGTAAAATAATATCCAGTGTTAAAACATTAATCGCGATGTGTAAAAAAACTAATCGGACGTTCCAAATTACCTATATCATTTAAACAAATGCCTAACATGATTGAAGTCTAATTTGCCTTTTGAAGGTTGAACTAATAACTAAGGTCACGGGAAGGTGATGTTGTAGGTCAAAACTGTGCCTTGAAAAGGACATAGAAGACACGTTCCCATAATGGTAAATGTCCTTTTAATAGGTCGAAGTGTCAAAAAGGTCACGATTAGTATGTCGTACCTTTTTAAATGGAACAATTTTAACTACAGTTTTTGTATTAGTTTATGTATTTGCCAAACCTTTTCCTAACTATTTCGAGATCAGTATGCTGGATGCAGAATACCAGTATTTTACATGGAGCGACTGCCTATCTCACCTTCACAACCCAGTTACTGGGTTACACGATACCGCTTGCTAAGACTGGTTGTCAGACTTTTAGGTTTCTGACTAACGACTGTAAAAGATTACGAATGACAGCCCGGGACCAACGACTTAACGTGATTTTCGGAAAACGAAGGGGTCTCAATATGTAATGGATGGTCACCCATCCACGAACTGACCGCGGCAAGTGTTGCTTAACCTTGGATTCAATCAACCTGCGCGGCTGTTATTATTTAACCACGAGACCCCGAGTTTTTGTACTTAATGTAGTACCAAAATACGAATTCAAAGGATATTTAAATCTTTTTAACCTTGTCCCATGTTACTTAGGGGGCCAAATATTTGCCTCTCCCATGCTCCCCTGTCAACCGTCACAATATCATTCACTCTTTTCATTCATGTCAATCAAAGGATTTTGAAATGCTCGTTTCATATTCGCTCTTTATAAATACGGCTCCTAAGATATTCATACAGCCAGGTGCGTAGAACGAATCCCATGTATTAATTAATGGAGATAAGGAGTATTAAAAGACCATTACGATTGGTACCGTAATAAGCAATTTTGTTCTGTAAACTCTTTAGCATTTTACCATAGTGATGGAGATACATGTGAATGCAATAAAGATTTGAATTGAATTGAATTAATAGATACTAGTAAAGTGTTAGTTTCTGCCGATATTAGTAGACGAGTGTCGGCAAGGTTTTTAACAGCCGGTCTAGCCTTGAAAACATAGGTAAGTAAAGTGGGCTTGAAGTGAGCTCATTGTCAGTCAACGTGAAGCTAGTGATTGACACTATTGACGAATCACATCACCTATGTTTTCACAGTAAGATTTTTACAGCATCGATGGGACTGCTCATCATCACCTGCCTAGCCTTTTCCCAATTATGTTGGGGTCGGCTTCCAGTCTAACCGGATGCAGCTGAATACCAGTACTTTACATGAAGCGACTGCCTATCTGACCCCTCGGTAAGACTGGTTGTCAAACTTTCGGGCTTCTGACTACCCGTAACGACTGTCAAAGATCCACGAATGACAGCCAGGACAAACGGCTTAACGTGCTTTCCGAAGCGCGGAGGGGTCTAGGTATGTAAAGATGGTCACCCATCCACGGACCAACCGCGGCAAGCGTAGCTTAACCTGATCGATCGACGTGTGCGGCTGTTAAAATTTAGCCCCGGGCCCCTCATCGATGGGACTACTATGCCAATCCAAAGGGATAAAAAATGCGTTCTGTAAGATTTAAACACCGACCTGTATTTTTAACCGACTTCAAAAAAGGAGGAGGTTTCTCAATTCGACCGTATATATGTTTTTTTAGAGTAGTATGTTCCTAATTTTAATTAATACTGCGGCTGCCTGACAAAAGCGTATCCCATTTTAATACAGTCCCAAAGCATTCTAATTATTTTCTTTACGTTCACACAATTTTCTCGACCCTCGTGAGAAAACCACCCAAGTATAAAATTGAAAAATTCTGGGCACTATTTTTTAATCGAAATAAAAGGACTCTACAAATGAAAAAGTACAAAAGTTTTACAGATTTTTTTTGTTGTTTCTCAAGTTTGTCGAGCACTTATTTACAGAAGCGCGATTAGATCACTCCGAAACAAATTTTTCCATTATAACATCTGTCCGTCTGCCCATCTAAGTGATTTTTAATAGCAACTTCCTTTGTTACGTTGTTTTTTATGATAATTTAGTAGTTTTAAATCATAGTTAATAACTGCATACACAACAGTTCAAAAGGTCCGAGTCATTATAATAGATTGTTTATATGAGTTTTTTTTAACAACAGTAATATTCTCAGTACCGATCATACCAGTATTTACTGGGAATCGTACACGGAAAAATTTCGTGCTGCAATCGTTTTCATTAATAATTCATTAGTCATTTAGTCAGTATTTTTACGGTTTACCTTCAATGTATATTAATATCTTTAAGCTTTTCTGTTGTTTTAACAAAATTGTCAAAAATGTATGGAAATTAGAGGTATTTTTGATAGATTGAAACTGAGATCAGACTCTGTTGTTTCCAGCATTGAGCATAAAGCATTACAAATGGCAGTATTAAATACAATACTCACAACTCATCGCTGTAGATTAACGCACTTAATTACATTTGTCATTATTAAACCTCTGGATGTACTCATTTCAATGAATTTCTTTCTTTTTCAAAGATACGTAATCAGCTGCCAGATCCTACTTTATACGCCATTTGTTTTTTCTCTTTTTCCTTAATAAAAGTGGCGAACAGCCGCGCCTGGCTGTTAAGTGGTCGACGGATAAAAAGTAACTTAGAAGTCGATTTTTTGACGCGGCGTTAATTAAAACGTCATATTTTAAGTTGGAACCCTTGTTTGTTAAGATTGTTGATAAGCAAAGTGTTAATCAGAACGTGTTTATTGGATGCAGTGATGTTACATTGTTTTACTAAAAAGCTAGCTATACTTTGAGGTTAAGTGCTGTGATAATTTGAATTTAAAAGGGTAGAGGAATGTACAATTTTACTAATTTATTAGAACGATAAGCGTTTTTTTTACTATAGGTCAGCTTTGCTGTTATGTTATGTGTTCTTAGAACGATAACTGCAAAGACGCACTTTTACCATTACGTAAACGGTGCTATTATTCAAAGAAACTATAATAATTATATCATATTTCTAGCGCCACACAATTTTCTCCCCGCGATACAATAAAAAGTACACAATACTGTTACAAAAAAAAAACGCATTCAAACGTCGACGTTTGAATAATTCTTATTTAATAATATTTAGTAAACATTCAATAAGAACTTGCAAAAAATAAAGTAGCGCTTCAAAAGAATTATGTAAGTAATGTAATAATAATATTGTTGGCTTTTTTTTCAATTTTCTCGGGTTATGCCAGTTCGTGCGATACGGGTCATTTGTGTCACTTTTCTTTAGAAGCCATTGTACTTTAGACCATTATAATTCTATTACCGTTTTAAAGTCTGGCGAATTATATATTAAGTTACGTTGCAAGTATTATGAGTTTCTTATATATACCGGTGGCCTCACAAGTCTTACCGACGGGTACCGTGTTACCCAGTAACTGGGTTGTGGAGATCAAAGGGGTAATTCTCGAAATTTGAAGAATATTCACAGTCTGGGGGCAGTTAACTGTTAAGTTAATCGTATCAAATCCCATTGGTGATGGATTTTTCAGTTATTTTTTTGTCTGTGCTAAAATTTCGAGCAATCCAATCCAAATCCAATCCCAATCTCTTTGATTATACCTACGTAGAGCAGCGAAAAAATAAAAACATGGACTCTCTTCGCCATATCCCTATTGTTAACTTTTTATGTATTTTAGCACAGACAAAAAAAAATACCTGAAAAATGCTTCACCAATGGGATTTGATACGATTAACTTTAACGGTTAACTGTCCAAAATGTTATCCTTTTATGATTCTGCCAAAGTGGTCTTTTTAGGCCCTCTGATCTCAGTTTCAATCTCTAATTACTCTACATTTTTGTTTGTTGCCGATATGAGACTGCGACTAGATTTTTAACGTTTTAAAAGATAGGCCTTCTGACAGGTACAATTATCGGCACGGATCTTGAGCGCTGACCTTCACCTGCGCAAAAGTGAGTTATTGGGTCCCTTTGGTGGTATGAAGTGAGGCGCGGGAGCGGGGTATATATATTGTCGTACAGTGACTATGATAATAATAATATTATTATTATATAATAATTATTATGTTTTATTTTGCCATAAGTATACGATACGCAAAGCGATCCCCACTCTACCGCCGAGCGCTCAAGATCCGTGCCGGTAACTATAGCCGTTCATGTAAAAGCAGCATCTGGTAACACTGGAAGGCGCCGCGACCCCAACATAGTTGGGAAAAGGTTAGGCGGCTTTTGATTTATGTATTTCAACACACATCTAACCCACACTTGCCGCGGTTGATCTCTGGATGGGTGACCATCTTTACATACCGAGACCCCTGCGTGCCTCGAAAGGCCGTTGGTCCCGGCTGTCATTCGTGGATCTTTGACAATCGTTACGGGTAGTCAGAAGCCCGAAAGTCTAACAACCAGTCTTACAAAGGAGTATCGTATTACCCAGTAGCTGGGTTGTGGAAGTCAGATAAGCAGCCGCACCATGTAAAATACTGGTATTCAGTTGCATCCGGTTAGACTGGGAGCCGACGCCAACATGTTGGGAAAAGACTAGGCAGATGATGGATGATTCAACCCAGCATATTCAAAACTTATTGGCAAATATTTGAGGTTTCAAATCTAGAAGAAGCACAAAAAATATTTAATGAGGAAATATGCCAGAAGATAAAGATAAAAATAACTGAACAAATGAAGCAATGCCGCTAATATATGATTTGATACACAAATGTTTTCTTTATCAAACAATACAGATACCTACCTATTACATTATTAGTTCCCAAACCATCTATCTGTAGATACAACCTTTTGTTTCTCAATACTAGAACATTATCGGACAATAAACGCATTGTACTTTAAAACATTGATTTAATCTATTGTTTTTATTATTATTGAGTAACTACAAGATGCGGTATCTTGAGAAATTGCCCAATTCTGTTGCACCGGTTAATCAAAGTCTGAATTGATTTCGTACCTGATGTTAACTGTATTTGTAAAAGTTATCTATCTTACTATTAATTCAATACAATTTTAATTCAGCACTTCAGGTGCTTCAGGCTACTACAATCTCAGCGGGATTGTCCGAAAGGGTTACCGCTGGCCCGGAAAATAAAGGGCAAACGAAGGAACACGGGTGGGTTTTAGTCAGTAAGAGTCTGACACTCCCTTCCGCTCCACCCAGAGCGGGAGGAGTCATTTGATGATTTCCCATACAAAAAAAAAGGCTGCTACAATCTGTCAAATTTCTTTAATAGATTTTCAACTTTATCGCTGAAACTTATGTTTCAAAGTTGAATGGGAAAATTTGACAGTTTCGGGTAGCTTGATGTGCTGGCGTCTGTTTTCATCATCATTTACATCAAGTGCACTTCAAGTTTTTTGGCATAAAGGAAAGACGTCATTTGCGGCCTCATTGTTTACTTCCGGAGCTATAATGTGCTTGTTTGTAAGTACAAAAACACCTACACGAGGACTCGGAACAAATACCTGTAGGTCACGCAAATATTTGTGCTGCGGGAATCGAACTTGTGACCCTGAATATGAAAGGTGGATGCTCTGCCTCTGCAAGTTCGTAGCTATGTTATTTTTTTTAAGTATAAGAAAGGACTGCCTCGATGGTCTAGTGTTCGCTTGCGTTACTGCTGAGCATAAAGTCCTGGGGTGCTATTCTGTAAAAATCTCACCGTGAAAACTTAGATGAAATGAGCGTGGAGTGAGCTGTCAATAGTGTCAATTCCTAGCAAAAACAAACTCACTGCACCTTTCGAATACACGTAGGGAACCCCTTCCCGTTGCTATAGAATCATGAAATTTGGCAAGAAGCAATGTCATGTAGCACAAGTTAAGGAAAAAATCTGAAAAATATAAATTTATAGCTACATTACCGAAAAAATAATTTTGAAACTATTCACATACCTACAAATTGATACGGAGCCCTCGCCTCGGTGCGCGAGTCCGACTCGCACTTGACCGGTTTTTTTATCGACGTGTACTGCTGTCCCAAGCCGGGTAAAAGTCTTCCCCATAGCCTTCCACTTTTCCCTGTCTTGCCTTGTCTAAAAATTTATTGATACTAATTCACCTCGACAACCTACTCAAGTACCCACTTGTAAATTACTAGAACCATAGACAAAATTCCACCTCTTTAGTCTCTAAAACGAGGTCCTCAACGCCTAAATATGAGATCGCAAAATATTATATCATCTATCCCTTTCTATTGCAGTACTACAGAAAGGGACGGAGCTAAGGATTGCACGCTCTAGTCACGACCAGAGGTTATGATATTAAAATGTGCTTATTTTCGAACTACAACCATTGGGCAACTTTACTAAGGAGTGGTGTGCTCACTACACGGCGACCTAAAGAACTGTACTCAGATAAAGCTAAGCTACATGTATTTTAAGTGATGCATAGAAAAAACTTTTTTTGACACCGACTTCCGAAATTAAAGTTATTTTTCACTTTGTAGTGTTTTTTTTTGGAAGTCGGTTTTTTTTGTAAATTCATATAACACTACTTGCTATGTGAATATCAGTGACAGAAAGCTATTGAACACATCTGCCTACCTATAGGGGTATATAGGGCACAGGCATGATGTTATATTGTGTGATTGCGCAAACAATGCATACATATGCGATAGCAGCAATCGCGGTTGATTTGCTGGCATTTATTGAAGAGTTCCGTTGTCTGTCTCCGAAACTCATCATCAGATCTTTACGAAATTTAAAAGGGACCATTTCGAAATAAACCTCTTTCAAACAAAAAAGATTTCTGCAAATCCGTCTATATAATTATGGCGGAGTTATGCCCGAAGATACCTAAAAAAAATATATATACAAACATCCGAATTGAGAACCTCCTCCTTTTTTGTAGTCGGTTAAAAATACATGCATAGAAAGTTCGAAGACATGTGACGTCCGCCAGTGCACTAGGCCCGCGTGGTGGATGGCCCAATTCCTCTCACAGAAAGGAGGCCTCCTGCCAATCAGCCTGATTATGATAGAAAAGACCGTTAGTTGTGGTGGCAGTATCTTTCGTCTGAAATGGTGATGGAGAAGATCATCATAATCACATGAATCACCGAATATTGCTTGCTGGCTTCTATAACATTTATATGTATGAAGAACGCGAGTAGTACTAATCTGTGTTGTTGCTTAAAGCTCATTTTTACCACGTGTTTTAAGTCTGAGCTCCCTTATTTCTGGTAGTAGAATTCTCCCTCAAGACGGATAGTTTTCATCATCATCATTTCAGCCGAAAGACGTCCACTGCTGGACATAGGCCTCCCCCAAGCACCTCCACTTCGACCGGATCCAACGAGTTCCTTCGCAAGCGGCCTTCACAAGGTCGTCAGACCCCATACTTCCCGTGGGTGTCGTAAAAGGCGACTAAGGGTCGTACCGGAGAATGGGCAGCGTTCTTTATGCATTTGACCTCCATACTGCGATCGCCAACCCGCCCGCAAATATGGCAAACCCCCCGCAAGAATGACGGAGTTTTGGAGAAACAAAATTATATTCAACTTTGTTCTTTCAACTTATCTCTACGTTAACTTCCCCTGAGACTCCAACCATTTTCAGATATTAGACCTTGATTTGATCCTGCTTATTCATGACAAATATATTTCGCTTCCGCCATTCTAGCTTAGCTTTAGCAACGCCACCGTCTTTCTCTCCGTTATCTTGTCGGGCGTTATGAAGCAACCATGCCGCTATAATTTGTATCGATCTACTATTTATTTATGGGACACTAGACAGGACCAGATCTGGCACTAACTAACTGGTCGCCAGCCACTTTGGTATCTGCCTTCCGATATCTTTTAAAGGAGTGTTGCTGGTGTCAATAATTCATCGACACCACTTATTTTTTTCAACATTTATTGTCAGCATCTGGTTACACTGGAAGCCGACCCTAACATGGTTAGGAATAGGCAAGGCAATACGCTGAATAATTTAAGACAAGAGGTAAAGGTCTTTTTACTTCATTGCCATTCTAAATCAGACTGCTGATCTGAAGGCCTAAAAAGGCCACTTTGGCAGAATCATGAAAGGATAACATTATGAATTATAATATTGCGAAGACACTCCGTGTTTTTTCTTTTTTCGCTGCACTACGTAGGTATAATCAAAGAGATTGGGATTGGATTTGGATTAGATTGATTGGTATTTTAGCACAGACAAAAAAAATAACTGAAAAATCCTTCACCAATGGGATTTGATACGATTAACTTAACAGTTAACTGTCCTTTATGATTCATAATGTTATCCTTTTATGATTCTGCCAAAGTAGCTTTTTTAGGCCCCTAGGGGCCCAAATATTTATATTTTTACGCCGTCCGAAATTAGTCACTGATCCTTCATAAACATGAAAATAAATACTTCGTATCAATGAAAGGTTAGAATAAAGCTATGCAAAGAACGCTTTGAAATATCAGAATTTCAAAGCAACAATCACAACACAATCAAATCAATCTACCTAGACAATCTTACTAGGCTGTAATTTATCTTATCCCGTAAATATTTTCTGACAAACTTTAACTTCCATACCTAAATTCATTACGACTAATACTGCTACTACTAACTTTATTGAACCAAATCAATTTATTCCTAGAAAAGTTCTAAGTCTGCAATTACTATTACGCAGCCCTATTGAAGGCTTTCATCTGCCCAGGCGCATCAAACTATCCCTCCCGACCTCTAGTTATAAATTAACCGAGTCACAGACGGTTAATAACTTAGAAATCGATAACCGATATGATTTCTCGATATTGCGGTTTGTTGGCATTTATGACCCGAATCACTATTGCGTGGTTGAGGCACAGATTATAGTTGGACGCAGAAGGGACGAGGGATAACCTTTTGAACGCCACGGTCGGGTATAGACGACAAACGAAAACGTGCCCAACACGCCACCGTCGTCTACAGCCGACAAGAAAACGTCATTTTTTTACCTTTACTTTACCGTTCAAAAGGTTAAAAATCAAGCTACCCGAAACTGTCAAATTTTCCCAATCTACTTTGAACCTTATGCTTTGGCGTTATTGTTGAAAATCTATTAAAGAAATTTGACAGATTGGTAGTAGCTTGATGTGCTGGCGTCTGTACGTCTGGCAAGTGGAAACATCTGCATTGATGTTGTCAATGTATTCGGGATAGCTTAACACAGAAATTCGAGCTTCCATTATTGGAAACAGAGTATTTAATAGTCCGCAAGTGTGGACTTGCTAGATACTTGCTACGCATGATGCAATGATACTAGTAAGATATTTGAATGTACCATCCGACAGCAAATCCGGAAGCAGTTGCAAAGGTAGTAATGGGAAAGTTCAGTACGGACACTGGCTATTAATGACGAAGACCATAACAATAGATCTGATGACAGTAGGATGGAGGTGTCATAATAGATCAGCACACGAAGCATAACCATGTGCAAACGATGTAGAAAGATTTTTACGGGACTATGCTTGTCATCATATTTTTTATGTCTTCTCTCAAATTATTCGTCGTCGGCTGTCTTTTGTTTTTATACGTTTTCATTAGCTGTCAGCTCAGTATAGTTCGCACTTTCTAGAATCTTTCCCACAGGTCCATCCATGGGATCTTTGATCTTCCCCGGGTCTTCACCACCACTCTTGTAGACTTTTTTAACGAACACAAGTTTAGTACAGCAGTTCCATTTTCCGACGTAGTTGTCTCTTGTTGCCTTGCTACCTATTTCACCATCTGCGGGATAATCAGTAGTTAATTAAAGTAGGGTCTAGCTTTCTCCAGTAACTTAACGCTTAATACGTATCATGCAGATCTGGTACGATTGTACGTTTGTACTGCATTCTCGATAAACTAGCTGATTGGGTGACTCAGTTTTAACGTTACATCTCGTCGTCGTTTCAGCCGATAGACGTCCACTGCTGGACATAGGCCTCCCCCAATTTTCGGGGGGGTTTGCCATAATCGCCACGCTTGGCAGGCGGGTTGGCGATCGCAGTATGGTATGATGGTGGAATAAATAGAGACTCCGGTAAGACCGGACTCCGGTAAGACCCTTAGTCGCCTTTTACGACACCCACGGGAAGTAAGGGGTGGTGCAATTCTTTAAGTCCGGCACCACACAGACACGTTACATCTATTATTTTAATTAACGTTAGTTTTGGCATCTTTAGTAAAGTGTTGTGCAGCAGGTTTGCGGAAACATTGTGGCATAGATATTTTTATTGCAATTCTCATAAATCTGACTTTCATGATGGTTTTATTTGCTGAGGAAGCTCTGGTTTCTTTAAGATTTTAAAATATTTTATACTACCAGCGCCCCGCGGTTTCACCCGCGTAAGCTTTGATCCCGTGGGAATATCGGAATAAAAAGTATCCTGTGTCCTTCCCCGGGATGCAATCTATCTCTCTGACAAATTTTATCGAAATCCTTTCTGTGGTTTAGGCTTGAAAAGGTAACATACAGACAGACAGACAATCTTGACGAGTTACATATAATTTAGCTAGAAGTGATATGTGACAACAAAGGAACGTTTGTTTAACGAAATAAGTGATCCATTACCAAAAGAAATATTTCTACATCCACCGTACTACCAATATTCCCGTTAACATCCAAAAAACAACATATTATTGAAATTATTAAACTTAACCATACGGCAAACTTGTCCGGTAATATATTTAAGTAATTTCAATACAGTAACATTAAAAATACGGCGAGAGCACGAGGCTGCGTGTGCACACGACCTGTTTTTCATACAGTTTGATCATGTTTTTCATACATGCTTCATACAGCGAATGTGTTAACATTAAAAATTACTTGCACTTACTATCTTTAGGTATACGGGATGTAAGGGCTTGGCTAGACTGGCGAAACTGGAATATTTTAATTCTAATAGTGTTTAGCGTTGTTGATAATTAGTAAAGAATGGGCCACCTTCTGTCCATATCCTAATCGCCCGAAAAGGGTTTCTTATTAGTCGATAAATTTTTCGATTCACAGTTATAACCATAGATCGGAGTATGTAGATTGATTTTTGGTACTTGTATCATAAATGCCCACAGAAAGAATAACATGGATAAGCCATTTTCCAGGAAAGTAATTCCGGTATTTCCGGATCCAATTAAAATATTGTTAATGTTGGTAGTGATATTTATTACTAGATACTCAATTCAAAATTTAAATTTATCTGTATTTATATTTATTACTTATCTGTTTCCACGACAATCCAATTACGAAATTCCGGAGGAATGTCCATATTAATATATACGTTTCGGATCAATGACCCCAATTCAATCTACCTACTCCGATCTATGGTTATAACACAAAATTCAATGGTATCTACTCCAATTAATAACATCATATTGGGATAATCAGTTTTTCACCAGGGCAACTCTTTACAAAACTAGAAAACTCGATCATTCTGAGTCTTTGTTCTACATCAATCAATGTTAGCCTATTTCAACCCAGTGTTGAACTTAGGACTTTGACGTCCTTTGACGGGGCTGTATTTCCAGCATTGCATTTTAGTGTCACTATATATATGTTGCTTATTTGGCTTTTCAGTACTTAAGCCAGAACATTCCTAAGTTCCAAACACTGTGCTTCATTTTCCGTTAAGGCGACTACATGACCTTAAAGCGCGGTTTTTGTCGGACTACATAGAAAAGAAAGAAGCGCTATGTCACAACCCTGGTAATTTATTGCAAAATATGGAGCAATTTTACAAAAAATCTATTGGTTGAACTAAAACATTAAAACACTAGTGCTTTAGTATGTTGCTTTTAGAATAATCTGACAAAAAATCATAATGATTGTATGTATCATATTAGTATGGTTTTTATTGTAAAAAGAAAGTTTTTAGGGGTATCTTCATAATTTTTTTCTATCGTATCAAATTAGTTGTATTATGTTGTCAACACACTATCTATCTATCTAGCATATATCCTAAAGAATATAATATATTTTTCTGATTTTGTTTACTGTAGTCGATTATATACTTTTATTGTTTCTAAAACCTGCGTTTTTTTTGTGTTTAGGTACTGTAAGCCCCTAAAAAAAACTGAAATAAAAACCTAAATAAACTATAGAAGAATTTTAGATAAATCTCGAATTGTTCCCAGTTCAACATGATCCAAAATCATCTCAACTCAGATCTCACAAAACTAGTTACACTTACCTCATAACACAAACATGTTCACCATCCCGCATCCAGTATCCAGTGACCAGTCTACATGGATCGTTACAGAACAAGTCGTAACACAGGGGTCGTCGGCAGCTGATGTCGTTTTAATGATATCCTTTAATGCATAAATAATGCGAGCATTAGCAGCCATCGCGAATGGAAGCCAAGCTGCCGTGCGGCCATACTGGCGTGATGCAACACCTGATATAACGCGCTGATAAGGTGCGCAGGATTTTTGTGATGCTGTGTTTGATTTTGCTGTTTGGTTTTCGGATTTGGGAAAGATAAGGATAGGATATTTGAATGCTTCTTCTTATTTTGTTAAGAAAATATGCCAACGCCGTACGGCATTTCATACAAACTTTTAAGCCCTTGTTTCTCGAAATGAATGAACCGATTTTAATGAAACTTCATACACATAGGCATGATACAAAAGTCTAAAAAGTTACTTAAGAACAACTGGAAATCTCTGTTTCTATGGAAAATTTAAAATCGGCCTAATTTGACTGTAACACTATTTTTCGATAATGTTCTTAAATACCTTTTTAGAACTTTGTATCCTGCATATATCGCTGCTTAAATTCAAAAGGGCCACAAGTCGAAAAAATTACAAATCCTTTTTAAAGCAAAAATCGTGTCAATTTCTGCCTAATTTTCATATTTGGAAAAGACACCCAGTATTTTCGCATTAAAATGGATCTAATCGCACAACAGCCCTTTTTGCATTTTGACACTTAGGTGGCTAAATTCAGATTAAAGCCGCCATCTTCTGAGTTGCGACCCCGCAGTTAGCGCGAGCGCACGTTTGTTTTGTGAAAAAGGGCCACATTCCGAAAAAGACCTTAACTTTGATCGAAAGTTATAGTGAAAAGTGCCACATTTCAAAATACGACCGTATTGATTTAAAAATATATGTAAGTATAACATTATCTTCTAAGGAAAAGTGCCGTATTTTGTGATATGTCCATTTTGAGTTAAATTATAATGTGTTTTATTATTATTGTATTGAAGATAAGTGCAGTATTTGGAATGCTTCTGTTTTGCGTATAAAATTATGGTGATTGTTGTAGTATTATTTAAACAAAATTAAATGTTTAAATTTAAAACTTGACACAATAGTATTATTACAACCTAAATAAGGTTGTAATTATTGTGTTAAGTTTTAAATGAAATGTTGCTGCAAGGTCAGAAAGGTTTAAAATAGTATATTGTTTTGTCGCGGGATCATAGTATTGTTGTACGCATAAATTATGTCGGTCAACAATTTAACTAATAGGTAACTATATTTCTTTATTTATAGAATGAATAGCAGAGCTCGCCGGATTATGAATATAATCAAAACAAAAAACGAGGAATGTCAAACAACTTCAAAACGTATTGACCCGCAATTTAGCTCAATTATCAAATTTGTTGAGCCCGATGAATTACCGCAGCCGCTAATAATGTCTAATGACATTCAAGTAGAACCACATACCTTGGTACATGGTGAAAAAGATAGCCGATCAATGAATGATTCTTCTGATACGAATTCATTGCCAGACAGCCAGCACAACCTTGATATCTCATTACTTGATGAAATTAGTTTATCTGATTATGGAAGGCCAGAAAAAAGACCAAATTTTGTTGTTGAAGAAAGCGCCTCTGACAGTGAATCAGATAGTGATTCAAGTGATTCTTCGTCTACGAGCTCCGGCACAAGCAGCACCACAGATTTTTCGTCAGATGATAGTGTACAGGATCCTGATTTCAAAGTTGACGCAATAACTAATTCGGATTCGGATGAAGACATTCAAGACTCGTGTTTTGAAATTCAGCAACTCAACGTCGAAGATCAGCTAGACGACAGTATTGGATCCCAGTTGAACCAGAACCTTCTAGTGTTGAACCTCCTAGTGTTGAACCTTCGAGTGTTGAATCTCCTAGTGTTGAACCTCCTAGTGTTGAACATCCTGTTGATTTACAAAGAGGGTCTCGTAAAAGAAAAGCCAATCCCGGTTTATGGAAGATGAATGTAAGTAAACTATTGCGAAACAGTGGTAAAGCTTACACATTTATGGCAAAATCAAAAAAAGTAATGAATGCTAAGAAAATGGGACCTACGTGTTCTGACAAGTGCAAGTTTAAATGTGGTGAAATATTCTCATCCAACGAACGGTACCAGGTTTTTGAAACATATTGGAATATGGCTGATTTACAAGCTCAGAGAAGATTTATCTACAGCAATATGACTACCTTGGAACCAAAATACCGATACTTTCGTGTAGGCAGTACTCGACAAAATTTCAACCATGGTTATTATTAGCCCCGAGAAAATAAACGCATCCGCGTATGCAAAGTTTTTTTCATGAACACTCTCGCGGTTTCTGATAAAACTATTAGAACTGTTGTAAAAAAAACTTCTAATTTTAAGGATGATCAGCTCAAGGAATGTAGAGGAAAACATGACAACCATCACAAGTTGTGTTCTAATTTAACGGATGGTGTCAAGGTGCATATAAACTCGATTCCATGTATTGAGAGCCACTATTGCCGTACTCAAACAAAACGGGAATACATTGAGGGTGGTTATACGGTAGCAGCGCTTCATCGAGACTACGTTGAGCTATGTAAAGCTGAAGGAACACCTCATGTTTCATACCAAATTTATTACAATATCTTCATGAATGATTTTAATAATTTGTTAACATGGTGTCCTAGAGATTTATAAGCAATTTGTGTTTTGTTAACTTACTTAAGTACATTTTTTCCTTAGAAGCTGATGTAATTTAAAGTTTTGTTTTTGTATGTGATATGGTTAGGTGTCGATATTGCTTATTCCAGTCAAAATCCTGGATATCTTGAGATTATCTCCAAAAGTACATTTAAAAATGTACGTTTTTTATTTGCTTTGTATCTTTTTATGGTTGATTTTTTGTAATTTTATTGCAAGGTATTGCTAATGTGCTACCATTTAGTTATAAACAAAAACTAGTATAATAAACAAAAAACATTATACGAAATGACACAATAAAACTTATTTTCTGTTTGAGTTGTGGTTTTTTATTTATAAAATTCATAAACATTATATATGTTTTTTATAATCAAAAGGGACTTATGTGATGTTTTTATTAACTGGGTAAAACTTATAGAAAATATCAAATTATAGACAAATAGAGGCTTAAAATATACATCCGATGATATATAACACATATATTTACAACGTAGAATAACAAAAATAATAAACAAAAACCGATATTAAAACTTTGACGGGCTCTCCTGTAAAAAAGTGACTTTTCGACTTGTGGCCCTTTTGAATTTAAGCAGCGATATGTATGAAGTTTCATTAAAATCGATTCATTCATTTCGAAAAACAAGGGCTTGAAAGTTTGTATGATAAGTACGGCGTAAACGCTCTTACAGGCTCACAAAAGTATTGATAATCGAAGACGTGTTTTTGTTATTGCCCAAAAAAGACATGACATTTATAGTATGCTCTAAAAGTGGTCTCAGATGCGGACCATATTCAACGGGAAGCGAACCCTAGATTAGTTCATCTCGACTTTTAGGTGCATTTAGGATTATTTATCTTACGTGCTACTATAATAAGCTCATGCATCCATGTTCAAACTAAAAAATATTATTCGAATATCGGTTGTCGGATTAGGAACCATAAGAATTTACTTACCCTGTTTTAGTGTTATTGTCACTATATCAGGGGGCATAAAAACTCGACTTTGGCAGAATCATAAAAGGATAACATTGTGAATCATAATGAACACTTAAATGCTGTTTCAGTAATTTTTTTTTGTCTGTGCTAAAATACCAATCAATCGAATCAAAATCCAATCTCAATCTCTTTGATTATATCTACGTAGTGCAGCGAAAAAAAAACACGGTCTGTTTTCGCCATATTATGATTCTTAATGTTATCCTTTAATAATTCTGCCAAAGTGGCCTTTTTAGGCCCCCAGTAACTCCAGAACCGGTACAATTTCCCTCGTTAAATCAAAGCACATGATTACATGTAATAATAATAAATCAATCCAAATAACACTGGTATTAGAAAACAGTGGGACATGTGATATAGTTACAAAAGCTGGGCGCGCAGCGTGACGCGTTATCAGAGTAGAACGTGCGCGGGCGCAGTTTCACCTTGTTGCGATGCAAATTAACAGCTTTCTATTGATTGGATAGAATTTTTGTTTACACTGATGAAATTCCCTTTGATTGGCCGTTTTTGTGGTGGTTGGTGAACTTAAAATGGGCTTGTAATGGCGGATAGCTTCAGAGATAGAAACCGTTTTGTAGTGCAAAATTAGCTACTGTAACGCGCCTTTGTAATTTTGCGAAAATCATTTGTGTAGTACCTAATAATTAGTGGTTTTATCCTATCAAATCAAACAAAATACCTTCACAGATATAGGCCTCCTCTGTGAGAGGTGGGCCGTAATCCACCACGCGGCGCGCGGGCCTAAGGCCGCTCGCCCACGTCCGATAATCGGTGACCGATTTTGTGTAGGAGAAAAATAGAACACACTGATAGCAATAGTGCAACGCACATATCCTACAAAAAGTCGGTCTAAATAACATAGGGCGAAATAATCTGACCGATTGTAGGACCTACAAAAAGTCTGACGTGGGCGGGCAGCCTAAAGGCTCCTTCAAACAGGCGCGACACGCGATAAAATCGCGCGCGACACAAAGGCACCGCAAGTCGCGCAACGAGCAGTGCCTTTGTCGCGCGCGATTATATCGCGTGTCGCGCCTGTTTGTAGGAGCCTTAATGCGGGTTGGTAGTAGTCACATAACAACACATACAATAAAGAAAAAGAAAATATGCTGTAAAAAAGTCAGACAAGTATTAGGAAAACTTATATTCCCCTACACTACAAAACAGTTTTGCTAATACCTATTAGCATGGCAAGAGTGGATCAGGAGAGCAGTGGTGAGACTTACGAGTTGTAGGTAGTGAGTTCGAACTCAAACAGGCATTTTACTTTGTGTATTTTATTTCATCACCACTGCTCGCAAAACAGCGAAGGAAAACATCTTGAGGAAACCCGGCATGTCTTAGAACCAAAAATTCGAAGACATGTGACATCCACCAACCCGCACTGGGCCCGCATGGTGGATTATGGCCCACTCCCTCTCATAGAGAGGAGACTGGTTTCCCAGCTGTGGGAACATAATTTGCTGATTATGCACTTCCTCGTTACAGTCTAAGAACTTGAAACAAATATGGAAACTTCAGCCTCCAAGCCAACAAATTACTCAAAATAGTACAATAGACAACTAAAACAACCACACATTATGTACACGGCCGGTAATACAAACAAAATTGTTGTCTATGCGTGTTGCGCGGGCGCAATGCGGAAGCGGCAACCGCACGCCGACAGACAGACTAAACTATATATATTACAGTGCAATTTTAGAGTTGGAGAGGTTTAAAATATGAGTTTAGTTGGTTGTCATACTGGGTAAATTGTCTAAGTTATTGCTAGTAATTGTCTAGTCTGTCACTTGTAGCTAGAGGTAGGTTTTTATAATAAGTAATGTTTAGATGGAGTTTAGAAGCTATTTTAAAGATGATTGCGGAGTTAACAGCCATTTGTTTAGCTATTTAAAGGGCTTACAGGACGTAAACGCAAAAAAACGCAAGTTTTAGAAACAATAAAATTATATGATCGACTACAGTAAACACAATCAGAAAAATATATGATATTCTTCAGGATATACGCTAGGTTGATAGTGTGTTGAAAACATAATACAACTAATTTGATATGATAGAAAAATTCATGAAGATACCTCTAAAACTTTCTTTTTGCAATAAAAACCATACTAATATACATACAATCATTCTGATTTTTGTCAGATTATTCTACAAGCAACATACTAAAACACTAGTGTTTTAATTTTTAGTCCACACAATAGATTTTTTGTAATTAAATATTTGCTTCATATTTTGCAATAAAGTATCAGTGTCGTGTAATCGCGCTTCTCTTTCTTTCCGACATCGACAGAGACCGCGCTTTAGGTCATGTAGGTAAGCTTCTTAAAGGAATTTCTTTAGGGTGCGAAAACTGGCTCGAAAAATGTACTATTTTGACTTGTTAATACTTGGATAATATTTTTTTTAACAAAAGAAAATCTAGGAAAAAAGGAAAACCGTCAAAAAAAAGGCTCTTCTTTTTTAAGAAAAAGGAGAACCGTCAAAAAAATGGCTCTCCTTTTTCTTAAAAAAGAAGAGCCTTTTTTTTGACGGTTTGATGAGAGTCTATGGTTTTTACTTTTAGAACTTTCACCAAAATTCTATACCTAGAATAAGTCTTAACTGAGAATCAATTTTTAATTTTTGACAGTTTTTCCATATAAAAACTGTCAGACGTCAATTGAATGCCACGGATAAAAGATAAAAGATAACTGATTTTGGTAAAATCAGCCCTCGATAAAAGTATTTAGTCTTGTGGTACAGCAATACGTCGAATAAACCATTCGATTAAAAAACAAAATTAAAGTTCGCAAAAACATTTTATTAAAATGCTAATGCATTTCCGACAGCCCACGCTTATTTGATTAGTCCACACAAAGCTGATAAGATAAGAGATAAAATATTTATTTAATGCGATTAACTCAATGATAATACGGCGCTAAAATCCGTGATTGATAATATTGTTGATAGCAATCATGCGAATTATGAGTCGTTGATAAAATGTATTTGTGTTCTGTTTTAATGTTTGTTTTTAAAGATTTGCGTAAATTACAGGACAATGACTGTTTGTAGGTTATTTTCTTCGTCGTGAAATCAGGAAGCAAAATGACTCGATAAAGAAAGAAAAAGAATTTATGCGGACTCACAAATTAAACTAAACACACTCAAAATAAAATAAAACAAAAGTAAAAACAGAACTCCCCTAACTTCCTGTGGGTGTCGTAAAAGGTGACTAAGGGTCTTACCGGAGAATGGGCAGCAGCGTTCTCTATTTATTCCACCATCATACCATACTGCGATCGCCAACCCGCCTGCCAAGCGTGGTGATTATGGCAAACCCCCCCCAAAATTGGGGGAGGCCTATGTCCAGCAGTGGACGTCTATCGGCTGAAACGACGACGACGAAAAACAGAAGTCCACCAGAAAGTCGATGACGAAACTGCATCGGTTGCACGAAATCGAGTAGATTGGAATCAAATTATGTTGTTTACTACAAAAACAAATAAATAAACTACAATACTAAAAACAAAACAATATAATCACAGCAGGAAGCCAATGGTTAAGATAAAATTTTTCCTCAAATCAATAATTATTTAAATTAGTAGCATTATAATAAAAGAAAAAAAATCTTTTATTTAAAACCCATACACAGAGGTATAGTTGTTACGGGTAGTCAGAAGCCCGAAAGTCTGACAACCAGTCTTACCAAGGGGTATCGTATTACCCAGTAACTTGGTTGTGGAGGTCAGATAGGCAGTCGCTGCATGTAAAATACTGGTATTCAGCTGCATCCGGTTGGACTGGAAGCCGACCCCAACATGGGAAAAGGCTAGGCAGATGATGATAACATAGAGGTACTCGTATAGTCCATATGGTTAGTATACAACTTAGAAACTAGTGTTAGTAATGGTGATGTGACCTCACAAAGGGCAAATACCAGTAATAAAAGAAAAAAAAACAGCAAATCTCCCACAACATGTAAATAAAAATAATTTCCCGTTCACATCACCACAAGCCTACTTATCGAGTCAAAACTAACAAAAACCTCACAAGAAATAAGTTCATTAATATTCCCCATATCGGAGGAACGCGCGAGCCAAATGCTAATTTGTTTTTTCTACCCACCAACCGGACTGGTTGCTCCAGGGTCCATTACGGGAGTAACCAGGAAGTGGTTGGTGCACCCTCAATTACCACGAAGAAATGGAGTAGTGGATGGACACACTGCTGCAGCGAATGTATAACAAAATCATCAACATGTTTTACTTTTTTATTCCGGTCTGATTTGTACAGCGAGAATATTAGTCAGCTAGGCTGAAGTTGGAATTGGGGATAGAGAAGCCAGAGTCCTTACGCAGTGGGAGCAAGATGACTCAGAGTCATTTGTGCGAGATTGGTTGAGGAGGCAACACACAAGAAACACTGGAAGGCTTTGGGGAAGACCTTTGCCCAGCTGAGGGACAGAACATATTGAAAAAAAAAACAGCCAAAATGGGTGTAGCAAATGTAGAGCAAAAAAAAAACAAAAAAGTTATTGTTTTACAGTAAAATAGAAACGAGTAAACTGAAGGGCTTACTTTGCTAAAATGTAAGACATTAGAGTAACGGTTTGCGTTAATAGCGTCTTAAAGTAAGTACCTATCCAAGAAGCTAAGGCTTTATAGTCTTTTAAGGGCTGTGTAAATGTGACACTAAAATATTATGCTGGTATCATAAGAAGCCGCAAGCAGCTAAGGTTCAGTTTTGTTTATTGCTTAAACACTTTACAGCCTATTACATGTGCAACGTTGCATTCAAAGTACAAAACAAATAGCGATGGACATTTAACCATAAACAGAATTCCCCACGATTAGTCTAACTGTGCCTCCCTATAGGGCTTATAATTTCTATACGGAATAGAAATTCGCGCACTTTCCCAGCCGTATGTCACGGCGCACGGCTGCGTCTGCGCACATAACACTAAATCGGCGCAGGTTTAGTGCGCCGGCGACACGCCCCCAGTTAATTGGTGTCGTCCACGATGCGCAGGAATGCGCAGCAATGCGCAGCACCGCGGTAATGCTGCGGTCCAATCCCGTAGCAGTTTTATATTTAAAGGAAATGGACGCTTTTATGTCTTTTGTTTCTGTGTGGCTCTGAAAAATGGATGGGCCGATGGAAATTTTATTGGCGTCTCTGCGTGGGAGTGGATTGAAAATGTCGGCAATGCTACTGTAGTGCGCTAATTATTACAGAACCACTACTGCATAGAATCCAATTAAAATAGAGTTTATTTTTATGAATCGTTTCTAAGATATTTCACATTTTATTTCCAAACAAATCAAACAAGAGTTTTAATTAAAATTCACACTGAGCAACCACAAAGGTTTATGTTATATTTTTATCACATTTTTATTGCATTATCGACGTGGTGTCTCTGGTATTTAAGTTTTATGTCCACATAATGTTTAGTTATGTCCATAACTAAACCAGAGAGGGCGAAGACCTCACTAATTGCTGGTAATTTTTACGTCTTGATCGAAATGTCGGACCGGGCCCTGTGAGGAATGCCGCCGCTGACGTATACTACCGCTATGCGTTAAAACTAGCCTAGGGTTGATTAGAAAAGAATTTGATGCTTTTATTTTTTCTCGAAAATGATTTTTGTAATTATTTTTAGAAGATATGTTGTCCCGCTCAATCTTCTCCGATTACAATTGGAGAAGCTTGTAGAAACTTCTGCTAAGTCTTTTTTGTGGAGATTGTATAATCTTACAACTCAAAATTATTTGGTGTTGTAATTACCGCGGGTTACGTCCCATATCGACAAACCTATTTAATTTATCGGTAAGCAACTTACCTTAATAGCCTAGTAGGTACTTATTATTAAAAATGTATGAAGTTCCAAATACACGATGAAAGAAACGATGGATGAGACTGTGTAGTCCATACTAATATTATAAATTCGAAAGTAACTCTGTATGTCTGTATGTTACCTTTTCATGCCTAAACCACTGAACGGATTTCGATAAAATTTAGCAGAGAGATAGATTGCATCCCGGGAAAGGACATAGGATAGTTTTTATCGACATACCTCGCGGGCGAAGCCGCGGGCGGAAGCTACTAGATGATATGGATAGGAAGGGAGTGACGACTAATAGAGGCGTATGGAAGAAAAATACATGTGGCGCGGACCCATATAAAGACCCAAATAAATTGGGACAAGTGAAAGACAATGAAAGTTTCTCAGTAAAAACAGTCCTAAATATCCCTACGAAACGCCGGGGAAGAAAAAGACCCCCGCTACATAGTGGTCCAGTATCCAGAAGGAGATGAGAGCGCAGAACCTAACTGCTATGACAGCACAGGACAGATCGCTCTGCCACCGCTGTACAAGAGGACCCGACCTCAGATAGAACGGGATGGAAAAAGAACTGGAAGACAATTATGATTATAGTGCTATAATTGATTATCACCATGACGATGACGCCAAACAAGTAGGAATTCTGGGCCGAGTCCATTTAGATTGCTATCGACATGCTAAGAAGAAGAAGTGCTAAAATTCGTTAACAGTAAAAGCAGACTTGTTATATTAACATGATTCACAAACTCTGAGTATTAAACCAACCGGAGACGCCACGAGTACTAATATCTATGCAAATAAGTCTGTCACTTTCATCGCGGGGGACGAGGGAACGCAATAATACACTAATGCAATTCGATCGCGTTGTTACGCACGCACACAAAACAAAAAACAAACACAAGCATAAACTATACGCACACATGTATATAACCGCTATGACCGGCGGTCTCGTACCTTTGGCAGCGGGGATCGCCTGACAATGACGCCTCCAGTTGGTTTAATACTCAAAGTTCACAAACGACTGAAAATAACAGTCCTTTCAACGTAACAGAAACACATAATCAATGTAAAATTTCCACACATTTGTCAGCTGAACATAGCGGCCGTGTGTCAGCTCGTATTCCGCGTTCCTACCGCGACTATCATAACTAGTCATTAAGGTTTAATATCTAACTGAACACTTTAACTGCCTGAAGATATTCACTTAGGAATGCTAGGAAATTATAGCTGTTGGCTACTGACACTTCAAATGAGTTTTTATTAAATTAAAATTATGTAGTTGTCTGTGTGGTGCCGGACTTAAAGAATAGCACCACCCCTTACTTCCCGTGGGTGTCGTAAAAGGCGACTAAGGGTCGTACCGGAGAATGGGCAGCAGCGTTCTCTATGCATTCCACCACCATACCATACTGCGATCGCCAACCCGCCTGCCAAGCGTGGCGATTATGGCAAACCCCCCCAAGAATTTGGGGGAGGCCTATGTCCAGCAGTGGACGTCTTTCGGCTGAAATGATGATGATGATGATGAGTTTTAGCAAGACTGGTTAAGGGGACTACATCGCTCATTTGCAACAAGGTCGACATATCTCGAAATTGATGATTTTTTAGTTAATAAAGTTGTGTTGAAAAAATTGCGCTGAATTTTAATTTGATATTCACAATGTGAATCTTCTCTCTCTTACTATAGAGTATAGAGCTTAGAGAAATGATGTTTTTACAGTAAACAACTTTATTATTAACTAAAAAATCATTAATTTTGAAACATGTCGACCTTGTAGCAAAAGAGCGACATGACCTAAAGCACGGTCACTGTCGGACTACATAGAAAAGAAAGAGAAGCGCGATGACTCCACGCTGGTAATTTATTGCAAAATATGAAGCAATTATCTATTTACAAAAAATCTATTGTTTGGACTAAAAAAAACACTAAGTGTTTTAGTATGTTGCTTGTAGAATAATCTGACAAAAAATCAGAATGATTGTATGTATATTAGTATGGTTTTTATTGTAAAAAGAAAGTTTTTAGAGGTATCTTCATGATTTTTTTCTATCGTATCAAATCTATATATATAAAATTCAAAGTCCTGACTGACTGATTGACTGACTGACTGATATATCAACGCACAGCCCAAACCGCTGGACCTAGAGACTTGAAACTTAGAAGGTGTGTTCTTTGTGAAGAGTAGGTATCCACTAAGAAAGGATTTTTGGGAATTCAACCCCTAAAGGGTTAAAATGGGGGATGGAAGTTTATATGAAAGTCCGACAGTTTTGAAGTTAGGATCTTCTAATTTTGTATTTAGGCTGACAATTGAAAAATAACTTATACGTGTCTCAGCGTTTTTGATAATTCCACCCCCGAAGGGTTAAAAAGGGGGATGAAGTTGTGTATAGAACGTCATTAATTTTCGACGTAAAAATCACTATTAAATTATCTAGGTTTATGATTGGAAGCTAACACAACGGTGTTGTTAGAATTTCATCCATTAAGGGGCTGAAAAGGGGGATGAAATTTTGTCCTGACTGACTGATATATCAACGCACAGCCTAAAACGCTGGTCGGTACCGCTGGGTAGAGAAATTAATTTTGGAGGGTGTGTTCTTTGTGAAGAGTAGATATCCACTAAGAAGGGGTTTGTGGAAATTTAACCTTGAAGGGGTGAAAAGAGGGGATTTTGTTTGTATGAAAAATCTTTTTCCTTGAGTTAATAACCATGAAACTTGGCACGAATACTTATCTAAATAAATTATGAAGTTTGGCTTTTTTTTTCTAAACTACCCCCTCAAGGGGGATTGGGAGGTGTCAAAGTTTGTTTAACGAGTGGAAACTCAGTATTTATACTTAAGACCGAAAATAAAGAATAACGCGTATCATCGTTTTTCGAAAATTTACCCCTAACGGGGTGAAAAGTTAATTTTATAGCGGAAGACTTACACTGCGTGGCTTGATTAATTCGAAAACTGGTATAAACAATCTTTGAGTCGAGTAATGAACACATCCCAA
This sequence comes from Mesoligia furuncula, assembly GCA_916614155.1. Classification (NCBI taxonomy): domain Eukaryota; kingdom Metazoa; phylum Arthropoda; class Insecta; order Lepidoptera; family Noctuidae; genus Mesoligia; species Mesoligia furuncula. The sequence continues at coordinate 26,602,854 of OU744803.1, forward strand.
ACAATTTTACGTAATTCCACCCCTGTGGGGGTGAATAACGGGGATACAGTTTATAAGAAAAATCTTATTCATTTGGTTAATAAACTTGGCATGAATAAGCTTGGCCTAAGCAAGTAATAAAGTTTATCATTATTCGTTTATCAAAACACCCCAACACCCCTTGTGTTGTGGTGTTAAAGTTTGTGTGGAAGAATTTTAACGCGTGGTCCGATTTACTCGAAACTCAGTATTAGTACTTTTGACAGAAAATAATCAATAATAACAGCCGCACAGATCGATCGATCAGGTTACGCAGGCTACGCCTGCCGCGGTTGGTCTGCGGATAGGTGTCCATCTTTACATACCGTGACCTCTCCGTGCCTCGGAAAGCACGCTAAGCCGTTGGTCCCGGCTGTCATTCGTGGATCTTTGACAGTCGCTAGGGGTGGTCAGAAGCCCGAAAGTCATAAACAATTTAAAAGAAGTCAGAAAGGCAGTCGCTCCATGTAAAATACTGGTACTCAGCTGCATCCCGTTGGACTGGAAGCCGCCCCCAACATAGTTGGGAAAAGGCTAGGCAGATGAAGAATCAATAGTCAGTGTATGGGGTTTTCGAAAATTGTTGACCCCTGATGGGACAAAAAGTGGTAATTCGATTTATAAGGGGATTTTAATGAGTGCCTTGATAAACTCAAAAAAAATGGTACAAATAAATTTGGACTTGAAACTTGGCACAAATAATTATAAAGTTCGATTTTTTTTGGAATTCTAAACTAACCCAAAGGGGAGAAATTTTAATGCGCGGTGTAATTAACTCGAAACTCAGTACCTATCTAAGACCAAAATAAATAATAAAGTGGTTCAGGGTTTTTCGAAAATCTACCGCTAATGGGGTGAAGAGGTGTAGTCAATTTCACATGGCAGAATTTTATTACGAGGCTTGATTAACTGGAAAATTGGTATAAATAATCTAGATTATGTTTCGAAATTCCACCCCTATGGGGATAGGAAGAGGGGATACAGTTTATATGAAAAATCTTATTCATTTGGTTAATAAATTAGAAACTTGGCAATATTTGGGTCAGTAAATAATAAAGATTGTCACTTTTAGTTTAAAAAATCTCTCACAGAGGATTTGGGGGGTGACAAAGTTGATGGATTAGAAAAATATTTAACCCGCCGTCGGATTAACTCGAAACTCGATACTACTAAAACAAAAAATACTTAAAAAAAGTGATTTAGGGTTTTTCAAAAAATGACTCCTACGAAGGTGGAAAATTCTACTGCTTGCTTCCGCTTCATTAACTCGAAAATGGGTATGAGTCTTTGAGTCAAGTTATGAACACATCCCAAACGATTTTTCAAAATTACTCTCCTGGGGGGGGTAAAAAGCTGGGATACAGTTTATTTGAAAAATCGGATCCTTTTGAGCTATAAACTAAAAAATTGGCCCGAATACTTATTTATATCTAAATAAGTGATAAAAATCATAAACATAGGTACATTTTCGAAATTATAAGAGGAAAGTACGAATTTCACGCGGACGAAGTCGCGGGCAGAAGCTAGTTAGTTATATTATCTTTTTAACACACTATCTACCTAGCATATATCCTGAAGAATATCATATATTTTTCTGATTTTGTTTACTGTCGATCATATACTTTTATTGCTTCTAAAACTTGCGTTTTTTGCGTTTAGGTCTTGTAATCCCCTTAAGTCGACTAGAATCAATTCTATTTTAGTAATTTTTGACGTTCAAAAGTGCCTGTTAAGTGCCTATTTGAAATAAATGCTTTGACTTTGACTTTGACTTCGTCAAAGGTATAAATCTAGTTTGGCAGTCAGGAATAACCGATGAAAAATTTTAACGCAGGGGCGTCCAAAATCGCGCACCCATGCAGCATGCAGTGAATAATCCCCAAAAAGTCTGACAACCGGTCTCACCAAGGGGTATCATCTTCCGCCATGGTCGCGGTTTGTTCGAAAGAGATACCGTGGCCCCTGGCACAGGCAACTAAAGGAACACGGGTGGGTTTTAGTCAGTAAGAGTCTGACACTCCCTTCCGCTCCGCCCAGAGCGGGACCTCATTTGATGATTTCCCACCCAAAAAAAAAGGGGTATCATCCTACCCAGTAACTGGCATGTGGAGTTCAGTTACGCAGTCGCTGCATGTACAAAATACTGGTATTCAGGTGCATCCGGTTAGACTGGAAGCCGACCCAACATAGTTGGGAAAAGGCGAGGCAGATGATGACCTTTTAATAGTCTTCTTCTTCTGGTTTTAATTACGTTCTTGTAAGTTTCCTGGACAAAAGGAAGTCTAGAGACTTTTAGGCCTCCAGTATATTTCAGTTTTTACGTTGTTTGCTGATAATTAAGACTTTTAGGGGACCTAGAAATCTTAATTATTAATACTTCAAAGCCTTAGGGCGAATTTCACCAAACTTTATACCTAGAAAAGTCTTATCCTGAGAATATATATTTTTTTTTATAACTTTTCCATGTTGTTCAGCTGGATCCGGTTAGACTGGAAGCCGACCTTCACAAAGTTGGGAAAAAGTCTAGGAATATTTCTTGATTATTCTCACCTATTAAAAATCCTCAAAACCACAGTTACGTAACTCCAGATGTAACTGTGACCACATAACCAGGTGCTAAGTGTTCCTCAATTAATACTTCACATATCATTGAGCCGTCACTGGTTCGAACCCGGGTACCGTAACACAAATGTTGGACTAACACATTAGCGCCCTGTTTGACTGATCAACTCATATTTTGGGCGTCTTTTAACTTGAAAGGATGTTATTTGACCATGTCTTCTGGTAAATAAGGCGAGTATTTGAGGATTTTGTTTCATTTTTATTTTTATTTCAGTGGTTAAATAATAATGCATAATGTATTTGTTTCATCCTGACTGGTTTTTTAACCGATTTCAAAAAGGAGGTTCTGTATTCGACCATTATATATGTATATATGTTTGTATGTCCGCGATTTGCTCAAAAACTAATGAACCGATTTTGTTCATTAGTCGGTGGCAAAAAAACGAATATGCGGAACCAACGACATCGACTTCTGAAATTAAAGGTTTTTATCATTTTGTAGTGTTTATTTGAAGTCGGTAGTTTTTTTTTTGTAAAAACGTTTTTTGTTCTTTTCTTTCTCTGTCTTTCTTTTATTTGTGTTACTCTGACAATTCTTAGACGTTTTATTTTTGTGAAATATTAAGGCTGACGCAGCCTTGGGCAGGGCGCATTGCCTTGCAAAAATCCTCCAACATCACTTTAGTGCGGGCCGCACCGCATATTTATGAAAACGCATTGCGCTGCAGCGGCCCGTTGCGGCTGTACCTAATGTGTGCTTGGGTTTAGGTTTCATTTCCTGTTTTCCTAACACTCGTCAGTCAGGTCAATGAACCAGAAAAGCGAAAAAACTAGCCTACACAGAAACCAATAGAACAATAACTTCTAGCTAGCCTTTGTCCGGCAGTGAGAAATTCTGTTCCGTACAAAAAACAATGAAAGAAAACTTATTTCTGCTGATTGCGTGTTTTGCGAAGCTCCCGCGGGAAGTCTTAGAATTAATCGAGGGAAACAAATTGCTGGGCGATAATAGCTACTTTTAATACCTAGTGCAAGACTTAGTAACTAATAGTTTCCGTATTTAAAACATGTATTTCAAGCTTGAATTTGCCCTCTTAAGACAAAAAGGTCATGAGAAAATACTACTACTCAGTAACCCCAGATTATGAAATCATCTTATTAATAATATTTTGTGTTTAATCATATGATTGATTTATACATTTAGCTGCTCCCCGCGGTTTCACCCGCTTAAATGTCGATACCGTGGGAATATCGGGATAAAAAGTAGCCTATCCATGGTGTCGGCTACCTCCATATCAAATTTTATCAAAAATGGTCCAGCCGTTTTTGGGTGAAGAAGTAACAAACATATAAACATACCCTCACATACACTTATAAACTTTCGCCTTTATAATATTAGTGTGATATTTTGTGTTTAATCATATGATTGGTTTATACATACATTATTGTGGTTTACCAATCATAAAAAGATGGACCGATAGTCTGGTGAAGGTCGCAGGTATCTGCTGGATGCGGGAAGAGCAGGAACACTCAATGTACTAATGCTTGAGGAAGGCCTATGTTCAGCAGTGGACGTGTTTCAGCCAATCCAGCTTATTTACTGAAGACTAGATCAGAAGACCTAGACTGTGACATTCTATGACCGATAGCAAATCAGCCTATCGCTTTTATTACTTGAACTCACACCCTGACTTATTACTCGTATTTTTTTTAAAGAAAATTGTTTACTTTTACCATGTTTGTAAATATGTGAGCACCATGTATCTATCAGATAATTCATTTTTTAATTCTTTTACCTATTGTGGTAATGAAATTTCATTTTAGGTGCATCGTCTTCACATATTATTATTATATAATTCAATCAATCAATCAACTCAGCCTATCGCAGTCCACTGCTGGACATAGGCCTCTCCCAGACTGCGCCACAGCACCCTGTCCTCCGCCTTCCGCATCCAGTCTACCCCAGCCACCTTCTTTAGGTCGTCCGTCCATCTAGCTGGGGGGCGTCCCACACTACGCTTGCCGATACGCGGTCTCCACTCCAGGCACTCCATTATATAATTAATGTATGCAAAATATTGTAAAACATTTTAAAAGAGTACCTAACGGCGGATTTTCTTGCCCATTCTTCTCCATACGAAAACTACCTTTTGAAAGGGGCTACAAGAATTAATAAAAAGTGCCTTTTATGTGTGCCTATATGAAATAAATGCTTTGACTTTGATTCTATGGTTACAGAGTGTGCGTTGATACCACCCTGTAAAATTAATCTTCGCGTAAATTCGTGTGTGGCACCTAAAATATTTGGCACAACAGTTATCGCTGACGGTTGATAAACTAACACATAATAGTACTATATTTAAAGATGATTAAACAGCACTGTGCATCGTTTGTCTTAAGTAGGGCGAGCGCAAATGTCATTGCTATTATCGTTCGTACAATGCTCCGGCCGTCACTTATTATGCCACCGCTACACACTCGCGAGCTTCGCCGCGTGATTTATTTCCATTCGGCTCTAGTCTATCAAAGTAGCTAATCCGCGGGGCAATTGCGTAACACATTATCAATCGGAATCGGTTTATGAAATGAAATGAATGAAATGAAAATATTTATTTCAGACTTTTAAGGTCCATAATTATGTTGTTAATAGATATACTTAAAGCTATGTTAGTAGAATTTAAAATAGGTTTAATTTTGACATTTCAACAACATTCATTTTGTTATTTGCATTGTTGAGCAGACACATTTTTCAAACATATGGAGCAATGGATTAGAAATAAGCTTCAAAATGATTCGAACTGTGAGTACTACTTAGTGTGTTACGCAATTCAGCTCGGAGATTTGAAACTGCGTTCGAAAATAATGCTGTTTTATCAATCTGCCGTCTTTTCTCAACTATGTTAGGATCGGCTTCCAGTCTAATCGAATGCAGCTGTATACCAGTTCTTTAACATAGAGTGGCTGCCTATCTGACCACAACCCAGCTACTGGGTAACACGATACCCCTTGGTAAGACTGGTTGTCAGACTTTCTGGCTTCTGACTAGCCGTAACGACTATAAAATATTGACGAATGACAGCCGGTACCAACGGCTTAAAACGAGCTTTTTGAACCAGACTGGGGCTCGATATTCTAATGGACGATCACCTATCCAGGAACCGACCGCGGCAAGCGTGGGTTAATCTTCCATCGACCCGTGTAAATGTTATTATTTAACCATGAGCCCCTAAAACACGCGCGACGCGAATCACGCGCGACACAAAGGCATCGCTCGTTGCGCGACTTGCGGTGCCTTTATGTCGCGCGCGATTTTATCGCGTGTCGCGCCTTTTTGAAGGAGCCTTTATCCGAATGTGTAAAGTTGGCATTATTATTGTTCAAAATCCAAATGGCAACGGTTATTAGGTATTATTCGTCCGATTGTTTCTCGATCATAATTATTATGTTTTTGGAACTCGATGAATCGGACGGTGTTAGTTAGAGTGTCGAATAGGATTGATTGACATCATCGTCGATGGAAAAGTTCCAGTTTGCGCAATTTTAACTGATATGACGAGGGCCTTCGACTGCGTTGACCATGAAACTCTCTTATACAAGCTAAACATGATAGGTATCAGAGGAAATATGCATAATCTCTTAAGATCATATCTCAGCAACCGAAAACAGCAGACAGAAATTTCCAAACTATGTTTAAAGACTAAGCGTGAGAAAAAATACTTATCGGATCACAGAATTATTAGGTATGGCGTGCCGCAGGGCACTGTGGTGGGGCCTTTATTATTTTTAATTTATATTAACGACTTGCCACGACGCATAAAACATCCTATGGTCTTATTCGCTGACGATAGTACTGCCTTGATTAAATGTACAGACCTAAAATCGTATGAACATGACATAAATAATACTTTATCGGACATTATACACTGGCTTGACCAAAATAATTTAATGATTAATATACCTAAGACTAATGTTATGCATTTTTATCAACGTATACCACCGCAAACTTTAAATTTAAATTACAGTGGACAAAAAATAGACCAAGTGCAAGTTGCAAAATTTTTAGGTTTAATGATAGATAGCCAACTAACCTGGAAGCCACATACAGAAGAAGTATGCAAAAGACTAAGTACAGCAGCGTATATACTTTTTAACTTATCCAGGAAAGTGAATATGCCCACCAGATTAGTTGCTTACCATGGTTTGGTTGCGTCAATTCTGAGATTTGGGACCATATTTTGGGGAAATTGTAGTCTAAGAGGCATTAAGAGGATTCAAGGCTCAAAAACGATGCATAAGAGCAATGTGTAACATGAAAGTAACAGATAGTTGCGTGCCTGTATTCAAGTCCCTAAATTTGCTAACATCCCCATCACTTTACATTTTCGAAATAGCTGTTTTTGTGAAATCAAATATGCATCTTGTTAATAAATCGTCTGACAATAGAACACGACCAATTAGAAGGCAGTATACAAACATGCTATGTGTTAGTAGTCATAACACTGCATTATTAAGGAAAAGTGTTATATGTATGTGCCCGATTATCTTTAACAAAATACCAGATGGAATAAAAAACGAGTCCATTCCACTGTTTAAAAAGAAATTGTCAGTCTTATTAATTGATAAATGTTATTACTCTATTTGTGAATTTCTAAATGATAAAACTTTATAGTTAACTAATTAATCCTGACATCTTGACATTTCTGACATTCTTTATTTAATTTTATTGACCATATTATAAGAATTTTCATTTTGACAGTATTTTAGACTAATAAGCACTTGTGCTAAATGTTTGCATGCCTAATTTAAGGTAGAATGTATAAGGATCTCTAATTATAAAAACATCTGTATTTCTTGTACCTACTTTCTATGCAAATAAATAATTATTCTATTCTATTCTATTCTATCAATAGAAACGATGATTGTCGGCTTATGAGTATTTTATAACGTAACCTATAAAATGTTATTGTGGTGGTAAAATAACTTATTCTGTGACGTCTTTCGTATCGAGCGAGGAAGGAAAGTAACCAGTAGCTCAGTTAACTATTGTTGTTATTATGATTTTAGCCTGTCATCATCTGCCTAGCCTTTTCCCAACTATGTTGGGGTCGGCTTCTATTCTAACCGGATGCAGCTGAACACCAGTATTTTACACGGAGCGACTGCTATCTGACCTCCACAACCCAGTTACTGGGTAATACGATACCCCTTAATAGGACTGGTTGTCAGACTTTCAAGCTTTTGACTACCCGTAACGACTGTCAAAAGATCCACGAATGACAGCCGGGACCAACAGCTTAACGTACTTTCCGAGGCACGGAGGGGTCACGGTATGTAAAGGTGGTCACCCATCCACAGACCAACTGCGGCAAGCGTAGCTTAGCCTGATCGATCGACCTGTGCGGCTGTGCGGTATTATGATTTCAGCCTGTAAATATAAAAAAAAAACTCTTGGACATAAACCTCACAAGAACCGCTTAAGCCAAAACGCCGAAAAGAAGTGGTTTCTTTCAAAAGATCTTTATCGCGTCGCTGGCACGACAGTATTTAAAACCTATCGGTCGATTCTATAAAAATCTCACCGTGAAAACTTAGGTGAAGTGAGTTTGTGTTTGCTAGGAACTGACACTACTGACAGCTCACTCCACGCTCACTTCACCTAAGTTTTCACGGTGAGATTTACAGAACAGCACCGCTGTTGCCCGAAACTTCACCATTTCCACGGCGTCGTCGGTGACAGCGCACTTTGACTGCATGTTATGGGACACGGATGGGTTTTAAAATACACAAAAGAAGATATTTCTAAACAAGATGAAAGCATTACTTAACCTAATCTTTACCTTTTAAAAGATTTCTCACTCATTACCTTCCAACCAGCCAAAAAACAAAAACCCAAAATATCTTAACCTCCAATATTTGCCACCCACAAACACATTATGGGACCGTTAACCACACCTCCGACACCTCTACCGACCCACTTTTCACAATATTACCGTGAGTCACAAACTTTCCACCCATAGTCTCAGAGGAAGCCGCTAAACGCAGGAAAACTGTGAAAGCCATCAATAGCTTTTCACAGGAAATCGACTTCCATACATAAGACACGTTATTATTTTTACTTGTAATTATTGTTAGACTCATTTTCTTGGCTTTGATTGTCGGAGACCTTTGTAGCGGGGAGTAGTTTATGTACTTCGTTTAAAAGTTAATGCTGGTGTACTTGTGTAATTCAAATTAGTTTAAAAGCTTTGAAAAATAGGTATTTGAAGAAACTATTGCCGTCGCCTTACCTCAAATCTGCCCCCGTAGTGTGTGATAGGGACAGCTGCAGCTCAGACCGAAATTATCACAAACATTTTGACGAGATCGACGTTTCTTATTCCCCTTTTTTCTCCTCGAAAACTGAGCCGATTCAATTATTTTTTACATTAACATTTTAAGAAAGAGTATGTTTAGGTTCCTAACATTTTTTTTTATGTTAAAAACTTCTAATTTGTCTGGTAGCCCAGTTGCTGCAAAATGCAAAATGACAGGGACTTGACAGTAAATCTTGATTTTATGAAAAAAAAAATTGCTCTAGAGGCATTCAGGAAGAAAAAAGGGGAATACATTTGTATGGAGAATCGCAAGCCCTGTTCCCTCTGAAAAAGTTACTGGTACCTATACGGTTTCCGGCAAAGGGTCTACAAGGGAATATCAGCGATAACGATAAAAAATTAAGAATATTCTAACTTTTACAAAAAAGACAGCAACCTCAAGCACACGATTAGACAAATGTGTCTACTCATGTGCCTCTACTTCAAAGAACAATTAAAATATTAGATAAGTAATTAATTTCTCTAGCGCATATTATATTAATTACAATATATTAGATAACATTTCAATAAGCTCTTATAAACTATTATCGAAATTCTAACAGCCATTAAAGCATAATTGACTCAACAATATTCCAGACATTACAAGCAGAAAAACTAATGATATCCAATACAGAAACACAACTCATCGCCCACAATACATCTATTAATTAATAGAAACTTATTACGGAGGCTATCATGGCCGAAATTTCACTCTTAAGTAATATTCTCGTTTTGCTTTCGTCTTACGAAATATTGTTTTAACTTGTCGATGTGTCTGTCAATCGTGAGTCTGTTTTATTTAATGAGTTATTCCGTGGCCGCCATAGCTGCTGGCGCAACTTTTTTATTTTTATTTAAAATGGGTTTGCTCTTGACTCTAGTCTAGGTCAGAGGTGACAGAGACAAAGTCGACGATGGAGTGAGCTTATCCAGAAGAAGCCTGTTCACTCTTACTTTGAAGAGATTCGGGTTGTATGCGCTCGGAAACACAGACGCAGATCCACTCTTTTGCTGTGCTTTAGGAGGTATACCTTTTAATAGTCTTGAGATGAGAGGGCTTGAGGCTAAGTAAAATCTTTACATACCAAGACCCCCGTGCCTCGGAAAGCACGTTAAGCCGTTAGTCCCGGCTTCGTGGATCTTTGACAGTCATTACGGGTCGTCAGAAGTGCGAAAATCTGACAACCAGTACCAACCAAGGGGTTTCGTATTACCCAGTAACTGGGTTGTGGAGGTGAGATAGGCAGTGGCTCTATGTAAAATACTGGTATTCAGCTGCATCCGGTTAGACTGGAAGCCGACCCCAACATAGTTAGGAAAAGGCAAGGCAGATGATGACTTGATGACGGACTTGACGTGATGATGACTTCTGGTTTTAGTTACGCTCTTGTAAGTTTCCTAGGAAAAAGGACATCTCGAGACTTTTAGGCCTTGTCTATTTCAGTTTTTACGTTGTTTACTGATGATTAAGTATTTTAGGGGACCTAAAAATCTTAATATTAATACTTCATCGCCTTAGGGCGAATTTCACCAAACTTTTATACCTAGAAAAGTCTTATCCTGAGAATAAATTTTGATCTTTTTACAGTTTTTCCATACTAGAACTGTCAGACGTCAGTTCTATTCCAAGGATAAAAGATATCTGGCTTTGGTACAATCAGCCCTTTATATTGGTCACTTTTTCCGAAAAAGACCTCACACGTTGGACCTTTTTCAACAGGGCGCCTAGGTCCCTATGATTTTTGCAAGTCTCCAGCGCGTCAATTATAGAGGCTTTTTCTGCGTAACCTATCAAGTCCTACATGTACAGACGCCAGCACATCAAGCTACTACAATCTGTCAAATTTTCCTTAATAGATTTTCAACCTTATCACTAAAGCATAAGGTTCTAAGTGGATTGGAAAATTTTACAGTTTCGGATAGCTTGATGTGCTGACGTCTGTACCTACTAATAAATCCCATAGTCTTAACGTTTCTAACAAAGACCGTAATAGAAAAATATGTATGTTTACTATGCTTAGCTATAGCTTCATCAAAGCGACAGTCTATCGGCACCACTTGGCATCGAAATAAAACGATAGTTAGTGAAAGTGAGCGGCCCGCGGCGATTCATCGATGTCATATATCATGCGGATGTACTGACGGGCAGCAGAATGCAGGGAGACGACAACTTGTGGGAGATCTTTTGAGGAGTAGACGGGAGGGGCCCAACTCAGTAGCTCCATTTACACAAGGCAAGTTTCGAGTAATTCATCAACTCGTCCTACATGCCATTTAGGACGACTTTTGCTAGAATTTAGTTCGTTGCCTAAACAGTGTTTAGACGATGCAATTTTTATTTCTACTAAATCATGTTTTTTTTTTTTCGTTTTTTTTTTATGCACGTGTGTCTGTGACAAATTTAACCTATTTTTCTTTCTTTCTTTCAATAACATCGCACTGTGTAAATCAGGCTTTACGGTACGTATGGCTAGCTTTTTCTGGAGACTCCGTATAATTATATCGCTGGATTTGGAGGTCACTCGACTAACATCGTATGTAGCTAGTCTACTACAATTTGCTGCTACAAGGGCCTTCTTAATGATGGAGTTACACGTTAGGGTCTCTTCTTTATCTCTACTGTCACTAGTCTGGACCTTCGAGGCATCTCCACTGGCGTATACTGCATCCAGCTCTTTCGCTCTAGAAATTCTGCCTTTTTACCCGACTGCGCCAGAAGGAGGGTTATGTTTTTCGAGTGTATGTACGTATGTATGTACCTAGGTATGTATGTTTCTTTGGCACGCTCTGTAGCCTAAACGGCTTGATCGATTTCGGCTTGAGAGGTGCCGTTAGATTCGTCTTAATTGTGAGAGTGACACTGAGTATATCAAAATTGAAAAAAAAAATAAAGCTTCCAACTTTTATTTAATTTAAAATGGGCTTGTTTTTAGCTTTTCAGTTTTTTTTTTAACTTAAGTTTTTTGTCGCAGTCGGGTATTTTATTATTTTTAATTACTTTTTTATGTAGGCAAGTTTCATGTTTGCCAAGAAATCTATGTCTTAGGATTTGTTTGCATTACCGTCATGGTGACATTGAAATCGTATTCAGATCCAGTCGTTGGATGTCTACTTAGTGGTGCCATAGTCACAATCACACACAGACAGGTGCTCAACGATCCAAGATATTTAATTATAATTCCATCTCATAATTATGTATGTCTGCAAATGTAGAATATTTTTGCACCCTCCGGGTTTACATTGCGAGTTACAATGTAACGTATCTTCTCGGCTCGATAATAAAAGTTTAAAAACGAACAAAAGCTTTTTAAAAACCATATTTTCCATTTATTCCAATCTTAAAAACCGTTAAGTGCCCATTCAATGCTAGATTATTTTAAATTGGCCATAAACCTGTAACTTTATGGACCAATTACACACATCAATAGTTTTATCGAAAACATTTAACATGGATTTTATTACTTTATTGATAAATAATAATTATATGTGTGTACATAGATTATGGTCCATAATGCCATTTGCAATGGAGTTTGAAAAAAATATTGGGTCCTGATAACATTCTGATATCGAATTTTAATTGAATGCTGATGAATATTTTAATATTAATTACTTCAATATCAGTATCTTTAGACTAATATTGTCCTTAGTTGTAACGCATAAGATTAGTATCGAGTTATTTATGTTATTGGCTGAATTGTGTTGTCTGTGCCTATATTTTTCATACTTTTTGACCACCATTTTTACTTAACATCACTTGAAATAATCAATAGACATTTGTTTGTATTTAAAAGCTAGTTTTCTACTGTAACCTCCTCTAAATGACATATAAGTGCAGGTAATATCTACACAGTACACACCCCATACAGCACTCAATCTCTTAATTATATTTTTCCGCTCGCACGTTGCGCGCACGCACCGGTAGCGAAATGGAAAGTCAACACCGGATATGTGCGTGCGCTTTCCAATACTTGCAATTAGTATATATCACTTATAAGGGATTAGTAATTATGAGAAAAGAACTTCGTGTTACTAGATCTGTTTTGATTGGTTCAATATTGCAATATTTGCCTTGATGGGATTCTGTGAAGCTGTCAGATTAAATTGATGATAGTGACAGTCTTCTGAAGCCAATTTTTTTTTTTACCTTATTTATTATACAGGGTTATTGGTAAAACATTAACAACCTCTTAAGAGGTCATTGTACTCATCATTATGAACAACTTTTACTATGAGACCAAACATGAAATTGCGAAAAAATCAGCTGTTTTTAGCTGATTTTTTTTTTTTCGCGATTTTATGTTTGGTCAAAAATTAAAAAGTGTGTCTTCAGAGAGAGGAAACATCTACATTTTAGCATAGTGTGCTTTACGCATTGTTTTAGTGTACTACATTATATCCATAAAATTAACAATCCACTAGTAATCAACGACATAACATTTACCTACAACGACCTACACCAGGTTTTAATTTTAAACTTGATTTAATATTAATACCTGAGCTATTGTTTATTCAAATTGATCTACGGAACCTATTTTGCCAAGGCAACCCAGTAATACTTACAAAGTCACAAATGTAATAACTAATTAGTCTGCCAAACCAAAGAGTGTGTTATTAATGTAATTAGTATGTTCACACCGTGTAATTAAATAAGATATTAGTGTGACTATCCACTAGACAGAGCGAGGCTATCCTGAGATATAAAAAAAAATGAGATTACCTTAGAGGTCAGGGGAGGGGGGCCTCCCCCTCGTTAGCAAAAGTAAGCAAAGCACTTACCCCCCCTCCCATGCTTATGTAAACATTGGTACATGCATTTTTCAATGTGTTCTAGTTTCTTTATTGATTCATGAGCAGCAGTTATATGCGTTTCGTTGTCAAGCATCAACAAGTAGGGTTGCCAGTGCTCAAACCAAAAATGACAAAATTTTGTAGATAATCCGAAAAAGTAAAAAATAAATACTGCTGACGTAATCACCATCCAGACTACAGTCATCAAAAATAAGCAAAGCAAAGACCCCTCCGTAAAAAAAGGGCTATTTCGTTTTCCGTATATTTGAAGGTACTTGGCTTGGCTTTATATGTCCAGCCGGTCGATTCTATAAAAATCTCACCGTGAAAACTTAGGTGAAATGAGTTTGTTTAGCTAGGAATTGACACTATTGACAGCTCACTCCACGCTCACTTCACCTAACTTTTCACGGTGAGATTTTTACAGAATAGCACCGCAGTGGTGGACAGCCGGTCGATTCTGTAAAAATCTCACCGTGAAAACTTAGGTGAAGTGAGTTTGTTTTTGCTAGGAATTGACACTATTGACAGCTCACTCCACACTCACTTCACCTAACTTTTCACGGTGAGATTTTTACAGAATAGCACCGCAGTGGTGGACAGCCGGTCGATTCTGTAAAAATCTCACCGTGAAAACTTAATAAAAAGGCATAAGTTTAATTCTAAACTAGCCAATAAATCCATCATTGACATCTCCCTGTTCCTAAGCCCTCTAACAAAGCGATATCAATATGCTTTCACTATTTAACTGACTTTACACACTCAATGACACATAATTTATTTATTAGCACCGCGGGCGATCATAATCTGCGCGCGCTTCCGCCGTGCCACCTGCGCCTGCGCAGCGAAAGTTGTGTATTTGTCAACAAGACGCGATAACACAGAGTAGAATACGTACAGAAGGCTAGCTTGAGAAGCTGCTGTGAGATTATGTACATGGAAGTTTAATGAGATAAAACGACCGCAGGCAGTTTGCAAATAGCCTGTAATACCATTTAGCATGTAAAATGCCCTTAGTCAAGGTGGAGGGACGGTTTTAGCAGTGTATATCTGCCAAGAAGAGGATAAGTATTGACTTCAGTGCCGTGTTTTTGGATGGGCTTATGGTTAGACAGTTCTGAACTGTTGTGTCCTCAGCACTGATGATGATTACCTTGAAATGAAGCTTGGCAATGACCATCACTTATCTGTCAGTTTTGCAAACAAAAACAAATGAAAGCTAGCTTCCGCATCGCGCTTTGTTCCAATTCTAAGTTAGACTTCTGTACCCAACCTCCTCCGTGTATCAAGCTAGTCTAACAATTTATGAACATTATAGGCTGAATTATATCTTGTTATTTCACTCTTGTGAGTTCTAGTCGCGTCTGGTCTTTTTTATTTTAGTATTCCATGATGGTCTAAGGCTCTTATGCATTTTAAAGAGCGGATGCGACACGTTCCTAGCTTTCCCACGCCGTTATTGTGTATTAATTATTTGCTATTAGGACGCCTTGGTATCTATGGTAATAAATCGGTGGGTGAAAACAGGACTTGAGGCTTCTTTTTATGATTATAGTATGATTGAATGAATATAAAGTATTAGATCTGTCGCTGTGCGTTTGTCAATTTTTTCACAAGGAAAATAAAAGCTCTTAAATATACAGAGTTATTGGTAAAACATTAACAACCTCTTAAGAGGTCATTGTACTCATCATTATGAACAACTCTTACTACAGGACCAAACCTTAAATCGCGAAAAAAAATCAGCTGTTCCCTACATTTATGTTCGTTTAACTCGTCAAAATGAAGGGAACACCTGATTTTTTTTTAAATTAATTATTTTGGGGCTTATTTCAGTAATATTTATATTTTTGAAATGTGCTAATTAATACCTTTCATTTGATACCAACAAAGCCCTGTCCCAAAACATTTATTTTTAAATCCATTACTTTCTGTCCTCTAGAGAGCGCCATATTGTATTTAGTGTGACGTCACATAGCCTGTAAACCAGCGGACTGTTAACACGCTTCTAACGATACCTCATTTGTCAAATTATTATATGTACCTTTGAAGTTATGAGGGTACAGATGAACATACATACATACCTCCATTTCGCTTCAACGTAGTCGGATAAAAACATAAGTTAAACTTTCATCTATTCCACATGTTATTTATAACCCCCTATTCTCTTGTTACAGGTAAATAACGACACAGCAACACTACTGTCAAAGTGTCAAGCCAGGTAAACCCAACATGGACTACAGCGTCGCGTCAGAACACCAATTTCTCTCCGTTTATGTATGTTTGAGAACGGGAAAAACTTATTTTCCTTCGCCACGACGAGACGGATCATCAATTAACGCTTTCTTCAACTAGTTTATACGGTAGCCATAGAAAGTCTTATTGCTTGTTATTGCTATTTTAATTCTGAGTCGAATGGGAAAGAAGTTTATTGCAATCGAGTGTGGGAGCGGGTAATTATAGCAATTGTGGTTGGCTATATTGGAAACTAGCTGCCCCGCGGTTTCACCCGCATAAGTTTCGCTCCCGTGGGAATATCGGGATAAAAACTATCCTATGTCCTTTCCCGGGACTCAAACTATCTTTATACCAAATTTCATCTAAATCGGTTCGAAGAGGTAACAGACAGACTGACATACTTTCGCATTTATAATATTATATTAGTATGGATTACAAAGTAGCCACATTCAGAAAAAAAAGTTATGGTTTAAAAAAAACCCGGTCGAACCCCAGGCTTAGGTACCTAGGTACTACATATGGCACGATACAATAGCAAATCAATTGTGTCTCATTAGCGGAACTTGAGAGGTCATGTTGTGTTTTTCTGCTTAGTGCTTAGTTAGTAGTAAGTTAATTAGTATCAAAACAAGGATGTTTTGAGGACCACGCAGACCTCAAACCACCCATATTTTACGAATATCCGCTTCCTGCGCGCAGCCACATAAATCATTGGTGGCGCAATAAGGGCAATAAGGCTAAAGATCTAGATAGGAGCACAATTTGGGACAAACCTATAATCTAGGACTAGAACTCAATAAACCGAATTGATTTATGTATTAATTACGACTATCAGAGCCAAACAATAACCATAAACCAATAAATGACTGACAATTAACCGCTCTCGTATATATTTTCTTCACTGCAATTTCTAACAATTATTGAAAGTGTCACTTTCAAGTAAATAACAGACTGATAAATAGATGAGTACAGAAGGTCCATTTATAACAAAGAAAAGAAAGAAGAAAGATATTTCTTGTTTGGTAGAAATATGACGCACATTGTAAAAAAAAATACAAAAAAAACCGACTTCCACCGAGAAATAACTTTAATTTCGGAAATCGGTGTCATTGGTTTTCTATGTCGGTCATGTAATTTGTTGTATATAATTAATTCGTGGAAATGTAATGTATTTTGCATGCACATAATAAACGATTTATCTATCTCCTCCTTTTTTGCAACGTGATTTAATCATAATATACACATACTCACCCAAAGTAGACAAAACCAAGCAAAACGGTAAGAATAAAATTAGTAAAAACGTTAAAAAACGCACACCTAGCGTATGTGAACGGCGATCTCAAACAAATGACAGTCGCATTTGTGTTTGCACTTATTGTATCTCAAGCGTGTCTATGTGTGCGTGCGTTTTCGCTTTGTGCTTTGGGCCTTCTGCAACTATCTATTCTGTGGTAACAGCCTAGTAGCTAATAATAATGCTAATGATAGCTTTTCTCTTTGCCTATGCCATGAACGATTGATTGGTATGACACTCGACTTTAGTTTAAAAGGTAATTGTGGTCATTTTCACTGAGTACCTAATCTTCGTTTATGAGGCTTTCACGTCGTTTGTGGAAATTTAAAGGTAATTAAAGGTTTATAATAGTTGCAGTAAAATTCTAATTAACACTCACAGTACAGGTATCTTAAAGGATAACTGTCATTGGCAGAATTTACTCTGTACTTGGATCGAACTTCGGCAAAAATAAATCCTTTTAATAAACTAAATAGCCACCCAAAAAAAGACATTATTTCAGTAGCCAACTATCATACATAACATGACCTATTTTTATTACAAACAGAGGCTTCCCTTACTTTTTCCCCACTCAAACAGCTGACCTTCTTGAAAATCGGTGAACTTGAGAATGTGACCTTGAAATTAAGGATTTTAAGGTCACATTCATGTTTGAGTGGGGAAGACATCTTCGATACTATTGGGAGCACTCGGGAGCAGTGTAAATTCAATCCGTGTCACCTCGCCACTGCAATAATTATTTGATAACTTTATCTTAAATTTTAGTATCATCATATCAGCATTAAATCTCCCACTGCTGGGTATACAGGGTTATTGGTAAAACATTAACAACCTCTTAAGAGGAACAACATGAACAACTTTTACTATGGGACCAAACCTGAAATCGCGAAAAAAAATCAACTGTTCCCTAGATTTTGACGAGTTAAACGAACATAAATGTAGGGAACAGCTGATTTTTGTTTGCGATTTCAAGTTTGGTCCCATAGTAAAATTTGTTCATAATGATGAGTACAATGACCTCTTAAGAGGTTGTTAATGTTTTACCAATAACCCTGCATAGGCCTCTATTCTTTCCTGGCATCCTTTCTGGTTCTGTGTGTCGGAATCCAGGTGTTTCCCGCGACTTTGGTCATATCCTCGTTTCATTTTTCTGTAAAAGAAAGAATTCTAATTACTAACACTTCAGATCTTTGATTGCGACGATTTCTCACAGCTTTTATTGCCAAATCATCGCGTTCCCAGCCTCTGGACACCGAATTATATGTTGCAAGAGAACTCTTGATAGCTTCTCCATTTTCGATCAATTGCCTACGATTCCGCGGTTCACACTTATCTTTGAGATTACTGAGATTAAATAAATAACAGATGCGTCGTGTTGTACACTCTGAAGTAATTGCATTTATTAAGCGTATAATAGTCGGGTATTTTATTAGAACTGTTGCCTCCATTTTGTTTTTCTGATCATGCAGGGATGAAGAATTTTGTAGTTTCAAAATTAGTTGTAGCAATACGACTGATATTTTAAAATAAAATTTGTTTTCTAGTGTTGATATAGTTATTGTATCCGACTGCTAGACGATTGGTTCTTCCCATGACTTAGATTGCTTGCGATCCAGGACTAATGTGGAGGACTGGTCGTTTGTAGTCTACAGTTCGTCCTGCCATCTCCTGCGAGGTCTACCGCCACGCCTTATGGCAGTGTCTGGGCTCCATATAGTAACTATTTCGGTCCTCAGCTCACTGGGCATGCGCCATAGATATGTAAAACTGACCAAGTGCGAGTCGGACTCGCACACGAAGGGTTCCGTACCACAAGGCAAAAACGCCGAAAAAAACATGTTTGTTGTATGGAAGCCCCCCTTAAATATTTATTTTATTTTAATTTTATTATTTATTATTAAAGTTAAAATACAACTGAGTATTTTGTGAATATTTCAAGTGCCTACCTGTTGCCATTTTTGATAGCGAGCAAAAAAGGGCAAAAAAATCGCGTTTGTTGTATGGGAGCCCCCCTTAAATACTGATTTTATTTTGTTTTTAGTATTTGTTGTTATAGCGGCAACAGAAATACATCATCTGTGAAAATTTCAAATGTCTAGCTATCGCGGTTCTTGAGATACAGCCTGGTGACAGACAGACAGACAGACAGACGGACAGACAGCGAAGTCTTAGTAATAGGGTTCCGTTTTGTACCCTTTGCGTACGGAACCCTAAAAATGTTTGAACTGTATAAAAGAGAAATAATTAGGCGTTGTCAGATTTGAGTTGGTTTTGTTTTTGAAAATAGCTTATGAGGCGACTATAAATAGACGCAACTCTTGTTTTTAAACAATATTTAAATTGAACACAAATCTTCATTATTCTTAAAACAATAATAGGTACAAATCACCAATCAAAAGAATTCTAAATACCCTTCTGTCAATTAGTCTATGACGACAGAAGTACGGACGCGATCAATAAAAAGTTTCCTGCAAAATCATTGTTTTTAACATCTGTAAAAGTAAAAGTGTATAAAAGTTGCGAACAGAGCCATTTGCTTTGAGTAAAAGCACCAGTTACTTGCTGACGGTACTTTTATTACTTGTTATGTGCAGTTATATTTTACTGTCTTGTTAATGTGTGTGTCGCGGTCTCACTGTCGATTGCTGTGTGGAAAATCTTGGGATGAATCCTCTGTACACTAGAAATAAGAATCATTTATTTGTAGAAAATAAAGGTGCATACACACTTTCAATTATAATCTGATTGATTTTTAAAAAGATTTTGCTTATCCATTGCCATATATTGACGGCACGGTTGGCGCAGTGGTTAAGCGATTGACTGCTGCGTTGCGTGTCGCGGGTTCGATTCCTACACGGAACAAATATTTGTATGACCTACAAGTAGTTGTTCCGGGTCTGGCTGTTTGTGTATGTGAGTTTAAATGTTTGTAAACGCACCCACGATACAGGAGAAATTCCTAGTGTGGGGCAACGTTTAAAAAAAAAAAAATATATACATATATGTGTTCGAAAATTTTTTTCGCTCAACAACGTAAATTTACGCAATGAATGTTGTTGAATTTCAAAATGAAAGCCATTGCTACTGATAGTGTGTTACGTAATTACCCCCTGGTGCGTCATTAGCTGCATATAATAAATTGTATGTAATTGCGTTTTATTATTAGGAATTTCTTTGTTGCAGCGTGTAGGTGTCCATTTCTTCTTTATCTTTTGATATTCGCGACGTCGAATATACCTATAGGGGCCCCTGGCTAAATAATAACAGCCGCTTAGGTCGATCGATCAGGTTAAGCTACGCTTGCTGCGGTTGGTCTGTGGATGGGTGACCATCTTTACATACCGTGACCCCTCCGTGCCTCGGAAAGCACGTTAAACCGTTGGACCAGGCTGTCATTCGTGGATCTTTGGCAGTCGTTACGGGTAGTCAGAAGCCCGAAAGTCTGACAACCAGTCTTACCAACGGGAATCGTATTACCCAGTAACTGGGTTGTGGAGTTCAGATAGGCAGTTGCTCCATGTAAAATACTGGTATTCAGCTGCATCCGATTAGACTGGAAGCCGACCCCAACATAGTTGGGAAAAGGCAGGCAGATGATGACGTTTTAATATACCTATATTTGTCACCTAAGGTAACATAGGCACTGCCAGGGTCGCGGGTTGTTCGAAAGAGATACCGTGGCCCCCGGCACAGGCAACTGAAGGAACACGGATGGGTTTTAGTCAGTAAAAGAGATACCGTGGCCCCTGGCACAGGCAACTGAAGGAACACGGGTGGGTTTTAGTCAGTAAAGGAGATACCGTGGCCCCTGGCACAGGCAACTGAAGGAACACGGGTAGGTTTTAGTCAGTAAAAGAGATACCGTGGCCCCTGGCACAGGCAACTGAAGGAACACGGGTGGGCTTTATTCAGTAAAAGAGATACCGTGGCCTCTGGCACAGGCAACTGAAGGAACACGGGTGGGTTTTAGTCAGTAAAGGAGATACCGTGGCCCCTGGCACAGGCAACTGAAGGAACACGGGTGGGCTTTAGTCTGTAAAAGAAATACCGTGGCCCATGGCACAGGCAACTGATACAAGCAAATCTTTGCTTAAAAGGACTCCAAACCTAACATAGTTATATCCTTAAGTGAAGAAATAAACATTTTTATTTTTTATTATTATTTCAAACTCAAACTATTTATTTCAATTAAACCATTTACAGGCACTTTTGAATTGTCAAGAAGTCGGTCAGTCAGAAAATATGAAGCTAGTTGCCCATTCCAAAGCGTAGGTACCTATGGAGAAGAACGGGCAAGAAACTCCATGGACACTCTTTTAAATTGTATTTTTACAAAAATATTAGTTACATCATTAATGTTGAATTTACAATTATATGTGAGAACGATGTAAAAAAATACGTACGCGTAACTGAAGGAACACGGGTGGGTTTTAGTCAGTAAAAGTCTGACACGCCCCCGCTCCGCCCAGAGCGGGAGAAGTTAATTGATAATTTCCCAACCAAAAAAAAAAAAGGTAACATGGGCACACCTGTTGTACGCACATATTCTCCTCATAGCCTCTATAATTATGTTATAATATTATGTTTATTCCAATCAGTAATGACTTCCTTCTCAGAATTCTTTTTAACACATAGCAAACAATCTTGCATAGATAATTAAGAATCTGATTGAGAAGTACCTACTTACTCGTCACAAGTACATGGTCCACAATAGAGCAGTTTGACGTCTTCCGACTGCCGAAGGTTGCTCATGGAGGTTGATTTGTATCTGAGGACATGGAGCCAGGCAAGGTATGCAAACAATCACTTTCTATAATATCCTTGTTTCAATTGAATTTAGACTGGTTTTTAAATATGCGAGTACTGTAACTTTTATGTATTTTTTTTATTACCACATAGAATAATTAAGTTTTTTTTTTCAAATCTGGCAATAATTGTTCAAAAAATTAAAAAAAAAAAATGAAATATGTCGGTTAATTTTTTAATAATCCAATTTGATAAAAAAAAAATCAATTTAAAATACTAGAGAAGCTGCAATTTGAAGAAACGATGGCGATCTAATCTCGTTCTCAATCTCTCAAAAATACCTCCGATTTAGGTAAATCAGAGGTATTTTTAAAAATGTAGGTACATTTTCAACAAGTTTTTGACATTGGTTTTTGACTAGATTTTAAGGTATTTTAGTTAAGGGAATTGATGTTCAGGGCCCTACCTAAATTAATTATATGCTTCAAAAATGCCACAGTTACGAAGAGAAATGTTGCCAGTGTAACAATTTATTTCAATACAGATACCATCAGTTTTATTACGATAACTAAATAACTGTTTATTGTGCTAATTACCCTCCATTCGCCAGTCGCCGTGATTGATGAGCGTATTATTGAAAGTTTTCCAGTTAACGGCTCCTTCAAACACGCGCGATTATAATATCGCGTGTCGTGCCTGTTTGTAGGAGCCTTAATACAGATTGGGAATCAGTGGGTTTAAATTAACTATGATTGTAAATGTGACTACGTATCAGGGTTTTTGTAAATAGACTGAATGATTTTTTTTATTGAATCCATACATAATTATAAATTAAAGTGAGTTTTCATGTCTGTCTGTGTGACCGCGTCTTTCTTCGAACCTACGCAATGGATTTTAATGCGATTTCCGGCATAATTTAGAGAAATTATTCCGGAAGATGTTTATGTATAAAACATGAATATTAAACATACGTATAATAGGGAAATCTAGATGTTTTGTCAAGTCGTAAAAACCGTACGAGCAGGGGCGGATCGCTTCAGACTTAAACATACCGATATCAGAAGATTTTTAATTTCTCACAAATGGGTTCTTGGTTCTACGGCTAGTCAGAAGCCCGACATCAGTCTTACCAAGGGGTATCGTATTACCCAGTCACTGGGTTGTGGAGGTCAGATAGGCAGTCGCTCCATGTAAAATACTGGTATTCAGCTGCATCCGGTTAGACTGGAAGCCGACCCCAACATAGTTGGGAAAAGGCTAGGCAGATGATGGGTTCTTGGTGCAATAGTCTTTACTTTAAAAAAAAACTCTCAATGAAATAAGCTGAAGCTAATATAGTTGTCTTCTTGAAGCACTACATCACTTTCAACCTTTCCAATGACGTAAACTCGGAAGCCTTCTTCCGAATTCAAGAGAGCAACAATCCAATCCGTCTATCTAACAGTCAAACGATCTCTTCAACTACCCACATTAGTTAGCGTTATCTCGACAACTAAACGTGATCCCAATCGATAATCGAACAGATATATTTCTCAGATAATTGGGCCTCGTCGAAAGTCGATTAGAAAATAAGAGTGAGTACCGATGCCAGCACATCAACCTAGCCGAAACTGTCAAATCCCAATCAAAATTGAACGTTATGCTTTAGCGATAAAATTGAAAATCAATTAAAGAAATTTGACAGATTGTAGTAGATCGATGTGCGGGCGTCAGTACCACCGCTCATCAACGGAAGCCTGTTCGAGATCGAAAGTGGCGTATGTGCAAGCGCATTTTTATGTCATTTTCACATACGAGGTTGTTCACGTCGCTTAGGGAAAAGTGGGGAAAACGGGGAAATATGCGGTTTGACCGGTTATTGCGTACATTGGCCGTTTTATGGTGCTGCTTAAGGAAAAGTTGTGATTTTTATCGCGTCGGCTTTTGGCTGCGGTTTTTTGTACCTGTTTGTTTACGTAAGATTTGTTGTGTCGAGAAAGTCGTAAAGTGAGGAAACCTAGGCTCCTTGTGTTGTAATGAAAAGAAAGGCTGACGCAGATTCTTGTGTATATTGGCTCGTACTTCAAATCGTGTATGACGATTTGGAAGGGCAGAAAAGGCTTTTCATGCAACACTTCATAATTTAGCTTGTGCAACTTATTATTGTTAAATTTGTTATTTAAAAATCCTGTAATGCAACAATGTTTATGTAAACACTATGTAATTTAAGGAAAGTTAGACTAAATCGTGTGTTGTTATTATTATTTTTAACTGTTAGATAGTATAGGTACTGTTTGTTATGAACACCTTAAAAATTAGATACAGATATCTATTATTAACCATCAGACTTTCGGGCTTCTGACTATCCGTAACGACTGTCAAAGATCCACGTCTGGCAGCCGGGACCAACGGCTTAACGTGCTTTCCGAGGCACGAAGGGGTCTCGGTATGTAAAGATGGTCACCCATCCACAGACCAACCGCGGCAAGCGTAGCTTAACCTGATCGATCGACCTGCGCGGCTGTTATTATTTAGCCACGAGCCCCTCATATCTATAACTAACCAACTATCTATATTATAACTGTTCTATTTTCTCAAAGCACATTGTAACTGTAGATGCTTCCCATACAACGACACTATAATTATCCGAGGAAATCCGGACGGATGGCAGCCCTACCCCTGAGGGTCATTTTAAGACACTTTGTGAGGCAACGCAACAGAGGGCAATTCTCGTAATTTTAAGAACGTTTACAGTTTTTCAAAAATCCCTCTAATTTCCCTACATTTTTGACATTGATTGGCGCTGAGATAAGATTGCTACTGGATTACGAGAATTGGCCCCCAGTTGCGTTGCCTCTAACAAAGTGTCTTAAAATGACCCTCAGGGGTAGGGCTGCCATCCGTCCGGATTTCCCCGGATTTGTCCTAGTTTGGTGGGCGTCCGGGGAGCGTCCGAGCGGTGTCCTTAAAAAGTGACTTTATGTGTTAGGGGAAATCTGACTATGAAAGATTTGCTTGCTTTGACATAATTTGCTTTTGATTTCCTTTTTTTTATTTTCGTTGATGCCTATTATGAAGAGCGTTCCTAATTCTTTTTGTTACCAGAATACCTCTCACATGGAGAAGAGTGTTTAATTGATTAATAAATTAAGCTTTTCATTTGTATTGCTGAGGTTTAAGTTGATATTCTATACCTAAATAAGAAAAAAAATATGATACTTAACGGTGTTTTTATTTTATTGTAATTTTTATTTCGAGGGAGTCCGGGTGATATTTTTTTTATTTCGCTCAAATGTCCGGGGTTTTTGAAGTTTTTATCCGGGGTCCGTAATTTAGGTGATGGCAGCCCTGCTCAGGGGCAAACCAGACAAAGACGCGTCTCCACTACACATCTACCTAGACATACATACACTATGTACCTACATACACTTTAAAAACAAAAAGCCATGCCTCAACTTGTCCACGGACTCCATAATTACGCGTAAAAACACACAAGTGTTACGTGCCTCGAATATTTCGCTCTTTTATCTCGTTTTGACGCGACAGCTGCGTTCGCGCACAGCACGCGATCGTAATGATGCGCCTGAGTTTCGACAGCGATATTTTGTAACGTGTTGCTGAGATGGGAATGGAAATAATGGAACAAGTTTATTAGCTCGATATCTTAATAGTTTAAAATAAAAGCTTTTTTAAATAGACTCCCAAAATCGTTGGACGATATAATATACAGTCAAACGAACATCAGTCATGGTACTAGCAATTTGTCATTGACCACGCCTTTATGTTGTAGCAGTAAGGGCGATTTTCGTAGTGCAACTGTTACCTACCAGTCATGTGCGGTTGGCTGTAGGTACCTACATGATTATAAAACATGCTGTTCGGATTTTCTGACAGTTTTACTGTCAGTCAATTCTGCATAATCAGACTATAAATTCTGCAGGAATAGCTAAAGAAAATCTTGTATGGCTTTCTAGGATTTATTACCCATGACTCTCCATCAATAGTTGATTTAAGACCATTATACTCATAGTTTTCCTTGACTAAAGAGAATACGGACACAACCACAGACATAGATACACCTAGATAACGCAAGAGCAACTACTTCGCGTGCCAAAAATCGCATCAGCTTACGTACAAAAATCGTAAGCCGCCACTTTCGCGCTCAGTCCTGTGTACTGCTGGCTGGGTGAGCGTGAGCGCTGACGCTAGGTCCCGGGGGGTGGGGCAAGACGGATGCCACACCCGGCGGCGTCTTTGAATCGATTTGATTTTCCCATCACTAAGTGCTTGTGGATAAGATGGACGGCGCGGCGCCGCCGAGGCCGGCCCAGAAAGAGATGGCGAGATGACCTGGACTCGTACCACGAGGGCTGGTTTGAGGTTGCGCGGGAAAAGAGTTCCTGGAAGGATATGGGGATATGGGCTAGCAAAGAAAAAAAAAACAGTGCTTGTGACGTCATAGTAGGTAGTCAAAAAATGCCATCGCTTGGTTTACATACAGATCGTGATACTTGCGTTATCTAGGTCTATCTATATCTGTGGACACAACAAACAAACTCCAATCCACCATCAAACCACCCATCCAATAAATCCGAGAACCATCCAACAACAACCACAAATCAGTTATGAATATCAATATTACTCAAACCTAACACATAATCTTTGAATATCTCATACGACCATTAATTCGCCAACACTCGAATGGAGGAGTTATTAGCTCCATTCCTGCTCACCCCGTCCCGGAAGCGGTGTGAATATGTGATAAATCTTGCGCCGTCATCGCAGGGAAGGTAACGGGACACCCTACGTGGTTATTAGATGGGCTAATACTGATTTATACACACATCAAAAGTGTCTAGGGATCAAGCATTTTTATGCGGATTTCTTGAGATTGAGATGTGGCTTTGTAATAAATTTATGATTTTATAAATTTATATGGATCCTTTTTGGTGCATTTCATAATTTGAATCAGGAACTGTGAATCAAATTCGAGTAAAAGATGAAAATCAGCTGTCAATATTTTCCCTATAAAAACATACAACGCATTGAAGACATTATTAGTGCTACTGTTTCCCTACTACTGATTAAAACCAACGTTATTATGGAGCGGCGACGTCATTTAAGCAGGGAAGAAATGCTCAGAGCCGTGGGAATGATAGAAGCTGGTTCCCGGCAACGTACTGTGGCTTTAGCTCTGAATACAAGTCAGAGTGTTATCAGTCGACTTTGGACACGTTACCGAAGCACTGGTACCGTGGCTGAGCGCCATGGAGGACGGTATCGCTGCACCACACGGAGACAAGACCGATACATTCAAATCTTAACTCGAAGAGCTCCAACAATAACCGCCATGATGTTAGCCGTGAGGCTTCATCACTCTTCAGGGAACTTAATTAGCGACCAAACAGTCAGAAACCGCTTGCATGAAGTGAACCTTCATTCCCGAAGACCGCTACGGGTACCACCTATGCACAATCGTAGGATTCGATATCAATGGGCTCTTGAACACAGAAATTGGGCAGAAGAACAATGGCGTTTCGTGTGCTTTTCTGATGAGTCTCGTTTTGGTATGAGACCGGATACAAGACGTATACGACACTGGAGAACCCCTGGACGCCAACAGCGATTAAAATCCTGCCAGGAAGTCCATCCTTATAGTGGTGGAACCATCATGGTATGGGCGGGTATTTGGATCGGCGGAAGAACTGAGTTGATTTGGATCAGAGGCAACCTCAACGCTCAAATTTATGCTGAGACGATTGTATCAGACGTCATCGTTCCTCTACAAGTGCAAATCGGTCCCTTATTTCAGTTAATGCATGATAATGCACGACCGCACACCGCAAGAGTTGTAAGACAGACTCTCGCCGCAGCTAACATCAATGTCCTGCCCTGGCCTGCTCAGTCGCCAGACTTGAACCCGATTGAGCATGCATGGGATATGCTACAGAGAAGAGCTCTGCCGAATATGGAGGGTATCCAGTCGCAAGAAGACCTTTTTTTGTTGTTGCAACGAACATGGGCGGCCATTCCACAGCGTGATTTGGATGAACTCATTTTGAGTATGCCAAACCGATGTTCTTGTGTTGTTAGTGTTCGCGGTAGAAACACGGATTATTAATTGTTTAAGTTACCCAATAAAATTTTAAAGAAAACTGTTATTTCAGTCTTTTTTTCGAACTTTTGTGTTAGTGGTTCAAATGTCAAAAATCCCTTTATTAGGAAAATGGCAAATTTCTTTATTAATGCAAAGGTGACTTGGTTTATCGTTACTGTGACAAACGAAAACACTTTATTTGATGAATCCTTAAAGAAAATTTTAATTAATATCAATCAGGAGAAAAGTTATTGCAAAAATATATGTTGATCCCTAGACACTTTTGATGTGTGTAGCTTGTTCACGCCGGTTCTCTCAGGTGGACAGGGTTTTAAGCGATAGGGAATTTGCGCGAGATTGTGTGATAGAGACGTGATCTGATATTGTGTTAACAAGTAGCGGGGGCTATTGATTTTGTTGGGGGCAATTGTTAGTGTGAACTAACAATTGGATTCTTGTCAGTTCGGCCAATAGTATTTTCAGAGTGTTTTACGCTGGTTAATCGATTTGGCGTCTTGTTACCATTTTCTAAATGCTAGCGTCTATTTCGCACTCGTTATTGTCTGTATGTCCTTTCGTGATACAGACCAAAGCCAAAGGGAGGTACTAAAAGGGGCTATCAGTAACCATTTAACAAAATTGTACTATTTGCACGGTATGTATTCCGAGGGGTATGCCTATGAGACTGCGCATATACGTAGCAACTTTAATTTACGCAATTGTCAACTTTTTAATCAGTTGCAAATACGTCTACGTCTGCCCAATTCCTTGAAATTATATAAAACACGTTAAAAACAGTTGCCTGTTGCCAAAACTCTAAAATCAAAATTGCTCCGTCTGCAGCTTGTACACAATTTGCACCCACCAACCCATTCAGAATCAGGTGCTTCTCCAAGTCAAACTCCACTCATCTTGAAACGAATTTCATCAAAACTGTAATTAATGTGTACAGTTTCCGATCTCGCATGCTCGGACCAATTACCTACCTCTATATTTAATGAGCACCATTACGGCGCAGCAGACGGGGTTGGGCTGCGGTCAAATTTGACAAAATTGCCCAAGCGTCCGTCGTCGCGTGCAAGTATTTTGTGATGTCCAAATTATTTTTGTGGATAATTGAATTTTTGTTGCAACTTGTACCTGATTGGTTCATTATGATTATGTCCTGTGGTGGGGTGCAATCATCATAAATTTTAATGTAACAACGCCTTGTAAAATTGTGGACAATGTTGATGAATTTAATCAGAATGAAAGATCTTATAAAGTCAACATGTATTTCTCTGGATCATAAGTTTATTTCGATTTTGTAAATGTTTATCCTTAGTATCTGAAAGAAAATCCGTTTATTTGCGGTAAACATGACTGAAAAAAAGAACACAAACACAAAAAAGCTTGTTCTTTTTTTGTGTTTGTGTTCTTTTTTTGTGTTTGTGTTCTTTTTTTGTGTTTGTGTTCTTTTTTTGCGTCATGTTTGGGAGAAAATATGCGTCACATCCACGCATAACGGCCTTCGCTCAGCATAATGCTACGACGGCCGGCGGTCGGCAATGCTATCTTTTCGTACTCAACATCAGAGATCGCTCATCGACAAGAATATCCTGCAACAAAAAATTTAATAATCCCGAAGTCAAAAAACTACAAGTGCCAATAACAACTACTGTCAATTAAATCAGTTTCCTAGAAACACTAAACGAATGTATTTACTGCTGTTTAACTCGGGGCCCCGAGACATAAACACCCATTTTTGTAAATAATTACTAGGTGTACAAGTTCTTAACCCCAGCGTTCATGGAGGACAGAATTATGTGCACGCACAGATTGTTATTTCACTACATTACTTACAAAGTATCAGCAAAGACCAGTGGCTATTTTAGAATCTGTGATTTCTTCAGCTGGTCTTACTTTAAATACCGCGTTACTAGTTCTTGTAACTAAGATCATCATCATCACCTCATCCGGTATCATCTGATCTCCTGGCCAAGTGCCCACCATCATTATTAACAGTCTTGTTTCATCCGCCTCTGAGTCCAAAGGTTCCTCGTTTTTTTGCCATACTTAGAGGAGCAGAGTCTAACCAGCTCATCAATAACTAGAGCCAAAATAGATATTTACAAATTCGTGTCGATAATTATATTTAACGTCCACTTTGGAAGGCCTTTATGCCATGCTTCCCTGGTCGATGTGAGTCTCAAATACTTCTTACCTACGATTTAATGCAGGTTTTTATCTCAATTTATTTAGGATCGGCGCAGTGTCTTCTTCTGTCAAGCATCTCTATTAGCCGTCATTTCAGTAGCCAACCTCTATCTAGCCATATCACCTTTCAAGGTGCCAACGAAGATTTGCACCAAAATTTTACCAATGCTGAAGATTTGCCTCTCACGATGGTGATAGTCTGTGATGTGTGTGTGTACCTTCTGCTAGCCTATATCCAAAGTACAGACGGCAGCATCGCTAAACCATAAAGTTCAAAGTAGATTGGGAAAATTTGACAACTCGGTGTGCTGTTTCTACGATTTTCTTCTAGGATGTAGGTATGTGTCTCCATGGGTCCTATAGGACTCTTTGCAGCATGTGGCTGTGGTGTATTAGTCTACATGACACGGAATGCAAACATGCCTGACGCTTGAGCTTCAGTCGCACTATGCGTTCGCGCATCCACAATCCACATTGCATGACAATGCGACGCGTTTGTTGACCTGCGCGCGCATCGCAGTACGTGCGGTAGCTGAGTGATTTGCATCATTGTTGTTGGGAATTGTTCGATAACGCTATTATTACTATTTTTAAATCTTTTATATTGTGGTCCGCTTGGACAAGGCCTCTATTCCATAGATTAGAGATAATACTGGATCTCTGTCACCTTGTGAACGTAATTATACAGTAACTTGGTAATGTTTTAATTGCCTTGTGTTTTTCTGTGTTTTAGCACTGGTTTCATTTTATGATTCATCTGAAAAACGGGTTTGTCCCGTCTTTATTTGCTAACTAGCTGCGCTCTGCGGTTTCATTCGCATAATTACCGTGGCTATTTCGGGATAAAAGTATCCATGTCCTATTACAGGTTATGGTCTACCCATGTCCCAAATTTCATCGAAATCCGTTCAGCCGTTTTAGCGTGAAAGCGTAACTAACATACAAAAAATAAAATCAAATCTTTTGTCTTTATAATGTTTGTTTAGATTTCATTGTTATTTCTCTAGAAATGTCTGTCTGATTTGTAATTGAAAAACATTAGCCTTCAAGAAGGTGCGCTCTACTTTTGCGTTTCCAAGTAAAAGACAACAAGGTTTCATTCAGATCTTTAACTCTAAGCAGCTGCCAACTTTTTTGAATACCGTAGCCTTGCTTGCGTTCAACACATGGCATACATTGTGTATGTTTATTGTCTACAAATATGGTCATAGCGTAGTATAAACCAACTAAGGAAACTCCAAAAGTAATGGTAGGAAACTAAAAGTTGGCAGCCATATTTCAATGTTACGAGTATTCTTATTCATATCTCAGTAATCAGGTTAATATTTTGTTATTATTCTTTTCCTTGTAATGTTGGTCTTACAACAGTTTTATTTACCTCTCAGTTCCGTTATACGGTTCTGTGAGATATATTTTTTTATGATTTTATGGTTATACTGTAGCTGTACTTAATCGTAGCTTGTCAAAATTCAATTTCGCATAAAGATCAGGATTATTATGACGTTTGGAAATTTATACACCTGTGCGGTGACACCAGACCAGAGGCTGTGTTCCCTTTCCACGTTTAACCCAAGTCTGCCTTCAAAGCAAGAGTGAACAGGTATCATATACCTTACCCATCGCTTTCCATCTGGCGTGATCGAAATCAAGAGTCAATTCAGCATTTTTTTTTAAACTAGTTACAAAATAATTATCTAGACATGATCTCAACGTCTTATACGATACTATAACTAAATCTACATTCAGATTTTCATAAGCCGTTAAAGATATTAAAAGGTGACCATTCGTAATTCAATATTCAAATATCGGATTAGAACAGCTTGACCCGAGCGTGTTCGGGTCACATCGGATCACCTCGCCAAGGTCGGGTCGATGTCAACGCTTCGATCACGAATAAACTCCATTCATTGATGCGTCATCATTGTGTGCGAGGGTTGGCGGATGCAATGATTTATGGTTAAATGTTTTTTTTTGTTTTATTTGCCCGTTGAGAAAAAAATAAAAGTTTTATGATAATTTTGTTTTTCACCATTTCTTGCGGGGTGATTGATTGTCATTGAAAGTGTCTTATGCAATTAGGGTGCAGCTTGTGGCCATTCAAGAGTATCTAGACAGGAAGATCTGTGAACTAGCTGCAAGACTGTATATTGGAGAACTTAGTGCAGGCCGCTCTCAGATTAGGTGGAGCATGCTGGATCATCAGCATTCATGCTTTGCCAGAATGTCTGCAAAACATTCAGGTCCGTTTTTATTGCAACTCATGCTGGAAAGAAATACAGACGAAAAGTGGCAACCCTAACACCACATAACAATAATTCGAATCGTTTTTCAAACACATTGTTAAAAGGTTTTAAAAGATTCGATGCTTGAATTTGAATTAGGACCGTTATCCGGTTGGATACGAGAAGGTCATGTGGGAGTGTTTGAGATTTCAAAAACAGATTGCATAGGCTGAATAATATGGAGAAAGTTTTTATGAGGTTTTTTTTTCATCTTCAGGCTGTTTGGCTGCGTGTGTGGCTGTAGTATAGTAACTACTGCTCAACTCTTTGGGGAAACATGGCGTGAGGTTATTTTATGAATGTCTTCAGGTTGCTTTTCCATAGAAGATGAGCAGAGTTTATCTGACTTCGACACTATAAAATAATAATACAATGCTATTAAGTTGCATATTAATAATAGCACCTAAAGCCTTGACATTAACAGAGAATAAAGAAAAATAATAAGAATCTGAAAAATTAAATGTTATTGCGCATGTTCGAAGAAGATTATCCAGTTTTTACTCTAAAATGTGAACAGACAGACAATACATGTAAACACCAAATAATTCGTAAAGATGTTTTATATAAACATCTGTCGCTTAAAAAATGACAAAAAGAACTTGTGTTGATTTCTCAATGAACCTTACTTACGCAAAAAAACACAATACATAAAATAGCAATAATTCAAAATAATCCTGTTTTTATTTCATCATTAAATACGACAGATAATTTATGAAACCTAAAAAAAATACCCCAAAAAAATGCTTATATTTTTCACAAAACTTAAGGTTTGGGAAATTCTTATGACATTATCGCAAGTTTTAAGTATAAATAAGGAAACTCACTATGTGGAGGAAATGAATTAGTAGATTGTTATACAAGGGTCGAAAGGAACCAATTTTTCATTTCGAATATAAGGAAAGTAAAAAATAGTAGTTTTTCTAAAATGTTTATTATATTCTTGTCTGCTCGCCACTTCATATAATCATTGTATGTATTTAAGTATCTTTTTTTGAAAGTTCTGGCAAAAGAAAAAAAAAAGAAAAAATTTCGTAGCTGACCACCTAACCAAATTTAGTTGTAACTTTTTAAATTCATTCCCGCCCTAGAGAGGGAAGCAATTACTATGAGTCTTTCCCGCTCAAAGGTGGGAAGCAGCGTCTTCCACCCGCTATTCGGATCAACCAAACACTACTCTCCAAATATGAGAAATGAAAAGTCATTTTTCACACAGGCATAGTCATTTCGTATCTGTCACACGGTACGATGCCAATCTCTGCTGTCATTAACTATCTGCAAACATAACCAAACAGTTTATTTACACTTTAATGTTACAGCAATAGAGGTGAAATTCCCTTGATTGATCTGAAAGTTAATTTTGTTTTGGTTAATGATTGAAACGAAGTTATCCTTGCTACTTTGTTTTAATGAATTTCATAATTTATTCTGTTCCTTAATAAGAATGGGGAATTATGTTGGGTGTTTTTATTATAATTATAGCTGGAATTCCTTTGAATATTGGTGTAATTATTGCCATGTGTTTTATTTTGACAAAACAGATGAGTTTTTAACTATAAATTACTTCTTTGATTCATGGATTCCTTTTATTTATGTAATTTGCTTACATGCGACATCCATACAAGATATTGTATTTTATATGAAGCCTGAATAAAATTTCTAAATTAAAATAAATTGAAAAAAATATTTTTTGAGAATTAATGTCAACAGAATTAATGGCGATTAAAAACCGTAACAATTTTTACGATCAGAAATAACACCAATTTAAATTATATTCCACACATTAGTGGCCTAAGCCTGTGCATGTGCGTAATAAAACTATTTTTATCATAGACAAGAAACTCTATCGGTATGACTAAGGTCATCGACTATACACAGTCCTTAAGAAGGCGTATCAAAGATCTCTGTGGCAATTAAATGTTAATCCTAGTAACTATAATGTAGATTGGCAACTATGGCGCGACAAAAAGTTGCCGATGAAAAGATTGCGGTTGATTTCCTGGTGATTTTTTGTTGGTTACGTGACTTAGGTAACCTGCTACTAAACAGCCGCTAGAACTATTTGTGCGCATTGCTGCGACATGCCTGGCATTAAAACAAACTGATTTTATCTGCTGAGAACCGATGGCTTAACTGTTTCGCACTTCAAAGTAATTCACTAAAGTACACAATTATTCTCTTATCTTCTGCTTGGCAATCTAAGCCATAGCTTTTGCCAGAACACGTGCCGTTTAGTTCACTAAAACAATCATTTCTTACACAAAACCAATGCCAAGATTGCGTTTCAAGATATTTTTTTCTTAAGTATTATTTTTTGCAATAATGGCAACCAATAACAGCACACTCTCAGTTAGCTATATGCCTCTTCGTGAAATTTTTCGTCACTTTAGCTGTGCAATCTTTGGGTTTCCGTAAGAATTTAGCGGCCCCCAGCAACTAAGCGGCAACAAATTAGTCGCCCAATCATCGCCCGTCTGCTCCATAATGAAGTGAAGCAAACTGAGTCAGGGTCATAGTACTACACGGTGTATTCGCATCCTATTAACAGTGATGATAAAACTTATAATATTTAACGAGTCGATTAAACCGTGTAGTTTGATGGTGGTCGTAAAAGAACCAAACTGTTCAGCGGATGCTTATGGTCTGTAGTTATAGGACTTAGGGTTTATGGGTTATTAAGATTAATCTTCCGTCTAGTTTTATTGTAGGATGGGTAGTCCAGTTTACTTTGTTCGTGGACTGGATCAACGGATATGCCATTAAAATCTTTAATGAGCATTGTGTTTGTCAGTCACTTCATAATTTCAATATTAATTAACTCATAGTTATTGCAAAGACGTATTTAGTTAAAACAATGCTTTATGCGCTGTTTTTAACACGCTTTTTACACAGCGTGTTCTGTTTCCTCAACGTTACACTTAAAGGAACTGATGGACGCTACTGAAAGTGACAAACTCTGTTTAGATTGACATCGACACGCTAAGAACAAGTGCAATAGAAGAACATTTATTTATTTAGGATAACCAACAATTGCTTACACCAACACATTAGCAGCTTATTATTTATAATAGGATACAATTGCGGGTGCAACAATTAATTATAGGTTAACACCGCTAGCACAAAAAACAGTCGTAAGACCATTAGTTAGTAAATTACGACAGATTCTTGAATACAAGTGAATAAAATGTGAAAATTAAATTAATAAATTTGATCTATAAACGAGTAAGTAAACAAGATAAAATTAAATAATAATTGATATGAAAATTAGATTATAAGTTAGACTAAAATAAAATAAATTACATTGACCATTTACAAAGATATTAAACAAAAACAAAATACTAACTGTGGTAAGATAAAACATAGAAGGTAATTGGAAAAAATTTAAACAAGAATATTGCTAACTGTCAAATGAAATGCTAGTAACGGTTTATAGTAATCTGGTAGGTTGTTAGTCAAGTAGGTCACACAATAATGCTATGTTTACGCATTACTATGGTAGTGGTGCATGCAGCTGTCAAGAATAAATAACAACTTGATAAATCTCACAGTAGGAGACAGTCAGCGACAAAAGTCTATGATTACTTCAGTTTTTTCAATCTTTTTAAAATATTGAGTTAAATATAAAATACTAGCAGCTCCCCGCGGTTTCACCCGCATAAGTGTCGATCCCGTGGGAATATCGGGATAAAAAGTATCCTATGTGTTATTCTGATGTATAAGCTATAACACTGTAAAGTTCCATCAAAATCCGTTCAGTAGATTTTGCGTGAAAGAGTAACAAACATCCATCCTCACAAACTTTCGCTTTTATAATATTAGTCGTTATTAGTCGTTTATAATATTAGTAGGATAATTAAAATCGTAATTAATACGTACAAAAATCGTATGCCGCCACTTTCGCGCTCAGTCCTGTGTACTGCTGGCTGAGTGAGCGCGAGCGCTGGCGCTAGGCCCCGGGGGTGGGGTGAGATAGATGCCGCACGCGTCTTTGAATCTATTTGATTTTCCCATCACTAAACATTTCTTGAGACGTCATAGTAGGTAGGTAGTCAAAAAATGGCACGCTTGGATTGGATTATTCCCAGGAGCTCCAAATCTATTGTTCTCCAAACAATTTCACTCGATTCCCAAGAGCTCCATAATTTTATTAGTTAAAATAATATAATACCTACTAAAATTATTCCCATTGCTTTTTAGGGTTCCGTACCCAAAGGGTAAAAACGGGACCCTATTACTAAGACTTCGCTGTCTGTCCGTCTGTCCGTCTGTCCGTCTGTCCGTCTGTCTGTCTGTCTGTCACCAGGCTGTATCTCAAGAACCGCGATAGCTAGACAGTTGAAATTTTCACAGATGATGTATTTCTGTTGCCGCTATAACAACAAATACTAAAAGCAAAATAAAATAAATATTTAAGGGGCTCCCATACAACAAACGCGATTTTTTGCCCTTTTTTGCTCGATATCAAAAATGGCAACAGGTAGGCACTTGAAATATTCACAAAATACTCAGTTGTATTTTAACTTTAATAAGAAATAATAAAATTAAAATAAAATAAATATTTAAGGGGGGCTCCCATACAACAAA
Organism: Mesoligia furuncula; assembly: GCA_916614155.1. NCBI lineage: Eukaryota > Metazoa > Arthropoda > Insecta > Lepidoptera > Noctuidae > Mesoligia > Mesoligia furuncula. Next base: position 26,639,988 of record OU744803.1, read on the forward strand.
CATGTTTTTTTCGGCGTTTTTGTCTTGTGGTACGGAACCCTTCGTGTGCGAGTCCGACTCGCACTTGGCCAGTTTTTTTAATTTGGATCCGCCGGGAATAAAATTATGGAGCGCCTGGGAAAAAGCCGTTACATACAGATATGTGATACTTGCGTTATCTAGGTCTATCTATATGTGCATACAACAGTACCTTATATAAAATACAAACTATTTCTTCACTCAACATTCAAATAGAGTAAATATCATTCATTCAGATCGCAAGCCAATTCGTCACTCGGCCATATAACATCTCGATTTCATTAGTAATCGATGATCGGCGCACGCGCTCCCGACCGCGTCGAATATAGCTCTCTCTATTGTTTCAGTTTATCGCGAGATTCTGTATCTCTCGTATTTAATGACAACGCTCTTTATGTGTGAGCTTTTACTTTCATTGATACCATCGAAGTTGTGCGGAGAAAAAGTTTTGGCTATTTTGTTGCATTGTTAAGGAGTCCTGGAATTTACAAAATTGAGACGCAATGGTCCATTAATGTTGTATTTTTTTATTTTAATGTTTAATTCACGGCTGATTTTATAATCGACAGTTAATTTTTATTCGTGGAATAAAATTGACGTCTGACAGATTTTGTATGAAAGAACTGTCAAAAAGGAGAAACCCAAACTCCATAGAAACTTGGGCCTGGCGTTACAGGGCTGGAATTTGGCCATAAATTAGAGCATGTAGGAAGGTTTCACGAGCCCAATTTTCACGTCTCCCAGCAATGGCCAAATTGGTAAAATCAGACAACAATGTTCACTTTTTAGGTTATTTTTAGTACCTAGTTAAACAATGATATTTTTGAGACTTTCGTTTCCTACGTAAATCTGGAATGCACATGTGCTGTGCTGCAGCACCTGCCGCCTATCACGATGAGGTTTTAGGTACTTAATAAAAAGCGCTTAGGGGATGACTTCCGATTTATCTGATTGTTCTTGTAGCGGTACTGAAAACCTCAGCAGAAAACTATGTTTATTATACAAGGCCCACTTACATCACTACTGGCTTGCATTTGTTAATATTGTACCTAGGGATTTGATGCAATCTCAGATTACTTACTGTCACTACAGTAAGTAATCTGAGATTGCAATAATATATTAAAATAAAAAAAACAGGTAATTGTGATGGTTTTATTAATTACTTTCTTCATTAGGATTATCATAATATAGTAACACAGTAGGTATCCAGAAATTGTGCAGGACAGCAGGAGGCAATTGACTACCCTGGTGCCGTGCCTAACCAAGATACCATATTATGCTCATGGTGTGGGTACAGCATCCAACCGTTCTTTTGCTAACGATACAGGTTCGGTTATAGCATCCCTTCCACTTAGAGAGCTGTCGACTAATGTATAAACGAAATACATCCTATTATGCCTCGACATTATTCTTCCTCTTAAGTTTGAGTCCGATGTTGACAGCCCTTGCTGTAGATCATGGAAATGCCGGGATGCTCTATTTGCTTGCACCCAACAAGAGTGACAGACAACACTTGAAGCACCCACCTGAAAATAATATATCTACATTAAAGGGTGCCTTTACACCAGAGATGTGTGGTGTGTTATTGCCCACTTTGAAAAAGAATTATCTTAAGAAATCCTGATGTAGCTGAGTTAGCTTAACCATTATCACACTGTTCTAATTCACTTAAATGTTTTAGCATACCAAATAAAACTTTTGAATGCCCTTGTTATCAAAACTAAACAAAAAAAAAGTTATTAAAAAAGCATTAAAAAAAATATTATATTAACCGTGCGTATCCATCGGATCCATCCTCTTATAACTTCGTGTATTCTGTGTTCTTGCACTGTACCAGTAGTCGTAAGTTGATGGCAACAAACTCTTCTCAGAAGAGAACGCCCACAGTGAATACACACTCGTTGGTGTCCTTTAGGTGTCTGTTCACTCCCTTCTGGTATATTTCCATCAAGAGATACAGCATTGGCATGATTCCAGCAAACTTGGCAGATTAAAGTCATTTTCATTTACCTGAAGCAAACATTTATCATTTGACTATTAGGTCTAGCATTAGCATTTGGCAATAAACATCCGAGTGGCATATTTGGGTACACATAAGCGGCCTTATTACATTCCCACTGCAGGGACACAGGTCTCCTCTCTGAGAGGGAATATAATTAACCAATAACCATGCAGGTTCAGTCCGGTTTTGTGATGTCTCAGTCATGTCTTCGAATATGAAGCATCACATCTGCACATTCTGGTATCATTATATAAAGTACAACTATCAACAAACAACTGAACAAATGCGATAACACTATTTAGTTCGACTACATTAAATTATTACATACATTGTACAAAAATGTTACAATATAGAAATATCGGATACTAACCGTTTGAGGCGCGCGCGACCCATTCCTGTACAATTGAAATAATCATTTTCATCTTCCAATCTTCGCCTTCTTATTGTATGGCAGTGGGCCGTTGCTATTCCGCAATGAATGCACAGGTTCATGATGTCGTGCCAGTCGTCAAAAAGAGCAATAATCAGATCCGGTTTTCCAGCAAAAGTCAGCACAGCTGGCAGGTTATGTAACGGTGTCCATTGTTCAAGCGAGAGTCAGTCAGAATGCAATCAATTGCGGAGTCCAGTATTCGATTAGAGGTCTTATCAAAAAAATAAATCCCCAGAAATACAGAAAAACAACACATTGACTTGCGCAATAATCCGAAAAGCGAGTGACATGTGACATTAATGACATGACATTACAACCATGACAATTGACAGACGTTGACATTGACATTTGCCGTTTACTAGTGCAATCCATGGTGCAGTCGATTTTGTCGATTATTTATTTCTTTTAATGTTTTTTAATGGCGATTACGTTAAATATCAATTAGTTTCCAGATTTAATTGTTTTACATTGATTTTAATACCTAAAAGTAATTTATACTAAAACAATGGAGTGTTATTTAATTATTTGCATCAGCATCGATTTCCACTAAATCGATCATATTCTTAAGGTACGCTCTATTGATAGAATACCAGCATTTGTGAAGTTAGTGACGTATAACAAAATAAGTGTTGTAACGGTTTACAAAGGTGGTTTAAAACAAAAAAATAGAAATCTAATTATTTTCTACACTTGGCCATTGTAAATGAGGCTAAGATTTAAATGGGTTAATTTAGCAAAATAGACGATTTTTTTGGTACATATCTTATTCGTGTAACGGTTAGGCCCAGAAACGGGTTTCTCCTTTAAAATTATTCCTCGGATAAAATTATCTGGCGTTGGTTTTCCAAAGCCAGGTAAATTCGAAAAAAGTCTAAAAAGTCTTATTTAAAGAAAGATAACTGGAAATCTCTGTTTCTATAGAAAATTTAAAATCGGTCTAATTTGGCTGTAACACTATTTTTCGAAAATGTTCTTAAGTAACTTTTTACACCTTTGTATCCTGCTTATGCGTATGAAGTTTCAATAAAATCGGTTCTTTCATTTGAAAAACAAGGGCTTGAAAGTTTGTATGAAATGCCGTACGGCGTAAACGCTCTTATGTCCATAATTAATCCCAAGAACTAATCATAACGTTGAACTTCTTCTGCTACCTACTTAAGTACAGACGCCAGCACATAAATACAATCTGTCAAATTTCTTTAATAGAATTTCAACTTTATCTCTAAAGTATAAGGTTCAAAGTTGAATGGGAAAATTTTACAGTTTCGCGTAGATTGATGTGCTGGCGTCTGTACCATAATTTTCACAATATTTAACCCACTTCTCTCAACCATCAGTCACCACACACTTGCGTAACCTAAAAGTGTCGCCGGCGCATAAACCGCACATCTTTAAAGCGTATTGCGGAAACCGCGGCAAAGCGGTGCTGACGTAACGCCGATGCGCGCGCGCCGCTATTATTTTTGGCGCGGGGTCGTCAAACCCGCGTAGTGAAAGTCGCCGGAGGCGCCAAGCTGGCTACGATAGGACACCCTCGCCCTGAAGGTATTTGGCACCTTCAAGTGATAATAATGATAGGGATGTCAAACTTTAAGGCTGATTTGTCTGACCCAGATTTTCATCAGAGGGTCACGCGATGTATACATAAAGGTCAATTTATATTCTCTCAGAATTATCATCATTATTTTTGCCAACACATAAGCAGTAAGGTTGTTGCTACGTGGTTTTGTGATTGGGGAATCCTACCCGACTTGATGACTCTTCAAGCATTTCGTCTTATCTTTTCACCACCAATAGACCAATATTTAAAACTAGTTTACAATGGACCGTCTTATTGCTTTCTCTTTCAAATCTCATCCATTTAGCCCGTTCGTCTTTGTGTACCTTTTTTTTTTTTCTCTGGGGTAACCTTCACCAGGAAGTGTCGGATTTTTACCTCACTAAAACCACCCCGGTGGTCACCATCTGCACTATGGAAGGGGAGCACCGTTACCTCTCAAAAGACCAATCCGGAGCCCCCTCTGTGCAACGCCTGTTAGGGCACATCTCTGGGGAGACTATAAAGGGGTCTCCCCAAAACCTAGCTGAGCAAGTGTACAAGGCAGCACATGACCATTGTGGTCTTCCCTGAGGTCACAAAGTCCCCACTCTATTCGACCGCGACCCTATATTCCCGCCTGCCTCGTCTTTGTGTACCTATTAACTAACTCTCACTATACAATCAACTAACTATAGAAACACATACATTTCTTTTATTCTCCAATTCCCATCTAAAAGTTAACTTATCTAACAGAATCAAAAACAATCCATTGTTTAATTCTACCATTTCATTACCGGAAACCGATCACATTGTGCCTTTCAAACCATTTCCCATACATATTACAAAATCGAAATGCCGGAGTCGCAATCAAGAGTGTTAATTTTTAGTTACATTCATTTAATTGCGTAAATCCGCGTTTATCCGGAGATCTGTCGGGGAAACTATTGTGCTTGTGAATGTACTATTATTTTAGCAAGTTTCGTAATAATTATGATTGTTGTGAATTACGTAATTTAATGAGTTAAGTTTTGGTATCTGTGTTAGAATCTGGTCGAGTGATGAGTGTTTATTTTGGGTTGAAGTGGTTAGACCTCATGTAACACTCAATTGGTGAACAGAATACTCACGTAATATAATAATTGGTCCCCCCATCCGCAATGTTTAAAGTCAGTCCTACTCTAGACGTTTGGGTCTTCAGATTTGGTCTTACGAGTACCATCCGGAATGTTTAAAGCCAGTCCCACACCAGAAGGCCAATTTCCGTAATTAAAAATTTTCAAAATCTATATCATATCATTTCAGCGATCAATGGCAAAAACTTGTCAAAAATTTAGGATTTTTTTTTTTTTTTTTTGTTTTGACAGATTTAGACTGAAATCAGACTGTGAACGTTCATAAAATTATAAAAATAGCCCCTCGTACTTAAGTTTATTTTTAGCTCACTCCATTAACGGGTCGAACTCAATATCTAAATTCAGACCTCCAAGTCGATCGAACTCACATATGCATGAAGTAACAAGAAGTTTTAATTATGCCTTAATTGTAATTGGAACTATCACAATCGTGTTATCAATATGTATGGATGTGCCAACTCCTGATGGCTTAACACTTAAGAGGCGCGGTAAGAGGAACTCCGCTAAAAATTCCACACCTCTTCGTCGTAACTGCGAGGTCTACAGTTAATTTCCCACAAACTGGTCTCTAACCTCTTTGGTGCATCAGGTGTGCTAATACCACGTTCTCAGAGCAGGGCGGAAGGCACGCGTGACCCGACATTTAGCGGCTCGGGATGCGCCCGCGCAGTGACGTAACATTTTAGTTTTCTACCCGCATCTCTCGACGTAATATTTGCTAAGAGAACAGATTTATAGTTTTGCCTGTCGAGTTTGTGATTTAGGATTTTCTTATGGTTACCTCTCGTTATTTATTGGTGGGAACCTGGGGACTGGTTTGACTTTTTCTTGACAGTTTAAGAGAAAGAATGGGCGACTAGGATGGAAGAAAATAAATCTAGGGTCTGTCTCTGTTTGAGTTGTATTATTTTTTAAATTTGACTTGCTCTAAGACAGGCGTTGGTTGTATCAAGGCTGCGAGTAGGGATGTGCAAGAACTTTAGAAGTACCTATTAACTGCTCTGTTTTTTCTTTAGAACCATGTGGGACTTGGACTCTGCAATCATTGTTTCGAAAATCGTTACAGTTAATGACCTAATAGCGGAGAGCCTCGACCAGCCTCAGGAGGCTCCTTTTACGAGGCTGGGTTAGGGCTTGATTCAGAAAGCGGTAGGTACTCCTGGACACGGCACGCATAGTGAGGAAGTCCAGACCACCGGCAGCTTGGACCCTGTTCCTGGTACCGATGGGCTACAATTATTATTAAAGTCATTGTTATTTGGACTAAAATTTGTTGTTTCGGTCTCAGTTCAATGATCAATCTACACCGCATATTTCCATGTAATATTGTGCGCTACAAAGCAAACCAGATACTAATCGTTTTCTCCTGGAATTAATTCAAGCATTGCCTCGCTCAGCTGTACTAACAAGACTTATTTATGTAACCAAGCCAATAACAGACAAGTGAACTCTTGACCATATGACAAACTAAATCACGCGTATCAATTCGCCTAATATATTAGGTGTCATAACGAATTCCCTTATCAATCCTCAGAAAAAATTACCGTGACAAATGATAGCTCGATCACGCTTTACTTCCAAGTCGCATGCGCACGATTTAGAGGGAGATGGAGGTAGAGTTGGCATTGGGAGTGAACGAGAGGAGTGATAGATTTAAATTAGGTGTATCAGAATCGATCTTGATTTGCTAGTTGCTGACAAGTGATCAGAGAAACAAACGGATGTGGGTAGGGTTGTCTGATGTGTTTAATTTTTTGTGTGTGTCAGATTTTGATGTTAGTTCTTGTGTTATGTAAGATGGGGTCATGTTGGAGTCGGAAGGTTAACTTTTGATAGAAGATGAAAGTATAATGAAAGCTATGAAAAAAATGCCTCGTATATTAATGAACTAGCTGTCGTCCGCGACTTTATCTGCGTGTATTTTGTATTTTATAATACAATGTCCAACAAGAAAAGTAGCCAATGTTCTTCTCTCAGGCTACCTATCTGCCAAACATAACGATTAATTTTGGTGGTTTTGGCGGGAAAAGTTAACAGACAGACAGACTGAAAGAGTTACTTTTACATTTTTAATATTAGTATTGATGCAAGTCCGAAACCACTATACAGGGTTATGTTTTCAAAGACCAGTCAAATTTAAGGGTGTGGAACAGACCATCAAACTGAACAACTTTCTCCATGGGACCAACATCGTAATCGCGAATAAAAATTCAGCCGTCCCATACGTTTAGGTCGAGTAGGTATTGAAGTTTTCTATGGGTCATTTGATAATTTTTCAGAGATATTCCGGTCTGATCCCCTGAACCCCTCTACACCCCCCCTCCTCGATCCCCTGAACCCCCCCTAAACCCCCTCTCCTCGATCCCCTGCTTGTTCGTCTTCTGTTTTAATCTCTGTCTTATCCGCTATAAACTTTCTCATTCCGGTTTGATCCGCTTTTTTTTTCAATTGTTTTTATTCCTGAAGGATCGTCAGCAACAAAAATAAGTACAGGGCTTATTGAAATACATAAGTTCGTAATTCTTATTGCAACGGATACGTGTATGTTAGTATTGAGGAACAACGACTCCACATTTTCGTCTTTGTCAAGTCACCGCACCCGGTTTAAGATATTGTTCCCATGGAGAAAGTTGTTCAATTTGATGGTCTTTACCACACTCTTAAATTTGGCTGGTCTTTGAAAATAAGTCTGTGTGGTGCCGGACTTAAAGAATAGCACCACCCCATACTTCCCGTGGGTGTCGTAAAAGGCGACTAAGGGGCGTACCGGAGAATGGGCAGCAGCGTTCTCTTTTCATTCCACCACCATACCATACTGCGATCGCCAACCCGCCTGCCAAGCGTGGCGATTATGGCAAACCCCCCCCTTTTGGGGGAGGCCTATGTCCAGCAGTGGACGTCTTTCGGCTGAAATGATGATGATGATTGAAAATAAACCCTGTATAAAGTGAGTGTTAATTGAATAAACCAAGAAAAACATGTCCCTCGACTAAACAGCTCATTGTTGGAAAAGAAAACAGTCCCGTTTCCAGACTTTATTGGCAGTCTAGCCAACGTAACGTTAACTTAGACGCAACTTTTTATGCAACTTTACTGCTAAGTCCTCCAATAAGTTTTGTAACTTCCACTTAATTTGCTCCAACTACCATCTAACTCCGTTACAATGGCTGTAGAAAGGGCCATATCTTTGGCTCTGTGTCCGGTAGAATGTGGAGCAAAATACGTACTTTTCAGGGTTCCGTACACAAAGGGTGCCAACGGGACCCTATTATTAAGGCTCAGCTGTCTGTTCCTGTGTCCGTCTGTCACAGGACTATATCTTTTAAACCGTAATAGGTAGACACATGAAATTTTCACGGAGCGTGTACTGATATGGCTGCTATAACAACATTTAAATCAATGTTAAAGATGATGGGCAAAAATGTATGGAGTCTGGTACCCGCTCCAACAGCAATAATTTTTATATGACTAGAAAGGTATTTTTCTGTTGTCGGTTTTGTAGTGTTCAATATTTGACGGTAGTACGGAATCCTTCGAGTTTTCGCCGCTTTTTCGAGTTGTCAGCCCTATAGGAAACAATGGCGGGTGTGGCCTGTCAGGACAGTGCCGGTTCAATGCCGTGCGATATCCGATAGGGAGAGAATTGACATTGAAATATAACGTGGCGACGTTTGGTTTGTGCCACTGATGTAGGGGAAATAGATGAGGGTATTAGCATGGTACTTCTTTATACAAGGTTTTTATAGTAAAAAAAATTTATCAAGTACCTGGTACTTGTTGACAGGCCTACGCTGTCCTATACTGCACTGTAATTTGAAAACATTAAGAGTAGCCGTGGAGTTTCTTGCCGGCTCTTCTCTTTAGGAAACGACCAGTTGGAACCGTGCACCTAGCTTCTGACGTTTCATAAGTTCCCATGTTGGTTTATGTGACATAAAACATTTTGATTTTGAAATAGAAAGGTTACCGCTTTGGTACTGGCTAGGAATTGTTTGATAAATAAAGGTAAGCGTTTTCAAATGTCCTTTATAATGCGCACAGCAAAAGAGTGGAAGTCTACCTGCGCCTGTGTTTCCAAGCGCATACAACCGGAATCTCTTCAAAGTAAGAGTGAACAGGCTTCTCCTGGGTAGGCTCACTCCATCGTCGACTTTGTCTCATTCACCTCTGACCTAGACTGAAAAAGTTGCGCCAGCAGCTATTGCGGCCTTTTTTTTATTATTTGAAATGGGTTTGCTACCCATTTCAAATAATAAAAAAAAGGTCCTTCCATGTCCTGTTATGAGCTGTTCGACGTTCTTTGGGGACGACCCCAGATTCCAGAAAGGGCTTACGATTTTAAGTTTCTCGCCTTACACTTAGGGCGAGAACCTCCAACTTCTTTCCACTGGAAGACTTTGGACATCCCTTCCGCAGTTTTATATTTGCCAAGTATCCAGGAATTATCGTTGCTGTTGTGCGATGGCAGTGGCTCGGCTGCACAATCTGTAATTAATTCATAGAGCAATTCGCTTTAACGGCCCGTTAGTCGATTCGCCCGAAACGTGCGAATTGTCACTTTTAAATTATATTATTTGTTCTCTATGCGACTCGCCACCCCAGACAGGCGCTTTACTTTGTGTAAATTATTCCATCACCACTGCTCTCAAAACGGTGAAGGAAAACATCGTGAGGAAACCGGCATGTCCTAGAACCAAATATTCGAAGACATGTGACATTTACCAACCCGCACTGGGCCCGCGTGGTGGATAAAGCCCACTCCCTCTCACTGAGAGGAGGCCTGTGTCCCAGAAACAAGAACGTTATAGGCTGATTATGTATGTATAGGCGACTCGCACCAAGTTAATTTATTTGTGGGCGAGTCGACAACTCCAGAAATATGTATCAGGCAATACACACATTTTGACAAAATCAAAAACGGTTCATCCGTTCGAGAGCTACGATGCCACAGACATACACACACACACAGATACGTCAAACTTATAACACCCCGTCGTTTTTGCGTCGGGGGTTAAAAAGAGCAGAAGTGATAAGAGTTAAATATTATAAAACGTGTATGGAATGAGGAACTGCACACCAACTCCCTGTGTGTTGGTGTGCAGTTCACTCATCCTCCATAGAAAAGGGAGGATCCTCCGACCAGACGGGTAGTGTGTCTGGCGGGCAACTGCCCAATCTTCATGTCGGGACGTTGTATTGTATGTATACTAGTTCCGCGGTAAACTCTGCTTGCGCGATGCAGGATTTTGCGTGACGTCAGATGACGCGTAATTCGCCGACATGACTTTATTGCGAGTGACTAATAAGCCGCTTTCACTTTTCTAAGCTACCTATGTAGCTCTATGTCTTGCTCTTATCATTCTGACTTTTTACAAAACTCCAAAGTCTTCATCCTAACCGCTAAGTCACTGCTGACAAAACAAAACCAAAGCATTTCAAGCAATTAGTGAAAAGAATAACCACAGTCATGGCCGCACGATATTCAAATAGGTACTAAACAAACCACTCAATCAATTGAGGCGCGTCGAATGATTTCATGCGACAAAGGCCAGATAAATTGCCCGCTAAATAGCTTGGCATAGCAACAATTGCCCGGGACACTTTCACTACATTTCTCTGCTCCTATCTTAAGAATGCACCATTTCACCTACTCATTAGCAAGTCTGTGCACCCGTCCCGCTCTGCGCTGCATAATTTGTGTATGTGAGAAAGGGACCGCATGTGTTATCGGAGATCGGTATGCGAATGTCGTGTTGAGTTTGATCAGGATAACACTGTTTTTGGTAATTGAATTTTGTTGGTTAATGTTGACTTGTGTAACGTTCTCTTTTTGGCATATGGGGTGGCCAGGACTTTTAAAATACACCTCGTGTCTCCAGCAATCAGAGGTCCATCAGAGAGCAATCAGAAATAACGATAATTGCCTCTCGTTATTCAATCTGTCAAAAATACCTTTAATTTCCCTACATTTTTGACATTAATTGACGCTGAGATGAGATGGCGACTAGATTTTTTTAACTTTTTTATTAATTAAGTACTACGGAAATTTGCCTTCAGAAATGGTGTCAATATAATTTATGCACTAAAATCAATACTGTTCTAGAAGATGAGAATAAATCCAGAAAATGATGTGAATATGACTAATGAGCCATCAAAACTAATAATATTGTCTTTTGTTAACAGGTAAGCATCAAGAATTTAATATAAGTCGGAAGTAGCTGTAAATATCGACGATTTTGGTAAGTGTTGAAGGAACGACGAGATAGTCATATAGACAAGGATGTTGAGTTGTACAATCCAGCTCTCTTGAAGGATATGATAACCTTTTTACTTTTGCCTCAATGTTTATACTATCTCCATTAAAAACGCACACATTATAGCGATTCTTGGAGAAGGACATCTTTACCTTTGAAGTCTAGGAGCCTATGAGAGTATGGATTCGTAAATAGGTAAGATCTCCATTATGCCCTCAAAAATAAGGATACTGTAAATAGGTCAAATTAGTTAGTGAAATATACAGGGGCTTGAAACAAGACCAAAACTATCTGTTTTGTCCTATATGCGATTCCTTCATCTGAAATCCATCCAGTCCGTCATGATGGTATGCAGTAGTTTCAAAATAAGCCCAGATCATTAACTCCTTAATGAACTCTCATATTTTATTTTAGTGCTGACAACACTCAACGTTTAAATAAAGTGGGCACACTTAACTCCCTCTTAACTTAAGTATCACTTGACTCTTCGTTATCTTAAAAGTAAAAGTTACTATACAAGTGCCGCGGAAAGTGAAACATGTTGATATAAAGCAAAATAATGTTTAAGAAGAATTGAGACTGAAAAAAACAGAGAACAATATTATTAAATGAATTGTTGAAGTCTTGAAATGTGGTTTTAAACCTAGTCAAATTATAACTCATTATGATGAGCCTGGTGGTGTGGATTGTGGGTGGGTTTATTAGTCGATTCCCACGATGTTACTCGCCCGAAACGGGCGAATCGACACTTGTAAAAAATATTATTTTTACTATAGGCGACTCGCACAAGGTAATTTGACAAATGGCACGTGTGGAATTTTATGCAATGAATTTGAATTTTTGGGTTTGAATTTATGCTCTAGTGTCCTTTTTTCTCTACATTGAACTTGAGAAAAATAATTGTTGTTCATTTTGACCTCGTAGGTAATGAACTTTTTTCTATGAAAGAGCAGATTTTTAGGGTTCCGTACCCAAAGGTTAAAAACGGGACCGTATTACTAAGACTCCACTGTCCGTCTGTCACCAGGCTGTATCTCATGAACCGTGATAGCTAGACAGTTGAAATTTTCACAGATGATGTATTTCTGTTGCCGCTCGCGCTATAACAACAAATATCTACTAAAAACAGAATAAAATAAATCTTTAAGGGGTCCCATACAACAAACGTGTTTTTTTCGGCGTTTCTGCCTTGTGGTACGGAACCCTTCGTGTGCGAGTCCGACTCGCACTTGGCCAGTTTTTTTCTCTACATTGACCTTGAGAAAAAAAAATTGCTGTTCTAACTTAACTTTTCTATGAAACAGCAATTTTTTTTTTATAACCAATTAAAATTTTCTACTCTAGGGCGTCTAGAATCATGTGGTTACAGTTTGTAATGTCCTTGCAACCCGGTACAATGGAACCATGACCATACCCACTACCTACCTACAAAATATTTGAATACGCATTCTCACACTTGAAAACCAAGCCAAGGATGTATGACAGACGTTTGTAAAATCTATTAATCAACGTGAATAATTAATTTAGTGCTTGCTGTACTGAGTGACATAATATTTGTAAAGATGCGCCCGCGCCGGCGCAAGGTCGCGTTGCGCATTGTGTGTCGGCGGAATGACCAGACTTTACTTGTTGATGTAGGACTAGTCATATCAATGTGATTCTGGCTGAGATTAATAAGAAAGTCGTGTAGTATTAATACAACACAGATATTGGGCGAATTTCACCAATGAAACTGCCGTGCGATTCTGTAACCATCTCACCGTGAAAACTTAGGTGAAGTGAGCGTGGAGTGAGCTGTCAATAGTGTCAATTCCTAGCAAAAACAAAAACATATCACCTAAGTTTACACTGTGACATTTTTACAGAATCGACCGGCTGAACGCGATCAGCACATCTATCGTGGTCAGGAGCTGTCAGTGTCAACATGTCACGTCTATGATGAGTTGATGACACTGGCAGCTCTGCAAGCAGTTTTCATGTGCATACAGTGTCATTGGTGAAATGAAATTGACCCTTAACCAGCACCTTAATTGCGTAACACACTATCAATCACTTTGAATAATTTTGAAGGATATTGCTAATCCATTGCTTCATAGGTACGAAAAAAATTGTCTGCTCCCAATGTAAATAACGCAATGAATGGTTTTGAACTGTCAAAATAAATGCTATTTCAGAAATAGCTTTTATTAATTGCTTGCCATGCTTCCCTGGTCTAAATGTCATCCACACTCACAAAATGGAGGCCTTTTTTTTTTTTTTTTTTTTTGAGGATGGGAAATCATCAAATGACTCCTCCCGCTCTGGGTGGAGCGGAAGGGAGTGTCAGACTCTTACTGACTAAAACCCACCCGTGTTCCTTCCTTAGCCCTTTATGTTCCGGGCCAGCGGTAACTCTTTCGGACAATCCCGCTGACCCGGCAGGCTTCGGCCCTAAGGGACCTCTCCTCGATGCTGACATCTCTTTGAGACGCGTGTGGAACACGAACGCGCCCCCCGGCACGGGCCTGGTCCTGATCGGACGGTGAGCTACCCATTACTCTCCGCCCGCAGGCCCGCGCCTACGGTGGCCGGGAGTCGTCACGAGGCTCCCGGCGCCTGGGGCGTCGTCAAATGGAGGCCTGTACTCAGCAGTTGCTGGAACAAGGGTGCCACTGACACTGATGATGAAGAGCAGATCGTAATATTTGTTTCTTTTTCAGATCAGTCTCAATTCAATTGCCTCTTATTCTGTACCCGTATTGTGTAATGAACACAGCTTTCATAATGACAACTCTACAATATCCATTGCGCCGATGTTTTGTAAATTCTCGTTCCCAGAAACCAAAACAACGCAATGGAAATTGTTGAACTGTCAATAGCTAAACATGTGCGATTATGAGCGCGGTGTTAGCCTTTTAGTCTTTCCTGCCCAAGTCGCCATAACATATTATTCTTGAGCCTTCAACGTGTTAAATTGCTCACCCATCCATCAAACATACGAAGACAAGCAAGAATATCTACAAACGACTAAACACATGTGCACCGGCGCCCACCCACGTGGACAGATAAATTAGCCGAGCCAATTAAGTGGATTATTTGTGCAATTAACTGCAATTGTTCCATTCAGGCTCTGTTATTTATCGTGGCTTTATGTTCGAGCACTTCGAGCCAGTTACGGCGCAGAGGTCAACTGCGTCAACCCGCGTCAATATTGGATGCATCAACGTTGTTCGAAATAGCAACTACCTTAGTCTGTTAAGTGCATAAAGAATCAAGTAGTTTCTAACTGAACAGACAGCTGTGCTGCTGGGGAGTTCGATGCGCCACTTCTTCGAAAGCACTAGGAAGTGGTGAAGGGCGGGCGTTTTGGGGGACTGGCTTATGTAATTTTGACGTTCGAAAAGTGCTGATTCCCAGCCTAATTCGAATAAATTTTGCTTATAGTTTGTCCCAAAAGTATGAGATGAAAGTGTAAACAAATCCTGTTCAGATGAAATTCTTACGCAATCACTCACTAAAGGGTAGTTGTAACTCATTATGAAGGTTTTTAAACTTTTTATAGCACTTCTTTTCCAACAATTAAGTAATATTGTTTGAATAACTTTATTGACACCCCCATACTTCCCGTGGGTGTCGTAAAAGGCGACTAGGTGGCGTACCGGAGAATGGGCAGCAGCGTTCTCTATGCATTCCACCACCATACCATACTGCGATCGCCAACCCGCCTGCCAAGCGTGGCGATTATGGCAAACCCCCCCCCCCCCCCCCCTTTTAGGGGAGGCCTATGTCCAGCAGTGGACGTCTTTCGGCTGAAATGATGATGATGAACTTTATTGAATTGTAATCTAAAAACCATAGACGTAAATTAAGGTTATGAATGTAACCTTAATTATCAAGTGAAAAACGTCTTTAAGGTGATTTAAAATTAGACTTCCGGTTATTAAAATAATCAAATAAATCTTTTTTTTTCTATGATGGCGTATTATAAAATTTATAAATAGTAGTCTGCACTGAGGGGCCCGTGGCTAAATAATAACAGCCGCACAGGTCGATCGATCAGGTTAAGCTACGCTTGCCGCGGTTGGTCTGTGGATGGGTGACCATCTTTACATACCGAGACCCCTCCGTGCCTCGGAAAGCACGTTAAGCCGTTGGTCCCGGCTGTCATTTGTGGATCTTTGACAGTCGTTACGGGTAGTCAGAAGCCCGAAAGTCTGACAACCAGTCTTACCAAGGGGTATCGTATTACCCAGTAACTGGGTTGTGGAGGTCAGATAGGCAGTCGCTCCATGTAAAATACTGGTATTCAGCTGCATCCGGTTAGACTGGAAGCCGACCCCAACATAGTTGGGAAAAGGCTAGGCAGATGATGATGATGAGTCTGCACTGCAGTGCAGTCTTACAAAGGGCCAATATTACTCAGTAACCGGGTTGTAGAGGTCAGATAGGCAGTCGCTCCAAGTAAAATACTGGTACTTAGCTGCATTCGGTTAGACTGGAAGCCGACCTCAACATAGTTGGGAAAAGACTTGGCAGATGAGTCTGTACTGCAATATATAGTAGATAAATAGATTTAAAGAAAACAGTAAGCCACAGCATGAGAACGAAAGTATGGAAGCCATCTGCCGATCCTCTATTCAACTAAATAAGGAAAATGTAACTGCGCAAGAGTTTAACATTCTCAGCCTTCCATTAAGGAGTAAATAAAACGAATCGCCTTTATTAGTTTAACAATTCTACAGAATTAGCCTGTAGTAGGGTTGTGTCCTGTAAAAATAAAATTAGGATTAACAGGAAAAATACCTTGATTTGTAGACAAAGTTACGCATTAATCGATTGAAATTTATTATTTTCATCATAACAAATATCACAAAATAACCGATTATAGTCTTAACGACATTCTAGAATATTCCGGAAATTGTTGCAGCATGGCACCCCTACAATCTGCAGTCGAGTAACATTCGATGCGCGTGCGCACTAAAGGGTTTTAGTACAATTTATCCCGGGTTTTACTGCGCTTTGCGGCTCACATTAATTAAATAGCCCTTATTTTTACGTTACCAATCCTCTGTGGTTAACATTAATAAGATATCTTCAACGTATTTCATAATAATTGATCGTTAATCATTGTCTGTATGGTTATAGTCTGCCCCTAGTTATTAAAAAATTATATTGTTTTTATTAAACTGCTTTATTCTGTTACCATTTCCCTTTGCCGACTGTTAGCGTTTAATTTGATTTAATTAGCGATATTTTTGCTCAATTACGTTGATTGATATTTATTAATCGTAGGATACTTTTATAACAGGCAATTTCAAGAACACAGTGTTGTTGGTTCTTGGTAACATGATCTTTTTCTATTGGAGAATATGGCGAATTTGTTTAAATTTTTGTACAGTGTTGTGAGATCACACAAATTCCACATACATGCGAATCATCCAGGGTTAAACGCATCAATGACGTGTAGAATTAAACACCATTCCACCTGATGCTATAAGGGATTGACACTATTGACAGTTCACTTCAAGGTCACTTCACCTAAGTTTTTGAAGTGACAACTTTAGGCGCGTCGGGCAATTTTTGAGATGAGAAAAAACCATTGAACTCGCGACACTATTACCGTAATCGACACCGCGCGTGATTTGTTTGTCTATTAAAAAAGCCGAAGCCTGCCGGGTCAGCGGGATTGTCCGAAAAAAAAAGACTATAAAAAAAAAACACACGTACCTAATTGTTCAAGTTTTCACTTCTGTCGGTACTCCCGGAGTACCATTGTTTTTTTTTGAGATTTTACAGAATATACTGGCTGCTAAGTTGCTAGTCTAGACTTTAAAAAAAAGTACGTAAAATCAGCTTGGCTATAATTAAATTAATACATAGGAACCAAGAACCATTAATTCACCTCGGTCAATATATAATTTAGATTTCTTTAAACATGACCCCTACTGGGTGCCTACAGTACAGTCATTCATTTCATTATTTTGGCCATAAAAACTTCTTTTACCTTTTCAATACATTGTGTACCCGCCTTTTGTGCAGTATGGGAAGCTTAATTATCAAGAGCCCTGTATAATTTACAAACCCATTTTTCAAATCGTTTTCACCCTTATGCACTTTGTAATAAGGTTAAAAGGGCATTATCCGCAGTTGTAGAGGTACATTGAAGACAAATATTCTTTTCAATACGTGAAATGTTTCGGCAAAGGTATTATTAGTAAAGATGGCGGCTGCGGCGATATCTCGATTGAATTGATTCATATCGCAATAATCGAATGTTTGCATGGATTTAATAATAGAGGTCTTGAAAGGCGATCAAAGGATGTATGGCATTCAAATGTTTGGGGCTCTCTAAAATAAAATAATGATGAAGGTTGAGAATGCTTAAGATTTTGCGAAGGGGACGAGAGGACATTGTAAGAAAACGATTGGCAGTTTTTGAGTTGACTTTGATTTGTAGAATACCATTTATTTTTATAAGCCTTAAGTGTCCAGCTGTTGGGTCAAGGCCCTCTTCCGCTTTCCACTTATTCCTATCTATTGTCTGGAGCCGATTGATGAATAAAGTGAAAATCGAACAGCGAAACTTACACATTTTCAATTACTAATTAGTCTTGCCACCGACAGCAAGTAGAAAGACAAGAAAAGAAAAAAAGAAAAGAAAGAAAGAAAGGAAAGCAAAGAAAATAAACTTATTTAGCACAGACTAAAAATACAATAAAAAAAGTAAAAATAGCTGTCGGAAGAATGGTGGTCGTCTATTTTGATTTAAACTGACAAAATTTTCGGGTTTTGGTTTTGTGAACAGCCTTTAGAGAACTCTTTTGATAACATTTATTAATGTTCGATTCGGTACTGAAGCGTATCGAACAGTTGTGAGTAGCTATGCAGGAGTGTAAAGCTTTGTTCCGATAGTGAGCCACTGAGCATGTAAGGTAGGTCGCAGATTTCGAAAACAAAAATTGTACCCATAGCTAGCCAAGCTTCTGGCTGACAGGATTTTAATCGCAGAATATTTTGGAATATTAAGACGACTACATGACCTGAAGCGAGGTTTTTGTCGGACTGCATAGAAAAGAAAGAAAAGCGCGATGACACAACGCTGGTAATTTATTGCAAAATATGCAGCAATTATCTACTAGTAATTTACTATGTTGTCTGTGTGGTGCCGGACTTAAAGAATTGCACCACCCCTTACTTCCCGTGGGTGTCGTAAAAGGCGACTAAGGGTCTTACCGGAGAATGGGCAGCAGCGTTCTCTATTTATTCCACCATCATACCATACTGCGATCGCCAACCCGCCTACCAAGCGTGGCGATTATGGCAAACCCCCCCCCCCAAAATTGGGGGAGGCCTATGTCCAGCAGTGGACGTCTATCGGCTGAAACGACGACGAATTTAGTATGTTGTTTGTAGACTAATCTGACAAAAAATCTTTATGATTGTATGTATATTAGTATGGTTTTTATTGTAAAGAGAAAGTTTTTAGAGGTATCTTCATGATTTTTTTCTATCGTACCAAATTAGTTATATTATGTTTTCAACACACTATCTACCTAGCATATATCCTGAAGAATATCATATATTTTTCTGATTTTGTTTACTGTAGTCGATCATATACTTTTATTGTTTCTAAAACTTGCGTTTTTTTGTATTTATGTCCTGAAAGCCCCTTAAATCTAACTTGAGAGTTGGAATGGATGGCTATACCTACACTTTTGGGTATGCCCGGTATACACAACCTTCAAACTCCGACTTCAAAGAACTCATTGTATATCCGATCCGAAACCCAAAAAACATACAACTTTTCTTCACGTGTCTCAATTCCTGCTGTTCTTCAGAACCTCACATCCTGTGTATTCATACAGATTCCATTTGATCATCAATCATAATTAGCTCCTTTGTATTTTCATATTTTCGGCTCTGCGGTCTCGGTTTGATGTTGGCGATTATTTTTAAACGCTTTAGCACGAGTTTATTAATTATTTAAGCCGAAGATAAACTGTGATGGATCCTTTGGAAGGTGCCTAATGACTGAGAGATTTGAAGGAAACCTGTCTTGAACTATTTTTACAGAAAAAGTACTATAATTATTATGATTGCATTCAGTGTTATTTTAATTTGGCGAGATAAACTCCGCCTAAGCAATCAAATATCAGATTTTTACCGACTTCAAAAAAATGAGGTTATCAATTCGACACGTATGTATGTAATATTATTGGAACTGCATTATATTCACATATGAATATGACAATCTAGTAGGGTATCCAAACAAATATACAACATTTATTAGATGTATGCATATGTTTGTCCACGCATTTCTCCGCAACTATTAATCGGATCGTGACCATTTTTTTATTGGCTTACATTTACTTCAACTTAGGGAACAGTGCAAGCTTTATCAAAATCGATTTAGTATCATATAGATAAATTGTCAAAAAAGCTTAGCTCTGCAGCATACGCCGTTAGGAAAATTCGTGATTTGACTGATTTAGAGACAGCCCGTTTAGTTTACTTTAGTTATTTTCATAGTGTGATGTCGTACGGTATTCTGTTGTGGGGAAATGCCGCCGATATTCAGACAATTTTTATTTTACAAAAAAGGGCAATTCGTTCTATTTATAAATTAAGTCCTAGACACTCCCTCAGAGACAAATTTAAAGAGATTAATATAATGACTGTGCCTTCTCAGTACATTTATGATAATCTTTTGTATGCACATAAAAATATTAATCTGTTTAAAAAATACAGTGATATCCATAACATAAATACTAGGAACAAACACAAATTTGTTGTTCCTACAACAAGGCTCAAGAAAATAGGTGGCTCGTTTAGATGCCAATGTATACATTTTTATAATAAACTTCCTAGCCACATTCAAGAACTAAGCCTAAATAAATTCAAAGCTTTTATAAAGCGAAAACTATGCCAGAAAGCCTATTATACTGTAAAAGACTATATTGAGGACAAAAAGGCTTGGGATTGAGCTGCTCCAATAGGTTTAGACAGTGAATGTTATTTTGCAATTTTTACACTTTAATATTTTTTTTTTTTAAGTATCTATTTACTTACACAATGACATGTACATTTACTGTATAAAGTATTATATTATTTTAATTATTGTGAATGTGAGGACTATGTGGGTCATTGTTTACATTTTAATCGTGGTCTGGCAGTTTGAGTAGTTTATGCGGCCTACCCAAATGTCCTGTCTTTGGTATTGTTCGTCGAATCGTTGAGCTCCTGAAGTTCTGAGTTGAGCTGCACGGTTACTGACAAATGCGTGCACTGACTGGACGGGTCCACTCAATCTGTGTGGTTCTTTCCTCAAAAGATCTTTTCAGACACTAATCTACATGGTCCTCAAAGATTATGTCCGGATTTTTATATACACATTGACATTGATGAATTTTATTTAGACAATGACATGAATATTTACTTTGTAAAGTATTTTTTTTTTCTTTTCATTTAATTATTGTGAATGTGAGGACTATGTGGGTCATTTTTTTTTCTGTTTTCCTTCTTAGTTTAAATCATGATCTGGCAGTTTGAGTAATTTACGCGGCCTACCCAAATGTCCTTTCTTTGGTATTGTTCGTCGAATCGTTGAGTTCCTCATTTTTGAGTCGAGCTGCACGATTTTTGACAAATGCGTGCACTGATTGGACAGGTCCGCTCAATCTGTGTGGTTCTTTCCTCAAAAGACCATTTCAGACATCAATCTACATGGTCTTCACACGATCTGACCAAGATTTTGTCTGGACTTTAAAAGAGACTGTGACCTCTGAGTTTGTTTCGGCCTTTCTTCTCAGAGTAGTCAGATAGGAAACGCCGACCACATCTAGTTTAAAAAATATGATGACGTGTAAAAGTGTTTGTAAAAACCTACTTACAGAAAATAAATCATTTATCATTTATCAGTAATTTTCATGATATGGACTAATACGTGTAAGTGCTTATTGATACGAGCTACGGGTGTAGTGTCAAAGGGAAAACATCTCAAACCTTGGTCAAATTCTAGTGCAATATTTACAACAAAACCATTACCTACTTATTACAAGCAAATATTTCACTTATTACTTAAAAGTAAAAAATACGTACTTAATAAAAAAGTAATTTAAAAAATGAAACCGACTTCAAAAAGAAATTAACTCAAAATTATGAAATAACTTTCATTTCGGAAGTCGGTGGCAAAAAACTTAAACTAAAATACAGACCTCAAGACACCGACTTTCGAAATTAAAGTTATTTCATAATTTAGAGTTAATTTCTTTTTGAAGTCGGTT
The DNA here is from genome assembly GCA_916614155.1 of Mesoligia furuncula. Classification (NCBI taxonomy): domain Eukaryota; kingdom Metazoa; phylum Arthropoda; class Insecta; order Lepidoptera; family Noctuidae; genus Mesoligia; species Mesoligia furuncula. The sequence goes on from OU744803.1 coordinate 26,661,630, forward strand.
TAATTTTTTTAAATTAGGTACTTACCTACTTACTTTTTTCATTTTGTGTAATCTTCACAGATGTGATGAGTTTCGATAATCTTAACACGACAAAACATAGGAAAACAGTTTATCTCAACTCTTAAATCAAGTTACAATACTAAAAGCGGTCGACCTAAAAAAAACTTTTATTTTATCGCTTTTAGGTACCGATACCCCCCGTGTCTGTGGAGTTTCACCATTTCAGCCGAAAGACGTCCACTGCTGGACATACTTAGGCCTCTCCCAAAAGGTGGAGGGTTTGCCATAATTGCCACGCTTGGCAGGCGGGTTGGCGATCGCAGTATGGTATGGTGGTGGAATGCATAGAGAACGCGGCTGCCCATTCTCCGGTTAGACCCTTAGTCGCCTTTTACGACACCCACGGGAAGTATGGGGAGTACGGAGTTTAGCTAGCCATTTTAAAAAAAAACACCTGGTACAGAAGTAGAAGAAGACCAGAAAAGGTATAGCCAGAGCCTCACCATCATCCTCCTGCGGTAATCGTAATTTAGATGGCTTTAGTATCTATGTTTATTTCATATCACAAACAAAATAACAATTTGGGAGAAAACATGCGTCGCATCTACGCACAACGGCCATCGCTCAGCATAATGCTAAGACCCTATAAGAGACAGAACCACAACGCTGGTCTTCAGCGACAACCGGCGTTGACGTGATGATGTCAGCCAGTGCAGCATACGATTAGATATAAATAAAAAAAACAACAATCAAATAAGAAATAAAATAAATATATTACAAAAAGATGACGAAGACAACAACAAAAAACAAACCACAACATTTAACAACAACAACAACATATTTCTTCTATACCTACTATCAGTCGTCAAAGCATTATCATCAGTAATTCAGTAGCCATAATATCATCTTTTTGTTTGTTCATTTCAACCGGACCGATGGCGGCAATATGAAGATCAGTTATGCAGTCACATTCTCTTCTAGACTAATCCGTCTTGCTCCCATTACGACTTAGATTACCAAATGAACAGCTTAATTAAACAATTATTCCAAACCATTACGTAAGACCCATTTTTAATTACCCAAGCAAAACAGTAGGAATGCGAGCTACAAAATCGTGGGCAAACCAATGAAAATAATGCCAAAGCTATGCAACCTGCACTACGAATACCAGCCATTCATAACTTTTTGTAATCGATTCGGAATCGATTCAAACGTTCCAATGAATCGATTATTAATTGAGAAGTCGATTGTAACCTCAAAATAGTGTCCCACGCCTGGAAATCGACTAATTACTCCAATCACTACGGTTGACTAAAATGGTATTTATGTCTTTGACATTAGAGGCTTTTGTGGATGAATTGTTAAGTTTGTTTAAGAACCAATATGGCTCTGTAATTAACATTTTGCCTTGCTCTAGATAACAGGTGTGGGTTTATCTTAGTATGGGGCAGGTTGCAACTTCTGAGATTTTTTAAATTAAGTCAACAAGTTTGTTGACTTTTTAGGGCGGCAATACAATAGCTTGCGTTGGCGTTAATAATGTGGATTGATTGAGAAGTCATTGCTTTAATGAATGCCTTGAATGTTATTGGAGATAAAATAGGGGGACATCTAATGAGTTATTCCATTTTGGTCTATTTGACCTTAGGGTCCTTGTTTACACACGTTTTTCTTGCCTTGAAAAGCCTGCGGTTTATTCGCCGTGTGTGCCACGTTCGTCAGTGTTGTATGGACGACGCGGTTTATAAGTAAAGAAACCGTGCCGAGTACAAAGGGCCTAGTTTTGTATCATCAGTAGTAACTGTCAACTTCTTTCAAAATAATTAAATGAATCGGATTTTATGAAAGGTTCAAAGCAGGGACTTGAGAACGAAATGAATTTCGTTCCGTTACCACTAATGTTATCGTACAACATTCCAAAATTTGTAACGATAATTAATTACCTAAAAATATCAATAACGTTACAAAACAAAAACGTTGAAGAATATCATTTTCGTAGAACGATATTATAAATAACGTTATAGGTATCAGTAACATTAAGCTTATCCACTTGTAATAACGTTATAGGTAACACGTTGCAGGTTAATTTATAACTTTATTCTTCATACTTTTTCGTCATTTTGTAAGTCATGAAGTTTGCAAAGTTGAATATCGAAATGAATAAGTTTCAAGTCCCTGGTTCAAAGCAGTATTTTATGGACTGATTTAAGTAATTAGGTACTAATTGAGCTGGCAAACTTCGTACCGCCACAGATTAAAAAAATAGGGTACGGGTAGGGCCCGTGCCCTATTCCTACCCTACTCCTATACTACTCTTGCTCTACTCCTAACCTACTCCTACACTACTTCTACCCTACTCCTAACCTACTCCTACCCTACTCGTAGCCTACTCCTACACTACTCCTATAAGTAAATAAAAGTATAAAAAAAAACCGCATAAAAGTATCATAGGCCCGTCTCCTGGTTCTAAGCTGCCTCTCCACCAATTTTCAGCCAAATCGTTTCAGCCGTTCTTGAGTTATAAATAGTGTAACTAACACGACTTTCTTTTATATAATATAGATAATAGATGATGTTAATTTTGGCCCAATTAAAAATAATTGACTTTATTTCAACTTCATCATGTATTGTACCTACTTCTCGCTTTTAATTACAACTTTTATTATACTCGTATTTTCAGCCTTGCTTATCAAATAATAATTTCCTATCGCATTGCGTTTGATATTGTTATCAATTTTATTGTGCAAGTTAATTCTAAATCTCCTGCGGCGTTCAGAAACTTATAATCATAACGTACAAATATGAAGGTCGTTTTAAACAAAGAGAATAGTAATTCTATTCATTTGTTCTATTGATTTGATTTACAGGTGTTAGTTAGTTAGTTAAAGACTGTTCGGTTTTGATCGCAACGATATTTAATTTTTCTCCAAATGTAAAGAATAAGGGCCAGAACTATTTTCGGGGGTATCGTTACCATCACACAACGTGGCTACGAAGACATCAGAAAAAAAAAATTTAATGGCATCTCGCATGTCCACTTAAGAGGTGGTCGTCTGCTTAACCGGACTTGCCTGTGGATGCCCCAATAAATTATGGACTTAAAAAACTTAAATAGTTTATATATTTAACCGTGCCTCGGAAAACACGTTAAGCCGTTGGTCCCGGCTGTCACTCGTATCTTTGACAGTCGTTACGGATAGTCAGAAGCCCGAAAGTCTGACAACCAGTCTTACCAAGGGGTATCGTATTACCCAGTAACTGGGTTGTGGAGGTCAGATAGACAGTCGCTCCATGTAAAATACTGGTATACAGCTGCATCCGGTTAGACTGGAAACCGACCGCAACATAGTTGGGAAAAGGCTAGGCAGATGACGATGATTTAACTGAGCATCTATATTTTTGAAATTTTATTAAAGCACCTTTTAAACCAGAAATTCGAAGACAGGTGACATCTACCCACCCGCACTGGGCCTCAGTGGTGTATTACAGCCCACTCCCTCTCGTAGAGAGTAGACCGGAGTCCCAGCAGTGGGAACATTATAGGCTCATTATGCTTCTGCCTTTAAACTTACTTAACCCCTATTAACTTAGTCATTTTTAAAACTGGTGTATTTAATTGTTCTTTCTAAGCTACAAGATTTAACCCCATACAGTTTTGTTTCAGTCTCATTCAATGTCCATAGGAATACTAACAACAGTTACAGCCATACCACTGAAACGGTATTTCAAAATCAAAATCAAAATCAAAATGTTTTATTTCACATAAACCAACATGGGCACTTATGAAACGTCAGAAGCTAGGTGCACGGTTCCAATTGGTCGTTTCCTATGGAGAAGAACCGGCAAGAAACTCCACGGTTACTCTTTTTAAAAATAATTGGCTTTTACAATGTTTCAGATTACAGTAGGTATGGGAGGACAGCGCAGGCCTGTCAACAATCCCTGCTGTGACCGGGGTAGAACTGAGAGCGGCGGTAGGAAGGCTGAAGGCCAAAAATACCGCCCCAGGACCCGACGGCTTGCCAGGTAACGCCTGGGTCCTGGCCTCGGGGGCTCTCGGGCCTCGACTGGAGGCGTTCTTAAGCGCATGATTGGAGAAAGGCCAGTTTCCACGCCGTTGGAAGACGGGGAAGCTGGTCCTCATTCGGAAGCCAGGGCGCCCTGCGGACTCTCCGTCCGCATTCCGGCCCATCGTGCTGCTCGACGAGGTCGGCAAGCTCTTTGAGAGAGTGATTGCGGGCCGCCTCGTCGGGCACCTGGTGAGGACGGGGCCGGATCTTGCGGACAGCCAGTTCGGTTTCCGCAAGGGGCGCTCGACGGTGGACGCCATCATGCGCGTGAGAGCCCTCACGACGGGGGACGCGGTGTCCCGGGGTGGGGTCGTCGTGGCGGTGTCACTCGACATCGCCAACGCGTTTAACACCCTGCCCTGGAGCACCATTGTGGAGGCACTCCGGTATCACCGGGTGCCGCCCTACCTCCGTCGAATAGTCGAGGCGTATCTGACGGAAAGAGCCGTCAGCTACCCCGGTCGCGATGGGGAGTGGAACCGGCGAGAGATGTCGTGCGGTGTCCCACAGGGATCGGTCCTGGGGCCGCCTCTGTGGAACATCGGGTACGACTGGGTGCTGCGCGCCGACCTCCCTGATGGCGTCAGCGTGGTTTGCTACGCTGACGACACGCTGGTCCTGGCGCAGGGGAGGTCGCATCAGGCGGCGGCCGACGCGATGACACGCGGGGTGGCGATAGTCGTGGAGAGGATCCGGCAGTTGGGTCTCGAGGTGGCATTGCACAAGTCTGAGGCCATGTCGTTTCATGGGCCCCGGAACGCGCCGCCATCGGGATCCCAACTAACGGTAGGAGGGGTTCACATCGGCGTCGGGATGACGATGAAATACCTGGGTCTCGTCCTCGACAGCCGGTGGAACTTCGTGGAGCATTTCCGACGTTTGGCCCCCAAACTGGAACGGGCCGGGGCCGCCTTCAAGCGGCTCTTGCCCAACCTGGGGGGGCCAAACGCCTCCTGCCGGAGGCTTTACGCGGGGGTCGTGCGGTCCATGGCCATATACGGGGCCCCGTTCACTGCGGCGGCGAGCCGCCCACTACCTGAACGCGCCCCAGAAGATGGTAGCCATAAGGGCTATCCGGGGCTACCGCACGATCTCTGGCGAGGCGGCAAGCCTCCTTGCCGGACTGCCGCCATGGGATCTGGAGGCGATAGTCCTCGCGCGCCTGTATGAGTGGCGCGCGGAGGCACTACGCCGGGGGGAGGATCCGCTTCCGCGGCAAATCGCTGCGGAGCAGACGGATCTCCGGCGCGATCTCATGGCGGCATGGAAAGAGCGACTGTCGCAACCCAGCGCAGGGCACGCCGCGATAGCGGCGATAAGATCCCTCTTTGAGGAGTGGCTAGAGAGGCGCCACGGCGCCCTCACCTTTCGCCTGACGCAGGTCCTCACCGGACACGGAAGTTTCGGGAGGTTCCTGCACATCATCAGGCGGGAGGAAACGCCCGGGTGTCACCATTGCCAGGATCGCCCAGAGGACACGGTGGAGCACACGGTGGAGGTCTGCCCCGCTTGGGCGGAGCACCGCCGTGTCCTCGTAGAGGCGATTGGCAGCGACGGCGACCTCTCGCGTCCGGCCCTGGTGCAAGCCATGGTCCGGGGCGAGAGGGAGTGGGAGGCAGTCACCTCCTTCTGCGAAGCAGTCATGCTAGCGAAGGAGGTGGCAGAACGGCTCAGGGAGAGAGCCTCCCGTCCCAGCCGCCGCGGGAGACGCTCCGGGCGTCGGGAGCCGCGTGACGACTCCCGGCCACCGTAGGCGCGGGCCTGCGGGCGGAGAGTAATGGGTAGCTCACCGCCCGATCAGGACCAGGCCCGTGCCGGACGGCGCGTACGTGTTCCACGCGCGCCTCAAAGAGATGTCAGCATCGAGGAGGGGCCCCTTAGGGCCGAAGCCTGCCGGGTCAGCGGGATTGTCCGAAAGGGTTACCGCTGGCCCGGAACATAAAGGGCTAAGGAAGGAACACGGGTGGGTTTTAGTCAGTAAGAGTCTGACACTCCCTTCCGCTCCACCCAGAGCGGGAGGAGTCATTTGATGATTTCCCATCCTCAAAAAAAAAAAAAAAAGGCCTGTCAACAAGTACCAAGTACTTGATAGAATAAAAAATGGTCTACAGATCTAAAGTCCATAAGGCCTACAAAGTCCTCACATTTACAAAATAAGAATCTATCAAAAGGATAAATAAAAAAATAAAATAAAAATATTAATAAAAACCTACTAAAACCAAGTGTTATGATTCCCTTTAAAACCACTAAAAGAGGTGAACAATTTGAATTGTCTGTATATAATGTCAAATAGTAAAGTAATTATGTCAAATAGTATATAATGTCAAATAATAAAGAATAATAAAGAAATTATGTCAAAAAGTATGTAAAAAGAAAATAAAATAAAAATTAAACATCGTAATTTGAGAGCAGTTAATAGACATTTACATAGTTATGCCGTTAATGACAATCCAAACTAATATTATAAATTCGAAAGTAACTCTGTCTGTCTGTATGTTACCTTTTCACGCGTAAACCACTGAATGGATTTCGATAAAATTTGGCAGAGAGTTGCATCCGGGGAAAGGACATAGGATAGTTTTTATCGACATACCTCGCGGACGAGTGTGCGGGCGGAAGCTTGTTCGATATATCAGAAAAACGTTTTCAAAAGTCGGAAAGTCTCACGTGCCGGCGCCGGCGCCGGAAACCAATACGTTACAGTGCAAACGGCCCTTAACTGTGCGAATCAATTCATTTGTAACGACCAGTTTAATTTGAGTCAGTTTTTACTTGATTGCTTTTGTGTTTGTAAATATACTCTATTAAACAATACTATGTAACCAACCCGATTGGTGTGAAAAATATGGCTTGAGAACGATTTCGATAGAGTTTATTAATAATACAATTTGTTGTCTTGTTGCGAAACGCGCTCAAAATTGCCATATTCATTTAGGCTGTTTCAAATTGCAACGTATTTCTTATCAATTGCCAATCTAGATTTTAGTCTAAGTAAACATCCCCAAATCGTATTTTTTTTCGGGATTCGGTCACATATTTTGTTATTGGCTAGATAGATTTTTTCGTCTCTCAAATAAATGGTTCAATTGAGTGAATGGTCATTTTTGATTTATTTGATTTTTCGAACATTCGGTGGGCCAGTGAAAGATGTCGAGTGCCGAAATTCAACATCGTTGGATCTGGGGGCCTAAAAAGGCCACTTTGGCAGAATTATAAAATTATAACATAATGGACAGCTAACTGTTAAGTTAATCGTATCAAATCCCATTGGTGAAGCATTTTTCAGTTATTTGTTTTGGTCTGTGCTAAAATACCAATCAATCCAATCCAAATCCAATCCCAATCTCTTTGATTGTACCTACGCAGTGCAGCGAAAAAAAGAAAACACGGACTGTCTTCGCCATTTTATAATTTATAATGTTATCCTTTTAAGATTCTCCAAAGTGGCCTTTTTTAGGCCCCCTGTTCAAAAATTAATGTATTTCTACCTATTGGTGAAGAGTTTGCTATCTGCTTTATCGGTCCTAAACTAACGCGTCTACGAGCTAAATCCCTCAAAAGAGAAATCCAGTTTAACCATTACAGAATACCAGTCTAAACTGTAAGCACAGCCAGCTAATCATACCGATGTCTACACAGGAACGTGTTACATCGCAGCATCTAAGAAGTGATTCCAGTGAGATTGCGCCCGACAAACTTTCATCGATCTTAGGAAATTGATTTTCTTCACAGATCGCCGAGAATCACTTTCTCGTACGATATGCCACGTACAATAATGTACGTATCGATTACCTGGGTATTACCTAACTTATGTATGGAAGGAACATGATTTTCTAATACAGCAGATATAGCCATATCAAGCTTGTTTTTCCCAGAGGTTTAGGCAGAGTTGGTCCTTAATACACCCATATTTCGCCAGGCATAAGTCTCGATCCCGTCGGAATATCGGGATAAAAAGTATCCTATGTGTTAATTCCGGTTGTAAACAATCTATGTGCCAAAGAAGGATGCCCATTTTTCACCTGACAATGTATAGAAATGAAATAAATATTAAAATTCAGCTAATTTAATTGTACATTCATTACGCTAATCACAATTTTAAAAGAAGGCCAGGAAATTTTTTTTTATTAATTTTTCTTTATGCTAACTCTACGTCTTATTACCTTATTTTGAACGCATCTCAATTACCCTGAACGCATCCAACTACTATTTTTTACAACGTTCCGTTTTGCACACTGCTTCTTGACTTTATTCAACTCTTTTTCTGAGTTTTATATATTATTTTAAGTTTTATTTAATCAATAACTATTTTTTATTAGTCTGTGCATATTATAGATCAATTCAAAATAACATGATAATTAAATAAATTAATTATGCACATTATAATTGAGTTCGCACGAGTGAAACGGATTTTTTAGATATTTTGACAGTTCTGCGACTTCCTTGTTGCGCTTCCGTCAAGTTGTGTAGTATCGTGCCATGTATCGTGCCATTTTGTGTGTGTAACTACTGAGATGGGCTAGGTTTCAAGACAATATCTCATCTCTGCTCCAGCAGAATTTCTGGATGACGTAGTAGGTAGGTATATATGTACTGCGGTCAACGAAATGGGTAGGCAAGTGATCACTTTTGACAATACAATAGCAAAGTTAGACTTTTTCTAAGTAAACAAACTATCGTAAAGGCAAATCCTAACCTAAAAAGTAACATTAATATTTTTTGGCCTTTGTAGACTTTAAATCGTAAAAATGACTATATGACATTATTTTCTAATCTTACAGGTACTCTTTATACTATACCTTATAACTATACATTAACTTTCATTATCAGGTTTTTAAATGTATGGAAAGTGGGCATTGTTCTTTCGTCCAAATGCGTTGAGTAGTTTTGGCGTGAAAGAGTAACAAACGTACACACTCACAAACTTTCGCCTTTATAATATTACTAGCAACGCCCCTCGGTTTCACCCGCGTAAGTTTCGATCCCGTGGTAATATCGGGATAAAAAGTATCCCATGTGTTAATCCAGGAAACGGTCTACCTGTGTGCTAATTTTCATCCAAATCTGTTCAACGGTTTACGCGTTATTGACAAACAAACTTTCACATTTATAATATTAGTAGGATTAGTGTGAATTAGTGTGATGTATATCCCCCATGTAATAGGGGGGGGCGAGCCTATTGCCATCAACCGGGCACAAATTCAGACTCCGGGCTGCTCCTGAGAAATTCCTAATAGCACTTTGTCCGATTTGGGAATCGAATCCAGAACCTCATTCAGAAACAATTTTCGATACAAAATATACAAATGTCGGCAACTCCTACCGAAATTGCCGAATTGAGATGAACGCACAATATGCAAATTCTTCAAGCTATGTCGAATTACGAAATGGAAAGACGCCCTCTAAATTCCGTCGCATGTTGCATAATTATTGACTATCAACCCACAATTAAGTACCTGCGTTGTGTTCAGAAAGTGCCAATTCAAAATACAGCTTGCTACTGGCGACTGTCTGGTAATCAGAGCCTTTTAAGGCTCATATTAAGCCCCTGGAGCAACACAAAACGTAAAAGGCTCCCGAAAGAAAACAGAATTTATCCCGTACGAGGTACGACGAAAATACAACCCACATTACAAACCTGACCAAAAAATCTTTACTCGCACAATAATTAAATCACGCACACTCGTGACAGTTGCACATGTAGCATCCCTAACGCGTGCACTCACGCGCAGCCCGTCGGTCCACGAGTTTAGAGATGCCCAAACGCACCATAATTGGCGCCAACGCTTTTTGGCGCGGTATTTTTATTCATGGATTCTTGCGGCCTCTTTTGTAACCTTAAAGCCTTTTATGGCCCATCCTTTTTGCTTCCAAACGTGCGCACGCGCCGCTGCTAAGACGAGTGAGCAATTAACATTATCCCGCTTTTCGATTGGTCAAAACCAAAACAATACATATGCAATGTATTGTCGATCAGTTTTTCGTGGATTTTTGCCTGTCACCATTTTGGGTCCGACAGTCGATCTTTTATGGATGTCTTGCGCAACTTTTATGTATACGATGTAATGTATATGTTGGTTTTTGTTTTATTACATGTACTCGATGGACGTATACGGAGTAGCGAAATATTTTACAGAAGAATTGCATCATCAACTTGTTCTTTGAGCAGAAAAACTTGACGTTTTAACTTGTCTGCCGTCCAACTAGTTTCATGCAGGTCTGGCAATACCAACTTTTAGAAAGTTAATACCAAATTCCAAAAAATCCGTGGAAACAATGTAAAATTCAAAATAACCGTGCAGCAGACAAAGGGCCGCCATGCCACCTTGCCACCAACTTTCTTAAGGCACTGCATATTTGAACAGCCAATTTGCATTCCCTCATAACGTTCTGTAAATCACAGTACTTTCTTAAGCAAACATTGCTTTCATTACAAAACCAAATACAGTTTATCTGGGCTCTGTAAATTTTAAAGAGAAAACAATGGCAACGCCTTTCCATTTCTCTAAATCAAATAGTACCAAAACCGGGCGGCGGTTATGAGAGGCGCTGTCGCTGCCCGCGCCCGCGCCGCTGAGTTATGTTGCGCGCGCACCTCAACAATTTATTGCGATTAGAACACTCTTTGTGGTAGCTGTGATTCAGATGTGCTGCGTTTTACTTGGATATTGTTTATGAAATAGAATAACAATATGTATCTCGGTGTCTGAAATGAAAAGCTGTTGTAAATGGCTGGAAGATTTTCGTGCTGGTAATCATCTGTTTGCTCGATTTAAGAACGTTGGAACTGCAATTTTAAAGCCTATAATTTATTTAAATGCTTAAACTGTTCTTTGATGCATAGAGATTACTCCTTTTTTGGCAAGAAGCGTGAGCGAAACTAACATGTTAAGGCAAATCGTTCTATAATGCACTTTTTTTTTGGCTCGATCACCTTAGCCGTGACCACATGGCTAGCTACTCTACTTATTTAATCTTAAACAGGTAATTACATCAATTACACTCGAATTCGAACCTGCGACCTCCATTCTTATTGGCATCTTAACTGCCGGCCTTACAAGGCAATCGAATTACACACAATACAAACATTTCGGATCAATTAGGTGCTTGCGCGGGCGCACCCAGTCCGAATCAATTATAATGCACTAATCTCTTATCTTTGGCTATAAGCTTGTAAAAGCTCTCCATATTGTCTGTAGGACACAGAAACGCGCGTTTTACAAATATAAAGTGAAATTAAATTTGCCAGAGAAACTCCGCAGATATACATCACTTAGACATAGAATTATATTTCTATGACCTAAGGTCATTGACTCCACTTTTTTTTTTATTATGTTTAGATATCCATAACCATTACGCCTGCGGAGTTTCACTAACTAATTTATTTATTTATTTAATACTTCAAGCACATATTATGTACAGACGCGGACTTAATGCCATAGGCATTTTCTACCAGTCAACCTTTGGGTGATGCAGAGACAAACAGTGGTAGGTGCAATCATGAAAATTGAGGAATAAATATTTTAAATATAAAGATACGCATAAACTTAATAAAACTATGAATATAATATATACCTACCTAATTACATATACGCACAAATAAATTTACATAAATACATGAATATACTTACCAAAAAGAAATAAGACAAACAATGAGAAAATATTACCGTTGTGATGATACTGCCAGCTTCTTACGAATGTACTCGCGAAACTTAACGGTTGGTAATTTAATTTAACCCTATATATTTTTCATGGTAAGACGTGTCACATTATAAAATCAGAATTCTTGAAAGCTCGTTGCATGTAGCTATCCATCTAGTAAACACGGAAACCAGTAAACGTTATTAATAAAATTATTTATTATCAATACTGGTGGCTAGATATTAGCCCTTACATTGGATCAGGATTTATAGCCATCGTTCTACTCAACACGGTCGTAATTTAGTTTCGCGTAAAATATTCACCCTGCCGCGCTCTATCGCGCGATCCGTGTGAAGAGAGCCTTATGGCGAGCGGACATTGATATTGTAAACTATTGTGAAAGAATTTAATTTTACAGCACATTGTTTCTAATCATTGGTCAGGATTTAATTTATTGCTTTGACCGACCGGTATTGCGAATGTAATAGATTTGCGGTACCTAATTCGGGTAGCTTTTATCATGTGTGCTTGTTAACAATCTGTCCATAAGTTAATCTAATTGCATTAAAATTATGTTGGTTTTAGTTTCGGTCCAAAGTTGGTAGTCCATTAACTACGATTTGATTTATCCATTTTCAATCAAAGCAAAATTAACATTAATTGGTTTCTGCCTTAATGAGACAGACACAAAAAGCCTATCTAGATGGAACATGATACAATTTTCATCTAATTGATCAATTTCTCTCGACTCCAAATATAGTCAAGCGTAGGTTTTAGCAAATTAATCTCCAATTCCCACGTTTGGATCAAAACCCGAAAGTTTTTAAAGGAGTCTTCAATCACACCGGCAATTCGGCATTCGTTACGGTGTAAATGTTCACTTTACTCGATTGGCGGATATTCAAATAAGTGGTACAAACCTAAGGAAAGGTACTCTCTCTTTGGACCCAGAACATGGGGTCACTATGATAACTTAGGTCTGAACGTCGACAGCGAAGACTTGAAATATGGCCTGAGAATCGCAGTGTTTAGAAATTATACGTACTTATCTCCATAATTTTGAATTTATTTGTTTTGTTATGTTGAAATGGGCTGGCCATATCTGTCGCATGCCGGAGCAGCAAAATGCAAAAGCCACCACTCAGTGGATCCCCAATGGCAGGAAACGACTGCGCGGCAGCCGGCAGGTCCAAAAAATTAGATGGCGGGATGAGCTGGGGGCCTAAAAATGCCACTTTGGCAGAATCATAAAAGGATAACATTATGAATCATAATATGGCGAAGACAGTCCGTGTTTTTCTTTTTTTCGCTGCACGACGTAGGTCTAATTAAAGAGATTGGGATTGGATTGATTAAAATTTGTATTTTAGCACAGACAAAAAAAAATTAACTGAAAAATCCTTCACCAATGAGATTTGTTACGATTAACTTAACAGTTAACTGTCCATTATGATTCATAACGTTATCCTTTTTTGATTCTGTGAAATTCTGTTTTTAGGCCCCCTGGACTCCGTTTTAAAGGAGCGCTCTACTGGCCCACAATCGCAGTAGACCAGGAAAAGTGGAAAGAGGGAGGGGAGGCCTTTGCTCTCCAGTAGGACAACACAGGCTTATAATAAATAAAATGTTGAAATGACGGCTAAAAGGGATATGGAAGAAAAAATAAAAACTTTTTTACAAAAAAAACAACCGACTTCCAAAAACACTATAAATAAAGAGAAAAATAACTTTAATTTCGGAAGTCGGTGTCTTTGGATTTGTATTTTAGTTTTTGCCACCGACTTCCGAAATTAAAGTTATTTTTCTCTTTATTTATAGTGTTTTTGGAAGTCGGTTGTTTTTTTTGTAAAAAAGTTTTTATTTTTCAGTTTTTAGCGGGTCAGTGTGTAATTTATCTAAGTTATAATAGCCTAATGTCAACTGCTTATCACCTTTTACAAAATATGCTTTTCCCGATGCATGGACGTTAATTGTTGAGGAGTTCTCCTAGTAAGAACCAGGAGAACTGGAGCTGATTGAGAAGTCACCATCAGCTCCACTTCACCATACGCGTTGTAATGAGCATAAATTGCTTAGCAGCCATATTAAAGTACTTAATCGAATCGCAACCCGTGAAATATTTGTCATTGAGTAGTGCCATTTGTGGTCTTCATCATCAGTTCCACTTTACCAAATCATAATTTCCGAGAGCAAATGCTCAAGTTACTTTAATAATAAAAACAAGGCAAGAAAAATTTTGCTAAGGGCCAAGTTTATGTTACCTACGCTTAGTCGTGTAAAGACGCTGTACGACATTGTATTATGCGACTTGGAACCTACCAAATTGCTAAATAGACCACATGACGAAAAGGCATTGCGTGAAATGCAACGATTGAGGCTTTTATAAATCATCATCAGCCAATTGCAGTTCACTGCTGGACGTAGACCTCCCGAAGTTTGCGCCAACGTTCGCGATCCTCCGCTTCTCTCATCTAGCCACTACCGGTACCCTTTGTTAGGATAATTATACAGAAGAAAAACTCGCAAAAGTATTTCACTTTAAGAAGTATTTATTAGTTTTTAGACTAGATGCTGATAATCCTGGCTGCAGCATCAGGCCAACTTATGTCAACATTGCATTGAACTTAAAATTTAGTCCTGTTTAAAATGAGCCCAAACACGACTACGGTGCTGTAATTTCAAGGTTTGTACTTTTTCTGATGCTCGACTGGCTTCAGCATCAGGTCTCTATGTAGTTACTTCGGTGTTCCTCATTAACAGTACGTTTATCCACACATCGAGCCCTTTTCAATGAGCCTAAACACGATATATCTGCTGTTAGTTGTCGAGGAGTTAGGTACTCTGCAGACTATCCTGACTGCAGCATCAGGTCATAACTTGATGATCATGAGACCAAATGTGGCCAATGCCCTATCAAACATCAAAACAATTTACTAAAACAGTCCTTGCCTGTTCGAGTAACTTCTTACTGTTAAGGAGTTGAACCTTCCATCATCAGCCCAGCTACCTGAGATAGTGACAACCGTACGCAAATACACAAGATACTTCATAAAATATGCGAAAAACAATAAGTGAGCCTATAAAATTTGAGGGTTGCTCTCGATTTCTCTAAGATCCCATCATCAGATCCTAACTTATTGACAATGGGACCACCTCAGAACTATCTACTTTCGAACAAAAAAAGAATTTTGAAAATCCGTCGACAATTGGCGGAGTAATCGATGAACAAACATACAAAAAAAAAAAAAAAAAAAACATACAAACAGCCGAACATAGTACCTCCTCCTTTTTGTGAAGTCGGTAAAAAGACATGTTACGCTGAACCCAGATAAATCGGAAAAAGAACAGGAGATGATGAAGTTTTTGAAATTCATCCTGAGTGGTGCTGGAACAGTTTTCAGTTTGTAGGAGTACCTCTCTAAATTAACACTCGTAACTGCTTTGTTGTCAATCGGAAGGGAAAGCGATTATTAAATCTGTAACTCTAGGTTTCGTATAGATTTAATAGAAAAGCTAGAGTTACAGATTCATATTATAAAAGATCTGCCTAGCCTTTTCCCAACTATCTTGGGTTCGGCTTCCAGTCTAACCGGGTGCAGCTGAATACCAGTATTTTACTTGGAGCGACGGCCTATCTGACCTCCAAAACCCAGTTACCGGGTAATACGATACCCCTTGTCAGACTTTCGGGCTTCTGACAAGCAGTCCTTACTAAGGGTCTGTTCCCGTAACGACTGTCAAGGTCCACGAATGACAGCCGGGACCAACGGCTTAACGTGCTTTCCGAGGCACGGAGAGTCTTGGTATGTAAAGATATATAAAAGTAAAATAAACTAATGCTTCTCTTACTTTTATATCAATAGTTGTTTTGTCCTCACCAATAATTTGTATGACAAACTAGCTGTGCCCGCGACTTCGTTCGAAAACAATAATGTGTCTCTCTACTAATTATTTTTCTGAAATGAAAGGAGCCTAGGTTACTCCTTATAATATTAGCTATCTATCTGCCAGTGAAATTTATATCTAAGTGTCGGTCTCCTCAAAGTCGTTGCAGCCGGACCTATTTTTTTTTGTTACAAGTATCGTATACGTACACTTCAATTTTATTTACTTCTATGTATGTATAGAAAACTGCAATCAGTCTCAACTAAAAGCCAATCTTAATCCAATTACCTTGACGCAGATTCTTCCGCTCCATCTCCTTATCAGCCTCATCTATGATCATGATAACTGATCCTCTCTATTACACACGCGTTTCATTCTCTCAAACGAGGCGGCCTTGCCCTCTGTTTCCGTGCCCTCAGGCTATACTTTCACTAACAGTGCCTCCCTCTACACATGAAAGCCATTTCTAGGTATCATTTCATACATACCAAAACACTTATGTTGTTATTCTTCATCGTTGCTAAATTCTTGGTGTTTTATGACCGCTTTTAGTTCAAAAGTATCAGATTTCATTGGCTTTTGGCTTATCATATTTGGTGCCATTTGGAGAAAGTCCTCGTATATAAAGACCAGCATAGCTGTTCATAACCACTCCTACACCTTAGTCAAAATATGTGGCTTCGCCGTTTCGCTACCATCACATGGGCGTAAGGTGAAACATTTATTCACTCTTCATTACTTTTCTGTTATACTTACTTACTAAGAAACTAAATTTACTAATGTTTACGAGCTTACAATAACGTCGTTAAAAGTAAATTTAATAATGAATAGGAAGGTAGTGATAAAAGAAGGAAATATCAACTAATCACCAACCGAGTAAACACGGAACTAAAGTAAAATTTGGTGTAGGTATGTGGCATTCATGCATGGCAGCGGCAGCGTACTGACAATAAAGATCTTTTATTTTGTTATTTTGCATGAACCCTTGCTAAAGCTAGTATTTTTATATTATTATTGTTATTTGTGACTAAGTATATCAGCCGCACGGGTCGATGGATCAGGTTAAGCTACGTTTGCCGCGGTTAGTCCGTGGATGGGTGACCATCTTTACGTACCAAGACTCCTCCGTGCCTCGAAAACACGTTAAAGGCCACGTTATTCCTGGCTGTCATTCGTGGATCTTTGACACCCGTTACGGATCGTCAGAAGCCCGAAAATCTGACAACCAGTCTTACCAAGGGGTATCGTATTACCCAGCAACTGGGTTGTGGAGGTCAGATAGGCAGTAGCTCCATGTAACATACTGGTATTCAGCTGTATCCGATTAGACTGGAAGCCGACCCCAACATAGTTGGGAAAAGGCTAAGCAGATGATATTGTTATTGACATATTTTGTACGATTTAAATAGATTTTTTAAATATATCGACCCAATGTTACAGTATTTTCGTGCTGGATCTATGAAAATCAGCCTTTGTTATTATATACCCTTGCGAACTCGACCTTCTTCAAATACTTTTGAAAAGGTTTCATCAATTTGAGAACCTGTCAATACTATTTAAAAAAATAAATTTATTCTTTCTGTACCAATCGTATTGTCACTGTCAAACTCTTATGAAACGTTTACCCAGAGTTTTCATACCTACGGTTTATGTTATTATTATTTTAATTATTAGAATTATTTGTACCTTATTTATCTTCCTTGACCGAAATCAATAAATCTAAATAAAAATGGACGACGACAGCAACACTGGGACAGCGCCGGTCAACTTGGTCTACTCAGTCCATTCCGTGGTGAGTTCCGAGGATCCGCCGATGGTTGAGTGGCCTTCATTTTTAATGTCAATACCTGAAGAAAACAAGAAGAAAATTTTATATAACGAGGGGTTGTATAGCCCTGGTAGCGGCGAAATATGCGGGAAGTATATCACCATATCGGCAAGTTCTGTGTTCAGACACCCTTACTACTGTTACCCGCCGATCACAGATCCAGGAATAGAGAAAGCATTGTTAGCCCCTGAAGATTTAATCACATACCCGGACGATGGTCAGGCCTTGTACCTAGCTCTATGCGAGGAGATGAATCAGTGTCCAGTGAGAAGTTTCTACAGAGGGCTCCTTGAAAGCCAAATAGATCTACGGTATTACTGCATCAATCCGAAAGGATTCCGGGCAATGGCCAAAGCTTTGCAATACAATAAGGTAGTCAAAGTATTAAACCTAACTGATAACTTTTTGAACGATGATGCTTGCTATCATTTGGGTGATTTGTTTTTATCAAATAACACGCTTACTGAACTCAATTTGCGTGGTTGCAGAATTGGCCCTCAAGGTGCCAAACGACTGTTTTACAACTTGCCACTTAACAGAGGACTCAAGGTTCTTGATTTGAGTCATAATCAGTTGGGTGATGAGGGGATGAAGTATCTAGCAAACGCTATACTTTTCGGACTTGATGTGAAATGTCTTAATTTAAGCTACAACGGCTTAACCGGGAGAGGAGTCGAGCTACTAGTAGAACCATTCGAAACCCATAACAGTTTTACTCACTTAGACCTTTCGTGGAACACAATATTTACTCCTGGAGGTTACGCGTTTCTCAAGATGCTCTCAGAAAGCACTTGTCTTGAAGTCTTGAATTTGTCATGGAACTCCTTGGCTGCCCCTCGGATTAGCATAGCCTTAAAAGAAATCTTACAATGCCCGCTCCTGAAAGGGCTAAATCTTAGCAATAATATGCTAAAAGGAGAAGCTATTAGCAATTTGATAGGAGGTTTAGGACATTCAAAAAAATTTACGAATTTGGATTTGTCATACAATCCTATGACCCCTTTTGACGCCTTCAGCGTTTTGAGTAAAGTATCGAAGTTTTCTTGTAAAGTGCAGACTTTATTAATGGATAACGTGTTGGTTACAGAAAAATTTGTATCTTTGCTGAAACAAATAAAACAGAATAAATCAAAGAAAAACTTAGTTGTTACGTACGGGGCCGTTACAGGTGATTTTAAACCTAAAGAACCAGACACTAGGGAATTAGTACTTAACAGAATTGACTTGGTTGCTAATAAGAGACCGAAAAAGAATAAGGTTGATATTGCATTGATAGCTCAGCAATTACAAAAAGATAGCGTCCAGGTCATAGATACGAAAGACTTGTCGGACACTTTCCGCCTGGTTGGAGCACCTCTAGATCAAGATCTCATTGAAGCGTTGGTCATTGCTTTTCCGGGACCGGCTTCAAAGAAGTCTAAAGTCAAAACAATGGATGTAAACGTACTGGTAGACTATATCAAACGAAAATGGCCAGACAGACAGTTACCCCCCACTCCTCTCCCTGAACTGGCATCGCCACCACCACCACCACCACCACCGCCAAAAGGAAAAAAGAAAGGGAAAAAGTGAATTCATAACAATTATTTTAATGTAATAATCATAGTTTACATTAGTGTATTTTGTAAGAATTATTTAGACTTTTACTTATGTTTAGCATATACAATAATTTTATAATAACGTATTTATTTATTAAGCAGTACATAATTCTAAATTATTATGATTGATATCGACTGGTAAGTTTTGCTTAGTTTAGATTTCGTTTTGTGACTTTTATCTTCATAATTTGCAAATGTAATATATCTTTTCTCATAAAAAAGACAGACTACAGAAATAACTTATCATTAATCGTAAGTAAACTTAAGGCGGAAGCGCGAGGGTAGCTGGCGAAATTCAAATTTTCTTACGTTTTTTGCAATCTTTTTGAATGACTGGAAACATACGAATAAAAAAAATATAAAAAAACTACTAAATATCTATCAAGGATTATAATTATGAACTTATAGGATTGTATTGTAGGATTGTATTGGATGCCTATGGCATTAAGTCCGCCTCTGTACATTTATGTGCTTGAAGTATTAAATAAATAAATATTGATGATTTTAATGATTATAATTCTGTAAATACATATGTACTTGGTACGGTCGCGAATCATAGTTTGTTCAACATATAACTGGCAAATTACAAAAAACTTTAAGAAAATTTGAATAGCCCAGGCTACCCTGACTCTCCCCTCTTAATGAATCCTAACGTTTAATGATCAATACTAGATATTCTTATTTGGGATAAACTTTTAGATTAGACTTTATTTTAGAGTTGTGTATAAGTAACGATTAAATGTTATAAAAAATAATGTTGTTTCTTTTAATTTTGTTCTACAATAATATAAATGGGTGATTTACATCGTGGATATGAAGCGGCGCGTGATTCGTGGCCATCGTCTTGCGTCACGGGACCTATGTCCATGTGATCATACTTCTGACGATATCTAAAATTTTGCAATGGAGATTTGCATAGCATTTGATTAAAACAGTCATGAATATAGACGTTGATGGAAAGGGAGTGGAAAGTCATAGAAAAGATGGATGGATTGTAAGGAATGATATGAAAGAGAAGGGACTGGAGTGAATGATAGTGTGACGGTTGACAGGGGAGAATGGGAGAAGAAAACATGTTGCGCCGTACTTAAGTACCTACAACTTGGACAAGGGCAGGAAGAACATACTGAGATATTTGTATAGCAATAGGTGGCCTTGGTGCCAAAAGGTGGCTGGGACAGAGACCAGATACGGAAAGCGGAAGACAGAGTGTTGTGGCGTAGCCTGGGAGAGGCCTTTGTCCAGCTATGGACTGCGATAGGCTGAGTTGATTGATTGAGGTGGCCTTGTATGTATGATTATTTACGTGATATGTACATCACGATCATTCGTGATTGTTGTTGTGTTGTCTTGCTTTAAGTTATATAATCAGCATTGGGAATAAAACCATTTTCAGATCTGACGTTTATTGTTATTGTATTTATGAGCGAAATACAAAAATAGACTATATACAGTATGGAAGGTAAAAGAAAGCACATACTGGTAATGGTAGTGCTAATGAAAATGAACAACTAACTATAAACAACTCCGAAATATGAAGAGCAAAGTCAGCTGTTCCATACACTTTGATCGACGGACAAAACTGCAATACTAACAGTACCTATTGCAATTTTGTATGGAAGGGCAGATTTTCTTTTTCATATTCTAGAATTGGTTCCTTCGTAAAAATTGTTGATTTTCATAAGTACCTACTCACAATCACTAAAGTACCTACTTCCTTTCCTTTATATGTCCAATAAACGAAGTACCTTAAATCATGAACCTATAAGTAGCCCTTTGTGATTAACATTACAAATTGCCGCGGGTCCATGGAGCCGCGCGCGCCGGCGGCTGCGCGGGCGCTCGGTAGCGTGCGTCACGCAACCTGGACTTGTCCGCTTTATTATTATTTATTGCCTTCAAATAATCTCCGACTAGATAATGCTATACAAAATGCCGCTGCACAACATTCCTGCCGTAATGTGGGATCCTGAGTGAGATGTTCAACGATTCGTGCTGAAGCTCTCATATTGTGATGTCCTGTGATAGATCTTATCAGCAAGGGTTGTCGGCAGATATGGGCGTGTTTCCTTCGTTCCCGTTTTGGGTGGGATGTCTCCATATATAGGGGGAATAAAGTGCTTGCTTGGACTTATCCTCGATAAGATCTGGCGTGACATCAATGTTTTTATACATTTATGTTTTTATTTTTATATGTGCATTGCTAAAAGTGTTTTCCAAATAGTGTCTTCTATTCTCAGGTAAAAATAATGTTTTATTGAGAAGAGAAACTGGACTTTTAAGAATGAGACTATATTTAATCTAAGTATAGAAAAATGTATATAGTATTTATAACAATATTCTTCATATCTATTAAAACGAATCACGATTAAATTCTTATCCTTATTGGGAGCCCTAAACACAACATTGAGCCCGTTACGAAAGAAATTTTCTGCGCCGCCCTATCAAAGACCGTAATCAGAACCCGAGGAATTTGCACTGACATGCGGAACCCTGATTTAAATCAGCTCTATCTATGATGTGCACTAAAAGACTCTTTAAACTATACGTTCATAAGAACTTGTGCGGATTTTAGAAACTAAGTATGGAGAAAAATGAGTTGATGTGTGTTCCCCAGGATTTTAGAGATATTTATCATAGATTCACACTGAAATCAGACTGTGAAGGTTCTTAAAATTACGAGACTCGCACCTCAGTTAGATAAGCTTAAGAGCGTTTACGCCGTACGGCATTTCATACAAACTTTCAAGCCCTTGTTTTTCGAAATTAATGAACGGATTTTAATGAAACTTCCTAAGCATAAGCACCACCTTCCTAACACTAACACTAGATATAAGGCATTTTATACTTGTACTAACAAACTATGGAACTTGATTCTGAAATAAATGTTTATTATTATTATTATTATTATAAGCAGGATACAAAGGTCTAAAAAGTTAGTAGAGAACATTTTCGAAATGTCTTATATAAAAAAAGATAACTGGAAATATCTGTTTCTATAGAAAGTTTAAAATCGGTCTAATTTGGCTGTAACACTATTATTCGAAAATGTTCTCTACTAACTTTTTAGACCTTTGTATTTTGCTTATACGTAAGTTTCATTAAAATCGGTTCATTCACTTCGAAAAAAAAGGGCTTGAAAGTTTGTATCAAATGCCGTTCGGCGTAAACGCTCTTAAGCAGAAAGTGGCCTAAAAAAAAGTAATGTGGCAACTTTGGGAACGTCGCTGTCATTCGCACCTGAGTCGACGGCATCGTGCATCGGATCTATGATGTGAGAACATTGGATATTACAAAGATCACTTCTTATCCAGAAAAGAGTTCCTCCGAAAAAGGTGGTTCATTCGATAGGATTAAAGACTGGATGCGTAAGGCTGGGGACAGGGTTTTGTGACGCAGATTAGAACAGGCCTATGTCCAGCAGTGAACTGCGATATGCTGAGTTTATTGATTGACCAAATCAAACCAGGTGAAATCTAGGGAAAGTTTATTGATTGACTTCTTGGGACCAAATCAAACCAGGTGAAATCTAGGCTGAGTTTATTGATTGACTCCTTAGGACCAAATCAAACCAGGTGAAATCTAGGGAAAGTTTATTGATTGGCTTTTAGGACCAAATCAAACCAGGTGAAATCTAGGGAAAGTTTATTGATTGGCTTTTAGGACCAAATCAAACCAGGTGAAATCTAGGAGAGTTTATTGATTGACTTCTTAGGACCAAATCAAACCAGGTGAAATCTAGGCTGAGTTTAATGATTGACTTCTTGGGAACAGATCAAACGAGGTGAAATCCAAGTTTTATCTATTATGCGCTTGATATGTGCATTATAAAATGTTAACTTCGGTTGTTGATGACGTTTGTTATCATTATTTGCAAGTCAGAAGACGATGAATGACCAGCCAAAATGTTCTACACTATTTCCAAACTTCAACAAATCTATAATTTATCTAATATTTTTATTTTTTTGTTGCAGGTAACTTTCGCTACTACATAGAAACTAATAAAAAGTGCAGTAATGCTGACACAAGCACTGGTAACACCCGTCTGACGAAGACAAGTAAGTCGGTGGAGACAATATGAGCCGTCACATCTGAAGTATTTGTTTGTGCAAGCACGATTTTGAACCAGCTTTTGCATCTATAGTCCATGTTTACTTGATCAGTTATCGCAATTGCGATATGTACTACCTAGAGGTCTACCAGAATCACCTGGCATTATAAAAAAAATTGTGATTTTCATATGGCAATGTCAATCCATATTCTGATAGATCTATAACACCGGTGTTTTTCAGTAGGTATTACAGTGACTTTGAAATAACTGAAAACCTCCAAACTTACTTAAAGGGTTTTCATCCCTATAAAAACTTTTTCGATGGGAAAAAAAATTTGCTGTCTCCTACATTTTGTCAACTTCGTTTTTTTTTTCATCTTCATTTTGAAAGAGGCTTTAATTGCGAAGTGATTATGCTAACCTCGTAGTTTTAGATAATAACTAGGATTCAAACAAGTAATATAACGTAATAGCTAATTTTGATGTAAGTTTAGACAATATCAAATTACACACACCGACATCCCTTGACCTTTAGGCCGGATTTACATTAACTATTACCATTAGTTATTCATTTATAGTTTGACGTGTAAATTATTATCTATTTACACGTGAAATTATCAATGAAAAACTATAATAAGTTTGCACAACTAGTTTCGTAATGCAAATTCGGCTTTAGTCCAGCTTCTGATTCCAAAGCTCTCCGTTCTGCGCCAACCCGACCACGCCAAAGCGTGGTACGAGTATGTAGTTCCCAATGATGATTACAATGACCCTTTAGGATATTTTCAGTTATTTTAATGACACCTTGTATAATGTTCCGAGACCTCTCCGTGCCTCGGAAAGATCGTTACGCCGTTGGTCCCGGCTGTCAATCGTGGATCTTTGACAGTCGTTACGGGTGTCAGAAGCCCGAAAGTCTGACAACCAGTCTTACCAAGGGGTATCGTATTACCCAATAACTGGGTTGTGGAGGTCAGATAGGCAGTCTCTCCATGTAAAATACTGGTATTTAGCTGCATCCAGTTAGACTGGAAGCCGACCCTAACATAATTGGGAAAAGGCTAGGCAGATGATGATGACCTTGTATAACGTTCGTGACAGTTCGTGACGGTCGATTCTGTAAAAATCTCACCGTGAAGACTTAGGTGAAGTGAGTTTGTTTTTGCTAGGAATTGTCACTATTGACAGCTCACTCCACGCGCACTTCACGTTAGTTTTCACGGTGAGATTTTTACAGAATAGCACCGCAGCTGACCAATATTAGCAGCTTCTATAATGTTCCCACTGCTGGTACACAGGCCTCCTCTCGGTGAGTGGGCCATAATCTACCACGCGGGCCCAGTACGATTGCTAATGGCATTTTATCATGACACAGGAAATTAAACTATGCAACCAACCTTTGGATGCCATCGATTAATCAGATCAGCATTTTTTATTACGTGCTCACATTTTTTAATGTTCCGTACTCAAGTGGTAAAAACGGGACCCTATTACTGAGACTCCACTGTCCGTCTGTCTGTTTGTCTGTCACCAGGGTGTATCTCATGAACCGTGATAGTTAGATAGTTGAAATTTTCACAGATGATGTATTTCTGTTGCCGCTATAACAACAAATACTAAAAGCAGAATAAAATAAATATTTAAGGGGGGCTCCCAGACAACAAACGTGTTTGTTTTCGGCTTTTTTTGCCTTGTGGTACGGAACTGGTACGGACTCGCACTTGTCCAGTTTTTTATTATGAGCTCACGCTTTTTATTTTATTTTTTTTCTGTCACATCGGTCCTAACTCTTGAAATATGCTTTTCTAAGCACTCCCATTCACGGTTTCTAATTAATAATTTTTTATTATTAATTTCTGGTTAATAATATGTTGACGCCCCTAATCACTTGGGTAACAACAACTTCTTATGAATATTTATGAAACTCAGTACTGTACGGATATTCTTCTATACAAAGATTTATTGATCTTCCGCCACAGCCTCCGAGATTTAATTAAGTTTTTAATTAAACTTTTAATCGATCCTATGTGTTATCTCATGAAAGTTAAGATAGTAATATAATGAATTGAGTAGTATAAGTTTTGACGAAGATGGCGGGACGTGCTTGACTCCTACTGTACCGTAGGGTCTAGCCGGTGCACTCGCAACATACAGAATTGTGTGAAAAAGGAAGAGGGAGGCTTTTGCACTGCAGTGCAGGGGTTTAAAACGTTACACAAAATAGTGTTACGCGTAGTTCCGGTACCGATAATTTGTACCGTTCCACCAGGATCGTAACAAAATGAATTCCTTGGTTATAACGATACTGTCTGTGTGGTGCCGGACTTAAAGAATAGCACCACCCCATACTTCCCGTGGGTGTCGTAAAAGGCGACTAAGGGGCGTACCGGAGAATGGGCAGCAGCGTTCTCTATGCATTCCACCACCATACCATACTGCGATCGCCAACCCGCCTGCCAAGCGTGGCGATTATGGCAAACCCCCCCTTTTGGGGGAGGCCTATGTCCAGCAGTGGACGTCTTTCGGCTGAAATGATGATGAATGATGAACGATACTGACAAACGGAACGAAATCTTAAACTGTTCACTAAGAATATTACCAATATATCGTTATATAATAAAGTTATTCATTACGATACTCAACTTTGCCAGCTTCGTGACAAAAACGACGACGAAAAAGTATGAAGAATAACGTTACAAATGAATCTGTAACGTTTCACCTGTAACCTTATTACAAGCGGATAAGCTTAATGTTACTGATACCTATAACGTTACTTACAATATTGTTCTACGTAAATGATGTTCTATAACGTTTTTTTTTTTTTTGTAACGTTATAGATATTTTTAGGTTTTAGTATCATACGATAACATTAGTGGTAACGGAACGAAATTCATTTCGTTTTCAAGTCCCTGCTGCAGTGGGACTATACAGGCTTGTTAGATTAGATTAGATAAAGTTTTGTTATGAAAGGTGGTGATACTTAAATACTCTTTATACTTTACCAAACTTGTTTCTTTACTTTTACCAAAAAACTAGTTATGTTTAGCTTAGCTATCCAAATAGTAACACGAATGTACGGTCGAACAAGCTATTTGGTATACAGGCAGCTAACATGCAACTACTTTTAAACAATGATGTGGGTGTGCTGAGTAGTTAATTCTTTTACACCACTCTATTACCGATGCCATCAGCTGAAAAAGTTATAACGCACGAAATAAAACTAAATATTGGCAGTGTATTTAGTTTTATTTCGTGCGTTATAACTTTTTCAGCTGATGGCATCGGTAATAGAGTGGTGTAAAAGAATTAACTACTCAGCACACCCACATCATTGTTTAAAAGTAGTTGCATGTTAGCTGCCTGTATACTATATAGTGTCAAGCGTGGCGATTATGGCAAACCCTCCCAAAATTGGGGGAGGCCTATGTCCAGCAGTGGACGTCTATATGCTGAAACGACGACGACAACGACGATTGGCAGTGTAGTGGAACAATGAATATTTTTGCCTGTATACCAAATAGCTTGTTCGACCGTACTTAACTTATGTAGTTCGCTAGTTTTTAGCAACTTTACACAACATTATTTGGCTATTAACGTCCTATTACAGAAATCTTCGCTCGCATGACTAAAGTCCCATCCCATTTTTCTTATTTTTTAGCCGACCCGAGTCAGGACAACCACATCCCTTCATTCGTGATTCTTTAGATTTTCCACTAACCGCCGTACCTCTATGTTATGTGGATCTCAAAATATAACCATTTTGAAAGGCAACAAAATGTAAAGAATCACGAAACAATGCAGTTGTCCTAACTCAAATCAGCTAAAAAATTAGATAAGACTTTGAGCGACGAAATGTGCGCAGTGTCATCTCGTCAATCAACATTAGCATTCGTTAGATAAATTAAACTTTAGTTTATGCTCTGGACTTTTTAGAAAATTATCATCATTGATTGTATTTTTTTTATTTTATTTTTTTGAAATGGGTTTGCTCTTGGCTCTAGTCTAGGTCAGAGGTGACAAAGACCAAGTCGACGATGGAGTGAGCTTACCCAGAAGAAGCCTGTTCACTCTTACTTGTTCTGTTCTTGTTCTAACTGTTGAGTAAACGCTCCCATCGTTCGTTCCATATTAGCCAAGCATAGTTACATCCCAGGGCTTTGGCAAAAACTTATCCAAATGACCAGAACTATCTCAACTTCCGTTACCAGCCAGTAATCCAGGTTCACCAACTCATCACCCACTTGAAAACGTCTACAAATTTAGCGCACGTCTCCTTCACCGCTAGACGATGCTGATTGCGCCCGCGCCTCAGTCGTCGCTGTAAATTGAAAGTAACGCGTCAATTTTTTCACCTATGATTACATACGAACTGTATCAGCAGTTTGCCCATTTGATTCAGGGTTGCCGATTGCAACATTAAGAGCAAACTAGTCGCGAGCTCGAACTCACTGGTGGTCATGGCCAAAAATCACGTGGTCTTATCTGGCTTCGTGCCCGACTGAGCTAGTATCAGTAATGAGCAGTTAGACGCTAGTGTACATGAAAAAAGTCTAGTTCTCACCCACAGAAATACCATTCCGAACTGATAGGCGCGGAAAAAAAAATTAAAAGTGCTTGGGAAAAAAGTGTTTTATGAAAAAAATAATGCGTAAATCAATTAAAAATAAAGTTTATTGAACTCTTCGATAACTGAGCTTTGTCGGTACGGACTTGGTTTTGAAGATTTTACAGTTCTTATATTACTTATTTACACCCAAAGTTACGTTAAAAATAGCAAGAAAAACGAATCTTTGTTGGCTCATAACTTTTTAATGGCTTTTTATTTTACTATTCTGTTTCCGTACAGACAACATTAATAATAAGACAAAACGATATCATGCTTAACTTTGGATGCACAATGTCAAACAGTGGAGTAATACACTCCCGAAATTTGTATGGAAAAAATATCGACTAGAGTCACCTTAATATTATTTTATGTCGCTTTTGGGAATACTACACTTGTCAAAGGCATTTTCATCTGATTTCCATAATTATTTCCGTATTGGTCTTTCTCTTTTATCTTGACAAACCGGTTCCAGTATTTAATAAGGAGCTTACAGGACTTTTAGAAACAATAAAAGTATATGATCGACTACAGTAAACAAAATCAGAAAAATATATGATATTCTTCAGGATATATGCTATTATATGCTATATTTGATACGATAGAAAAAAATCATGAAGATACCTCTAAAAACTTTTCTTTTTACAATAAAAACCATACTAATATACATACAATCATTATGATTTTTTGTCAGATTATTCTACAAGCAACATACTAAAAACTAGTGTTTTAATTTTTTAGTCCAAACAATCGATTCCTTGTAAAAGATAAATAATTACCAGGGTTGTGTCGTCGCGCTTCTCTTTCGTTTCTATGCAGTCCGACAAAGACCGCGCTTTATTTCCTATTTCTAAATGTTCCTATTAGGTCTTAAGTTTTGTGTCATTTCTCGCTATTAATTTGTCTGCTCTTACGTTTGAAGTCTTCAGTTCCTCCTATATTCGCTACATCATCATCTATCCAAGGGGCAGGATCTAGAGGGTCTGCTGGGCATACGCCTACGTCAAGAAGGATGTCTGTTCCTTCATCATCATGATGTAGGTGTTGGTGATACCAGCCATCCCAGCCAGCCATTATCATACATCTTTCTCCTCCCAAAAGCCGGCAACCCTGCCAGCTAAGTATAAGTTTAGTGTCAGTAGAAAGTGTACCAAGTGGCCAAGTGGCGACCGTGGGCGAACACTTATTACTTATTCGACCATCGCTTTTCCTCACCGAATCGTTCACACTTTTACTTTTAACATCGCCATCACGCCTCCACGCCTGGGGGCGAAGTGGCGAACTAATATCGTTTATAAAATTATAACCTAGAGATCTGTCTCGAGCGGTCGTAGGTAGAATTAATCGGAGAGTGCGGGCTTTTTATCGCAGTAAGGCTTTTCGCACATGGGTCGTAGGCGTAGTTGTCTCGTGCGCGTATCGTAATTACGCTACGCGCACGAGACGCGGAGTGTTCTACAAACGAATCGTCGCGTAGACGTATCGTTTTGTAATATCTCAGTTGAAATCATGGCGTCAAGCGTACCAGATGTGTTTGGGGAATTTATTGATGACCTTACCTTCTCTTCAGACGAAGAGGATACCTTGTTATTTGATTTCGTTAGAAGTAGAAAGCGACGTGCTCATTGGATCCATCCATACATTGCAAAAAATTACAAGAAAAGATTGTTTGTTGCTGCACGTGAACTGTCCGTTTTACGCCAGTACGCTACGACTATCGTAATGACAATGAACACCTCATACGATACGCTGCAACACCGCCTCGTGTGCGGACTTGTTTGAACATGTTCCTGCTCGTATTGCTCTCGTACTTCGCGCGTTCTACGATACGCTTACGATACGACGCCATGTGCGAAGGGGCTAAGTGTCGTGAGATCAGTGAACTCAGGAGTTGAAGTTCTTCTAACTAAACGCCTGTTCAGTCAGCTGTGCTGCTGGGGAGTTAGTCGCGACTCTTCTTCCCATATAGAGCACTAGCAGCGCCCCGCGGTTTCACCCGCATAAATGTCGATCCCGTGGGAATATCTGGTTAAAAACTATCCTATGTCCTTCCCCGGGATGCAATCTATCTCTCTGCCAAATTTTATCGAAATCCGTTCAGTGGTTTAGGCGTGAAACGGTAACATACAGACAGACAGAGTCACTTTCGAATTTATAATATTAGTAAGGATTAGGAAGTAGTGAAGGGCGGGCGTATTCGGGGCTGTCGTATGTAATTTTGATGTTCAAAACATGCTGATTTTTAGCCTAGTTTGAATGAATAACTTTGATTTGTTTTCGTGTTTTTAACTTACTAAGAAGCAAAAAGCTTTGAAAAGGGTTAAATCGTGATTCGTGAGAGAATCTACCTGCACAACATACCTATCTGCTGAAGTTATTCACTCCAGTCGTTCATATTAACAAAGTATCTATCTATGTATAACAGCAGCAGTGCAGCAGTGCAGTGCAGAGCAGTGGTAACCCACTGCTCGCCTTACCGAGTAAGTCGAGTCGTAGGTTCGAACCCAGACAGGCGCTTTACTTTGTATAAATAATTTCATCACCAGTTCTCTCAAAACGGTGAAGGAAAACATCATGAGGAAACCGGCATGTCCAAAAATCGAGAACATGTGACATCTACCAACCCGTACTGGGCCCGCGTGGTGGATTACAGCCCACTCCCTCTCAAAGATAGGAGGCCTGTGTCCCAGAAAGGGAACATTATGATAATGCTGATAATGCTTATGCTACATTATAAAGTAGGTAAAAATACTTTTAATAAGTATGTACTATGATAGCTTTTTGCTTCTAAGTAAGTTAGAAAAACACAAAAATTATTTGTCAAAGGTCATTCATTCAAACTAGGCTAAAAATCAGCACTTTTTAAATGTCAAAATTACATACGACAGCCCCGAATACGCCACCCTTCTTCACTACTTCCTAATCCTTACTAATATTATAAATTCGAAAGTAACTCTGTCTGTCTGTATGTATGTTACCTTTTCACGCCTAAACCACTGAAAGGATTTTGATAAAATTTGGCAGAGAGATAGATTGCATCCCGGGGAAGGATATAGGATAGTTTTTATCTTGATATTCCCACGGGATCGACACTTATGCGGGGGAAACCGCGGGGCGCTGCTAGTGCTCTATATGGGAAGAAGAATCGCGACTAACTCCCCAGCAGCACAGCTGACAGAACAGACGTTTAGTTAGAAAAACTTCAATTTCTGAGTTCAATGATCTCACGACACTTACTGCGATAAAAAGCCCGCACTCTCCGATTAATTTTACGACCGCTCGAGATAAATCTCTAGG
Organism: Mesoligia furuncula; assembly: GCA_916614155.1. Classification (NCBI taxonomy): domain Eukaryota; kingdom Metazoa; phylum Arthropoda; class Insecta; order Lepidoptera; family Noctuidae; genus Mesoligia; species Mesoligia furuncula. The sequence goes on from OU744803.1 coordinate 26,692,603, forward strand.
TTATAATTTTATAAACGATATTAGTTCGCGATGTTACAATTTCACTTTTTCTGACGGGCAATGTTCCCCTAAAGTAATAAATTTAAAGTCCCACATATTATCCTACTTTTTACCAATTTAAATTCCCATCACGAACTATGAATCACATAAATCGACGCAACCTTCGCCATATTTATTTGTAGGTATATCAATGACATAACTTCCCAGTACCAACAAAAACTCATTACATGATCCGCCATTGTTACGAAGCCAAAGTAATCGACCATAACCCCCTATAGGACGAAAAGTAGCCCATAACCAGCCCATCTTTGATCTCTTCCGCATGAATTATTCAAAAAAAGAAGGTAAACCGAAAATGCCCGAAGCGTTTTCGTAAATTGCGTGTGCGCATCATTCGGTCGCCATAAAAATTTTCATCGGATAAGAAATTGAATTTACTCTTTTAACTCGTAAAATTTTAAAGGTAGCATTTTTATGTTGATTTATTTATATTATGGGAAGATTTTTCGGCGCGTCGCGGAGGGCACTTTCCTTTTCAGCATTAAGAAGGTAATAAGGTGGATCGATCAAGTTTTTTTTTAAATAAATTAAGGCCTCAACGTGAACAGAATTTAATTGGTAACCCAAAAACCAACTAAAAATATATACTTATTTTCGAGGTGTTTCTCATTCAGTGTCATTGTAATTTTATTAATGCAGTTTTTTCCTTTAAGTCTATTAAAGGTAGGTACTTTGGGGTCACTGATTGTACTGATTTTTTCTTCAAGAACTTAAGAAAACATAACAGTGTATTTCTTCGGTCCTAGGTAGCGAAGATTTCCTTTTTCGCTACTAAGGACCAACTGTGATACCTAGTAAGTTTCAGTTGGTCCATTTATTTATTTATTTCTAGTCTATGTTGTCCCACAGCTGGGCAAGGGCGTCCCTGTCTCCTTTCTACTCCCCTCTGGCTTGAGCTAGTGTAGACCACTATCTAGGCGTCAAGCTCGTCAACATTTATATTTTTCATCTCCATTCAAACTTAACTTAAAATAACCTCAACAACATATTATTTAAGCAAACTAAGCGATAACTTATTATGCTAGCTCTCACAGTACGGTCACATTACAGTAATATATTCTCCGTGCAACACAAACGGTTTCGCAAAAGCGTTTAAAGACGTGAGTTCGAACACGCATGCGCGGTACGAAAGGGAAATGCGTCTGCGCATAAGAAAGTACGCGGTTCATGTTTTATTATTGTTTCTGATTAGTTAGGACCCTACAGCGTCAAATTATTTGTTTGTTTAATGTCAAATTGTAGAGAAAAATTATGGGCGATTGTTGTGTTGTACTTAATTAAAAATTGGACATGCAGATGCAATCAGCTAAATAAATAAAATTAGCAAAAATAGCTTATTTAATCACTTACGAAATTAGCGAAAAATGGTGAAACAAGCGCAAACGTAATAAAAGCGCAAACTTATTTTTCACTTTGCAGTGTCTTTTTTGGAAGTCGGTTGTTTTTTTTTTTTTGTAAAAAGTTTTTTTTACGTTTCCGGTTATTTCTCCTTTTTTCGCTGTTAAGTGGCCTCTCAATTAAATTTCGATTGTATAGTCTTCCTGAGTACAAATACTCATTCGAAAGCATTTCCTTAACCCGATGAGCATCTTATTATGAAGGGTAACGACACGAGAGAGTTATGAAGAGCATCGGTTACTGCATCATCAGTCATGAACAATCACGGGGATAAAATGGTGACGGACCCGCTGCGGTTGGAAAGACCCAGACATTCGTAAGTAGGTACCGTTGGATGCAGCAATTTAGTTAAAGTACTGTCGATTTAACTGCATCATGGTGCGTCAACCTGACGTGGCAGACTAAATACAAGGGTTTAACTAGCAAGGGTGACTGGCATATTGCCTTGTGGCATTAAGGCTCCTTCAAACAGGCGCGACATGCGATAAAATCGCGCATGACACAAAGGCACCGCAAGTCGCGCAACGAGCGGTGGCTTTGTGTCGCGCGCGATTATATTGCGTGTCGCGCCTGTTTGTAGGAGCGCTTAGGCTCGCCTTATGCACCAGTATGATACATTTTTATGGGAAAATCTCAATTGATTGGGAAAATGGGTAGTATGAATGATGATACTTCTTCATCTTTCTGAATGACCGACTCTTTTGACAATTGAAAAGTGCCCGAAAATGGGTAATTTGAAATAAATGCTTTGAGTTTGAGTCGAGTTGATAATGTAACTATAAATGTAGGTCCAAAAACATAGTCCAAAAAGTTTCCACAAAAATAACCCAATACTAAAATAGATTTATTTACATTAACAATTTTCGCACTTTTAATAAAACGTCGTTCAAATACAACACTTCAAAATTAGCACCTCGGCGCGCAAGCCCACAATACACACCCGTATGTTTACACTCGAATCTGGGACACCTGCTCAAAGTGGCCAGTTGACCCCAAGAGGACCCACATTGCTGCCCATACCATTATTATTAATAGTTATGATATTATTTATACCTCGTTATGCATGTTTTAACATTTAATGTTGTAAGCCAACATGTTAGCCATATATTTTGTGTTAATCCTGAAAGGTAGTCGCTGTTGTAAAGGAATTTGACTTTTTTAAAGCGTGCTGACAGGTAAGTTTATGGTTATGTTAATTTTTATGCGTTACATCTAAAAGAATAACATATAAACGAAAAATAAATTAGTTATTTGGGCTTATTTACAAAATTGCCTAACCGGCCAGAGGGGCCCGTGGCTAAATAATAACAGCCGCACAGGTCGATTGGTCAGGTTAACCTACGCTTGCCGCGGTTGGTCTGTGGATGGGTGACCATCTTTACATATCGTGACCCCTCCGTGCCTCAGAAAGCTGGTTAAGCCGTTGCTCCCGGCTGTCATTCGTGGATCTTTGACAGTCGTTACGGGTAATCAGAAGCCCGAAAGTCTGACAATCAGTCTTTGTAAGGGGTATCGTATTACCCAGTAACTGGGTTGTGGAGGCCAGATAGGCCGTCGCTCCATCTAAAATACTGGTATTCATCTGCATTCGGTTAGACTGGAAGCCGACCCCAACATAGTTGGGAAAAGGCTAAGCAGATGATGACCTAACCGGCTAGGCACCTAATCTCCCCAATTAGAAATATTCATTTCTGGTTCGAAACAAAGAATTAGTAAATCCTTTAATAACTCAAAAGTCAAGAATTTTAGGAACGTAGACGGAATAAAACACCATTGGCTTTGGTAAATTCCTAATTATTCGGTAAAATTATTTACACAAAGTAAAGCGCTTGGCCGGGTTCGAACTTCGAACCTACGACCTACTACAACTCGTAAGTCGAGGCTGTTATTGGCAACCACAGCTCTAAAACTACCTCTATAAAGAAACTAAATTCAAAAGATAGATAGCTACTGCAGCTAACGTATTTCTCTCTAGTATTTCATAGACACGGACAGGTGGCAAGCCTGTCACCATCCCAGAACACATACGTTACATTTTATTATTAACACCACTATATTTTCCTAAGTTATTTATACCCACTTGGTGGTGTCTGTCGTGTCCATATGTCTTAGTTGAACAAAAGTATCGAAGGACCAACACTTGAGCTGCGTTCCTAGCAACATGTAGTGACGGGTTTGCAAAAAGATGAAGATACAGACGTCCTAAGTAAACACGTGGTTGAGATTTCTTTCAATCTGGCATACTTATATAGCAATGTGTTTGTGTGAAAGATGATATGGCTAGAAAGTTCTTGGAGATGACAGCTAATAGATATATGTAAAAAGAAGAGATGCTGCGTGGACCCCAAATAAACCGGGATAAGAGCAGGTGGACCCCCCCCCCCTTTTTGGGGGAGGTTTATGTCCAGCAGTGGACGTCTTTCGGCTGAAATGATGATGATGATGAAGAGCAGGTGGATTACCTTAGAGCAATTTGTTGATTAGCACATTGGTCGCAGCTTATTACCGACTTAAAAAAAAGGAGGTTATCAATTCGACGCGTATGTACCTATGTAATATTATTGGAACTGCATTATATTCATATATGTCAATCAAACGCATATTATTTACATAGGTCAAAAAAAACGAAAAGTCGGAAAGAACAATAAGCTATAATGGGTCGGGGAACAAGAAAGGGGGAACATGCGGACGTGAGCCGGCCATACATACTACGGTCCACCGGAGAGGTGTTCCTGTGCAGGTATGCCTGCGCTGGTGAACCGGAGCGTGTGTGAGAATAGACCTGTGCAGTTTTTTGAACCTGCGCAGGCGACCGAGTGACACCGTACGGTGTACCTGTAAAAGAACTGAAGACCGCTTCGGTACACCGGGACGTCCCCATACACCCTACCGACGTGTGATTGACCTGCGCAGGCAAACCTGCACAGGTAACCTCTCTGGTAGACCGTAGCGTGTATGGCTTACAGTAGTCGCGGGCAGAAGCTAGCTATTATATTAAAGTTAAAGTACTCTACTGACAAACCCACATTCCTCACCAACAGTCCCATAACCAATGGTTTAAAAACCTCGTGGTAACGTTCACACGGTCAACAATAGGTACGTATCGTTTCAACTCGGCGCAGGCGACTCAATCGGAACTAATAAATTGAGATATTTTTCTTGGTACGCCATCGATCACTCGGCCAATTTGCAATTACTGCCCGCTATGGACCATGGTGGTACTATTTTAGTGATGCTGTACACGGGACAACATAAACACAAACAAATCACTAAATGCATTAAGGGTTTACATGATCCAAAGCGCGGTCATTGTCGGACTGAATAGAAAAGAAAGAGAAGCGCGATGACACAACACTGGTAATTTATTGCAAAATATGAAGCAATTATTTAATTACAAAAAATCTATTGTTTGGACTTAAAAACTAAAACACTAGTGCTTTAGTAAGTTGCTTGTAGAATAATCTGAAAAAAACTCAGAATGATTGTATGTATATTAGTATGGTTTTTATTGTAAAAAGCAAGTTTTTAGAGGTATCTCCGTATCTTCATGATTTTTTTCTATCGTATCAAGTAGTTGTATTATGTTTTCAACACACTATCTAGGTACCTAGCATATGTCCTGAAGAATATCATATATTTTTCTGTATTTGTTTACTGTAGTCGATCATATACTTTTATTGTTTCTCCTTAAGGGGAATGAAGCTTTTTTTTTTGCAATTTTCATGTTTTCAACACACTATCTACCTAGCATATGTCCTGAAGAATATCATATATTTTTCTGATTTTGTTTACTGTAGTCGATCATATACTTTTATTGTTTCTCCTTAAGGGGAATGACGCTTTTTTTTTTTGCAATTTTCATGTCAGTGTCAGGTTGTATCTATATATATAAAATTCAAAGTCCTGACTGACTGATTGACTGACTGACTGATATATCAACGCACAGCCCAAACCGCTGGACCTAGAGACTTGAAACTTAGAAGGTGTGTTCTTTATGAAGAGTATGTATCCACTAAGAAAGGATTTTTGGGAATTCAACCCCTAAAGGGTTAAAATAGGGGATGGAAGTTTATATGAAAGTCCGACAGTTTTGAAGTTAGGATCTTCTAATTTTGTATTTAGGCTGACAATTGAAAATTAATTTATACGTGTCTCAGCGTTTTTGATAATTCCACCCCCGAAGGGTTAAAAAGGGGGATGAAGTTGTGTATAAAAATCATTAATATTCGACGTAAAAATCACTTTTATTATCTAGACTTATGATTGGAAGCTAACACAACGGTGTTGTTAGAATTTCATCCATTAAGGGGGTGAAAAGGGGGAGGAAATTTTGTCCTGACTGACTGATATATCAACGCACAGCCTAAAACGCTGGTCGGTACCGCTGGGTAGAGAAATTAATTTTGGAGGGTGTGTTCTTTGTGAAGAGTAGATATCCACTAAGAAGGGGTTTTTGGAAATTTAACCTTAAAGGGGTGAAAAGAGGGGATTTTTTTGTATGAAAAATCTTATTCCTTGAGTTAATAACCATGAAACTTGGCACGAATACTTATCTAAATAAATTATGAAGTTTGGCTTTTTTTTCTAAACTACCCCCTGAAGGGGGATTGGGAGGTGTCAAAGTTTGTATGGAAAAATTTTAACGCGTGGTCCGATTAACTCGAAACTCAGTATTTATACTTAAGACCAAAAATAAAGAATAACGTGTATCATCGTTTTTCGAAAATTTACCCCTGACGGGGTGAAAAGTTAGTTTTATAGGGGAAGACTACTGCGTGGCTTGATTAACTCGAAAATTGGTATAAACAATCTTTGAGTCGAGTAATGAACACAGTCGAAACAATTTTACGAAATTCCACCCCTGTGGGGGTGAAAAACGGGGATACAGTTTATAAGAAAAATCTTATTCATTTGGTTAATAAACTTGGCAAGAATACTTGCAAGTAATAAAGTTTATCATTATTTGTTTATCAAAATACCCAACACCCCTTGTGTTGGGGTGTTAAAGTTTGTGTGGAAGAATTTTAACGCGCGGTCCAATTTACTCGAAACTCAGTATTATTACTTTTGACAGAAAATAATCAATAATAACAGCCGCACAGATCGATCGATCAGGTTACGCAGGCTACGCTTGCCGCGGTTGGTCTGTGGATAGGTGTACATCTTTAAATACCGTGACCTCTCCGTGCCTCGGAAAGCACGCTAAGCCGTTGGTCCCGGATGTCATTCATGGATCTTTGACAGTCGCTAGGGGTGGTCAGAAGCCCGAAAGTTTGACAACCTGTCTTATCAAGGGGTATCATATTTGGGTTGTGGAGGGCAGATAGGCAGTCGCTCCATGTAAAATACTGGTACTCAGCTCCCGTTGGACTGGAAGCCGACCTCAACATAGTTGGGAAAAGGCAGATGAAGAATCAATAGTAAGTGTATGGGGTTTTCGAAAATTATTGACCCCTGACACAAAAAGTGGTAATTCGATTTATAAGGGAATTTTAATGAGTGCCTTGATAAACTCAAAAAAAAAAAACGGTACGAATAAATTTGGACTTGAAACTTGGCACAAATAATTATAAAGTTCGAATTTTTTTGGAATTCTAAACTAACCCAAAGGGGAGATTGGGGGTGTCAAATTTAGTATGGAAAAATTTTAATGGGCGGTCCAATTAACTCGAAACTCAGTACCTATCTGAGACCAAAATAAATAATAAAGTGGTTCAGGGTTTTTCGAAAATCTACCGCTAATGGGGTGAAGAGGGGTAGTCAATTTCACAGGGCAGAATTTTATTACGAGGCTTGATTAACTGGAAAATTGGTATAAATAATTTAGATTATGTTTCGAAATTCCACCCCTATGGGGATAGAAAGACCCCTCTTTCTATCCTGTATAACTGTATATCCTTTATAACTGATGAAATATTCGTGAAATCTAACATTTCATTATACAAAATAGCTACTAAAAGTTACTACAGAAAATTACGCGATAAAAATAAGTCAGAACTCGAAGTGACTCATGGTAAAACTGCTCTAATGAATAAAAGTACCTTCTGTATGGCCAAAAAAATATTTAACAAACTACCTGAAAAAATAAAAACGTTACAACTGGACAATTTCAAAACAGAACTATTAAGAATATTGATAGATAAATGCTATTACTCACTGCAGGAATATTTGGACGATAATTCTATAATTACTGCTTCAGAAAATTGTACATGACCTCACCTATTTTTGACGATTTAGAATTTTATTTGACATTAGCATTATTATGACATTTAACTTAATATATTTGACATTTAGATAAATTTGTATTGTTATGCATGTACCTATTAATATTGATTTTATTATTAATGTGAAAGTTTACATAATTCTTCCACCTCATGATTATATATAAAAATTCGACAATGACAATTTAATATATTTGTACGCCTCTGGGCAAAACATAGAGGATCTTTCTATCTGTAACATCTCGCACACTATTGTAATTTGACCTATGTTTACAAATAAAGCATTCTGATTCTGATTCTGACTGTATCCCCATACAGGTTATATGAAAAATCTTATTCGTTTGGTTAATACATTAGAAACTTGTCAATATTTGGGTCAGATAATAATAAAGATTGTCACTTTTAGTTCAAAAAATCCCTCACAGAGGATTTGGGGGGTGACAAAGTTGATGGATTAGAAAAAAATGTAACCCGTTGTCGGCTTAACTCGAAACTCGGTACTACTAAAACAAGAAATACTTAAAAAAAGTGATTTAGGGTTTTTAAAAAATTGACTCCGAAGGTCGACGAAGGTGGAAAATTCTACTGCTTCCTTCCATTAACTCGAAAATGGGTATGGGTCTTTGAGTCAAGTTATGAACACATCCCAAACGATTTTTCAAAATTACTAAAAGCTGGGATACAGTTTATTTGAAAAATCTGATCCCTTTGAGCTATAAACTAAAAATTGGCCCGAATACTTATTTATATCTAAATAAATGATAAAAATCATAAACATACATTTTCGAAATTATAAGAGGAAAGTACGAATTTCACGCGGACGAAGTCGCGGGCAGAAGCTAGTTGATGATAAAATATGATTCGCGAACGTAACAACTAACAAGTATGTATTTACAGAATAATAAATCATTAGAATTAACATTTATTAATGATTAAAATAACAGCAAATCGAATCATTACAATTTAATTATATTTAATAAAACATTTAAATAATCAACATACATATAATAAAAAAGGTACTTACATAAATTATTATAATTGGTCATCTAGGTACTCTTTCAAGGGGTGTGTCTGACACACATCCATTCAACATTCGCACTTAAACCATAAAACTTATGAATAGTGCATGAATTGACGCTGAGGTGTCACCTCCAGCAACTTTCTCGCGACCAATGTAAAGACTGCAATATTTATAATGTTTTCTATTACTAAGAAAGCCTATGAAAACCCTTACCACCACAACGAACCACAAAAACCACATTCAAATTTCACACATTTCTCAAACCCTATAATGTTGCCAACACAAAATAAATGTTGGTTCATGGTCCCCAGCCCTAGGAACACGCAGGTCGGCGCCCGCGCAGATATATTACCGACACGGCAAGAATATGATTAGTGTATTGTGTTCCTGTTTATTTATTTACAAACTACTTGGTGAAGGATTGGGTTTGCTAACTGACGGTCTGTTTTTATAGGTATCGTTTGAGAAATATCGCTGAGAAAGGATGCATTGGCGTTTTGTTGATTTATTTTAATAGAATATTATTTTGCTGCTTTAGTTAGAGTGAGGTATATGTTGCGTTTGGCTTGAGACTTGAAAATTCTGCAAAATGATGGCGGTAAAGTTTTATCTGTTACGTTAAGAAAAACTGACTTTTCAAGGGTTTTTTTCCTGTTTTCAACTTAATCGATTAACTCGAGTTTAGAGGGCGAGGGTAAATACGGCAAATTGTTATTAGATTTTTTATCTGGAAATCAAAAATACATAGCCCGAAGAATTGCCAAACCTAAGTGGCAGTGAGCTGCACATTGCTCGCAGAACAGATAGCCGATGGTGCCGAAAGGTTCTGGATTGGCGACCGCGGACCGAAAGACGTAGCGTTGGAAGGGCTCCCACAAGTTGAACCGATGACCGTCAAAGCCGCAGGAATCCGCTGCATACGAGAAGCACAAAACCTATGTCCAGCTGTGGACGTCTTTCGGCTGAATGATTGAATGAATGAAATGAAATCTTAGTAGCAGCCGGACTTTGGAACTGTGCCCGGATGATGGCTATAGGCTCGCCCCTAATTTCATGGGACTTAACTTGCGAAATGTAAGTTAGGTACTAAAGAGTAAAGGTACACCTCTGCCCAAACGGGAAACCAACCGTGATTTTCTGTTATGAGCCTTCTTTCCTCCTTATGAGAATCCTTTAGTCAAGTTTAACTTTTGTTTCTGTAGTATCCTTACCTTAAACATTTTGCCATAGGAAGGTACTCAATGCATTCCACAGATTCCTAATTAATATTAACATTTAAACTCCTGGGAATGTATCGCACCCGTTGAAGTTCAAAATAAACGTAAATTCCTAACTTAACTGAGACTTGTAACCAAATTCTATACATTCCAAGTTACTAGCAACTAAAATGTAAGCTAAGTTTGTTTATCAGTTAACCTAATCAAAGCTGAACCAAGGTTAATTCTAAATACCACTAACATAGGTAGGTACATAACCTACCTCAAGTTAAGCTCTTTTAAATTCTCGTGAGTATATCATAAAACCTTAAATATAACGGAACATAAAATTCATCTGTAAGTCGGAGATCTCCTCCATTACGCCGGCGGTTGATTGCGTATCGCGACGATTAGGGGCGCGCGCGCACGACACAAAGGCACCGCCGCGCGCGCCGCGAACGCGGAACCTAATCCAGGATTAGGCCGGGATCATTTCAAGTCTCCCGGGACACGTCCGTCCCACGGGACCCTGTTCCGGGGTAATCTCGGTTATTGAAAGCAATCTTATTTTATAGAATAACTAACTGTAGATGTACCTATGAGATTTTTATTGGTTAGATTTCCATAAGTAGTCACTGATCACTGGGCAGATATTAAAGTATTTATTTACCTATTTATATGGGACTGTTTAGTATTCAATTGACTCTTTGAATAAGGAAGCTTATCGTCCTTACATAACTTAGAACATAATCTAAGTTGATTCTTACAAGTTATACACGTAACACGCTCGTTGGTCTAGAGGTTCGACTCCCGAGTCGAGTAAAGTGTTTTTGGGTGTTTCCGTCTGGAATTTGTCAGTAGGACTTCGGAGTCTGGATTCGCGCCCGGTTGATGGCAATAGCTTCGCCCCCTATTATATGGTACGGGCTTCTGCCCTCGACTTCTCGACTTTGAAATTTCTTGCTCTCCCGAACCATTCTGCCACATCGTATTGCCTGCCCGCGCTATTACTTCATTTTCGCTTGGCGTTCTTAACATTTTTTTTTCTTTTGCACGACTCCTAAGGGTCCTAGCTTGGTGTTAAATAGCCTATATCCTTCCGCAAAAAGAATCTTTCAAATACGACTCTACGACTGGTAGTTTTAGAGAGTACACGGAGTTAAAATCTGACAAAATACATTAATTTTACCAAAATATTCATAAATCTGAATTGTTTTTTGAAGAACGAACAACCAAACTCTTCAGCTTTATTATTAGTACTAACTTCCGTCGCGACGCCCCATACCATGTCCGCCCCGACCAATGCTCGAGCCAGCTCGCGCCGCTGAGCCTGTAGTTTTAAATTCGTCCCTAAATAATTCCGATCCAGCCTGTCTCTTGCTGCCCTCTTCCAGCGACGCCCTAAGCCGAGGTCCGTACCCCACAAGGGGTGCCCTTGGCGTGTATTAGTCGCTTAGTTTTAAAGTATTTTAAGCCCTGGCTGGAGGTCTTGATTTATTGAGGCACCCACAGGCAAGCCTGGTTTAGCAGACGACAACCTCATAGGTTGAACTGCGAGAAGCCAATCCCAAAAAAAAAAACCGTTGCCGCCATTAGGGTGTTAGCACCAGCTTAACGCAGATGTTATTGCCTAATAACAATAACCATTAACAGTTCCCATAAATAACCTATTTCATTTAATTGATCTTTACAGTTTTAGTTAAGCTATCTCCATTATACATCTTCGCATTCCGCAACCACCATTCAGATTTTAAGTTCGACTGGCTAATTATCAATTCCTATAAACAAAAACGAATCGTTTTGGTAGCATTTTCTCTTGCCAAAATTGGTCTTAGGTTCGAACCCAGACAGGCGCTTTACTTTGTGTAAATTATTTCATCACCACTGCTCTCAAAACGGTGATGGAAAACATCGTGAGGAAACGGGCATGTCCTAAAACCAGAAATTCGAAGACATGTGACATCTGCCAACCCGCACTGGGCCCGCATGATGGATTACGGCCCAGTCCCTCTCACTGAGAGGAGGCCTGTGTCCCAGCAGTGGGAACTAGGCTACTTATAGGCTATGAGTAGCCTAGTTCCCACTATATGAGATGTGCTTCATTATTGGTAAAGATACAAGAGTCTTAATTTTAACCAATAACTGTAGTGCTATTCTGTAAAAAAAAATCACCGTGAAATCTTAGGTGAGCTTGAAGGGTCAAGCTCACTTCACCTAAGTTTTCACGGTGAGATTTTTGCTGAAAACATCGGGTGTCTGCAAATTATAGGAATCGGCCGTAAGTACTCGTATTTGTATATACTTCTGTACCAATTCTTTGACAGTCGTTACGGGTAGTCAGAGGCCCGAAAGTCTGACAACCAGTCTTACCAAGGGATGTCGTATTACCCAGCAACTGGGTTGTGAAGGTCAGATAGGCAGTCGCTCCATGTAAAATACTGGTATTTAGCTGCATCCGGTTAAACTGGAAGCCGACCCCAACATAGTTGGGAAAAGGCAGGCAGATGATGATGACTTCTGTACCAATATTATAAAAAAGGTTAAATTTGTTTGTTTTGTTAGTAAGTTCTTATGTAGAGGGTAATCTCCGGAACTATAGATATACCAGAATCTCATGGCAATAAAAAAACAAAAAAAACTTTGTGGTTTTCATACATTGTCGAAGGTCAAACACTACTCGCCGGGAATCGACACATGTGTCCCGGCTCTAATTGTTTCTCTTTGGGTTCGGCAGTCTGCCGGAAGGTTGTGAACGCTAAATACGTTTCTTTTCTATAATACATATTTTTATCTGGAAATAACTGGAGTTTATTTTTAACAGTTTGTCAAATGTATGGAAACCACAAAGTTTTTTTGTTTTTTTTTTTGCCATGAGACTCTGGTAGACCTATACCCAATGCCCAATTCTCGAGGAGGGTTATAGGCTAACATACATCACGCTAGGACATCAAGGAGCCTAGCAAAAAGAAAAAGTCAGAAATAACGCTAAGCAAAAACGAAATACAGACTCCAGCACATCAAGCTACTACAATCTGTCAAATTTCTTTAATAGATTTTCATCTTTATCGCTATGTCATAAGGTTCAAAGTTGATTGGGAAAAATCGACAGTTTCGGGTAGATTGATGTGCTGGCGTCTTTGCGATGCGACGGGGTGGGTAGGGAACAACAAATTTCACGCAGACAAAGTTGCAGGCAGAAGCTAGTTAATTATCATTTTGTACTTAACCTTTGACGGACACTGCTGGATATTGGCTTCCTCAGAATTAAACAACGGCCGTATTCGTAAAGCTATAAAGTTGTAATTGACAGAAGATATCGCTTACCATGAGATAGGCTATAAACCTCCGAAGCTTTTATTCCAAGAAAATCTTTAAAAGGATATATCGGAAATCCACTCTTTTAAAGAAGCACGAACAAGAAACCATGGAATATGCGACACATGTTTCCGTGCCCCTACCGCTCGTGTCGTATTTCTGCGACAGAGAACATGCATGATTTTTTCGTTCTATTCAAAGATTGCTCCTCCTTATTTGTTGTAGGTATTATTTTATCGATTTAGGTATTCAGCTTCATCCGGTTTGACTGGAAGCCGACCCCAACATGGTTGGGAAAAGGCTAGGCAGATGATGATGATTATTTTATCGATTTGTAGCCGCGCGCTAGGGGCACGGCAATTGATATTTAGCCAAGCGATTAAAAGGTTAATTGCTCTCATGACAATAGACAATTATTTGAGACCAAAAATACCAGTAAGTAGGTGTCTGCCACTAACTCAAATAAAAAATAAAAACCGGGCGAGAGCGAGTCGGACTCGCGCACCGAGGGTTCCGTAACATCCGGGTTTATGCATAAGGTTTAGGTTTATGAAATTAAATGTTTTTTTTATTTTTGAGTTGATTGAATGAATGGTAAATTGCGGTTTACGATTTATGACGTATGAGTTTGATGAAAAAAAAAATTTTGAGTTTCGGTTCTAAGTATGGGGAACCCTAAAATTTATTGTTTTTTTTTTCTATTTTTGTGTGAAAATCTTAATGCGGTTCACAGAATACATCTATTTACCAAGTTTCAACAGTATAGTTCTTATAGTTTCGGAGAAAAGTGGCTGTGACATACGGACGGACAGACAGACAGACGGACAGGCAGACAGACAGACAGACAGACGTGACGAATCTATAAGGGTTCCGTTTTTGCCATTTGGCTACGGAACCCTAAAAACCCGCTTTTTACTCGATATTTCATCTTCAAACAAAAAACTCCCATTCAGAAGCGTCTGACAGATATAAGGCATTTAGTTCTAACAAACCGACAAGGTCAAATATTGATTCAGCACAAGAACAATTAAGGTTCAACAATGCTACGGTATCGCTGTGTACGGGGCGCCATTAAATTTAATTACCGCTGCGCGCGAGTTTCGGATGCGCGATGGCTTGCGCAAGCGCAGGTGCGCGTAAATGTCAGGTGGCGCGCGTGCGCGTAACATACACTGTTGCCTTATGGTAGTGCAGGTCGATATGCCCTTAAATATCAAGACTTGTGGGAAAAAAGAAGATGTCAGTAATTTATGTTTGTTTTTAGGGTTCCGTTGCCAAATGGCAAAAAACGGAACCCTTATAGATTCGTCATGTCTGTCTGTCTGTCTGTCTGTCTGTCTGTCCGTCTGTCTGTCTGTCCGTCCGTATGTCACAGCCACTTTTCTCCGAAACTATAAGAACTGTACTGTTGAAACTTGGTAAGTAGATGTATTCTGTGAACCGCATTAAGATTTTCACACAAAAATAGAAAAAAAACAATAAATTTTGGGGTTCCCCATACTTAGAACTGAAACTAAAAAAAATTTTTTTCGTCAAACCCATACGTGTGAGGTATCTATGGATAGGTCTTCAAAAATGATATTGAGGTTTCTAATATAATTTTTTTCTAAACTGAATAGTTTGCGCGAGAGACACTTCCAAAGTCGTAAAATGTGTGTCCCCCGCCCTGTAACTTCTAAAATAAGAGAATGATAAAACTAAAAAAAATATATGATGTACAATACCATGTAAACTTCCACCGAAAATTGGTTTGAACGAGATCTAGTAAGTAGTTTTTTTTTAATACGTCATAAATCGTAAACCGCAATTTACCTTTTATTCAACCAACTCAAGTATAAAAAAATAAAAAAAAAAACATTTAATTTCATAAACATAAACCTTATGCATAAACCCGGATGTTACGGAACCCTCGGTGAGCGAGTCCGACTCGCTCTTGCCCGGTTTTTTTTGGTCCTTCGGAACAACACATTGATGTAAGGATGGCTTGTGGGGCAAGGACCACAATATAAAGGGGCTCGTGGCTAAATAATAACGGCCGCACAGGTCGATTGATCAGGTTAAACTACGCTTGCCGCGGTTGGTCTTTGGATGGGTAACCATATTTACCTACATACCGAGGCCCCTCCGTTCCTCGGAAAGCACGTTAAGCCGTTGGTCCCGGCTGTCATTCATGGATCTTTGACAGTCGTTACATCCGTAACCAGACCACGTCTGACCGGGTCTGACAACCAGTCTTACCAAGGGGTATTGTATTACCCGGTAACTGGGTTGTGGAGGTCAGATAGGCAGTCGCTTCATGTAAACTACTGGTATTCAGCTGCATCCGGTTAGACTGGAAGCCGACCCCAACATAGTTGGGAAAAAGCTAGGCAGACGATGACAGCCTACTGAAAAAGTGAAGATATGATGGGTAAGAATCCGTGGAAGTTGAGACTAAGTTCGTGGGAGATAGATGTTAATTAACTCATCGAATGCCGTAATTAGAGACACAATAGAAACGTAAAACACTAAAACAAAGTTTTTGAAGTAAAAACTTCTTTATACTTTAAGCTCTTTCTGAACTAAACTGTTCATCGTACTCGGGTTCGTGCCGCAGAATCGGGTTCGGGTTCCAGTCGGTTGGTGACGCTGAATCGCGTATACTCGGCTCTGAATCGCGTATCCTCGGCTCTAGTCGTAAGTTTTCACTTCTACTGTGTGATCATAAGAACACGCCCTCTTTCTTTCTTCATCAAACTATTTTTGTTAACCAAAGAATCGAATCCCAAGACCACACATTCTGTCTCTACACTCATCGCTCGGGGCATATTGGCATACGAAGAATGGACGTGTGGGGTTAAAAGTTCACGATTGTGTAAAAGGATTTACGTAAGTATTCCAATCAGCCGTGAGATTAGTCATGACACGAGGTTGATTGAAGCACTGAGATCCTTGTATGTCGTGGCTTAGCGTTTTCTTGGCTTTAATGAGAGGAATTGTATAGATCATCAGAAGTTGTGATACCACAACCTATTTGGTAGAAGGTAATATCTTACCAGAATATTCATTCATAAGCTGATAGGTTTTGACATAGAGTTAATATTAAATTGGAGACCAGTGGTGGCCCCCGACTTAAGAGTTCTAGGTCATTGAAAATAATTTCATCACCACTGCTCTCAAAACGAAAACATCGTTAGAAAACCGGTATGTCCTAGAACCAAAAATTCGAAGACATGTGAACGGGGGTACTCAAACGGGGGTTGATAATGAACTTAGTTGACAAGCTCCGGTACAAATTCTGCTGAGTGGTTAGAGATTAGAATACTCACTATGACCTACAATTCTCGCCTTAGAATATATTCTCTCAAAAAGAAGGAAAAAAGCAGCTGACAGGAAACAATAAAGTTTCAGCATAAAGAGCTTTGAACCGAACCCGAAAAATGCAGTTCACCAACAATAAAACAAAACATTCCTATTGTATTTGTACTAAAACAATAGCCAACGAAATCAGGTGTTCCGAACTATGACATGATAATGGTTCATTCTGTTTCGAACTCATAACCGCGCGTAACACCGCCCGGCAGATTCCCACGGAGCCGAAGGTCGATCACGACTCGATACTTGCGAAATGTAATCATTCAGACGGATATACAGAATGTTTGCTCTGTTCGTATATATTTTATTGTTGGTTAGTTCAATTGGGACAGGTCTTGTTTGGCCGAAAACTATGAAAAAATAAAATATCGTCGAACCTTATTTAAAAATTATTAAAAGGGAATCATCGATACGTCGAAGAGAAGAGAATATACAATTAGTAAATTATTATACAACACTACTAAATCAACTTTGGCAATACAAACTTTGACTGAAAATTGTTTTGACGAAGTACAATTTTGACGAAAACGACTTTTGACCAAACACGCCCTTGACCGTCCGCCCCGAAGTCATTTAAACAACTAACTATACCTACATATACTTAATTATCCAAAACAAAAGGACACTGGTGTCGAAGTTTGGGACACCTATACTCAACAATGAACGTATGAGACGATAAATGAGACGATAAATATTATCATCGTCCTTAATAAACTTCTCAAAGTTCGCAGCTGCCTTTATTGTTACAAGTACTTACTCGTATCGTAATGCACCCGTTACACAATTGAGAGCTGCCGATCAAGTTTATAAATAACTTGCAGTGTGTTTAACATCGACAGCTGCTTATCGTTAAGAAAAACTTTATTGATTATGATACTTATGTTCTGACGATAAAATTTTACAGCCAAATTATTCGCGGCCATTATCAAGTTGGAACTGGGTTACCGTAGTACTCTTACGCATTATAGGTTAACTGTACTTTTTTTAGTTTGAAGATAGTTTAAGGGTTTAAAGTCGTAAATTTTCCAGGATTTTTCCCAGTAGTTTGGGATTCAAATGGAGCCCTTATCTATACTAATATTAAAAATGCGAAAGTGTGTCTCTCTGTTACCTCTTCAGGGTTAAACCGCTGAACCGATTTAGATGAAATTAGGTATAGAGTTAGTTTGAGTCCCGGGAAAGGACATAGGATAGTTGTTATCCCGATATTTCCACGGGATCAACACTTATGCGGGTGAAACCGCGGGGCGCTGCCAGTGATATTATATAGCCACGAATCAGAAACACACGAATCACGAATGGGATATTAAATACCTTACCTGTTACTCCACTCACATAAACATAGTAAACACGTATATTAGGACTACGATATTTCCAAGAAGTCTTCATTGTCTAGAGAGGCGTGCGCCCGCGCAGATTCAAAACAATCATTAGTCGGTTCGTGTGAATAGTTTAAATGTGTACAAGTACTTGTTAATGTGGGTGGAGATCACGCTTTTCCTTTACTGGGTAAGCTATATTGGTCTAGGTGGCGCCGAATTGTTTCAAAGCATTCTGAAGCCGTTTGTTATTAGTTGAATATAAACTTTTAGCTAAATTAGAATAGGACTTGCCTTGCCCGGACAGTACTGATAAACTTTACCAGGATGGTTATTGTCAATCGCCAGTAAACAGAAGGCCAGTAGGATTGATCAAATTCAAGTCGCAAACTCATTTCAGCGACAATTAAGGCCTACGCAGGCCGGGACGGCATGGCAAGGGATTTAAACTTTTACTAATGGACATTCAAACGTATCGATATAGAAATACGACATAAATTGCTATGCTTTAAAAGAATGCCGTGGCATCGAAAGGGATTTCATTGCATGGCATTGAAAGACGCGCCACGGGCTCCCGCGGCGGGATGCCGTGGCGTCCTGCGGTAGGCAACGGCATGCCAAGGACTCCGGCGCTCTTTGTGACATATCGCGGGGTGAGGCGGCGGGGGTAGAGAAGCGGGAAAGCCGCTGGAATGCCGCGGTATCTAAGCGGCTAGTGTCCGCTGACTGACGGCTGAATCCCTTCCATGTCGTCCCGGTCTGCGCAGGCCTTTAATGTCTAATCGTCGTCGTTTCAGCCGATAGACGTCCACTGCTGGACATAGGCCTCCCCCAATTTTGGGAGGGTTTGCCATAATCGCCACGCTTGGCAGGCGGGTTGGCGATCGCAGTATGGTATGATGGTGGAATACATAAAGAACGCTGCTGCCCATTCTCCGGTACGATCCTTAGTCGCCTTTTACGACACCCACGGGAAGTAAGGGGTGGTGGTATTCTTTAAGTCCGGCACCACACAGACCATGTCTAATACTTGTCAAAAATGTGAATAGTTTTGACAGATTAAGATTGGAATGCGAGCGTTTTTTTAAAATACGGTAATTGTCCCTCAAACGTTAGTGTGTCATCTATATATGTATTATAAATTATTGTCGCTTTTCGTGTCTACTCAACGGATTTTACCATCATTTTAGGGAATTTCTTCCAGATAGTCTAAGTGTATAAATATATAAATCTCAACATAGATAAAGCATAGAAATCTGGATGTGTTGACATGACATGTCGCCACATTTGTAGATTGCACCCGTGGGGCGGGTCACTTAACTAAACTAAAGGCGAAAGTTCAACCCAATTATGATTTACGATAGGTAACTAAAAAGATACAATAAGGTTTAGTGCACATAGTTTTATTGTAACTAAGTTTAGATTGTAGCGTTAAGTCACCATCTTTTGGAAGTTGATTTATTTGACGATGTGTTCTTGTAGTTTCGGCTACTTACTAAGATATCTACGCTTTGGTAACTACCATTAAAGGCAATCTCTCTTCAAGAATATCTTTGCGACTATCCTTCTAAATAAAATATTCACCCCACCATTCCCATCGTGTCGCATCTCTATTCCCCCTTTAATCTTGCGCTAACGCAGCTAGCCACCGCGCATTCGTTGAAGCCTGCAATCACTACCAGTACCAGCTCCGCAGTTATTTGTCGAGGTTACTGCCCTGATCTCCGCGTTGCTAGGAGGTTATATTATTTCTAATATTTATCTCTTCAGTTGCAACAGCCGGGGCTTGAGAAAAATAAGTAGAATTTTGGCTGGAGCTGGTGGCTGCCATTGCGTCTAAAATAAGTGTACTCAAAGGTTTTTTTGACCATTTTCTAAAAAGTGATCAAATGGGTTTCCTGTTATTTAGATACTTACTCTGAATCCAGTGCAAATCACAGCGTAGGTACTTGTAGTAAAGTCTAATCATTACAACCGTCGACAGAATAAAAAAAAAATAATAATAAAAAATTATACTACAGCGATACTTACATCATAAAAGGGAAACTCGACAAAGGTTGCATAATGACTTCTTATAAGTTACTTACCTATACCACCAAATGAGATACACTTACACAAAACACTAACGATAAAATCATGACTATAATCAATTACAAAATAAATCACTTTTTCCTCTTACTCAAAAATGTTTATTAACAAGGAGTACCAAATTACTTCCAAAAATTCTAACCTTAACGGTTCAAAGATCAGAAAACACCCACACGATTTTGGAGATGCGTCAATAATAATAATTTGGTTTTATGCCTACAACCAAAAGATTACGTCCTCATTTAATTAATTATGCATCTTAAAAGTCAACATTAAATTTGATAATTAATAGGTGGGTTTCCACAGTTTTTATTTACTTTATGTATACTTTTGTAAGTTCGGGTTCGCTCAACTTACAGTGTGAACTTCAAGAGCTTACCGCCGCAAAAACTGACACAGACACTCCAGGAGATTGCGTCAATGTAGCCCGCGAAATGATGAATAATAACAAAATTATTCATTTAAAACATCAATGTATGTAGCTCTCGAAATTATATTTGCTGCAAATACAACTATTTCGTGAAAATATGACTGTTTGCAATAAATTTAATTTTGAATGCTGTATTGATACGAGATTATAATTTAGTAATAGTTGCCGCGTTATGAATTTCGGTTAAAACAAAGTGAATCAGCGCTGCAATTTGCAAAAAAAAACCGTAAGAACGTAGGACTTTGTTTCATTTTTTTTTCTTTTTTTAAAATATAATTTGGTTTTTTATTTTGTCACTGTGTTTAGTTTGTGATCTTCCTGTACGAGTCGCAATAAATAGTTTTTCTTTCTTTCTTTAAGAAGTTTACACACATTAAGCACTTCAGGTAGCCCATTAGGTAACAAAAGAGTCTTACGTCATAGAAATGAACCATCTGTCGATCTACGTATTCACTGTCCTCACTCCCATCTTCAGTAATTACAGCAACTCTGATAGGATTATAAATTAACAGGACCAAAAAAGGCGACTCCTGCGTTCGGTGCGCGCGCGCCGCCCAAACGTTGTTCATTACGTCATTTGCATATGAGTTTTATGCGTACGCGCGACGTAGGAAAATGGCTTGGGAACCTTATTCGTTGCTAATTCACTTTCGATTGACAGTTGCGTGATTTAAACCTATGCGTAATATTAGCATAGGTTTAGGTAGTTGCGTACAAATGGAGTGTTAATAAGATGGCCATGAAACGGTTTGGTAATGTCCTTTTTAGAATTCAAGATGCTATAGTGACCGTTGTTTTTAAGGCGCTGCCCAAACGTGGGACACCGTTACTTTGAGTGTATTGCCAAATGTTCAAAGAAAAAACTTATTCAAAAATATTTAATTAAAATAAAATAGTACAGTGGTAAAATAGAGCTAAAAAATATTATTCTTTGCATAATTTCCAAAATTTTGAGCGTAACCTATCATATTTTATGTGATGGTAATAAAGACAATTCATTCAGCTAAAAAAATAGTAAGTACCTAAAATAGCTGATTTGATGATGTTAGTAGATGATTGATGCCGCTGAGCCGTGCATATATTTTTGAAATTTAAGTAATTAAAACTGCAAAAATACTTTTATTTTGGCGGTCATTCGATACAACTACTTGTAACATCAAACGCATCACTGTCTTGAACCTTATTTGAGGGGCCCGTGGCTAAATAATAACAGCCGCACAGGTCGATCGATCAGGTTAAGCTACGCTTGCCGCGGTTGGTCTGTGGATGGGTGACCATCTTTACATACCGTGACCCCTCCGTACCTCAGAAAGCACTTCACCACCAAAGTCTTACCAAGTGGTATCGTATTACCCAGTAACTGGGTTGTGGAGGTCAGATAGGCAGTCAATCCATGTAAAATACTGGTATTCAGTTGCATCCGGTTAGACTGGAAGCCGACCCCAACACACTTGGGAAAAGGCTCGGCAGATGACAGTGTGCTATTGTAAATTACCTAAAAAATTGCTTCCTACCGCGCCTTACATAGAGTCAGTGTGTTTAGACTGTCCTGCAGAGTTAATAATTTAAGGAAATAAATTAATTGTTTCACTTTTTATTTTTCCTTTTTGATTTTTGTTGTTTATTAGAATAATCCTTTAACGGATTAAGCATAAATAATAATTAACCACATTTGGGACAGATGTATCAATTTTCTCCAAAAAATCTCATCGTTTTCTGAATAATTTGCTTTTAGGTATGAATTACTTAACCACTTTTATGAGCAGGTTATAACGGATTAAACATTATAAATAATAATTAACCGCTTTTGGCACAGATGTGTCAGTTTTCCCCAAAATATCTCTTCGTCTTCCGAAAAACTGTTAGATGGTTTAATTTGTTAATTTTACTAATATTCCGTAGAATAATATTCTTTGTCTTGAAAAGGAAGTTTAAGCACACAAGATTTCATTTCAATGCTAAAAGCAAAAGTATATTTATCGGCACAATATTACAACATATAATTTAAATAAAGACTCTCCACTTACACCGACCAGCGCGAAATTGATATTTTAATTCAATTGATACAGCTCTCATTAAAAATTACACACTCTATCCGGAGAATGTTCAATTTACATCGATTTAATTTCCAAGTTGGATGGGGTTTTAAAAGAAAACGATGGCTCCATCCGCTGACTTCTATCTTTTAAAGAAAGGTAGTGCTTACTTAGATATTTTTCAGGGTTCCGTACCCAAAGAGTGCCTATGAGACCCTATAACTCAGGCCCCGCTGACCGTCCGTCCGTCCGTATGTCACAGGGCTGTATCTTTTCAACCGTAATGGGCAGACACTTGAAATCTTCAGATTTTTTCTTCAGAATTGCGAGTCGGCCTTGTACACGAAGAGTTCCTTACCGGGATCGACCAAAAAACGCCGAAAAAAACACGTGTCTGATGGCTTTACAAAACATGTAACAATATCAGAAAAACAGCATTATCGGTACGTAGTTGATATCTTTGTTTGCCTCGTTATGGCACCTCGCAGACAGCGCGACACGACAGTGCCCCGTGATTCTGGTAGAACAATTTTCATGAAGTTTCCATAGAAATTGTTCTACTAGAGTCGCGTCGCGGCTGTCAGTGCGAGCCACAGATATAGATATACCTAGATAACGCAAGTATCACGAACTGTATGAAAACCAAGCGTGCCATTTTTTGACTACCTACTATGACGTCACAAGCTCGCGCTCTCGCTCACACTTACCCAGCCAGCAGTACAAAGGACTGAGCGCGAAAGGGGCGGCTCACGATTTGTAATCATAAGTTGGTGCAATTTTTGGCACGCGAAGTAGTTACTCTTGCGTTATCTAGGTATATCTATATCTGTGGTGCGAGCCTTTAAACTATACAACATCTTTCGTAACTTAATTAACCCCTCTTCTGAGTCATCGGCCATCATTTTCACTCACATCACTATGAACTATGATTACACTAAACTCTTCAAGGTAATATTTACTCTATTAACTGTAATTTCAAACGAGCAGCGCTGTAGGCTCTGGTTAAATTATTTTTTACACGTGCGGTGTGGTTGGAGCGACGAAGGATCAAGTTCCTACTCAGTACTTAGTTTTTTTGGTCCTTCGCTACTTGCGGTTTGCAAAGGAAGTTTCGTATTCTGCCTTGATAGTGTTGCCACATTATAATTATATAAGGATGGTACGACATTTTTCTTTTTCTGTATTATGAAAAAAAACTTAACGATATTCCTGTTTTTCCTCCTCTATTCCGTTATTAACTAAACTAAAAATATTTTTAATAGTTTAAAAAATATATATAATATATCATGATGATAATATATTTATGATCTTTTAAATTATTTTCATATCTTTTTTTTACCATTCTTATGTTCTAATAAGATATGAATCTCATTACACATCCCTTAACTCCGCTTGATTTAAAACTTTTCCTTCATACTTGGCAACACTAGCCGATCCTCTCAAGCTTTTAACGTACAAGCTACAGGATCTGCGGTTTTTGATATGGATTACGGTTCCCATGTCGTTAGTGATCGGTCTTTTTAATTTTTTTCTTACCCTCTAAGTACATAAAGTCTCACGGGGTTTTTCTGGTGTGCAATCCGCTGGTAAACTTTTTAATGTTTTTCTTAGAAACATCTTGGTTAGGGACTTTGGACCAGCCCACGCAATACTGTTGCACTGACTGTTTCAAATTCTGTGTATTGATTTTGGAATTCTCAATTCGAATTCAGATTCTTTTTTTCATTCTGTATTCAAATTGCGGCCTAAGCTGTGCGTTAGAAGGTCGCCAGTGCCAAAACATTTGATGGCCATTGCAAATATTGACTCATGTAGTCATGTGGAATTTTACTGGTGAATGACCTTTTTAGTTAGAAGTTCATTATTGTTGGACCACGTTTTCTCTTCCCCTCTGGACCTTTAGAATGTGCACCTTGATAGACGCTATCTATCATAGTTAAGAAACAGTATCTATTGCAATTTCAATATCAGCGCAACTACATTAACCTAACATAACGATTTATCTTAACGAAACAGCCCAACAAATCACGTATACATTGAAATGATCAATCTTCGCAAGTGATAAATGATAATTATAGCGAGGTTCATAGTGCAAGGGTGCGCGGGCGCAGTGCGTGAGACGGCGCGTGCGCCGGTCACGGCGCGCTCCCGATATTATTAGTTATATTGTTTGTTATGTAATGTTGGTTTTCGAGTAGTTTGTGGTTGGTGAAAAAGTAAATTAGACCGCAGAGAGAGAGTGTTTGTTTGTGGTTGCTATGTGAGGTAGGTATATGTATGCTGATATTCTCGTTGTGGATTGATTTTGGAATTATATTTGGTTTAGGTTTATCAGAAAGGTAATGAATTCAACAGCCTAATCCAAACTTATTACAAATTCGAAAGTAATTTTCTCTCTGTGTGTGTTACCTTTTCACGCCTAAACCGCTGAACGGATTTCAATAAAATTTGGCAAGGAGATATATGGCATCCTGGAGAAGGACATAGGCTACTTTTTGTCCCAGTAGCACGTTCCCTTGGGAAAATTTCCAACATCCACGCAGGCCAAGCCACGGCCAGAAACTAGTCTGAAATAAAACTGTCAACTTAAGATAGATATTAACGTACTAGCGGCGCCCCGCGGTTTCTCTCGCATAAGTGTCGTTCCAGTGGGAATATTGGGATTAAGACTATCCTATGTCATTTCCCGGGACTCAAACTATCTCTTTACCAAATTTCATCTAAATCGGTTCAGTTGTTTAAGCGTGAAAAGGTAACAGACAGAGAGACACACTTTCGCATTTATAATATTAGTATGGATCTAAGATACCTAAAAGAAAGGATGATAGTTCTCCATCTCAAACCGAACTATAGGACAGTGAGTCTCTTCTCAAGCAAAGAAGAAGAAAGCATGCCTATGATCTCAAAAACTAGGTACGAGCAGATATACAAATGCACATTTCAAATCATATGAATCATTAATATCAGTTAGGTCACGATACTTTGCCAATTACATACACAGATGAACAGATAAGACGCGCATACGCAGGACCTTGACTATTGCATGCTCCACTTTTCAGCATCTGCATCAGTGATACTGAACCTAATACCTTTAGCATTCGTCTTCTCTTGTCTCTGCACAAATTATCCTAGAATTTACCATTTCGGGGTAAAAGAGACTGTTCCTAAAATTATCCTAGGGTGAAAATTTTCGTTATTCCTAATTATGTTGAAACTAGTTGACCTGACGAACATCGTACCTACCGCCTCAGAATTAATAAACACAAAATGTATGAGAAAATTTATTATCTTCATTATTTTTTTCGTGAATTTTCCCATGTTTTAATATTTATACTACTATTCGGGGGTAGAGATAAATCCAACAAATCAAATATCATAAAAATTGGTCCAGCCGTTTTTGTTTTCGTTCTTAATTCAAGCTTGATGACTGGTATACTTCGGTTTGTCAGCTTTTACAATTTTAACATTTTTAAATGCAAAAACGCAGTTGAATGCTCTTTTTACCGACTTCAAAAAAAAGGAGGTTATCAATTCGACACGTATGTATGTAATATTATTGGAAATGCATTATATTCACATATGACAATCAATTAGAACTTCCAAACAAATATACCAATTTCATAGATGTATGTATGTATGTTTGTCCACGCATTTCTCCGCAACTATTTATCGGATCGTGACCATTTTTTTTATTGGCTTACATTTACTTCAACTTAGGGAACAGTGCAAGTTTTATCAAAATCGATTGAGTAATTTTCAAGATATGGACTAATACGTGTAAGTGTGACGGCCTGGCTTATTGATACGAGCTACGGGTGTAATTTCAAAGGCAAAACATCACAAAACCTTGGTCAAATTCTAGTGCAAAAATTACGAAATAAAAAAATTAAACCGACTTCAAAAAAAAAAGAAATGAACTCAAAATTATGAAATAACTATAATTTCGGAAGTCGGTGGCCAAAAGCTAAAACTATAAAATACAGATCCCATAGACACCGACTTCCGATATTAAAGTTAACTCATCATTTTGAGTTAAGTAATTTCTTTTTGAAGTCTGTTTAATTTTTTTAAATTACTTTTTTCTTCTACAATATCCGTCTGCAGTATATTCGTCAATACCAAAGTACTTAAACACTTTATGATCTGTCATACAAACTGTCATTTGTCACATACTTCTCCGGTTTCGTAACCAGCTCCGATTACATGATACAATCATTACAGAAAAACATCATCAAGTCGAAACGTTGAGTGCCTCTGGCCTAAACTAAACGTAATCTACTCTAGATGGTAATGAGTTATATGCGTTTGCTCTGTTTAGCAATGAACGCACGACGATGTCAACTGACTGACGAAATAACACGGCTCGCCAGCGATTGGCAAATAATATTTGTGCTGTTATTCAATGAGTATATTGAAGTTACAAAACAGAAGCATAAGTTTATTTGAGTGTTTTCATAACATTGTCAAGTGACAATTTACTGTGTTGATTGCCTTGGTATTAATGGTATTGCTGTGTAAGACATACCTACCTACACTGTTGAAATTATTTGCATTATTCTTGATAATCCAAGGATGTCGCTTAGGACACTTTTAGTGTCCCTTACCAGCATAATTATTGTTTTTGTTTTTTATTGAATACTAGCTTCCGCCCGCGGCTTCGCCCGAGAGGTAGGTATGTCGATAAAAACTATCCTATGTCCTTCTCTGGGATGCAATATATATCTCTCTGCGAAAATTTATCGAAATCCGTTCAGTGGCTTAGGCGTGAAAAAGTAACATACAGATAGACAGAGATACTTTCGAATTTGTAATACGAGTATTAGTATGGATTGTCGCACTGCAGGGCAAAGGATTCTTCTCAAACAGAGAAGGCATGAGCTTTGATCACCATGCTTGCTCAAGACGGGCTGGCGATTTCAGACTTTATATCCATACTAATATTATAAATTCGAAAGTATCTCTGTCTGTCTGGCTGCATGTTACCTTTTCACGCTTAAACCACTGAACCGATTTCGATAAAATTTGGCAGAGAGATAGATTGCATCTCGGGGAAGGACATAGGATAGTTTTTATCCCGATATTCCGACGGGATCGACACTTATGCGGATGAAACCGCAGGGCGCTGCTAGTCATGAGATCAACAGACCTTTTGTTAGTAAAATTAAGCAGTCTTTTCATTGTCATTCCAAATAATAATACTTACATGTTTTACTTCATCCTTTCGTCCAGTTCACTTGCTACATTCACTTTTATCCCTGAACCATATTTTTTGTCGTCTGTCACGCATTTCGGACAGGACCATCTGATATTATCTAATGGACATTCCTCTGTCGCTCCTGTATCATTTTTTATTTGAGCATGACTGATGTCGGCTTGGTTTTTCTCCTTTTTTGTTACCGACAAAAGATGGTGGGGTTATATCTTGAGATTTTGGGCAAGGGATGTGCGCTTTTCAAAGTTCTGTTGTCACATCTATTCAAAATATAAGTTCTGTTAGAGAGACTACAGGACTTAAACACAAAAAAAACCGGGCTAGAGCGAGTCGGACTCGCTCACCGAGGGTTCCGTAGCATCCGGGTTTATGCATAAGGTTTATGTTTATGAAATTAAATGTTTTTTTTATTTTTTTATTATTGAGTTGGTTGAATAAAAGGTAAATTGCGGTTTACGATTTATGACGTATTAAAAAAAAAACTACTTACTAGATCTCTTTCAAATCAATTTTCGGTGGAAGTTTACATGGTATTGTACATCATATATTTTTTTTAGTTTTATCATTCTCTTATTTTAGAAGTTACGGGGGGGGGACACACATTTTACCACTTTGGAAGTGTCCCTCGCGCAAACTAAAAAAAAATGATATAAGAAACCTCAATATCATTTTTGAAGACCTATCCATAGATACCTCACACGTATGGGTTTGACGAAAAAATTTTTTTTAGTTTCAGTTCTAAGTATGGGGAACCCCAAAATTTATTGTTTTTTTTTCTATTTTTGTGTGAAAATCTTAATGCGGTTCACAGAATACATCTACTTACCAAGTTTCAACAGTATAGTTCTTATAGTTTCGGAGAAAAGTGGCTGTGACATACGGACGGACAGACAGACGGACAGACAGACAGACAGACAGACATGACGAATCTATAAGGGTTCCGTTTTTTTCCATTGGGCAACGGAACCCTAAAAACGCAAGTTTTATAAATTACCAGCGTTGTGTAATCGCACTTCTCTTTCTTTTCTATACAGTACCAGAGACTAGAGATGCCGCCGATGCATTCCACCAGTTTCTATGACAAATCTTTTACTGTTCAAGCAGTACGGTTATGGAATGACTTGCCCGTGTCGGTAAGGCGTGCTCAATCTTTGTCCGCTTTTAAAATTATGTTAAAAAGCACTTCCTCTCTCCTTAAACATCATCATTATATTTTTCTTTGCTCCTGTTTCATGTTTATTGTTATATGCATATATTTATTTAGATTAGTATAATATACTTTATGTATGTATTTATTGTATTGTGTAAATGGTACACCACAGACTACCTGCAGTATTTGTCTGTCCTTCCCCTTTTTGATTCATCTAAAGACAATTTAAAAGATCGCTTTTAGCGATAACACCGCGCATTGTGTCATCCTTTGTACAGTTTCTATACCTTATGTCTGTAATTAATATGGTGTACATAATAAAGAGTATTCTATTCTATTCTATTCCCACAGTGACCTCTCATTAGGTCATGTAGTCCCTTAAGCACCCTTAAAAGAGAAGACGTTGAGTACTATTTCAAAATCTTAAAAAAAATCAATAAAAAAATATGTAGGCTGAATATAATTCTATAGCAAATTAGTTTTTATTTCATTTGCAGCTTTCCTAATAATTGTTTTGTTTTTGTTTCAGGTAAATGATTTCATCTCTCCAAGTGGAAAGCTCAGAGGAAGAGACGAGGGCTTGGAAAACAAATCAGTATTAATATTAAGTTTCTAAATCACAAAAGTCACAGGAATTTATTACAGCCACAGGAGTAAGCTTAGCTTTATCACACCTGTGTAAGGCCTTTCGATTGTAGACTTTCTTGTAAAAAGGAATTCCAACCAATACATCTCCGGCTTTATCAGCAACCTCTGACATGTCCTCCAAAAAATCCGAAACACGCTTCGCCCACCTGGAGTCTTAGGAACATGGCACGCGCCTATCGCATGCACTTCCAAAACTAGATACGGAAAGAATGTTTACTCCAATCTCCAAAAATATTGGTCAACACAATCTACCCTTAAACACTCGGATCCTTTTAAAGGTATTCTCATAGCCATTAGAAGAGAAAAAGTGGGCGGTGAAAAATTTGATGGGGCTACATTTTGACACGCCGTGAGCGCCCAAATCGGTGAACGCGTCTACAGGTGCTCCCCTTTGAATCCCGACCGTGTAATTATAAACTCGGGATGGGCGCTTTGTCGAATGAGATAGAGGAAATTATTTTTTATGATTTTCTTTTTATATTTCATGGGTGTTAGAAGTCCATAATTTGGAGTGCGTTCACCTAAGACAGATCCTGGGAGGCCTTGCTGGATTGTTTTTGTTTATAGTTACTTACTCGTCGGATAAAAGTATTATGGTTTTTATTTTTATTGCGATGAGACGATTATATTGGTAGTTGGATCCATTAATCTTCGGGTATAATACAAAAAAAAGTTGTAGTCATGAACACGTACCAAGATTAAGAATTGCACGAATAAAATCGAACAAGGTAAAGGTCGTCAAGGTATTCCATCTTCTCAAGAGACCCTCATTGAATAAAGCGCGAATATAGCATCAAAGGACTGTAATTAATTATCCGCAGCCGTTCTCTTACGCATAACTACCTCGACCGCAACCAGATTAGATGTGTTTCATCCCGTCAACCCTTGTTTACCTTCAACCCGTCACACTGTCTTGTTTCAAATAAAACCAAAATGCTTTTTCACTTCAAAGACTTCATTCTGACCCAGAAATACATCCAACTTCGCCTTGACTTCTCCCCCGACAACCGCAAACACAAACTTGTCCAAACAGCTATTTAAATCCTGTCCAAAAAGTAAACAACGTCCAGAAACGTAGTTCGGGCTCTTTTTTGGGTGTCCATCCGTATCTTGATTGATGGCGTGGACTCATCTTGGGGGCCAGGCTTTAATGGACTTCTGACATTGATTTAATAAAAACCCTTCATTATGGCATCAAAGACTGGGGTCAGGCCAGAGAGCCAGAGAGCCAGCCAGCCAGCCAGCCAACCAAGCACGCGATGTATGTACTCGTACGTTAATTATTTGAAACAAAGATCACGTTTTGTGGTTTGTACTTAGCAATTAAGGCGCAGATATACGATTTTAAATGATTTTAAATTCATCATCACGTCTAATCGGCTTGCCTGATTTCTTTGAAAATAAAATATGTTATACTAGACAATTTTCTTCGTAATTTGATATGTGAATATTTGCAATTATATTTTTTAAACATAGTGTAATTAATTTGTAAAGTAATGTCTACCGCGGACAAAAAAACGATAATCACGCAGACACTATCGGGTGTATTTTCATAAAACTTTCACCATCTAAAAGACAATTTAAAATCCCAAATTTTAATATACGGTTTTTATTTGTTTTGTGTTTGATAAATCAACGTGGGTTCTTATTTCGAATAATCTTGGTGCGCGTTGAAGCGGGGACTCTTGCGGGCGACGGGCGGCAGTGCATCGCTGACCACTGTCACGAGTAGACGCTAACGCTCGGAGAAATCAGAACATAATTTTATTCGCTTTTGAGTTTCGTGCTGAAAATGCCTGGTAAATCCAAATTACTATAAAAGAAACGCCTTATACTGGCAAAAAATAGATTATTGAGGTAAGTAATGTATTTTAATTGAAATAAAATTATCATTTATCTCTATCGAAAGTTTAAATTAGTGTACATGTTTATATGTTTATATACATGTTTTTTTTATAACATGCTTTTATTTTATTTATAATAATTGTTTTATTTCTGTTTTAGGAGAATACCAAATAACGAAAATTCTCAAGTCGTAAATGCAGAATTGTAATGTAGTATATCCATACCGCATCCTTGTAGGGACAGTCCGGATCAGAGTTTCAAAAAATACTTGAATGCTATTATTGACATAGTATAACGTAATTATTCTTGATAATGCTAGTTTTTATTCTGTTTGTTTTAGCTGTAAATAATCCATAGCAAATAAATAAGTAAATTTAGTACGACTTCGTCTGCGGAGATGTAACTTTTGCGTCTGTTGTAGACTTACAGTACTTATGTCGTGCACAACTATCTTCCTAATTTCTCACATGCCTATACAGCCAGAGCTACAAAATAAATGGATTTTTAGGCAAAGGCCTAAAAATCCATTTATTTTGTAGCTCTGGCTGTATAGAACACGAAAAAAAGGCAACTCCGCATATTGAAAATAAGGACATTATTGCTGACAAGTAAATGCATTATACCCAATTTATTATTATTATTTTCACAGTAGCTCACATACAGGGGATCTGGTACATTTGCGCGAAAGACACAAGTACGCGACTCCTTTTGCGCGACTAGACACGTGCGCGACTGGACGTTTCCACGACTAGACTGTTGCAAGTGTTGCACGACTGACATTTCCGCGAAAGACATTTGCGCGACTAGACACGTGCGCGACTGGACGTTTCCACGACTAGACTGTTGCAAGTGTTGCACGACTGACATTTCCGCGAAAGACATTTGCGCGACTACACTTACGCGAAAGGATGCTTGGGAGACATTTATATTCGTAAAGCATATTGGGAAAAAATCCGAAAAATGAGATCCCATACAGACGTAACATCCCGCCTGTATTCTCCGAAGGGTAGGGCAGAGGTGTATATTAAGTTCGTGTTGTATAGCCATTTATTACTTTATCTAGTTAACATACGTATAGCTACATACTAATACACTAGCTACATACTAATTTAAACTAGTTATACGTAATAGCTAGTATAAGTTGTTAAAAGTTATATTATGCGGTCCCACACGTTTTTTCTCCTGAGGGGGGGGGGGGGGGTCGAAATCAAAATCCAAGATGGCGACTGCAAAATTTTACAAAATGTGCGTCATGGGTGTCGTTTCCATGGTTTTCGGGGGCGCTGATGGCGAAAATGAGGCCAAAGTCAAAATCCAAGATGGCGGCTGCGAAATTTTACTAAATATCCGTCATGGGTGTCGTTTCTATGGTTTTCGGGGGCTCTGATGACGAAAATGAGGTCAAAGTCAAAATCCAAAATGGCGGCTGCAAAATTTTACAAAATATCCGTCATGGGTGTCGTTTCTATGGTTTTCGGGGGCTCTAATGACGAAAATGAGGTCAAAGTCAAAATCCAATATGGCGGCTGCAAAATTTTACAAAATATACGTCATGGGTGTCGTCGTGTCCATAGTTTTCGGGGGTCCTGATGCTGAAAATGAGGTCAAGTTTAAAATCCAAGATGGATGACGCTTATTTTGTAAAATTTTGCAGCCGCGATTTTGATTTCGATCTCCCCTGCTCTCGGGACGAACGTATGTAACCGCATAATATAACTTTCTACAATTTAAATGAGGTATTATGAACGTTATCTAGATAAAGTAATAAATGGGTATACTTTACAAACTTAGTATACACCTCTGCCCTACCCTTTAGAGAATAAAGGCGTAATCTTACGTCTGTATGGGATTAATTTCTCGGATTTTGTGCAATATCCAAAACAAATGTCGCGCAAGCATCTTTCGCGGAAGTGTAGTCGCGCAAATGTATTTCGCGGAAATGTCAGTCGCGCGTGTCTAGTCGCGCCAAGGGACCCCTCTTACATAGTTACTGCTATACAGGGCGCAAAAGAAAATCGGAATAGATAAAGAGAATAAAAAAAAAAGCAAAACAAAAAACAAGCAATGATGGTGGAAGACAATAGCCAAGACAATACAAACAACCAAGAGACACTTTGTAATACAAACACACGTCGTATAAATGATTCAGTGAAAACACTAAATTTGAGGAATATTAAATTAAATTTAAAATAAAATTAAATAATTCACATATTTTTGTTTAATTTGATCATTTTAAATCTTTGTAAGTACATAAACAAACATACACATATAAAACTCACGTCTTTTACCCATGGACGCCAATTGATACGATCCTTACAAGCCGATTCTATTTACTTCGTTTACGTTCATATACATATCTGGTCACACACGCACACAAATCATCACACATGTTTCTTTTATATTTTTGTCATCTTCTGTTCTTATTTTAAGTTGGTATGTCTATATTTCATTAGTATTTCCTATTTATGTTCGGACACATTTATTTGGTAAGTACTTACGTAAATGTACAGGGTGTAAGGGAGACGCTTCCAACGAAGACAGGTGACAAGTGACAGGCGATACAATACCATCAAAAAATTGGAAAAAAATAATGAACAATTTAACCTATTTTTAACCGACTTCAAAAAAGGAGGAGGTTTCTCAATTCGACCGTATATTTTTTTTTTTTAATGTGT
This sequence comes from Mesoligia furuncula, assembly GCA_916614155.1. Taxonomy (NCBI): domain Eukaryota; kingdom Metazoa; phylum Arthropoda; class Insecta; order Lepidoptera; family Noctuidae; genus Mesoligia; species Mesoligia furuncula. Next base: position 26,726,571 of record OU744803.1, read on the forward strand.
GTTCGCGGATAACTTCGTCGTTTTTTTTAGCATTTTTCGTACACTATGCTGTGTGAACAGTTAAATAAAAAACCATTATTCGCGATTAAACACATTTTTTTTCTTTACAACTAACAAGCAATGTATTCGTAAATAAATATCATCTGACGCTTGCGCATGACCTCGAGTTCAAAGTGCACGCGCGCTCGCCGACACCCGCGCGGCTGACAATCCCAAGTCCACGCGACGACTGACGCGACGCGGCGTACATGGGGAGGTGAAGGGGGAGGCGAGATGGGCATCGCCTTCCAGCGAGGTACAGAGATAATTGTGACCGTGTTGTACCAGCTGTCTGCACTCACGTGCTCAAGTAAGTAATAATAACCTTTGTTCGAATTCTGATAATCAAGGTAAATGATCACAAAACTCATTGGTATAGGCCGAGGTTTGAACCTGGGCCGGGTCACCTAGTTAGAGAGAGGCGTGCGCGAGGCTATGCGCGGTGCGGCGGCGACCTTGGGCATCCTTTGTAAAGCGCCGCCAAAATAAATAAGACGAAATATTACAGAGGCGTCAACAGTTTTAAATTGATGCACTGTGTCGTGCATTTAATAAAAGTTTTGTATGTAAGTCGATAATCGATAATGCATCAGATAAAATAAAAGATCGCGACTATAGCCGTGATTGACTAAAAAATTATCATCGTGTGTACAGTTTGATGCAACTAGCGCGCGTGAATCAATTGAATTTGAACTTTATGTCAATGTAATTAGAGTCGCACGACGCGCGCTCGTTTATATTAATTTTATTGAAATAACTATATCCTTACGTAAACACAATCAATTTAAAGTAGAGTTAATTTAGTTTAATCTAAGAAACCCGTTAAATCTTATTTAATAGTTAAAAAAACTGGCCAAGTGCGAGTCGGACTCGTACTCGAAGGTTCCATTTTTGATATCGAGCAAAAAACGACAAAAAAATGGCGTTTGTTGTATGGAAGCCCCCCTTAAATATTAATTTTATTTTGTTTTTAGTATTAGTTGTTATAGCGGCAACAGAAATACATACTTTGTGAAAATTTCAACAGTCTAGCTATCGCGGTTCTTGAGATACAGCCTGGTGACAGTCAGACGGACAGACGGACAGACAGCGAAGTCTTAGTAATAGGGTTCCGTTTTTACCCTTTGGGTATGGAACCCTAAAAATGAAAACAGTTTGTAGATAATAAAGCATAATTACAATTTCCTAACAGATTCTGATTTCATAATTATTCTTTTAACATTTTTTCCTCTGTAATTTGTTGATCTTTGCACATCAAAAGACACCGCTATCTGACTTCACGACGTTTTACACGGGTAGGCATTTTGAAAGTGGTGTTTGTAAATTCCGTGACTCGGCCCCGGCCGTACGGAGCGCTCGGCTCCCGCGACGCGCGACGCGGGCGCGCGTTGACGCGTCGTTGCCTTGCGTGTCAATGACCTCACGTTTTGTACGGTTTCCATTGCGTGTTTACGAAATAAAGAAGTCTAGAAAATAACCAATTTAAAGCGAAAGGTTATTGGTATCCGTTTGTATTTAGGTTGTATATAATCTACGTTCTGGATTCGGAAGCGTTCTCCTTACACCCGTATAAGGTATCTATTTATACACGAAACAACTTTACACGGACAACTTTTAGCACAAAATCTTAAATCGTGAAAAAAGATCAGCGGTTCCCGACATTTATGTTCGCATAACTCGTCGAAATGTAGGGAACAGCTGTTTTTTTTTTTTCGCGATTTCTGGTTTGATGCTACAGTAAAAGTAGTTCGCCACAGTATAATGATAAGTACAATGATGATGAATGAGATTTCGTGTATGAATAGATAGACCATAAATAAACCAACTTATTCAATGCATATTATTATTAAAATAATATGATTACAATCTTAATTTATTATCAAAATATTACGTTAACTTATTTTTATTAACACTACATTGAAATAAAAATGGATGGTGATCAAAAATCAGGCAGGATTGGATTATCCTCACCATCTGACAGGGGCGGGCATTCCATAGAGTGATAAAGACAGTGTCTACCTTGGAGAACTGATATAATACATATTACATAAGTAAGTCAATAAACAAAACTTAACAAAATATAAAAATTCTTAAATCATAAATCAGCTCCACCTACCGAGCGTCGGTAGTATCATTAAGATTTCTTGATTCGCGCTGCACTGGCGCCTCACAATCTCAACGGCGAAGACACAAACTATTCGTCACTAAATGTTTAGATGTGTGCTCTCGCGGTCAGTCGTGCTCATACGATTTTATGAGTGTGTGCGCGCCTATAACTACGTGGCACACAATGACAAAAATAACGCACACAACTGCGATAATAGACAGTGTCTTTACTGTAGTTTCTCACAGAACACGAAAACTGCCGAGGAGCAGGCGAACTCCCACCGAACTTGCCCGAACGGAAGTTGGCTATGCAATGCAAGTACCTATTTTAGTTTGTTTTTTTGTTTGTTTGTTACGCAATTACTCCGCCAATAGTGGACCGATTTTCAAAATTCTTTTTTTTGTTTGAAAGGGTATACTCTCGAGGTGGTCCCATTATCATCAAGTTGGAATCTGATGAGAGGATCCCATGGAAATCGAGGGAAACCCTCAAATTTTATAGGCAAAGCTATAACGATTTAGGTATTTTTTTAAATAACTTGAACATTTGCTCTCGGAAATCATCATTTGGTAAAGTGGAGCTGATGAAGAAGACCATAGATGGCCATTGGAACTACTCAATGACAAATATTTCACGGGTTGCGATTCGATGACTTTATTAAGGTTGCTAAGCAATTTATGCTCGTCACAAAGCGTATGGTGACTGGTTGTTGAGGAGTTCTCCTGGTTCTTACCAGGAGAACTCCTCAACAATTAACGTCCCAACATCGGGAAAAGCAATATTTTGTAACAAGTGATGAGCAGTTGACATTAGGCTATTGTAACTTAGATAAATTACAAACGGACCCACTAAAAAGTGAAAAATAAAAACTTTTTACGAAAAAAAAATAACCGACTTCCAAAAAAAAACACTACAAATTGAAAAATAACTTTAATTTCGGAAGTCGGTGTCTTTGGTTCCGCATTTTCGTTTATTGACACCGACTTCCGAAATTAAAGTTATTTTTTGTACAAAAATTTATTTGTCGTATAATATCCTTTTTAACCGACTTCAAAAAAGGAGGAGGTTTTTGTTCGCGTCACCTCGGAACTACGAGCGACAGATACGCCAATAAGCGTCAATCTATGGATATTTAAGCTGGCATTTGGCAATTACCTTTTTTTTTTTTTTGAGGATGGGAAATCATCAAATGACTCCTCCCGCTCTGGGTGGAGCGGAAGGGAGTGTCAGACTCTTACTGACTAAAACCCACCCGTGTTCCTTCCTTAGCCCTTTATGTTCCGGGCCAGCGGTAACCCTTTCGGACAATCCCGCTGACCCGGCAGGCTTCGGCCCTAAGGGGCCCCTCCTCGATGCTGGCATCTCTTTGAGGCGCGCGTGGAACACGTACGCGCCGTCCGGCACGGGCCTGGTCCTGATCGGGCGGTGAGCTACCCATTACTCTCCGCCCGCAGGCCCGCGCCTACGGTGGCCGGGAGTCGTCACGCGGCTCCCGACGCCCGGAGCGTCTCCCGCGGCGGCTGGGACGGGAGGCTCTCTCCCTGAGCCGTTCCGCCACCTCCTTCGCTAGCATGACTGCTTCGCAGAAGGAGGTGACTGCCTCCCACTCCCTCTCGCCCCGGACCATGGCTTGCACCAGGGCCGGACGCGAGAGGTCGCCGTCGCTGCCAATCGCCTCTACGAGGACACGGCGGACATCATCGATCGAAAAGACGACGAACCGAAACCAAAGTATTTTTGGTGAGATTTTTTTTTTGCCTACCTTCTTTGAAAAATCTGTGCACGCCCCTGCCATCTGAAACGTATGGTTACCCTACGAAATTACGTGCATGCAGTTGCGGGGTCGCGGGGCGTGACGCTCGCTCCTCCCACTCGCTCAAGGTCGCTGTCACTTATTGTCGCCTTAATGTACGCTCGAAATTGGCTTTCTCTTGTAATCACATAGTGTGCTTTTGTAATTGATTAATTGGTTTAAAAGATGAGCGCTCTTTTTAGGGAGAATGTAACTGTTTCTTATTAGCTTCACTAGTAAGAACATCGACCTTCTTCAGATTGTTAAGACCCTCGATGATCCCGAATGCCTTTCTTGACATTTGCTGGGTATTGCGATGTTAAATACTTTGAACCCGGATATTGCTTCACTTGACAACGATACTCTCACTGCGATGCTAGCCGGTGCCGTAGCGAACAAGCTTGGAATACAGAAATTCTTTCTTTATCTTTTTTAATTATCTCGAATGTGTCAATGCATATATCCCGGTAACGAGATCGCTTTGTTCTTATTAACACCACAATTAGCTTATCTCACTCGAACACTTAAAAGTACCAGTTGCAGCCTCACCTGATAGACTTGTCTGAAGATAAAGCTTAATAAGTCTGCTGCAGGACATCGGCACGAGACGAGACGAATTCGCAGTGTGTAATGGCAAAAACAGGATTGTCTGAATTCTGCTCATTTATAAGGACCACCTTGAGGCCCAATAAAAACACGTCGCCCCTAAGGTCAATGCACAATTAGATGCCTCCAAACCTGATGAGTGCAATCACTCACAACGTCAAGTGAAATATTTGGCATTCGTTGTCGGTGAAATATACAGATGGTAATGAGAACATTTTTGTTTGTTGATAAATAACTGCATAAAATGTGCGGAGAGACCCCTGAGGTGTCCGTGTCGGCTTCGACTGATGGGTGATTCTATACTATGTCTAAAAGGATGAGATATGCTTTCAAAGATAAACTTTTTTGTGTATTCAGATGCGAAAAGAAGACGTCTTAAAAAATAACCGTTCCAAAATATAAAAAGAGCAAAACTTGAAACGTTTTACTATAAAGTAGTAGCTGTCCGGTATCATTTAGTAATTCCGCAAGCGAAACCGCAGCAAAAACAGGACACGTGCGCATGCGCAGCGATGCGCCCATAAAACCTTTTTTCTCCCTCCATCTTGATGGATAAAAAATTCGGTAGGGCCGTTAATAACATCTTTTTTTTTTGTTTCGGCTACCGAAATAATGGGTTCCTTCGCACTTCCAATTGGACCTCAATTTGAATTCGTCTTTCGACGAGTTTTCGCATTATTCCGTTTTGTTTTTTCTTTAACACCGTTCTTAGAAACCTCAGGTTAATTAGGCGGTTCAGTTATGGAAATATTTGAGTTGTAGCGAGTTCTGAGATCAAATAACCTCATGTTAGGCCTTCTTTGATGTGTTGCGTGTCCTATTTGCGTTGAAACAGGGTGTCGCTAGAAAAGCAAATTGATTTTAAGCGACATAATGTTTGCAAGGCTTTTGAAGTGTTTGTTATGTTATTTTGCGCCCACTGTGATACACAAAGATTTTACGGCGGTAATTCACCTTTGTTGTTTCAAGTTTAATTGCTGAAACTGAACTTCAAACATGCAGTAGTAAAATTAGAGGTGAAAATGGAACTTGAAACAGTGCCGACAAGTTAAAAACTCGTTTATCTTTGTTATGTGCCTACAAAGTTTTATGTTATTGCTCCATAATTCTTTATTTTTTCGACAGACACCATGATTAGTCCTCTTAAGTTTACTGTCCGTTTTGACAAATACAAAGAAATAAGCATAACATTCTTACAATCCAGTTTCTTTATGATTTGAGAGACAAAATGAGTAGGCTATAAACAGCAATATTATTTTAGCCTATTTACCCAGAATTGACAGCCTCGTTGGTCTAAAGCAAATGCTAACGCTGAGCATGAGTTCCTGGTTCTTCGTTTTTCTATCAGGTATTCCTCAGCGGGCAAAGGGTTCCGTACCACAAGGCAAAAACGCCGAGTAAAACACGTTTGTTGTGTGGGAGCCTCCTTAAATATTTATTTTATTCTGTTTTTAATATTTTTTGTTATAGCGGCAACAGAAATACATCATCTGTCAAAATTTCAACTGTCTAGCTATCACAGTTCATGAGATACAGCCTGGTGACAGACAGTGGAGTCTTAGTAATAGGGTCCCGTTTTTACCCTTTGGGTACGGAACCGTTAAAAAACTGGCCAAGTGCGAGTCGGACTCGCACACGAAGGGTTCCGTACCACAAGGCAAAAACGCCGAAAAAAACATGTTTGTTGTATGGGAGCCCCCCTTAAATATTTATTTTATTTTAATTTTATTATTTATTATTAAAGTTAAAATACAACTGAGTATTTTGTGAATATTTCAAGTGCCTACCTGTTGCCATTTTTGATATCGAGCAAAAAAGGGGAAAAAAATCGCGTTTGTTGTATGGGAGCCCCCCTTAAATATTTATTTTATTTTGTTTTTAGTATTTGTTGTTATAGCGGCAACAGAAATACATCATGTGTGAAAATTTCAACTGTCTAGCTATCGCGGTTCTTGAGATACAGCCTGGTGACAGACAGACAGACAGACAGACGGACAGACGGACAGACAGCGAAGTCTTAGTAATAGGGTCCCGTTTTTACCCTTTGGGTACGGAACCCTAAAAAGTAGTCTGGATTCGTGCCCTGTTGATGGCAATGGCTTGCCCTGTTACATGAAGGACTTAAACATAACTGACAAACCGGCCTAACCCTTTCAGGGATTACTGGCGTGATGATACGCTATCTTATGTACAGACGCAAGCGCCTCAAGCTACTACAATCTGTCAAATTGCTTTAATAGATTTTCAACTTTATCGCTAAAGCATTAGGTTCAAGTTTGATTGGGAAAATTTGACAGTTTCGGATAGCTTGATGTGCTGGCGTCTGTACATGGAGTAAGGGGAACTGACTCTGTTGTGAAAAAGTGTACGTCAAAATGCGTTGCGTTGTTGTGTTGCGTTGCGTTGCGTTATGGCACCACAGTAGGAACCTAGGAACATGGTAAATTTCTCACAGCAGTAATTTTAGGTTATGTTTACAAAATTTATTTGGACTTCGTAAATAGTTGAGTTTTAGTATACTGGGCTGTCACTAACTACTTAAGTTACTAAAAATATTAAACTACTCTAGTTACTAAAAATATTAAAATAATACTTCAGTATGAAGTTAGAAAATTTAATATTTAATATCCGTCAAAAACTGCTACATTCATACCATACCCATTACCCATTTTCGCAATAGCACCTACCACTGTTTGTCTCTGCATCATCCAAAGGTTGACTGGTAGAAAATGCCTATGGCATTAATTCCGCCTCTGTACATTTATGTGCTTGAAGTATTAAATAAATCAATGCCCTTTGCCTACACTAGCGCCACTGTGGAGGGTTTTTGAACTGTTATTTACTGCTCATAGCTGGACACTTTTTCAGCTTTCGCCCCATAAGAGTCTCACTCCTTACTTCTATTCTCCATGCTCATTTACCCAGAATAAAAACTCGGATGACAAGACCACCAACATTCTGACATGACTATGGTCACTTTACTCAAGAAACAAAAATAAAATACAGGATTTCGTAACTGCAATAACCAGGAAAATCAAAACGATTGCTACATCATTGACTCGATTAGTATTCTAATGCTGTTAATCGATATCTGGAACAGAGACGACTGTTCTTATAACATTACTAATGCAAAGAAGATTTTTGGTTTCAATTACATCAGACCTGCTTACTGCGACAAAATTTTCTCGTAGCAGCATCTCGCGTCGGACTAGACATAACTGTGCGTAAAAAGAGACAAAACTTTGTCGCGTGCGCATGTTTACCCAGCTGGTCTCTGGTCATTGGGCAACGGTAACCGGTACGGGACGGTTACTAATACTTGAATAAGTACCTAGTCAATTAGTTGTATAATGGGCAAGCTGTTAAAGCAGTATATTTTAATTATTTTCTATTGGTTTTTAAATGTTTAAGTTATGACGACATTGTTGTTATGGATGTCGTTAGCATAGGAAACTGTGTAATTTTGTTATTAAAATCGTTTATAGTGTTGAATTTCATTATACGAAGATCCATCTATAGATGTGCTTCATCGTCATTCATTCATCAATAGTTTTGACATCAATTTTTTTTTACTAGATGCCGATTTCCCAACTAATTAATACGAAAGTGACCATGATCTGGGTTAGGACATGGCTACTTTTCATCCTGGATCGCTGACAAAGTCGCGGGTAAAAATCTAGTTTCATTACAAATTCGCTTCAATTCGTGTCTTCAGTAACATTTAAATCTTACCACCATCAAAATAATTAGATCCCGACATTCAACCCACAGCCTCACGGGCGTAGCCAGGGGGAGGGTTTTGGGGGTTGAAACCCCCCCCGAAAAGTCCAGCTATTAACATTCATAGAATCAAAATAAGAACACAAGTGAAGACAGACTGAACGGCTTGGCTCTCCTGAACATTCAGTATGGGATAGAAATTGATGCGAATGAAGTAGTAAGTATTATATTTAAAAAGAAAAACAGAAGATTAATTTTGTAATATTCTGTGTTTCTGTGATATATAACACAACGTTATTTTTTTATTTAGCTCATAGTTTATATTGTCCCACTGCTCGAAAAAGGACTCCCCCAATTCTTTCGAGGGTATTTTTTCTGTATCTATTTTTCACATCTTTAATTCTTTAATATTTTTCTTATTTAAGGGTTATTTTATGTACTTTTAGTCGCTTTATTTTCATGAACCTCTCCCGATACTAAAACCTGGCTACGCCCGTGCACAGCCTTAAAAACAACAATAACGTTAATAAAAACAGCACTAATTTCCGAAATCTCCAAACAATACTCCATTCAGCTTTATTTAACGCCCGAATCGATTCGACTATTCGATTGTCTCGCTAATTTTATTATCAATCGACACATTTTCCCGATGTCTATGCTCTAGAGTTCGTTGTCTCTGGCGACTGTTATTGTTCAGTTTTTTGCGTAGTTCATTGTGTATGGTGATTTAGTTTTGCGCTGTCATTACTGACAGGTCTCGGGTCATCTGCCTCTGTTTGACAAAGGACCTGTGTGTCAGGGTTGGCCAAAGTACATTATACTTTTCGGATGACTGTGTTTCCGTTTATAGATGAAATTCCATTATGATACCGCTAACGTTGCTGGTGGAATCAACAATATATTTTATTATTATGATTATGCATCGTCTGTTTGCCATTTGATTGATTCTTCTTCTTGCACAATAGTTAAATAGATTCACAAATATATCTTACACTATCAAATATTTTTTTATATTCGATCGTCTTTCTTTTGATTATTCATCGTCTGTAGCTGTGCTATTTGATTGCTTCTTTTTCTTGTCTTCTTTGTCTTATTTGCACTGATTTTCTTCATGGACAATTGGCAATCGCTTTCAAACCGTTTCTTATTTCTACAGCGAGTTTCAACAGGACTGACATATGCTTTTCGGTAGCTTATTATCTCAATCCTATTTCCAATATCGTTTATAGACTTATAGGTGATAGAATGCCATTTTGTCAAGCCCTCTGCTGATATTTAGCATATTTAAGTACTCTCCCACGTATCGTTAGTCTTGCATCAAGCTGCCACATAACTCGTATGACCATAAATAAAGACATGTAAACTGTCAACTCTGACACATATAGTTCTCTAACCTTTAATCAATCGTGTTTAATGTTATTCGCAATTATGTATTACGTTCATTCACAATACTAGAGCCCACCCACATACAACTGACATTTGTTTTTAAAGCCACAACAATAATTCCCATAATTAGAGACGGCCTTTTTGCCAGAGACAATAGGAGTAAACTTTTTAATCAATCACGTGTTGCAAGGGTCGGCCATGTCTGTTAGTTTTGGCAGGTTGCGCAAGCGCTCGCCGATTGTGTTGTGTGGAAGTTTTGACAAACGACCTATTATAGGGTTGTCGTCAAATGTGTTGGATGCGAAAGAACTGATTAACATATTTTTTTTAATTTTTAATTTGATATACAACTTTGGTTCCAACTTTTTTGTATCCAGCGGTTGCCTTACAAAATCGATACCATTATATCTTAACAAACACGAGTTCATTGCTCATGTAATTAGTAATATTGGATTCTGATTCGACATAATTAGTTGCTAAGACAAATGGTCGGCTATAAAAACAATGTCAGTAGAACAGTTTGAACTATATAAATTATTAAGAAATATTATCTATGGTCTAATTAGAAAGGTTCACGTGTTACCACATCGTGGGTTACCGTTTCAGGTTCGTGATTTACGATAGCGAGTTAAAACTTGATTTTGGATCTTGATTCATAGAATTGAATAAGTATGTGGTGCCTAGGATTGTCATGAATGGATATAATGAGAAGTATGTTGCGCCACAAACACTAGAAAATAATTGATGGAAACTGCGATGAATGTTCAAAAGTACAAACAACAACAAGATAAAATTTATATATAAGTATTTATTGAACTTAAGAAATTTTATATACATTATGGAACCTATATTATTATTTAACTATTTACACACAATTTTGCCAATTATGTTTAAGACCCATTTAATAGGGATTGAAACCAGGACCTCATGAATTATTTACTCTTAGTACTAAATTAAATGTTCGTTGCCTTTATAAGATTAAGCCAAATTGTCCCTTCCATCCATGGCGGGTAATGGAAACAGTCGTAAACGATGTACCTACAATGAATGACCTAGAGGTCATTAACTTACAGTCACGACCTTTGGCAAATCTACATACTTAGGCACAATGTAACACGGTCCCTTCGGCCTTCGAGGTTCTTCACATCTGACCTTTTTCATCACCTGTCTATTGAGACCACAATAGATTCGTCCCTGCTTTGACAGAAACATACATTTCAGCATTGGCCAACCTTAAAACAATTGACAGCTCAATTTTAAATCTGAAATGTGTTGAAATTGAAAACTTGACTGCCTCGTTCGTGGCTCTAGTCTAATAGAATAGAAAAAAACAACAACATTTATTTGCATTAAATCTGTGTCTTCTATACAGGGTTATTGGTAAAACGTTAACAACTTCTTAAAAGGTCATTGTACTCATCAGTATGAACAACTTTTACTATGGGACCAAACCCGAAATTGCGAAAAAAAAAACAATTATGTTCGTATAACTCATCAAAATGTAGAAAACAGCGGATTTTTTTTTGTTTTTTTTTTTTTTTTGTTTGACTGAACGCGCCAATCTCTGAAACTACCCGTCGAACTTGAAAAAAATATTTTTACGTTTAATAGCCCATTTCTTGAAAAAGGCTATAGGCAATTATCATCACGCTATGACCCTTAGTAACCGAGCAAAAAAAATAAAAAGGTCAGAAAACGAAGTATGTAAACCACCCGACCCGGCGCATGCGACGCGCTGGGTCGAAGTCACGGGCAGAAGCTAGTGTAGGTATACAGGCGAGTTGTTGTTGTGTTGGTGGTCGTGTGTCTTCCGAGCTTGGGTTCGATCCTTGTGATGGGCTTAGAAAAACTGGCAAAGTGCGAGTCGGACTCGCACACGAGGGGTTCCGTACCACAAGGCAAAAACGCCGAAAAAAACACATTTGTTGTATGGGAGCCCCCCTTAAATATTTATTTTATTCTGTTTTTAGTGTTTGTTGTTATAGCGGCAACAGAAATACATCATCTGTGAAAATTTCAACTGTCTAGCTATCACGGTTTATGAGATACAGCCTGGTGACAGACGGACAGTGAAGTCTTAGTAATAGGGTCCCGTTTTTAAAAATCAGTAGCAGCTTGAGAGACCTGTAAGTACACCTCTGCTAACTTCTTCCGACTTCTCAGAGGAATATAGACGCGATAATCTCAGACAAAACCAGAATATAACAGCTCATTGAGCTCACTCAGCTCATTCGGCAATCAATCACTCAAACACGTGCGTTCCAGTCATCTCCTATGACATTTTGCTGGTTGCGTAACTACAATGCCAACAAAATGATGAAAACATGTAACTCGCTCCTTATTTGGAACGCGCCTTGCTCGGTCGTAGGGTTGGCGGCTTCAAGTAACTGCTCAGAGAGTAATTGTTCTACTAAAAGTAAATCTAGGTAGGTGTGAGTACGATTTTCTACCATTCCTTCAACAAACTCAAGCGTTCATTTCGATTAAACTATAGAGGTATGAGGAACAGGGTGTAAAGTTCACTCATACTCTATAGAAAAGGGAGGATCCTCCAACCAGATGGGTGTTGTGTCTGGCGGGCAACTGCCCGATGATTCATGTCGTTGTATCTATGCTAGTTGCGCGGTAAACTCTGCTTGCGCGATCCAGGATTTGCGTGACGTCAGTATGACGCGTTGTTCGCATGTGGCGTTGTAGATACCGTTACATCACTCCTCCCCGGTGGTAACCCCGACGTGGTGACTATCAAACCAACCAACCAATCAATCAACCACCAACCTAACCAATTTACAAGCACTTTTGAATTGTCCGATTCCGTCAGTTTGTCAGAAAGTTGAAACTCTCAACTTTATCAGTTGTAATATCAAAGAGAAGACGACGACGTCGTTTTAAGGCAATTTCGTCAAATTTATAGTAGTTGTCCATTCCAGAGCGAATAGAGAAGAACGGGCAAGAAACTCCTTCCTCCAATTAACTCTTTAAATAAATACATGGTAAGCTTAGGGGCATCCTTTTACCGCTACCCCGGAACAAAAAGGGCTAAGGAAGGAACATGGGTGGGTTTTAGTCAGTAAAAAAAAAAATGTGGCATCCTTTTAATAACTTTGCAAGGTGCGACAAGAAAGAATCTTATTCTCCTAAGATCTCTTTCCTTCTCTCTCTCGGGAAATACCGGCGTAATGGGTTAAGAATCTTCTTTCTTTATTCGTCGATTGACTGATATTCTCGACACTGTATGAACTACCTATTCTTTGATAACTCTGTCGACACCCGAAATGAAGAATAGATCTTCCCCAAATAGGTTAGTAGGATTGATAACTTGATTTGCTTAAAAGTAACATCTTCAAAATGACATCTTCTTCCTTTTCCTGGCTATTATCCAATTTATTGGTCAGCCCTCCTAGTACTTCTGTGCCACGCTGTACGGTTATGAGTTGTCTCCTCTGTTGTGTTGTTCGCTATCATGTCATTTTTGAAGTGAAAACTTCTTTAGGCGGCGCGATGGTCATTTTTGAGATGGGAAAAACCATTGAACTCGCGCCACTGTTACCGTAAGCGACACCGAGCGTGTTTTGTTTATAAGACGATTCAAAAAATACCCGCTTCGGATGTGTTCGGCTGTCCTCGAGATTTACTCGGTTTTGATGTATATCCGATATGTCAGTGAGTGATGGCAAAGTATTCTGTTTGTGTTTTGTTTTCTGTCGGCACTGGAGTGCCACTGTTTTTTTTTTATCTCATACCTACATAATTATAAAAATCATATTTATAAATGTTTTTGTGAATAATTTCATTTACAAATCAACAGCCCTAAACTTCAATCCTAAACACCGAAGAACATTGTTTTCGTGCAGAGTAAATAAATAGGTACCACAATCGTTGTGCAACTGATTTTGTAAATTCACAAAGAACTATGTGTTAGAATTAGCTGTGGCGAATTACCGCCTTTGTAGGTCCGTTTAGAATTAGCTGTGGTGAATTACCGCCTTTGTAGGTTCGTTTGTCTTGATCAAGCTAGGTCATGTGTGTCATTGATTTTTTTGTTTTAATACGGTGTAGGATTTGCAAATAATATAAAGTTTTTTATGGAGATGGGAATGGGAGCAGGGGGCCTAAAAAGGCCACTTTGGAGAATCATAAAAGGATAACATTATGAATAAAAAAATGGCAAAGACAGTCCGAGTTTTTCTTTTTTTCGCTGCACCACGTAGGTACAATCAAGGAGATTGGGATTGGATAGGATTGGATTGATTGGTATTAAAGCACGGACAAAAAAAAATAACGAAAATTTGCTTCACTAATGGGATTTGATACAATTAACTTAACAGTTAACTGTCCATTCTGTTAACCTTTTATGATTCTGCCAAAGTGGTCTTTTTAGGCCCCCAGATAGCACTTTTCTGCTATTTTCTTTTTTTTATAACAATTTTTTAACGCCGTTGACAAAAATGTGTAATAGGATTAAAATCAATTTAGTAGACTGCATATTTCATTATTTTGGCGTTATAAATAATAGCAGCCTCACGGGTCGATCGAACCGCGGTCGATCGTGGATGGGTGTCCGTGCTTGCTTTGTCCTGGCCGGCTGTCATTTTTAGATATTTGACAGTCTTTAGGGGTACTCAGAAGCCCAGTCTTACCAAAAGGCATCGTGATAGTAAGTAACTGGGTTGTGGAGCTCATCTAGGCAATCGCTCCGTCTAAGATAGGTACTGGTATTCAGCTGCATTCGGCTAGACTGGAAGCTGAGCCGAACGTATCTAGTTGGGAAAAGGCTAGACTGATTATAATTAATATTATGGGGCGATGGCGGTGAATATTCAGTATTCATTGATATTGGGAACCATAGGTAAATAATTTCACAGACCTACCTTTTAAGTAATGAAGTTACCAGTTTAAACCTCCTGGCAACTTTGAACTCATTATTACCACGACATTTGTATTCCTAGCAATGTGACAGTGACGATCAACGGAGAGATAAACAGACCGACTACACAAACACATGCAATGGAAGCATTCGATACCATCTATATAACTATCAATAACATACAAACAATTTCCAACCCTAACATACGGCACAAAAGTTCATATTTCTACGGGCTGTCAAACGTAAAGCTTTTTAAATTAACGTGTGTGGTGCGTTTACAGAGTGTGTCGTAATTAAAAAAACTCGCGAGTAATTACTCGAGTGTCGAAAGCCGACTTCGTGAACGATGAACTAAGCTGTCTATGGTATGTCCGAATTTTTGTGAGGGCAACGACATCACATGATGAATTAGCTGTGAAGTTGTGACAGTGTTTGATTTAAAAAAGTGCTGTATTTTTTATGATTTGTTGCTTTTTGTTGTAGGTCACCTAGAGAGTTGAGGCTTATTTAAAACCATCTCGTCTCTATTTCTACACTCACATTTTAGTCATGTTATGGCGGGAGTTGTCAGGGGGTTTTCACACTGACAACTTCATCGAACCATCTCAGAGCCTTCCACCCACTACAATAAAATGCAGGGTCTGCCACCTGGGGGCCTAAAAAGGCCACTTTGAAGAATCATAAAAGATAACATTATGAATTATAAAATGGCGACGACAGTCCGTGTTTTTCTTTTTTTCACTGCACTTCGTAGGTACAATCAAAGAGATTGGGATTGGATTTGGATTGGGTTGATTAGTATTTTAGCAGAGTCAAAAAAAAATAACTGAAAAATGCTTCACCAATGGAATTTGATACGATTAACTTAACAGTTAACTGTCCATTCTGTTATCCTTTTATGATTCTCCCAAAGTGGCCTTTTCAGGCCCCCAGATCAATCGTTTACTGCGTTATCGTGGCCGAATTCAAATTGTCTAAATAGACTTCGAATCCATATCAGCCGGAGCTAAGACAGTCACCACAGTGGGGGTTCATAGACGGCTCAGATCTCAAGTGCGTATGCGACTTCTTCCCACATAAAATGGCCCACCTTCAATTCTACGCCGCATGCTCTGTCACCTGAGCACTTGAAGATCTTATGACTTCGTCCGTGAGCGGAGTTGACGTATTCCACATCGGGCACCCGCTTAAATGGCACTTGGGTGAATGTGCCGCTGTGTGTCAGGTGCATTCACTCAGGGGCCCTAGTCTATTTTTATAAATTCGTCATTCCAACACGATCCCACCACCATCCCATTGTCATTTTGCTAAAAGTTCGTAATCTGCTAAATTCATAATGGTTGATCAATGATCGGTCAATGGCACAGACATTATACGATACTCGTAACGAATTAAAAGCAATGACCGCACAATGACGTTTTAATGTTATGTCACTAATCAAAGGAACTGTCAAAATTTTAGCAGATTACCGCCTAAGTCAGTAATTTATTTTTCATTATGTACGAGATTACCATTCTATGCCATTTCTTTCAATCGAGTGTCAGTGGTTGACCATTGGAAAGTCATAATGACGCCATTATATTAGTAGATTACCAAACTTGTCAAAATCAACAATTATGAAATCAATGATAGACCATCCTGACACTATTGTAATAGCAGACTTGAGGCCCTGGTGCCATTTAAGCAGGTGCCCAATGTGGAATACGTCGCGGAGTTCACACAGCTGAATTCTGGGCCAAACATGTTTAAACTTTTGCCAAAAACCTTTTATCTTTACTGCTAACTTTTATATTAGTCTACTCTCATACTCTGTATAGCATTTATTGTTGAAAATTAAAATAATATGTAAGCAAATAATAACTAATTAATTAATAAAAATAACATGTTTAAAGCCTAACTTATCTTTCAAGGTGGTAATGCCTCCAGCCTCTTGGGTACATTTATTACCAGTCGACAGCGACGCGGATGAATTTTTCGACGCTATATTTTAGTTTGTATATAATTTTATTACAGTCTTGCCGCCCTGATGACAATCAAAGCACCTTTTTTATGATGTAAAATATAAAAATCTATTTTCAGAACGTCCTATAACATTCGTTTTAACGATCTAAAGGACCACAGGTTTTGTATAAAGCGCGAATTTTTATAATAAATGCAACGATGTAACTTTTGATGCATTAATTTAATTTCCCTCGAAACGATAAAGAACGCTGTTCCCAAAACATTAACAATATAAACTGTATTAAAGCAGCCATTTTGTATCATTTACTTTTATGCCACACACGTGTGTACCTTTCCTTATCAATAAGCCACACAAAAATCAACCATAACTCAAATGATGGACGGTTTAAAATAGCTTTAGCAAAGGACTATTCGTGCAATTATTTAAGATTCCCGAAATCGTTTAGTATCACACATTGGTATAGTGCCCATATAATTTGGACACCCATCAAAATTCCCTGTACAGGTTTATTTTAAATGTATTTTTGGGCCTGTACTGATAAGTCTGGCACATCTCCTTTTTGAAAGCCTGGCCCGTTACATATGTCAAATGTCATCTGTACCTCTACCATGAGTTGTTATCGAAAACTTACTCGCTAGCGTCAAGCTCGCTAACGTATTAACGTGGATCGAATAGATTTCGATAGTGCTTGCACCATGAGTTTTACGGAGTTTTACGCAGGCGCTAAGGTAAACTCGATAGATCGTGTCGTATGTAACGTCACTTCCTTAAGTTTTATTTCTTTCTTTCTCAGTATAATGCTCAAAATATAGTGCTATCGCCTATGCTTAAAATTTTATGATAGGCAATAATCCGACTAAATAGAATGGTTGGCGGTTAGTGAACTTCTTAAGGTATTTAGTGGTTGTTGAATTTTTATTCCTTATATGTCACTGTTGTGTCATCGAGTGTCGTTTTCAATTTGTAATTTTGTATTTGTTGACATTGTGTTCACGGCGTTTTTTAATAAAATTCAGTTAAATAAGTTTACAAAATGACAATAATACAATGAGGACCAGTATGGCACAATTTTTAGAAACTGCCTGTCGCTTCTGCGCTAAGAATCGCCGGTTCATTTGTCGCATGGAGCAAAAAGTTGTGTGATCCAATCTTCCAAAGCAAGATACCTAATTGTTCCGGGTCTGGATGTTTGTGCATGTGATATTCGTGTTTGTAAAGGCACCCACGATACAGGGGAAACCTAGTGTCCAATGTTTAAAGAAAAAAATGTGTAGTTAGTAGGTAATAAATATGTGTTTTTATGTAAATTTTTGTGTAAGGAACACAAAAATTTACATATATTTTATTAAATAAAATATTATAAACATTATATTTTGTTAAATATGCTGTATGTTTCCCATATAATAATAAAATAAATGAAAAGGTTGTATAAGTAAAATGTCTTTTATTTAAATTTAAGTTAATATTCAACACAGAAAGCCTCCTAGGTAGCTGCGAAATGTCCCGCCCATTGGTAAGCTAGAATTTCATTTTCTTGTAATTTTGGCTTGAAATTCACGTTCTTTACGTCGTTGGTCTTCAAATTCAGCGGCCGCCAACATATTCCATGCTAAATAAGCTCTTCCAGACATTATTTTGACTCAAAATACTCAAAAACGTATATAATTTCAATGTAAACATATGTTTCACGCGTCAAAATGCTAGTGAGTGACGTAACTACTATCGTAAGCGTATTTTTCGATAGCGTCTGTCAAATTATTAACTCATGGTGCCGTTTTGTATGGCGACAGCTGAAAAACGTTAGTGACTATCGAATAGATTACGTTAGGTTTCTTACCTATCGAAATCTATAGTACTCATGGTACGAATTTTAATTCTTTCGGTGACCGCTAGGGGCGCTGTACAATATTTCATACATTTTATTTACGTAGACGCTAGCGAGTTTTGGCTGTGCAAACTCATGGTAGAGCTAGGGCTGATTGACTAACTAACCAATTACAAATGATGCTGGCAGAATAGCAGTCATCCGCCAAAATGCCAAACAAGAAAAAAAATCTGATAAGATTAGGATAAAACCATTAATTAAGAGTCAAAGTTGAATTTAATACAGTTTAATCGACCGGATACTTTTTGTACAGTACTTAGGGTTAGAAAAGTTAGTGGCGGCTCTAAAAAAGAAATTATAAGTATATGCGGCCTCTTTTAAGTATGTAGTTTTAAATATTACCATAACCAGAGGCCAAACGTCGGGGCTCGAGTGATTAAATGAAGTCTCAAGCACAAGCAAACGGCTTGATTATCTACTAATCTGTCAATGCCTGGAGCTATAGCTCTAAAAAACATCTTCATTTGCCTATCATGTAAGTACTTCAAACAATTCTTGTAGCTGGGTGGCCTCAACAAAAAAAATGCCATTTTTTGGACCGTCATTGAAAATATTCTACTTTACCAATGGCGCACTAGCTTCTGCTCACGACTACGTCCACGTGAAATTTCTTGTTTTTAGGGTTCCGTACCCAAAGGAAAAAACGGGACCCTATTACTAAGATTCCACTATCTGTCTGTCGGTCACCAGGCTGTATCTCATGAACCGTGATAGCTAGATATTTGAAATTTTCACAGGTGATGTATTTCTGTTGCCTCTATAACAACAAATACTAAAAACAGAATAAAATAAATATTTAAGGGGGCTCCCATGCAACAAACGTGTTTTGTGTGTCCGAGTCCTTAGTGTGCGAGTCCGCCTCGCACTTGGCCAGTTTTTTATTTACACTTGATTTGGATGAAATTTGGCACACAATAGACCAAGACCTGTGTACCTAAGGACAAGGCTACTTTTCATGCTGTATCGCAGACGAAGTCGCGGGAACAGCTAGTATTAGTAGTTAGTATTATTAATCTCAACACCCTGGATAGGCTGATGGCAAAATGGCAGGCTACATAGCCTATGCTAATAGTTATTTAATTCCTTTAGACATTTAATATCGTTTATTTTTTTTATAAATCATCGGAACCAATTATAGCGATCAAGAGAACTGTCTTCACTGGCTTTGAGGTTTTTCTTGTTTTTTTATGATACCTATTTTGAGAGTGTTTCATAATGTCCAGAGACGCACTGTATTATAAATTCGAATGTAAATTGTCTGTCTGTCTGTACCTTTTCACGTCCAAACCGCTGAACCGATCGAGAAGGACGTAGACTAATTTTCATCACACCAATATTATAAATGCGAAAGTTTGTGAGTGTGTGTGTGTTTATATGTTTGTTACTCCTTCACGGTCAAACGGCTGGACCAATTTTGATAAAATTGTGTATGGAGGTAGCTGACACCCTGGATTAACATATAGGCTACTTTTTATCCGTATATGTGAAACCGCGAGGCGCAGCTAGTCCTAAATATTTGTATGAACAAAATTATGAAATACAAAATACACGCAGATGACGGCAGGAGCAGCCGCCACATTTCTAGATAAATAAATAAAAACTGAACAGAATTGTATGAAATTATTTGTTAGATAAGTTAATGGGGAATTTTTAACTGCACCTCTATTTAGAAATTTAAGCAAACAAAATTTCTCCACTAATAACCTACTGCATATCAAATAAATGACTGTAAGTACTACAAATTAACTACACTACACACTAAACCAACATAATATACAAAAGTAACACATTTGTAATGACAACTTAGGATGCAAGAGCGAGCGAAGCGAGCTCGGGACTTGGGGCACCCCGACTCGGACAGGTTAGGTTCGAAGGCGATGACGGGGGCTTGAGTGAGCGAGCAAAGCGAGCGAACATGCCCCCGTCATCCCCTTCGTGTTAGGTTCCTTTAAACCCTGTAGACAGAACTCCGTCGACTACGCCTAACCACATATTTTTGTAGATAAAAAAAAAACTTTCCGATTTTTTTCTCGGCCACTATGATTTACTTTTAGTTAACAGATAGTCATTCAGTAAAACAGTTAAGCTTTAAAGATCTAACAGTATAGTATAATTGATTTATTTGATGAGCAAATTAAGTGTGCAATTCAGTATTTTTGGTGGTAATTTCGAATATTTTGATTGAAAGAAGGGGATTTAGGATTTACAGTTAAAGTATTAAATACCTCCCTAAGTTAATCAGCAACATAATCAGCATATAACGTTCCTACTTCTGGCACAAAGGCCTCCTCTCTAGGAGAGAGAGTGGGCTGCGATCTACCACGCGGGCCCAGTACGGGTTGGTAGATGTTACATGTCTTCGAATTTTTCGTTCTAGAACATGCTGCCAGTTTCCTCACGATGTTTTCCTTCACCGTTTTGAGAGCAGTGATGAGAAGTTAACAGCTGAAGGGGGTAAAATGGGTCATTAATGTTGTCAGGTACTTTGTCTTTTTCTGATCTAGTGCTGTAATTTAGTGGGCCCCTAGGGGTATCATTTGTTAAAGAAATTAGATCTACGCCTATTGGCAAGCGTAGAGATCTCTTTATCAATCTGTCTATCAATCATTTCAGTCGATCACATCAATTTATATGGAAATTTGACCCGCTTTTATACCCAGAACTGATCGATATATAAGATTGTCCGAAATGCATAAAATGCTACTTAAGAGGTATTTATTGCATTCCCGAGGTTTTCACTCAAATACGACGATTGGCACTTATTTGACCGCTGCGTCAAAGAGATTGTTATTACCATTCTATAGTTGCTAGGCAACTATCTATCAACCATACATTCCCAAATACGACCCGACATGCGTTACATAAAGAAACGAGCATCTAATTATAATAATTTCTCGCACAGCTACATGTTTGTTACAAAAAACCATCATGCGAGGCTTAGTTCTGCTAATTATAACGCATCAAGATCATTCGGTCGTACTATAGCGTTTGACAGCGCCGTTAACATTAAGTTAGATAAATGAACGCAAATATGCTGACTAAATTGTTTTTAATATTAGAGGCAGAAGTGATAAATTACAATAGTTATTAGGGTACCGTACCCGGTGCCAACGGGACCCTATTACTGAGGCTCCGCTGTCTGTCCGTCCGTCTGTCTTGTCATCTTTTGAAAAGTAATGGGTATAGTGTATAACTTTTATTTCACGAAGCGACGCGCGTTTTACTTGTGTTAACCAAGTTTACAGCACATAACTGCCACGACAGCAACGTTGCCATTGTCTCGGACGGTACCGAGAGCTCCTGCGCTTACACACACATTCACAGCGTGTTTTTACACTTGGTAACCACAAGTAAAACACGTATCGCTTCATGAGATAGAATCAACTAAACCAACGCAACGCAACGTGTCTATTTTTGAACGTTTTTTTTTTCAGTTTGTGTAAATTTTTGACTTTGTCAGTTAGGAGGTATTGGCACTTCACCGTCGAAATAATAATAATAAAGATAAACTAACGTTAAAAATGAAGTGGGTCCCTAACAAGAAACGAAAATATGTAGGTATAAGTAGTAAAAGTGCACAGTGCTGCACACCCCTACCCTATTTCAAGTTAAACAAATATCAACATTTTTTCAATGACAGTTAAGTTGTTTTCAGATTGACTACCACTATTGAAAAAGTTATAAAAATGTTTGAAGCTGTAGCGTAAACTGAACTTTATTGTGTAGGAATTAAAGTTATTTTTCCATTAACTCATATTTGTTTACATTTTTGGCAAATAAATCACGAACGCAGATTAGTATCCAATATAGTACGGCGGTACGGAACCGTTCGTGTGCGAGTCCCACTCGCACTTGGCCGCTTTTTAGGATGAAACTGTAACGTTACTAACTACTCACAAGTATTGTATGCCAGAAAAAGTTAATAAAAAGACTTCGTTAACATACTTTGTAAATGTAAATTCATTAGGTCATCAATGGACATTGGAATTAGATGCGAATAGATAAAACATGGGTGTTCCAAAGCCTTTGTAATACTCGTACAAACAACATAGGATTGATTCTTTTGAGTCCAAGCTGTTCTTTCTTCGAA
Source organism: Mesoligia furuncula (assembly GCA_916614155.1). NCBI lineage: Eukaryota > Metazoa > Arthropoda > Insecta > Lepidoptera > Noctuidae > Mesoligia > Mesoligia furuncula. Next base: position 26,749,026 of record OU744803.1, read on the forward strand.
TATACGGTTATAGCCGGCCCAAACTTCGGCTCGGCGCAAACGGGCCACCGACCACAGCCACCGGTGGCTGTCGCGCGCTACCGCCACATTTGTAACAATGTCAGAAGCGAGCGACAGCCACCGGTGTTCGGGAGCCGCCACATTTTATAACCCGCTCTCCGCTGCGCAGTCTTACGATGGACTCCGATACGGACAGTTTGCTTGCGCTATTGTTGTTAATACGCAGACGATGTAGACAACCGTGACAAACCCTGTATAGCCGTCGCCGGCTATACAGGGTTATTGGTAAAACATTAACAACCTCTTAAGAGGTCATTGTACTCCTCACTATGAACAACTTTTACTATGGGTCCAAACCTGAAATCGCAAAAAAAATCAGCGGTTCCATACATTTATGTTCGTATAACTCGTCATGTAGGGAACAGGTGATTTTTTTTATCGCGATTTCAGGTTTGGTCCCATAGTTAAAGTTGTTCATAATGATGAGTACCTCTTAAGAGGTTGTTAGTGTTTTACCAATAACCATGTATTAGGTACATGCAATTTTAACTGACACGGACTTGTCTGTGTGGTGCCGGACTTAAAGAATAGCACCACCCCATACTTCCCGTGGGTGTCGTAAAAGGCGACTAAGGAGCGTACCGGAGAATGGGCAGCAGCGTTGTCTATGCATTCCACCACCATACCATACTGCGATCGCCAACCCGTCTGCCAAGCGTGGCGATTATGGCAACCCCCCCCCCCCTTTTGGGGGAGGCCTATGTCCAGCAGTGGACGTCTTTCGGCTGAAATGATGATGATGATGATGAATTTTAACTGGCGCGGGGAGCGGAGCAGTGCGACAGTGGCGGGTGTCCACAAGTGGCGAGTCGCGGACACTGCTGTAGCGAGTGGCCGCCACCGGCTACACGTGTGCGGCGCGTCTATATAAAATATATGAAAAATTGTGTTAAGTCGTTGTCGCTGGCCACCAGTGGCAGTGGTCGGTGGCCCGTTTGCGCCGAGCCTTCTTCTTTATCGAGTGACCCAGTAGGCTGTAACAAGAAAAGGGCAATGAAAATGAATCCATACTATCCATACTAATATTATAAATTCCAAAGTAACTCTTGTCTGTCTGTCGGTATGTTACCTGTTCACGCCTAAACCACTGAACGGATTTCAATAAAATTTGGCAGAGAGATAGATTGCATCCCGGGGAAGGACATAGGATAGTTTTTATCCCGATATTCCCACGGGATCGAGACTTATGCGGGTGAAACCGCGGGGCGCTGCTTGTTATACATATATATATTTCGTAGACAACTAAAATCGATATTCATAGTCAGCCTATAATGTTCCCACTGTTGGGATACAGGCTTGCTCTCTGTAGAGTGGGCCGTAAGCCACCAAGCGGGCCCATTGAGGGGTGATGGATGTGACATGTCTTCGAATTTTCGGTTCTAGGACGTGCTGGTTTCCTCACGATGTTTTCCTTCACTGTTTTGAGAGCAGTGGTGATGGTATAAATAACTTACTTGGGTTTGAACCCACGACCGTAACTCGTATGGGGCCGTTACCTGTTGGCCATCACCGCTATATCGAAAATCTTCCGTACTTCTTAGCGATAAATTTTGCCAATCTAAAACTAAAAAGTCGATTATAGTTAATGAAATTATAGTACCTAACTTCCATTCTACAAGTTCTTTAAGACCACCCCATAAAAAATACAATGTAACAATCTAGTTAGCAACTCACACGCACATGAGCTTACACTCTCAATACATCGGTTGACACAAAAATCGATTAGAACAATGATCGATGTGAACAATCGAGAACAATTCGTTACACACGAAACACTGGTATCTGCTTGGAGATAAGGCTTAACAATCGCAACACTAATTAATTCTGATGGATGTGCTCCTCATCCGCGTCATACATGGTTGTTTTACTAAGATAAAAGTGATAGATTTTGTTCTTTTTTCATTTTGCAATGTACCTACAGACGCCAGCACATCAAGCTACCCGAAACTGTCAAATTTTTTCAATCAACATTGAACCTTATGCTTTAGCGATAAAGTTGAAAATCTATTAAAGAAATTTGACAGATTGTAGTAGCTTGATGTGCTGCCGTCTGTACTTTAGTTACAGGCAATGAAAATAATTATGGCGAGAAACATCATGACATCTCGCTTGTGACTAGCACACTATTGACAAAGTTATAGAAATGTTTGAAGTTGTAGGGTAAACTGAACTTTATTGTGTGTGAATTAAAGTTATTTTTCCATTATTTTTTGGCAAATAAATCGCGAATTCACGGTATAGATGTTCTAATAAGAGAACTAAACGAGTACAAAGAGGATTCTAGAACAGGAAAATATCTGCTAATACTGTTACAGAAATACACAGTTGCAATATTAGGTAATCTTATAGTATTCCACATTTGAACAAGACTATCTCGTTCTATCCTCTATGGCCGGTAAACAAGCACACGCAAGATACAATCAGTACGCACTCTCAATACAACACTATGACAAATCGACCCGCAGTAACATCGATCCATCGCGTCACTCGATTATCGATACACTCTTAGTCGAATTATCGCCTGTCGACTCGTGTGAACGATTACATAATAAATAATGGTCAATTCGATTCGATTACAATCACACATTAGGACGCCCCGCTGCTATCGAACACCTGATATTTATAATAATAAAACATTGATAATCGAGCTATTGCTTAAAAAAATCGCGAACGAAAATATTTTATTAATGGGAGGTGATTTTTTTTTCGTCGGCCATAGGTCATGGCGTGTCAAACTCTGGGCGGTTTATCCTTGAAACTATTAGTCTGTAATTCCCGGCTACATATGATTAAAACTATATTATGCAATCCAAGACGTTCACACACGAAAAGGTCAAGTTTGCACTTCACAGTGCGATGTTAATATTAACACACCTACAAAATGAAGATATTATTCTAATCTTCAGTTATTCCTAGCGTTTTATTGATATAATTTCCTTCCCGATATGGGAGGCATAAACATGGCGTATCAGCTCTTTATCTTTTCCCAGAGCCAGTAAAAGCGTACTAAAGAAAACAGTAATGGTTATAATGCTTAAGGTGTAATAAACAGGAGATAGGGACAGTAAGCACAAACCTATCTCCAAATAAGTGTCGTTGCAGCTTTTAGTATTAAGAAATATCTTCTGACTATTGGCTATCACATAAACTCTGCGCACCTAAAATTATCCCCTAATAGGGAATATACGTGACAATGCCCATTACGAAATTAATATAGACAGTGTTGCCAATGTACCGTTTAACTTTAAACCAACATCGAAATAAATAATACATGAGCTTAGTAACTAAACAATCGATTTGCTGTCGCGTTAGTCGATGTTCGTATCGTTGTCTACGGACGCCGTTCGATTATTCCGAGTTCGTAATTATGCCAATATATCACGTAAATAGTTACGTAAGATAGAGCACTTGTTTCAATGTTTTAGGCAATGGTTACAATGAAACTAATCGGAAATTCAGTCGGTCATTCGGCACCCCGCGATGTGTGTCGGACGGACAGCAGAACAAACTGACATGCATTTGTTTATTAAATATTATCGTTGATTTGTATTTGCAGGGTCTTGTAAATATTGAAAGGGTTTGATAAATACGTATATTCAGGATAATTCATTTATTTGTTTAGTAAGTTTTATGAACAACTAAATATGTAAACATTGTTGTTTTATCCATCCATCCAAAGGTTGTCTTCAAAAGATGGCTGTTAACGATAAAAGCGTCCATTGTTTCACCTCTTGTAAATTTTCTACAATTATATCTGTAATTTTTATGGTGTACATAATAAAGAATATTCTATCAACTTATCTATCATATTTCCTCGCGTAAAACAACGTATATTTATTAGATTTTATCACCACAACAATTACTAAACTTTCAAGTCTATTGTCGATTTCTTTATTCCTCGTTAAAGTATAGCTTACACCTATATCTTGCATGTAGACATCATGTATTTTCCATATAAAAGTTTCACTTTTACAACAATTAATGATCAAGAAAAACGTTCGATTGTGAGCGATTGCCAGTGTGAAAAATTCGCTCACAATGGATAATTTAAGGTGATCGCATCTGACTCTTTGTTGCTGTCGCTCCCAAGCAAGCAACCTCTTTGTAATACCAAGATAATTATTTTAATACGCACAAGAACATAGCAATACACTTTCTCTTTGAATTTGCATTTTGCTCTTATGCTGATGAAGGCATGGTTTTTGCAAACAAAGGCAGTATTCGAGTTCGTTCGTTCGTTTTTCGCGCCAACGTTTGACAGGTTGCATAATGTTACCATAATTTCTGCTAATGTGTCAGTGAGCTCTTCTTGATAGCTTTTAAAGTTTTAATTAATACTATGATTAAACTTTATAGTTTTACAATTACTTCCGGACTGGAACAGTAATTTATTACAGCTACCTACAAAAAAACTTGATTAAGAATGATTTTGTTTAATTAAAAAATCTTGATGCATTTCACATTACAGAATTTAAGTTACCGTAATAGCAATAATGCTATCAATCATGAGTAGCCAAAATTATATTAGACCGCTCTCTAAGAAAAAAAATTGTTATTAAATTCTAAGAGCAAGCCTTGCGGTATTTCATACAATAAAAAATATTCAAAATAAATAACAAAACTCATCCTTTTAGATGCCCAATAAGATTAAATATGTGCACAAAATATACCAATTCACTGCCGCTAATTGAACGATGTTGCCATTAAAAAAATATCAAAGCGACCGGCGGAAATGGCTTAATATGTTCAGCCAGTAATGTTAAATGCTTCATTAGAAGGATTTCGATAGCGTAATCACATGTTCTGATCGCACTTTGCCGCGGCGCGAAATGATCCGATTGGCTGATACCCGTGCGTGCGTTCCAAACATTCAGTTTGAACGCATTTGATAGAAAGGCATTCTCGGGGTTGCTATTGCTAAATAAATTAATGATGACAGTCGTTGATCTGAATTCTCGATGGTTACAATTTATTACTGTTTCTTTGCAAGTGTAATTGTCGCGTTGCACATATTTCATACATTGTAATATCGAGGGGTTAAAAAGAATATTGATTTTATCATTTTCTGAATATTTCACAGGTCAGTGGCCACTTTTTTCGTTTTATAGCTACTTACAATGTTTTTAAACTCGGTTAGTCTGCCCACCTTAAAGCCTTGTCGTTTTTTAGGGTTCCGTACCCAAAGGGTACAAAACGGAACCCTATTACTAAGACTTCGCTGTCTGTCCGTCTGTCTGTCACCAGGCTGTATCTCAAGAACCGCGATAGCTAGACATTTGAAATTTTCACAGATGATGTATTTCTGTTGCCGCTATAACAACAAATACTAAAAACAAAATAAAATAAATATTTAAGGGGGGCTCCCATACAACAAACGTGATTTTTTTGCCCTTTTTTGCTCGATATCAAAAATGGCAAAAGGTAGGCACTTGAAATATTCACAAAATACTCAAAATTAAAATAAAATAAATATTTAAGGGGGGCTCCCATACAACAAACATGTTTTTTTCGGCGTTTTTGCCTTGTGGTACGGAACCCTTCGTGTGCGAGTCCGACTCGCACTTGGCCAGTTTTTAAACTTACTCCTAATACTATGTCACTTCTTTACCGAAACACAAGCGTACCTACCTTATGGTCGCCGCCCCAATTGTTGTCGGTTAATGTTAACACCTTCCAGCACACGGCAGCGGTAGATAATGGCAATCTTATCGGCTTGTATCAGCCCAGCCCAGTGCCATTAGCTGGCCGACCGACTTTCCCCGTGGGGTACCTAGACCGCGATTGTTGACGATTGTCCTCTGTTGGAGTAAGAGGTAGGGCCGCATAGCTTGTACAAATACGGTGAAATAATACGAGGTGAGGCATTGATTTTACGTGTTGCCTTCCGAACCAAAAAGATGGAGGCAAAACTAGAACATAGAAAGGGAGACTTCGCAAAAAAAATTTGTTGGTTTTAAAAATAAATTAAATCTTACATGGTTTAAATGGAAAATAATTCTCTCAATAAAAGAAGTTATAAACAATCAATTAACTAGGGATAAGTTGTTATTTAGTACATGTTATGTATTCTGTATATAAATCATTTTACATTCAGGTACAAAACGAAAGGATTATTGTGATTGAAAAAAATTGTTTAATCTACAACACTGAATCTCTCTGCTCTATGAAAGACAAAAGAAATCAAAACAAATGACAATCACAGTCCACCAACAAAAAATCTATCGCCCACACCAACTCCACACAATCCTAGTTCACCGATCATTGTAACAAGCCCTATTTATCCCTCAGCGCGACTTTCCAATGACACTTGCCGCACAGTCGCCTGCGCAGGTAAGTAGTAAGTTCTATTGCGAATAATGAGCGTTTCTGATCCATAACTGATTGCAGTGCGATTATTTTTGAGGTTAAGACCTTGTTGCTGGCGGACTCCTGAACAGGTCGAGGTATTTGTTATACAAGATGTTTGTGATAGTGTCGTAATGATCTAGAATTGTAGGATTGGAAGTGGGCTTAGCAGGAATGTGGTTCGGTATTTTGTTATAGAAGGAGAGCGGCTGGAGTGATGGTTGTCGTCTTATGAGGTTTGACAAGGGCAAATTTTGAAACGTATCTATTAAAAATTTTTTTGATCTTCTTAGCGTGTCGATGGCAATTTTAATGGCCTCTGCTCAGAAATCGGCTTTTCCCAAATTCCTAATGTTCCAATTTGTGTCACCTACAAAATAAATAAGTTCATCAATCAACGAAACCTCTCGTTAGTCCATCTAGGCCTAAGGCATCCCTAATTTCCTTTTATAATATCATTTATGATTCTGCTGACCTTATCCCAATTTATTTAGGGTCGGCCAAACATGTCTTTTTCTTCCATACTTCTCTATTAGTCGTCATCTCGGTAGTCACCTCCTTTCTAACCATATCATCATTCACACATTCCATCCATCGTTTCTTTGGTCGTCCCCTATCTTATAGCCATCGACATTCATACTCAAAACTTTCCTCCCTAATTTACTTTTATATCACCCTTAAATTTTACTAGTACCATTTTTCTAGTTGAGTTGTTCAAAGCTAAAATCAAATCGGCCATCTTGTTAGTAACCCGATGCAAAACAGAACAGCACTACGTGTCTTTTAGCAAAATTACCGTTAATATAGACAATGAAACTCAAATCCTACTTACTCCAACAACTGTATTTTCTCAACAAACCCTATGTATTATGTATTCCACTTTCCAGTCACACTTGCAGAACGTATCGTTAGTAATGAGCGTCTGATTCATAACTGATAGTCGGGAGACTATTTGAGGTCAGTGGGACCTTGTGACTGTGGCACGTGGCACTGGGAAGTAAATAACTAGTAATTGTTGGAGTATTTTAGACGGGAATCAGTTGTTTGTGGAAGATAAGGACGAAATTGAGGCAGTAGTAAATTAAGATAAAGAAAGAGAGTGGATGGTTTCCGAGGAATATTGGTTTAAAGATTAAAAGCCTGCAATTAATGCTAAAGCTCCTATGGTTAATGCTGATGAATCTAATAAAGATCATGCAGATGAGGTAACTCGTCTAGTTAATTTACCCACTCAATAAATGTCCGAGGGTGACCATGTTGAAAATTTGTATTTTATGAAGTTGTATATGTCGTCCGTATTGCAGCAAATCTACACAAAGATAACAAATAATTCAATCTCTGTAATCAATATAATTATGATTTGTTAGATTGCGCAGCCAAGCAGCCTTCGACCTATTAGTGTATGTACTAGCATAGTGGTACTACTTACGGAGTTGTTCATAGCCATTTGCTAAGACCTGAGAAATGTCAAAATTACATTACACCCAAAGACTACAATATAATGCGGTGTATTACACCTAAGCTTTGCAGTTCAGCAGTGGTAGTCCAGTGGTCACGACCGCGACTTACGAGTTGTAGGTCGTATAGGCTTGAACCCAGACAGGCGCTTTACTTTGTGTAAATTATTTCATAATCGCTGCTCTCAAAACGACAAAGGAAAACATCGTGAGAAACCGGCATGTCCTAGAACCAAAAATTTAAAGGCACATGCCTTATAATGATGATGATGTCTTCTAGATATCACATGATATATACCAACCCGCAATGGGCACGCGTGGTGGATTATAACCTCAGCTCTGCCAAAAGGCTTCCGTTCTCCCGTTAAACCACTGTCAGTAGTTACACAGTGGTACTATATGTATTGTGTCAGTTTCTTCATTGCTGCGACTCAGTCTAAATGAGCGTTGCATTTAAGATTTGTTTATGAACCACCTACAGCGTACAGGGACGCTAAGTTATTGTTGAACCCACTACTTGGAACTTCCATTTGGTTTACAAATTAAGTTGTTTCGCTGTTATGGTGCTTAGAATGAGGGATAGGTTCCTTCGTTTTGTGTGTATTGTTATTAATATCTGAATCGGAGTTACTATTTGTACTAGTAAAGGGTGATTTTTTAAGCGTAGTTTTTTTTTAAATCGAATAAAACACTCAATTTGCATCATATATTCGAAATTTTATTGAAATTGATAACTTGGCCTTTGCCATTTACATTTTAAAGATAACTTCATGTAAATGTTGTCCGCGACTCTTTTCAAATGGTCCATTCGGAAGGTCCAATTTGCCTCACTTTTTCGAGCATTTCGGCCTGTATCCCACGAATTACGCGTGTTATGTTATCCTGTAAGGCTTCAATCGTGTTCGGCTTGTCCACATACACTAACGACTTTACATAACCCCACAAGAAATAATCCAGAGGCGTCAAATCGCATGATCTTGGCGGCCAATTCACGGGGCCATTTCGAGAGATAAGCTGCTCACCAAATTCATCCTTCAACATGTCCATTGTTTCACGAGCTGTGTGGCATGTGGCACCGTCTTGATGAAACCACATGTCAACCAAGTTCAACTCGGCCAACTGGGGCAAAAAAAAGTTGCGTATCATGGCTCGATATCGTTCGCCGTTGACGGTAACGTTTCTTCCATAGTCGTCTTTGAAGAAAAATGGACCGATGATGCCACCAACCCATAAACCACACCAAACTGTCGTTTTTTCGGGATGCATCGGTAATTCTCGTATGGCATGTGGCTGTTCATCACTCCTGGTGATAACAGCACGAATTGTTGATTCACCAGGTCAATTATGACGACCATAATATGGTCGTAACAAACGAAACACATTTTTCACAGAACACGAATTTTGATAGTAAATTTCAACAATTTGCAATCGTTGCTCGTTTGTAAGTCTTTCCATGATGAAATGGCAGAGTACACTGAAAACTTTTCACTTTGACAGATGACGTTTGGATGCCATTACCAACCAGTGCCGCCAACCTGAAAAACTTAACTCTTAAAAAATCACCCGTTATTAATAATTCTACAACCTTTTTCGATAATACCGACTTTTCTGTACAAGTTTCTTTCAACACTAAGCCATGACTTTTAGTTTTTGGTTTTGATATTACTGTATTACCTTTTTCATCAACGTCTATGCTGTGCCGTTGCTTCTGTACTCTAGAATGAGAAGAATAAGTTACACTCATCATCTTCTTTGCCTGTTTGATGTTTCTCAACTATGTCAGGGTTGATCTTTAGTCTAACAAAAGATAGCTTAGCGACAATGGTGTTTATATAATATTATAATTATATACGATGATTTAAGGTAAGTGACATTTAAATGTCAAAAATGTATGGTTAAACAGTCGCTAATATAGATGGGCAATCCACCCGGGTTTAAACCCGGTGCTTTGATAAACACCCGTGAACACCCAATTTTCTGGGTGTTTATCAAAAGCACCGGGTTTAAAACCGGATTGCCCATCTATAGTCGCTAATCAACGTTTATGAATAAAAGGGGTTTGTTCATAGCTTTGCGTTTAATTCATTCACCATTCCTATTGAAATCTTTTCTATTTATAATAGAAAAGTAAAAACAGGTTACAGCCTAAGAAAAAGCAGTATTACCAACGTCTTCACGTTGGCAATGCTTGCAACACGAGCACATATCTAATACCAATTACTTACCGTGTTCGACTTAATTGCCAACAATTAAACTGTTTGTCTGTTTGTCTTTCTCACGGCATTCTTGCACGCTCATTATTTGTCAAGCGCATTGCATAATTCCGTCTTTCTACTATTTTGTTTATTTCAATAGGCACCGATATATTATGTTACAAAAATGTCTCAGGACTATTAATACCCTTAGTTCTGCTATACTACATTATACTTTCCGTGCCTATGTCTCATGGCTATAAGTCAGTGTCCGATCAAATCAGAACGAACGACAAATAAAGTGGCCTAAAAAATTCGGTAAAAATTCAAATAAAATATTTTTACAAATGGCAACACCACTTGTAAGGTAAATCACCCAATTATCGGGCTTACACAAATCGTGCCAAGTGTCACGTAGGCTGAATGGTGTGATATCTTTGCATCGTTCATGTTCCCGAGGTGTGGCAGAGAGCTAGGGCCCTAATTATGTTGATCGCACGCAGATATAGTTTGACATTTTAGTGAACATTACTCTACACGAAATGAAAGGCTCAGTTCAGCTTGAACAAGATTTGTGATATTATGGTATCATCGCGTCTTGTTCGTTTTTAGGGCAAGCTGGAGGACTGGTTCTTGCTTGTTAGTGATAAATGAAAGTCATGTACTGCATCGATACCTTTATTATCAAACCAAATAGGTATCACTGTGTCACAAACTTATAAGTTCAGCGGCCATCTTGGAACTTCATACGCATCTTACTTTACATGGCAAATGACACATTCTGAAACCGTTCCTGAACTGATAACTTTTGTAGCTCTATAAAATAGCTTACAACCCACCACAAGCCAAACTAACGTCACATGAAATGCGATAATCCCACGCTTGTCAGTCAAGTGTCTTCACACGTCATCCAAGTAAACACTACCCCAATGCCACAACCCTGAAACTAACACCGTCACGGATGAGTGACAGCCCTATCCTACTGGCTCACGCAACCAGACACCGAGGATATCTGAGTCAGGGGTAACAAACATCAGTTAAGAGCTAATAGGTTAATTAGGCTAGCATTAATTGTTAAATGTAGGTGTTAGCAGATACAATATCTTTGTTAATCATCGAGAATAAATCGTGTTTTCTTGTAATTATGTGTTCAATCTATGCGGTTTGGAACTCATTTTTCGAACGTCAATGTTGCCAATCGCAAAAAAGTTTTATGAGTTTTTCTGTTTAAGGTGCGGCTGCGGTGTTATTGCATTAGAACCTTTTTCGTTCTTACTGTAATGTCTTCCTATATCTAATGAAGCTTTTTGTTTGTTACAGAGATGGCAGCGGAGGTGGTTCGTCCTATATGACGATGGGGAGCTGACGTATTCGTTGGACGAACACGTAAGTACTAGCACATAAATACAGAGAAACGATAGTTCTATTAGACACCAATGATATCAAGTTCACACCCAACTTTGAGCTAACGACCTTCTACCCAATAACTACTACACAACTATCAGGGAGCAGCAAAAATAACTTTCATCAATCAAATATGGCAACACCTTGTTATCGACACCGTCGCTTTCGACTTTTTACCGCGAATCGACTAAAAAGGCAGTTGTAATCGTTTCCTCGTACTTTTATATCGACTAACTACAAATATCTCGCTTCTTGCGCAGACTAATCTATCGGTTGAACAAATTCAGAGCCGTCTGGCGCCTTAAAGGGCTGTATTGAAACCGAGTAGGGTAACGCGACCAATAATTGACTCGTTACTAGAAATAGTGGCGAGGCGTCCTCCGGTAGATAAAACCCTAATTTGGTTCCGTTTCGTGCGGAAAATTATGTTGTACTGTATTAGTTTTTTTTGCTTTTTGTCCAACGAGAAACTTGTTTAGATGCATTCGTGGTTTGATTCGCGCTGCGATAAAATAAATATAAAACGAAGGAATCGTTCCGCTCTTTTCGAATCAAGGCGCTAAGATAAAATTGTATTAATTATACATACATAAACTTTTACAAAGCAATAAAAACAAAATAATTATGCCGACACACACATTGAACGTCGTGTCGCGTTTTTTGTCAATAATAAATTCATCCGCGTATAATATTAGCGTTTTACAAAAACAAACATCGCCGAACCGGTAACCGGAGTCGAGCCGGGCCGGCACGAGACTCGGTTTTATCCGCACCTCGCTTTATCAGTATCAAATCTTTCACATTTTTCTCCGGCACTCATAAATATTCATAATAATTGGCGTCGTTGCAATTTCAAGTGAGTACATGAATTTTAATACGCGCCGTATATAGGCGGCCGCCGTGCTGCGGGAGCGAGACAAAAAACTTGACGCGTAATGTAAACCAACCAGGAACAATGAACACAGGAAGACTAGGAAGGCTTTCTCCGTTTCCAGCTTGAAATAAAACAAGGTGCCTTTTATGGTGTAAAATCCTGACTCTAAAATTCGTTGGACGAGTGTTGGGTTATTCACCCTTAATTTTTGCGGTTGACAATATCTTGGGGAACGGTTGAGAAGCTGAGATGTTTATCAGCCAATCGTAGCGGAATGCGCGTTAGTGTCGAGTCTATAAAGTAATCTGGATGTAGAACAACGGAATCAGTTCGTCTGGCTGAGTAGATATTTCAGTTGGTTCGGGGTAAAGGGGCCAGCCAGCCGTCCATGTGACGCATAATGTATTCCTCGGTTCGCACCTCGCGCCTCGTTATCATGTGAATGGGCCGAAGATTTGCAATGCGACTCACAAGCTAAAATAGAAGGAAGTCGTTAACGTATTCTATGGGGAAAGTAGGAAAATTAATGGCGTTTAAAGTGTTTGAAGTAAGTAGCGTTTATTTGTTCACTTAGTTGTTTGAGGCCGGTAGGTAATTGATTACAGGATAGTTGCACTAGTAATGGATCCTATGACATTTACAGGGATTTACAACTGTTTTATCACTATGGTGGCTAGAAAGGGGATCGTTACTTTAATTGTGTGTGATTAGAATGGAGATAGCATTGATTTCTTGTTGTATTTGACGTCGAATTGTCAGAATAAGTTCCTTTTAGATTTATATAATTCATCATTTCAGCCGAAAGACGTCCACTGCTGGACATAGGCCTCCCCCAAAAGGGGGGGGGGGGGGGTTGCCATTATCGCCACGCTTGGCAGGCGGGTTGGCGATCGCAGTATGGTATGGTGGTGGAATGCATAGAGAACGCTGCTGCCCATTCTCCGGTACGCCCCTTAGTCGCCTTTTACTACACCCACGGGAAGTATGGGGTGGTGCTATTCTTTAAGTCTTTATATAATTATTGTGCTTTAACTCATACATGTAAAGTTAGGGACAAGCTAGTCCTATTTATGCAGTAGTGTTCACTGTTCAGTGGCCATTTTTATTACGAGAAAAATTGATAGCAGGTCAATAATTTGTCGTTATGTCCAAAACGTCTTCGTATTATTTGATGATTTTGGCACTTAGGTACCATAAGATTCTTTTCATGAAACCTGTGATAACCTGACGACAAAACGTACACAGTAAAAATATACATAGTAAATATTTACAATAACATATAAATACAAGATAATATGCTAATTAAAATTCTAAAGATAAACATTCGTTGACATTACAGTTAAGTTCCTACTTATGTTTTGATGCAAATTGGAAAAGTCAATAGTTAAGGAAAACCCGGTTACCGTGATGGAGCAGGCAATATCTTAAAACTACTAACGTTCAGGTGAATAACTTGCGTAAACATTGTAAACCTTACATTTGTTTTAACAGGGATTGAATGACTCCTTTAAACAGGTTGTTTAGATTACTTACATGTTGTTAGGTTATTGTTACATGTGATTTTTTTGATCTTTTTGTCTGCAAGGAGCAAAGTACTTACTAATTCCATGCCACAATTAAACATAAGCTTATTTTCTTTTTTACGTAGGCAACATTATAAAACATTCGTATTTCAAAATTCCCGCTAAATATTATTCAAGTATGTTACTTTAAGAAGCAAAGACAACACATTCCATATTCAAAAATTCCGCGCCTCTAAAAAAAGCAGCATTGCCAATTGCAGCAACCTAACTCGCCAGTTTTTATTCAAACACCTAGTTAGCAAGCTGGTTAGAACGAAGCTGTTAGCTGGTCAAATACCAATGCCTTATCATCAGAGATCGTGTACCGTTGCCGCTAAACACTGCCAGACCTGTTATCTTGACCATTAGACCCTGATACAAGCCCGGATGGGCGATAAATGGCTTCTTCAACTTGATGGATGCGAGACATGTCGGCTCAAATTAATATGTGTCAATGTGTAGTGAATAGTTTAGATATTGATGAATCTTTTAGGAGTAGTGTTTGTGCGCAGCTTGTGTGATTGTTGTAAGATTAATTGTTTTTTTTTTGCCAAAGGTGGCACACTAGGTATAGTCGACTTCTCAATTCCGTTACCACTTTTGGCAACAATTATCACGAAATTGCACTTCACTTAGTTTGAAATTAGCTAACGTTGTCGTTTTATGACGCACAAGCGACATTCAACCTTGGGTGATAAATCATTTACGAGATCGTCTATACTTACACGAAATTAAATAAAAAAATTGGAAAAATGCTCTGTACAAGTGTAGAGGCTTTATTCGGGTTTGCACACTAGAAGCATCAAACTTACACTTCAGTGATCCTAAGGATGAAGTTGTAAATTGTATAAACATGTTAATATGGTACCCTGTTTCTGACAAATAAATTACTGTGACTTTGCATAATAATAAAAATTTTGCAAGTTTTTTTTTAATTATTTGCAATGTTCAGAATTGAAAAATGTAAATTCATTATACTTACAACGTTATTTTTAGTATATGCGAAACCTGAATATAGTTTGTTCAGCATAAGTAACTGAATCGATTCCAATAATTTTTACCCCATGTTATATGTATTTTGTCCCAAAAATATTTAAAAAAGGTTAAAAGTTGGACACCGAGCGACACTACGTAGGTTATCCAATCTCCGCGCCGAACGGTTAGGTACCTAGGTACTATTATCAATGAGCGCCAGACGGCGCGGCGCGAGCAGCGCGGGTGAGCTTGTTTTTGTACAGACAAACATGTAACATAACAAGCTTATAACTTTGTAATTTTTCATGATACAGTTTTGAAATTTTGTACATAGATTCTTTACATAAAAATACTAGACACGTGTTTCGGGTTTCGCATATACTAAAAATAATGTTGTATAAACATTAAAAATTGCTCATAGTGTAACCCCACCAGCCTTCAAACACCCACAGTCTACCAGGCAACGTCGAACGTTCGTCACCGATGAATATGCAAGCCCATCATAATAATGTGAGAGCTAGTGAGAAACGCGGAACGGAATAGCAAACAGCAAGCTATGTTGAGCAGCAAGTGGGCTGTATCGAGGACTATGAGGCGGTTGTTTGTGTTCAGTGTTTATGACCGTTTTATATTGCTGTTATAGTTAGCCAAAGGTGTGCAGTAGAATAAGGAAACGATAGGGACTGCTGTAAAAAGCCACACTTTAAAACTGTAATTAGAAAGGAAGGGTGGCTACACTGAGAGTAGTAAGGATTTCATCCATATACAAATTCAAAGGAGCTCCTGTAGGTTGGATACAATTTGTGTAGTTAAGGGCTGCATAATCAGCCTATAATCCTCAGTGAGCGGGAGTGGGCCTTAATCCACCACGCGGGCCCAGTGCGGGTTGGTAGATAAGATGTCACATGTCTTCGAAATTTTGGTTCTAGGACATGCCGGTTTCATCACGATCACGATGTTTTCCTTCACCGTTTTTGAAAGCAGTGAAGATGAAATAATTTACACAATGTAAAGCGCTGGTCTGGGTTCGAACCTACGACCTGCAACTTGTAAATCGCGGCCGTTACCACTGGGCCACCACGACTCGTGAGGACTGAGATGTCCTGAAATAGCAAATACTGCATGAAAGGTTTTTAAAGAAAACTAAGACAGAGAAAATGCTGATCAGTGTTTTTTCTTTCCTATAGTTACCTATTTAAAAAATCACCTTAGTGATCGAAACACATTAAGCCAACCAAAATTCGGGAGATGAACAAAACTTTGGCAAAATTAAAACTCCATTTTACGATGTCTTTGAATTGTACCTAAACCTACTTACAGAAATAAATCATTTATCATTTATTTATCATTTATCATTTATCATTTGTAAGTCCGGCTAAACTCAAATGGATTCGTTTAAAAAGGCAATTCAAATGCAAACATACGAGTATGTTGATCAAAGAGGCATACGAGTATGTTGATCAAAGAAGAAATAAAATAAAGTCGTGTAAAGTGAATATGGCTCACGGCGGCGAGTATGTTATGAATAATTATGTTTTATTGATTGCATAGAATTTATAGTTAGAACACGGATTCGTTACAGTCGTAAAATATGCAGGTGCATAGATACTTTAGTAGTTAGTGTCTACGAGAGAAGTTTACTTTTCCGTTGAAATGAAAATGTCTTGGACACTTTACAAAAAACTGACGACTGACCGTAATAAGTTATCAGCCCCAAAAGTAAAAAAAGAACTCTTGCATGCATGTTACAAGGAGGACAGTTTTTTGCCAAAAAACACACTACGCTTTCAACGACTGTAGGTATCAGGAATTTCAAATACCTTTTAACCTGGCCAGAGATGTTTCACTAATCAAATTCTGCTATATCTCACGTACGTCATCTACTATTTTCTCTCATCCCCTGTCTACTCAATGTTTATAGTCCATTCATTTGACGTTTCTGCTACCCACCATATCGCGAATATATCACGAAATCGATGAACACGTCACTGGAAGCCATACTGTCTATTGGATTATAGGCGAGGCCATACGAGTAGTTTCACGAGAGTACCGAGTGACCCGGGTACTTGCAACATTGCAATTACTACTCTTGCATTTAAGTGGTCATGTATCTGGATGTGATATATGTCATATATCTTTTCATCATTTGCTTCTCGTTTATTGCAGTCTGCTGGATATGCGCTTTTCCCAAAATATGAAATGGTTGTTCCAAACCAATTTTTGCTGCGTAGGGTTCCTTGGGGCATTTCCTATATGTGATATATGTCATATATATTTTCATCATTTGCTACTCGTTTATTGCAGTCTGCTGGATATGAGCTTTTCCGAAAATATGAAATGGTTGTTCCAAACCAATTTTTGCTGCGTAGGGTTCCTTGGGGCATTTCCTATATGTGATATATGTCATATATCTTTTCGTCATTTGCTACTCGTTTATTGCAGACTGCTGGATATGAGCTTTTCCCAAAATATGAAATGGTTGTTCTAAACCAATTTTTGCTGCTTAGGGTTCCTTGGGGCATTTTCTATTCTACTTTAATGACCTATCCTTATGCATAGGTCGTCAACTTCGTGTCGCTGGCACGACAGTTATTCATATTATGCTGACCCAAAACTTCGCCATAACTTCTTCTGGATAGGTAACTTAAGTTGAAAATCAATTTAGGTTTCTATTAGGTATACAATTTCGTCCCATGAAAAAAAGACAGACAAAAAATCAAGATCAAAATATAAAGTTACGAGCTCGTTACCCAGGCGCTGTGATAA
Organism: Mesoligia furuncula; assembly: GCA_916614155.1. Taxonomy (NCBI): domain Eukaryota; kingdom Metazoa; phylum Arthropoda; class Insecta; order Lepidoptera; family Noctuidae; genus Mesoligia; species Mesoligia furuncula. Next base: position 26,766,661 of record OU744803.1, read on the forward strand.
AAGCAAACTCAACAGCGAAGCGAAATTCAGCAAGATCTAATGACTGAAGTAATTGAAAACCCGAAACAGACCACCTAAATATCTATCTCCACTAGTTCTAAAATATAATCTTAGATTAGTTTCGGTTGCATACAATATGTGTGCAAGACTTAGAACTTCGTATAACTAATTCCTCGTACATATAAAAAGTAGAAGCGAATGTAATAAGTCAATATTGATGTATGTTTTTCTGAAGGAAACCACGTCGTTTTGATTTTTATGTTAAAGAACAGGATACACTTAGCAATTATAGGCGATTTACGCGTATAATATGCAATCGAACATAATTTTACCATCTTTCCTATAACTTCCTAGCCGTAAGTTAAGCAAATAAAAGCCTTTACGAGCTACCAAGCATTTATGATGTTAGTTAACATTCAACGGGTGAGCCAAATTAAATCACTTCGTGTACGAATAAATAGTGATTTTGCATCAAATTGCTTATGCTATGCGCATGTGCCAATGCACTGGATTTAGGCTCCATACACACTATTATAGAAAGCAATTAAATGTAGGAAAGATGGCTGACAATGGCGAAGGTTTGTTTTTAGTGTCATTGTGTTTTTGAAATAGAAAATTTCGGCCATTCGGGTGGCAGTTAAGGTTCAAATTTTACCTAAGAGATGAGCAAAATCCCTATTCTTTTAAGGATATTGTATTTTCATCGATGAAACGCAATGGCATAGGGAACTAATTTTCAGCTATCATGCACACTTTTAGGGACAATTCGTTTATATGTGCTTAATTGGTATCATACAAATTAGAAAAATTCGGCAATTGGAACCAAAGGATCAAATACCTTGGATATGGCCAAAATATATTTTGGAATATCTTATTTTCACGAAAGTAAGAATAACATAATATGAAACTATTTTAAATCTGTATGGACGACAGGATTGATTGAAACCTCCTTAAAAATTGACAAAAATGTTAGTTCCCAAGGATATCTCAATCTCAAGCTCACTGACATTTACCTTAAGTCTATGTACCCTGCCTACACCTAAGAAGCAAGAAGATAAATCAATTACAACAATAATTTAGCATTCCAGTCGGCCGTGTGCAGCATGACGTGTCAATTAGGACAAGTTGGTGTAGGCAGCACGGTTGATGCGAGCATCAATATTTATGAGACAACGCGATTTCAAATAAACCTACACTGGCCTATTAAAACATTATGGTGTAGGAGCATATACGTCACGTGGTAATGGTGACCATTTTAGATTAGTAGGAGCACCAGTGACAAAGGATGTCTGTGGGGTATCCCATCATCATCATCTGCCTAGCCTTTTCCCAACTATGTTGGGGTCGGCTTCCAGTCTAACCAGATGCAGCTGAATACCAGTATTTTACATGGAGCGACTGCCTATCTGACCTCCACAACTCAGCTACTGGGTAATACGATACCCCCTGGTAAGACTGGTTGTCAGACTTTCGGGCTACTGACTAAACTTAACGACTGTCAAAGATCCACGAATGACGGGTATCCCATCTAGTAGTCAATTAGAATATATTCTAATAGAAGAAAATAATTTTTATGGACGTTGAAGCTATATGTATATACATTTCCAGTTTTAGCCGACCTCGCATTATACAGGCTGTTCTTGCAACGAGAAGTCAGCTTACACTGGAAATGTATAGCTTAATATGTCGCCGTGCGTACCTCGAAAATAAATAAAATATATCATGTTTTATGAAACTTCTCCTTATGGTGAAATAGAGTTGCAGTGATTCGATTCGAAACACCTTTTTTACGTTATAATTAGGTTACGGCGGTAATTAAGCTCCTATCATTTATCTTGTTAACATAGACATAATTTGCATACCATCAAATGTTTCTTCTTATGATTTTTAACTGACTCACTTCCGTTCTTGCTATTTTTGTCAAAATTGCCATATTTCTCGTCGGTTTCCAATTCATTAAATCAATTTTAATCCACCGTTGGACCTTTTACACTGACATGTTTATTTGTATTTCAATGTAGTTAACAGTAGGTCCTACTTGATTCCGCCGTAGGGGAATTATAAGCGAATGTCTCACAGAATTATCTCAAGTAATTATTTGTTGTTTATCGCCCACGCCCAACAGTGGGGCGGCTGATATTATCTGATACAAATCATTTTCGTAATTGTCGAGCAATTAATGCATTCCATTGTTGTATGAGATTGCGATGATAGGGTTGATAAGGTAACCTTTTTGTTTTGGCATGTGTGTGGAGAGATAAACGATTGTTGTTGAATTTATGGCGTTGTGTAACTCTGCCAAATGATTGAAGATAATCAGTCTTATTTGGTAGTGGTAAAGGGGTGTGCCAGTCGTCGTCTCGCAGTATGGCTCCGCAGGCATGGTCGTAGAAAGTCCTGCCGTGCGCCATCTGGCGGCGGGGCCGTAACAGGCTGGTTCTGCCAATTGCCTAATCAAATCGTTAGTATTAATTAATTTACCTAAGTCCTTTTCATTAGGACTTAAGAATTCAAAGTAAAGATCATTTGAGAGTTATTAAGGCAAGTTTAGAACAAATAAACTATGACTAGACATAATTTGCGCGAAAACAAAAAGCTGTCACATGTGCACTGGGCAGTCTCATACAGGTACTTCTAGGCTTCGCAAATTGAAATGAGAGACCTAAGATAATTCCTCGTAATTTAAGACTTACCTAAGAAGTTTTATCTCCTACAATCAACAATGTATTAAACCAAGGAGTGAACCGTGAACGCGTGCACCCGCTGCAGCGTCCGCCGGCGGAATGCGGCCGCGTTGTGCAAGCGATGCGCCCGCGCATGCCGCACCCACACGTCGATTCACCTGCGCTTCCGTGTGTGCTTGCCCAATAAGGGCTGTTTAGACAAACCGACACCATTTTTGGCGTGGAAATTAGGAAATGGAGGGCAGAATAGGAGGGGAGGACGTTAAAGAAGGTACTCTGAACTTCTCGCATATTATGTAGTTTTATTTTAATTAGAGAGACAGTATTGTAAGAATTGGAAGGAAAAGGCTTAAATGCAGCAGTGGGTCAGCAGCATGGGTTGGAAGAAAATGTGTTAGGTAAAACAGTTTCGTTTATTCTTTCTTTTTAGTAAAAATTAGCATCATACGGTATAGAAATTATCTTTCCATCGATTGCCGATCGCGTATCTCATGAACTGCGGGCCGGCGCAGGCGCATGATGCAACCCTTCCTACGTTAGCAATCACGTTGATTTGTGCCATTCTGCGAGAAATAGAAAATTGTTGAGAGAAAAATTTCGTCAGACTAACAATTGACTTTTACCCTACATACCGTGGTTATGTTGCGTTTCACTTGTTGCTATGTTGGTGGTATAATTAGGAGGCTGGCTGTGTGAAAAGAATTCTTTGCAACGTGATCCGAAAATGATTTTTATCTTGACTTTCTGGTTTCATCTTTATTTAGTTGACAGTTTGTAAAAACAATAATAATACATGAGCTAGATTTAAAGCAAGCTGTAGCAGCTGGGTTGTCAGTAAATTCCATAATATAATTTAGCAATTTAGTATTTGTTTGGTGGAAAATAAATCAAAATAAATAATCATCTTAGTAAGATAGTACGATAATATCATTTATTTGTCCAAAACATAAGTATACACATATGTTGGTGTATAACAGTCATGTTCTCATGTTTGTGTATGGTTAATATGCAAATACATGACAGTCTCCCTCGAATTCCTGCAACACTAAATTATTTTTACATTTGCGTCGTTTCCTTATTATTTTTTACCTTAAAGAGCACCAGTGCCCTCTCCATCTATTAATGGGTTAATACTCTTGTTCAAGGAGTGGCTATATCACAATAGTTTAACAACAATTTCCACTCACGATAACTTTATCGCTAGTCAACGCTTTGGGCGTTTAGTTAGAGTTTATTGCTCCAAAGGTTACAAACTTAACAACCACGCCCATTTTTCCGGTCTTAGGGACTGCCGGAGGTACTTTAATTCATACACAAATAACGATACTTAATTTATCTCACTTTTTGCCTTATATTGGGCACATTGGAAATGTGGGAAAGCATAGTTTTTTTCAGCAAATCGAAAATACACCATTAGTAAGCATAAGATACAGCTCAAAAAAAACCTATTATAATGATTAATGAGGAGTGAATCAAAATATTAAAAAAAATATATAAAAAATAGGTGGGTACTTATCTCAAGTGAAAAAATAGTGTCCGATGAGTTTTGGTCAGAAACTGTTCCGACCAAAACTGAACTAAACTTGAGCTTTAAGCTAATTAATATGATATTATCTCATTGTATTATGACCAGTGTGAATAAACGGGAGCACCATTTCCCTCGATCCTTCGAATCACTAACCTAACCCACTCATTTTGTCACCAATCACGACACTCGACGGAAGTAGTCGAAGGTAATTAGAACGCCGCGCCGTTCGGCTCGCGGTTGCGCAAGCGCATCCGTTCGTACCCGCCCGGCAAGTTACTGCAAGCCTTGCAGTCATAAAAAATAATAATTGTTGTACTTGAAGCTAGGTTTCCTGTGCGAAATTTTGTAAGAAATAAATATTTGTTTGGTGGAAAATAAGTAACTGTATCTAATTATAAAAATTCGAGGTGAAAAACCTAAACGTCGAAAGTCCGACTTGCTTGAAAAATAGGTAGTACTGTCCCTCCCTATGTGATGTATGGGAAGAGTATCCCATGATCTTGTACTATACTATTCATTCATTTTATTACTGGCAACTCAAAATTGGCTCATTCACTGAAACACCAGTTTACCAAAATCATAATACACCCGACAACCAAGTAACATCTCAATTTTTCTGCTCACAACACCATAAAGATTTCTTGTAGTGCAGTACAGTAATAGAATCGAAAGTGAAACCATAATAATTACTATTGACACTTAAGTGACATAACAATAGGCAGTAATAGTGTTGCTACCACGCGCGGGAAAAAGTCACAGATTAAAAATAATAACGTTATCTGTGCAAAGCGAGCTTTATTATTAGATAAAATAATATAATCTAACTGATATCTTGTTTTAGAAATATATATCCGTAGATATACTTATAAGATTGATTTCAGAACTTAATATAGGCGTATATATTGTTGCGTAACATTCAACATTGATTCGATCATTTCGAAATGGAATTCATTCATTCACTCGATCGAATCGAGATCGTTGCTTGAACTCGTTATTTTTGTAGGGCTGTTACTTTGCATTTTTGACTTATGATTTTAGTAAATTCTTTAGCAAAACTTAGTCTTTATTAATTAATTTTCACCTGACTCCAGTGACAAATAATGTAAAGGTTGCCTGGAAGAGATCATAGAAACCGATAAGGCCGCTCATTACGGGGTACAGTAATGTATATAAATAAATAAAGTTTAATACCTCTAGATTTGATTTGGATTTTCTTCTATACAAATCTTTGCATAAAATAAAGTTAACAGCATAAACAGACTAATGACAGAAAAAAAGTATCACTTAAATTTTTAATAGTTTCATAATTTCCTCTATAAATAGAGATTTACATGCGATAGAACATACTTTGCTAACGCTTAAGTTACAACTACTAAGTTATGTGCTTATCTAGATTGAACCACGTACTTAAGACTAACTTAGAGACTCTAATTGAAAATATCATGTCCTGTGACATATGGCATTTGGAAATACTGAGAATAATGAAGATAGACAAGATATCCCTTAAGAACTTGGTTGCTTATAGTATCACAGAGTTTCTACTACTAGCAGTGGTTCACAACCCCCAAGACATTTGACTTGATTTCACAGGATTTTAGATCAACATCATCAAAGATGTCCACTACTGGACATAGTCTCCCCCAAGCATCACCACTTCAACCAGTTCTGTGCTTTTCGCATCCATCGGATTTCTGAGGTCTTCACCAGGTTATCGGCCATCTTGTCAGAGGCCTTCCAACGCTACGTCTTCCGGTACGCGGTCGCCACTCCAGAATCTTTCGCCCTCACCGGCCATTTGCTCTGCCAGCAATGTGCCCTGCCCACTGCCACTTAAATTTGGCAATTTTTCGGGAGTTTAGATATACAGGGTAATTGGTAAAACATTAACAACCTCTTGAGAGGTCATTGTACTCATCATTATGAACAACTTTTGCTATGGGACCAAACCTGAAATCGGGAAAAAAAATCAGCTGTTCCCTACATTTATGTTCGTATATCTCGTCAAAATGTAGGGAACAGCTGATTTTTTTTTCGCGATTCCAGGTTTGTTCCCATAGTAAAAGTTGTTCACAATGATGAGTACAATGACCTCTTAAAAGGTTATTAATGTTTTACCAATAACCTTGTATATAACTTTTTGACACATAGGTACTGAAATATGGGCCTTCTTCCTCCCACTCGCTTGTTTAGCGAAACCTCTCGCCTCGATTGACTGAATATAGGAAGGCTGTGGCACAACCCTAGGTTAGTAATTTGCGCGTCCAATAACTTGTTGTAATGACATTTACAGTTTTACACGTAATCCGACGATTTGGTGTCGCTGTTTTTCAACTGATAACTGGTCGAGTGACGAAATCGCAGTGATCAAAAGTAACTGTGATTTAAATAACTTGCGCACGCGCATCGGGCGCTAAAGGCCTATCGCGATGTTCCCCTATATGGTCAATGACCTTACATTGTTTAGGTAGTTTACAGTTTTAAATGCACTATGATTCTTCAAGGTTTTGTAATAGCAAATACCTATGTTTAGAAAAAAAATTTAACCGACTGCAAAAATGAAGAATATGTATTATGCATTCGACGCGCATTTTTTTCATACGATTGTTGATATCTTTTTTATAAGTATTTATACTAGTTGTTATTAAAAGAAAACCAGATAAGACCCTGGCCATGCTTGAGTGGTCACCTACTTGAGTGCCATCGGAACCCCGTGAGACTGATTCGGTGACCTACTATTTGATGCTATTAACACCTTCATTTTATGATGTGTCAAATTAATTTGATTTTTTGAAAGTTGCTTTTCAAGGTAATTCATTAATATCATGTAGATATTAGAGCAAGAACTTTTGGGTACAATTTGTTGTTATTATCTGACAGGACACCTCTAGTCTCCATTTTGTTTCAAACCTCTTTCGTGCTTGTAATGGCAGCCAGTAAGCCACAGATTAAAAATGATAACGATGATTATGTTGTTAACTTTATTGTGCATACTGTGGTCTCATTCTCACACTCGTAAGTAAAGGAACACACCGACTTAATACCTGAAGGCTAATTCCCGTAATTAAAAAGTTCAAAATCTAGTCGCAATCTCATCTCAACGACAATCAATGTCAAAAACTTGTCAAAAATTTAGGGAATTTAGAGGTATTTTTGACATCAATCTGTCAAAAATACCTCTAAATTCCCTAAATTTTTGCTAAATTTGTGTAATATTTGACTGAGATCAGACTGTGAAAGTTCTTAAAATTACGAGAATTACCCCTCTGGTGTTGCTCTTTATTTATGTGTCATGTATTTCCTAAATAAATAAATAAAGCAGGAAAAGGCAACCCCTAAAAGCCCCCCTAGTTTTCTTAAATTTTATCATTGTTCCTCTCAACCAAAGCATCTGCCATCCAATCTCTTCACCACCCTTGGTTGACTGGTAGAGAATGCCTATGGCATTAAGTCCGCCTTTGTACCTTTTTGTGCGAAAAGTTTAAATAAATAAAATGCCCCAAATTGAGGCTGAGACTATTCGTCTCTAACAAGAGACGAATGGTCGAGGGGTCGACCTACCGGAAACAGAACAGATACCAAACAAAATAAACTCCAGTCAAAACTCTTACCTAACGCCACAACAAAGTTCGTGAACCGATTAAGTATCGATAACAGCAAAACACTGGAACGTTAGTTCTGACGATAATATCGACGTGTCACTACACTAGTAGAACTAGTGAGCTGTTCGCTGATTGCTATCGATGAAATAGAACTGGGGTAAAGACTAGGCGCTGGTTTCTTGTTGACTGGTATAGAACCTATCACGATTCGTAGAATCGTCGCAAATTGGTGATGGGTTTTGTAAGATGAATACAACAATCTTCATGTAATTAAACATCTCCAACTGTAGGTCCTTCTAAAGATGTAAAAAAAAGCTTTTGGAGATAATTTATTCCAAAGTTCACGAAGCTTAGCTAGAAGTTCTTAAGTCTTTGTAATGGAGGGTTCTGTGGTCCCCTGAATATCACTGACTCGTTAGACTTAGTCATTAGACTAAGCAATTTTTCAGAGGTCACAAAAGATCTTGAAATGGATCTCCTTACAGATGACCACCGACCACCGTAACAGTATTCTCTTATATCCCACTGTCAACTGAAATTATGACAAAACTTTACTGCATAAATCTGATCCTTCTAAAAACGAATTTATTATAATAGTAAGTTCATCATACCACGTAAATCCAGAAACTCCTTTACTTCCTAATGAACGCACAACCTTTCCTTTGAACGCAGTAGTTGGCAACAAGCCCAGAGCTCTAGGAAGAGCAGCATTAGCAAAACAAGTTCATATAATTTGCTCTCCCGGCTCTAAGCAAATGCGGCTGCCAATCAGGAGATGGCAACGAAGTAAGACCTTTGCAGGCTCCCCTAGCGTGTGTTTAGTTGCAAAATAACATGGCTAATAAATAGTGATTTGAGTCGGCATTCGCTCTAAAACGTCGTCATGGAAACGGCAAAAGGCGGGTCTCGTGGCCTGCGCTGGCGCACCTAGTTGGGGACGCAAGGTTGGAGATACAGCGGGGTGAAAAACGCTGTAATAGTCAAGAAGTAGTTCTGTTTTATCCGTAAGTTGGTTATAAACTGAAAACACTTCCATTTTATACCTTGTAACATTTTCACCAAAAACTATATGTCTGTATCCATGAGTCCTAACTCCAACCTCGGTTTAAGTTTCCGCGTCGTTACCGTTGTTAAATTTCTTTACTTAGTTTAGCCGTAGAGACATATATGGCAATCTATCCAACAGTATAATTTTATCACCGTAAGTTTGATGGCTTAATTGAAGAAAAGGAACCGGATACTTTAGAATTAACTCTGTTGGAGGCTCTCTTGGAAACGTTTATTTTTATTTAGAGTTACTTGAAATGTTTTCCATTTTTTTCCATGCTCTTCCTCAGTTGCTTTTGCAATTATTTGTACCAGTCGCTTCTACCTTACACCATACATCTGCTATCATTAGCGCTCGGGGCAAGCGACATAGCCTACGTTACTATGTAAACTGTAGGTTAGCAATCTGCATAACACATGCCAAGTAAAAAACGGGTTACTGTACTCTGTGACACATGCTCACGGATCTCTGTCACGGCTAATGTGATGGGCTTTGTTGAGATAAGTAGATGCTGTTCCGATTAAGATGTTCTAGCTGATTCTGGAGATACTAGTTTTGAAAGGCATTTGTTTTAGCATTGGATGTTATCTGGCTGATAATGATTATTTTGAGGAATTCCAATTTGAGCACCGATTTGAATCGAACTTGAACGAACAGCACCTTATTCCATTATCGGCACCGACAAATAATTAATGTTAAGAGGTTTTGTTAGGCAAGCAAATGACGTGATAGTGTTTATATTTCGTCATCTCTGGAGTAGGGCTTTTCTTTACCGGGAAACATGCAGTGTAAATGCTTATTATTACTCGCTGGTCTTCCCCGAAGGACTCTGGGAAAGTAATCTCTGCATCTCATTTCAAGGAAGGATAGGTAATCGCAGTTTGATAATTTCTGTGTTGAGGGGTACCAGGAACGCCTACTGTAAAAAGATTACGACTCTGTATTTTCTTTTTGGCGACTAATGGTTTTCTAAAATATCAAATCTATTTTACTCTCATAAATAACAAATACATGACTGTACTGCGTAATGCACATGCCATTTACATCCTTTTACCAACAAAATGATGAATCGATCGATGAAGAACGACCGGAAATTCACTTGCAGAACTTTCTTTTAAATATCTACCAAATTGGTTTCAAGAAACGGTCGTAAATAGGTACTAGCTTTTTTTAAACGTTTAATTGTGAATCATACAGGGAAAGTATTGAAAGGCGTAATAGCTGATAGTGTGAGAGAGGCAATGACTTATTGGAAAGGCGGGAGCGAAAATTGTGACGCAAAATTTTATGCAAGTCATCTTTTACTTTGAGTTGTTGAATGTGTAAAGTGTGAGTCAGTCGTAAGTTGTATAATGGATGGGCTAGCAATATGTCACTATTGTATATTAATAAACGATCGATTACCAGCAAAGAGAGCTTGCTATTCATATGAGCAAGTAAATGTATTGCATAACAAAAGGCCCATAAAGTGTGCTCCTACCAAAGGTTAAAATAATAATTTGTTAATTTTATCTTTAAGATTTGATACTAGAAAGATATACAACGGTACAAGTATCTTTTGGCGCGTGGCCAAACTAGGAACTAACGACGCCATCTTGACTTTTCAAAACGATTTCTGTGACAATTCCACAAATGCTTACCAACAACTCGCCCCCCTGTCAATCTCCATATTTACCTATGTACCTTTTAAAATAGCAAGTTTAAAAAGATACGGAGCGATATACTGTAAATAAAAATATACTCTTTTTACCCAAGAATCAAAGTAGATGATGTCTGCAGTAATAAATTGAACTGTTAACTTTATCTCGATGTATTCAGCACATTTTTTACAAGCTTATCTTTGCAAATGGAACCATTTTTACATACATATCTAAAGGTGACCTTAAAAAACTAGGATAGTGCGACATGAGATAAATATTACAATGTATCGGGCCGCTGAAAAATGCATGGGATAAGTAGATTGTAATATTTTGCTTTTAAATGATTCTGAATTTGAATGCAGTCGCCTGAGGCTAGCCAGACTCAATTGTAGATAGGATTTCATAGGAGGCCAAAAATCTGTTATCAAAGACAAGGAGCTCTAGACAAAAGAGCCACTAGGCAATCCCTTTCATACCGTTTCGTATTTCTTGAACAACTTTCAACAGGACAACCTAAGCTTTTCGGTAGCGTACCTGAATCCAATACATTTTTGACTTTTCCATCATCGTTATCGCTGATAGATTGTTACTTTGTCTAGAACAGATTAAAAAAAAATTGAGCCCAAAACAGACCCGGGGAATAACTTTTTTTTTGCGGGTTGAAAATCATCAAATGACTCCTCTGGGTGGAGCGCAAGGGAGTGTCAGACTCTTACTGACTAAAACCCACCCGTGTTCCTTCCTTTGCCCTTTTTGTTCCGGGCCAGCGGTAACCCTTTCGGACAATCCCGCTGACCACCCGGGGAATAACCTGCAGGGTAATTAAGAAACACACTAACAGTAGCAAAGGCTTTCATTTTGACAGTTCAACAACATTCATTGCGTTATTTACATTGTTGAACGGACAAGTTTTTCGGACATATGAAGCAATGGTTTAATCATATCCTTTTTTTTTTGGGTGGGAAATTATCAAATGACCCCTCCCCCTCTGGGCGGAGCGGAAGGGAGTGTCAGACTCTTACTGACTAAAACCCACCCGTGTTCCTTCAGTTGCCTTTGCCAGGGGCCGCGGTATCTCTTTCGAACAACCCGCGACCCTGGCGGGCATCGGCCCTAGCGGACCCCGTCAGTTGGTGCTGACATCTCCTTGAGACGCACGTTAATCATATCCTTCAAAATGATTCAGATAGAGATTGATAGTGTGCTACAATAAATTAGGGTGTTGTATTTAACAGCAAAGAAAGACATACAACTGTACAACGCGGTCACATTAACTCGACGCATCTCTGGAATGCGAGGCCCGCATTCCTTAGCTCGCCCAGCAAGTGTTAGGCCTTTGTCTTTGTCTTTGTCACCGATACGCGCGTCGATAATTTGGCTAGTTTTCTGTTGTTGTTTTAATTATATTTTTTATTAGGTATATTACCAAAAAACCAAAGTGACAGTGTAATGTGACCGCGTTGTACCTACATCTCTTCCTCATACTAAATTGCTAACGAGTCTTGTAAAAAACGGATCCACGCAAACATTTGCAAGTGGTAAGTGTCTCCGCGACTCATAAAATACCTTTTATCTCGCGTCCAATTATCGGCCAGGATCCTGGACAATGAATAAGGACGCTATTTTTAAATGAATTCAAATTAACATGCTTTTAGCGGACCACACACGAGAGAGATAAATACAATCTGTTTACATTATCTGTGGATTTTTACAAATGTTGGAACTCTAGTCTTCTATATCTTCTTTATCTCTATATAATTCTTCTGTACGTGTGTATGTCACTGAACTCTTCTATTTCTATGTTGGTGAAATTTTCGTGTGTGTTTGAGTGGGTCCTTGGACGGTTTAGATTCACAATTGGATTTGAAAGGCGCTGTTCTGGCAGGACAACGTCTGTCAGGTCTGCTAGTATATAATAAAATAGTAACGAAGTCAAAACTGTACAGATGCCAGCACATCAAGCTACTTACAATCTGTCAAATTTCTTTGATAGATTTTTAACTTTATTGCTAAAGCATAAGGTTCAAAGTTGGTTGGGAATATTTGACAGTTTCGGGTAGCTTGATGTGCTGGCGTCTGTACTATGAATATTTTTGAAAAAAAATACCTAATTGATATGAGGTGTGGGCACGAGTCTGATTTATATGTTTGTTTGTATGCTCCGGAATTGCGCAAAAACGACTGAACGAATTTGGACGAAATTTGGCACACAGAAATTTTAATCCCGGTAGTACGTTCTCGTGAAATATTTCCCGACGACCACGCGGACGAAACCGCGCGCAAAAACTAGTTTTTAATAAATAGATGAGCTTTAGTTGTTATCTCTGTTATCAATCTTGTTTATTGGTTGACTTTTGATTCTTGAGACGATATTAGTTGTTGTGATAACGGGCTGATCGGCAAAGGTAAGATATTTGGCCAGGTATGCAGTGGCGCCATGTTAATGTTAATCTTATTGGAATTCCTTTTACTAGATTATAGCAAGTTACATTTATTTTTGTTTTGTGTCCTTTAGTATCTTTAGGATCTCGTGCGTTGTATTATTGCTCAACTGGCTACTGAAGGTGTACTGGAAGTCTCTCCGGACCCAGGTTGGCCGAAGCAAGAAAACCTGTTCAGGTGTAGATTCATAGACGAACCCGCCTTGGAGTGTAAATGTTTCACAAACGACGGGACACTTAATATCTTGTCCTGCGTGTCCTGTCAGCTGCACGTTACAGGAACTAATGGACGCTGGTGATGGCGCCAAACAAGTAGCCGAATTCTGGGCCGAGTTCATTTAGATTGTTATCGACACGCTTAAAAGAAGTCTGGCTACTGCTGCAAACATCATTGTAACCCTATTTCTATCCGCTCCGAAATATTCCAGAGTTGGCTTCCTGTTCAATTAGAAGGCTTTCAAAGGAAGGTCAGATAGGCAGTCGCTCCATGTAAAATACCGGTATACAACTGCATCTGGGTACATCAAAAGGTCGACCCCAACATAGTTGGGAAAAGGCTAGGCAGATCTTTTTAGGGTTCCGTACCCAAAGGGTAAAACAGGACCCTATTACTAAGACTCCACTGTCCGTCTGTCACCAGGCTTTATCTCATGAACCGTGATAGCTAGACAGTTGAAATTTTCACAGATGAGGTATTTCTTTTGCGGCTATAACAACAATACTAAAAACAGAATAAAATAAATATTTAAGGGGGACTCCCATAAAACAAACGTGTTTTTTTCGGCGTTTTTACCTTGTGGTACTGAACCCTTCGTGTGCGAGTCCTAACAAAGCGCGGCAAAGTTTATGCAACAACTAGCAACTGACATTTATTTGACACACAGATTAAACATATTATTTCAATGCACAGATTAAATATAACAAGTCCGGCTCGCACTTGGCCAGTTTTTTTATAAGGCTAAGGCTTCAAGGCTAAGACTTAATTCCGGCCACGTGGGGCCCACAAAGCATTAGGAATTAGGATAATAAGTGAGTAATATAATACCCAGTGTCGGCATCGTTTAGTTCGTAAAGCTACCGATCAGCTGATCCCCTTAAATCGGCTTACCGAAGTAGCCGAAGTGTGTCACGCATTAACTAACTCACGTATACCAATACCTTGGTATAATGCTTTGAATTTGACCCGTGGGTGTGTTGTGTAATTGTTATTGTAACCTCACTGGTGGTCAGAAGTCCTAGACACGGAAAGACGGAGATAGCACGTATTTTCTTGTGTATCCTTTGGAAAGCAAGGAAGGGTTCTAATCCCAGGTCAGGGGGGGGGGTTAGGGGTTTGTCAGCGGGATTGTCCGAAAAGGTTACCGCTTCCCCGGAACATAAAGGGCTAAAAGGAAGGCACACGGGTGGGTTTTAGTCAGCAAGAGTCTGACACTCCCTTCCGCTCCACCCAGAGCAAAAGGGGTAATTGGGTGATACCCCATGCTCAAAAAAAAAAAGGGTTCTAAAAACACAGTAATCGGAAATGGTCTGATGTTTAACTGGGGCTCTTTTACGCTTGAAAACTTATTTTAGAAGGATTATATAACTGAATAAGGAAGGATCTTAAACATCTATGAATGCAAATCGTTATTAGATCTTACCACACCGAATTACCTCATTTCTCTAATTAACCACTAAAACCGCAACAACAGTACTAACAACACACAAAACAACAGTAGTTGCAACAACGCCCATCTCGACAAAACAATACTCTCGATAGCGATCAGTAGGATGAGCGGCGCAAGCGCAGGATGCTCTCACAGGCCGGAAGTGTCGCACTGTCACAGACAATGGCCCATTGTGGACAGTAATTACCATGCCGGATCCTACGTCATTACAGTGTGGCCCGATTTGAATGGGAGCTCGATTGTAGAGGTGTGGGATTTATCCGTTTTTTGTATGAAAATTGTGCAGGAAATGAACGATATGATGTAATGGTTGACGTGAATTGTTTAGTTTTTTTTGACCTCATTGCACTGTGTCATGGAGCTACTGAGGTTTTTTTATACTACGGTAGGAGATAAGTCTGTACTTAGCAAAATACTTAAGGGGCTTACAGGACCTAAACACAAAAAACGCAAGTTTTAGAAACAATAAAAGTATATGATCGACTACAGAAAACAAAATCAGAAAAATATATGATATTCTTCGGGATATATGCTAGGTAGATAGTGTGTTGAAAACATAATACAACTAATTTGATACGATAGAAAAAATCATGAAGATACCTCTAAAAGCTTTCTTTTTACAATTAAAACCATACTTGTATTAGTATGGTTTTAATTGTACAAAGAAAGCTTGACACAACGCTGGTAATTTAATGCGAAATTACCAGCAATAAATTACCAGCGTTGTGTCATCGCGCTTCTCTTTCTTTTCTATGCAGTCCGACAGTGACACCAGCACAGAAAAAGTTCTGAATTTTTACAAAAACCTGCACCCTAATTGCGTAACACACAATCACAATCTGAATCAGTTTGAAGGATGTGGCTATTCCATTGCTTCATATGTTCGAAAAAATTGTCTGCTCCACAATGTTAATAACTCAATGAATGTTGATGAACTGTCAAAATGTCCTACTGTTAGTGTGTCATGAAATTATCCCGCTGTTCCTTGCTCTCTCTTCTAAATGTATTGTTACCGTCTTAGTATGAAATTCTTCTCAGAAATCTGCCCTACTTGAGATGTTGCTCAAAAATTAGGTCGGCGCCTAAAAAGAGCTCATTCTGTAGTCACCACACGCATGCGTTCCCATAGTGTATACCGTTCCTTACCATCAAATTATGGTTGTCTTATTACAATACAATACGCAATCAAGCATCGAGTGATGTCGTATGTTAAGCGCGTACGCTTATGATATCAATTAAAGGCATTTTAATTTAGAGCATGTGTGACCTGGGGCTTAAAAAGAGAATAGAGAATGTTTTAAATGCGTGGGAAAGAAAATGGCCGGCAGTGTTGCTAGAACACATTAAAAACTCCGTCAATTTAGTGTTGCTAACTTAGAAAGTGAAATTACCTTACTTAGGGCTGATTTTTCAATCGTCTGATAACTTTATTCGAGGAATAATTTTGATTTTATTCCTGGAATAAAAGTTATCTGGCGATGGCAAAATCAGCACATAAATGAATAAAAAATATTGGTTGGTGAAGCCACGAAATCATTATTTAAAAAAATAATAATAACATTGCCACACACCTTTTTCTTTCAAAATTTTATTTTATTAAATTTAATTACATTTATACAATTATTACATCAGAAACTTTCTCTTGAAAGCGAGATATTGATATCAGTTCATCGTATCGAAATATAAATCATATGGCCCATGGGCGGCACTCAAACTCATATATAATCGAAATCGATTAAAAAATCGAATTTATTCAATCAATTCGAATTTTCGCATCGATTGAGATCTCTATCTATCGAATGATTAAATTCTTGAATGTCATCGTTCATGTTACTTGAATAAGAAAGCTTATTTTATTAATAAAACGGGCATTTAAATGTCGTGCGTGTGGTATGAATTGCATGTCGAAGTTAATTATGTTTTTTATCTTACCGTATTTTCTGTACAGTTGCCATCTACTTGGCAAAAGGAACAATTTTACCTTAGGCAGTGTCAGTCTTACCTATAATTAAAATTACCAACCTATGTATGCACGAATACGTATCAACCTATAGGTTCAGACGCCAGCACATCAAGCTACTACAATCTGTCATATTTCTTTAATAGATTTTCAACTTTATCGCTATACCATAAGGTTGAAAGTTTACTGGGAAAATTTGACAGCTCCGGGTAGCTTGATGTGCTGGCGTCTGTACATTTCTCATTGTACTAAAAGCAAAAGTCTATACAAAACGTCGATAAGTACACAACTTAAAGCAATATTTCAGTTGATATAGGGACAAAAACAAAAAAAAAGTTTTGATACTCTACGTTCTTTTTTTTTTTTGCTTTTTTTATATTTGGCTTCTGCAATATAGTTATACTTTCATTCTGACCAAAGGCTGTCCTCCATCTTCATCATAGTGGTTGGACTTTTGATAATTCCACCAGAAAACCTACCTAAGGCAAAGGAGAGGCCATAGACCCTATAAAACAAGGACACACCATCTTCCGCTATAGAAACTGGCCATAAAAATCTACTATCCCCATATTTAAGCACTAAACCGCGTGAAACCCACGCTGATATTATAAAATAAGCGAAAGATAAGCAAGTTTGGTGTTTTGTGATGCACACAAGCGATTGCCATCAGCTATTACCGTGTTTATAGGGTTTTTATGGGAACCTCGCACATTGTCAACACCTGTTAAAACTTGTTATTGCTTGATGTTTATTGATATAGGCGAGAAAGTACACCTGAGACCCACTGTACTGTAATTGTATTACTACACCGCTGATATAGTACGAGTACACATGTTGACAGAATTTTTATAAGAGTGTCTTCATCTGCCTAGCCTTTTTGCAACTATGTTGGAGTCTGGCTTCCAGTCTAACCGGATGCAGTTGAATACCAGTATTTTACATGCAGCGATTGCAGATCCGACCTCCACAACCCACTAATTGGGTAATACGATACCCCTTGGTAAGACTGGTTGTCAGACTTTCGGGCTTCTGTCGACGCGTAACGACTGTCAAAGATCTACGAATGACAGCCGGGACAAACGGCTTAACGTGCTATCCGGGGCACCGAGGGGTCTGGGTATGAAAAATGATCACCCATCCACGGACCCGCGAACCGCGGCACGATCGAACCTTACGGCTCTTATTTCTTAGCCACAAGACCCTAAAAATGTTTATAAGAGAGTATCGTCAGAAATTTGCTTTCCAAAGAATGACGATCCAGGCGGCAAAATATCCTCTCCAAAGGTGAACATCGGAATGATGACAATACTTCCAGCCTTGTAGTCAAACCCAGAGCAATCAACTGAATCTTACCTTCTTACAGTCATCGTTGTCATTACGATCTAACATAAAAAGCTGCAGCTCCAGATGACAATCTTGATGCGTATTTACAATTGCTCCAATAAAAACGAGCGCTATCGTGTAAACAATTTACATCTCAATTTCCGTACCAAACCAAACCGTATCAATCCATAATAATTTACCATTATCGCCGACCAACACGCAAATATGAAACCCAATCACAACAAACCAATAACTCAATGGGAAATCAAACTAACTCCCGTTGCTCAAATAAATCTCGCGATTTCCCCAACAGAACGAATTAAGGGAACAACGGTCTTCATACAATCTACATGTAACCGCAGCCCAGTTTAGACGTCGATCCGAATCGGCCGGCGGCACAAGCGCACCGCTAGACACGCAAAAACTATAGATATCACCTTAATATTGTAATGCAAACAAAGCTGGAGGAAATGTGAATGGTTGTGGTGTGAGGTGGGAGCGAGAAGCGGTTGTATTGAGAAACATTACCAAAGATTTTTCGCTAACAAGTTTAAATAAGTTATGCTCAACTTTTGGCACATATTTCGGGAAATCTAAATGCTGATGTGCTGAAACTACGCCCCAAAAATCACACGGAATTTTTGTGATAACCGAGAGTTTATTATTAGCCTAAAGTCTGTAAATGCAATGACTATCATAGTACACGTAAGTAGACCTTTTTGCAACAAAGTTCCCAATGTTTATTGAACCCAATGTTTATTGAACCTGTTGTCAGCGTTGCTTCTGCTTTCTTAAGACCACATTGTTTCAACAATGTCACTTCATACATTTCCATAGGTGATAAACTCGCTTTAGTCCCCACTTGCACCCCACTCTTGGGGGTCGATCCGTCACAGGCAGTGACTTCAACACCGCTATCTGCAACTTTTGTTACACCAGTACATACCGCGGTTCTATTTCCACCGTTTACTCCGTTTATGTGTTTTATGCTTCATTGCCCACAATTCTGAACGACTACGGTTGGAGCACCGTTATTGAAAATAACCAATATTGTGATAGCGGTAGTAGAAACATTTTCATAAAATAATTAAGTCATAACTTTGTTCTGAGATATGGTTATGGAGCACACCTGGGGTTGGACGGTTTCGAATCTGCTTACAGTTTTAACGCATCTAATAAATGCTTGAAATTGTCCAGCTTAAAGGCTCTTGGTCATCCATTCACACTTTACAGTGTTGTCTATTGACATGGTAGATTCTCTGTAATGAATTCGATTTGGGGCAATCCCGAATTAATAGTAATTTATGTCCAAAACTTCAGTACACGTTATATCAATGAGGTCTGGACCCCTGAACTAGGACACCTGTACAGCAGCAGTCGAGGTTCCTCCAGTTACATGGCTTAAACTAAATACAATTAAGTGAAGAAAGTGTGAAGTGAGTGATTGTTTTTTATAACAGTTGCATTTTCTCAATGATTCGCTGAAGCAGAGACAAGGGAAGCTTCAGAAGCATGTAACTTTAAAAGACATAAACTTGGTGATAAGAACTGCAGGCACTATTTATCCCGATGTCACCAACCACATCCTCCATAATTACAAAGCAATTTTCCTGCCAATGCTCTGTATTATTTACTATAACAAACATACTATTATGAAGACGGACATGCGTCGGCTCGGTCTACATACGTCGTGCGTCGCCACCTACGAAGACTGCCACGCCCCTTCGCGTCAGGGATGTCACTTCGTTAAATGGAGCAGATGATCCGAATCAGTGATTCCTGACACATGCGACGACCATGAAAGCATGGTCATCGCTGCTCTTGACACTTATCAATAAATCAATATGGATGCAAAAGTTCGAAAACATGTGACATCTACCAACACGCACTGGGCCCGCGTGGTGGATTACGGCCCCTCTCACATTGAGGAGGCCTGTGTCCCAGCTGCAGCAGTGGTAACATTTTAGGCTGATTATGCTATGTTATGCTATGGATGCAATCTGATTGTTCAAAGCTTCGTCTTTGTTGTTTAATATGTGATCCAGCAGGTCTGACCGCTCAGATTTTGTTTTCTAATATTACTGGGGAAGATTTATTTCTTATTTTCCTACAAGCTGTTGCCCGTGACTTCGTCTGCGATCCAGGAAGAAAAGTAACCTATGTCCTTACCCAAGCCATGGTCTACCCACGAGCCAAATTTCATCCACATCCGTTCACCCGTGTTAGCGTAACAGCGTAACAAACAAACAAACTTACTTTCGCATTTATAATATTAGTAAGGATACCAATATTATGCTCTCAACAACTTCCATTAGATCCTGTAAGAGTCTGAATTAAAAGAACCCAAATTACAATTAGCATACTCAAAGCTGCATTCATAACGTCATGCTCAGAGCAGAAAGCACTGTGTGTGACATGCAGTACCTACTGTTGTCACGCCCTTAATTTAAATCTAAACAAATATTTTAACTTTGTTGTTATTTGGCAACCCTGACGTGCGCACGGGCAAATAGCCCAAGTGACACGAACGACACCGCAATCTCTGATTAACACGGAACGGCTAATCTCTGAAACGCGGACGCGGAGTTGCCAACCTAATGGATTACCCTGTAAATGGGGTAACACACCCAATTATAGGGTGTACCCGTCAGGTACACGGGCTGGTTATCATGACTTATAAACTTGAAATTAAACAAGCAATGGGAATTGCGATAACCACAATGAGGTGAGGTCTGGTCAGTTTTATTGAGGTGCCGGACCTAAAGAAGATGAATTGATGTTTAGATAAATATATGTTTGTTTCTAGTGGTAATTATTATATAATTGGAAGTGGTATCAGAGATATTTTGCCAATCGCCCTTTAAAATTATAAATCATTCCCAAAAACTATTTCGAGTACTTATCTGAAAGCATTTATTGAATTCATGTTATTAGACAATCGGTCGTCTGATTAAGCTTTAAAATCTGAAAAATAATGACAAATCCTAATAAGTCTAACCATAAATTTTTCAAGCCTAGATCTCTGAAATCACAATGTGAATTAAATATTTTTCTTTTCTGGTCCTCACGTTTGACTAACCACTTAAAATAAATCATTCCTCTTCCTTACCCAGGGCCCTTGCTCCATTACCCCCCGATAACCCCAGGGTGATGGGCCCGCGTGCGTGAGGTCCATAACTCTAGGGATAATCGCTGCGCCCGCGCACCGTGGGCGACAACCCTACATAACGGTGTTAAATGCTGTGACACTGAAGTTTGACTTGTGTCGGGGATTATAATGAAGGTAGTTGAGTGAGGGGGTGAAGGGGGATGGCGGTAGTTGTAGCTATCAAGTGTGGCAGTTGCGTTTATGTTAATTTTATGGTTATGGATCAGGGTTTTGTGGGTTGAGGAATATTATATACTGTGTTGAAGGGTTTTAATCATAAACGTAAGAAAATTAATAGAAGTAAGTCAGGTATGTTCAAAAGTTACTAAATATTTATTAGGTGGATTCCAGCTTCAATTTTAATTCTCGTTTTCTGTTGGATGCAAAAAGCACAGTTTGTCTTCAATTCAAAGTAATTTAATGCGACATCTTAATCTACCCAGCCAGCCAACTTTCCTCCAACCTTGGCCCCAACCCACATTGGCCCAACACGCCAACCACCCAATCATCTCGACACCCAACGGTACAGACTGCATGACAAATCTATAATGCGCCAACTACGACCGAACCACTCCACCTGACCTCTACCCTGAACCGACTTACCACCATCTCGGAACCAATGAGGGGTCATCTTTAACTGGTTTTTGTCTGTTAAAGGTGTAAGGCTAATTGTTTCGAGTTCCAGCATTAGATTTATGACGTCACGAACGATGCGACTTCCGGGCCCTGAGAGTGTTGCTAACCTGTGCATCATTAGCAGGAACCAGGCTTTAGGATTTATAACTTTTGTATTTTAATAATGGCTGGGGATAAGCATATTTATATAGGTGGAATATTTTTGTATATGTTAACGGAAAAGTGTGCAATCCGTCATTCTATACAATTCCTAGGAAATGTCTACAATTCCTAAAATAGGTAGGAAATCTAATCTATCTATTTATTTCTAATCTATGTATTTTTAATATGCACTTTTGCTAGGAAATCTGTACATTTCCTAAATAGCAATCGGAAATCTCAAATATTCAATATGTCGTGCTACTAGACGACGTGGATGCAAGAGCGAGCGAAGGGCACCCCGAGGTTCGGTTTAGTTAGGTTCCTTTAAACCCTACAGACAGAAATAGGAGCCCTGCGCAGCGGGGCTCCGTCGACCTGACGTCGACGTCGACGACGACGTCGTTAGAAATAAAACATGCAGCATGCTAAATTTATGCTTTAGAATGTTATGCTTAATCATTATTATGATTAGAGAAATTTACAAACGTGTTTTATTTCTTTTAGTCACAGAATGCATTACTTTTTATATATTTCCTAGTATCATCTTGGAATTTTATACAATTCCTAGGAAATACATATACATTTCACAGGAAATGTGTGTATTAAAGAGAATCTTTGAAAGATTATTTTACACGTTTCGTAAGTAGGCTCGGAATTGCATATATTTCCTAGGAATTGTGTAAAATTCCTAGGTTTCATACATTTTCGGTAACATATATATTTATCTAGATTAGTATATACTTTATGTATGTATTTATTGTGTTGTGTAAATGGTACACCGCAGATTACCTACAGTATTTGTCTGTCCTTCCCCTTTTTAATCCATCCAAAGGTTGTCTTTAAAAGATCGCTTTTAGCGATAAGATCGCCCATTGTGTCACCCTTTGTACAGTTTCTATATTTATGTCTGTAATTTATATGGTGTACATAATAGAGTATTCTATTCTATTCTATTTCAGCTGAGTTATTTTTGGAGGCATTGCGAAATTGAAAGCTGAGCATACGACTATCATGTCACAGACCTCTGCATCACGATTTTGAATTTGATTTGAATCCTATTTCAATCAAACACATGACAGCATAACCGACATAGCACGAAGAATTGCCAAACTTAAATGGCAGATGGCAGATAGCCGATGGCAGAACCGGCCGAAGTGGCGATACTTGGGGGAAGGCCATAGGTCCAGCAGTGGACGTCTTTCGGCTGAATGAGTGAACATGATAGCAGTCAGGCTTACCCTGAAATGTCACACGATTTGTAATAATTTAATGCACATATTTGTAACATCACGGAACATTTTGCAAAATCTTTCGGAATAGCTCAGTCGGGCGAAAAGATATCTAAACGAAAGTATTCAGCATCTGCCTAGACTTTTCCCAACTATGTTGGGGTCGGCTTCCTGTCTAACCAGATGCAACTGGATACCAATATTATACATGGAGCGACTGCCTACTTATCTGCCCTCCACAACCCAGTTACTGGGTAATACGATAGTAACGTAATACGAAACGAAAGTATTCATAGTAGGTATCAATCTCAAATGAAGTCAAGACTGTTAAAACTACTCCAAAATCTTAGTTCTGTACCATCCTATGTAAATGCTAGAATACAATTTATAGGCAACCATATATTCTAAACAGTAATTAACAGTTTCCAAGGCGGGAAAATTCAATCAACCAGCAATTGACTTTCCCACCCCTTTTTTTTTTTTTTTTTTTTTTTGAGGATGGGAAATCATCAAATGACTCCTCCCGCTCTGGGTGGAGCGGAAGGGAGTGTCAGACTCTTACTGACTAAAACCCACCCGTGTTCCTTCCTTAGCCCTTTATGTTCCGGGCCAGCGGTAACCCTTTCGGACAATCCCGCTGACCCGGCAGGCTTCGGCCCTAAGGGGCCCCTCCTCGATGCTGACATCTCTTTGAGGCGCGCGTGGAACACGTACGCGCCGTCCGGCACGGGCCTGGTCCTGATCGGGCGGTGAGCTACCCATTACTCTCCGCCCGCAGGCCCGCGCCTACGGTGGCCGGGAGTCGTCACGCGGCTCCCGACGCCCGGAGCGTCTCCCGCGGCGGCTGGGACGGGAGGCTCTCTCCCTGAGCCGTTCCGCCACCTCCTTCGCTAGCATGACTGCTTCGCAGAAGGAGGTGACTGCCTCCCACTCCCTCTCGCCCCGGACCATGGCTTGCACCAGGGCCGGACGCGAGAGGTCGCCGTCGCTGCCGATCGCCTCTACGAGGACACGGCGGTGCTCCGCCCAAGCGGGGCAGACCTCCACCGTGTGCTCCACCGTGTCCTCTGGGCGATCCTGGCAATGGTGACACCCGGGCGTTTCCTCCCGCCTGATGATGTGCAGGAACCTCCCGAAACATCCGTGTCCGGTGAGGACCTGCGTCAGGCGGTAGGTGAGGGCGCCGTGGCGCCTCTCTAGCCACTCCTCAAAGAGGGGTCTTATCGCCGCTATCGCGGCGTGCCCTGCGCTGGGTTGCGACAGTCGCTCTTTCCATGCCGCCATGAGATCGCGCCGGAGATCCGTCCGCTCCGCAGCAATTTGCCGCGGAAGCGGATCCTCCCCCCGGCGTAGTGCCTCCGCGCGCCACTCATACAGGCGCGCGAGGACTATCGCCTCCAGATCCCATGGCGGCAGTCCGGCAAGGAGGCTTGCCGCCTCGCCAGAGATCGTGCGGTAGCCCCGGATAGCCCTTATGGCTACCACCTTCTGGGGCGCGTTCAGGTAGTGGGCGGCTCGCCGCCGCA
Organism: Mesoligia furuncula; assembly: GCA_916614155.1. Taxonomy (NCBI): domain Eukaryota; kingdom Metazoa; phylum Arthropoda; class Insecta; order Lepidoptera; family Noctuidae; genus Mesoligia; species Mesoligia furuncula. Next base: position 26,791,231 of record OU744803.1, read on the forward strand.
GTGAACGCGCCCACACCGGGGCCCCGTATATGGCCATGGACCGCACGACCCCCGCGTAAAGTCTCCGGCAGGAGGCGTTTGGCCCCCTCAGGTTGGGCAAGAGCCGCTTGAAGGCGGCCCCGGCCCGTTCCAGTTTGGGGGCCAAACGTCGGAAATGCTCCACGAAGTTCCACCGGCTGTCGAGGACGAGACCCAGGTATTTCATCGTCATCCCGACGCCGATGTGAACCCCTCCTACCGTTAGTTGGGATCCCGATGGCGGCGCGTTCCGGGGCCCATGAAACGACATGGCCTCGGACTTGTGCAATGCCACCTCGAGACCCAACTGCCGGATCCTCTCCACGACTATCGCAACCCCGCGTGTCATCGCGTCGGCCGCCGCCTGATGCGACCTCCCCTGCGCCAGGACCAGCGTGTCGTCAGCGTAGCAAACCACGCTGACGCCATCAGGGAGGTCGGCGCGCAGCACCCAGTCGTACCCGATGTTCCACAGAGGCGGCCCCAGGACCGATCCCTGTGGGACACCGCACGACATCTCTCGCCGGTTCCACTCCCCATCGCGACCGGGGTAGCTGACGGCTCTTTCCGTCAGATACGCCTCGACTATTCGACGGAGGTAGGGCGGCACCCGGTGATACCGGAGTGCCTCCACAATGGTGCTCCAGGGGAGGGTGTTGAACGCGTTGGCGATGTCGAGTGACACCGCCACGACGACCCCACCCCGGGACACCGCGTCCCCCGTCGTGAGGGCTCTCACGCGCATGATGGCGTCCACCGTCGAGCGCCCCTTGCGGAAACCAAACTGGCTGTCCGCAAGATCCGGCCCCGTCCTCACCAGGTGCCCGACGAGGCGGCCCGCAATCACTCTCTCAAAGAGCTTGCCGACCTCGTCGAGCAGCACGATGGGCCGGTATGCGGACGGAGAGTCCGCAGGGCGCCCTGGCTTCCGAATGAGGACCAGCTTCCCCGTCTTCCAACGGCTTGGAAACTGGCCTCTCTCCAAACATGCGCTTAAGAACGCCTCCAGTCGAGGCCCGAGAGCCCTCGAGGCCAGGACCCAGGCTTTACCTGGCAAGCCGTCGGGTCCTGGGGCGGTATTTTTGGCCTTCAGCCTTCCTACCGCCGCTCTCAGTTCTACCCCGGTCACTGCAGGGATGTCGTCGTCGTCCGCGTGGTCCGCTTCGGGCACCGCAATTGGCGGAGCCATGGGCGGGGGAGTGTGCTCCCCCCGTGAAGGGAACAGAGCGCTCACCACCTCCTCCACCAGCTGGGGGCGGAGACTCTGCGTCAGCGGGGGGGCCCAGGTGCGGAGTTTATTCCGCACCATTTTATAAGGGCGCCCCCACGGATCTCTGTTCAGAGACTCCACCATCTCCTCGCGGGCCACATCCTTGGCCCGCTGGACAGCCTCTTGGAGGGCGGTCTTCGCCGCTCTGTACCCCTCGTACAGCTCCGCCTCCGTGGCTTCCGCATCCGGAGGGCGAATGCGGAGCCTGCGGTGCCTGGTGTAAAGGTGTCGCGCATCGACGCACGCCTTGCGTAGCGTCTCCAGCTCCTGCGACCACCAGTACACCTGACGTCGGGCGCGTCCTGGCCGGACTCGGGGCATTGCCACGTCACAAATTTCGGACATGGCCTCCCGGAACCACTCCGCCTCATCGTCGATATCGGCAGGCCTGTCCGGTGATGACACCCAGGCCTGCACGATCGAGGCTTCCAGGAGGAGCTCCCGGTCCAGCTGTTTTAGCGCCCACCGCGGACCACTCGGGGCCTGTTGGACCAGCGCGCTAGAGGTCTGGGCGGAGACGTCGAACCGGATATACCGGTGATCGGAGTAGGTCTCCACCCCCTCCATGACGCGCCAGTCAATGACGCGTTGTGACAGAGCGGGGCTGCCGAACGAGATGTCCACCACGGACTCACCCCGCATCCGCACACACGTGGGAACAGAACCCCGATTTAGGACGACCAGGCCTGTTTCCAGAGCCCAGTCCTCCACCATCCTGCCCCGCACATCCGTGTAACGGGAACCCCAGGCCAAATTCTTGGCATTGAAGTCCCCGAGCACTAGCACGGGGAAGGGATGGTTTCCGGCGACGACGACACTCAACTCTGTTAAAGAGTTGTGGAACTCGGCGAGAGTTCGGTTCGGAGAGAAGTACACCCCCACTACTACTATCTCTCCGAACCGTGCTGCTACGCACCCCTGTCCCTTCGTGACGCATTCGAGGGACGGGGTGCCGGCGGCGGCCGACGAAAGTATGGCCACTGAGCCGCTCAGGTCCTCCACCCAGTCATCCCTGGGCGGGACAAAGTACGGCTCAGCGACCACGGCGATGTTAATCGACCACTGCGCCACGCTCTGGAGCAACAGGTCCTGAGCGCAGGCACAGTGGTTGATGTTCGCCTGGAGGAGGCGAAGGGGAGCCATTACTCCTCCATTTCAGCCCCCTCCCGGGCCCCTTGTGAGGGCCCCTCGACGATGGCGGCGGCGACAGCGGCGGCGGCGGCGGCAGCAGCGGCGTTGGTGGCGGCGGCAGCGGCGGCGGCGACGGTGGTGGTGGCGACGGCGACGGAGGGCCTGCCTTTCCTCCTGGTTCCGGCGGGTGGAGCGCAGGACTTGCTCCCCGCCCGGTGATCGGCCGGCTTGCCAGCAGCCGCACATGCGAAGCAGTGCGGCGCGGCGTTACACGAGCCGGCCTTATGTCCGGGCTGACCGCAGCGGAAGCACAGTGTGCTGCGGTCTACCTCCGGGGTGCACTGGATGCCAACGTGGTGCCCCACAAGGCATCGGTAGCACCTCAGAGGCTTGGGTTCCAGCAGTTGGACCTGCGCTGAAACCCAGCCCACCAGGAGCCTTCGGCCCTCCACAATCGTTCTGGCCGCCGTCACGGGGCAGCTTACCGTTACGGTTCGCATCCCCGCGAAGTCAGGACGTATGGTGCCCGCCTTCACCTGCTCGGCCAGACACCCGCCCGTCCTGACGACGGCGGCCACCACCTCTTCCTCCGTAACGGAGTCATCCAGGCCCAAGATGCGCATGTCCGCGCACTTGACGGGCCTGGAGACCCGAGCCTCGTCCGCATCGAGGGACGCCCTTAACTTCTCAGCTAGGGCGTCAGCGGTGGGGCCACTTGTCGCACCGGGGATCTCCAGCATGCGGGCGCCAGTGGCGGTCACCCTGTGCCGGAGGCCCCCAGTGATCCCCAGCTCCCGGAGGTCCACCGTCTCCCTTGCCTTCGAGAGCACGTCACGGTACGTGACGCCCCTTTTAACCGCGTCTGGCTGTAGTGTTATCACTACAGCCGCGGTCTTCGGGGCGCGGAGCCTAGCCGCGACTGCTCTCTCCTTACGGCGCCGCCTCTGCGCCTTTTTTCTGGCCGCCTTGGCCGCTTTTTTCTTTTCCCCGGCCACCTGCCATTCGGCGTCGGTCGTGGGCTCTGGGGCCTTCGCTTCCCGTGCCGGTCTGCCCCTCTTCCGGGCCTGCGCCGGGGTGTTGCTGATAGGCGCCAGGGCCCCGCCAGCCGGCGCCGGCGCCGGGGCTCCTCCAGCCGACGCCGGTTTGGCCGACGCCGGCTTGGCCAACGCCGGTTTGGCCGACGCCGGTTTGGCCGACGCCGGTTTGGCCGACGCCGGTTTGGCCGACGCCGGTTTGGCCGACGCCGGCCTGGCCGACGCCGGCTTAGCCGGTGCCTGGGCCCGGCCAGACGGCCCGGGTTTAGGGGCAGCAGCTGCCGCAGCGGCCGCATACGACGCCGCCTTCAGCCCTGGAGCCGTCCCGCCCGCCAGGGGGGGGCGCAGAACTATGCCCTCCAGCACGGAGAACCGCGCCTGGAAAGCCGCCAGCTCCTGCCGGACCAGGTTCAGGACCTGGTTCTCCACCGGGACGGGCCGGCTCGGTGGTTGTGCCGGCGCGCTCCCGGTGGCCCGCAGGCCGGCCAGGTCTGCCCGGAGCTCCCCATTCTCCTTTTGGAGAAGCCCCATAGCGGCCGTTAGGCGGGCGACTTCTGCCCGCAGTTCGGCCACTTCGCAGGCCGAGGGGCCGGTGTAATTGGCCGCCTCCGCTGCCGCCATGATGGAGGCCGTCGCCGAGACTATGGCCTTGTTCTTAGAAGCTTGGAGCTTCTTCAAGGACACGTCCCGGATCGCGGCCTCCACGACTGCCGCAAACCTGCGCTTGCAGTCCGCCTCGGGTTCAGGGCCGCTAGCCTCTCCCGCCTCGTCGCTAGAGGGCCCCGAAGCGACCGCGCGACCGGTCCTCCCCTCCTTTGCGGGCTCCTCCGCTCTCTCTGCCGCTTCACGGGCAGTGAGCCCCCTGCCCTTACCTCGCTCTCGGACCCCACCCCGCTTACTGGTGGGGATCTTTCTGGCCGAGGCCAACTCCTCGTCGGAGGACAACCCCTGACCGTCCTCAGACCTTGGCCGCTTGCTGAACTTCTTAGCAGCAGCGGCCACCTCCTCCGCACGGCACGGGCTCACTGAGCCTCCTGTGCTCGCGCCTCCTGATGCGACGTCGGACTCCGACCCCGCATCACTCCTCCCGTCCTTTTGGTCCCCTCGGGGACAGGAGCCTCCTCGGCTCTTGTTGCCATTGGCAAACGGGACTTTCCCACCCCTAACAGCTGTCACCACAATAATAATTATAACTCAACAACTAGTGAAACCATAAATGACTTCGTACAGCTTTCTAATATTCAATCATTAGGTACTTTTACTACTCAATAAATAGTAGGGGAGAGAGGGGCTACTTGTAACATTTTTTTCCTTTTTTCGATGGGGTGACCAAACTATTGAGTATTTTAATTGAAAAGGGGTTTTAAATTTGTAATCATATATTTGAAAATATATTCCTACAATATTTTTTCCTGAATCTATTATTAATTTGTATATATAGCACTTTTTGTGGAAAGAGTCGCTTGTTACAACTTGCCCCGTTTTCGGGGCAAGTAGTAACGTCATATTAAAACAACAGGTTTCATTATTAAAGGCTTTTTATTATAAAATCAACAAACAAATAATAGGAAAATTGTATTTCTTACGAACTAATGAGGTGAATACTTATTGTTTTCTTCAACAACAATAGCCGTCTTTTGACTCGCATTGCCTGCTGACATCAGGTCACGGCGCCCTCCCGCGCTGTACTAGCTGCGCTTACGTCATAGGCCGTATCTTAAAGAGCACGTTAAGTTCAAAATCGATTTCAAACCGGCTGAGTTATTAAGCTGTTACTACTTACCCCCGTTACAACAAGCCCCTCTCTCCCCTATCTTAGCTTCAACTGCCTCGTTAGTGTTGTGGTTGCAAGCGCTATGGTGAGCATGGGGTCCGGGGTACGATTTCCAGGTTGTACAAAGTGTTATTGGATTTTTCCATCAGGGATTTCGCAGTAGCAGTCCGAATTTGTGAAAAAGAATAATGAAGATACCTCTAAAAACTTTCTTTTTACAATAAAAACCATACTAATATACATACAATCATTATTATTTTTTGTCAGATTATTCTACAAGCAACATACTAAACTAGCTTTATTATGTTGCGTATGTTTTAATTTTTAGTCCATACTATAGATTTTTTGTAAATATATAATTGCTTCATATTTTGCAATAAATTACCAGCGTTGTGTCATCGTGATTATCTTTCCTTTCTATGCAGTCGGACAAAGACTGTGCTTCAGGTCATCAAACATAAAAAAATTAACCGAATTGATAAACTCCGCCTTTTTTTGAAGTTGGTTAAAAATAGTATCAATGAAACCTTCCCCAGCTTTCATTGCGCAAATGTTCCAAGACTCTATTTATTCAAAGTCAAACATTCAACTAACGCACATTCCATAAAACCTAGAACTGAATTAACATAACGGAAACCTATAAAATTCAACACAGGTAACTGTGGAATTAAATAGCTTGATAAATATAATACTCGTGTTGAAATGCAAATAAATATATTATGATTTCAGAATTAATTGAATTTTGTAACTGTTTTTATTATAATGGTGTGAGGCGATGCAGTTTCTGACTGTTTATTTTAATATACTTGTTTGATAGTACTGCTGTAATTTATAACCATAGATTATTTTAACTACATATCGCAGAAGAATAATAGCTATTGCTACAGACAGCCCAGGAGCTTTTAGATTGGAGAACTAGACGAAATCAGTTATTTAAACTGGCTTACCAATACATACCTACATAACACAATATGAAAAGAAAAATCCTGACTCACTCACTGACTGTTTCTTCAGCGTCCAGCCCAAACCTTTGTACCTTGAAAACTGGAATTTTGCACAGAGGTACTTTTATGATGACGAGGAATAAGGCCGGATTTAGAAATTCTCACTTTTCACAATGCTATAGGGGCCCGTGGCTAAATAGTAACAGGTCGAGGGATCAGGTTAAGCTACGCTTGCCGCGGTTGGTCTGTGGATGGGTGACCATCTTTACATACTGAGACTCCTCCGTGCCTCGGAAAGCACGTTAAGCCGTTAGTCCCAGCTGTCATTCGTGGATCTTTGACAGTCGTTACGGGTAGTCACAAGCCCGAAAGTCTGACAACCAGTCTTACCAAGTGGTATTGTATTACCCAGTAACTGGGTTGTGGAGGTCAGATAGGCAGTCGCTCCATGTAAAATACTGGTATTCAGCTGCATCCGGCTAGACTGGAAGCCGACCCCAATATAGTTGGGAAAAGGCTAGGCAGATGATGATTTAGAAATTCTCATGAGATATGAATCTAGGTCGGACGAAGTCGCTGGAAATTGCAGTTAAGTTACATAATAATTTAACTTTTAAACTAAAAATCAAACAATCTGCCTAACCTTTCCAAACGACGTTGGGGTCAGCTTCCAGTCTAACCGCATGCAGCTAATACCAGTATTTTACATAGAGCGACTGCAAATCTGACCTCCATTTATTTAGACTTTTAGACTAAAAAGGAGTCTGAAAACCCAGAAACAACTGCATATTCAAAATAACAGAAACAACATCTCATAATAATAATAAATTTTCATGAGAACCGCGACCTTAGGGTACCATTCGAACATAAAATAGGTGTTTAGTAACTGTAATTGCCAACGTTGACCCCCCAGCTGCACGCGGTACGAAATGCGAAGAAACTCATAAACCCTTTGATGTCTACACCAGGTTTATTAGCTTAAAATACTCGTAGATACTACAAGTATTGAGAATTTTGTCCTATCAGTACTTCGCCATTTTAGAGATGTCATCTATAATACTGATATTATAAAGAGTAAAGTTTGTGATTCGATCCCGAAAATTCTTTCACTAATGAGAAGCTACATTATCCCTGAGTGTCATAGCCTATGACACTCAGGGATAATGTAGCTTCTCATGACTCATAGGCTGTTTTACATTAAAACGAGAAACTTCACGCGAAATCGCGGGCAGTAGCTAGTTGGCAATAAAATCTCTAATGAATAGTGTAATCGTGTGTGTGAGGCCCCTTACAGTCTCCCCAGGGATGTGCCTTACAGGCATTGCAGGGGGTGTTCCGGAATTGGTCTTTTAAGAGGATCCGGAACCACCCCTATGTGCTGATGGTGATTACCGGGGTGGTTTTAGTGAGGTAAAAATCCCACACTTCCCGACCTCCCCTCCCCGGATGTTGGTGTCTTTTGAAGGTCACGCCAAAAAAAAAAAATGTGGGTTCGAACCCGAAAAGGCGCTTTACTTTGTGTAAACATGTGTGTGACATCTTCCAACCCGCACTGGGTTCGCGTGGCGGGTTACGCCCCACTCCCTCTCAAAGGCAGCAGCAGTGCGTTGTAAATAATCAGCATAATGTGGGGAACATTATGCTGATATGGGAGTGTGCGATAAAATCCCGCGGCGATATTTTTACGTGAGGGTGAACGTGGACTTAGGGCTTCAATTCTAACTGTAAATCGATGATGAATTTTAAGTTTGTCTGCACATAACTGAGCCTACAGCTCAATCAATCAGCCTAGCCTTTTCTCACCTATATTGGGGTCGGCTTCCAGTCTAACCGGATGCAGCTGAATACAGTGTTTTATATGGAGCGACTGCCTATCTGACGTCCACAACCCAGTTTCTGGGTAACATGATACCGCTTGGTAAGACTAGTTGTCAGATTTTTTGGCTTATGACGACCCGTAATGACTACCAAAAATCTACGAATGATAGCCGAACCCCGAGTCACGGAGGCGGAGTAGTCTCGACTCTCGATGTGTAATGGATATTCACCCACCCATCCAAGAACCGACTGCAGCATGAGTAGCTTAACCTTTGACAGACCCGTACGACTGTTATTATTTAGCCACGAGTCTAGTTTTCTAGAATCGTTTATATCTCTAGAGAAAACCACACAAATTGTTTAATAACAATCACAATTTATTGTATCTACTCGAATCAGTATTATTGCCGGTCGAGACGTAAGCTACATCTCTATTCAATAGAGCGCGTAACCATGCTAACGGAGATTATGACGTAATGTAGATCGGTGCGCGCGCGCATTTGAACTCTCAAATCAAATCGTTTGCGGAGACGGCGAAAGTTATGCTATAAATCAAATTAAACCATGTTATTGTCAATGTCTGTACATTAATCAATTTTGTAATGTATTATTTATTTGAAGCGAATGAATGTTCTGTCTCTCTCCAGCGCTTGCGCAGAAAATAGTCCAATTTGATATACGAGTTTCGTAAGATAAACACTAAAGTTAGATTAGACACAAACTTTAGATTCGAATTACAGTTATATAATTTGGAAAGTACTAAATAGATTCTAAAATTACCGACTTCCGAAAGATAATATACACGCAGCAATTATTTCACAATCAAACAAAACAAATGACTACCGACGTTTTGCCGAACATAAACCAAGAAAATTAATTTAATTTACTTTACTGGCCAACTTAAATCAATGTTCCATTCTACCATTTCCAGTATCAACAATTTCTAATCAAAATTAATAAACTCCTGACCAGTAGCGACGATTCGTATGCAGATTGTTAGTGAATCGATAAACCGGTACTTACATTACAGAATATTACGGCAAGTACTGGTAGTTGGGTCCCGTTGCGTTGTAAAAGACACGGGTGCTAGGACCCGGCTGGGCGCGCGGGCGACGATCGTCAACTGTTTCTGTGTTTACACCTAAAGGTCCGGTCACACGTACCACAAGCACATACGACAACACGTGTTCTGGCGCTAATTTGTATGAAATTTTTTAGTTTATTCACAAGGACCACCGTTGGCCATCCAAAACAACCATGTGGGAGATACCAGCCACGACGCAGCACTGGCAGCCACACATTAAATGCACCGTCTTATCAGTGTTTAGACGATGCATTTGATGTTGCTTCAATAATATTGAATGTCAGAAGCAAGAGACAGCATGATCAGACTATTCATTCCCACTGCTGGGACATAGGCCGTGTCTGGTTCTCTCTTCGAGAGGGAGTGGCCTGTACCTAATCTAACACGCAGCCCAGTGCAGGTTGGTAGATGTCACATGTCCTCGAATTTTGGTTCTACGACATGCCGGTTTTCTCACGATGTTTTACTTTTTTGATGAAATAATTTACACTAAGTAAAGCGCCTGACTGGGTTCGAACCGATGACCTTACAACGCGTAAGTCGGGGCTGTTACCACTGCGCCATCAGTGCTACTTTTTTTTTTTTTTTTTTGCGGATGGGAAATCATCAAATGACTCCTCCCGCTCTGGGTGGAGCGGAAGGGAGTGTCAGACTCTTACTGACTAAAACCCACCCGTGTTCCTTCCTTAGCCCTTTATGTTCCGGGCCAGCGGTAACCCTTTCGGACAATCCCGCTGAATCAGTGCTACTTGCAAGAAACTTTCGTCGCGTCGTGTAAACAGGGCTTAACGGATCGATGTAAGTTGTAAACTCCGAAGGGCCTAAGGTAATGGAGATATAAAACATTAGTACAAGGTTATGAGATTTGTTTGAATGCGATAGGCATTTCCTTTCTAGGCTTTATGGCCAGACTTGTCTATCCCGTATTCAAGAAATCAAGATTATTAATTTACAAAATGAAGATTCTCTATCCAGTTGCTAATGTTACTCTCTGCACTTTATTTGTTCTCTTTAGTTTTAATACATAAACTCACGAGATGTAAAGATGGTTACCCATCCACGGACCAACCGCGGCAAGTGTAGCTTAACCTGATCGATCGAAAAGTGCGGCTGTTATTAGCCACAAGCCCCTGAAGAACGTCACCAATAAAGTCACTACACAATATCCTTCTAGGACGTCCCCTCCAGGCAGTTCCACTCTCACCTGTCTGTTATACTTAGGTACTTATACAGGGTTATTGGCAAAACATTAACAACCTCTTATGACTATGAGACCATTGTACTCATCATTATGAACGACTTTTAATATGGCACCAAACCTGATATCGCGAAAAAAAAAAATCAGCCGTTCCCTACATTTTGACGAGTTTTACGGACATAAATGTAGAGAACAGCTGATTTTTTTTTCGCGATTTCAGATTTGGTCCCATAGTAAAAGTTGTTCATAATGAGGAGTACAATGATCTCTTAAGAGGTTATTAATGTTTTACCAATAACCCTGTATAAAAAGACAGTTTGTTTTTATTACTATGAACACCTCATCTCAAAACTCCTAACCTAACATTATCAACGACGGTCATTCACAACACTCAGTCAGCACGCTAGCTACAAATCTAGGCATTAGCATACCGCTAGGATAAGCACTAGGTCATGAGCTCTGATAAGTACTAAATTACAGAGCTGGGCGATTAAACACTGTTAGTCCTAGCCTAGCCTTCTAGGTTCAAGGTTATAAGGTTTGAACATTTAAATATGTAATTGAACTAGTTTTCAGATGACAATGTTAAATTATAATTTTGCTCATTCCGATTCAGATTTATTTATTTGCCAACAATGTAGGTACAGGTTTAAGATGGTACATCACTAAATGTTTCCGCTACATTCTACCTTAAGGCATGCAAAGTCGTAAAAACAAAAAGAAAAGAAAACATAAATCATATAAATCATGCAGTCGTAAATTATGTAACTCTTTGTTTTTGATATGTACGTTAATACATTCTGCTGTAACATTTTATTCCTTTTCATCTACACTCGGGTACCCGGGTACCCGTCACCTCAGTAAAGTTTCCTTAAACGATATTTGACCCTGTATTTTCATTTCATTCGATGACTAAATTAAAATATCGGTAATGCACTGGATAAGATTTATTTCGAAAATATCAAAATATTTGTAAAACTTAAACACAACACCTGTAATACCCAAAGGGTCAGGCAGATGGTAAAGTAGGTACTACTCACCTGTGGTACTCACATTTCGCCAGTTAAGTTTAAAAGTGTTACCGCAGTGTCTCAAGACGAAAGTCTTTGACCAGTGCGTGTTGCCAGTGATGACTTATGGCACTGAAACGTGGTCGCTCACAATGGGCCTTATAAGAAGGCTAAAGTCACCCAAAGGGCAATGGACAGGGCTTTGCTTGGACTTTCCCTGCGTGATCGAATCAGAAATGAGGAGATCCGCACGAGAACCAAGGTAACCGACATAGCCCGAAGAATTGCCAAACTTAATTGGCAGTGGGCATTGCCCGGATAACAGATGGCCGATGGGGCCGAAAGGTTCTGGAGTGGCGACCGCGTACCGGAAGACGTAGCGTTGGAAGGCCTCCCACAAGGTGGTCCGACGACCTTGTGAAGGCCGCAGGAACCCGTTGGATGCGAGATCCACAGAACCGGTCGAAGTGGAGGTGCTTGGGGGAGGCCTATGTCCAGCAGTGGACGTCTTTCGGCTGATATGATGATGATGATGATGATGTTTAAAAGTGCCATGCGATAGGGTGCGAGCCGATCAACCGGGCACAAATCCTAACTCCGGGCTACTACTAATAAATTCCAGATGGTAAAACTCAATAACACTTCGACCGACCCGGGATTCAAACCCAGGACGAGCAGTACCGCTTGTGACCAATATACAAACGACGCAGTCTTTAAAACTATAAGTAAGAAACATTTAGGTACTGTTATTTTCTTTAAAAAATACCGTAAAAAATGGTAAATTCAACACAAGAACAAATCACTAATTAAACACTCCACCCAGTAGCTAAAGCGATTAAAAATCTGAAGCGCCACATTGCTGACAGGTAGAACACGGTAAAGTAATCGCCCGACCCTCTATGAGATATGTACCCAGAGCTAAAGAGACTGTTACTGACGATATCGGCCTACTAATGTGACTAGGAAAAATTGCCTGGGTTCCTGCCTATATCTCATAGGAGAACAGGAGCTGTTTTCTTAATGATCTCATTAGTTAAAGCTTATCGCGGTAAAAAAGTTATATCTGGAAAGGAATTGAGATCTCTTTCGGAGTTTGTTTGATTGGAGATTAGTTTTCTCTAAGCGATCGGCGATAGCTTTTTCTATTATCGACTCGGTTTTTAGGGTTCCGTACCCAAAGAGTAAAAACGGGACCCTATTACTAAGACTCCACTGTCCGGCTGTCTGTCTGTCTGTCACCAGGCTGTAATCTCATAAACCGCGATAGCTAGATAGTTGAAATTTTCACAGATGATGTATTTCTGTTGCCGCTATAACAACAAATACTAAAAAACAGAATAAGATAAATATTCAAGGGGGGCTCTCATACAACAAACGTGTTTTTTTCGACGTTTATGCCTTGTGGTACGGAACCCTTCGTGCGAGTACGACTCGCACTTGGCTAGTTTTTTAACTATTTTTTTATTTCTTCATGGCGCTTTTGTAATATTGCAAAAACTCAAACGGGTCATGAGTCTATTCCTAACGTTGATTTTATATGAATTTTGACGTACGCTTGATTGTTCGCGCAACTACGTCATAATCACATAAAACAATAATGTTAGTATTAAGCGGTAATAAGGTTATTTCGGCGTGTGGTCAAAATCTGACCAACGCTACCATCTTGTTTTTTTAGAATACATTTTAAGTGACATTTCACAAAACAATTGCATGTGCAATGCACTAACAGCGCCCCCTGCCTACGTCCTTCCCGCGTCTAAAATTCCTTGTAAATGCGGCAGTGTTTAATTCGCCAACAAACATTTCACAAAAAAGACAAACATTCTAACGTCATCTTTCTCTCTTCCACAGCCAGACACAGTCCCTCAGGCCAGTATCGACATGACAACAGTCTTGGAGGTGAGCGAGGCTGACAGCGTCACCGGGCATGCCTTCAGCCTGGCCATCACGGCTCCGGAGAGAGTCACCTTCGTCAAGGGCACCTGCAGGGAGGAGGCCAGGTGGTGGTCTGACGTGCTTAGTGTTTATCCGAGGAGTAAGGTCAGTAACAGCTGGATGTTTTTGCTTTTATCGTGTCGTATGCTGCGCCGGTTGACGACATCACGTCATCGCCGGCTGTCGCTGAAAATCAGCGCTGGGGCCCTGACTCGCATAGGGTAGGGTAGGGTAGGGTATCTCATGAACCGTAATAGGTAGACAGTTTAAATTGTCACATAGTATTTATTTGTATTGCCGCTATAACAACGATTAATAAAAATAAAATAAAGTAAAAAATTTAAGGGGGTCTCCATACAAAAAATGTCGTCCGGCCCGCACGTGGCCGATTTTTTGGGAAATAATTACCATTATAATAAAAAAAACTTCAATTATTTCGAATTTGATGACACAACTTTATGTCCAGCAGTGGACTGTGACAAGCTGACTTGACTATTTTTGTTTTTGGGACCCCGAAAGCCTGAGATGTAATAGAACGATTATGTTTTTACCGTAAGAAGAAGAAAACGTGGTCTTATAAATGCGAATGTGTTTCTAACAGAATTATCGAATCGAATTATTTTGGAAAGAATACTTTTTTTTAACAAAATTTTAGGTGCTAACTTTATAAAGGGCAGCCAGGTTTCATTTCACTACTATTAAAGTAAGTCATCCCAGATATAAGATCCTGCCATTTGAAAGCGTGAAATTAACCACGACACTCATTCATTTTACTATTCTTCAATAATCATAAAAAGACGTAAGAACATGTAATTTCTGAAACGATCTACCCACCTAACAGTTTCCAATCAGTACTCTAGTAGGCTATCTCACCCTTTCTCAGGCATAGGTCAATCACCAATTATGTACTTACAAACTCATACAGAACTTAGCGCGAACCAGTCATAGAATCAGCGTAATTGCGTACTTCCTGCGCAGGAGTCTGACCAATAATCTGGTCATTCACACCTCCTAGTTATCGAGGGTAGGGTAACTTAAGTGGGTGATGTGTGTATAAGTTGGGAAAGGTTTTACACTGCGGTGTACGTAAAATAGTTGGGTTAGACTGTACCTTTAAGATTCTGTGATGATGCAAGATTCTTGGCCTGGATTGCTTTGAAGTATTTGCAATAGACGTAATTAATAAAATATCTTGCAATCGTGGCGATATTGATTTCTGTCATCGTCATTTAAAAACGTCAGCTAACGCAATTCAATTCATGATTTGTACAAAAACTCTGAGCTAATTCCGAACCTCATTTAAGGCGCGATAACAAGCAAATTTTACCCCATCGCGGCTACATTTATTATATTTATAAGGTTCAAATGAGCGAAGTGTTTGATGTTAGTTGAATCGAAATACCACCAAAATGAATTTTAATTTTGCAGTTTTAAGTATTACATAAAATATAATAGGTTACGCTAAAAATTTTGAAAATTATGCGACAAAAAAATTTTTTTTGACCTCTGTTTTACGATTGTAGCTTTTTTTTGAAAATTTTTTCAGTCTTACGTTTGGGCAGCGACTTAAAAACGTTTCATTTCTTAAAAAGCGTCAGACTGTGTGATGCCACCCTAACATAGAAGGGAAGCCAAAACACCATGTTTTCTAAACACCAATCGAGGTGTAATAAGACGTGTGCTTCCTGTAGCGAAAGCTGCGCCAGCGCAAATTGTTGGGCAAGTTATGAACCAACGCAATTTTATAGACTATGTTAATAGGCTCGGCGTTTCCTATAATAAGATGTTGGTATAAGCCCTGTGGTCGATTTAATACGGCACAAATTATAAAGTGCAGGTCGGTATTTTAATTTCCATTGGAATCTATTCTGTACTGGCATTTCCTTAGTAGGTATACTAGCTTTTTAAATCAGCGTGGCGTTATTTTTTGCTTCGCTCTTATGAAAAATATTTTTTTTTACTTTTTTTTCACGATTTTTCTTTTTTGTTTTGCGAGGGGAATCAAAACCAATGTTTAGACTATCGTAACTTTTAGATGCCCAAAAAGTTTTCTCACTGTTCTTTCCGAAATTAGCCCCTTATCTCGTCTCCCGGTTGGAGTGTAGCCTTAGGGGTGCTATGGAGCGAAGATTTTTTTTTGGAAATTCGCCAATTTTATTACAGTATTGGGTTAACCTTACGGTTTAAGACATTTATTTCTCAAAAAGAATACAATTCACTTATCATGAGAAATACAAGTTAATCATGCATAATATTCGATACACAAACATGAAGAACGTTAGGTACTCGTAAATAAACTAGTAAGAATTAGATGCGCAGATATTTTCTTACAAAGCTGTGGGTAATAAGAAAAAGTTAGTGCACCATTACATATTATCGTTTCTTGATAGCAAGTCAATAGCAATTACACATTGTTATTAGTAGCAACCTTGTCTATAGAAACCATTTAGCTTCTGAGAAGCATGGTCCTACGACGCACCGGTTCCGAGATATAGGCCTTCGAATATTTTTTTTACCTAATCAAATTTTCGTCTCTTACAAAACCCAGTCCAAAGTTCAGGTCTACACCACCGTCACCTGACCCGCGTCACGTAAGCTGATCACCAACAAAATGCCTGCCTACCGTGACGGCAGGCGACAGGTCGCAGGTTCTCGTCGCCCTTGGATCCAAATGATCCTGTTTCGCCGCATACCTTACAATGAGATTTAATAATGGGTTTATGAGCAAGGCTGTTCGGTACTCGTGGAATCTGTACCTGCAGATGTTGTGTACCTTTGCACTTGTCTTACAAGGAAAAGGTCTTTGTCTTCATAGAAATTTGTAAGATTGAATAAGGAGTTAAGTATAGTAGCAATGCAATGCTTGGCAAGAAGGAGTGTGTTTACATCACACTAATATTATAAAGGCGAAAGTTTGTGAGTGTGTGTGTATGTTTGTTACTTCTTCACGCACAAACGGCTGAACGGATTTGTATGAAATTTGGTTCACAGATATCTTATAACCAGGATTAACACATATGATACTTTTGTACATATGTGAAGGAGTGCGTTTTTGTTTAGGATCGTCTTATTATAACCAGCATTAATCATGGTTTATTTATTATAAACGTTGCCTAAAGTTAAGTAATGATTAGCAACTGTTAAACCATACCTTTTTAGCGTGGAGTACCCACAAATATCCATAAAATCCTTTTTAAGGTTATAAGCAAACATTCTGGTTATCTGAGTTCATCGGATTAGTTACTGCCGCGTAATTATCTTCTCAGCACACCAATAATGTCGTAAGCATATTCCCAAGAAACTTCATAGATAATCACATGTTTATTTAGAAGATAACAACTGTGCAAAATTAATGGCAGGATGCTGGCTTCGATATCGCGCGCAACACACTCATTTCCCTTGGTTAATACTCTCCCATTCCTCTCTAACGTGTGCCCGATAATAGGCGAGCCGTAATTATGTTTTTTCCCATCCAGTTCAACATGAAAATTAATCAATTCAGACATTCGTGTAACGGGGCATTTTGACAGTTAAATTCCAGACAGCCCATGACTCACTATCAGGAAATAATGAAAGCTTTTAATGTTGCAATTTTGCGAAACACCATGAGAGCCATTTCGTTTGTGTTGCCAGTGCCTTAAAATTACACCATACCGAGTCACTGGCCAGTATTTCATTGAGACGAATTCCAGAAAAATCATGACGTCATTGAGTTCTACTTTTTGAAAAGGCGCAAATGTTCGGGCAATTTTTCAATTGGTCGTAATCGTTCGATCGATTCCTTTGAAGTCGGTCGCCTGCAGCTGCGCGATTGGCCCAGTTTCCATCAAATGGGGCGAGGTAATTAGCGCAGGATCGCGTTACGTGCGCCTGCGCATGTTTGTGACTCACTCGCTGTTGATTGTGAGCTTCAGGAGAAACTTGGTCTAATTCGGGAAATGGGTCTCCATTTATGATTTGTTTAGTTGACTTAATGCGTTTTTGCCTGCGGAAAGAGTAAATATTAGTATTTCGATGTCCATCTAAATACAAGCTATTGCTGGTAGTTAGAACATTACCTATTGTAATGTTTTAACTACCAGCAATAGCTTGAAAAAAAAAGATTAAACTTTTTAGAGATTAAATTTTTTAAACATTTCTCACCTACATATATTCCATGTATAATTACTCTAAACGGATATTAAGTTAAAGTATCTTCAGAAATCTTTGGGTTGTAAAATTGACGTTAAATCTTGGTTTTGTCATAAAAACTGGTTAATTACTGCTGTTAATTATTATTGTTGTTCAGGATTTATCACGACAATTTCCTAGGACGATTAACTTATTGACAATTATTTTAGTGTGAAAAAGTAACATTATGATTTATTTTTAAAACTCCAGAATTGCATTTTACAGAAATAATTACTTAATTTCTATGTTTTTGAAGCAGTTTAATTTTCCATTTGTGTTTTAATTTTCTTTTAATTGTCCTGTTTTTTACTTAAACCGATTATATGGATTTATAAGTGATATCCAAGGTCGGTTGGTCTGTGGACCATCTTTACACACCGTGACCCCTCCGTGCCTCGGAAAGCACGTTAAGCCGTTGGTCCCGGCTGTCATTCGTGGATCTTTGACAGTCGTTACGGATAGTCAGAAGCCCGAAAGTCTGACAACCAGTCTTACCAAGGGGTATCGTATCACCCAGTAACTGGACAGTGGAGGTCAGATAGGCAGTCGCTCCATGTAAAATACTGGTATGCAGCTGCATCCGGTTAGGCTGGACGCCGACCCCAACATAGTTATCGTTTTACCCAGTAACCCTTTCCACTTTACCCCATGTACTACAAAATAAAAAACAAAAAAAATAAAATACATAAGTACCTCTTTAATATTTTTTGTCGAAGCCTCACTGTAGAGAATATCTAAAAATAAAATAAAAATATCTGTTTTTTTAAATTTAAGAAATTAAGGAATAGTATGTGAAAAAGTGTCATTATTAAAAACAAATATGTTAATATATACAAAAAACGGAGCTACGTCTGCCAACAAACTGCTTTGCAGTTTGGCGGAGGTAAATATATTTTATAAAAAATTATTACTGTGAATAAACACTTTTTTTTTTTCATATGTTCAGCGATTATAATTTATAGTTTATCAATTCCGCGATAAAATTCCTTCTTTAATAATCAACAAACAACGTGCACAGCTCGACACCTACCACAAAATAAAACCAATAAATTCCAAGAAAGGAAGAAGATCAATTGAATTGAAACATGAAATTCAATGGCCACCTGTCATAACTCTCCTATAGGGAACCAGTTATCAATTATCTTGGTATTTTTTATCGACACACGGAAGATACACGTAGTGGAGACCATAGTTGGTCGATGGGATGATAGGAAAAGACAAGTAATTGGCCAGTTAGACTGCTAAGGCGTTATCACCATCCGATAAGAGGATTGATAAATAATTTAGTAGCGAACGACGCCATCTTCTTTGAGTATTGGCAACTTCGCTTGCTCACTGTGTGTGATTTCTGACCTTTGCGGCATAAAATTGTGTATTGTTAATACATACTAATATTATAAATTCGAAAGTAACTGTCTGTCTGTAATTATGTCTGTCTGTATGTTACATTTTCACGCCTAAACCACTGAACGGATTTCGATAAAATTTGGCAAAGAGATACCTAGATTGCATCGCGGGGAAGGACATAGGATAGTTTTTATCGACATACCTCGCGGGCGAAGCCGCGGGCGGAAGTTAGTGTGGTTATATAAGGTGTAAAAAAATTAACCTTACAAACTTTAAGAGGTGCTTTAGACCATTGGACTGAACAACTTTCACTATGGGACCAACTCTGAAATCACGAAAAAAAAATCTGCTGTTCCCTACATTCCGCATTATAATATTAGTAAAAGGTATGGATTAGTATGTAAATAGCCTCCCCGACCGTTTTCGGTCACGGTGGCCAATCTCAACGGAGATTAGCCAGGTACGCAGGAGATATTATAGTGCACAAGTGTGTGCGCAAACACTGGTGCACTCTCTGTTCCTTTACTCCCATAGTCCGATGGGACGGCAATCCGACACGACCGGGGAGAGTTCAGGCGCAGGACCAACGGCTTTACGTGCTTTCCGAGGCACGGGGGTGTTAAACCGCTAACTTCCAAACACCGGACTGTTACTAAGAAATTCCTAATGGAAAACCCAATAACACTTTGTCCGACCCGGGAATCGAACCCAGGACCCCCACGCTCAGCAGTCGCGCTTGCAACCACGAGACCAACGGGGCAGTATGTATTCTATGTATTGATGGAATAGAGATCATAATATTCGAATAACTACATATGTTGGGAACAGACTACAGCCAAATATGTTGCGTAACAAATCGATAATTGATATAAAGTATAACATGCCATAATTAATGTCTGCGGTAAGTACCAGATCCAACCTTCAAGCCACCACAATAGGGGGTTATCAGAACCATTCGATACACACTGTGTTAGTATTAATTTGTTACTTCATACCGGTATGTTTATGACGCTATATGATTTAGTTATAAAGTAAGTAATTGGTTAGGTTGTGAAATGGGAAAATGTTCGTGATGGTATTTATTGAACCAATTAAATAAACTTTTACTTTTAATTGGTTCAATTTTTTTGTTTGGGGTATGTACTTTATTGATTAATAATTGTTATTGTTAGGATTCCTTAGGTAGCGTTGTGTTTACAGGAAATAAAGCCTGAAAAGGCAACAACCAGGGAACGATGGAAAGTTATGGGACCTTTGCCCACCAGTGGGTCACACACACAGGTTGAATAAACATAATAAAACCTGCCATTTTTATTACGTTTTTAGGGTTCCGTACCCAAAGGGTAAAAACGGGACCCTATTACTAAGACTTCGCTGTCTGTCCGTCCGTCTTTCTGTCACCAGGCTGTATCTCAAGAACCGGGATAGCTAGACAGTTGAAATTTTCACAAATTATGTATTTCTGTTGCCGCTATAACAAAAAATACTAAAAACAAAATAAAATAAATATTTAAGGGGGGCTCCCATACAACAAACGTGTTTTTTTCGGCGCTTTTGCCTCTTGGTACGGAACCCTTCGTATGCGAGTCCGACTCACACTTGGCCAGTTTTTTTAAAGTCCATAGGATCAGCAATCGCATTGAGGTGTTAGTTGATATAGTCAGCTTATTATTTCGCCTGTCTTCCATGTGCACGCATACGTACAGACGCCAGCACATGAAGCTACTACAACCTGTCAAATTTATTTTATAGATTTTCAACTTTATCGCTAAAGCTTAAGGTTCAACGTTGATTGAGAAAATTTGACAGTTTTGGATAACTTGATGTGCTGGCGTCTGTAACTAAAAACTGAACAACTTTTCCATTGTAACCAGCAATCCTCCGAACTATAATAACATAGCCAATTAAATACCTATAAGCAGCATAAGTATAGGTACTTGTTGTAGGCAACAATGAGGAGTATCAAAATGAGGGGTCAACGAACTCGCGGCGCCTCTTGTTACAATTCGGTGTTATGATCCGGTTGGATTAACATGGATAATCTTAGATCGAACTAATTAAGTGTTGCATGTGTGTTTGTTTGACAGCCAATACAGGCACTAGAGACTGGGAGGCTCCAATTACTAATTCTGTTCTTATAAAGTAATTACGTAGAAGAAATAAATAATTCTTGATTTGATTTGACAATAAAAAATTTATTGACTTTACTTGTGTAGTTTTTGAGTTAAAACGACACCCAACTGGGCAGGGCAATACGGTTAGAAGATGATTTGTTGACTGTACTTTCAGTAAATTTCAGTCGACAACATCCATCGGATTCTTACTAAACTTGAAAACGGTGGTAACCGCATAATTTTTGAGGCTTCAATAAAAGTACATTTTGATCTCAGTTTAGCCTAGCGAGTTTTTAATCCATTCGCAAGGCTCATCATCATCTGTCTAGCCTTCGTCTGCTTAGCATCCGGTTAGACTGGAAGCCGACCCCAATATAGTTAGCAAAAGGCAGATTGACCCAACAACTATTTCACCCAAATAAAGTAAAAAAAACTTAAAAAAAAACTAACTCAAACTTACATAGTAGTAATATTAGGTATATTATTATTCTATTTTATTTCTAACATCTTATCTCTAACATCTTATTAGTAGTTGATTATAAATTAATGCTATTCATTTTAATGATTAATCTTTGATGATTAGGTAATCACTGGTGGTCATGGCCTTCTTTCTCTTATTGGCCACTTTTCCAAAACCTTAGCATCGACTTCTTTTTAGGATTCCGTACCTCAAAAGGTAAACAGAACCCTTATAACATCACTTCGTTGTCCGTCTGTCTGTCAAGACTCTATTTCTCAGAAACGCGTGGAGTTATCAAGTTGAAATTAATATCAAATACTCAGGGCTGCAATCCCTTGAGACAGTGACAAAGTCAAACTTCTAAGCCAACGCAATCGAAAGATACGGGCGTTTATGTTCCGTTTTTGCCGTATATTTTGACACTCGCAAGGGAATCAAAACCTATATGGTACTTCCCGTTGACCTAGAATTATGAAATTTGGCAAACAGCAGACAAAATGAGATAAATGAGTTAATCACTTTGGTGAAGAAGAAAAAATCGTTTATTCTATAAAATAAGTGCAATAGAAATATGTGCAAACTTAAATAAATACTAGATAAAAAAATAAAACTACGTAAAACAGATTTGACAAAGTGACTCTTGAATGATAAGTATTTTACGGGTGGTGGTGTGAGATAAAAATGTTAGAGAATGTTATGTTGAATGTGTAATCAAAATCACATAAAAAAAATATTTTTGTTTGTCCATTTTGAGGTTATGTATAAATCAATTTAATATCCCCAAGTCTAATGTATGTCTTACCATTACATATTTTGTTATACTCTATTGTAGCATTCAAATCCATACATTCATTCAATTAAACGGTAAGCCTGTATGTGATACTGAAAATACACATGGGTTTCCGCCGATCTCCTTTGTACGGAACCCTCGATGCGCGAGCCCGACTCGCACTTGACCGGTCTTTTTAATATTATATTACTTCTTCCATCCAATATTGGACTATCGTTAAAATAGTAAGTACTGTAGTTTCTGTTTGCCCCAGTGTTAATGTCTATACAGGGTTATTGGTAAAACATTAACAACCTCTTACGAGGTCATTGTATTCATCATTATGAACAACTTTTACTATGGGACCAAATCTGAAATCGCTAAAAAAAAATCAGCTGTTCCCTACATTTTGACGAGTTGTACGAACATAAATGTAGGGAACAGCTGATTTTTTTTTTGCGATTTCAGGTTTGGTCCCATATTAAAAGTTGTCCATAATGACGTGTACAATGACCTCTTAAGAGGTTGTTAATGTTTTACCAATATCCCTGTATATTATGTTTCATAGTTAGCATTAAAATTTAAAAAGATGAAGTTTAAAGACTAACAAAAAATAACTTTTCACACCACCTGCTCGAAAATGTCAAATTATATGTCAAGCAACCTTAACCTAAAGTGAGTCATTAGTGGCCGGGGGCACAGCCGGTCAATAATGTTGTACTGGATTTCATTATGACCCGCTGGTCAATAATGTGATTTGAATTTGGAATCTCACATGCTCAGCTAAATTGGCAGTATAGTACTAACAAACACCCTTTGGTGCCTAAAGAGGAAAGCTATTCTCGAAACCCTTACTACGCGTGGATGATATTCTCGATTTCCTACAAAATCATAACGTCTGCTTCTTCATATCATTGCCATGTTTTCGAAGACATAATATTGTAAGAATAATTAGATAACTACGAACCATTTTTTAAAAGGAATGGAATAACATTAAAACTGGCATTAATAATAACAAATACCGTACCGCGCCGTTATACCGTAATAGTAATTGGCTGTAACATTAGTTAATTTATTTTAAGTAAACTGCGCTAAGATTGCTGTGGATTTTGTGAATAAATAAATAAATAATAAAACCTATCTATACTACAGTCGATTTATCACATTTTATCAAAAATACTCTATTTTCACGAGCGTCTCCAATGACGTTCTAAATTCAAAATGCATACAGCCAATCATCCAAAACCATTCTACCAGCCCTGTATAAAGCTTAGTTTACACAAACGTCACTTCCATGAGAGTGATGTCAATAGACACACACGACAAAACCGTAGCAGAGACTTTTTTTTTTGAAAATCGAATTGGTCGTGTCTTGGCTACTTATTGGTATACGCAATAAAGGCGCGAATTTTCGTACTATGGCTATTATTTTCTCACAGTAGGTGTAAAAAGTAGAGTATCCTCCTCTGGGCTAAAGGTGTCTTTGCCTTGGGCTAGCTTGAATCCCTCGCTGCATTCAGGATTCTTGTATTAACTCCCTCGCTTCGCTCGTGAGTTAAATCCCGAATCCCTCATTGCGCTCGAGATTCAATATGACGCCCGTGACATAAGACACCACTTTAGCCCCTCGGTGCATAATCTACTATTTTTTAACAATATTATAAAATAACATTATTTAAACAAAATTGTAACATGACGTGCGTCAAAATAACCTCATTTAACAAAATAAATGTAAACAAAACTTACAGATTGCATCAAACATTTTCAGCATTAAAGCCGTCTTAAAAAATAAAAACTTACAAAAATAATTAACTCTAAATTATTAAAGAAAAAATACGTTTAAATGCTGTGAAGGATTACATTGAAGTGAAAAAATATTCACTTTTTCCTTTTACCTTTTTCTTTCTTTATCGGTGGTTCAGGTTTAGGTTCCGGTTCCGGTTCTGGAGGAGGAGTAAGGGGTAACTTCCTGTCTGGCCATTTTCGTCTTATATACTCCACCATCGTGTTTATATTGATCACTTTGATTTTAGCATTCTTTTGAGGCGGTCCCGGAAACACGTTACACAATTCATTCACAAGGTCTTCATCTAGATACGCTCCGCCCAGTTCTAAAGCTTCAGTTAAATCTTTCGCATTCAATATGTGTGTTTTGCCTTCTTTTTGAATTTGCATCGCAATCAATGCAATATCAACCATGTTGTTTTTCACTCTTTTTGTAACATATTCAACTCTGTTGAGTACTATGTCCCTGGCATCTGGCCCTTTAGCTTTAAAATCACTTTCAACGCGCCCGTACGTTACGACTAAGTTTTTCTTTGATTTCTTTAGTTTCGTACGGTCGAGCAAAGATATAAATTCTTCATTAACGGCGACGTTCTCCATCAGTACGTTTTTCACTTTCGAACCAACCAGCGCTACTTTACGCATAATGAATAAAGCGTCACTAGGGGTTAAAGGGTTGTATGACAAATTCAACGTATTTAATTTTTTTGCTTTCCTTAAAACTCCTATGAAAGGCGTTATAGCATATCCGTCTAGTCTGTTATTGCTGAGATTTAGCTCATTCAAGCGCGGGCACAGAAAGATGTGTGTTAAGGCCAGGCCAATCCGAGCACCAGCCAAGGAGTTCCAAGACAAATTCAGGTCTTCAAGACATATGCTTTCTGATAATTTTAAGAGAAACCCGTAACCTCCTACACTATATAGTTTGTTCCACGAAAGGTCTAAGTGAGTGAAATTGTTATGGGTTTCGAAAGGTTCTTCTAGTAACGCGAAGCCTGTCCCACTTATGTTGTTGTAGCTTAAATTAAGATTTTTCACAGTTAGTCCGAAAAGTATAGCATTTCCTAAATACTTCATCGCTTCATCGCCCAACTTGTTATAACTCAAATCAAGAACCTTGAGTGTTTTGTTACGGTGCAAGTTACAAAACAGTTGCCTTGCACCTTCGTGGCCAATTCTGCAACCACGCAAATGGATTTCAGTAAGAGTTTTGTTTGTCAGAAGCAGTTCCCCCATATGATAGCAAGCATCATCGTTCAAAAAGTTATCAGTTAGGTTTAATACTTGGACTATCTTATTGTGTTGCAAAGCTTTGGCCATTGCCCGGAATCCATACGGATTGATGCAGTAATACCGTAGATCTATTCGGCTTCCAAGGAGACCTCTATAAAAACTTCTGACTGGGCACTGATCCATCTCCTTGCAGACAGCTAGGTACAAGGCCTGTCCATCGTCCGGGTACGTTATTGCATCTTCAGGTTTTAACAAAGCGTTCTCTATTCCTGGATCTGTTATCGCCGGATAATTGAAGTAATGGTGTCTGAACACGGAACTGTTTGACATAGCTATGTACTTTCCGCATATTTCTCCGCTACCAGGGTCATACAACCCCTCGTTATATAAAAATTTCTTCTTGTTTTCTTCAGGCGCTATTATTTCCAATGAAGACCATTCTTCCATCGGCGGATCCTCGGAACTCTCCACGGATTGGACTGAGAAGACCACGTCGACTGGCACTGCCTCAGTTGCGCTGTCGTCTGAATCCATCTTTATTTAGACTAATTGATTTCGGTCAAGGAAAATAATAAAACATTCACAAAATAATAAATCTACTATAAAGTAAAAGCAAAGACAGTAAAAGTATCCTAAGAGATTGACACTGACAATATAGACGAATATTATTAAAGATTGTCAAAATAGTACTGACAGAGATTTAAATTGATAGAACAACGGATGAAACCGTGATCAAACCTTTAAAAAAAAGTTCTTTAAACACTAATAATAAAAAAAGATATGATTTAAAAAAATCTTTGACCATTACTTTTACCTCAAATAAGGAGAACAAACCACAAATAGTCAAAGAAAAAACATTGAACTTCTAATCGCCAAATATACCTAACCCGAGGGCCACGGAATGCGACGCTGCAAGCGAATTCGCCTTGCGCTGCAAGCATCAGCGTCGAGCGTCAAAAACAAATGTATTGTCTATTATGGACAAGGCCACAAAGTAGCGCTGCAAGCAGCAGCGAAATTTGCTACGAGCGAATTTGCACGAGCGTTGGATGATCCGACGCGCGTTTTTTAAGAGCGTCGAAAACAATTGTATGAGAACGTTCCACAGTGTACTTACACGAAACCGACGCTCCACGCGCTCCGATAGAAGCGGTCGCTCCGCGCGTCTGCGTCTAAAACAAATTGTTTTGTTTTTGACGCGTTTATAGTAACTAATCCAATATGAATATTGAAGAATTTATCACTGCAATCCAAAATCGACCTGCGTTATGGATGATTTCACATCCGCAACCATAAGTTTGGGAATGTTGTAAAAAAATTGTGAGAAGAAATTATAATACTTTTTTAAGATTTAGGAACAATATTATTATAGGTATTTTTGACAGCGACATTTTCATGTGTAATGTTGACGCGTGCTTACTCTGTACTCACAGAGAATGTTACCTTTTTCTGTACTGAACTGATTCATTCTCCCACCGACGTACACGCTACAGGCGAATATTTGAAGTTCGTGGCCGTGCTTTTGACGCTTACAAATTACGCTTGTAGCGGATTGACGCCTCTAGCGTGGCGTTATTTTCGTGGCCGAGGCATAAAGCTTTGTCAAGTGAGCAAGTTCAAATGCGTCGTTAAGAAACTTTTAACCGACATGATTAATTACTTCCTTAATTAATGAGTAACAATTAACTGTACAATCTGTTTTGTTACATTATTATAACGATAAGATGTACAGTGCGCTCCTGATATCCGCTCCCACGTCGTCCCCTTATCACGACTCCTCATAAAATCTGGCTAGGTCAATCACCCACGGCACAGATGCGACTTTTTCTAATTTTCAAACTTGATTCATACCAAATCCTTCTGACTTAAAATATACTAAAAAAGCGGGCTCAGAACAGAAGACAGAATTACAATACAACAACAACAAACTAATATTATAAAGGCGAAAGTTTGTGTGTGTGTGTTTATATGTTTGTAACTTCTTCACGCTCAAACGGCTGGACCAATTTTGATTAGATTTTGTATGGAGGTAGCTGATACCCTGGATTAACATATAGGCTATTTTTTATCCCGATATTCCCACGGGATCGAAACTTATGCGGATGAAACCGCGGGGCGCAGCTAGTTATTAATACATTAACAGTAATTTAATGTCAGGAATCAAGCTCGCTACTTCAAATACACCCGAAAATAAGGTCTCGATGA
Source organism: Mesoligia furuncula (assembly GCA_916614155.1). Lineage (NCBI taxonomy): Eukaryota > Metazoa > Arthropoda > Insecta > Lepidoptera > Noctuidae > Mesoligia > Mesoligia furuncula. Next base: position 26,818,530 of record OU744803.1, read on the forward strand.
ACGTAGTGGTCTATGGTTTGGAACTAACATGACAATGTACTGGAATGTCAAACACCCGTTAAATCCAATACATTTTTATAGCGTCTTTAAAGGTCTTATGGCGTTTTTTTTTTCTATACATTTTCACAAAACGATAATGGCACAATTGTTTACCAACAGCGACCCCCTGTCTCCAAAAAATCCTTGTAGCAGTTCTACTATTCAACTTTCCTAAACCACCATGTCGGAACTATAGTCTCAAAGTAGAAGAACTTTAAGGCAGGTTTTTAAGAGGCTTTGGGGCGTATGAGTGTCTAAACACACTATGCCGAAAGCAGTGCACAGTGTTAAAATTCTCTGATTCTCTCGCCGATGAAAATTTAAAAAACATGATGGTACGAAACCCTCGGTGCGCGAGCCCGACTCGCTCTTGCCCGGTTTTTTTATAATATATATCTTCTGTGGTAGATAATTAAAAATACAGTAAGTCCTAGTCGCGGGTGTGTAACCAGCCTTAATCGCGATCTCAACGCGCTAACGGACCGAGTGGCGCCCGGCGCACGAATTTTATTATTGTTTTATATTCGAAACAATTAATTTTATATTTCTCTATTGAGATGATTCATGCGTTTTTTATATTCATAAATTATTTTAGATGTCCAGACTGTTTTGCCAGACATAGTCTAGCTTATTATGGTCTGAAGTTTTTTGCTAACCGTATGTAGAGTGAAATGCAGTTGACAGATGATTTTAATTACTGAGAAAATTTCCGAATTGTATTTGTTTGAGGAATGCCGGAGGTTAGTGATTCGTGCATTAGTTCATTAGCTCTATCTATGTATTATCAGCCAAGTCGTTTCCCAGAAAATAAAGAAAACTTCACATCCATACTAATATTATAAATGCGAAAGTGTGTCTGTCTGTCTGTTACCTCTTCACGCTTAAATCGCTGAACCGATTTCGATGAAATTTTGGTATAGAGATAGTTTGTCCCGGGAAAGGACATAGGCTAGTTTTTATCCCGATATTCCCACGGGATCGAAACTTATGCGGGTGAAACCGCGGGGCGCTGCTAGTTTTCCATGATTCAGTAATTCAGGCGCCATTTTGGGTGGAATCTTTCTAGCGGTAGAAAATATGTATATCTCTTCTTCATATTATGTTTTATGATGATCAATCATTCGTATACGATACACCCACTGTATACAATATGACTTGACTGGGTAGGAAGTAGGAAGGTACTGTCATCATCATTTTATTTCGAGTCGGTACAGCAATTTTTTTTTTACATCTGTATTAGTCGTCATCGCGTAGGTACTGTATTTCCTCTAAAACCATTCAAACTCAAACTCAAAGCATCTATTTCAATTAAACCACTTTTTACAGGCACTTTTGAATTCTCATGAAGTCGGTCAGTCTTAAAATATGAAGCTAGTTGCCCATTCCAAAGCGTAGGTATGCCTATGGAGAAAAACTCTTTTAAATTATATTTTTGCAAAAATATTAGTTACATCATTAATGTTGATTTTATAATGATATGTGAGAACGATGTAAAATGACGTAGGTACGCGTTAAAAGCGTCCTTAAACTCAGTTTCAAAGAACCAATAAATCAAACTAACAATTAAAACACAGACCAAACAATAGTAGATTCAAAATCAACGACAATAACAACGAAATTTCACTTTCGCGACAGTTCAATTGTCCATCGAGCACAATTGTGATAAATCCATTACATCTGCGCGGCGACCAGTTTCTCAGTAATTTGCCAATTAATCCATTGAGGCCGATTAACGAGCGAAGGCTGAAGAACCTCGCCTTAAGCGACGGCTTTGATAAATCTTCGTTGTTAAGGCGAAGAGATATTGCCTTTGTCTTGCTGTTGATACCAATTGGGAGTATGGTGATCTACGATTCAACTTTGAAGGATTGTTTGGGTATTTTGTCAAAGACGAGAAATATTTCAGTATTTTTAGGTCTTGATTGATTGCTACTTGCAAATCAGCGACATCTACTATCCTTAGATATGTGAAAGCACTCCGGAACCGGTGGATTACCCAGCTAAGCGTTGCTATCACAATTCATCATCCTCTGCCAAGCCTTTTCCCAACTATGTTGGGTCGGCTTTCAGTCTAACCGGATTCAGCTGAATACCAGTATTTTACATGGAGCGACGGCCTATCTAACCTCCACAACCCAGTTACTGGGTAATACGATACCCCTTGGTAAGACTGGTTGTCAGACTTTCGGGCTTCTGACTACCCGTAACGACTGTCAAAGATCCACGAATGACAGCCGGAACCAACGGCTTAACGTGCTTTCCGAGGCACGGAGGGGTCACGGTATGTAAACATGGTCACCCATCCACAGACCAACCGCGGCAAGCGTAGCTTAACTTGATCGATCGACCGGTGCGGCTGTTATTATTTACCCACGGGCCCCTCCCGTTGCTATCACAATTCATCGTATTTAAACCACCAGTCGATTCGGTATAAACGTTTTGTTATTCTAAGTCAGATATTTTTAGAAATAAACAATAGTTGAAAAAACCGGATATAAACAATAGTTGCTCTTTTATGGTAGATGCCAAAATCTGAGGAATATATAAATAATAACGATACACGTGGGCTATAAATGTGTCAGTAAACCAAATAAAATAACTTTTTACCAGTTTTAACTCTTATTTTATTCTGCTTAAACTTCCGAATAGATCTACTGATTGACCTCAATTAATTTGTTAATCATTTCAGCCTTCATTATTTACCATCACCATCTTTAGTCACTTTATTATCGCCTTTCTGTCCTTGTCCCATTCTCCCTTGTCACCCGTCACATTTGGGATCGGTGCAACACGTTTTCTTCATCCGTTCTCCCTTGTCACTCGTCACATTTGGGATCGGTCCAACACGTTTTCTTCTTCCGTTTTCCTTTGTCACCCGTCACATTTGGGATCGGTGCAACACGTTTTCTTCTTCCGTTCTCCCTTGTCACTCGTCACATTTGGGATCGGTCCAACACGTTTTCTTCTTCCGTTTTCCTTTGTCACCCGTCACATTTGGGATCGGTCCAACACGTTTTCTTCTTCCTTTCTCCCTTGTCACCCGTCACATTTGGCATCGTTGCAACACGTTTTCTTCTTCCGATCTCCCTTGTCACTCGTCACATTTGGGATCGGTGCAACACGTTTTCTTCTTCCGTTCTCCCTTGTCACTCGTCACATTTGGGATCGGTCCAACACGTTTTCTTCTTCCGTTTTCCTTTGTCACCCGTCACATTTGGGATCGGTCCAACACGTTTTCTTCTTCCTTTCTCCCTTGTCACCCGTCACATTTGGCATCGTTGCAACACGTTTTCTTCTTCCGATCTCCCTTGTCACCCGTCACATTTGGGATCGGTCCAACACGTTTTCTTCTTCCTTTCTCCCTTGTCACCCGTCACATTTGGCATCGTTGCAACACGTTTTCTTCTTCCGATCTCCCTTGTCACCCGTCACATTTGGGATCGGTCCAACACGTTTTCTTCTTCCTTTCTCCCTTGTCACCCGTCACATTTGGCATCGTTGCAACACGTTTTTTTCTTCCGATCTCCCTTGTCACCCGTCACATTTGGGATCGGTCCAACACGTTTTCTTCTTCCTTTCTCCCTTGTCACCCGTCACATTTGGCATCGTTGCAACACGTTTTCTTCTTCCGATCTCCCTTGTCACTCGTCACATTTGGGATCGGTGCAACACGTTTTCTTCTTCCGTTCTCCCTTGTCACCCGTCACGCTGTCATTCACTCCCTTTTCTTACATATCATAACCTCACGCCATCCATCCATCTTTACTTTGGCCTGCCTCTCCCTTTTCTATCCACATTTATATTCATCACTCTTTCAGTCACATGCGTTTTGTCCCTCTTCATCACATGCCCATACCAAGAAAATTTTTCCCAAATTTTACCCTTTCAATTTTTCGCTCACTGACGCCACTTTTAAACTTCCTCTATCACAGGGTCAAATTAAATTAGTTAACGAAACTCCGCACGTGATGTATAGGTAGGTATATCTTAACATGATTAAACAAAAGAAAACAGATTTTCTCTACTCATACTTCAAGTAACAAACAAACAACAAGTAACACGTAAAGACCCCTAAAAAACATACATCAAATCTTTTTATTTTACGATCACGTCATCATGTTTACCGCAAATAAACTTATTTTCTTTCTGCGGAGTTTCCCTAGCAAATTTAATTTGACCTTGTATATTAATTTCTTACTTTATCCATTTTCGTCACTGCATCAAGATAACCCACTTATTCAAACACAACTAGACACAACGTCGCTTGATACAATTTGCGTTCGACTCCGACCGGCCCGTTTCGCGTTTCAACCAGTTTGTCAGGCATGTGCTTTCGAACAATTAAACGATACCTATCGGTACGGTTTCACATCGCCATTGCTTCCCAAGGATGGGTGGGGTCAGGGAAACTCCGACTCAGTCTCAACGCAATAGAGATGTTGTCGATTAGAAATCTTTTACTAATTGGCCGATGTCTCGTTAGGAAGTCGGTAATTGTGGACTTGATGGAATGGGCGTATGGGTATTGGGAATGAAGGTAGAGCACTGAATTGAAGGGTATTGAGGATTTTTGTGTTTTAATGAGATTATATGGATGGGATTCCTAGGTTCCTGATAGGAAGATTTACCAAAAACAGATTTCTTATTACATAAAACCTTTTCAACAGCTGTTTTATGCCTATAGGTGATTAACACTTTCAAGGACACTATACGGCTAAAGCCATCATACCAATAAAACTTCTATTGTCTCGCGCCGGAACCTGTTAACAGTAATTTTCGCCTTCCACCTTTTGGCCTAGATTTTTAGAATAGCTTTTACTAATTATCGAATGGTTTTTTGTCTACAGGGTCGACATAAGAGGAATGCGACATTTCCTGGAGGCCAGACTGCGAGTCTGCTGCAGTCTTCAACAACTAGAAGTAAGTATTGATTTAATAATAATAAAATAATAGTCCATATACTTTCAGGTGACACATGCCCTTGCCCATAGATGAATACATATTTATAGCACTGTGTGACCTCTAGAGTAAAGCTTTTCAGTAACTTAAGTAGTCCATTTTTACACAGAAAGAAAAGCTTGATTAAAATGCGGGCTTAGGTCAAACGAACTATAAAATACGTGTCACCTAAGTAGTCTACACGCACGGCGGCGTTTAGCACCCATTTTGTCATAAACAAAAACTTGTGTTAATAAAAGAGTATGACTACGACACTATACTAAGTACATGAGACTATGTTAGTAAACCTTCACTTTGCTTTGCTTAGGACTAACTTTCATAAAAATCTGATAACTTTTTAATGGGTAGTTCAGCTCACCAACTAGTACAGTTCAGACTTCAGTGACTTATCGCAAGTCCGTCCTACAATTCAAGTGTGTTGTGAGATGGAAACAGTGTACTTAGCGGTTTGGATACTATTTCTGGATCCTTTTCGAAACTGGTACTGTTTAATAGTATTGTATTCACGTTACGAATAAACACTTACATTACTGTAAGTTTTCATTTTGAACATCCTACTAGTCCTACTGTCTTACTAATATTATATTATATATTTATATTGAATTTATATTTTATATAATATTATAAACGAGAAAGTTTGTGAGGATGGATGGAAGTTTGTTACTCTTTCACGCAAAAACTTTTGAACGGATTTTAATGAAACTTTACAGTAATATAGCTTATACATCAGAATAACACATAGGATACTTTTTAACCCGATATTCCCACGGGATCGACACTTTTGCGGGTAAAACCGCGGGGCGCTGTTAGTCACTCATAATTTTCTTGCCCTTATCCTAATTTATTTTAGGTCGGCACAACATGTCTCTTTCTTACATACTTCTCTATTAGTTGTCATCTCAGTAGTCACCCCCTTTCTAACAATATTATCATTCACACAGTCCACCCATCGTTTCTTTAGTCTTCCCCTACTCTTTAACATCACTCGAAACTCGAAAATGTTCGTATTTCTACAATACTCCTCAAACTCAAGCATTGACTTCCATTTTCAGGCTATTAACGTTCACTTTTAAACTGTCAAGGAATTGTCTGTTAGTCAGAAAGTTGGAGGTTAGTCCTACATTGACATATATCTCATCCATCCCTCATAATTCCAGAATACTCAGCAGACGCGTCAACTCTTCGCGACGTAGCAGACGGGTGCCAGGCCACCAGGCCTCGGTACTGTTCTGGTGGCACCACCACCTGGCCCGGCCCCAGGGTGCAACCGCCGCAGCCTGAAATCCCCAGCCTGGCTGCACCAACCCCCATCGACACCAAAGGTAAGATTTACTGTAACGATTTCATTGTGTGAATTAAATTCTCTATGCAATCCATTCAAAACTTTCCTGAATTAAGCAGGAATTTGGCTTTCTAAATGTCACACCCAATAGGATTTACCATCACCGATCACCGAACCCATAAACAAATGATAAGAAACAAGACAATCCCAGTCACTTAGACACTATAACAAATGTCCGCTTTCCACCACCATTACCGACCACATACCATCCATCCATTGTGGCTGCCGTTAGCTGCCACTAAGTGCCAGTTGTATGCGCGTGAGCAGGTGCGCCTGCGCAGACTCGGTCAGCTCTGACCAGACTGACCATAAATCTCGATGTTCGCCGACCAAGCGTTAGACCTAATTAAAAGCTGTAAGATGGAGGAGATGGTGTAACCTTTTAGAGTTTGTGTTTTATGTCACAGGCTGAAGCGAGAATACATCAGTGACGTGATATTAGCCGGTTTAGGAAATTTCGATGTTCAATAGACATTAAGAACATCACAACTCCTGCTTTTCAAACATCTTTCGACATATAGGTACACATACATTATAGTTGATGATCAGTTTTCTTTTACTCAGTTTTTCTAAATAAGCATAAGTATCATGAGTCTTTTCCCTCTACTGGAACATGACAGGCGTCCCTCTGTGAGGTTTTCTAAATATAGGAGGTTCTTAAAGAATTCTGTGAGGTTCTTTTAAAGTGTTCTGCAGTTTCACAACTTTGTTAATTTTGCTGTTATTCAAATAACTAAACTCTGTGGACCTGCCATGTCACCTGTTCGGCATCGTTGCTTATCCAAGGAAACCAATTTCTGACAGTCATCACAACCGCCTTTCCCGCTATCTCCCGTTCCTATTTCGCAAGTTTGTACGCACGAAGACATATCAAGCTATACATTTCCAGTATAAGCTACTTCTCATTGTACGATAAACTTATACATGCGAGGTCAGCTTAAGAGCGTTTACGACGTACGGCATTTCATACAAACTTACAAGCTCTTGTTTTTCGAAATGAAAGAACCGATTTTAATGAAACTTCATACGCATAAGCAGGATACAAAGTTCTAACTAACTGATAACTGGAAATCTCTGTTTCTATGGAAAATTTAAAATCGGTCTAATTTGGCTGTAACACTATTTTTCGAAAACATTCTTAAGTAACTTTTTAGACCTTTGAATCCTGCTCATGAGTATTAAAATCGGTTCATTCATTTCGAAAAACAAGGGCTTGAAAGTTTGTATAAAATGCCGTACGGCGTAAACGCTCTTAAACCAGAAATGTATAACTTGACAGGTCGTCGTGTGTACCACCGCTATCGTCCATTCCTTACACCACCACCCATTAAAGACGATGATTCACACCCTGTACCGGAACGGGGACTCAGCGTCAATTAAATTTAGCACCGTTACGATAAATATCCCATCGGAAGTCTATAGCCTAGCCACTAGGCACAGGCAGCCTGGCAGCCTGTCCCATCCGACAGGCGTGGATATGTTACTTAGTAAATTGATGTCGTTACTTAGCTTGATAGGCTTCTAAGCACTCTAGGTACACTGACTAAGCACTAAGCTAACCAGTTTGAAGTAACAAAGTTGCTGACCAACTTTGTTTGACAAAGATGCAAAGGATTCGATTTGTTTGTTGAATGATATTCCTGGTAATGAAAGGACGTATGATAAAGGTTTCCCGTTGCTAATTGCTTGCTTCCGCACTTTTGGATCAGTTTCGGTTTTTTTTTTTCAATCAGATTACTTCAGCCAGTTCTAGTTCATTCTTAATTTAGTGGTGGCTAGTGTCTGAGCAGTTTTATCGGCCCCGACTTACGAGTTGTAGGAAGTGAGTTCGATACCAAGCTGGCACTACACTGCTCTCAAAACGGTGAAGGAAAACATCGTGAGGAAATCGGCATGTCCTAGAATCAAAAAGACATGTGACATCTGCCAACCCGTACTGGGCCCGCGTGGTGGATTACGGCCCACTTTCCCTTCACAGAGAGGAAGCCTGTATCACAATTAGGACCAAAGCCTAAATATTATGCCGATAAAGCTGAAATCTATCAAAATAGAAGGCAGTTTTAAACCATCAATTTCTTGGACGTGCGTCAATTGCACTGTTATAATTTACAATCGTTAAACAAGATCTGTTATGCCCCATAAAATTTAGCATTCGCAGAACGAGTCACTGTCCTCCTGGAAATTGGAACGTCTAGCGAAATCGGGCCATCATATTATGACACCCCAATAAACTTTTATTAAAGACATATGTATGCAATAATATCCAATTTATTCGTCCACATAACTGAACTGACGCCAAATCCTTGGCATCAAAACACAAGCTCCAATCGTTTACATTAGATATTTATGTGTCAAGACAAATAAATACTAATGTCAATGTGTAAGTTAATTAACACGTCTACAAATCCAGCCCACTGCACAAACAATTGCAATCGCTGTACGAATATATCATAGCTAGGAACAAAATATAAACAATACTAAATGCGACCTAGGAGCAAGGCCGGTGCCAGTGCAACACTACTTTAGTTCAGAAGGACCGCTTGACACAAAGATCCCTTCCGCATAAACAATCACTACAACGTTTAGTTAAAAAACTATAAAATCTAACCCCTCAGAAGTCACAGAATTGACCTTCTCACCTCTGTCCAGTAGAAATGCCATCTAGGAGTTATCATCATCTGCCTAGCCTTTTCCCAACCAAGTTGGGGTCGGCTTCCAGTCTAACCGGATGCAGCTGAATGCCAGTATTTTACATGGAGCGACTGCCTATCTGACCTCCACAACCCAATTACTGGGTAATACGATACCCCTTGGTAAGACTGGTTATCAGCCTTTCGGGCTTCTGACTACCCGTAAAAGATCAAAGATCCACGAATGACAGCCGGGACCAACGGCTTAACGTGCTTTCCGAGGCACGGGGGGGTCACGGTATGTAAAGATGGTCACCCATCCACATACAACCGCGGCAAGCGTAGCTTAACCTTATCTATCGACCTGTGCGGCTGTTATTATTTAGCCACGGGCCCCTCCCATAGGAGTTAGTCGAGATGATAAATGTCTGATGGCTGCAAGATCTATATTCCTTCTCTGGCCAGTACCCTATAAAGATAAAGATAATTTTATTTTGCAAATATGGGTAACATAAGGATGACAGAAAAAACATAATAGTCCTATGTACAATATTCTCTCCTATCAATGTAGGTACCCACTACCACATAAGCTGTTATAGTTTTCATGGTTCATATCCATTCGTAAAGTACGAATTGAAAAATAAGTGCAGTTTCATAGGTTTGTCTTTATCTTAATTTTGTCTTGCTTTATGTGTAACATTTTTTTTATCGAATTGTTAGAAATGGACTGAAGTACTGGACACTCTGCGACTTTCTTTATGGTCACAATCCTCGCCCATATTTATGTGTGGTGCGCCTACGCAGTGCGATGCGTGCGTTTGCGCCGATCCTAATTACTGATCTAACGGCGGTCAAGCGCGCCCTCTAATTACAGATTGTGATAATGTTATTTAGAAACTCCATCGTGCTATAATGTTGGTGTTTTCATCGTATTTTCTGTATCTGCACCACATTGCGGTGTATCTTTGTAATTTATATTAATTGCTTTAGGTTTTCATGTCTGGGAAAGTGATGTAGAATGTATGGGATTGTTATCGTAGTGTTGTAAGAAATAGACATCTATGTTCAAATTACCAGTGTACATTTGTTTACGCTAGTGAATGTTTGAGCGGTTGTTTTGTTCAAGTTGTTTTTCTAGGTGATTGATTTCATCGGATAAAACCATTTATTTAAAACCGGGCAAGAGCGAGTCGGACTCGCTCACCGAGGGTTCCGTAACATCCGGGTTTATGCATAAGGTTTATGTTTATGAAATTAAATGTTTTTTTATATTTTTTTATATTTGGGTTGGTTGAATAAAAGGTAAATTGCGGTTTACGATTTATGACGTATTAAAAAAAAACTACTTACTAGATCTCGTTCAAACCAATTTTCGGTGGAAGTTTATATGGTATGGTACATCATATATTTTTTTTAGTTTTATCATTCTCTTATTTTAGAAGTTAGAGGGGGGGACACACATTTTACCACTTTGGAAGTGTCTCTCGCGCAAACTATTCAGTTTAGAAAAAAATGATATAAGAAACCTCAATATCATTTTTGAAGACCTATCCATAGATACCTCACACGTATGGGTTTGACGAAAAAAAACATTTTTAGTTTCAGTTCTAAGTATGGGGAACCCCAAAATTTATTGTTTTTTTTCTATTTTTGTGTGAAAATCTTAATGCGGTTCACAGAATACATCTACTTACCAAGTTTCAACAGTATAGTTCTTATAGTTTCGGAGAAAAGTGGCTGTGACATACGGACGGACAGACAGACAGACGGACAGACAGACATACAGACAGACAGACAGACAGACAGACAGACAGACAGACAGACATGACGAATCTATAAGGGTTCCGTTTTTTGCCATTTGGCAACGGAACCCTAAAAATGGTTTTATCCGATAAAATCAACCAGAGTGCAGGGCACCAGGGGGTCTAAAAAGGCCACTTTGGCATAATCATAAAAGGATTATAAATCAAAATATGGCGAAGACAGTCCGTAACAGTTAACTGTCCATTATGTTGCTGTGATTCATAATGTTATCCTTTTATGATTCTGTCAAAGTGGCCTTTTTAGGCCGCCAGGTCAAAAATAAAAAAATTATGGAATTTCTGGATCGGAATTCGACCAACAATTAACCTTCACGATTGTTTGACGATGATATTAAAATAATGCCACTTACTACGTAGCTCGCTTAAAGTTCCTACGTAGTAAATGTCAATTACAAGAAACACGAGAAGGGTCAACAAGATTCTAAGAGGAGGCAGCAAATTGCCACTACATACTACGCAATATGTCTGCCGTAGCTCCCAGCCATTCATAGAATAACACACCTTTTTAAGCAAATATTAGATATTACAGACAGTAATAACCAAATAACGGGTTCCACAAACAAATTGCTGTATCCATATTTAGTAAGCTCACTATAATTTGCGAACAGAATGCTGATAAGTTAAATGTTAACATCATAAATTAATGTTGTTTTATTATTTGCTGTTGGTTGGTACCTTATTGATGCTGAATGTACCTACTCCTGGGTTTTGAAATCTTGTAAAATTACATTAGTGTTTGGTTATTTATTAGTTATTGTTTTGATGCAATATCTGACCTATGGGTTAAATTAACCTAGGCAGTTGTTGCACATACCTACTTCGGTCCAAAAATACCAGAGTTGATTTATTTATGGTCCCTGCAGTGCGATTCTGTAATTATATCATCGTGAAAACTTAGGTGAAGTGAGCGTGAAGTGAGTCGTCAATAGTGTCAATTCCTAGCGAAAACAAACTCACTTCACCTAAGCTTTCACGGTGAAATTTTTACAGAATCGACCGGCTGCTTATGCAACGCATAGGCAGATATAGTACTTACTAATTCCATGATTTGCAGTAAGTTGCGTTCACTTTTCAAACGAAATTTTTAATTCTTTTTACAAGCTTTTTATTAGGGTTCCGTACCCAAAGGGTAAAAACGGGACCCTATTACTAAGACTTCGCTGTCTGTCCGTCTGTCCGTCTGTCTGTCTGTCTGTCACCAGGCTGTATCTCAAGAACCGCGATAGCTAGACAGTTGAAATTTTCACGATGATGTATTTCTGTTGCCGCTATAACAACAAATACTAAAAACAAAATAAAATAAATATTTAAGGGGGGCTCCCATACAACAAACGCGATTTTTTTGCCCTTTTTTGCTCGATATCAAAAATGGCAACAGGTAGGCACTTGAAATATTCACAAAATACTCAGTTGTATTTTAACTTTAATAAGAAATAATAAAATTAAAATAAAATAAATATTTAAGGGGGGCTCCCATACAACAAACATGTTTTTTTCGGCGTTTTTGCCTTGTGGTACGGAACCCTTCGTGTGCGAGTCCGACTCGCACTTGGCCAGTTTTTATTAGCTTGCTTCGCCTTCATTCGCTGATATTTTTTATTTGGTTCTCCAACAAAAGTTATACACTAAACATTCTATAGTTTATGGAATATATTTATTTACCTTGTAGGCAAAGCCAAAGGACGTTACGTTGTTATACGTTTCCTACAAAGTCGGGCCCAACCCCAAAGAGCCACCGCCGTGTCCTCGTAGAGGCGATCGGCAGCGACGGCGACCTCTCGCGTCCGGCCCTGGTGCAAGCCATGGTCCGGGGCGAGAGGGAGTGGGAGGCAGTCACCTCCTTCTGCGAAGCAGTCATGCTAGCGAAGGAGGTGGCAGGACGGTTCAGGGAGAGAGCCTCCCGTCTCAGCCGCCGCGGGGGACGCCCCAGGCGTCGGGAGCCGCGTGACGACTCCCGGCCACCGTAGGCGCGGGCCTGCGGGCGGTGAGTAATGGGTAGCTCACCGTCCGATCAGGACCAGGCCCGTGCCGGACGGCGCGTACGTGTTCCACGCGCGCCTTAAAGAGATGTCAGCATCGAGGAGGGGCCCCTTAGGGCCGAAGCCTGCCGGGTCAGCGGGATTGTCCGAAAGGGTTACCGCTGGCCCGGAACATAAAGGGCTAAGGATGGAACACGGGTGGGTTTTAGTCAGTAAGAGTCTGACACTCCCTTCCGCTCCAGCCAGAGCGGGAGGAGTCATTTGATGATTTCCCATCCGCAAAAAAAAAAAAAACCCCAAAGAGCGGCCGGCCCGAGAAAAAAAATGTTTTACCCTGGTCGGGGAAGTCCTCCTTATCATTTTTTACTATTGCGCCGAATCTCTGCGACGGTTCCGACATTTTGGATTTTCAGCCCAATATGGCAGTTCTTCTTTTTATGTATTCTGGCAATGGCGAATAATGCCGATACTACTCCTCCTTCAATAAGCTTAAGAGCATTTACGCCGTACGGCATCTCATACAAACTTTCAAGGCCTTATTTTTCGAAATGAATGAACCGATTTTAATGAAACTTCCTACGCATAAGCAAGTTGTATGAAACGCCGTACGGCGAAAACGCTCTTAAGATTAAAATAGCAAAAGCTCTAACTCATTATTTTATTACTGAATCAAATCAAAACATAGTAGTTATTATGGACAATATTTTATTAACAGTTGCGTTATCGTTAAGTTTAATTTATTGCTTGTAAAACAGCCTTACTCAGCGAATAAATGAAAATTTACGCTTCAAAACAATCCTCTTATGTTTCCAAGAATCGTAAATGCCGGTTCTTGTAATAGGGTACTGTCAACTTAGATAATTAAGTTATTTGTGATCCTATAGGCAAGTTTTAACTACAGTTTATTTTAAACCAACTAGTCAGAATTGATCAGTAGGTACATTCGGCAGCCCCGGATCTACGATTTTTTCGAACCGGGGCAAAACCTTGATAGTGGGTCCCCCTCCCTTCAGTGTTTGAGAAAAACTGTTAAAACTGCCAATGAGTAGCATTTTTGTGACCATTTGTTAAAATAATAATCCTTTAGAATATTTAAACTGTTTATTACCTATCTAATAACTAATAACTTTCATTTATGACATAAAACAGAAGCACAGAAAAAATATATAACCAGGAAAGACTACAACTTTACACGGCGTGCTTTCTTTTCTGCGAATAAATCTATTAGCTCCTCAAAGTCCGTCGCATAGGCAGTTTTGTTTTGAATGGCTAGGATCGCGAGGCCAGATAGACGATGCTGACTCCTGACTAGATAAGTTTTAATTATATACTAACTGGGCGTATAGAAATGGAAAAGTTTGTTTGTCAAACATATTATATTAAGATTCGATTACTTGATAAAAACCTATGCGATTGTAGGAAAAGTGGCTTCATTTATTCCATATTTGGAATTCTTGTCTTGATTTGGCGCCCCAATGAAACTGCCGCCCGGGGCAAGTGCCCCGGTTTGGCCCCCCCCCCCCCCCCAAGAAAACCGATTGTCAGCCCCGGATTGAAGGGGGGGCCTTCAATCCGGGGCTGACAATCAGTTTTCTTCCATGAATTCGGACGTTGATCTCTTTTCAAATGAATTTTCCAAATTGAATAGAGTTTAATGCCCATCTTCCAAGCCTTTTCCCAATTATATTAGGGTCGAATTACAGCTGAATACACTGGTATTCAGCTGCGTCTGGTGGCGGTGGTGGCTGGTATAATTATAAGACATGGAGCGACTGCCTATCTTGACCTCCACAATCTAGTAGATGGGTAACACAATGCTTGAGTGCCTATGAGTCTAGAATAAAGGCCTTTTCCTCCAAAATTAGCCAAATTCCGTTAATTTTAAAAATATTCTTTATTTCTTAGTACCAAAATGGTTCTGTAAAGGAGTGCGGTTTTGTTTCACTTTCGTTAAGTTGCGCTGCGTGCGCGCCGCGGTGCGTGTCCGCGACAGAATGTAGGTCCCGCTGTGTACGCAGGCGCAGCCAAACGAAGCGTTTGACGGAAAGTACGGATGCTAGAAGTGTTCAGAATAATATTCAGCTATGTTGTTGTATCATTTTAGATCTGCACCCTAATTGCGTAACACACTATCAATCTCAATCAGAATCATTTTAAAGGATATTGCTAATCCATTAATGCATTAAGTAATAGAACTTGTTAAGTTAGTATAATCCTAAAATGTTAAGATTTCATTCAGTAGGATTACTTGGTCTTAGAGAGTTGTGTTGATGACTTTAATGATTATAATTATGTAAATACACATTTGTTACGGTCGCGAATCATATTTTAATCAACGTACAACATAATTCTGACCAGAAAATTGCAAAAAATGTAAAAAAAATGAATTTTGCGGGCTACACAGGCGCTTTCGCCTTAATGCATGCATTTTTCATTTGGATTTGCTGATTTGCTTACGTTCGAAGATTTTGTCTGCTCAAAAACGTAATGAATGTGGTTGAACGACAGTTCATTTTTGAATATCATCAATTCAAAATGAAATTTTTTTTTATCCAAAATTTTGACAACAATGAGAGCCATTTGCTACTGATAGTGTGTTACGCAATACCTCGCTGATTTTGCTTACAAAATGAAAAAATACTGGTCTCGTTTGAAAAGATATCTTACAGTCGGTTTTAAAGCAAGTCAACTGTGGGTACTTACCACCTTTATAATATACGCGCCGCACTATGTAGGTACCACTTTGTTGAAACTTAGATGTGTCTTCTCGACATCCGTATGTCACTAACGGGATGCAGCAGAATACCAGCGTCAGGTATTGTACCTGGCATATGCTGAGCTGGACTCCCATTTGGTGCAACCATGAGGCACACACCGCCCAGTAGTGATCGACCGCTAATCCGCTATAGATGTACGTACAACATGAGCTAGGTGTCTATGGTTCAATTTATCTTTTTAATCTTTGTTTTTTTTTTCTTTCACCTGTTTTTTAATACCTGTATTGTGTCTTTTGTTGCACTGAATAATCTATCTAAGTACTATCTACAGAGCTTAACAATGTAACGAATACTTGAATGTTTCCCTCGTTTAATTAACTCTTTGTTAGTTCAGGCGGCCTCAAAAGGCCACTTTGGCAGAATCATGAGAGGATAACATTATGAATCATAATGGACAGTTAACTGTTAAGTTAATCGTATCAAATCCCATTGGTGAAGGATTTTTCAGTATGTGCTAAAATACCAATCAATCCAATCCAAATCCAATCCCAATCTCTTTGATTATACCTACGTAGTGCAGCGAAAAAAAGAAAAACATGGACTGTCTTCGCCATATTATGATTCATAATGTTATTCTTTTATGATTCTACCAAAGTGGCCTCTTTAGGCCCCCTGTTCACTGAATAAAATGAAAAAGCTTAAACAGTAAAAAAGACTATGGGACGTGACTAGCTCAGAAACAAATTTGTCCAAGGAAACTTCTTTTTTTAAATCCGTGATTGAAGCTTGTCGAGCGAACCTTTTCCTCCAGGATTTAAACAGACAATGATAGTTATTTAAACAGTCGATGACGAGTTAATTTTTCTTGACGAGAGCTAATTTAAAAAGACACATAAAATATCTACATTTTAACCGCTGGCGTTAATTTTATTTGACAGCTTGTTTTATGAAATCTATTTTACAAAGACACATAAAATATCTATAATTATTATAAGAACGAGTCATTTTAACTGGTTACTTTTTTCTGCATCTTCATGTTTTACAGACCAGCTTCTTACAAAACCGCAATTTCTACGCACTGGACAAACCAACGTACAGACCAGACATAGGTATTCAGTTAGCCCGAGGGCCCAATCTATGGAAGAGGACTTGTCTTGTCTCGTTCTATAATATTTGTGGTTTTTATTTACATATTGTGGCATGTAAAGTAAAGTAATACTAGTTCTTGAGTTACTGGTGATTGGCATTAACTGAAACATCCTCGCAGACTGACTTAATCATTAATAGGTATGTTAATAATATTGGCTATAGTCAATTAGCTAATTACTTAGGTATAGCTGATGGGTTTTTGACAATAAAATTAATTGTCATTTTCTGGAGTAGGTATGTTGGTAGTTAGATTTAAAGACCAACTCACTTTGTAAAGATTTTATTTGTTTAACGTTAGTAAAAAACAATAATAACAACAACAACGTAACAACAACGTTAGTAATGAAAAACTACAATTTGCAAATTCTATTTTTTTTTTTTTGATCTTGGCAACCATTATTGTTGTCATCTTTTGCCGCCAAATTCCTTGCAATGCGATACTATTGTTAACAATAATAACCATTTATTTTCCAGATAATAAAATCCAATTTGTTAGCAATTACAAAGGTACACAACTTAAACACAAGTGTTTGTAGGTACATACATTTGGCACATTTTCCTAATCTAAATATATAAAACTCAAAGGTGACTGACTGACATAGTGACCTATCAACGTACAGCCCAAACCACTGGAGGGATCGGACTGAAATTTGGCATGCAGGTAGATGTTATGACGTAGGCATCCGCTAAGAAAGGATTTTGATAAATTCTACCCCCAAGAGGATAAAATAGGGGATGAAAGTTTGTATGAAACTTTGTCAATTTTAAACCGATCGGGCTGAGACTTTGCATGCATATAGCTACTATGATGTAGGCATCCCCTAAGAAAGGATTTTGATAAATTCAACCCCCATGGGGATAAAATAAGGGATGATGGCGGATGTAAATGTGTTAGTTTTTTTTAATAATACTTAATGCGAGCGAAGCCGCGGGCAAAAGCTAGTAATTAATAAACCTCGTTAAGACAGTTCCTCTCAAACTTTCAGTGAAAATACGCTCTATTTCAAGCCAAGATTAAAAAATCCCATAACATAACATTATAATAATATCACCATATGACCATAGACTAGCAAAAAACATCGGTAATTCCATGCGTCTTCTCAGAAAGCTGTCAGTCAGTCAGTACAGCATATCATATGAGAACATGACTAACGGGGTTCAACGACCCTAACTAATGGATTTTCTGGCTCCTACAATTTTTTTGCTAGACTGTAGGTAGGTACGTACTTTTAAGCACGTAATGATGTTTCATTGAAATACAATGTAGCCAATAGCTGCCTTTTTCGCTAGAGCACCAATTTTGGTAGGTACCTATTTTGAGATAAGTCGCTTTTAGATTATAATCTGTAATACCTATCTATCTGAAGTATTTTTCGTGTCAAACAGAGTAACTGTGAAATAATATGAAAATCAATTATTTTGCTATATTTGTTGGTATTCGTCGACTGATACTTAAACCGTAGGGCACACTACCGAACGATATAGGTAATCTATTCTGCATTCGCAATTTATTTGCCAAAAATGTAAACAAATATGAGTTATATGGAAAAATGACTTTAAATCCTACACTATAAAGTTCAGTTTACTTCAATCATTCTGGAGGATTTTGCTAATCCTTTCCTTCTTACGTGTGAAAAATTTGCCTGCTAACAACGTAAATATTCGTAAAAGTTCTTTTGACAGTACAACAACATACGTTGAACTGTCAAAAGAACTTTTACAAGAAACACACAATACCTACTACTCAAAATAAATAAAGTTTGAAACGAACCATCAAATTAATTAAAAGTCTTACGCTATCAGATATAAAAAAAGTTATCATCGTCGATACGACTAATTACGTTATTTGTCGATAACTTTCACTTTGTAAAGAAACAGATATTAAAAACCTGTTTTAACACAATTTATGTTATAACAGCTACCTACAAATATGTACACACAATATTATGTAATGTAAATACTTGGTAAAGTTGACACTAATTTGATGTAGGTACTTAAGTAGATACCAAAACAGCATCTTTTAATCTTATTTACAATAACAGAAACAAAAAATCGACCCTCAAACATTTGTCGCCAGTGTGTCCATTCAAACTCAAATTATTATAATTGAATTTATTTATTTCAATTGAACTTTTGAATTGGCAAGAAGTGTGTCAGTCTGAAATATGAAACTAGTTGCCCATTCCAAAACGTAATAGGTAAGTATCTAGTGGGAAGAACTTCACGACCGTTTCAATTTTCTGAATCATAAACCGGCACCCTTTAAGCATTTAAATCGTACCCTATCTCCTAGCAGTGTAGACGCACCTTATAAAACCTCTGTTTGTAAAGGAAAAGAGTGCACAAATGTTACATAAAGTTCCCATTCCCATCTCAAAGCGTGCTCGTAGTCGCCCCACGGGCAGCACAATGCGATGCGCACGCGCAGTGGGTGTCGATGATTTACACCCGCCCGTCTACGGCCAGCTTCATTCATATTTATTAAACTTCGCAGTTTTTTCAATTGTAAATCTTTTCTGTATGATGAACGTGACACCTTGGGATTGCGCTATTTTGTGAGCACCAACATTCCAGAAAAAAAAAGTATATTTTCATTTTTATTATTATTATTTGTCAATGTATATTGCTCTTTTGTTGGGAGTTTAATTTATGTGGGGATAAATAAGGTGTTTTATAGTAAATACGCGAGTAATGTGTCTATTATTGTAATACTGTAAACCTTTTTTTGGTAGTCACAGATGTTGGTTTTCTCACTTATCTCATAAAATTATGTTAAATATTTTATTACTTACATGTATTTATTCAATATCGTTTAACTTTATAAATAAATAGAATAATATGAACTACAGCCCATTACAACCGCTTCAGCTCCAATTAATAATATTAATTGGCAAAATAAACAAGATGGCGTGAAGCGCGCTTTTGTCGGCGTGTGCGCATAAAAGTTTATACTTCATCCTCTTTATGGAGACTTATTATTATCTGTATTCTTTAAATGGATCATGATTATAAGCTGCAGGCGAGGAGTTTGTTATCATTAGTGGATAACTATTATGTTCATTCATTGTTGAATATTAATAGATTTGCCAACGAATCCATTTTAAATCATTTCAATTAAAATACCCATTTACGTTTATGAAGATAGATTCTTAGCTTTTTTATCCTAATTCCAAGACGCATAAAAAAAACATTTAAACCATCTTAGTCTGAAATTCCCAATGTGTCACCGTACCTACTTAAAAATGATTTAAACGTCGTCATCCAAAAATTACCAGTTAATCATCTAAAGAGTTAACTGTTGTTTTTTTTTTTGGTCTTCATAGCATGCATAAGCATAATCGGCCTATAACATTCATAGTGCTGGGACACAGGCCACAGAAGGGACTGGGCCGTAATCCACCACGGGAGCCCAGTTGGTAGTTGTCACATGTCGCCGAATTTTTGTACATGCCCGTATCCTCACGATGTTTGCCTTTACCGTTTTGAGAGTAATTGTGATGAAATTATTTACACAAAGTAAATTAGTGTCTGATTAGGTTTGGTTTTGGTCTGCACAGAGATTTAATTTTCATCAGCATGGAAATCGAAACTTCTCAATGTAAGACAAGTACTCACAGTAGTCACAGTGCTAAAGCTTAGAACACAGTACTAGCCTAAGATAGGTTTCTGTTATGCCACCTAAAAGTATGTACCATTTTAGATAAGTAGGTATACTTAGGCTTATCTCTCTTTGCACAAACAAAAGATTGACAAAACAAAAAACCAGGTCGTAAAAATTGAATGATGTCCCATGCGTCATAAAATAATTATATTCTTTTGCCTTATAGCACTGCTTCCCCTCTCCCAGCAACTCGTAAATAAGGCTCGCTGAAAGGGCGCGCGTATTTTTAAAACGCATCTTATTTTTATTGGGTGGCGTACATACCTACATGCGATCACCTCGTTAGGACGCGCGGACGGTGTGGCCGTAGGTCAACCAGTTCATATATCGTGTGAGATGGCTCAAAATAGGCGGGGTTTTAAGATGAGAGACACAAATTAAATAGGTTTTAAATGTGTTTTAAAAGTTTTTCTATTTCTTTTCGTCTTGCAAAGTCATTTGGCATAAAACTTTTATTTTAATTCGTTGCTTAGATTGCGAATCACTGTAAAGGCGGAGTACTTCATTTATTAATTTCGTCAGTGCCTCTTTGAATCAGGCAAAATTATTAAACATCATCCAGAATTTGAGATCCGCCAGAAAGACACGTTCTTTGAAATTTAATATTATTTGTACGCCACCAAAATTCGCCACCTAATTAAAAACGTAGTAACAAATATATAAACTATTTTCCTATTGTTTCAGTTTACACAGACCAGCCAGTATCATCAGCATCCCCTCCGACCCGGGATAAGATCAACGGAGAGGAGAAGGCGAGGTCTCGGCGCAGGGATACCTGGACAGAGCCTACCACACCGCCTGTTACTGACGATGGTAAATCTACTCCCGCTATCTACATTATACTATGTATTAAAGGAACCAAGGCGTCCAAGAACGACGGATCCTTGGATTGATGAAAGGTGATGCGGTTGCACATGTTCATTCGCAAACTGCACTTCACAAGCAGAATTAGTTAGTGTGGCTGCGCTTCTGCCTACAAGACCTTTCACATTGATATCTTTCGATTAAATAGAATAGAATACTCTTTATTATGTACACCATATAAATTACAGACAAAACCTGTACAAAGGGTGTCACCGCCGTGTCCTCGTAGAGGCGATCGGCAGCGACGGCGACCTCTCGCGTCCGGCCCTGGTGCAAGCCATGGTCCGGGGCGAGAGGGAGTGGGAGGCAGTCACCTCCTTCTGCGAAGCAGTCATGCTAGCGAAGGAGGTGGCGGGACGGTTCAGGGACAGAGCCTCCCGTCTCAGCCGCCGCGGGGGACGCCCCAGGCGTCGGGAGCCGCGTGACGACTCCCGGCCACCGTAGGCGCGGGCCTGCGGGCGGAGAGTAATGGGTAGCTCACCGTCCAATCAGGACCAGGCCCGTGCCGGGGGGCGCGTACGTGTTCCACGCGCGCCTCAAAGAGATGTCAGCATCGAGGAGGGGCCCCTTAGGGCCGAAGCCTGCCGGGTCAGCGGGATTGTCCGAAAGGGTTACCGCTGGCCCGGAACATAAAGGGCTAAGGAAGGAACACGGGTGGGTTTTAGTCAGTAAGAGTCTGACACTCCCTTCCGCTCCACCCAGAGCGGGAGGAGTCATTTGATGATTTCCCATCCGCAAAAAAAAAAAAAAAAAGGCTGACACAATAGGCGGTAAATCAGCCCAATTACCACAACTTTCGCTTCTTTTGCGGTATTCATTATGATTCCTCTGTCTACTTGGGGTTGTCTACCTGCATGGAGTTCTACAGCTTCAAATATATATCTTCTTAGTTTAACACATTTCTTTCTGCTCCAGCAACCAGTGTTCGTTCGCCGCTTCTCCAACATCAGCACCAGCAGTATGACGAACAGCTCCGTGACATCGCAGCGTCCCTCACAAGGCCGCGCTCTAGGAGGGCGCTTCCACCGACGCTTGAGAGACCTACAAGACTGCCACCACCAGATCGACTGCCGGTAAGTTACTATGCTATTCACACCTTAACTGGGAGAACCTTTTGACAACATAGAGTGTATTAGGATAAACGAGGGTCATACTTTAAGGGAGTATAATTTGAGGGGCCCGTGGCTAAATGATAACAGCCGCACAGGTCGATCGATCAGGTTAAGCTACACTTGCCGCGGTTGGTCTGTGGATGGGTGACATTTACATACCGAGGCCCCTCCGTGCCTCGGAAAGCACGTTAAGCTGTTGGTCCCGGCTGTCATTCGTGGATCTTTGACAGTCGTTACGGGTAGTCAGAAGCTCGAGTCTGATAACCAGTCTTATCAAGGGGTATCGTGTTACCTAATAACTGGGTTGTGAAGGTCATATAAGCAGTCGCTCCATGTAAAATACTGGTATTCAGCTGCATTCGGTTAGACTGGAAGCCGACCCCAACATAGTTGGGAAAAGGCTAGGCAGATGATAACTTTAAGGGAGTATACCAAAAAGACCAGCTGTTTCATACATTTCGATCCTGTTATTATTACATTTTTATATGTACAACCGATTTTTTTATTGCATATTTCAGAGTAGGTCCCATAGTTAAAGTTGAATATATTCATGAGTACTTCACACGGTATAGTTTTTCGTATTACTATTATGACGTAAAAAAAATCGCAATGAATCCTCTGATAAAGAAATCACACAAGCTGTTTCGTAGATAACTTATAGATACTGAAAGATATCAATTAAATTGGATTACCACTGTCATACGTGAAAGTAACCTGTAGTTGCACTTTTGAAATGAAATATTTATTTTCTGTAAGTAGGTCTTCTAAAACACTTTTACATAATAAATTTCGGTCAATATTTTAAAACTAGATGGCGGCGGTATAATAATAGGTATTTATAATGTAATATCTCTTCCAGGCCCGTGGTTCACCAGACGGTGGCGCACCACCAGAAGAGGCCAGCTCCAGTTCAGCAAGTGAAGGTAGCGAGCCTACTGACGCAGTGGAACCAACAGAAAGTGGCGAAGGAGGCAGAGTTGAACTGCCAGCTGAAAGATTACTCCATGCAAGAGCAGGGTGGCTGCAAAGACGAGGGCCTGCAGGCTGGTCACGTCACTGGTTTGTGTTAAGAGGGGCAGCCCTACTGTACTTCCGGGATCCTCACGCAGAACATCGAGGACTGATGGATGGGGTTATTGACTTGAGTGGGATATCAAGAGTGGTAGAACTGCCAAATTCTACGCAAGGATATGCTTTTGAGACTGAGGTACGTAATACCTATAATAAAATCCACAGTTTGTCGGTTGTGCAAGTTAAACATGTTTCTAATGAATCGTGTTTTGTTTCACAGACTTGGGATGGAAAGCATATAGTCCTGTCGGCAGTAACAGCTGGCATCAGAGCTAACTGGGTGTCGGCCATGAGAAGAACAGCTGGCTTACCAGACACAGGACCACTATCACTGATATTACGAGAGGATACCGTTGACCAAGCTTCGGAATCTTCAACATCACCTGTCACCCCCGTAACGCCCATCACAGGCAGATCAGCGCCTTTCTCATCAGACGAAGAATACCGAACAGCTTCCGAAGGTGGACGAAGAGATAGCGCTGATTGGGGAGACATGGGTCCTCAACCACCTCCGTCCCCACTCCTCACAAGGACTCCGATATCCAAAGTGAAAGAAAAGGTTCGCATCAGAACTTCCCACCAGGCACCTCCGCGACCAGACACCCCTAAAGGTGACCGAGACGAAATTGACTCTACCAAAGAAAAAGAACGCACCGTCGACGAGGTTGATGAAAACGAGAAACCCATCGAAGCGAGAAAACGTAGCTACATATCGACTATCGACAAACAATCAATCGAAATAGACGATTTAAGAAAACAACTCAAACTTGCGCTTAACGACGTTGGCGCGGCTGAAGCTGAAATAACAAGACTACAAAAACTAAAAACAGAGGCTGCTTTGCAAGAAAAGAAAATGGAAGAACTAGTTACAATGTTGCAAAAGAAGGAAGATGAACTGTCAGTAAGAACGAAAGAGGCTGAAAACTTAGACGCGATAAAAGAACTATACAACCAAGATAAAAGTCTTTGGGAGAGCAAGTTGACGGAAACGCAGAATTTCTTGAAAGAATCGACTGAACATTGTGAGTTACTGACAAGACAGTTAGCTTCCGCACAGGAGACGATAGCGCAGTTACAGCGAGAAGTCAACGAACTCAATGAGAAACTATTAAAGAGTGTTAAGGAAAATGATAGCTTATACACGAGGATTAGAGATCTAGAAGGAAGATCACTTATTGAGTCTGCGTTACCCACTAAGGAGAAAAGAAAGAGCATAGGGTCTCTCAGCGACCTCTCGAACTTGAACCAAGATATAAACCTTGAGTCTATGGAAAAAGACAGATTAATAGAGGAGTATGGGGAATTAAGAGATCGATTCGTGAAGGCTATTCAAGAAATAAAAGCGATGAAGAAGGAACTGCGGGACTCACATAATATGTACGATGAGCTCGAAGTCACTAATCTCAAGTTAAGGAATGAGATGAAGCTAAGAGAGCAGTGCAGCCGATCAGAGATCGATCTGATGGCAGCCCGCATACTTGACCTAACGCAGAAGTTAACTGCTTCAGACAAACAAGTCAGAACATTAAAACACAAAATCCAAAAGTCTGAATCTAGAGAGAAGAGACGCAGTCTGTCGTTAAAAGGCAGAGAATCCTTCACTCTCGGTAAAGAAGTAGAAGAAAAGTTAACAGAGCTCGAAAACAAAATCACAATGCTCGAATCCGGCGAACCGGTCCCAACGATAAACTCTCCCTCCAAAAGTGCGTCACCTGCCAAAGAAAAAACATCCAAATCTGAAAACACTTCGGACGAAAAACGGATGAAACGCCTCGCCGCTCGACTGAGGAGGAAGTCACTCGATAGCGCCACCAGCTCCGAGCCCATGAAGATGCTAGTAAGATTGAGTTCGCTAGAAACCAAAGTAGCCTCCGCCTTGGAAAACCGCAAGGACCTCACAAACTCCTGCGAGTCATTGAGTCAGGCAACCAGATCCGTTGAAAGTCCATCCCTAAATGAGAGCCCTGAGACGTCCAGTATCGGCACGCAGTCGCAGAGACATCTACTAGAGAGGCTACAGAGTCTAGAAAACGTAGTGATACACTCTAGAAATAAGGTGAATGAGTGTCTTTGCCAAATGAGTGCAATGCGAGCGGCGAAGTCACGTAGATCACCTTCACCGAGTCTCGAAAAGAAATACAGCCTTAAATCGATGGAGAAGTGCCTGACAGATGTCAGCAAGAGGCTACAGGAGTGCTTCGACAAGTGCGTCGTTGATTTTGACCAAAACCAAAACAATAATCAGGAAGAGGTGAACGACAGTGTCGCTCAGGTGGTCGTACAGCTCGAAGAACAACTGAGAACGAAACTCCTGGAGATATCCAGGAGGAAGGCGGCGTTGTACGAGGCGGGTGAGCTCACACAGAGGAAGAGCCTGGAGATACTGGCAGAGAAGCTAGCGTATGAAGCGGTCCTCGTCGGCAGGATACAGGAGGCGCTCGAGTCCTCGAACGGCAGCAGATTCTTCGCGCGATTGATAAAGTCTGAAATTATCGAAACTAGTCAACTAATAGATAACCTCAAACGCAAAATCAACGGCGAGAGCAGCAGGGGCGGCGCCGGCACCAGGAGCTCGCTGGACTACCTCGCCATGATCCTCACGAGGAAGATCGACATCGTCAACGGCTCGCCGGAGGCGTACGAGCGACGTCGCTCCGAACTCATCATCCACGGAGCCGACCTCGAGGCGCTAAAAGTATCACAGCGGGAAGTCGCCGAAGCCGTCGACCGGTACAAGAGCGAGAAGCTAGCCGAGCTATGTTCCGCACTCGCATGCGAGACGCTCAGCTACGCGGCGCCGGCCGACGGAGACGTCGAGCGGCAGCGCTCCAACCTGGAGGCGGCGCGCGTGCGCGAGGCCTGGGCCGCCGCGCGCGACGCGCTGGGGGCCGAGCTCGTGCAGGCCGAGGTCACGCGCGCGCTGGCTCGCGCGGCCGCCTCGTGCGACACGCGCCTGGAGCTCGCGCGCCGCTCGCGCCTCACGCTCACGGCCCAGGACCGCGCCGACCTGGAGCTGTGGTGGCAGGCCGCGCACGACCACCTGCGCTGCGAGATGGACGCCGCCGTCAAGGACATCGCCGCGCGCTACCGCGCCTGCCTCACGGAGCGCCGGCCGCGCGAGCCCGAGCCCGGCCTGGACTCGCGCGCGTTGCTGGCGCAGCTGGCCGAGGCGCTGGCCCAGCGCGCGCTGGTGGACGCGCGCGTGGCCGTGCTGGACGGCACGTACCGCGCCAGCTCGCCGCGCGCGGCCGGCCCGCGTCGCTCCGCCGAGGACGCCGTGTCCTCGCTGGAGGCGGACCCGGCGCAGGAGGCGGAGTTCGTGTACCTGTTCCAACGATTCTCGACCGAGTGCCGAGCGCTCTTCTCCAGTGACTGTTCGGGTAACAGTGAAGACTCGATGAAGATCGGCGAGAGCCTCGAGCGGGTGGAGGCGGCGGTAGCGGAAGTGGCGAGGCAGCTGTGTGCGCGCGGGGAGGAGCTGGAGGCGGGGCGGGACAGTCGCGAGGCCACGCCCACCGACACCACGCCCGGCGGCACCACGCCCCCCGACGCCACGCCCCCCGGTGCCAGCGCGCTCGATCGCATCGACGCGCTGCGCCGTCGCGTCGAAGCTCTGCAAACGCTGGTGCCCTGCCAGCACTGCAAGCAGCTGCAGGACGCGTTGGACAGGTGAGATACATGTCACTTGCAGAATTAGGTAGTTTCAGAATGTTAACAACAGTTCCACTTAACTCCTACTTTTGTTCAGACTGCACGAGGAGCGCGCCCGCGGCGAGTGCGCGCTAGCCCAACAAGCGCACGCGCTGGCCGCAGCACGTCGTGCACGCGCACAGCTACAGACCCAGCACGAGCGCGAGCGCGCGGGCCTGCGCGAGCGCGCGCGCACACTGCAGCGCCGCCTGGCCGCGCTCGACTCCGAGTACTCCGCTCAGCTGGAGAACTTGCGAGCTGCTTATCAGGTACACAATACTATTTGTTTAGTTACGTAAGGGACAAGAGAGAAAAAAAAAATACCGTTCCATTCATTTTGACCTTGTAGGTAGGTAACTTTTGTATGAAACGCCCGTTTTTTTAATATTTGACGAAAAATTACCTACTGAATTTTCTAAGATTTTGAATTCAAATTTAGTCACCAAGCCCTAAAAGTTTAATAATTTATTTACCGAATTCGCTTTGACGGTTTATTTAGAGATTTTTATTGATTTTAACTTGTCAGCACATTGTACTCCTACAACTCGAGGAGTCTCCGCTTCCCACAATAAAGTCCCCCCTGTCGGCCCCACAGAGCGCAGTAGCCGCGGACACGCACGGCGACGGGCTGCGCGCGCGCTACCAGCAGGAGATCGAGCAGCTGCGCGCGCTGTGCGAGAAGGGGCTGCTGGCCATGGAGTCCTCGCATCGCCGCATCGTGCGCGAGATGGAAGACAAGCATCGCGCCGAGCGGGAACAGCTCAGGTAACTAGCTCAAGACCTTGCCAAAAAGTTTCCATGATCTTCTGCCCTAGGCTAAAAGCTACATTGTTCTTTTCCATCCTGAGCCGAGAGAGTGACCCTACCTTCTCTATATTCAGCCTTATAAGGCCATCTGACTGTCCTCGTTTGGGTATCGAACCGAGGTGTACAATATTGTTCCACATGTTTCTGTGGCGAAACCATAATTAACGTGCAAGAAAGACGTACTTTTTCGCTTGCCCCTTTATTGCAATTTCTAATGCTGCGTCTAATTACACGGAATTTAATTGCGAAAGTACAAAGTCTCTTGACACTATAAAAAAGTCCGTATCTTGATGTCCATGAAATGCAGCATTTTTACACTTTTTAACAGATTATAATCTATCGTTTACAGGCTAGACAAAGAGCAAGCTCTAGCAGAAGAGACCCGCGCGACGCTGGCGGCTCTGGACGCGATGCGCAAGGCTCACGAGAGCGAGGTGCGGCGAGAGGTCGACAAGTTCAAGGCAGAGTACCTAAGCAGAGGCGCACACAATGGAGAGCTCACTCAGCTTAGCTCGAGGCACCAGTAAGTTACTTGGGTTTTGTTGGTTTTTGGGAGTGTGCAAAAATGTCCACAAATTCTTCTTAGGATTTAAATGTTTAGTACATCCTCTACAGTTCATCTACAATCCTACATAGTTTGATTATGGTAATTTGTTAAGATGCCCTGTTTTTTTCTTCTTCTTTAGATGTTCTGAAAACGATTTTGTGCATTCTAGAGCTTCAGTAACTAATACGTTTCTTTGTCTAGCTCGCTATGAAACTTAATTCAAAATTGCACTGTATAAATTAAATAAAAATTGGCACAAATGGGCGAGGTCTATATTTAGTAGTGGGTTCAACAAAACTATCAATGAAGATGATGATAATTATTTAAATAAATGTCTGTCGTCAGTGTTTTATGATAAAATGTTTTGTTGTATGCTTCAAATAAATATTTATTTCCTTATTTCTGTTTAACCCTACCAATTTATTTATAACCTTACTGATTATTTTATTTTAACCTTAAGACCGCCACAGGTCAAAAAATCTAAAACGTGCCCTCGTCGTCAAAGTCTGTCATGTAGTCGAACCGTGGCGTGCTGGGCACATTTTGGTTTGTCATCTATACATGACTGTGGCAGTCGAAAGGTTAATATAAATAATAATAACAACAAATTCACCCAACCTTCTCTTATTGTATCAGAGATCAGAACCACAACGAAGAAGCTAGCTTGAGTTCAATTTTCCACCATATACCCATGTATGTATTACTCCCCTTCCATACAAATACTTCATAAAACCGTTCCCCAAATAGTAAAGTCTTTTAGTAATCTTTCCAGGCAAGAGATGGAGGAGATAAAACGGGAGATTCTCTCCCTCTCCGAGAAGTATTCAGTCAAGTGCGTGGAGTCGGCTGCGTTGGAAGAGAGACTGGCGACGGCGACTGCGCAGCTTGCGCAGGCGCATAACCATATCATGCAGCTGGATGCCAGGTACGTATGCCGCTGAGAGCATAGACAAATATTTACAACTACAACAAGTACTAGAGAAATTGATTCAACTTAAAAAAAAATGAGCGCTGTTGACTTCTGATGATCCAAAGTTCAGGCCATAGCTTGTTGGTTATCTTACTGGTCCTGTGAAAATTGGATTCATGATTTTTACTTGCAGTAAAAGACACTAATTGCGTAACACAGAATTAATTTCAATTAATCTCAATCTGAATACTTTTGAAGGATATTGCTAATTAATACATTGCTTCATATGTTCGAATAATTTGTCTACTCAACGTAATGAAAATCAAGGCTATGTTCTTCGATCAACAATAGTAATAGATTTCCGATGATCACATCAAAAACGACCGGAAAAACAAGGCCACATATAATTTTGTGGTCTTATTTTGAAAGTTTTTTCAATCTTATTGCTTAGAAACTATGTTTTATTTTCCATCAATTTTTAGTTCTTATTTTAAAAATAGTAAATATATTGCAAACTATAATAAACTTTATGATTGAGTGTTAAGGTTTATAATCATATTATATGAAATCGCGGCCATTTGAGCGATGTTGTTTTGTTCGTAATCCATAATCTAGTGCTATTGTTGATCAAAGGCTATGTTATTAGGTTACGCAATTACCGCCGATGTGTTTCCGCTGAAGGAGTCATTTTAAGCCTCCATTTTTTTTAACGTTGTTTTTATTGCGGCCGGCAGGATTAAACAATGCTGTTTTCCTTTTATTTCAGAAACAAGCAACTCCGCGCCCACCTAATATCGGAGGCCAATGATATGAAGAACTCCGAAGCGTCCACTCTCTCCCAGCTCATAGAAGAGACTGGCTCGGTACGTTAACGTCATTCGTTACTTTTTTAATTTAAACACACCGATACCACGGTACACGCTTGTACAGCCTATGCTAGCTTCTCTTCATTTGACCATGAGGCAAAGGCCACACGCTTGCATGACCATACATCGCACTTAACAGTTATACACCACCGTTCGAAAACGAACTTTAAGTAGTCAAGGTTAAGGTCTGAAGTTAAATGATTTTGTGCGACACTTTCAATTTTCCGATGTTTCAGTATTTAATTTTACTTTCTTGGTGTCGTAATATTCTTTTTGTAAATAAATACCTACAATCTTGAATAAATTCTGATTAAATTATAAATGTGATATTCTTAGATCGCACAAATTGAGCTCAATTAATTTTACAAAAATATGGAATTTAGCCGGGTCATGAATTCAATATGAAAATGTAAAAATGCCCTGATATGAAAATAGCCATGGATTAATCTTGAGCTGGCTATAAGATTAATTTGAGTTCTCATGTAAGATGATAACAGGTACTAGTTGAAGAAAGTAAACAATAGCAAGCAGTCAACGGTTAACTATTCACAGATGATTAGCTCAATTCGCGCGATCACGTAGCTTAGAACTATTTCACATTTCTTGGGGCATATAAATTGGAGACGACATTGCTAGCACTTATTGAAACCAGTCTTATTTAAAGCTAACCATGGATTCTTTCATGTTCTACACGGAGACAAAAGACTCATGTAGGTAGAGATAAACCATTTTAAAAATGAACGCCCCTCCACTGCTTGTTGCAAACACATTTAAAATGTTTGTATAGAAATTTTAGTGGAGGGGCGTGCAGTCTTAAAATGGTTTATCTCTATCAGTATTTTTAAATTCTGCGCTTATGAAAGCCCGACCAAGTCATGAGTAAATCCGCATGTTGTGATTGGTTGGAAAACAACAAAGGCTGACCAAATCATTTGACACAAGATTTTAAAATAACATAAAATCATAAAGTTCACGCCTGTAATTCCCCAAAGGGGTAGGCAGAGGTGTACCTTAGCATGTACACCCACAAACCCCATGTAAAAGGGGGCGAGAATAGATTATTTAAATTGGCTTTAAAAACCAGGGGTTAAACGAATCATGGCAAGTGAGAGTAACGCCGACCATCACCGGCCTTTCTTAAGCCTCCTCTACACGTAGACAGATTCATCAGCAGATGGCCATCTGCGAATGCCTCCGCCGACGTGTAGACGGGGTAATTTGCTAGTCTGTGGTAGGTATTTAGCCTCTGCCGACGTCAAATACCTACCACAGACTAGCAAATTACCCCGTCTACACGTAATTTGCTAGTCTGTGGTAGGTATTTAGCCTCTGCCGACGTCAAATACCTACCACAGACTAGCAAATTACCCCGTCTACACGTAATTTGCTAGTCTGTGGTAGGTATTTAGCCTCTGCCGACGTCAAATACCTACCACAGACTAGCAAATTACCCCGTCTACACGTAATTTGCTAGTCTGTGGTAGGTATTTAGCCTCTGCCGACGTCAAATACCTACCACAGACTAGCAAATTACCCCGTCTACACGTAATTTGCTAGTCTGTGGTAGGTATTTAGCCTCTGCCGACGTCAAATACCTACCACAGACTAGCAAATTACCCCGTCTACACGTCGGCGGAGGCATTCGCAGATGGCCATCTGCTGATGAATCTGTCTACGTGTAGAGGAGGCTTTATGGACTTCCCTCACACCATTAATTACATACCCTCATATGACACGTCTCCAATTTCCATGCTCCAAGACGTAGTCTCTATCCCACATTGTAAGCAACCTGGCGTAACGGTACATTGTATGGGGTGCACTAACAGCATGGGAGGGCGGCGCCGCTGTGGAGCCACCTGCGACACCTCGCCGCCGTCTGGCAGAGGGCAGGCAGCAACTCAGGTACACACTATGCTCACAGTCTACCATGCTATGGGTTTGGTTGAGGGGGAATGGTCGATTATTATGTATTAAGTCCGCTTTTGTATAGAAGTCAGCACATCAAGCTACCCGAAACTGTCAAATTTTTGCTATCAACTTTGAACCTTGTGCTTTGCCGATAAAGTTGGAAATCTATTAAAGAAATTTGACAGATTGTAGTAGCTTGATGTGCTGGCGTCTGTACCTTTATTGTGCACTAAGTTTAGTAAATAGATATTAGGTGTTTACTATGTCTAAGTATATGAAACTGGTACCTATATAATCTTCTTAGCGTGTTGATGGCAAATATAAAACAAAATACAATGCGATTCAAATAAGAATAGGAACGTCAATGACCTCTGTCTGTCAAATGTTGATTGA
Organism: Mesoligia furuncula; assembly: GCA_916614155.1. Classification (NCBI taxonomy): domain Eukaryota; kingdom Metazoa; phylum Arthropoda; class Insecta; order Lepidoptera; family Noctuidae; genus Mesoligia; species Mesoligia furuncula. Next base: position 26,850,997 of record OU744803.1, read on the forward strand.
AAAGTACGGTTTGCAAAGAAAACTTATTTGCGTATCAATAACTTTTTTTTTTTTGTTTAACCGAGTCTTAGATAAATCAAAGTGAAAAAAACATCAAAAAATTTGCTACTTTATTAGCTACTTTCTTTCTTAATTTCATTGTTGACAATAATTCACCAGAAAGTAAAGAAGATGCCAGCCGCCATCTTGTCGTTGTTGGGTGTTACATGCTCTGTGGTTGTTGGTATGCTTCTTCGTGAGACTGAGTGCTTGTGGAGTGTTACTGTTTCTTTCGTTAATTCTGTATGTTACGTGGTTGTTTCCTGTTAAATTTGTTATTGTTGTTATTTGTTAACGATGACCACTCAAACAGTGATGCAGACATGAGCGGAATTGAAAAAAAAAATGTTTTCGTAAATAATTTGTTATTAAAAAAATATCTTGTTTTGCTCACCCTACCCAATTTATTCGATTTGACAGCTACGACGTCACAACATGGCGCTAAGTCGATCCTATTCTTATTTGAAACGCATTGTATATTTAAACTTTTATTAATTCGCCAGGACAGAGGGTAATTCATCTTTACAATTTCGAAATTAAAGGTACTGTTTTACCGACTGTGATAAGCCCAAAAGGGGGGTACAGCCTGATTCAAACTTTATAGAGACTCGGAACATGAGGCGAGTCGCTGCGCATTAGCAAATTCACGTGTCTGCGGGGGTGAGGGGTGCGGTACTGCACAGCGAGTAGCGCACTTCAAAGGCGCTATAAAGTTTGAATCGGGCTAGTGCTCGACTTACTTTTGCTAATTCATTTTACTAAACTGTCTTTTGACAGCTCGATTAATCATATGGTCTCTTAAGGAGGAAGCGCTAAGGTAGCCCGCGAAATTCAAATCTTCTTACGTTTTTTGCAATTTGCTGGTCATTAAGTTGTACGTTGATTAAAATATGATTTGCGACCGTAACAAATATATATGTATTTACAGAATTATAATCATTACAATCAGCAATACAACTTGTTAAGTTAGTATAATCCTAAAATGTCAAGATTTCATGAAATAGTCATTCTGTAGGATTACTTGGTCTTAGAGAGTTGTGTTGATGACTTTAATGATTATAATTCTGTAAATACATATTTGTTACGGCAGCAAATCTTTTTTTAATCAACGTACAACTTAATACTGATCAGCAAATTGCAAAAAACTTAAAAAAATAATTATTTCGCGGGCTACTCTAGCGCTTTCGCCTTAAAGCAGTATTTTTTATATCTTACTTCGGTGTGGGACAGAGATGGAGAATTCATTGAAAAGAACCAACTAAGTATAACTCCAATAATCGACTATTTCTCAATTTTAACAGCATTGCGGTGTTTGATGTTTGTCCCGTACTACAATTACCAGACAACTTGCCCTGATCAACATAGTTTTTAATATTTATCACTGTGAATAAAATTAGTAATAATTTTAGTAATTTGGTATCAATCACTAAAAATAGCAAATATTTGTTTTTTTTTTAATCTTTATTCAAATTTGTTTTCACACTCCACTTTACCCCTAACATAAAGCTTCCGCAGCCTAATAATTCCACATCCAAAGGCAAATTAATTGCTTTTCGGGCGCCTAACAATAATAAACACAACAATACCATAGATAACACTACCCTTTTTTGTTAATTGTCTAAGCACTTGATATATCAATGCTACATTATATAATATTAACGTGATATATTATGTATTATAGACGAAGTCGTCCCGAACGAGCCCCCTGCTGGAGGCGGCGAGGCCGGCGCGCGCAGCCAAGATACAGTACGCGAAGACAGAGAGCACGAGAAACCTGCAGCTCTCACCCGTCCAGGTAAAAAATGCGTTTTATTTTTTTATTTAATACAAATAGTAAGTTACAGACGAGAAAATACATAAAATGTAATTGTTATAGTACAATAGGAGTTTCCAGGTTTAAAATAAATATTACGGCCCACTTGCCACCATTAAAAAATATAATTCGTTTAGTGATGGCATCATTTTGCCTCTTGTCATGTTCAAACAATTGATAGAAACAGACCGATGTTTTAATTTCGGTTAGTGCTAAACGTATTTAGTTATTTGCGGTGCAAGCGAGCCTACATGTTGGTATTAAAATAAAAATATTAAAGAACAAATGGCGCCATTTTCAAAACAAATGGCACTGGTCTACTAGACTTCAATTTAGAACCACAGATAATTATCATGTTTTTTCATGTTTGTTTTTGTTTTTTTTGTTTAATCATGTTTTGGAACAACAAACTCAATGTCATGCATACGAAAGTTCAAATTCCACTGCAACCACAATTGACGATTTTGTTAAAAATAGTCACACAAAAATCAAATTATACTGTTGTATTGTTATGTTTAACGCTACATAAACTATCGCCTTTTCGCCATGGGGTGGGCAGAAACTACAGAACGCCACCTGCTACATTTCTTCCAAACTTTTTAAATCTCGTACACTTTCCATTATGTTCTTTCTTCTCTTTAATTTTGTACTAGCAGTGCTCCGCGGTTTCACCCGCATAAGTGTCGATCCCGTGCGAATATCCTATGTGTTAATCCTAGTTATAAACTATATGTGTGCCAAATTTCATACAAATCTGTTCAGTCATTTAAGCGTGAAGAAGAAACAAACATACTCACAAACTTTCGCCTTTGATGAACTAATTAACCTTTTAATCGTATGTTTTCAGAACTAAAAGCGCCAAAGCGCTGCTCGGTAAGCGGGCGAGCGACGATCGCTCCGCTCGTGGGCATGGTCGCCGAGCGCAAGAAGCGCTTCGAGCTGTAACCGACTACGACCGACGCGACACTATACGTCGCAGACACCCACCACGCTTGCACCTGGCCACTCGCTTCATACCCCACCCACGACACAAGTATATACCCTGATATATAATCACAAGTGGATAGGTTATTGAGACAACTGTATTTCTCGGCAAACGCCTGAATATTTAATCGTCGTCAATGGTAGCTTAGTAACTTAAAAAAGCTTAATAGCATATATCCCAACAAATATATCTACTAAAAAAGCCAATTTATCTAACTAAAACATCTTAACTAAGTTATAAAATCCAAATGAGTAAACTAAACGACGTATAGGAACGGTATGTTATCAGCGTACTAATGTTTTAATTATTATTTAATATTTTAAGACCAAATACACTTTCTACCATATAAAATAAAGTGGCCAGACCTTTACTCCCACCACACAATGTATATAATCTTTGAGAACGGTATATAATGTACTAATTTTCTAAGTTGTAGTTTTAGTTGATTCGGTTAGTGTTGTGACTTGTGTAAATTATATACTTAATGTAAATACTAACGATTGTATCCTCGTTGTTTGTTTTCTGTATGTTAATCTTTAAGACGTTGTTACCAAATATTTCTTTGTATTTAATGTGTTTTGCAAGCTTTGGGGACGCAATTATCGGTTAAACAATTGATTTAAATGTTTTTTCTCTTGAGGTCTCGAACCTAACTGAATTATTTATTTCTCTATTTACTTATGTTTATTTTTTATTTATTCTGAACCTAGATTTACTCTTTAATTTTTTTTACTCTCCATCTTTACAAAGTCTCTCTAAGATTGTACTGAACCCGAGGAGTTGCGTCTCCAGCGCGACTATATGCATTATAACCGTGTTTTGAAAGCGTGGACTTATTTGAATGTGTGTCTAGAATTTATTACTAAAGTGTTTTTAATCGTTTCATGGCATTTATGATCCATATTTCGGCAAACAAAATCGATTTTACATAAAATATGATGAAATTAAATAAAATTTTATTGTATACTGCGAAATTTTGAAGTTTTGGATAGTAAATGTCAATGAGCGGTTAGTATAGAGGCATATTTATATACTTTATATCTTAATATTAACATGTTTACGAAAATAAAATATATAATTTGCGTTAATTTTGACTTTGAGCTCCACCTTTGTAGCGTGCGCCTGTTACCATTCTCCTGACTCTGGGCATTGAACCGTCTTCCAACGCACCTTCACATTGTTGTGTATAGATAAACACTAACTAGCGGATAGTCTTATGTACCTATTATATAACATGTCACGAAAAATTGTATACATAATTTATAAATGGAATAATTTGCTCAATGTTATCTAGTGGGTTAAAAAATGTTATACCAAAACTATAGTATGCATTGTAAGTAATACACGAGTAGAAGGCAGTATAAACGTAATTCTTCACGGCTATAATAAATTAACTTATGTTACTTGAGCTTTTTTATATACAGTCGGCGGCAGGTGTTCATGTAATGTTGTGTTCCCTTGTTTTGAATGTGTGTTGACATATCTAGGCTGTCGACTGTACTAGTTGACGTTGTGTTTATAATAACATATTATAAAATGAACAGTAAACTTACATAATACAAAAATATTGTTGTTTTATTGAATACATTCATCCTGTTCGTTCACTACTTTTGCCTAAATACCAACCCACCCATTAGGCACGGTTACGAAGTAAGTACATACCACACTGAGTAAAGTCAAAGCATTTATTTCAAATAGGCAAATAATAAAAGGCAATTTTGTACGTCAAAAATGACAATAAAATATAATTGATTCTAGTCGCCCCTTCCAACAGGTAATTTTCGTATGGAGAAGAATGGGCAAGAAACTCCACCGACCCTTTTAAAATGTTTTATAATCATCACATTAGTAGTATTAGTACCAACTTATACAGTATGGAAACCACATACCCTAAACGTGGGTTACTTTTCTGACGATATACAAAAATTGAATAATATCGGGCGCATAAAGAATCACCTGTTCCCTACATTTTGACGAGTTATGGGAACATAAATGTATGGAACAGCTCATTTAGATTCATGATGTTATCCTTTTATGATTCTGCCAGTGGCCTTTTTACGACCCCGCCCGGGTCTCCAAAAATCATAGGACTTTTTAAAACTAAAAAAGAGTATCGCAATCATCAGACCACTGACATACGAGGTGCTAGCAACCGACCGTCTTCGTCAGATAAGAGGGCCATTATGACGAAGTCATCGTGACGATGTCATCGTCATAATGGCAGAAATGCTGGAACAGTCATACCAGATGCTGCATAGCCTAAATGGGAGGTTCCATTCAAACTCAAACTCAAAGCATTTATATCAATTAAACCTTTAACAGGCACTTTTGAATTGTCAAGAAGTCGGTCAGTCAGAAAATATGAAGCTAGTTGCCCATTCCAAAGCGTAGGTACCTATGGAGAAGAACGGGCAAGAAACTCCATGGACACTCTTTTTAAATTACATTTTACAAAAATATTTGTTAGGTACATCATTACTTTTGAATTTATGATTATATAATGTGAGAACGATGTAAAAAACAAAAAAAGACGTCCGCGTTAAAAGCGTCCAGAATACAACAAATTGTAACAAAACAACAATCCAAAATTAAAACAATTAAAATAAGCCCAGGCGGCTAAGTGATGACCAGCCCCAACTGACGGCGCCCGTTCACGAACATGACGTATATACCAGCACCATTCAGCTCAACCACTTTGAAGGGAGCTAAATGATCCAACACACACGCCACCGTCAGCGAGACATTTGAGTGAGCATGACACACTATCAGCCGCCAGGGAATATTCAAGTCAATGAAATATATATTATTACTCGGTAAATGGTAGCTATAGGTTACATAGAACTCACATCTGTGCTATGCAATTATACAATACAAAGGAAATTGAGTTTATACAATGCAAAGATAGTCTTACAATCTTCAGCAGCTCCAACAGTATTTTCAAGTGTTAGTCAATTAGTTGTGGTTGTGGAGCAGGACTAGCATTGAGCCAGGCATTTTTGTCAGCGATGTAATCCCCTAACTTATAATATGCCTGACTGCATAGTGTGCGTTTTATACAAGATTTAAATTTTGTCTCATTCAGTTGAAGAATGTGGGGAGGTATTTTATTATAACATTTTAGACAGTACCCCATAAAAGATGAATCTACTTTAGCCAGTCTGAAACCTGGTTGAACTAATAGGTCCCTATTTCTAGTACTATAATTATGTCTTTCACCTCTTTTACTAAAAAGATGTAAATTTTTCCTTACATACATGATGTTTTCATAGATATATTGACAAGGCACCGTCATGATGTTAATTTCCTTAAACAGTTCCCTTAGAGAATCGCGCCTGCGGAGATTATAAATGGCTCTGATGGCTCTTTTCTGCAGAATAAAAATAGAATCGTTGTCTGCAGCCCGTCCCCAAAGTAAAATACCGTAAGACATGATACTATGAAAGTAACTAAAATAGACTAGTCTCGCGGTATCTACATCAGTAAATTGACGGATTTTTCTGACAGCATAAGCTGCTGAACTTAGCCGTCCTGCAAGAGATGTTAAATGAGGACCCCATTGTAGCCTTGAGTCGAGCGTGATCCCTAGGAAAACAGTTTCATCGACGAATTCTAGTTTCTCTTGATTCAATATTATCTCACAATCACTACCCTTGACATTTGGTAAAGAAAATCTTATGCACTTAGTTTTTTTTCCATTTAATACTAGATTATTAGCAGTGAACCAAATTTGGACCTGCAGTAGGGCGTTATTTACGTCGTCATAATTTGTAGCACGTCTATTTACCTTAAAAATTAAGGAAGTGTCATCAGCAAATAACACCATTTGTGGTTGATTTTTTAATAAATGGAGTAAATCATTAATATACACTAAAAAGAGGAAAGGACCCAATATCGAGCCTTGTGGCACACCAATTTTTACTATTAAACCAAGTGAATTGACACCATTTATTTGAACTTGTTGTTGTCTATCATTTAAATAAGAACTAACTAAACTGAGCGCAAGTTTTCCAAGTCCGTAATGCTCAAGTTTCAAAAGCAAGGTTTGGTGATCGACGCAATCAAATGCCTTGGAGAGGTCACAAAAGATTCCTATGGCATCTTGGGCCTCTTCCCACGCGTTAAAAATGTGTTTTAATAAAGTTATGCCGGCGTCGGTCGTACAACGTCCTTTGGTGAAACCGTACTGTTGGTCGTGTAGGATTTTATTCGTGTTAAAATGATTGAGCATTTGATTAAGCATTATCTTTTCAAACACCTTGCTGAAAACCGGCAAAACGGATACGGGTCTATAATTATTGGTGTCTTTACTGTCTCCGGATTTGTAAAGTGGTATAACCTTACTGTATTTCATTTAGGCTATGCAGGTCTCGGCGGGTTGACCTCCGCATTAATTTGGACAAGACGAAATTAATGTACAATTCGCACGTCTTGCCGAGTCCAATCCACATCGAAGGGTCGTTTCTCGAAGGTGTGATGGCGTGATGGAGTATGTCTACCTAGGACAAGTCATCCAGCTTGGTAGACACAACTTCGAGAAAGAAACTGACAGACGGATCTAATTGCCATAACGTCGCTAAACCCGCAATGTTTGAAGACTAAGGGTCTTCAATAGCGTTGCCAAACGTCCCTTATTTCACGGGACGTCCCGTATTTCATGCATAAATTTCTATGTCCCGCCGGGACAGCCAATGTCACATATTTTACGAAAATCTGCAGACCACGGACGGCCATGCGCACAACATGCATGCTCTGGCCGCGACGCGGGCTGAGACTGAGAATGGACTGAGAGACGAGACGAACAAACGAAGCGCGTGAATGAGTTATATGAGTGAATAAATCGCGTGCGCAGGGCCTCTCACTCGTTCTACGATAGTTATGTCAAAAGACAAAATGATATGTTGTGTGCAGTAAAATCTGTAAAGTCAGCTAAACGGCTTATTTAGGCGTACGAGAGTTGTGATACTGACCTGCAAATTGCAGAAAACGTAAGGAATTTTGCGGGCTACTTTAGCGCAACCCAAAATAAAGGAAGAATGCTTCTTGTTCATTTTATTATATCATACAATAAATATTCTCCTATTACAATTGATTTACAACAAAAATATTACTATATCGGCAAGCGGTTTACAATAGAAATAAAAATAAGCGTCGTTGCCATGGCAGATTTTGAACTCTGCGTTCGCGTTTTGGTTTGCAAATATGTAAACAAATATTTTTTTTTTTTAAAAACAACTAAGACATACAGTTCAGTTTGCGCTACAACTTCAAATATTTTTATGACTTATTTCTTATTTTTCATGTTGTTATTCTAAAATACACTTAATTCACACTGCGGTAAAGTTTATATTTGTTTAAGAGAAAATAACATCAAAATTGAAACAAGGATATATATGGAATACGACATGTCGGTCGCTGTACGTCGGACTACAGTGTGTATGGCTGACATATTACATAAGTCCAATAGATTTAAGACTTAACTTCGTTTGACTACAAGTACAACAGTCAAAAGACAAAAACAAAAGTTCAAAATCTGCCAGTTACTACTTACACATAAAAATCAATACAATCATAGCCTACATTGTGATAAATGTCGTACAACACAAAATAAACATAAACTAATTCTTATTAGAGGTCTTTATAACATCTAGCAAATACATTATCGTCAATAATATTTAATTTAATCCAATTTGTTACTCGTTCTTTGTCATCTTAACTCATATAGGCCGATATCTTTAGAGCGTACTTTGATAAACAAAGTTTGATTTTCATACGAATACGGACCTTATTTTTAAGCAGATAAGGTTCATATTCTTATAAAGCGCTAACTCTACTTAGCTTGAGGATAGTGTAAGTACACTCTATAGTATAAGATCTCGGCCATAGAAACCGTCATAAGCTTTACATATAAAAATATATATTTATACATACTATTTACTGGTCCTTACTAAGTCCTTGACTAGGGTCAAGATTCATTTAATTTACTAGGAAATATAGTGAAAACTACTGTAGAAAAGAGAGATTGAAACTCAGAAACTTTTATCAAGAGAACAAATTTTTGCATACCTAGTTAATTTTTTGGCCAAGTGGGGAGTTGTCCATAAAAATTAGTGAAATTCACTAAATTTTAAAAGACAGTTTACTCCGTATGTCTTTTGAATTCCGATTTCCCCATACCGTTCCTGTAAATTAAAACCACTCAGTATACCTCGAAGTAAGTACATTTTCGCTCCATGTAAAATACTGGTATTCAGGTGCATCCGCCTAGCCTTTTCCCAACTATGTTGGGGTCGGCTTCCAGTCTCACCAGACTGGAAGCCGACCCCAACATAGTTGGGAAAAGGCTAGGCAGATGATGACATGAAATAATGCCTGTAGGGTAATTACGTACACACTATCAGTATAAACATTTATTGCGTTATTTGCGTTGTTGAGCAACGTAAATAATGATGATTGATAGTGTGTCACACAATTTAGGTGCCGTATGACGTAAGTAGTTTAAGTACAGCCAATCCAATTAGAAGGATTATAAAGGGCCGTCCCTTGGGCTAGTATTAAACTTATATTCTTAACATTATAAGTATGTAGTGTGTGATTAATAATTTGATGCGATTTGTAAAGAGCTACATGTTATATTTTAGGAAAAATATAATTATAACACAAAGTTTGTTCCTAGTAATACTGACTACACTAATAACTACATTTTAATTTTAGATAAAAATATGACTTTATTGCATTGTAATGTATATTGTCCTACATAATACCTTTTTTGGCATTCTCCCAGAGTAAAAAAAATATTTTAGGAAACATTGTCGAATAATATTTGACCTTGTACAGTCACCAAAAGAGATAAGTGACCAGTGTCGTCGGATACAGTTGAAAGAAAAACATCTATAATATGTTCGAATGCAATTTAATTTGATAAATGAACTGTTTAGCATAATTAGCCTTTAATATTTCCACTGCTGGGAGAGAGGCCTCCTCTCTCGCCCAGTGCGGGTTGGTGGATGTCACATATCCTCGTTTTTTTTTGGTTCTAACACATGCTGGTTTCCTCACTATGTTTTCCTTCAGCGTTTTGAATGAACTGTTTGTTTTATTCATTAAATTAATGTGATTCGAAAAATCCATCTCTTTATTACTAAACTTCAACAACCCTAGTACAGTCAACAGCAAAAGTAGATGATCAAAATCAGAAATTCAATACTAATGAACGGAGTTCGCGTCAGAACTGTGTGGCGTCGAAGTGATTTCTGTGTGGCGTTGATGTGGCGTTGAGTGGTTTGAATCACTTCGACGTCACACAGTTCTGACGCGAACTCCGTTCATTAGTATTGAATTTCTGATTTTGATCATCTACTTTTGCTGTTGACTGTACCAACCCTACTATCCAACGACCCTAGTTACCTACTTATCACTTTTGGTGACCGCACCGAAATCGTGTAATTTATAATTATTGAATGCACCAATTGATGTCAAAATATAACTAAATAAGCGTAAGTACTTCTATTCTAAGATACATAATAATTTACATACTTCTCCTGTAGCCCTGAGAGTTTTCTCATCATGTTGATAGGAGTAAATCATTAATCGCGTTTAGTGTTCACTGTTTTCTTATGTTTCAAACATCAAATCATAATATAAAAATTATACTGCGTTCGCGATTTAGTCTCCAAACGTGTAAACAAATGTGTTTTTGGAAAAACTACTTTAATATCGACGCATAATGTTCAGTTTCCACTCCAGTTTTAAACATTTTATGACTTTTCAATAGTCCGAGTCATACTGAAATCAACTTAATTTTCAATACTACAAAGTTGATATTCGTTTCAATGGAAATAACAGCAAATTGGATAAAAGGATTTTATTAGACTTTAGAAGAAGTAATGTCTCTATATGACGGTATTCAGCACGAGCATTCTTTTTCGTTCGTTGCGTAAGAAAAGAACGTGCAACGAATGTTTGCAAAACAAACTCGCGAAACGAATGCTCGCACTCAGTATGATCCTTGCCAACATATCGAGGGCAGGGCTTAACATAACTAATAGACATGAAAATACGCATAGGTACCCAAATAATGTCAGAAGATAACATTATTACCTATTGTTCGAAACAGGAAGTTTTAAAGGAAACACAGTCCGCAAAGCAAACGGCTTTCAAACATATTTTTAACTTTAAACATGAAAAAATCCGACTATACACAGTTTTTTTAAGGCGAACGTGTAAATATGTATTTAAATATTAAATTAGAATGCCAACCCGCACTGGGATCGCGTGGTGGATTACGGTCCACTCCTTTTCAAAAAGAGAGTAGGCATGTGTCCCAGCAGTGGGATAGATAATCGACAACGCATCTTCCCGCATCCCGCTGCATGCGGGAAGCACAGAACCGATCTAAGTGGAGGTGCTTGGGGGAGGTCTATGTCCAGAAGTGGACGTCTTTCGGCTGAAATGATGACGATGATGATGTATGTTAATCATTAGAATCATCTATACAACTCTCTAAGTTGGAACCCCAAACGTCATAATGAAATAGTCATTGAATTGCGCAATTTGAAATTAAGAGTTGTATTGATGATTATATTATTTAAATACATATTTTTTACGGTTGCGTATCATATTTTGATCAACATAATACACCTTGATCCACGGGACACTGCTCGCTAAACAAACACTTCCACACAATAGGCATAACGGACTGTCCCCTGTGCAGGGCTTGCATGGAGGCTGATGAAACCGTTGCGCATGTGCCCTTAGTGCACAGGCGTCACCCAGATTAGGTCAGAAACCCTCGGGACACCCAGATCTTATACAGATGTTCTCAACAGACCAGGAGACTTAATCAGCTTCTGGAGGGATGGGGGCTGGTTGGGACAACCACCGACGGCCGCAATGGCCCATGCACAATGGTCCACTTGAAGGACTAAGTGCGGAAACCAAATCCATAACATAGAAAATAGAATATAACTTGATACAGACCTACAAATTGCAAAAAACTTATGAATATTTAAATTTAGCGGATTAACTTATCGCATTCCTCATAAATTCAATTTAGCTATTGTAATGTAACGACTTAAAATTATTTGTTACCGTATTCTCTAGTTCCGGAGCAAGTTTCTGTTCTCTAAATTAAATAATAAACTCTACTTAACTACAACTGAATTAGAGGTTGTGATGTCTCCTCCCGCAGTTTGGTCACCTTGGCCCGCCACGCGCTCCTGTCTGCTAATATCTTACGTCCGTACGCCGTGTGGATGTCCCGGAAGGGGACCTTTTTGCGGGGCAGGTCTGGTCTGAGGTTTTCTTTGTCTGAAAAGAGATGGAGACGATATTTATTTGTTTAGGATCTCCAACAAAACACAATACATGACACATAAATCTAAATCAACATGCCAGTGTTTTACTAAATATAATTTATTTAAAATTCCAGCTCAGGAAATGGTCCTGTGTCAGAGGACAGGTGGGAAAGACCTCAAGCATGCTTATATGTGGCGTGTGGCCACAACTAAAGCAATATCTTCAATATGCATATGCATGCTAATCTCGCCGTTGCCGTCGCCGCGCCGTAGCATGGCGCTATGTAATCACAATTTTTTTTTTTTTTTTTTTTTTATTATTTATATTTATGTACACACAATAAAATTGGTACAGATAAGACATAATTGTATTGAGTATAAAGGTAAGTACTACGCCCCCTTGACGTAATTACAATAAATGTTCTATTGTGTCTTGTTCAGTGTCCTGCAATGTGTTAAGAAATTTCTTCCAGCAGACTTGGAAAAGCTTGGTCTGCTGGAAGAATTTTTAAAGAGAATGTAATTTTATGCTGGCTTAGATTACTAAGGCGCGGCTTAAGTATTCCTGTCGAATACTTACGATGTCTACTGCCCTGCACTGCTTTCGTCTCTCCATCTGTGACTTTGTTGAACGGGTTGTACCTCTGCCCTCTCGGCGGGACTTTCGGCTCGTCCTCAGGTGGAGTAACTGTCACTAGCGCCGCCTCGGCCGCTGCTTCCGCTGGAAATCGAAAATGCAAATTGCCTTGAATATTTTATCTATTTCCACTGAAAATTGTAATTGTTGTATAACTTTTTTTTTCATTCTATTTCGATCTGCAGTCAGACAGTCAAGTATGAGCAGATGTGGAGTAATTAGGGCTTTGCAGAGTAATTTAGAGCTTCATTAGGAATCCTCTTTATTTGCATTGGTAGTAATTATCACTTTAAAAAAAATTATGAGTTAGATACCAAATCTATAACCTAATACATACACAGTAGAAAATTGTAGTAAGATTTATTTTTAACTAGCACCGCCCCCGGTTTCACCCGCATAAGTTTCGATCCCGTGGGAATATTGGGATAACAACTATTGTATGTTCTTCTCCGGGATGCAATCTCTTCACCAAATTTTATCGAAATTCGTTCCGTGGTTTAAGCGTGAAAAGGTAACCTACAGAATTACAGACAGAGTTACTTTCGAATTTATAATATTAGTATGGATTAAAAACTCAAATTTTCTTCTATCCTTATGATATACTTACACTGGACATTGGTGGAATATATTTAAGCAGGATGTTACAACCAATCTTTGGGTAATACCAAGGTCAATATCTAAATGTCCAGTAAGCCAATAAAATTCTTCATTTACCTTGAGCCTCATCCAGCTGCCTCTGCAGGTCATTCACCATGAGCTTCATATAATCATAACTAGCGCAGGCAAGAGCCTTCATCCATGTCTCCATGGACGCCTGGGAGTTGGTACACAAGTAGTATGTGCGTCCCCCCTCGCATTGGAACAATATTTTAAAACTGTATGCTTCTTCCTCCGTTAACTCTTTATGTGACAAAAAGATAAATTATATTATAATATTTTTGTATCAATGAAAAAGGTTTTATTGATACCATTTGAAGTAGGATTATTGGATTTCATCAACGATTTACAATAAGATTTGTATAATAGTGCACTGTTTAAATCATAGGTTTTGATACTTATTTTGCACACTGGGCACTTAGAATATTTTTTTTTCTAGGGCCCCCAAATTTTATTACTTACCATCTTTTGTGAATCTGAAAAAGCTATTGCCACAATTATATCTAAACGAGTGTGTGTGTATGGTCGTGAGATAGAAAATATAATTTTCTCTGAGTCTTACACTGCCGCCCTGAAAGTCCCAAACACCCCCTGCGTTATCACCCAATGAGAACCTATGGGTTAAAGTATAAAGGTAGCAAAGAAACAAAGATTATAGTGTAAAGGCTGTAAGGGAGTGCATGTGCAATAATTATTTGAATAATGTTTCAAAATTTAAAATAATACAAATATTAGAGAGCCGATATTCTTACCTATTGTACACCCTTCCAGTATGATGACACCGACAGGTTCTTTGTCACCTTTCTTATCGAAATAAAACAGCAGGTTTCCTTTCAACACGAACCATCGTTTCTGATAGCTCTTGCCGACTTCGCCTCTCATGTCCAGCCAGCCGTCTCGGTCCACCGGCGTCAAAGACGACGCGAAAGCGCACAAATTCTTCTCGTTTATTTTCATTGTCATTTATAAATATTCATGCAGACGGAACATGAAAAGAGGGAAATGTGAGAGTTTGTCTGACTTGATAACGTCTAAATTTCTGTAGTAAGGAGCAACAAATTTATACTACGGATGGAAACGCATATCTACTCTATAATAATCGTTTTATTTAAAGCAAAATCTAAATAAATTTAGTAATCTAAGGAAATTAATACACCCATGAATGACCTTACAATCTTCAATTTATTTGTCAATGTCAATAACACTATCAATCGGGCTGTCATTGTGACGCAACTTTTTTCGTTCGTAAACAACTCACGACAATAATCAAGAATCGACTAGACAGACTAAATATTTCCAAGCTATACGATACACACGCATCAGCCAATTAGCTGCTATAGTGTGTCTAACCCACTGACCTCTATAATACAAGTACGCTGGACTAACGATACTCTACGAAATGACAGTTGTTTTTTGTGCCGATTCAAAGCGCCCCGCTCGTAGCCCCAAGGAACTAAAATTGACACGTTCTTTCAAATGGACGTTGATTTGTTTACTTCGTCTCTGATGATTTAGGTCTAAATTGTGAAAAACTAGTTTATTTGTGTATTTTGTGTTTACTACGTGATATTTGGAACATTTTTATTATGAAAGCATGCGGATTTTGTAAAACTAGCTGCCAAAAAGACAGCGGACTAACCTCTCACAAGTAAGTGAATTTTACGACTATAAATGTTTCGATTGCTTATGTGAGCATTTTTATTACTATCTTATATTTAGAATAAATGTTTTCATTACTGTCCCATCATATTTAAGTGTAATTAGGGCTCAGTTTTCACATTTAGTGAATACAATAATTTGAATAGGGTTGTAAATGTTCCATGTCGATAATGTGTCGATAGTTTTCTTCAGACAGTTAATAATTTTAAATTTACATCTTTCAAATAGAAATTTACTGTCGCCAGAAATTTCTGCAATTTGATTACCTACCTAAAACAAATTAGCAAATACTAGTTTCTAATTTCAACAGATAAATCCATACTAATATTATAGGTAAATTCGAAAGTAACTCTGTCTGTATGTTACATTTTCACGCCTAAACCACTGAACGGATTTCAATATTTGGCAGAGTATAGTTTTTATCGACATATCTCGCGGGCGAAGCCGCGAGCGGAAGCATAGTATTATATGTAATGTGTACTTGTTCCGAAGTAAAGACCTAACATCAAAATAAAACTTGTCATCTACAATGTACTGTATACTTTAGTCAGTTTTACTTTAATTAGATACTTAATTTCAGATTTCCCACCAAATCAACTAAGCAGGGCTCAAAAACACGAAAATGGAAAATTGAAGTCCTAAATCGAATGATCACCTTTGTAGCAATTTCAGTGCGCACTGTTTCGTTAAACACTCTACACTTACGCTCTTCTCCATACGAACACGGCCTTTTGGAAGACTAGAATCAATTCTATTTTATTGTATGTTTGACGTTCAAAAGCTCTGAATTCATTTGAAATAAATTATTTAACTTAGACTTTGTTATTTCTTGTGTTTTTTTCCATTAGTAACACGCAATAATGAAAATGGAATCCCTCTCCTTTCCGCTAGTAGGTAATGACTACATGGTAATATTACAAGGTTCACTTTAGGCATTCAATTTGAGTGAATTTGTATGGACGCTGTTTGTTGCTTTTTGTTTCCTACATGGTTCAATTCTTCGAAATTGTACACCAAAAGTGACAACACAAAGTCACGAAGAATACAGCTGCCATTTGATTTACTAGGTTAGAGCGAAATGGCAACATAGTTTTTAGTTCATATTGCGAACTAATGTGACCCCAGTTCAGATTGTAAAACTAGTGTAGTTGAGCCAGGAGATATTAGCTCAACCATAGTAGTTTTTAGGCTAAATTCTAAGCCTATCCTCATATTTAAAGCTCACTGATCTGACCGTCATGCGCTGTAACCTTACTAGGACACTATCCACTAGTTTATAGCGTGCGATCTGACCGCGCCCTAATGGATTTTCAGGTAGGGGGCCGGCGAACTACGCATGCTAATGCGTAGTTCATACAAACTTAATACCAAAATCATTTGTAATTCAAACATATTCTTAAGATAGTGTGTATTTATTCCGATTAGATTACAGAATATCTAGGTTCCCAAATATATATTTTGAAAGGAATCTGATATAAAGACGAGAGTGAATTTCAAATTTCTATAGAAAACTTATTTTTCTCATAACTCGTCTTTAAATCAGTGTCCATTCAAAATATATATTTGGGAACCTAGATATTCTGTAATCCAATCGGAATAAATGCACACTACATTAAAAATATGTTTGATTTACAAATTATTTTGGTATTACGTTTGTATGAACTACGCATGCTCCTCCGGCCCCTTAATTTTTGCAGAGCACTTACACTATTACTTAAAAATGAAGCATAAAAATAACTGGGAGTGATCCGATATTATTCTCTTAAGTAATAAATTACTCTCAGTGGTTATAACGGTCGATAAAATTCATAATAGTAGATTGTTATACAAGGGTCGGAAGGAATCAATTCCCATACGAGGCATTTAGACGCCCGAGCGCAGCGAGGGCGGCTATAGTCCGAGTGGGAATTGATGACTTTCACCCGCGTTAAACACTCTACTTTTCATTTCGAATTTAAGGAAAGTAAAAAATACAAGATTTTGCTAAAATATTTATTGATAATAATTACATGAATAATAGGTACCTATTTAATAGTGTATTTTAAATTTGAAGTATGGAACACACCACGTCACCGCCACATGAGTAGATTCTGTGTCACCACCGCGGACCGTTCCGCTTACTAGGGCCCGTATTATTATCATTCTGTCTGCATTCTTACTTTTACCATTTTTCCTATATTACTTAGAAAACACGATAATCTTGATAAAAATTACTAAAAATTGTGTTGCGACGTGACACTTTTTAGTGCTGACCGTCCACCCAACTTTCTTATTTCGATTCAAAACTTGCATACAGCCTAATCGATACTCGCAATAAAAAAAAATGAAAAAAATTGTAGAAACTGAATAAAAACTCTTTAAACTAACAAAATGTATTGAAATGTAAAGTGTTTGCAGAATATACAATCTATAGAATTAATTAATTATCAACATTCTCAAAAAAACTTCTGGTAAGCCTACCTAAAAAATGTTTACTGGGAATTCTGTAGTAAACTATTAGAAAGTATCAAAAATAAAATCCACAATAAATAATTGTCCAATAAATTAAAATCGTTTTAAACAGCGAGCGCATTCCTAATATAAATTCAATTATCGAAGTATTTCGGCGCGAAATTCAATAAATGAGGTACCAATTTAATTGTCTGTCTGTTATTGACATGATATTAGAAGAGATTAAAATGATATTAGAAAAGCATAAATCATTATTGTAAACAATGCTTATTGTATTTATTGCTTAAAATAATTTTATTTTATTTTCAAATATCGATTACATTCGTCATATTAATTACTCGAGTCAATCGAAATTCAAAAAAAAAATTGTTTGGAATAATCGCTTTCACACATCATTGCAATAAAAAAAAACAATAATGGTCGGCGATTTTGAACACAAATTTAGTAGTGGTAATGATTAATACGTATTATTGAACCTGTGTTTGAATATTACGTTAAAACCTGGGCATTTTCGTGTTGTTTATAATATTATCAATAACATTTGTTACATTTTAAATCTTATCTACATCTGTGTGTGTGAAATTTGTGTAAAGTAAAAATGTAAACACACACGATTGGCGCGAAACTTCGACATTAGATATCAAAAAAACTTCATTACCACTACTTATTTACCTTAAACTATGAATAAATTCGTCAAATAGGTAATTAAATGTTGTATATTGACACCCCCATATATGGTAAAGTCAGGATGTTCGAAATCCCCAATTTTTATGTTTTTTAGCCTCGACCACAACTGCCATCAAAATGGCGATTATCGTACCTATGTATGTTGAATTTATTCAAGGTAAATTATTAACTTGTGCGCTAAATATGAAGGATTTAATGGCGTTAACATATGAGCTTTTTATCCAACTCTCCTAATTAACGCACATTCATAAGATCTGATTGGTAGCATAATAAATATTTACATAATTATAGTGTCGTATGTCTGACTGAGCTGACTACCTAACTAAATTTAGTTCTATTTTTAAATTTCATTCCCGCCCTAGGGATGGAAAGCAATTACTATGAGTCTTTCCCGCCCAAGGGTGGGAAGCAGCGTTTTCCACCCGCTATTCGGATCAAACAAGCACTACTTTCCGAGAATGAGACATGAAATAGTAGATTGTTATACAAGGGTCGGAAGGAATCAATTCCCATACGAGGCATTTAGACGCCCGAGCGCAGCGAGGGCGGCTATAGTCCGAGTGGGAATTGATGACTTTCACCCGCGTTAAACACTCTACTTTTCATTTCGAATTAAGGAAAGTAAAAACCAGTAGTTTTTCTAAAATATTTATTGATAATTATTACATGAATAATAGGTACCTATTTATTAGTCTTTTTTAAATTTGAAGTATGGAACACACCACGTCACCGCCACATGAGTAGATTTTGTGTCACCACCGCGGGCCGTCCCGCTTACTAGGGCCCGTATTATTATCATTCTGTCTGCATTCTTACTTTTACCATTTTTTCATAAATTGCTTAGAAAACACGATAATCTTGATAAAAATTTATTACTAAAAATTGTGTTGCGACGTGACACTTTTTAGTGCTGACCGTCCACCCAACTTTCTTATTTCGATTCAAAACTTGCATACAGCCTAATCGATACTCGCAATAAAAAAATGGAAAAAAATTGTAGAAACTGAATAAAAACTTTCTAAACTAACAAAATGTATTGAAATGTAAAGTGTTTGCAGAATATCCAATCTATAGAATTAATTAATTATCATCATTCTCAAAAAAAACTTCTGGAAAGCCTACCTATAAAATGTATACTGGGAATTCTGTAGTAAACTATTAGAAAGTATCAAAAATAAAGTCCACAATAAATAATTGTCCAATAAATTAAAATAATTTTAA
The DNA here is from genome assembly GCA_916614155.1 of Mesoligia furuncula. Taxonomy (NCBI): domain Eukaryota; kingdom Metazoa; phylum Arthropoda; class Insecta; order Lepidoptera; family Noctuidae; genus Mesoligia; species Mesoligia furuncula. The sequence continues at coordinate 26,870,439 of OU744803.1, forward strand.
ACAGCGCGCGCATTCCGAATATAAATTTAATTATAGAAGCATTTCGGCGCGAAATTCAGTAAATGAGGTACCTATGTCCGCCTGTCTGTTATTGAGATGATATTAGAAGAGATTGAAATGATATTAGAAAAGCATAAATCATTATTAAAAACAATGCTTGTTGTATTTATTGCTTAAAATAATTTTATTTTATTTTCAAATATCGATTACATTCGTCATAATAATTACTCGAGTCAACCGAAATTTAAAAAAAAAAAATGTTTGGAATAATCGCTTTCACACATCATTGCAATAAAAAAAAAACAATAATGGTCGGCGATTCTGAATACAAATTGAGTAGTGGTAATGATTAATACGTATTATTGAACCTGTGTTTGAATATTACGTTAAAACCTGGGTATTTTCGTGTTGTTTATAATATTATCAATAACATTTGTCACATTTTAAATCTTATCTACATCTGTGTGTGAGAAATTTGTGAAAAGTAAAAATGTAAACACACACGAATGGCGCGAAACTTCGACATTAGATATCAAAAAAACTTCATTACCACTACTTATTTATCTTAAACTATGGATAAATTCGTCAAATATTAAATGATGTATATTCTCAGCCCCATAAGGTAAAGTCAGGATGTTCGAAATCCCCAATTTTTATGTTTTTTAGCCTCGACCACAACTGACATCAAAATGGTGATTATCGTACTTAAGTATGTTGAATTTATTCAAGGTAAATTATTAACTTGTGCGCTAAATATGAAAGATTTAATGGCGTTAACATAATGCGCTTTTTATCCAACTCTCCTAGTTAACGCACATTCATAAGATTTGATGGGTAGAATAATAAATATTTACATAATCAATTAAGGGTGTCGTATGGTCTGACTGAGCTGACTACCTAACTAAATTTAGTTCTATTTTCAAATTACTTTCCCGCCCTAGGGAGGGAAGCAATTACTATGAGTATTTCCTGCCCAAGGGTGGGAAGCAGCGTTTTCCACCCGCTATTCGGATCAAACAAACACTACTTTCCGAGTATGAGAGATGAAAAAGTATTTTTTTATCGCAGGATATATCACATCTCTAATATTAGTTCTATGGTCCCTTCACATTGCTATCAGCGCCAAAATGGCGAAAATCAAATGGCTTCAATCTGTCATCCATAGTCTGCAGTCCAGCGTACTTGTATTATAGAGCTCAGTGGTCTAACCAAATAATGATAATTTTTTTCAAAAGTAAATGGTTTTCATTGGTGGTTTTCATAAACAAAAGTACTTACTTTTTTCGTGTTTATTATGTATCCTCATTTTTCGTTTCATTAAAAAATCTAGAACCCGTACCTAGCATGAGGTCGGTTCGATTCCAAGTTCGGGCAAAGTGTTGTAGCAGCTCATACTTACGAAACAATAGTAAACATACAAATTAGAGAAGCGCATACGGCCGTGCGCCACCGTGCGTTCGCGCGTACTAAGCTAGTCAAGGTGAAAGGAATGTGGCGTGCTGGCTGTATCATCGCGCTCGCTCAACGAAGGGAGCTCGGCACATTCTACCGACATTACTAAATGATGTTAGTTATAAGTTTATCAATGTACCCGATTTATTTTGACTTTTATGACTTGGTTCTGTATATAAGCAGCGCTTATTAATAAAATACACAGATCATTATTCGCCTTTTTACTCGCAACATATAAACATATACCTAAAGTGTTATTGGGGTTTTTCTACCTGTAATCCTGTTTTAGTTTAAGTGTAGCGGAGGTAATGAAGAAAGCAAGAGTTAAGATTTCAGAAAGTGTCGCGGACGAGGAGTTTGTACGTGCGTGCTGCATTGACCACATAGACGACTACTCGCGGATTGGCTCGCGTCGCGCGCTCACGCTCCCCTGCCCCGCGCTCCCTTGCCCCGCACCCTACAAGCTCCTCGGGCGCACACCACTTCAAGTTTATTCATAAACAAAGTACAAATATATTAGAATAAGTAGGTAGATACATGGAATTGTGTATACATAGGATCGCACGGTTAACATTAAGTAATTTTATCTCTGGGCAGCATTAGTTTTAGTAACAATATCTTTAATTTTTTCGATCTATTCATTAATCTGAAGACACAATAAATTAAAGTTTATATTGTTCCGTGGATTTATATTATTTTGTCACCTCCAGAGGGCAAACCAATGATCCTTGCAAAATTTCCTCTGTCTGTCGATAGGCTACGGCTAGGCATTCATCTAAAAACAAGTTTGACCCATTTAACTCAAAATATTTTTTTCTCAACTCATACTTCAAATACCATCACTAACAGCGGTTGTTGACCCCTAAGAATATAATCATCTGCCTAGCCTTTTCCCAACTATGTTGCGGTCAAAGAGTAAAGTAATATAGACGGAAGTTGCGGTCGGCTTCCAGTCTAACCGGATGCAGCTGAATACCAGTATTTTACATGGAGCGACTGCCTATCTGACCTCCAAAACCCAGTTGCTGGGTAATACTATACCCCTTGGTAAGACTGGTTGTCAGACTTTCGGGCTTCTGACTATGCGTAACGACTGTCAAAGATCCACGAATGACAGCCGGAACCAACGGCTTAACGTGCTTTCCGAGGCACGGAGGGGTCTCCGGTATGTAAAGATGGTCACCCATCCACAGACCAACCGCGGCAGGTGTAGCTTAAACTGGTCGATCGACCTGTGCGGCTGTTATTATTTAGCCACACCCCTAAGAAAAAATCTTTTAATTTTTTTTATCTTATTAGAAATCAATAAGTACAAAATCACGTCTCTGCAGAGTTTCGCTAGCTAATTGAGGTGAAAACTTCTTTAGTAGTTGGGCATTTTTTGAGAAATCAGCTATCATGATATTGTTCGTATTTATTTATTTATAATATTTTTGAATCCAGTTTGAAGTGAACCAAAAAAAAAACCAAAAAAAAAAGCAAAAGCTTCTTTGAACCAAAAGCATAGGAAACTGGTGTGAACTCAGGGTTATAATGGAACATAGTTTTGGTTTACGTCCAGTGTTCTCCATAGTCCAATTGGTAATTGGATGATGGAAACATATAATTTTCCCCATAGACCGACGAAAAAAACATTGAACTCGCGCCACTGTTACCGTAACCAATACCCCCCCCCCCTCGTTTTCAGTTTGGACATTATTTACACCGCATTATATTGTAGTCTTTGGCCATTATAAAGACATCAACGCGCGGTACATTTTCTTTGGGAAGAATGACCTTCAAACATATTTATAAAAGTGTACTATGTCATAGTCTAAAAAAACAGTATATTATTATACCATGTACTATGCTATTTCAAGTGTTCACTTCTATCGGAGTGCAGTGCCACTGTTTTTTAATTTGACTCTGTATGTAATACATAATCAGCCTATAACCACAGAATAAATAGTACCTATAACGTTCCCACTGCTTTTACCCAGGCCACCTCTTTCTGTGAGAGGGAGTGGGCTATAATCACAGAGTACTTTTTGATAGACTGAAATCCACCACGGGTTAGTATATGTCACCGTATACTCCTAACGGAGGTTTTGAGAGCACAGGTCATAAATACATTTTCAACACACTTGCTCGTAAAGTGGCTCTTATTGAACCGCTTTTAGGTCCATAATGCAGTGTATTAAAAACGCGTGCTTTTTCTTTACTTTAATCCACATGTGCTTTATTTCCACAGATAACTATTTACTAGTCGGAGATGCGCGCTTTTTTAATCTCATAAATTCACTTTTTTTTTTAATAGTCTGTATTGTCCTTGGTCCCAAAATTAACTAATATTTATTTACCTTAAGGTGAATGCGCAGGGACCTCGGACAATTTAAGGTGAATGCGCAGTGGTCTACCACTGCGCATTCACCTTAAATTGTCCGAAAAAACCTAAGAAAATTTGAATTTCGCGGTCTACCGTGAAATTCAAATTTTCTTAGGTTTTTTGCAATTTTCAGGTCAGTGTCAGGTTTGTATCTTGATCAAAATATGATTTGCGACTCTAACAGGTACCTACATCTTTACAGAATGAGGGATTTTCTTTTTCTTTTTTTTTTAACGCTTCCCTAGTCGCTGGATAGATGGCGCTGAACTTGGTAAGTTACTGCAAGGAACGGAAGTCACATAATTTTTTTATTAATTCACTTGGATGTAATTTTGAGATCGTAAAACGAAAGCAAACGAAACTGTCACTCAACGAGCGTATATGACGTGCCGCAATGTTTTTTTTTCCAAGCGTTTTGACTTTGGCATCTAGTAACATAGTCAGTTCAACGCCATCTTCAGGGTTCTTGGGAACTATTTTTTTTTTAAATACTGAAAAGAAAAACCTCTCATTATAATCATTCGAATCATTAATACATCTTTCTTATGGAAAAGTTCTTAGAGAAAAAATCTAACTAGAAAGATTCTATTCTAATGACTATAATTCTGTAAATACATATACAGAGCGTTAGGTTAAACGAGGAACATACTTTGAGGGGAGTTAGTACTCATGAAAATGAGCAACTTTTACTATGGGGCCGAACATGAAATCGCAAAAAAAAAATCAGCTGTTCAGTACATTTTGACGAGCTATGCGAACAAAAATGTAGGAAACGGCTGATTTTTTTTCGCGATTTCAGGGTTAATCCCATATTAAAAGTTGTTCATTTTCATGAGTACTAACTCCCCTCAAAGTATGTCCCTCGTTTAACCTAACGCTCTGTATATTATAGTTGCGAATCATATTTGATCAAGATGCAATCTGATACTGACCTGAAAATTTTAATTATCCACCTTAAATTGTCCGTGGTCCCTACCCGAAACCAAACGGAAAAGACCCTGACTGGCATTCTATCATTGCGGATTCTCACTGAACTACGAGTAATGTAGGTATATTTCTCTATGCCAATAGTACTTTCTAATTCCATACTAACTAAACTACAATTGCTTTTTTTTTTTTTTTACAATTGTTTTTATATGCTCTGTGGTCAGTGCTTTTATTTACAAAACCAGCGCGCCATTTTCCATACAAGTTAATATTTAACAATACAAGTCTGTTTTTTTCCTCGCAAGTGTGTTGAAAAACGTCGTATGAAACGCGTGTGCATTGATCATTAGACTCTCGGCTTTCTTATCGCACTCGCCTGCGGCTCGCGCGAATAATACCGCCTCGAGCATAATGATCAACATAGCACACATGTATCATAATGTACTATTACAGAACATTACTACTTACATAACATAATCAGCCTATAATGGTCCTACTGCTGGGACCCTAGATAAAAATACTAAATGTACAAGCTGGGACAGAGGGCTCCTCTCGATGAGAGAGAGTGGGGCGTAATCACTGACCTCTATAATACAAGTTGTATTATAGAGGTCAGTGGGTGTAATCCACCACGCGAGCCCAGTGCGGGTTGGCAATGTCACGTCTTCAAATTTTTGGTTCTCGAACATGCCGTTTCCTGGCCTCACGATGTTTTCCTTCACCGTTTTGAGAGCAGTGGTGATGAAATAATTTTTACACAAAGTAAAGCGCGCCTGTCTGGGTTCGAACCTACGACCTACAACACGTAAGTCGCGGCCGTTACCACTGGGCCACCATTGCACACTTGCTATTACATTTTCAGCCAATATTTTTTTGATACCAGAGAGACCTGCCGGCTGCCTACAGAAATAGATAACTTATACCATACCATGCATAGTTATAAAATGAAACAATGCTCTTTAAATATGTAATATTTTATTCATAATTATTATTACCTATTTTCACAGTTATTTATAAAGTTATATTAATATCAAGTATTACACTAATTTTGTTTTACGAATTTCTAATGATTGCTCCATTTAGAAAATTTGATTTCCACATCAATCATCAGATTTGACCGCTTACTACTAATATATGACAAAATGGTGAGGTCTATGTACAGTACAATCCCAATTCCCTAAAAAAATTGACAAATTCACAATAACAAAAAAGTTAAAAAAAAAAACGAAATCCTTAAAATAATCCATTCAACTACGAATCTCGCTTAACAACTGTACAAAATATTACGAGTGGTTTCTTTAAAACGTGCTCCATTATACATCGGCAATGTGGGCAAATAATTAACGGTATTCGATACTACATCGAGTATATGTACAAAATATCGTTTTACAAAACAAAATAATAAACTATATACAACATCATTAAATATTCTCAAATGCTGTAACACATTTAAAACATTTCATATTCAACTAGGCATAATTCAGTTAAGTGGCGGGCGGGCCGCGTCTACAATTAAATAATTTATGCAAACCGCCGCGGCGGTGCGCACGCGCATTACATACAAAACCTGTACAAATTGCCTACCATCACTTGACAATACAAAAAATAATTAGGTACTAAGCAACAAAAAATAATTTACAATCTGATTTCTGATAATTTGTTCAATACGAAAAATTGATTAAGGATTTTTGATTTTTCCGAACTCAGTCCACAGAAATAAGATTAAAAATGGAATAATATATCAATAAAAAATGAGTAATACACGATCCAAACCACGCATCGGACATATTTACAGATTTGTTTTCACAGCACACCTCCGTCCCTAAGCTTACCCTTTAATAATATATTAAAATAGAAAATTTCATTATAACTACTAAACTGTCGGAGATTCGACGTGTCAACACGCTCTACTGTTGTTTCAAATGGCTCCATTTTATATTTTTGTTATAAAACGACAATGTCTAATTATACAAATGCTACTTCGAACATCATCTAGGGGGCTCTCTTTATCACTATTTTATTTTAACTAACCGTAAACTATTGGTGTTCCTAATTAGCGTTCTGCAGCCTATTGTATAACACTGCCACAATATAAATTGCTTCAAGTGTGCTTTTTCTGTGTTAACTATGCTTTTTGCAAACACCAGTGCAGTATTCGCCTACCTAACAGGATCTTGCACTGTACTTAACGGCTATTCAGGTGAAAGTTGTTTTGAGAAAAATCACACCAGAAGCAATGGCTACCGTGTGAGCGTTACACAATAAAGGTCACTGATCAGGTTTTCATATTTCATTATCATAAGAAATATTAACTAGCAATCTGTTTGTTATAGAATGATGTAGCCGATATTGCACAGACAGTATCGGTAGTTAATGTAAGTGAATTATTTAATTTGAACATTGGTTTTCCACTAGAATGCTGGTGCAATGCGGTACTTGTGTGAACAAGCGTTTGTTCCCTCTTATAAAACTGTACAGAATTACATAATTCAGTGGTCAATTTTGCTAAATACAATTTGTCCCTAGAGATTGCAACATAGTTTGCGAAGAAGTCGTGCACACCTTGATAAATTAGGAAATAAATTGCGTTTTTCGAAGAAGCCTACAAAAAAAAAAATGTATGAACAAAAGAGTTGACAAGTGTCGTTATACTAAATGAGATGTTTTGGTGGACAATTTAATAAGAAATGTCAGTAAAAAAAATATCTAAAATACTATACATATCTAACTCCTTTGGTAATTCATACCGGTTTATTAAAATAACGAAAAATTACAAAAAAATATATTACAGTAATACATACAGCGCAACATTATTGGTTACAGTTGTAAATATTGTGACGTCATTTTTATTAAGAAATAAATATTTCATTGTGTCGCAGTTAAAACATTTCCAAAGAAAGTCAGAAAAAGTACTGTGCTATTAAAACCTACATGGGTAGATGCTCATTATAATTGCAGTGTCCAGCATGCATAATATTGTGAAGTCACATTAACTTGGACATAGATCTTGAAAAAATAGTAGGAAAGTAGCTTGTGAGATCAAAATAAAACTTGATGTGAATGATAAACATGAAGTGATAGCAATACTAAAATTAAAGCTCAAATAGCTATAAAATTGGACTCAAAATTTTCTACATTGCAGAAAATATCAATTTAATACAAGCTAAATGAGTTCAACATTCTTATTTTTTTTTTACTAATGTTATTTGAAACCATGCAAATTTTATTTTGCCAATAATTTTAATACTAGCTACAATTAAAATCGACGGAAGTTAATGTCGAGGTGTGAAAATATTTGAGGTAAAAGAGAGAGAAAAGGGATATTGTGGACAATTAACTATCTAAATACAATATTCCCACATAGAATCCTTATGTATTTGCATTTAGCCGTTTTGGCGCGTTATTTAAAATTTTAGATATTTTTATAATTATTTTCAAGGTCTTTGTATCCATGTGGTTGTCTTATAAAATGTTAGCTACATAAAATGAGGTTCACTTTCGATTCTGGAATGAGAGATCAGGAAGTATTTTGCATAGATAACACTGAATGGAAGTTTCTTGTTTTGTGGAAAAGTGTAATACAAAATTTTACAAGACAATAATGAATCTTCAATCTTTCGTCAGAAAGAGGATAAAAATAAGATTTCCTCTATGTCTAAAAACTGATTGAAAATAACTAACAAAAATTGTATGTATACAATTGCACTAGCTGCATGTAGATTTGAAAGTCAATATTGGAAATATTTTTTTGGCCGAGTAAAAACCTATTTGAACAAGCTTTCAATACGAAAGCTAGGTTGAGCTATGAAGTTGTTTAGAAGACCTTGATTTATTCGATTTAATGCTGATACGTATAATAACTGCAATTAAAATAAAATGCCTTTTGACATGTCATGAATGATTCATATATAAAACATGGAAAACTGTTTATATGCCGAATTGGACCTTATTTTGTGATCAAACTTATAAATCCTATATTCCCCGGCTTAATTAACTTGCATTTTTAAAATTTTCCTAGTAATTAATTTATAACATTTTTGATATTTCAATTTAGAACTTAGTGCATGATTATTATTCACTTTGTTTAGTATGGCATATTTTAGTAACTTGTTTTAGCAAATGGTATGATATAAATATTTGCAATTCTTATTATCAAAACTCATGTTCACTTATAGATAAGTGGAAACGAGCGGTGAGTGGATAAGAGCTGTACTGCTCTAGGTGTGACAAAATCTCATAAGTGTGTGAAATCTTTGCTGAAACATGTTACTATGTATATGTTACTATGCAGAGTGAACAACAACCCCACCCCAACAACATCCCCTACAACACGTAGGAGACGTACCAACACATGACAACAACAACATATCGTAACGAGGCCCTTACACTCCCTACTAGTTAATTTATCTAAGTACTGTCATCAACTACAAGTCTACGTTTACGCTGCCTTTTAGTCACTTTACCTTACTTTACACATAGTGGTATATGGGTAATACAATGATTAATATTTATGACTGAATTGTATGAAATTTAGATTTACATTGGTTAAATGAAAATCGATTATGTCAATGCATTTGTAAATAAACTAGTAAATTGTAAATACATAGTTTATAAATGTAGAAACTATTCCACTAATGGTCTATGCATTATTTAGAATTAATGCTGCTCTTATATCAATAAGATGTTAGAAAGATAGAAAATATTCATATAAATAACACAAATATTACCCATATCACACCTACAACTGCCCTCCAAATACCAACTTAATAATTTACTCTAATAAATAGTAATAGGCAGGCATGACGTCATAATTCGTCACTGACACACAAAGTGCCATCTCTTTCCTACACCATGTAATGTTACAAAGTGGTAACGTCCAAATATTAGGTAATTGAGACACAGAATTTTGTTTTTGTTTTTTAAGGCTTCCCTGCGCAACACTATATTATTAATACAAATAAATAGATCCAGTCCTCGTCCATTTCAGATCCGCTTTTTCACTGCATCACTACACCGTTTTACTGACCATTCATGGGCACATTACAAACACTTGCTCACTTGACACACATCACCATACCGCATGTAGCACTGTAGTGTTGAAGATCACATGTATATGTAGCAGTATAAGCTGCATAAGTTGTAGGTGGCTGGTAGAAGGCCTGAGCCAGTGTTGACCCTGCTTCGTAGTTCAACTCCATAGATTCGAAGGTTGGTGGAAGGCTTAGCCTAGTGCTGCGGCTGTGTGGTACAGTTGCATGAGCACTTGCACGTGCAGGGGTAGGCAGGATAGGCGGTCGTGTGTGTTTCCGTCGAGCGCCAGCCATGACAGCGCGTTGTAGCCTTCTAGCACGTATCTGTAAGGACATTTTTTAGCTTAATATCAGAAAAAGTTACAGAAGAGTAATGGTGGTATAATCTCATCTTGTAAATGGTACGTTAAGAGATTTTCTACAACCAAACATTATTGTTGTGATTGTCAAGTTTTAAGTGTATGTTTGCTGTTAGCAATGGATTAAAAAAATCTTTAGGTGTTGCAGATCTATAGTAACTACTATTTTTCAAGTAGGCCATTTGCCGTCTTCTGTTCTGGCCATTTGGTAGTTCTTGCAAATTGAATGAGTTGCATCTTCTTTCTTTTGTGGTATAAGGTAGACATTGAGCGCGCGTACCTGAGCACGTCGGTGGTGGTCTGCGAGTCGAGCGGGTGCGTGTTGTGGTCGCGGCGCTGCGTGAGCGACGTGTAGTCGTCGGCCGCCTGCAGGCTGCCGGCGTGCAGGTGCAGCGCGCTCTTGAGGAAGGCGGGGCAGGCGTCGCGCAGGTGCGCGCAGCCGGCCCACCACCACGCCGGCATGGAGCCCAGCGGCGCCGTGGACACCAGGTAGCCCAGCGCCAGCGGCTGCTGCAGCAGCGCTCCTACTGCCTCCTGGGGGAACAAACAACAGATCATTCGTGTGTCACTCTTGGCGATCTTTGGCTGTCTGCGTTAGGTAGACTTTCAAGAATGACGGCCCGCGAGCGCGTCTCTTAGTAAATCAAAAATCACCACTACCTAGAGCGGCCAGTCTGTTTGAAGTTTCAATAAGCAGCGTTAAGTTTACTTAACGCCTACTAAATTGTAAAATTAACAGCCTCATTAACTTCATTTTCTGTCAATAAAAGGATGCTAGACTGAAAGCATGAATCGTCAGAAGTTCTAGTACATACCTACAGGTGAAAAACCTACAATTACAGGTTACTTACTAGGCCAAAAGGTAATTTAACAAAGCTGTTGTTGGTTTACTTACAGCAGCATTATCATCCTGATGATGGAACGCAGCCTGGTGATGATGATGCGCTTGCGGACTGGCCGCGGGGTCATCGTCAGTTCTACGCGGACTGCCTGCGGCCCACATGTTGTTGAACATGTCCCCGATGAGTAGGTCCGTCATATTGTCCTCGCCCATGTCCTCGTCACCCATGTCCACGTTCAGGAACATCATGTCGCTCTCGTCGCCGTTCGCCATTGGTGGCTCGAATGGCATTTGGTTTGACTGGGGACAGAAATAATAACATTAATATTGATTTTTAAAGTCTTTTTACATTATTTTTCGAAATAGAATTTATGGTACTGTTTCGAAACTTGGGCTAACGAGGGGAACAAAATCTAGAATTATCTTGGCAGTATTACATGACCTTTTTATTAATTGGCGAAAGTTTCATAAGCGTATTTATTATTTTGATGCTCAATGTCCTAATAAATTAATCATAAAAAAAACCCCGTAAGATAATTTAAATAATTTTAAATCACATTTAATTGAATTGATTAGCGTTGCAATAAATGCTGTGACTTTCGAGTTCGTACCTGTGTAGTAGCCGATGTAGGGAACACAAGAATATGCGTCGCAGTGACATCTCTCGGCGTGTGGAGGTGAGACTGTATGGAGGCCTGCGAGAAGCGCTCGTCGGGCGTGAAGCGGTCGGCCATGAGGCGCAGGCACGAGTCGGGCTCCGTGGACACCAGGCACGCCGACAGGATGCACGGCACGCCGCCCGGGTACAGCACGCCGCAGCTGGCGCAGATGTCGCGCAGCATGGCGGACGCGCGGACGAGGTGCTTGCGGGATAGGAGCCAGCTCCAACCTGGTAACACACAACATTTACATTTTAATCCCATATCTAAAGTATCCGTCACGAGAAGCTATATATTTTGTAAATAACGAACTTCTACTAAGTTACGTAGCGACAATTCAATCAACAACAAATTATCCCAAATTCAATCAACTCTAAGTAACATACGTGTAACACGAAACTAACAAGCAATTTCACTTGGTCGGGTTATATTTTAGCTGTATAAAGCGCTGTCGTCTAATGTTTTGTGGTACTGGAACGCGTCTGACTTATGGAACGTAAACACTTGGACCGCCATTTTGAAGTAAAGACATTTGCAAGTTCAAGCTGACGCTGTCAATGCTGCAGAATGCAGATGCAGAAAACTTAGAATCGTCTGACGACAGTAATTAAATGTATATGTTAACATATTTATATCCCTATATAAAAATAAAAATCATTACAAAACTCTCTGTTCAAAGCTGCTAAGGACCAGTTCTTGTTGAAGGAGTCCAGCTCATCCCGCCATCTCCGAAATTGTGGAACGAGAGTAGGCAGGACTTTGCCCTGCAGTGGGACATCACAGGCTAATAATAATAATTAGAAAACTGTTTTTTTTTATCTAATCCAAAGGTTGCGAACCCCTGAATGTGTGTTTACAAAATGTATAGCTTCTCGTGACGGATACTTTACTTAATTTAGTGCTAGTACTAATATAGTCATCAGTAGCGGCCCTCCCCACAATTTTTTTCATAGGCATCCTCACAGAAACAATTTTTTTTTCATTTAAAAAAATATTTTAACGATAATGATAGGTATCGATTCAGGATAACAACGGACTTTTCCTGTTTTTGTGCTTGCAAGCTTATTTGGAAGCAATTATAGGATCACCAGCTTTTTAGTTTTCCAGCACACTACGATAGTTTTGCAATTTGTAGTAAAGGCCTAGGAAGGAATACGGGTGGGTTTTAGTCAGTAAGAGTCTGACACTCCCTTCCACTCCACCGAGAGCGGGAAGGGTCTTTGATGAATTCCCTCACTCAAAAAAAAAAAATTCTATCTTACCTTTCAGTTCTCCATGTCCGATGCGGCCCACCCGTCCGACGACCAGCCGCCAGGGCTGCGCCGCCTGGCTCATGACTCCAAGAGTAAAGTCCATCAGTTTGGTCAGCCCTAGCCGCCGCGCAGGACCACTCCGTCGTCGTCGCGACCTAGAAGAGTTCGAACTGAATATTTAATTAGAGATAAGTTTGAGGAGCTGGTTACGGGTGACGTGTCAATTTTTTTAAAGATTTTTTTTTCATCTAGTGATGCATCTTGCGACGATGTAAGTGGATAACCGTCTTGTTTTTAACTTTGCTATGTGGATAATCTACATATTTACCACTTGCTTTTTTAAAGTTATGATGATGTTGATATAACTTAGTATTTATATTTCGAACCGCCCTTCAAGCTTGCAATGTGCCAGTAGCATAATAAGTCATAGGTTAGCTCGTGCCGACACACGCCAAAACATTTAACATTTGGCTTATTTACAGACTACCTACAGTATTTGTCTGTCCTTCCCCTTTTTAATCCATCCAAAGGTTGTCTTTAAAAGATCGCTTTTAGCAGTAAGACCACCCATTGTGTCACCCTTTGTACAGTTTCTATATTTATGTCTCTAATTTATATGGTGTACATCATCATCATCATTTCAGCCGAAAAGACGCCCACTGCTGGACATAGGCCTCCCCCAAAGGGGGGGGTTTGCCATAATCGCCACGCTTGGCAGGCGGGTTGGTGATCGCAGTATGGTATGGTAGTGGAATGCATAGAGAACGCTGCTGCCCATTCTCCGGTACGACCCTTAGTCGCCTTTTACGACACCCACGGGAAGTATGGGGTGGTGCTATTCTTTAAGTCCGGCACCACACAGAACGCCTATGGACATGTGCAAAGCCAGAGTATCGCAGTTGATTTATTGTCCCAAAATATGAAGTTGTAATTTGTGTCTGATCACATCAATCAAGTATTTTGTAACAGACAGCTGTGCTGCTGGGGATTTTGTTGCGCCACTTCTTCTCCCCAGCGAAAGCACTAGGCAGTGGTGAAGGGCGGGCGTTTTGGGGGACTCTCTTATGTAATTTTGACGTTCGAAAAATACTGTTTCTTAGCCTAATTTGAATAAATGACTTTTGATTTTGATTTTCAAATACAGAAATAGGCAGCAGTAGGGTATAGCCCTCTAGGTACTGGTATAACGCCCTAATACTGCTAGTAATAGTTTAAACAACGGTAGTACAGACCTGTGCGGCACATGAATATTGATAGCGGCTGTATCCAGCAGCTCTCCTCTTGCATCAGTAGCCGACGCCAGCAGCCATCTCTGGTCGTGGCTGAGACAGTACGCCAAGAATAGGACTCCGCCCTGCTCGCCGGAGCCTTGGCCCCACGTTTCGGCGACTTCCTTGAGGGCTCGAGGTGCAGCTAGGACCCACGCTGGGGAGAATAGCTTGTAGGGTTCGCGGTTCTTCTCCTGTGTAACGGAAGTTAATATTGTTTAGTAGACTAAATTAACAGATAGGCAGTAATGTTCAGGTTGAAACGGCATCTATATTGCCACATGCGAATTACGTATCACACTGACGTCATGCAAAATCCTGTATCGCGCAAGCAAAGTTTACCTCTATAAAACAATAATTACGGGGCGAGAAACTGGAATGATGTCTATACAGTCAACATGAAAAAATTAGGGAAGAATCCAGAATTAACAGTACAACTAAAAATTATTCATCTGAATCAAATTCTTGTTAGAAAGGTAGTTTTGATGTTGTGTACTGTCTTAATTCTGTAATACACACATCAAAAGTGTCTAGGGATCAACATATATTTTTGCAATAAGTTTTCTCCTGATTGATATTAATTAAAATTTTCTTTAAGGATTCATCAAATAAAGTGTTTTCGTTTGTCACAGTAACGATAAACCAAGTCACCTTTGCATTAATAAAGAAATTTGCCATTTTCCTAATAAAGGGATTTTTGACATTTGAACCACTAACACAAAAGTTCGAAAAAAAGACTAAAGTAACAGTTTTCTTTAAAATTTTATTGGGTAACTTAAACAAATAATAATCCGTGTTTCTACCGCGAACACTAACAACACAAGAACATCGGTTTGGCATACTCAAAATGAGTTCATCCAAATCACGCTGTGGAATGGCCGCCCATGTTCGTTGCAACAACAAAAAAAGGTCTTCTTGCGACTGGATACCCTCCATATTCGGCAGAGCTCTTCTCTGTAGCATATCCCATGCATGCTCAATCGGGTTCAAGTCTGGCGACTGAGCAGGCCAGGGCAGGACATTGATGTTAGCTGCGGCGAGAGTCTGTCTTACAACTCTTGCGGTGTGCGGTCGTGCATTATCATGCATTAACTGAAATAAGGGACCGATTTGCACTTGTAGAGGAACGATGACGTCTGATACAATCGTCTCAGCATAAATTTGAGCGTTGAGGTTGCCTCTGATCCAAATCAACTCAGTTCTTCCGCCGATCCAAATACCCGCCCATACCATGATGGTTCCACCACTATAAGGATGGACTTCCTGGCAGGATTTTAATCGCTGTTGGCGTCCAGGGGTTCTCCAGTGTCGTATACGTCTTGTATCCGGTCTCATACCAAAACGAGACTCATCAGAAAAGCACACGAAACGCCATTGTTCTTCTGCCCAATTTCTGTGTTCAAGAGCCCATTGATATCGAATCCTACGATTGTGCATTGCTATAGGTGGTACCCGTAGCGGTCTTCGGGAATGAAGGTTCACTTCATGCAAGCGGTTTCTGACTGTTTGTTCGCTAATTAAGTTCCCTGAAGAGTGATGAAGCCTCACGGCTAACATCATGGCGGTTATTGTTGGAGCTCTTCGAGTTAAGATTTGAATGTATCGGTCTTGTCTCCGTGTGGTGCAGCGATACCGTCCTCCATGGCGCTCAGCCACGGTACCAGTGCTTCGGTAACGTGTCCAAAGTCGACTGATAACACTCTGACTTGTATTCAGAGCTAAAGCCACAGTACGTTGCCGGGAACCAGCTTCTATCATTCCCACGGCTCTGAGCATTTCTTCCCTGCTTAAATGACGTCGCCGCTCCATAATAACGTTGGTTTTAATCAGTAGTAGGGAAACAGTAGCACTAATAATGTCTTCAATGCGTTGTATGTTTTTATAGGGAAAATATTGACAGCTGATTTTCATCTTTTACTCGAATTTGATTCACAGTTCCTGATTCAAATTATGAAATGCACCAAAAAGGATCCATATAAATTTATAAAATCATAAATTTATTACAAAGCCACATCTCAATCTCAAGAAATCCGCATAAAAATGCTTGATCCCTAGACACTTTTGATGTGTGTATATCAGTTTTGCATCAGTGAGGTTGTTTTTATTTTTATTTTTTGTATCCGACTATTTTAAACCGGCTATTCGTGATATTTTGACGTTGACAATACAAGGTTTCTGTTCTTGATATCAAGATCATCATGAAAGAAATTTCATCAAAATCAGTTCTGATACGCGTTATCCATAATATAATACCCCTATAGGAGCTAATCCGTGCTTTATAGTGACTTGTGTGTGTGTACTCACATCTTTATTCTGCAGGAACAGATTGGAGTCCGCGGCGGTGCCGAAGCCCGTGAGTGACTTCCCGTTGGCGTGGTGCTGCAGCAGACGCCGCGCGCCGCTGAACACGCTGAAGGCCAGCGCGCGCACGTCGGGCGCGCCGCCCGGCCCCGCGCCGCCCGGGGGGCCCGCGGGGCCCGCGCAGCCCGCCTCGGCCGCGCCCGCGCTGTGCGTGCCCAGGCCCCAGCGCGAGCACACGCTCTCCAGGGAGATGATCTGCGCATGTAGGACATGGTTAGTAAATACTTCGTTATTGTAAGAACAGTAAGGTACGAGGCAAAAAATAATATTATGTAGCGATGATTTAGACTAAAATTACGAAATACACAAATTGATTACCATCATGTATAATAGAGTCACTAGCGAATCTGAACACACAAAATTGGTGCAATGGGTACCTACTTTAATCTCGCATATTGGAAAAATTTAAGATAATGGAGGGGCGCTTAATCTCTAAAGTACGCGGACGTAAACATAAAACATCCAAGTTTTAGAAAGAAAAGAAACTTATATAATTATGTGTTATAACCAAAAACTCTACAAAGCAGAACAATTTTTCGAACTCTGTGCCATATTTACGTCTGGCTACTGTTTAGCTTTGAAAGAGACAAAGCTTACCTTGACAAGAGGATTATGATGATGTAAATGGTCCATCGTTCGTGCCGCAAGTCTTAGCAACGCATGTAACGCAAGCGGTCGATGCGCGTGCGACGCAGGGGGCTCCACAACATACACGACAAGCGCGGGCGCTCCGCCCTCTTCCTCATCCCAAGACCCTGCTGTCGATGAGGCTCCAGGTACTCCAGGACCGGAAGAACTACAGCCTCCAGTCGAAGAGTCATTGTCAGGTTCTGCAGCACTGGTTGGTGTCGCTGGATGGTCAGGCGTTGAAGGTGGACGCATAGGTTCTGAAGCAGGTCTGTCAGCGTCTAATAACGCGCGGTCTACCGTAAGCGCGGCCAATTGCGGCAGCAAGGACGACCGTAACGTGTCGGAGTATGCTCGTAAATGTTCGCCTAGTCGACCAGGTGGGAGTGACCCGCTCCAGTCATCTCTGTCGTCTCTTCTTTCACCTCCAGTCGAACAACGAACTAATCCATCTCTTGCAATTCGCCCTATAGGTTGATGTCTACCAAGGCGACAGGATTCATAGGAGGTGGATAGTTCTCTGAAGAAGGCGCGTAGAGGTTCCGTGAGGGCGTCGCTATCTGCTGCTACGACAACATAGACGACGTCTCTTGCGTAGGAGTAAGGTTCTAGGGCTAGTCTCTCCCAATGCCTGAGTGCGTAGGGTGATAAGGAGATCCAGTCCCGGTCGTGCCCAACTAGTAAAGGAGGTACAGGTTGTGGTTCGCACAGGTCTTCGTTCCCTCTGCCGGCCAGGCGGTGGAACTGCCGCCATGTTAGAGGACCGGTGACGCCGTCCCACATGCGCGCGCCGCAACAACGCTTCTGTATCGCGTCTTGGAGGAGTGGCCTTAGCCGCCGCATCAATCTGTGGATGGAGGGAAAAGATTATAAGATTTTTATGGCGTGATAGTTTACTTATTTATTCAATAAGTAGTAGTAAAGGTTTTTTTTAAAGTAGTTCAAAGCTAGTAGCTAGTTACCTGACTACGTCGCGGGAGGAGCGCGGTGCGCGCGCGCCGATGAAGGGCCAGCGGTGCACGGCGCCGCCGCCGGCGGGGCTCAGCGGTGCGCCCGCGCTCACTGCCGCGCGCAGCGCACGGGCTGCCGCCGTGCCGCCGTCCGTGTACCTGGGGACACGAACGTATTACTTCAATAATACGTTTTGAAGGAATAGAGCGCCTGTAAAACTATTACAATGGTAATTGGTAATAATCCCTATAATTGACGAAATGTGCATGTATTAAACATTTTCAGTAAGATTTTTTAGAAGTAACTGGGAGCCAGAATTTGTATCAAATTTACGGCAATAGTGTCTTCTAGTACTCACTCGAGTAAGTTCAGTCCTCGTTCATCAGCAGGTGGATGGTCGGCAGCTCGGTGAGCCGCCCTGGCCAGCGCGGAGGCGGGTCCGCCGGGCGGGGCTGCGGACTGCGCTAACACGACACGCGCGACTTCGCCCAAACCAGCCCCATGAACGCCATGCAAGCCTGGTTCTTCTGCGAGACCGGTGATTTCCATCTCGTCCTGGTGAGTAAGCAAGAAATTAGTTTACATATTGTGTGAACGAGATTTTTAAAAACACCAAACTGGAAACATAATAGTATAATATTGGGGATTTTGAAAGTATTAGTGTCTTCGCACTAAGCTTATGGTCAGTGTAATCATTGTGTAAACTTACACGTTACATAATTTCAGCGTCGTATTTGCGTCTCAAGCTATGTCGACTAAGGCCTTTCGCACATGGGTCGTAGGCGTAGTTGTCTCGTGCGCGTATCGTAATTACGCTACGCGGACGAGACGCGGAGTGTTCTACAAACGAATCGTCGCGTAGACGTATCGTTTTGTAATATCTCAGTTGAAATCATGGCGTCAAGCGTACCAGATGTGTTTGGGGAATTTATTGATGACCTTGCCTTCTCTTCAGACGAAGAGGATTTCTTGTTATTTGATTTCGTTAGAAGTAGAAAGCGACGTGCTCATTGGATCCATCCATACATCGCAAATAATTACAAGAAAAGATTGTTTCTTGCTGCACGTGAACTGTCCGTTTTACGCCAGTACGCTACGACTATCGTAATGACAATGAACACCTCATACGATACGCTGCAACACCGCCTCGTGTGCGGACTTGTTTGAAAATGTTCCTGCTCGTATTGCTCTCGTACTTCGCGCGTTCTACGATACGCTTACGATACGACGCCATGTGCGAAGGGGCTAACGCTTACGCTGCACTAACGCTAGACTAGTCGCGAAGACCTTAACCGCCTAATGATGTTGGTGTTACTTTCATATAATTAAAAGCCTGTGATGTTCCCACCAGTACAGAGTCAAGGTTTTCCTAATGTTTCCTTTTCTTTCTATTTATTATTTGTATGTTTTTTATTCTTTTTGTTTTTTTTTTCTAATGAATGTATTATGTAGTACCTCGTAGAACAGTCCGGCGCGGTGCGCGCGGCGCCGGTTGAGGATGGCGCTGAAGCCGCACGTGCAGTGCGAGGGCTCGTCGTCGGGCGCGGGGGCGGCGCCCGCGCAGCCCGCCAGGTACGTGGCCGCGTCCGCGCCGCGGATGTTGCCGACCACCTGCGGGGTAACTCACACATCTAAATGTCCCATTATTGTGAACTTAAATTATATTAGGTCTGAGGTTCTGTAAATCTCACTCCAGAATAAACAAGCATTACTTAAAGTCAGTATTAAGTAATCAAACGGTTTTTAATGTTTTGAGTGAGGCTCTGTAATCGAAAACACAACACGTCATTATCATTAAAAAGTTGTCTGTTGCTGGATATAGTCTTCTGCCCAAAGAATAGCAGCAATAATTGTCACGTACTTCCTTCATCCAGTGAATATCTCACGACTTACAAAAGATGATTGATCCACCTTAAGATTTAGAGAGCGGACTTCACTCGCAGGACTTACGTCACAAGTCTGTTAACAAAATATTATGTAGTTACCTTAGGTCCAGCATTGCAGACGCAGAGCGTGCAGCTGTCAAAGTTATGATCTCGGAACACGTTGAGCACCGTGTCGGCCAGCAGCACGTTGAGCATGAGCGGGCAGGCGGCGTGCGCGGGCGGCGCGGGCGCGCCCGGCGGGGGGCGGCGCGGTACGGGCGCGGGCGCGCTACAGGGGCGCGGCGCGGGCACGGACGCGGGGTCGCCGACCCGCCGCTGGCGCTCGCGGCTCTCGGGGGTGGGTGGGGCGGAGCGCTTTACACCTGCTGTAATGGAAATGATGAGTGAAAATAACTGTTAAATAAAATGTTCGAAACACGTCGCAAGTTAAAAAAAACAGTGGCACTCCGGAAGTGTCGAAGTAAAAACTTGAACAATCACGGGTGTATTTTTTTAATCGTCTTATAAACAAAACACGCACAGTGTCGCTTAAGGTAACAGTGGCACGAATTCAATGGTTTGTTCCCACCTCCAAAAATGCCTAACGCGTCTAAACAAGTTTTCAAGATTCAAAATGATCATTTCAAAGAGACCGCAACAATAAATAAAACCTTAGAACCTTACTTTTAAAATAACAGTAATGCAGGATAACACTGTCCAACTTTTTTCTTTTTTTTTTTTGCAAATGGGAAATCATCAAATGACTCCTCCCGCTCTAGGTGGAGCGAAAGGGAGTGTCAGACTCTTACTGACTAAAACCCACCCGTGTTCCTTCCTTAGCCCTTTATGTTCCGGGCCAGCGGTAACTCTTTCGGACAATCCCGCTGACCCGGCAGGCTTCGGCCCTAAGGGGCCCCTCCCCGATGCTGACATCTCTTTGAGGCGCGCGTGGAACACGTACGCACCCCCCGGCACGGGCCTGGTCCTGATCGGACGGTGAGCTACCCATTACTCTCCGCCTGCAGGCCCGCGCCCACAGTGGCCGGAAGTCGTCACGCGGCTCCCGACGCCTGGGGCGTCCCCCGCGGCGGCTGAGACGAGAGGCTCTCTCCCTGAACCGTCCCGCCACCTCCTTCGCTAGCATGACTGCTTCGCAGAAGGAGGTGACTGCCTCCCACTCCCTCTCGCCCCGGACCATGGCTTGCACCAGGGCCGGACGCGAGAGGTCGCCGTCGCTGCCGATCGCCTCTACGAGGACACGGCGGTGCTCCGCCCAAGCGGGGCAGACCTCCACCGTGTCCTCTGGGCAATCCTGGCAATGGTGACACCCGGGCGTTTCCTCCCGCCTGATGATGTGCAGGAACCTCCCGAAACTTCCGTGTCCGGTGAGGACCTGCGTCAGGCGGTAGGTGGGGGGCGCCGTGGTGCCTCTCTAGCCACTCCTCAAAGACGGGTCTTATCGCCGCTATTGCGGCGTGCCCTAACACTGTCCAACTTCATAAAAAAACAATTGTATAAAAATCATTCTATGTGTGAAGTCTTTTTAATATTTTGGCTCACACAGCCCACAGTCAGGTATAGATGACAAACCACGGTTCGACTACAGACTGACGCCGAGGGCAGGGTTGATTTTTTGACGTGTGGCATAAACATTTTTTACTAATTATTATGACTGACCTGTCCTATTGGTCTCAACCTCCGAGTCGTCCCTCTGCTTACTCGGCTCGTGCTCGTGCTCGAGGTGACAGCGCGGCCGGTACACGGCGTGCGGCGGGAGCGCGACGGGCGGCATGAGCTGGCTGGGGAGCGTCGACAGCGGCGCGTACTTCGATGAGCCCACGTATTTGAACACGGTCGGTGGTTTGAAAACGTATGACCAGTCCTGTGAGAAATGAAGATAAACATTTTAGTCGTTAGTTAGTCTACAGTCGGTAAAAAAATTAGTTGAAGTGACGAGTTTCGAGAAATGACAGAAATTACACGCGCTTCACGTTCAAGATAGAAATTGCCCTAAAAAATTGATATCGTGATTAATTTTTTTAATTTTTTAACCATAACTCTTGTTTTTTTTTTTTTTGTAGCAGCCTATTGTTGACTTTAGTTAATCTCTCTCTCTCGCTCTTCTCCATAAGTCGAGCTAGCAATCTAAATATAATATTAGCAATTTAGCTGCTAGTGTCCCACTCCCAGGCCAACCGCTCACCGCACCTCGATCGCGCCGTCGGGCGGCGGCGAGCCGTGCGGCGCCAGACGCAGCGGCGTGGCGTCGTCGGGCAGCGAGAAGCCGGGCGAGGCCTGCGCGTGCGCCTCCATGCTGGGCGGCGTGGGGAACATCTTGGACAGCTCCTCGGCGCGCGGGCAGCCACGCCCGCCGCAGCGCACGTCCTCCAGCGACTTGTTGGAGTCGGGCGGCGTCGACACCTGCAGCTGGAAGAACACAACGCTTACTGAAGATACCTATTCGCACTCACTAGCAACAAAACATTTAAAGCACTAAAGGAGATTTCTGTGATCGATGTGAACAATAGGTTAAGTTTAATTTAGACACAGAAACTTAATCAAAACGAATAATTTGTTCCTAAACTCCGACTTTTAATTAGCTGCAGTAAATTACAACACTTCTTACTCTCATTTCGTTAAAAAATGTTGCCGCAGTATCTCTACTAGTGATGTCATTAAAACGCAATAAAACATCGTTTTAATTTAGATATTAGACATTAACCAATTTTCATTTAACCGTAAACAATCAAATATTTTTCGTATTGATCGGATAAAAATATATGTTGTAGTTTGAAATCAGCGTCAATACATGTCATAGTCTACTAAAGATAATTTTGTTTAAATTTTTACTCTTAAACACTTACTATATCGATCTAAAAAATCAATTTTTTAAATAAATTATAGTTTTCATTGGGAATAACGTTTACTATACTTTGCAAAACACCAAAAAACCTCAAAAATAACAATATTAAGATATGTTTGTAATTAGAATTAATGGTTTTTATAAATCCATCCGATCACTGATGTGATGACAAAACAGAAACAAAATCATTGCTCAATGTTTTTGTTGCAAACTAATATTATCCTGTATTTCATTAGGTATAAATATCATCTAATAATATTATTCTCTTTTTAAAATCAATGTAACATGGATCGATTTTGAACTGAATGTTACTTGAATGAATCGATTATTTTGTCACATCACTATTTAAATTTCGTTAAAAAGTGGTAACACATAAGCTGTCATTTTACTGCAGCTAATTAAAAGTCCGACTATAGTTTCATTTCACCATGAATTTTTATTTCCTTTATTTAATCTACTATATATATATATAAATTATATTTACCTAAGTATTTAAAAAAAAAAAACATTAAATCAAGACTTGTGAACACCTTTACAATAGAGGGCAAAATCCTCCCGATGCATTAAGCCCGCTTTTGTGTTTTTTTTTATTATCCCAGATGGTATGACTTTACCATAAATTCACAACACATAAAATCCATGCATTATCTATTCTTTATCATACATTTCTAATATAATAAAGCTGAAGAGTTAGATTGTTTGAAAGAGCTATCTGGAACCAGTCTGGTTTAAAAAAATAACTTGAGGAGGGTTATAGGCTATTTAACATCAGGCTGACGACCCTCAGGAGCTGAGCAGAAAGAAAAAGTCAGAGAGAACTCTAAGCGAAAACGAAGTGACAGCGCGGGTGAACGATGCGATGTGATGGGATAAGACGGGGGAATAATAAAGTTCACGCGGACAACGTCGCGGGCAGAAGTTAGTATAAGTATATTCGCCAAGAATCATGCTCACATAAAACACAGATCTGTCTACTATAACTATAAAGAAGGGTGTACACTCACAAGTCTTACCGTCTCATCGCCGCTGGTGGCGTCGTCCGACGTGTCAAACATTTGCTCGAGGTCTTTTAGCGCCGGACATAGGCCGTCCGACGTGAATAGGTTCTTGTACTCTTTTGTATCTTCCTGTAGAGAACAGGCAGAGAAAACTTAGAGTTTATGTTGTGAACATAAAAACTAGTACGGCACTCTTCATGGATGATGGCCGGTGCTACGAACCGATAATGAAATATATGGCACCATCTGAGGTATTTTTTTACTCTTATAATATGACCACAGTAATTGCAGTACCTTGACATGACGCAAACATGGCAAATTGAGTAAGTTAAAAATATAATAAAATCGGCTTTTTTGAGCATCGCGTCTATCATTCATACTTATGTAAGTCTCTTTCTAAATCTCGATGTGACTTTACACCACCTGAATATTATATATGTTTTGCCATTGACAACTTCTACGATATTATTGTCGGTCCCGAGTAGCAGTACTGCAGCTCGGGATGTAAGCTTAACCTTTGCAAACACTCTCATTGAACAAACGTGTTGATATATGCCTAAGCCTTCTCTGTTTCTGAAGAGGGCCTATGTCCTGCTCCTGCTGCGTTTGATAAGATTGTTATAGTATCTACTCACATTATGGTCATGTTTCTCCTGCTTGATATCGAGTAGCGCGTGGTCGCGCATGGCGGCCATCTTGGTGTGGTCGTGTCCCGCGTACAGGTCGCCGCCCGCGCCGGCGCCCAGAGCCATCTCCTCGCGGAAGTTGCTTTGTGATGACTTGAAGCGCTTTACGGGGTGCTCCAGCCTACAAGAGATGATTTATTAGTTGACTATTCAGAAGTGTCTAGTAAAAACACTCAAATGTTTAGAAGGTTACAAAGGTAAAAAATTGCTCCCGCTAAAGTTAATGTTAAGCAATTAAAATAAGTTCTCAGTAAACGGTTAGTGATGGTAGTTTATCAAGGTTATTTCCCAAATGTTAGGTAATGAAGATAGATTTTTTTTAAGCAGCAATGAATTACAAGGCGACTATGTTGAATGAAACTATTACAGTTGCTTAAACCCAGGAAAGTTTATTATGAGTACCAGTAGCGAAGGGTAAATTTTTGTAAGAGGTAAGCCGGAGTAGATATCTTTAATATGATTATATTATTTGTCTATATAATACTGACTGTGCCATTTTTCAAAGGGAAGCCGGTAGGAATCTAGTTATATGGAACCTTCGCCACTGATGAGGACACAAATGTGAAACGTAATGTTGTAAAACAACAAGGCGAACTTATTTCAATGTGTGCTATATTTTATAATGCATATATTTGGACAGCATGTTCGTTTCAACGTATGTTATATTCCATATTACGTTTCACATATCGTCGATTAAATGGAAAAATGACATTTCTTGCTAAAAATGTTTAACAAGAAATGTCATTTTTCCATTTAATCAACGATATGCGTACCCACCATAAGAGTACACAACGCTATTTTTAGTATATGCGAAACCTGAATATAGTTTGTTCAGAATAAGTAACTGAATCGATTCTAATCATTTTTACCCCATGTTATACTTTGTCCCAAAAATATTTAAAAATGATTAAAATTTGGACACCGAGCGACACTAAGTAGGTTATCCAATCTCCGCGCCGAACGGTTAGGTACCTAGGTACGATATCAATGAGCGCAAGAAGCGCGGCGCGGGTGAGCATGTTTTTGTACGGACAACAGGTAACTTAACAATCTTTGTGATTTTACATGATACAGTTGTGAAATTTTGTACATAGATTCTTTACATAAAAATAGTAGACATGTGTTTCGGGTTTCGCAATTACCAAAAAATAATGTTATAGAAAAAAAGTGAAAAGAAAAGAGAATGTCACCAAGCATTGAACACAATAAGAAAAGCTTTAATGATATTGATGCGCAAACTGGTGTTTAATGTAGCGAATGCTAAGATTCACGTCAAGTTAACTTTAGCAAGACGCGCCCGTGTATAGCTCGCATATTAATTTAGGGCGCTGCGACTAAGTAGAAATCTGAGTGGAAAAACGAGGTGAAACTTTGCGAGCGTATCTTCACTCCATTGCAAGTTCAAATGTTTCAAAAGTGCCGAAGTACCTAAAGCTTTAGTTCCCTAAAAAGCCAATCATGTAATTAGCACCAGTATTTGACATTAAGTCGGAACCCGATGCCCAAAGGTTTAAATCGCTAGATTTGCTCTCGGCATACTAAAAAGTGTCCATAATGATAAGATTGAGCTCACACATTATTAAATAGCGTTTCCATGACAATCAAGTCATTGCATATTGTGTGTCTGTGTGTCAGAGGTATCGAAATGAAACAGAAACACGACTATCATTTGACGCGGTAGGGAGAATCTAGCGATTTAAATCTTTGTCGATGTCATCATTTTCACTACGGGCGTTAAGTGCGGCCCCCGCTCTTCTAGGGAACTGTAGCTTAAGGAGGAAGCGCTAAAGTAGCCCGCGAAATTCAACTTCAACAAAAACAACTCTCTAGGAGCAAGTAATCCTACTGAATGACTATTTCATGAAATCTTGACATTTATGATTATACTAACTTACCAAGTTGTACTACTGAATCTAATGATTATAATTCTGTAAATACATATTTGTTACGGTCGCGAATCATATTTAAATCAACGTACAACTTAATACTGACCAATAAATTGCAAAAAACGTAAGTTTGAATTTCGCGCGCCTGCGAAACGATTAGCGTAATTTTGACACGTTTTACTACTGAGATTTGTTGCAAGCCTTAGATGTGAATGTCGAACGATTGTACAGTACGGCCGAGGAATTATGGCCGGCCTGTATAGTCGCCAACACATCAAGCTAGTACAATCTGTCAAATTTCTTTAATTGATTTTCAACTTTATCGTTAAAGCATAAGGTTCAAAGTTGATTGAGAAAATTTGATAGTTTCGGGTAGGTTGATGTACTGGCGTCTGTACATAGGCACTATGAACTTTCGCGCATGTTCTCTCACTCACACTCAGTGTTAGTCATCAATTGGTTCCCAAAAAAAATGTAAATTGCGAGCCTTCTGCGCAAAGTTCAGACATCGGCCTTGATTCATTTGACGTCCTGTACTTGCATTTGAAATTTACAACTTGCACGGAACAATCAAGTAACTAGTTCGTCTGGTTTTCTCATGCTGTTATTAATATGCTAATGTTATCTCACTCACACTCAGTGTAAGTCACCATTTGGTTCCCAAAAATGTTAATTGCGAGCCTTCTGCGCAAAGTTCAGACATCGGCCTTGGTCGTCCTGTACTTGCATTTGAAATTTACAACTTGCACGGAACAATTAAGTAAGTAGTTTATGTCCAGTTTTCTCATGCTGTGTGCAGTGTTAATATGCTATAGCTTACCATGCATAGACGGTGGTGTAGTCGTAGAGCATGTGCAGCGAGTGCTCATCTTCTAGCGGGTCCAGGCGAGGCGCTGCGGCCGGCAGGGTGGGCCGCCGGGTCACCTCACAGCTCGGGGATTCGCCCTGCACACAATATTGCACGTTATAGCATACGTACAAGGCCGGATATCGCAGTACAGTTTTCTTCTCAATGTTATCTCAAGTGGAAACGGAACCAACAGCCTGCGCCACGAGACCTCAGAAGTGCATAGACCCTTTCATCAGCCTAGCCTTCTCCCAACTATGTTAGGTTAGGTTAGTAACAACAACATTTCGCCAGTTATGTTTAAGTCCCATGATATAGGGGGCGAGCCTATTGCCATCATCATCATCATCATCATCATCATTTCAGCCGAAAGACGTCCACTGCTGGACATAGGCCTCCCCCAAAAGGGGGGTTTTGCCATAATCGCCACACTTGGCAGGCGGGTTGGCGATCGCAGTATGGTATGGTGGTGGAATGCATAGAGAACGCTGCTGCCCATTCTCCGGTACGCCCCTTAGTCGCCTTTTACAACACCCACGGGAAGTATGGGGTGGTGCTATTCTTTAAGTCCACACACAGACCAACCACTATTGCCATCAACCGGGTACAAATCCAACTCCGGGCTGCTACTGAAAAATTTCTGAACACTTTGTCCGACCTGGGAATTGAACCCAAGACGTCATGGTCAGCAGTAGCGCTTTCGACCGCTAGACCAACGAGGCAGTCGAGTCAGAAAATTCAACTGACTATTGGTTTTGATTTAACTTGGATAACATCTTAGCGTAAAATAGTCAAAAATCTGATATTAAATCCCTTTTTACCCACTAGAAGGAGGATTATGTTTTTCGAATCTATGTATGTATGTATGTATATTTCTTTGGCACGCTCTGTAGCCTAAACGGCTGGATCGATTTCAGCTTGTGCCGTTAGATTCGTCATAATTATACCAATTATATATTAGGAACAGTAGCAGTTTACTTTACCTGAGTGTAAGTCTTGGGTGGTGGCAACGATGGCGGTGCAGGCGTCGGAGGCGCGTGCGGGTCGGGCGTCGGGGCCGGCGTGTGCAGCGTCGTCGGGACGATGCCCGTAGACTGTATCATTGATGTTATTAGTCGTTTATTCAACATACTTTCGTTAAAAATCAAGTCGTTTTGCAATGGCTCACTATAGCATGCTTCTGAATATAGAGAATTTTATTTCTTAAATTCGAGCTTCTTCTATCGGTTGGGTTGCGTAGTGTTCGTAGCGCACGTACTGAGTCTTGCGCCCCCGCCCCTCTGTCCCACCGCTCACATACCCAAGCCGCGGCCAACTAGTTCCGCGCGGACTATAGGCCGTATTCTCGCACAAAGTAAAGAGGCATAGTTTTATATATCTCCTTCTCATTATGTTTACGTTTGGATCTCAGCATTAGGACACTTTTTAGGCTGATTATATTACGAGTTGCATGGTCGTGCTGCTACTAGGAGACTAAGTCATATCGCTATCCCACTAGGGAAGCACATAGGATTTAGAGTAGCCTGTTATGTTTCGAGTTGGGTGGATACTGATGCCAGCAGATCCCTGTCATATGGCTATTTTACTAGTAGTAGAAGTAACAAGGATTATTATTACAGCTACCTGCAGATCCTGTAATGTAATTTGGCTTGCCCACTGCGGTAGTTTAAAGTGTTACCTGATGGTTGGGCAGAGCAGTGTGGTGCGGCGAGGGCGGCGGCGCGCCGGCCGAGGGCGGTGCTGAGCCGCCCGCCGCCGGGGAGCCGCCGCCGCAGCTGCCGGGCGAGCACGCCGCACCGGCCGCGCTCGTGCCTCTGTGGGGGGAGGCTGTACTATAGCTCTGATTGCACAAGGGAGGTGACTTTGTGAGGTGAAAGTGAAGAGAAAAATTTTATATCAATGTTACGTAACATTTTTGCAAGTTAAATTATGAAAAATATTAATGAATAAAACCTTGACTTATTATTGTAACTAATTATTGCTCTACAACCCACTTTTAACAGAATATTATTGCTATTAATAGTCACCACAAAATTCTTCTTTACCGAAAATAATAAGTAACTCCTCTTAAAGTTACTACTTTTCAAAATCTGGCTTTCAATTCAATCTTCCGCTAGATTATCAATTTTTCAAGGACAAAATCTCCCATTTACTTATGTAAATGTTACTTTCCTTCACTTTCACCCCACTGCTGTCAAACACAATAATGAATGATACCCATGAACGAAAGACCCATGAACTAGAATAGACACGGACATTAGACCCCCAATGAAAGGTAGATGTTATTATATGTACCGCAACTTATCACCGTAACGTCACTGCTTGTAGTTGTCAAGTTTAGTTCAAATCAGATTAAGTGCTGTTTAGATCACGTAATAAATTCAATGCATTCATTTTCTCTCTGATTTTTAACAATGTTTCTTGTGTTGTAAAAATCTGAATTGAAACATTTTTCTTTTATAAATCAATGCACTGAATTTAACATACTTTTACAAAGGCAAAAGCCAAATTCAAGTGTACGATGCGATCAAAATAAGAAATCCTGTTTGTACAGTTTGCAATATACATCATGAAGTACAACTGTACTGTGAAAGACTTCAGTTAAATCTCGTTAAGCTTAGTAGTCGTAAGTTTAGTCAATGCTTATTTTAATCTCAAAGTAGCGTTTTTTTTAATCTGTCCTCAAAAAACTTATAGTTATTGACACATTACAAGCAACAACATTGCAGCAAATACAAGTAAATGTGTGAAGATGAGTGAAGCTCGAAGCCTCAGTGCTCAAGAGAAGCCGCACAGAGCTCTTCGATATGATACAGGAAGGTCGTATAAAAGACAAAGAGGCTCAACTGCATCAGCTTGTTCCATGATGATTGTTGACAACGTTATTACTTCGACCGTTTACTGTTTAAAATATAGTTTTTGATCTTTTTTTTAGAAGAACGAGATCCTGTTCACTGTCATCGGTTAAGCGTCTATTTACTCATAGTGGGATCAGGGTCTTCCTGGATCAGTGTACGAGCACGAACGGGTAATATTTGAAGCAAGCATTCAGGCATTCTCAGACGTACACAAACACTGATCCCAAAAGGCCCCGACCCGGAATTGTGTGCAAGTTTTAGTAATAAGAATGCATGAATCATAAATCTGAGTTACTTTATTTTCGGATAACCGATAACTCTTGATAGTAGAACTGAAGGACAATTCTCGTGACTAATTAAAAACTTTCAATATCTAGTCGCAATCTCATATCAGCGAGAATCAACGTAAAAAAATTTGTCAAAATGTAGGGAAATTAGACAGACTCAGACAGAGATTTTTGACAGATTGACGCTTTTGTTTTTTGGGATGGGAAATCATCAAATGAGTCCTCCCGCTCTGGGTGGAGCGGAAGGGAGTATCAGACTCTTACTGACTAAAACCCACCCGTGTTCCTTCCTTAGCCCTTTATGTTCCGGGCCAGCGGTAACCCTTTCGGGCAATCCCGCAGATTGAAAGTGAAGTCAGACTGGGAAACGTTCTTAAAATTACGAGAATTGACCCCCTCTGACCTAAAAAGTTAGTCATTCCTCAAACTAGGCGCTTGTAAAGTTAGTGATGACATGTTATTGGCGTTGATTCTGTTGTTCACAAACTAAACTAAATTTAAGTTCAGGCATCTTTTTCTTTCTATTTCATTAAGAAAAGGACAGAAGATAAATATCAGTTTAGTCCTGCCAAATTAGTCAGCGCCTGACGTAAATTGACGTATTTTTAATAGCCATTTTTTTAATCTCGTCTAAATTGTCTATGGAGTATCTTAATTTGACAGGACTAAACTAATATTTATCTTCTGTCCTTGTCTTAATGGAATAGAAAGAAAAAGATGCCTGAACTTAAATTTAGTTTAGTTTGTGAACAACAGAATCGGCGCCTTTATCAATTTTCAGCCTCCAGCAATTAATTCCAGGTATCCTTTGTAATAAATTAACCAGTAGCAGCGTCGAACATAATAAGGTTGTCAAAAGTAACACAACAGTGTTTTGATTAGACACAAAACATGCAATTTGTGTGACAAATATCATCAGCATTCAATAAATATGTCCATGCACTATAAAAGATGGCTACGATATAATAAAATAAATGATAATTTAGAGGCATTCAACACATGCGGTATGAAGCGGCATTGCATTATTTGTGGCTCGATTTCCTGTTAACTTGTGTAAAGTGTAAATTGTGTTTAGTGTATATTCATGTCTTTGCTCTGAGAGTTGGGAAATTAATAGAAAGAAAAATAAGCAATTAGCAATTTTCTATTCATTAAAAGTGCTGATAAATGATTCTCGACTTGCTTCTCTGTCACATTTATCAGTTTATTTTGGTTTATTCGAGATGTAAGAGAATTTGAAGCCTCGTATCAGAAAAAGTTACCAAACTATTTTATATACAAATTTTGTTTACCATGAATCATGCTTTTACATCATGTTCCTAGTAATACAAAAACATGTTGCTGCAACATTTTCGTGCAACTTTTGTTTCTAATGAACATAGGGTTTGATTTATTTAATTTTTGCAAGGCTATAAGTAGAGCAGCTGGTGTGTTTGTGTGCGTGTTATGCTGACACTTCACTTGGCGTATTTGTTAAAATATTCGCGTTACTTGGGTAGAATACAATAGAAATACTCGTTGTTATATACACCATATTAATTACAGATATAAATGTAGAATTTTTACATAGGGCGGCACAATGGGCGGTCTTATCGCTAAAAGCGATATTTTAAAGACAACCTATGGATAATACAGCGCGCGGGATTCGTCTGAGCTTATTACAAAATGAAGTTTATTTGAATAGAAACAGGGTATACTTAGTATTACCCAAATAACGCGAACGCGAATGCAGTGCCTGGCGCCGTGTGTGCGTACTCACTGGGCTGGCGGCCTGTGCGCGTGCGCGGGCGCGCGGCGCGCGGCGCGGCGGTGGAAGGGCGGCGGGCGCGGCGCGCGGCGCCGGCGCAGCCTGCACACAAAGCGCTCACAGTCCCACCGCGCTCGGCTCCGCCCGGCCCACTCACACTATCTCTGTCGACGAGCGACCGCGACCCGCACCGACACGGCGGTGACCGAAAGCTAACAGCCAGCGGTGTCATTTAACTGCTACATTCGAGCCTTTCTAAGAAGCGACCGATACCGATTCCGCGATTGAGACCGACTACTGCTGCGGTGACCGAAGGCTAGAGCGACCGATACCGACACCGTGCCCCCGAATACTCGACAACGATGACCGAAAGCTTACAAGCTAGCAGTGTAATTCAATAACTACCATCAGCTATTTTTGCGATTTTGTTTATTTGAATCGATTGATATTACATCACTAAACGATTGATTTCTCTACCCAAAAAAAGTGATCTTTTGATCCGAAAAATTAATAAAGGATTAAAGTATATTTTTCCGTAAAACAAAACATCGACCCCGACCGAAAGAAAAAAAGCGAATCAAATGTCCACTCGTTCTCTTTACCTGTTGTTTGTGTTTTAAGAAAGCCAATTAAAAATACAATAACTGCAAATAAAATCATTACTAACAACGTTTTAGTAATACTACACATTCGGTTCTTCTATCGCGATTTATTTTTCTAATATAATTCGCCAAACAGGTAACATGCCACTCAGTACTGATTTACTCGATAAACTACTAAAAACACCGTTTTCTAGTACACCGCTGCTTCTAACTAAACCAAACCATGTCGAACAAGAGATATCAAAGTGTGACAAGAGTCGCCGCGTGTCTGACCAAGGAATTCAAACAAAAATAGATCTTAATACAATGATTTAAAAGCTTTAGAATAACAAAAGGACTTTAGAAGACATAAGTTTCAAATTCCTTCGTCACAAGTACCAATAAACATAATACTGTTATGTATATTGGTGAAGCTGTACCCTCTACTGCTTATATAACTACAAATAATTATATTATTGCTATATAAAAAATAAAACATTCACATACATAACATCTACCTATCAATCTACACCCTGTTAAATCGCTTACTAATAGATTACTATACATATCGTCGTCCACCGGTAAATTGATTCTTATTGTCTTTAAAATAAGATTCAAAATGCTCAGTGGAAGACTCGCCTGAAACTCTCATTCAAATGCAAAGATACAGAAAAATATAGTTACATAAATCTTTCATACATGTCATACGTAATATATAGATGCATAACACACAATTTCGTACAACTACTGCTATATACTAATCCTATCTACTTATATATTATTATAATATCGTTCGCTGAGTATATGCACTGAAGAATATGGCATGCAACAAAATAAATGTATTTGATTTTTGCTCAAAGTCAATTCACAGGAAGCAAAAATTACGCAACATTGTAGCAGTAACATCATTTTGTGTTACTGTCAACATGCTTGACAAAGCTTCGTATTCACTAGAAGACATGTCCCGCAACACGTGTTGACTTCGCCCGACATCTATATGTGTCGCGGGACAAAAGTCTCCCAAGTGAATACAAGGTTTCAAACTGTATGAAATGTTGCCAGCAACATGTTTCTCGCAACACAAAGACACGTTGCTGTAGCAAGTTGCGCTGTTTTTATTTTCCATGAATACGAGGCTTGTCTACGCCTTTTTGTGGCGTAAAATGGCTATATTTTCTAATTTCAAACGTTCTACGGTACATAAACCCAGTGACGCACAACAATACAGTACATAATATGCGCGATATAGTAGCATTACTAGTATATTATGTATTAAAGTACTCACTTTGCACAGGTACATGGAGTTTTTCTGGTGGGATCTATGAAGTCATCGCACTTGTCGCCCGCTGCCTCGCCGTAGCAGATTTCCGCCGCCTGGAATGGTTACAATATGTTGACATTTGTTTGTAAGTGACACAAGACTTTAGTTTAAGATTATGCTGTAAAATGAGTCGTTTTAATCCGAGCCCCAAGATACAGACTGTCTAGTTTGGGGCTTACTAGCAAATACTATATTGTAACCTAGCTGTAGGTAATATTTTAAGCTACTCATGTCGTCTTAACTTGCTGTTAACCAGTGAACCTGCTTACTGTATTACCTGGACAATAAATATTTTCTATTTCTATTTTGATGCTGCTTTGTCATAGGCAGAACTAGTTTTCGGTATCGAAACAAAAATGCTTATCAACATCAGCCCTTGTCCTACCCACTGTTGAGTACAAGCCCCCTCCCCCCCCTTTTGTACAAATGCAACACTACATTGCAGATATTAAAGTTGCATATTCTGGCGCTAACCACCACCACTACTGCTGCTGCTCCCAAAATGGTAGAAATGGTAGTTTTTGGGATGCATTAAGAAGTGCCCTCGTGTAGCGCAGTTTGTTTAGCCAGTTACTCAACTGAACGCTCGCGCTCGGCGCATCCTTGGGGCCTAAAAAAGCCACATTGGCGGAATCATAAAAGAATAACATTATGAATAATATGGCGAAGACAGTCCGTGTTTTTCTTTTTTTCGCTGCACTACGTAGGTATAATCAAAGAGATTGGGATTGGATTTGGATTGGATTGATTGGTATTTTAGCACGGACAAAAAAAAAAGAAAAATCCTTCACCAATGGGATTTGATACGATTAACTTAACAGTTAGCTGTCCATTATGATTCATAATGTTCTCCTTTTATGATTCTGCTAAAGTGGCCTTTTTAGGCCCCCTGGACAGTCACACCAACACCTTATCTGACTGGCCAATTCCTCCCTTGTGCGGTAGGGCTAACACCCGCCTGGTTTGCGACCACCCTCCTCCCACCGGAGTCCGGCGTCAAACAGTCTGCTATGTTCCCTCGATGCGGGGGAGTTCCAGTGCCTTAGTCATCTTCTGGGCACGTTCGTTCCATCATAGACCTCATCCATCGCTTTCCATCAGGCGTGATCGAGGTCAAGACCGGGACAATTAAGCAATAAAAAACACGTACTGGGCCCGCTTAGTGGGTTACGGCCCACTCCCTCTCACAGAGAGGAGGTCTCTGTCCCAGCAGTGCGAACATTATAGGCTGATTATGTTAGTCTGGCGCTAAAAATGTTTCTTGGAGCTTTAAAAAAACTAAATAAACCCAGTAGATTTGATTTTAATGTTAGAATATAAAGTAAAAATGTCACAAGTATCTCATGAATGACATTGTAATATAATGATTGACACATTTTTAATTCTATGTTATTGTCGGAAGCTTTATCTCGGAACTAGTCCAAATGCTTTGAGGACAGTTCTGTTTCCCACTTCCATAATATTACAAACCAGCTGCGCCCCGCGGTTTCACCCGCGTAAGTGTAGATCCCGTGGGAATATCGGGATAAAAAGTAGCCAATATGTTAATCCAGGGTGTCAGCAACCTCCATACAAAATTTTATCAAAATTGGTCCAGCCGTTTGAGCGTGAAGAAGTAACAAACATATAAAGACACACACACTCACAAACTTTCGCCTTTCAGTCAGTTTCAGGAATCCCGCATAGGACAGACACGCACCGTGAAAAATCATGTATCTTGTAGAATCCAAACAAACTAGTACGCTTGCTTAGTTTTGTGAATGTTGAACGTAGATCACAGTGTCTAGTGGTCGCCACTGAGTTAGATAAATGCTGCACGTAATGATCTCAAGTTTGCGTGTTATCGGAGTATAATCACAGAGTTATTAATAGATGACAAGTGGGAACGTTTATGACAAATGTTGTCATTTGTGTCGGTGCCGTTCTGCCTAGCGATAGTTTATACTCATGTTACGTTACATCAGTTAATTTCTAGCTAGTCTGAATGAGCCTGAGTCTGTGCCTAACTACCAAGTGTCACACTTGGTCGTTAATATGGCTCATCGAGATTCAGTAAAGTTTCGGCTTTGTAGAGCGTCTTTGTCACTTATACTCCTGTGATATTTTTACTTAATCCACTCGCACCACAAATAACTAATTATGTTAAGTGCTAAACGTGTTTAAAACATCGTTCAGATTCTGTGCATCGTTTGAAGATGACAGACACAAAATGATGTTTTAAATATGTTTAGCCTGCAAGTGAGCCTAAAGCTCGATCTGACTCGTGCGGCTGCGCACTGTACAGTCGGTGATCCGAGATATCCACATCATCAACTAAACTTCTTTAAACATCAACCATTCAAAGGTACAGTAAAGGCTCCATCATGAGGCAAGTCGCGTTGCCAAGCAACGCATTGCAAAGATCGTCCTTCATCACATTCGTACATTTTCTATGAACCAACACACACTAGACAGGCGGCACACTAGACATCGCACATGGAGCCGGGCGCGCCAGTTTTTGTATGAAAATGTGTTGCGTTGCGGCTGTGCTTGGCTTAAGGAGTAGCAGCGTACCTGGTGCGGCGCGTGCGCAGGCGGCGCGCCCGGCTCCATGTGCGTCACCAGCACGTACGGCACCGGGTAGCTTAAGGAGTAGCAGCGTACCTGGTGCGGCGCGGGCGTGGTGAGCGCGGCCAGCGCGCGGTGCGCCATGTGCGGCGCGTGCGCAGGCGGCGCGCCCGGCTCCATGTGCGTCACCAGCACGTACGGCACCGGGTAGCTTAAGGAGTAGCAGCGTACCTGGTGCGGCGCGGGCGTGGTGAGCGCGGCCAGCGCGCGGTGCGCCATGTGCGGCGCGTGCGCAGGCGGCGCGCCCGGCTCCATGTGCGTCACCAGCACGTACGGCACCGGGTAGCTTAAGGAGTAGCAGCGTACCTGGTGCGGCGCGGGCGTGGTGAGCGCGGCCAGCGCGCGGTGCGCCATGTGCGGCGCGTGCGCAGGCGGCGCGCCCGGCTCCATGTGCGTCACCAGCACGTACGGCACCGGGTAGCTTAAGGAGTAGCAGCGTACCTGGTGCGGCGCGGGCGTGGTGAGCGCGGCCAGCGCGCGGTGCGCCATGTGCGGCGCGTGCGCAGGCGGCGCGCCCGGCTCCATGTGCGTCACCAGCACGTACGGCACCGGGTAGCTTAAGGAGTAGCAGCGTACCTGGTGCGGCGCGGGCGTGGTGAGCGCGGCCAGCGCGCGGTGCGCCATGTGCGGCGCGTGCGCAGGCGGCGCGCCCGGCTCCATGTGCGTCACCAGCACGTACGGCACCGGGTAGCTTAAGGAGTAGCAGCGTACCTGGTGCGGCGCGGGCGTGGTGAGCGCGGCCAGCGCGCGGTGCGCCATGTGCGGCGCGTGCGCAGGCGGCGCGCCCGGCTCCATGTGCGTCACCAGCACGTACGGCACCGGGTAGCTTAAGGAGTAGCAGCGTACCTGGTGCGGCGCGGGCGTGGTGAGCGCGGCCAGCGCGCGGTGCGCCATGTGCGGCGCGTGCGCAGGCGGCGCGCCCGGCTCCATGTGCGTCACCAGCACGTACGGCACCGGGTAGCTTAAGGAGTAGCAGCGTACCTGGTGCGGCGCGGGCGTGGTGAGCGCGGCCAGCGCGCGGTGCGCCATGTGCGGCGCGTGCGCAGGCGGCGCGCCCGGCTCCATGTGCGTCACCAGCACGTACGGCACCGGGTAGCTTAAGGAGTAGCAGCGTACCTGGTGCGGCGCGGGCGTGGTGAGCGCGGCCAGCGCGCGGTGCGCCATGTGCGGCGCGTGCGCAGGCGGCGCGCCCGGCTCCATGTGCGTCACCAGCACGTACGGCACCGGGTAGCTTAAGGAGTAGCAGCGTACCTGGTGCGGCGCGGGCGTGGTGAGCGCGGCCAGCGCGCGGTGCGCCATGTGCGGCGCGTGCGCAGGCGGCGCGCCCGGCTCCATGTGCGTCACCAGCACGTACGGCACCGGGTAGCTTAAGGAGTAGCAGCGTACCTGGTGCGGCGCGGGCGTGGTGAGCGCGGCCAGCGCGCGGTGCGCCATGTGCGGCGCGTGCGCAGGCGGCGCGCCCGGCTCCATGTGCGTCACCAGCACGTACGGCACCGGGTAGCTTAAGGAGTAGCAGCGTACCTGGTGCGGCGCGGGCGTGGTGAGCGCGGCCAGCGCGCGGTGCGCCATGTGCGGCGCGTGCGCAGGCGGCGCGCCCGGCTCCATGTGCGTCACCAGCACGTACGGCACCGGGTAGCTTAAGGAGTAGCAGCGTACCTGGTGCGGCGCGGGCGTGGTGAGCGCGGCCAGCGCGCGGTGCGCCATGTGCGGCGCGTGCGCAGGCGGCGCGCCCGGCTCCATGTGCGTCACCAGCACGTACGGCACCGGGTAGCTTAAGGAGTAGCAGCGTACCTGGTGCGGCGCGGGCGTGGTGAGCGCGGCCAGCGCGCGGTGCGCCATGTGCGGCGCGTGCGCAGGCGGCGCGCCCGGCTCCATGTGCGTCACCAGCACGTACGGCACCGGGTAGCTTAAGGAGTAGCAGCGTACCTGGTGCGGCGCGGGCGTGGTGAGCGCGGCCAGCGCGCGGTGCGCCATGTGCGGCGCGTGCGCAGGCGGCGCGCCCGGCTCCATGTGCGTCACCAGCACGTACGGCACCGGGTAGCTTAAGGAGTAGCAGCGTACCTGGTGCGGCGCGGGCGTGGTGAGCGCGGCCAGCGCGCGGTGCGCCATGTGCGGCGCGTGCGCAGGCGGCGCGCCCGGCTCCATGTGCGTCACCAGCACGTACGGCACCGGGTAGCGCATGCGCGCGCCGCCACACAGCACCTGCAACAACACAACACTTGCGATTTAGAATCTGCATAAACGGATGTCATTTTGAAAATATGTAGAGAATGTAGAGACTAGAGACAGTTTCAGCTCTGCCATTAAAGAAACGAATTGCAAATGGCAGCACTAATGATGCCTTCTGTCGCCTGCTATGCAACGGGTCTGAAAGGGCTTTATTTTGCTTTATTCGTTACTTTAATGGCATTAGTTTTCTACCTGATCCACTTTCGAGATTGAATATTATAAGGGCTATTTGAAAAATAAGGTAGAACGGATTTGAACCGCGCCCTCCTCTTAATCATTAAGTAGGACATCCACTACATGGGCCTCTCCTAAGCATCTCCACAACCACAGGTCTCGCGCTACCAGCGTCCAACAGATTTCAGCGACGTCACACAGATGGGTTCACTATGAAGGCAAGACAGTTACCTCGACGGCGCCGCAGCCCTGCTCCAGCGGGTACAGCTGGCGCCAGGCGTCCAGCAGGCGCGCGGTGCCGGCGTCCGCGTCGCTCCACTCGCGACCTGTCAGCGTGCCTTCCAGGCCGAACGGGGCCAGGATCACTGGAAGAAAACACACCAATATAAGTATTAATGGAGTTAAAGACGACGGGGACCACATTCAAGAGGTTTTTTCTTCTTGGAACTTAGGAGATGGCATAAATTGGCTTGTGCATGTAAACAATGTTCAAAAATCTTTTTAAAAATTACTGTTGTGTCGAAATAAATTAGGTAACTGAAACGTTCTTTAGCCGCCATTCTCATCCTTAAGAAGAGGAGTAGTTTCATAGTTCAGAAATTAAGCCTTATGTGAACAGTCGTTGGGCCTACCTTTGGCATCAGCCTGGTTGTCGGGCGAGTTGATCTTGGCGAGCCGCTTGGCCGTGAGCGTGCGCACAGGCGGGTGCTGCCGCACGTCCACAGACGCGCACACCGTGCTCTCGCCGTGCAGGAAGAACGCGAACGAAAACGACAGGTGCCAGGGACTGGAAGTAATGACATTACAAAGAATTTAATAAATATATTATGTTTCGATATAAATAGCTTAAAGTTATAAATAATACGTTTTAAAATAAACATTATTATAGTCCTGCCCTCATTCCAATCTATTTGGGAACACATACATCTGTATAAGTAGTCATCCCGACAACTCTCAAGAATTTAGTAGTAAAAGTGAATCATTCTCACTTTTCTCTCATAACATGTTTCATTGTTTATACTCAAAACAAACACACATACAAATTAGGTCAGGTAAGCGACCGGAAGTTACTCGCACTATCAGATTATTCTAGTCAAAGACCTCCCCTCTATATCCGTCATTTTTCACTATCTCACGCAAATTTTATAATTTCCAATTATCATGGTAATCAACACTTTGTTTGCATTCCACAATGTGGGAACTTAAAATAAAATTATATTTATTAAAAATAGTTTCCTCAATAAGTTTTCATACAATGAAAGCAACTAGAAGCTTCATAAAATGACGGTTCTACGTTCACGGTGCAAGGCGGTGCGGCGCTCCGGAGTACCGCAAGGCGCGCCGCCTATAAAGATAGTATAGACGCGATGCCGCCCGTATCTCGCGGCGACGGCAGCATCAAATCAAATTGCAATCGATCGGTATACATTGACATATTACTGCAGAGAACCGATGGTGTTGCTACCCTACTTTTTCTATTACTAGTTATGATTTGAATAGCAACAAAGCATTGTTTTCATGTACTTAATGTTTTGATACATTGTAATACGCTATGTATGTAATTTTCAGTTTGCAATTGTTTGTTTACATAGAGTATATTATCTGTGTTTCTATCAATACATTCTGTACAGTTTATGAGGAATAGGATAAGCAATGTTATTTTCGTCAAAAGCTTGCATTTAGAAGGACAGAGGATACAAGTACATTAATTAGCCATCCTGGCATCGAACCCAGGTAAAAGTCACTTTATTGACAGCGATTTTCGTAAACAAAATACATAATGCTGTTCCATAGCCCAATTTTCAATAAAAAATAGGGACTAAAAATGTTTTAAAAGTTAATGTTAGAAGGTGAACGAAGTTATGCCCTGGTGTCTTGTCGAGCAGAACACAGAGATCTTCTTTTTAATCTAGGAAGTGAGACCTGTGTTGCCACGGCTCATTTGAAAACAATTAATTGAAAAAATTGCTTTCAAATTGAACTTCCAAACTTTTTATTTTACCCGACCTTGGGGATCGAACCCAGGTCCCCATTTTCAGCAGTCGTGCTTGCGACCACTAGACCACAGAGACAGTCAAGTAGTCATATGTATTTGGCATATTATAGCATGATAATGTTGACATAGGAACAAGGTGAAAATATGTTCTATCAGTAAAGAGAGAATTTTCTCCAACCAGGCAACCATGTAGGATTTTGGAGCGACATTCTTGTGCGATTTAGGTTTGTTTGGCGTCATGGTACAGTGGCGCCATAGTAGACAATATTGTTAAATGACAAACTACGTAGTATTTTATATAGAAGGTTAAGTATTGCTGCAATACTAACAGGCAAACTCTATGGTACTTGCTTTCGTCATTTTACTGATTGTAGACCAATTTGGTTCAGAGGTCGTGAGCTTGTCATCGCTATGTAAGTATTGGGTAAACGACTAGTCTGTAATTCTATTAACCACATTCCCAAGAATAATTTAATAACAGTATCTTTGTACCAAAAAATATCCAATCAGCGCACAATTAAAATCTTGCAGAAACAATCAACATCTAGTAATTAGCTAACATGTAACGTGCACACGCAAAAGACAAGCGTGTCATATCGTAACTTCGACTTTCACTATCCAAGGCGGTTAAATAGTGAAATTAATTGTTATCGCGTTAACAATAAGGTCGGTTATTCATTACCTCTTGCCGACTTCTTCTTCGTCGCCGTCGTAAGGCTGGACGAACCATTTGCCAAGCCTCACGAAGTCTCGCGATAGAAGACATCTGTAAATTAAAAAGTTATTATTAGTATGTGTCGATTATGTCAATGCTTGACGTCAATCATTTTATTTATGTGGGAACTTTGTCTCTGCGAAGACGGTTAATTAAGATTATAACATTTTTTGTTCATTCACATAACACAGTCTTGGATCAACTTAATACTGGATAAGGCCTACAGTATATGTAAAACGTCATTGCATGTCACTAGCAGTCCGGAGTCTGGATTTGTGCCAATGGGTTTATTAAGATTATAACGAATAAGAAGTTGGAGTCGCGTCACAACACGAACTTCAAGTCGTTCGTGGTGCGTGTTCCGACACATCATCTCGAGAAGTTCCTCAAGGAAGAGTTCTGACCGAAGGGTGTTATGTACCGCCGGTTTCGTGGCCGGCTACATGACACCAGTCAGCGAAACACGACGCAGACACTTCGTGTGCGTTAGTTTTTTAGTTATTAGTTTTTAGTGTAAATATAATGTTGTATGTATGTATAGTATTTTTAAATTATATTAATATTGTATTGTATGTGTTTTATGGGCCTTGATGCCTGAAATAAATGTATAAATAAATAAAATTAATTTTTTTTGTTCATTCACATAACACAGTCTTGAATCTTGGATCAACTTAATTTTGGATAAGGCTACAGTATATGTAAAATGTCATTGCATGTCAGTAGCAGACCGGAGTCTTGATTCGTGCCAATGGCAATGGGCTCGTCCCCATACCATAACATGCCGAAGTTATAGGGTTAGCTAGAGGTGCACCTATAGTACACCCAATACTATATTTATTTATTTATTACGAGCGTAATGATATGGTTATATCATTATTTATTTACGATAGTAAACGTAAAACATTCAGACACCATTGCCATTTACAGAGACCTTGTTAAAAATCCCATGAAAGAGGAATCTCGTCTTAACGAGGGGCGATAATATTGAGAAGTAAGAGCCGACATAAGCTATACAATTTCACAGCTCAGCAAGTTAGAACATGAGATCTGGTAACATTTGCCGGTTTATGACTGTATCACGTTTCTTTTATTGTCGTAGGTACCGTTTGAACGATAAAATGAGGGGAGGCGCAAGACTGTCTTATGTTTGAGACAAAATATTATGTATTAATTGAGCTGTTTTAGAACAAATGGTGGTATGCTACTCTTTACGATATGGCTATCTGGATTCTGAATGTAATGCCTGTTTAAAAAGTATCTGAAGAAAATATAAACAAATGGATCAGAAAACGTTCCTGTGGGTGCTAAATTGTGTATTGTCACTTACAAATTAATTGCTTTGGTTTGAATATTTAGTTATACGAATGGTTGCAATAAGAAATGAGAACATAAGAGGAAGTCTGAAAGTGGCACCGGTAACTGAAAAGTTGTGTGGAAATCTGTTGTCATGGTATGGGCATGTGTTACGCAGGAATGAGGAAAATGTCGTGAGAAAAGTTTTAAGTATGAATGCCGATAGCCATAAGAGCAGGGGAAGATCAAAGAAACGATGGATGGACTGTCGAGATGGCGGCTAACAGAGAAGTATGGAAGAAAAAGATATGTTGTGCCGGCCCTAATTAATTTGGGATAAGGGCAGGAGAATGATGATGGTTTGACTATTTAGATACCTAATCCCCAAATCCGAATTTTAAATCACCAAATGTGAATTCGCAATTGTAGCCCGCGAAATTTATTTTCTTACGTTTTTTGCAGTTTTCAGGTTATTAGAATCAGTAATACATCTTTCTAAGTAAGATTTGCACCATAATCTCTTATGGAAAAGTGCTTATGGTACAAATCTAACTTAAAGAGAAATTTTTATGATTTTAATGTCTATAATTCTGTAAATACATATCTATTATAGTCGCGAATCATATTTTGATCAAGATACAACCTGACACTGACCTGCAAATTGCAAAACCCGTAAGAAATTTTGAATTTCGCGGTCTACCACTGCGCATTCACCTTAAAGATGATTTTCATTTGACAATTGAGGTTAATTTTATAACC
Source organism: Mesoligia furuncula (assembly GCA_916614155.1). Classification (NCBI taxonomy): domain Eukaryota; kingdom Metazoa; phylum Arthropoda; class Insecta; order Lepidoptera; family Noctuidae; genus Mesoligia; species Mesoligia furuncula. Next base: position 26,914,244 of record OU744803.1, read on the forward strand.
TCAGTTTCCGTCAGACTACCTACAGTATTTGTCTCTCCTTCCCCTTTTTAATCCATCCAAAGGTTGTCTTTAAAATATCGCTTAGCGATAAGATGGCTCATTGACCCTTTGTAAAAATAAATATTTATGTCTGTAATGTATATGGTGTAAGTACATATATGATTTTTCAGTTGTTATTTAATAATAATAATTAATCAAACAATAATTGCTGGAAAACGCGGTGAAGTGGTTGTAATATTACACTTAGTTCAAAAGACTGATAAGATAAGCTTAGTTTATCAAAGCTTCCTCTCTTCTACGATTTTGCGGTGCCCAACAGGGTCCATAATGATCTCATTAAACTTTAAGTTACTACCTAAGTACACATTGGCGCCGATTCTCTTCTTCACAAACTAAACAAAATTTAAGTTCAGGCATCTTTTTCTTTCTATTTCATTAAGACAAGGACAGAAGATAAATATTAGTTTAGTCCTGTCAAATTAGTCAGCGCCTGGCGTAAATTGACATATTTTTAGTAGCCAATTTTTTAATCTCGTCTAAATTGTCTATGGAGTATCTTAATTTGACAGGACTAAACTAATATTTATCTTCTGTCCTTTTCTTAATGAATTAGAAAGAAAAATATGCATGAACTTAAATTTAGTTTAGTTTGTGAACAACAGAATCAGCGCATTTGTGGAGTGCAAATAAAGTATTGAGTATTGAGATTATATAACGTTGGAGCCTTCTAAATACAGATGTATGTGTTACTAACTACCTTTAGTGAGCGATTGCTTGAAAATTTAACCTGAACAGGGTTTGTTTACACCTTCATCTGATACTTTTCGAACAGACCAAAGGTAGCAAACAGACGATGAATCATTTAAGTTTTTCACAAACATTTTACTTGTTTCTTTTCTAAGCTCCGCAAACCGTAACGAAATATAACTGCAACAGAGCTTAAATAAAGCCGTCTACATAGCCACAGCAATGCATTTCCATAGAACATCGCATGGTTTCCAAACTAAATGTATTACAAGACGATATAGAGGCGCGGGCGTGTCGTAACTCTGCTCGGCTATCGATTATATTACCATAGCGAATATTATTGTGTCACCGGCGAACGCAGTAGGCGACGCGTGAAACTGACGACCAAGTAGTACTTGCTGACTTGGAATGTGAATCATGTACTTGTGATAAATAATGTGACACATAGATGCAGTTTTTAACTAAGACGTATTTGTAAAACAGTAATTGTTATTTAATATAAAGCAAAGAAGGGACAAACGAATTTAGACTTTGCGTTGTTGAATTTATAGCACACTTTTGTTGGAGCATTGATTTTGCTGTAAATAAATTGTGCAACTTGGATGCTGTTCCAAGAGCTAGTTAACCTAAAGAACTGTTTCACTTTCTGGTACGTGTGAAGAGGACTATTAATTTTCTTAAATAGCTGCTTCTTTGCTGGTAATTGTTTCAATTAATTAGCTTGGGCTCTCAAGATTTTTGAATGTATTCCATAGAACGTATGCCGCTGTATGTCAGGTGCATTCACTCAGGTGCCATTTAAGCGGGTGCCCAATGTGGAATACGTCGATTTTTGGACAGCACTTCTACAATTTTAAATGCAATATGTTGCCGAATGTTAGGATATCGAACATATGAAACCTTTTATATTTAGGTTGGAACACTAAATAATTTGAAACCGGGGTAATTGCGTAACATAATATCAGTAACTGACAATTCAACAACATTAATTCCTTTATTTCGTTGTTGAGCAGACAAATTTTTCGCACATATGGACACAATGGAAAGCAAAATTCTTCAAAATGATTCAGATGATACCCAATTAGGGTGCTCTCCTGAAGTTTCAGTTCACAGATATTAAAATGCTCAAGCTTACACAAAGTCAGGATTATAAGTATTGGCCTCAAGTCAAACAAAAACATGCCCCAACATATCAAAGAAATGTACAAAACAGACTTTCCGTACAGTTTAAAAACAAATACTAATTCTCCAAGTGCAATAAGTGATGTATAAAAATGGATGCACAGATAATGACTAGTAGTTCGTCGATAGTTTATTTCGAGCGATGCCCCGACTATCTTTAAACGTACGCACTCCACTGTATCTAATACAGTTTAGTTGTAAACATTACTCTTTCTTGTGACTCAGAGTACTCAGACTGCAAGTTTTCTATGTATACTTTTGTATCAGAACCCGACCGTAAAATATGGCACATGACATGAGTTTTAGAACTAAAAAAATTGTCTGTCTTTGGGATCTGTATTTTATAGTTTTAATTTTTTGCCACCGACTTCCGAAATTAAAGTTATTTCACAATTTTGAGTTAATTTCTTTTGGAAGTAGGTTTAATTTTTTTAAATTACTTTTTTATTTCGTAATTTTTAGTTTTTTCACTAGAATTTGACCAAGGTTTTGAGGTGTTTTCCCTTTGACACTACGAGTACTCCCGCTCGTATCAATAAACCAGGCCGCCACACTTAAACACGTATTAGTCCATATCTTGAAAATTACTAAATCGATTTTGATGAAACTTGCACTGTTCTAAGTTGAAGTAAATGTAAGCCAATAAAAAAAATGGTCACGATCCGATTAATAGTTGCGGAGTAATACGTGGACAAACATACATACATACGTCTATAAAATTCGGTAAATTGGGAGTTCGGTTGATTGGGAGCCCTTATAGATTGTCATATGTGAATATAATGCAATTCCAATAATATATTACATACATACGTGTCAAATTGATAAGCTCCTTTTTTTTGAAGTCGGTAATAAAAACGCGATATTTTTTTTTTCACTCCTTCTGGGGGTAGACAGAAACTACAGAATGCCACCTGCTACGTTTCTTAAATACTCCTTTTGCTTCGTTTACATACACATAGCAAAGGTAAATAGTTGTCTAGAAGTACAAATAAATTATGAACCAATAGAGTTATGAACCATATAATCATATTTTCGTTGTATCGTTTTAGGAAATTTCGGGTTTGTGGAGCGACGGAGACATTTCTGTCACTCATACACAAGCGAGTCTCTTTTCGAAGTTCGATGCGTCATATCAACGCCCAGTTGACTGTGCCAGTTTGCCCTCGAATTGAATTTAGCATGATAGTATGACGATACATTGTGGTCGGTCGATTAAATTTTCCTTTGTACATGTTTTCTAAAGGATTTCAAATGTCAAATACAATTCAATTACAAATTGACTGGTGACATTGTTTATCACTGTGTGATTCATATAATTTATGTAATTTGTTAATATTATAAAGAATTGCTGTATGCGTAAGCAATATTATAACTTTGTCCTTTTAAATTGTCATAGCAAAGTAATAATAACTCCTTTTAAGGCTTTATTTAACAAAAAGAACTGAGCATGTTACTTGCAATATTTCTTCACGATTGCGAATTCTATTATACTCTCTACAGTTGAGAATCAAAGAGGTTGACCGCTCACTCAAGCGCAGCGAGGGCGTTCAGCGCCGACGACGTACGGCAGCAGTGCAAACTGCCATGCCGTCGTAACGGGAGAGATTTAGGTGCGCGCGCGCAGGTGTCACTCTACACAAGCGTCAAGCACACACAAGGAATGCGTTTGCTACGCTTTGAATATGTATCAAACAGGTGCGAATTTGTTTTTCACCGCGCTGTGTGTGTGCGCGCTATCTGATGATTGGAGTCAATTTAGTACTCAAATAATAGACTCGTTAAAATTTATTTTCTTGCTGGTTGAAAGATGTAATAAAGTAGATGAGTTAAGTATCAATTGTTCAGTTTTTGCAATTCGTTTATTGCATTGCAACAAAAACCGAGGCGGTTTAGTATCAAACCAGTCAGTTGTAAAAATGCATTTTTACAACGTCAACACTCAATGTGAGCTTCAGTTGCATTTTATTGCAGAATGGAAATAATATCGTTTCAGAAGGTTTGGGCGGGAACATTACAAGCTCGTAGAATTAAGCAATTCGATGTCGGCCATTTAGCATATCTGGGGTCTTTGAACCAGTTTCAACGAGTTGCCGCCGCAGATGCCGCAAAAAATGCTGTAAACGTTATTTGTGAGTTCTTAAACGGCACATAAACCGTAAATAAGAATTCAGGATCCGTTCAAAAAACATAATTATGTATGTCGGAGAAAAGGAAAAAAGACCAAGGGTAGATAGATCGACTTTATCGACCCGATTAATTTTAGACCGTCTCATAAAGATTTAAACCGGATAATCGCCTCCTTTTTAGACATCCATAAAGTAATTTGCTTAAACAAAATGGTGATATTTTATGGCGTGTAAAACAGGAACATACTAAATACTAAAATTATTTCATTACGCGAAGTTTTAAATCTATAAAAGTTAATTTAAAACACGAGAAGGTGCTTTGCGAACAATGGCGAGGACTGTAAAATGGACATAAAATCGCGGCAGTGTCTTGCAGGTCTAACGCAAAATCTTGTGAGGATTTTATTACCGACTTTACTATTACGTACTTAAGTAACTACTTACAATAAAGGTAAAATTGTAATTTATTATGTTATGTTTTTTTATGTTTAGTTCATTATAATTATTGTGCTGTAAAGCGCAACTTTGAATTAATTTGCAATTCCACTCATGTCAACTTTGGATCTCTTATTTTTTTAATATTTAGATTCTACATTTTTTTGCCAAATACGCAGTTTTACTTTACTATGCTTAGAATCCATTCACAGAGCTCAACCGCCCGCAACTTTTGTATACCGTAAAAAAAAAGCACAATAAAAGAGGCCGGCTGTGTTTTGGGATTTAGTGTCTAAACACACTATGCCGAAGGTACGCGACCGAAGTTCGGCACGATTACGCCTGCAATGCTATTTGAATTACTGACAACACATTATGCCGAAATTACGTTGCGTTAAATAGCATTGAAATAGCATTGCGGGCGTAATCTTGCCGAACTTCGGTCGCGTAACTTCGGCATAGTGTGTTTAGACACTTAATCGTATAACAGCCGAAGTAACGACTCATAAACGACCCTCAATTCACGGTTGCTACCTTAAAATCGTGAAGCTGAACGCGTGTGTATATTGTCGCAGTGTCGGGATCGCATCCCCAGTTCACCGCGACGCATTGTTTCTTTGACGCGCCGCCAGCCGCCACGGGGGTCAACGACTCGTCTGGATTTCGTTCATACGCCGAGATTCCGTCGCTCACCGCTCCCGACTCCCGACTCGAAGTCGCGTGATGGCAAGGCATGGGCCACTTACGTCATAATATGTGGTCTACCATGGAGTGTTTGGATAGCATAGTTACTGATGCGTTCGAAGGAGATGATAAAACAGGCGAGTTTGAACCAAATCTGTCGGAAGAGCGTTACAACTATAGTAACTCAACTGTATTTATTACTACTTGCATACTGTAATCGTCTGAGTGGTATGTTGCGAATATAGAAGAGAATGCAACATTATTATCTTGAAATACAAACTGTAAATCTGTCAAATCTTAAACGCAGCATCACGAATATTGTGGTCTACAAGTAGCTAAGATTGAATCCAACAAATTACTATATTTTTGTCTAAATGGTGACAGTCCTTAAAAAGAGTCAAGGCTATGACAGCACCAAATCTGGCAAAAATTTATGTTCTGCTAAATAAGCTATTAAAATACAAACTAATAGGAGCAATAAGTCAAGTTATATTTAAAACATAAAATAAATTACTAATTCATTTTATATTAAACTTAATAACAGTTTAATGGCTTGTGACGAGCGGGTTTACTCCATTAAGAAGTCGTCAAAATAATTTAAAATCTAAACTCTAATTTTATGCCTCATGCTATAATTTAGCTCAAAAATATATAAAAATGGTGAATAATAAAGAATGCTAGGTGCTTGAACTAATTTAAATTGTATCGATTGTAAATCAAATAGCTTTAGACTTAGACCGTCATCATGATCTGCCTAGCCTTTTCCCAACTATGTTGGGATCAGCATACAGTCGACCGACTGTCAAAGATCTACGAATGACAGCCGGGACCGACGGCGACGGTTTATCGTGCTTTCCGAAACCGTACAGTAGCGAAAAGAAAAGATTAGACAGAGTCACACGTTCAAAATAATCTCATTTAAATGTTGATTCTTTTTGCCCTATCAAAATGAGACTAACATCATTACACGCTCGATATCGAAATAAGAAACAATAGTATTAATAACAACGGGAATTTAAACAGGTCTGCTATACTAAACGGCTGCACGGGTGTCTAAAGAAAACTCGGGAAAAAACGACATTAGAACGCCCCGACCTTCGTCTCGTACTTCGTACGGCCACGACTGCCACTACGAGTGATTCCGATGCGCCTGCGCACCAGGTGCAACATGGCGCGCAAATTGCAACAAAGTAAACGGCCTCTAATTATTTTCCGTCTGATTTTGTTTCTATTAATTAAACAACTATTTAAAGTGCCATGTGGATTAGGATATTGTGTTTATGAAAGTATTCATTACACTTTCAAGAACTCTTGACATCTGTTCCCGAAAACAATTAATTACTGTAAAATGTCAGGAATAGATTTGGCGTTGTCTGCTTGTGCTATTTATTTTATCAAGTTTAGCATTGTTTGCAATGCACTTTGCACTAAGAGTTTCTGGTGAGAGAACTAACGAGGTGAAGCGAGTAGCAACAGATATGCAAAATAGTTCATAAATTATGGGCTTCGAGTAAAATATCTACATTCTACGAATAAGACTTAGTCTACAAATCTTCCGTAGATGGAATATTTACAATAACAACAAATTAATATCCGTTAGATAAAGCATAAATTTTGCTACCTCAAACTTGGAACTGTTGGCATAGTTTTTATCGCAGTAGATAACATGAAACTGCTAGAATAGGCATTAGATATACCAGATAGCATAGGTAATTGATATTATCCAGCATATAATGTATTTCATCACGTCATTTCATTTTATCTGATTTATGTATCTGGTGTATTGTGTCTTTTAGTCTGTGCTAAATCATTTCTTTCTTTCTTTCTTTACTCATAACAACGTTGGATCATTGGATGTAATACTCTTAAAACTTTTAACGAGTCTATTACAATTACAAATTAAACTTTCATTTGATTTTCCAAAGTGAGGAATGCGTGGCCAATAATAAAGGGCCGAGTATTGTTCCTTGCGGAACACCTACCGTACGCACGACTCTGAATACGAAATGTCTTTGTGAGCGTACAAGCAGCATACACGGAGCGGTCAATAGGAATGATTTCATAATAAATCACGAGCAATTAGCTCGCGAGACGCATTGGAACTAAGTGCGCGCGCGACGCTGACTGTGTGATACGCATCATCGAGTTCAAATTGTGTACTCGATCGGCAATGATTAACAAGTTATTTGTTAGTATTGTTAGTACCGTACGGGTTTTTCAATCACGTTTATGTTGCGTATGCTAATCGTGTAACGTTTGTGCCGGCCAATTGGAAAACAGTAAAATCAATACGGACGAAGTACATTGGCTAACGCTTTACACCTACTATTTTAAGACCAATCTTATTTTAGTAGATAATACTGATAATCGTTGTTTTGCTTAGTTGATGAGCATTAGTTAATATGTTGTATTTTATGATTTTACCTTTCAATTAGGTTATGAAGAGCCTTGAACAGCAGCGAACGACATTCGTAAGAGAGTCCACTCTCCCAAGATCCTTGGTCACCTTCTGAAAATAAAAGAAAACGGTCGTAAGTTCCATGAATGAAAAAAGGAGATCTAAGAAAAAATACATTACTAGGATTAAGTCCAGCATCGCATTAACCTTGACCTCGCTATCTTAGATGCTCAACCTTGCCATTGTCCCAGTTATTGCTTTTTCTACTACGATCATTGTGTTTACTTAATTATCGAATCCCCTAATTTGAATACTTAAATATTTTCATAAAAACTGAATAAATATTCAAGGTCGAAATGACAATGAAAATGTCCACAATAGCGGAACGCGGAGCTGAGAAGCGATAAAATCGGGTTGTTGCAATGTGGTAAGTAAAGCTAGAAATAGCTGTTGTTGCATTCGCAATCGGAAGATAAACTCGGCCTATCACCGACGTTAGATGCGAAAACAAAACGGCGCGCGCGACGTTGCCGCTCCGTTGCCATAACGCCATCCTTGTCTAGCTAGGAGGCGGGGCGGGGGCGACCCATGTGACGTCAGCGGCCGCTCAGCGCACGTGCTTGTGTTTGTAGCGCGCGCCGCACACGACACACATGCGAGCGTTGCTTAGCGCCCGCTAACTATTTAATTGACATTGAATTTTATATTCAAAACATTATAAAAGTGTGGGATATACAAATGGACTAATAAGATTCCACTAACATACACTTTCAATAAATGAAATTCATTAAGATTGTAATGTAGCACACTGTATACGAGATGAAACAGAACAAAACTGTAAAGCTAATGAGTTATTACTGCGGGTTATCGTTTATCGTTCACGCACCCGGCAATAACTTGGTGCCTTGATAAATTGATAGTACACAAATGAGGAGTTTTACTAATGTTTTTCGGCGTTAGTTGCCGTCTTACTGGAGCGTTTCCAAGCGTTCAGCCTTGACATTCGTGGTCCAGGTGTATGCGCGTCTGTCTCATTTGAACTAGTTTTCCACAATTACACACTAATGGTACTATTAATTAGTATTTCTTAGTAGCATCTGCTTACCGGACTAAATATTCAGGCTTTTCCAACAATAATGTGGAACAAATTTCACATGAGATTTTATTTTGTCTATTTTTGACAACCACATTACCAACACAAATGAATAGTTAGGATCCACCGAGCGTCCGATGAAATCTCATTTGGTAATTGTTGTTGCTAAATGACTGAAAACTAGTCTGTTAAAGAAGCTAGTCAAGGGCATCCAGCAGCACGACTAGGCAGTAACCTGGCCGTAACAAATGAAGGTGTCATCTTGGATTCGTTGGATTTTATTGGGATCGGTACGACTGGCGAGGCCTTCTCAGGTTTACCTCGCTGAGTTGTCGTTTATAAATATTTTCCGACCGTTAAAGCAAAGGAACTTGCTTCAAAATCCATTAGTTTTAATTATGTGAATAATTTAATTCAAGAACTTCTTAGCAGGATCGGTAGGGCGTAGATTCCGTGATAAGTGCGGTAATTAACCAGGTACCGCTACTAGTATGTATGTTGGTGCTACTCGTACAGGCACTGCAATTATTATTGAGCCGGTCGGTTCGGCACCATCGACTTCACCTCCCAAGGCCGTTAACGCAAGAAACGGTACGATTACTGTATACGATACTCGAATACCGGAGCGAGTCACGACTCGACCCGCACCGTGGTACCATCGCGATTGAGGTCCACCAAGGATTTCAGCATCGATCGATGGGGTCTTAGCAACAAAGTTTTATTTTTCTCATTACGAGGGTTATTGCCGTAATTGACAGGTTTCCTTGGGCGGAATATGGTAACGTGATTTCACAGCAAGTGATTTCGTCACCGGTCTAATTTTAATAACTTTTTATAGCTTTTCGAAACGGTCTCCATACTCCCCCTTCAATGAACACCACAGCCTTGTTACAAAATATTGTTGTTGAACTGTTCCGCTGCGCTAATTTGTGGCACAGTAAGCCTTGTTTACGTTATTTTATTAGTGTTTGACGAGAATAGTCTAGGTCTTGTTTGCTGTTTTTGTGCGTGCATTTGTTTGAGTGCAATAACGAAGATAGTTTAAGGTTCAAGGTCGCATATTTTGTCGCGGTGTAACGGCGGTGGTTGGCACTACCTTGCGCCGGGATCGATAGCGGGCAGACGACGCGCGCCGCCGCGCTACCCGCCTCCACACCAATGTGAGCGCAGTAATCGCCATACGATTATCACTATTGTTGCCTAAGTACTATTTGTTTGCTGCCGCGTTGCGGTTAATGTCGGCGATAACAAGCTGATAACAGACGAGACTAACATTGAATGCGAACTGATAAACGAAGCTCGCTTGTTTGTGGAGCATTTGTCATTGTATGTGCTTGCGAAACGTTTGTCAGAGATGCTATAATATAGTGGATAGGTAGGGTAAATTGAGCGTGTCGCAGGCAATAAATACGGTATTTAACGATCGACTGGTAACTAGTAGACAGTAGAGCGGGAAGATTTATCTGCGTCGGTGACAGCGCAACAACATTATCGTTCGGCACGTGGGCCGCGGCCCGAGTGCGGAGTGCGCTCTGCGGTGCACTCGCCGCGTCTCTCTCGCACCGCAATGTTTGGAACAATCTCCGTGTCGCGTCGCTGTGTTCTACTAAGAGCACACTTTCGCAACATCGCTGACTGCTTTAATTTTGCGCCACTGCGTAAAGTCACCCAATTATCTGGTCCTTTCGAAGCTGTTGGCATCTGTAGTTAAGTGGTCTACAATAATGTTCAGTTGAAGTATTGAGTTTTACATTAAGGGAATTCAAATAATAATGGTCCAGCTAGATAATAATGGAAACAATGAAAGACCTTGGTAACTCTGTGCACGAGTCCACATCCTTAGGCATCTTGTACGATTAGCTTGTAAGACATGAGCTCCGTGTTCGTGCATGTAACACACGGAGTAGGTGCATTGCACGACTATTTATTACGTCTTCAGCTCTGACAGATGTAAAATACTTAGGTACCTAAGTACTTAATGCTCTTCTTGATTATTTATTGATGTACGGGAGCTTGGCGTTGTGTAACATACTATTCAATGATAAATCAAAACCTTTTATATTCAAGATTGCCTGTCCTTTCGATGCCTTAATCGTGAAAACAGAACGAAACAGTAAAAAAAAAGTTCAAAATACTGCAGCGATAGGCGGAGAAAAATAGTAAACAATCTGTGACAGCTACATACATAGGCGGGCGGTGCGACATGGCAACGTCGCGTTCAAATCCGCGCGCTTTGTTTACAACCACCGCCGGCGGGCGAGGTTAACCGCTGCGGTAACATTCGCCTCGATACGCCGAGCATGGGAGCCGCGCCGCCACAACCACGCACCCACCCGCCGCGGCATCCAGATATGTGCGGGTTAATCGCCGAACCGGTTGTTACACCATCTAATCGAAGGATGTCTAGGTAGCTCTGCGTTTCACAAAAGAAACAATCGAGAAAGGTTACAAAAGTCTTGTTAAAAGGGCGGGCGGTCGGTGGATTGAATAGGCGGATACGGGCATTTAACCCGGTTCGGCGCCGCCTGATAATGTAATTCAAGATCGTATCGAGCGCGTGGAAATCTGTCAATTCGCGCGCGCCCTCTGCGGCAGCGGGTCGGGCTCGGTCCCTCCCGTGCGGTGCTCGTGTTGTTGTCTCGGTCGCGCACACCCACGTGCGCGCGTGACGTCACTAGCGCGTCGCCCTGTCGACGTCACGGACCGCCCGCAACCCGCCCGACTTGGGAGCCCTATCAGTCCTACCCTCGACTGAGCAGATTCGCCCTGGCGAACTATTGTATCGAGCTATCATTGATGCGGGCAGTGGTTTGTTGACTTTAGAAGTAGTGCGATACTTTGATAATAATTAATTCAAATCTGAGATAAGCAATTCTGCGAATAATTATGATAGAATCAAGTGGAAAAACGGAAGATAGTTTGCAATAGTATTGTGAAGATCAACGAACCACGCCTTACAGCCTTCAGATAGTTGAAATGGGAAACAAATAGAACACAGATAGTTCCTAGCCCGATAAAGATGATCGGTGCATCGTGCAGTTAACATCGTCAAGGTTGCCAGCAGTGCTGCTTAGCATATTTTTGTTGTTAGTGATTTAGCATGGATAAATTCAGTTTAGCATATAGCATATTTTTAGCATTTTATCCTGATATGATAAAAAGTCTACGTTTTGTATTTTTTTTTTTTAAATTTTACTATTAAACTTGTAACAGCGAGATTGCCTACGAAACTACGAATTTTGCAATTCTACAAAAAAATTCAATATTTTCAGTACAAGAAACGCTAAAAGTTGTCAAACTACCAATCGTTGAAATAGCGCAAGAATTTAAAACAGATGCAACAGGAATTGATAAACTTATCACAATGGCGAAACATTGTTTTCATACAATGCAATTTTATACGTAGAATCGCATAAAAAGTGTTAACAAATACTGTTACTCCTACGAGGTCCCTGACCCAATCTTCCGAAAAATAGGGACAAGTGAGGCTTATGCATCTACGTCTTCGAGGATATCGATGATGTTTCATTTCTGTCTCAAAATAAGTTACTAAGGTGCTTCTTTTACACTAGGTATTGTAACGATTTTATAATAAATGGTCTTTTTCTGTGTTGGCATTTTTTTTGGTATTTTCCGTAAATGTTTAGCATATTTTTGGCATTTTTTTGAATACAGATTTAGCAGAAAATATTTTTTAGAGTTGGCAGCACTGGTTGCCAGTAGATCCATCGTTGTACAAGCGGGGCGGATCTCGGCATCTGCGTGGAGCCGCTAGCCGACGAGGCTCGCAGCTGCGGCCCACCCTCGCGCTTTTGTTTCTACTCGACACACCACTTGATGGCTAATGGTTATGTCAGGACGGGTAACGATGCGGCTCAGATGTGGGGAGGATTTGGGGCATCGTTTGAAACAATATTTACAGGTTATAAATATTTCTGGATTTATTGACTGTTCTATGGATACATTTGATAACAAAGTGGTATTTGATACAGAAAAACATTGGCAGTAAGATACTATACGAAAAAAGAATGAGCCTAGTATGCAAGTTTTTGAAATTCTGATTATGCTCGCTTTCGACAACAATCTTGCTTGATGGTAATAACCGGTTAGTAAGATATTCTTCTCGATGCAATTCCATCGTCATGTGTTGCCCACAGCCCAGGTGAGATGAAATCCGAGTAACAAATATGCAGACAGACTTTCGCATTTATAATGAGCCGCGCGCTGCAAATAAAGAATAAAAAACCGATTGAATGTTTTGAAATACAATAGTATAGAATCACGAATACATCAGTGGCGTTTGTCGCAATCTATAATGGACAACGCGCAATACTGTTATGGTGTCAGACATGACTTAAGTGAGACGAATCGATAATAACGGTACGGAGCGAAGGCGGTACACTTAGACATTGGCCGTATTTGTGTTTCAAATTGGAAAATAATTATGCGACCGATAGAGAGAGCCACCGATCGATACGCGGCTAGCGGGCGGTGCGCACGCGCATCAATAAATAGCCCGATCCGGTGCGCGCCCATCGATACACGTCACGAGCATTTTATTAATAAAACGCCGAACAACGCTTGGACGCATCGAACGTTCAACAACCCCGTGCCGGCGGCTTCTTACGCGCACTCTTTACATAGTTACATCACATACAACCATCTGACCTGCTCCACATTCACAATTGTTCAACATCGCGCTAAAGTCACACTCGTCTACTGCAACGTTTAAAACGCATATACGTCGACAAAGATCACCTAAAACGAATGTAGAGCCTTTCAGTCTGGTGACAGTAGCACCGTTATGTATGAACTATGACAATGTTGCGTCTTCAACTCGACAAGGAAGCTGTGATTCCCACGGCCTCGAAGCAAGCCTACGCAGTTTGTAAAACTTGCGTACATCGACGGCATGTTATGAGTTGGCAACATTTGATTCGTTGCGAGCACTCAATGGTTGAGATGCGTTACGGGTAGTAGTGGTTGTCATGATGAAATAGTAACTGTAAAGCACAACGGATTGTCAGATTGCTTGTTTAAAGTGTACTACCGGATTGAGTGAGCATTGCTCACATAGCCTTTTCCCAAGTAGGTTGGGGTCGGCTTCCAGACTAACCGGATGCAGCTGAAAGCCAGTATTTTACACGGAGCGACTGCCTATCTGACCTCCACAACCCAGTTACAGGATACGAATACGACACATCTTGGTAAGACTGGCTGTCAGATTTTCGGGCTTCTGACGACCCGTAACGACTGTCAAAGATCCACTAATGACAGCCGGGACCAACGGCTTAACGTGCTTTCGGCTTAAGATGATCACCCATCCACGGAAAAACCACGGCAAGAATACACAAGCCCCTCTGCTCTCATTTGTACTGTCACCATTAAATAATGATATTAACTTTTTTTCTTCTGTTAAACTCAAACATACGTTTGGCATAGCAATCAAAATGTTGTGGTGTTAGAAAGCGCGGTGCGTGCGTTTCAGTCGAGTACTGAGTAAGTACTCGATTCCCACAATAACCGCGACGGCATCGACAGCGCGCGCGCATTCAACCCACGCAACCCTAACTACTAATTAATAAACCTAACGGGCCGTTTCCACACTCTCTTGATTTGTTTGACCAAGCGAAACGATATGGTAATTTTAGGGCGAAAGCGATGCTTCCCTGTACTTGTTGTTAACGTTACGTGCAGACAAATACATGAAACGATTACACCAGCTCCAGCCATTACGATGTTATACTTGTTGTATATTACGTACGCACCGACGCCGACGCGACGAACGGAAGAAACCAACCTTATCTACCACTACCTCATCACAAACAGATCATCCGCGATGAGATAATGTTTGTAGAGATAACAATTTCGAATGTATTACACAAGATATCATAGATATTTCAGTTTTATATCAACAAGGAATCATGTCAGAAAAAAACATTTTTAAAGAGCACGCCTAAAGTAGCAAATATTAAGGAGTAGAACAAAAAGCTAAAAAGAAACTTGCAATATACGATTTATAACAGACAGACAAGTAGTCTAGACAATTAGTCTATTTCGTGCAAGATTGACCGATCAGAAACCCTTATTTGTTGAGGGCATACCATGGACTTCAAACGGGTGTACTGCGGGTCAACGACTGCGCCCCGACCACCGCCGCTCGAGGTGAAATAATTCATCTAGTCCATTCGACACGGCGCGGGGCACCATCGCAACACGGTCTGATATGGTGACCGTCACACACTGACGACATTACATGCATTCCCACACAAATCGATCATGGATAATGGCATTGCGGAAAGGCCAAACTTGATCGACCATACCTATCAACAATATTGGAATCGTGATTGTAATAATCAAGTTCTTAGATCTCATATAACTTCGAGGACAAAACACTTTCCATACAAAAATTAACTCGGTAGTCCAGTCTTCAAATAGGAGAATAATAAAATATAATAAAAAGTAACCGAAACCTGTTTAAGCACGTCGGTTGAAATTTAAAACAGTAGAGTTCAGTGACAGGCGGACAACACGTAAACGGCCATCAACAGGCCCATTGTCAGGAATTCGGGCGACGAGCTGGCACACGCGCATGATACATTTATTGTCAGCCAATTACATTGGGCCTGGAAAACGAAATGTGTTTGAAAAAAGGTCTGCAGGTTCTAAAAGATGACAATGAGTATAAAAGATATATTATGCAAAATTATCTAAGCATACAAAAGCCATCAAGCGGTGCACTAAAACCAGCTCCCGACTAGTCCTTGAACATCTGTCTACATAACGCGTTACACGTACAAGACATGTGCAGCAAGGATCAGGTGTCGCGCCGCACTGACCGTGGGCAAACCCTGCCGGACGGGTTGCGAGCCGGTCGCCTCACCCGTCTGCCGATACGAGAGTAAAAACTCAAATATTTCGATACATCAAATGGTACCAATAATGTACGTAAAAAGTATACGCCAATTACGAAGGATTTAAAGATCGCGATCAGAGGAATCGACGTCGACCATCGAAAAAGAGAAGGACGGCAACGATAAGACAATTAGAATTAAAGTGAACAATGTTGCATGAACAAAAAGATCTAGAGTGAGGCTCGTTACGGATAACGAGGCGTCCTCCGAGGCGAAGGCGAAAAGAAACGATTTAATTGCGTCCACAATTAGCCTACAAAACAACCTGTTGCGTTCGCATTACTGAAGCGTTTAAATAAGAGAAACAAGTGGTGATACATTCTGACAACTAGATACGATTTATATCAATGCTGACGTTGCGTAACGTTTGATTGGCATATCATCTTCTCTTTACATTTGGGCGTGGCTCAACTAAGGGGTGTTCAAAGAGGAAAGTCATTGTAGCTGGTGCGTAAATTAGCGTTGGATTAAGACAAAGCACGTGTCCCGGGTGGCACTAAGCCGTGGCAGGCTAGCGTGCATTAATCGGCTAATTAGCCGCCTCTCGCTACTCTGGTGTTACGGGCGGCGTCTAGACGTATTCCGGCTTTGTTGCCAACTTGACGCATGAAGAGGGACTTGATTAATGGAGCTTTTAGAATAATTGTTGAAGTAATACAATATACATACATAATGGACACTGAAATAAGGAACTTTGTACAAATCGTATATTAGGCAATAGTCAAGATAAAAGATTGGGAGCAAATCTATGAAGGCTGGATACAGATGCATCACAAACAATAACAAATAATTCTAACCATAAAAACGAAGTATCGAATCGGATTCGTCAGTAGAAAGTTTCAAAGAATAGCACTAAAAGTGGAGTTTGTATTGGCCTACTCAATGAACTTGGGAAATTTTACTAGACGTTGGCTTGAGGCCAAGAAAACATGATGGTTAAGGGGGCAGATGGCAGATGGCGCGTGTGATCGCCTGTGCGACACGGGCCTACCATAAGGGCTATGTAATCATTGATATTATATCGGTTATTATAAGGCTGTCTCCGTCGTTTGATCGAGTCGATGCCGCAGTTTCGGCTGTTAGTTTATCTTGTTTGTTGAAAGCTTTCGGGCTTTCATTGAGTACAGGGTCGAGGCCAAGTCGATCTTCTGCTATTTTCAGTAACTACAATTTGTGCAGATACAAAATCAGCTATTTTATCTTATTGAACTTAAAGATCACAATAGCCTATCGGTGTTTTGTTAGCTCCCGAAAAGCCTGACTCGACTTCTGTTGCTACTCCTTTGAAAAATCAAGTAGATGCCAGAAAACCAAGCAGCCGCTCAGTAAGACCCGCGCAGGAGGACTTTATTCTATCGTTTTTCTCAAGGCAAGGTTTGACGTAATCCAAAGATGAATATCAATAACCGTGTGGCTGCGGGGTTGTACACAAATCGGTGTGTTGTGTGCGGGGGTGGTATCGATCAGCGTGCGGCCGGCGCGCCAGCGGGCCGGGCTGGGCGGGAAGCGCGCGCCGGTACGTGCGACGTGCACTTATCGCCGTCTTCACACCTAATTTATCGCGTGTCGCCATCGAAGCGCTGTTTGTATACACTGTTATGATGCTCCGGCACACGGTTATGTACATATTTTTATGTGTTATTATGCGATGATGTATCAGTTTATGAGATTTCTGCTGCGGAGTCTACTTGAATGGCTGTAATCGAGAGTGAATTGAATTAGCTGTTTTATCGTGAATCTTATTAAAATAATTTAAATATGCAGAAGATCCTAATCTGACTCATAGTAAGTACCTGTTGTTGTGAAGAGGCGTAGTAGCATATATGTAGGGTTAGTGAACTGGAAAATCGTTACAAGGACCTCAATTTCGTAAAAGCAATTTTATGTAGTAGTACCGGGACAAATCTACGTTTAACGAATCGCCTAAAAGTCTTATTCTAGCAAAACAGACTAGATTAACATTTTGTGATTACATCCTTTCATTCTGATGAATTTATCGATGCCATCAGAATCCAATTATGTACACTGGAGTGGAGGGTGGGGTAGTACCACGAGCTCAATAGTGAAGACATTAATAGGTCAGCCGGAATACTGTTACCGAATATTAAAATATTCAGCGGCACGTAGCGTAGACGAGTCATATTTTCACACAAGTGCGTGATACAACTATTTGTGTTGCTACGGTTCCGTGAAGGTCGCTGGACACGTGCTCGTCACGTAAATTAGATCGGGTGCGTGGGGGCGTGCTGCTCGCGGGGGTTAGAACCGGCCAATAGGCGGACAGCGGATGGGATCGATAGAAGGCCGCGCCCGCGCTCGCATCCGCGTCCGCGATCGCGAGCACCCTGTGATTGATCCAAACAACGCCCGCTTCGCAACCCTTGTCCTCGGACTGTTCAAGGGTTTCGGCAAGGCTACGACGAACCGCTAAAAGGGCGGGATGCAGTTATGTGTAAGTAAGGGAAAAGCTATTTTGATGACTAACCAAATGTTTTTTGTAAATACAATGGACTTAAATAACCTTTCGGGATCATGTTGTTACTGCCACAACTAAACAAACTCATTGTCCTAAATGTTTGTCCCTGCTGGTCCTAACCTGGTTTGGACAGGCATTATCGTGAAAATGGCGATATTCTCGTCCGAATAAATGTTCGAGTTACAGAAGCGGGTCGGTATGATCAGGGCGAGCGATAAAGTGGCTAGTATATCGCTGGTGTATTAATAATTAAAGCGGGGGCGGGCCCCACGGGGGTGCACCTTGACACCCCTTGAACCCGACCGTCGCCCACCTCCCCGCTATTTGCATGCGCTACCGCTAGCCCGCCAGGTGTTGAGATATACCAGTAATTGGACGGTCAATTTGATTTCATAGAAATTACTGCTATAAATCACTCGGAATCGCAAATATATTTCATTGGATTGGGTTAACATAATGTATTTACGATTTACTATTGAATGATGAATATATTTTGCTGAATGGAAATACTATTAGTCATTGCTGCCATTAGCGTTAACAAAATAATTTAATCGGTCACTTTACGCACAATGTGGGTGGAACCGTTGACAAGTAGTTGAACCTTAACAGATTACTCGATTTTACTATTTTTGCAATATTCTTGAACCTGCTTGGTAACTGAATAAATTAGCTAATCTAGGGCTAGCGTGACCTTTATTAATTTCATTAGAGCAGCGATAAAGCTGTTCCATCTGAGTCGCAAGCACGCCCACACGGGGTGGGTAACGTGACATTTGCACCCCTGTGCCCGCGCGCCGCCCTATCCCCGCGGCCCACGTGCCTCACCCGAACAATGTACCAAGTAGCCTTCGGGTATCCTTGGTGGTACCTAGTTATATTCATAGTAAACAATAAGTACGATTTTTTTGTAAGACATCAAGATGCTTAATATTGTGACCTTGTGGTTGTGAGTTTGGGATGCTTTCGATATAACTCATAGTATTTTTAAGGCTTGCGAGTTGGATTACTTCTTCAACATGAGGAGCAACTAGAAGAAAATAAAGTGGAACAACAATGCACTTTTAGTAGGGTAAAATTTAGTAACGTTTGGCAGAAGGGGAAGGGGTGTGGAGAGGGGGGGGGGGAGTGCCCGCTCACCCCTGGTATCACTGGCTCCCATGAAAAGGTAACGCATCATTCTTGACAAAAAAGAATTATTGTAACCTAACCTCAAAACAAAGATGCTTCTGCAATGTCTCCGGCGCTGAGGAAAGTGCAGCCCTTTCGCCCTTACGTAACAAAGGATAGGCAGGATAAGGACATGCTCACCTACGCAGCTTCGGCTTGCTGGTCGCCAGACTCAGCCGCTACGGCACGCACGGGTGTCTATGCTTTGTTACAGCGGGCGGGGGCTGCTCTCCCTCCGCGCCTCCGGATTTTTATATACACTCTAGGGGTAGCAGCCAAAAGACTACGTGGAGTCGTCGTGGAGTGCCCCGATTCGTTTTAGGGACAGATTCGACCTATTTTAACCATAAAGTGGGGGTACACCGACTTCTTCCTTCTGAACAGAATTTCTACAAAGAACACATGCACGCAACTCGGGGAGAAACGGAATGAACGAAAACAAATGACACAGATAAATGGCGCAAATGGCGTAGTTTTTTTTTTTTTACATTCCGTTTCATCGATTTTGCACGACATTTTACACCACAGACAATAAACGGGACATACTGGTACAAGTTTGGTTGTCAATCGCCCATATTGTTTCGTTTTCCCTTTTTATCTGATTTGAGGTTAGAAACAATTTTTATTAATTTCTCGAAAAATATGCATTACCTTGTAATAAGAGTGATAACTTTATAATCAGGGATCCAACCCCTACCACCTTTAACCCCTCTCCTCCTGCCAAACGATCCTTACCCAAGCCAGCCTCTCTGCCGCAAAAATAAAAAACATTCGCCACAAACAACGAAAAAAAATTTCTGCGCTTTGCCTGCAGAGTTCCGCGTCCGCAAATCGGCCCCCTTGCATCCCCTGGCGTCGAACCGGCGGCGCGGCGCGGGGTTGGCCTAAACAGATTATCCGCTGTCGTGTCCGCCGGCGGGTCAGGCCGTTAATCTCCGCGCAAATAGGCTCACGTACGACCGTGGAACTGTGGTACCCGCTAAAATTATAACAACCGCCGGACGGTTAAATATTAAAGGGAGATCGCAATGGCCGATATGCAGCCGAGACGTGTTAATCTCTGTTTTTATAAGGATAAGCCGCGTGTTACGGGTGTACTTATTGTTAATAGGGATATCAACATGTCTTCATTTTGGGGCAACAGTATATAAAATTATGATGCTTTTAAATCTAAACAAACAAATAGTTAGCGGTAACTACCTTTGCGCGTTGCAATAGACAAACTTTAAAGAATGTCAAGCACAATCGGAAATATCATAACATATCAGAAATAAATTCTAAGATTGTTTAGAAGCCAATTTAGCAAGCTTATATTTTGCTGAAGAGATCGGGATTGCTGCTTCTCCGGAAACAATGAAAACTCAAAGCCAGAGACTGTACGCTCAATAATCAACTTGAAAGTCCAAGTTCACAACTCTATAGAGTGATCAATTGTGAAGTCAAACGTATTTCGTTGGCCGGTACGAACGGGAAATTGCCATACGTCCGGCTATTTCCGTCCGTCCGCAGTCGCGCGTACGACGACAGAACGTGCTGCGACCTTCGAGTGCAGTTGCATACACGACGAAAATGTGCAAAGTAACGAGTAACAGTGCGAACAGACGATCCAGTAAGCTCCAACATTGTCAAATATGCAACTGATCCTGTTTTAAAATGAGCGAAACCAGTTTACGTTTGTGTGTACGCTAAAAATAAATCCGCTGTTGTGGTTTGGGAAGCTGATTTGTTAATGAGAGTCAACATGTTTTAAAACATGATGATTAACTTCAACAATGATCAAATTAATCCTGATGTCAAAGGACATTTCCAGCAATTCAGTGGCTCGTTTACATCAGAATCACATTACAGGCGTGCAATAAAACATAAATGATAAACTCTAACGTCGTCGGGACGTCCTTGCGGTACCCCGTTTCCATATAAGCGGAAACTGGGTGACCGGGAGAGATTTATCGTAGCAATAACAGACTTATTTTTAGCACGATCCTCGAGTGTTTCCACTCCAAAACAGCTCGGCATCAATGTGCGAATACATTGGAAAACCAAATATTTGGGTCTGACGTAAAATGCACGTTAATGCGGTTCGGGGATTGATTAATGGTACTTCAATGGCCGTTTATCAGCTGCAGTTAATTGCAAAACAGAATAATTTTTCGACGAATTATTTTATTGAAGCGCCAATAAATTTTCTTAGAAGTAATCCACTCAGGATTAGCAATCTATTTGTATGCATATTGACACCATTATTTGAATTTATCGATATACACATCTAAGATACAACCCTTTAGCAAAGTTGGCAGCGTTTCAACAAGCGACATCCACATGCCATGCTGATGTACTCTCGAACAGTAGCCATGACAGTGAGGTGAGTCGATTTGAAAGCACTTCCTTTAATACGTCAAGGACATGAGTGGAGAGGACTTTGACCGACGATAGGATAGCATTTACCGAGTAATATTAGCATGTAACATGTTGTTAGACCCTATAGAAATGGTAGCAGATAATACAGGCTTCCCACGCTCGACTCAATTGTGAGACACCGACCGCGATATTACGACGGACAATATTCTTATTGCTTATATTGTAGTCTGGCAAAAAGATCGCAATGAAACAAACTATTTACTTGGAAAATGAGTCGAAAACTTGGTTAGCGGGAATTTTCTAGAAGCCTCGGCTCGGGGTCTCTCGATTCTACGTTGAAAACCTTGGAGGAACCGAGCAATAAACGTAAATAAGTAACAACTACTCGCCGAAGAAAATGTTCTCGGTAAACAAGAAAATTTCCACGCCTTACGAAAACTTAATTGGATATTGATTGGCGGATGGTAAGTAGTAACAAGTAACGAGTTCCGATGTAGCGGCACGCTCTCAAATAGCGCCATTCAGTTTTTAACATCTGTATCGCCAGGTCGTAACCGAGCGGATAACACGTTTACTGCTACTTAGCACATAGGTGCGATATTACACAACTTTTCCTGTCGGCTAACGCCTCTGTGGCATATCCGATCCTAGTGTATTGTGTTAGTGTCGTAGCTTTAATATGTTTTAGTTAGGTGAATGATCTTCACTTCTTGTTAAGTTAACCTCTTTTTGAGTAACGTTATTAGTGGGAAGTTAAAGCTATGAGAAACCATCTTCTGGTTATCAAAAGGTTTGGTTGGTGGAAGAAACGAAAAGCTTCACAAGGAATTGTATAAATCCTTGACATTCATGTAACACGCATAAACATTAGCAAAAGTGCAAAAATCTGGTGTTTATCTAACGTGCGGCTATCAACCTATCGAGTGGTATGTTGACTAATAGAAACGCAAGGTTGAAACAATTGAGTTGACGACGGCCACTAGTGCCCGTAGAAGCGGTAATAGGACTGCTGACAGACCGCAGACCCCAAGGGCCATCGAATTTGCCATTTTCTTGAAATATGAGGATTATTTTGCGGGGATACCGTATTTGAACAGTGCTTGTTAGGACAGGCTTGGAGAGGTTCAACAATAGATGCTTGGTGAATCTGGGACGCGGAAAATTTGTGCCAGGAGGACAGTATAAATATAAAATTTCTCAGATTTGATGAATCCGCCACTTGAACAGAACCAAATTAGGAGATAAAATAACTACTATTTAAGAATGGAATTGGACAGAAACTGTATGGTCGTATATTTTGGCTCCTATTTAGCATATTTCTAAACAATCCATTATCCATTCCATATTATTATGATAGTTAATGTTTACCGTTGGCCTTACCGGATGAAGTAGTAAACAAGGATAAACTATTACCTATCACTAATTCAAAAACTAGCTAGGAGCGCAATGTCAATGTTACGAGTTACACAATCATCAATTGACCTTCACCGTGTTCAGTATGTGTATATTGACAACAGTAAGCTGCTACTATGCTCGTATATGTTAAGATGTTCAAGACTCAACGTCAAACATGGGACTTGATCAGTAAAAAAAAAACAGTTTGGAAGACTTCACGTGAAAATGAGTAATAAAGCTTAGGAAGACTCTCCTGTTTCAAGGCGGAAGGCTTTCACATTAGTTAGGGTCAGATTTTGCTAGAACTGTTGCTAGGACGTTGGGGTTCGAGATTTGTTAATATGGCAGGCAGAAGAGAGTTAGTTTTACAGTTACAAGCCTCTGTTTGTTTTCAAATTATGTACCTCTTTGTGTTAGTAGTAGCATGGCATAGTACAAAAGAACACTAAAACAAAGCTCAGCGACACTCGTAAAAACGTTAAATAAATTATTTTCGTTGAAACAAAACAGAGCATAAGCAACGGCCAAAAACTTGACACAAAGCGGTTCAACAGTAGTTTTCTTTCACAGTTCTTTGTATACATTTGATATTATGTTTAAAAAGTATGTAGTACCAGTAGGTAAAAAGATAGGGCTGCCATCCGTCCGGTTTCCTCGATTTGTCCTACTTTGGAGGGCGTCGGGGCAGCGTCCAGAGCGTGGTTTTTAAATAGTGTCCACTTTCTGTGTTAGGGGAAATCCGACTGAAATTTTTGTATAAAAAAAAAATTCTTTATTGCACCCAAATGTACGGGGTTTTTGAAGGTTTTATCCAGAGTCCGTAATTTAGGTGATGGCAGCCCTAGCAAAAGGACGTACTAATTTTATACCAAGTATTGGTAAAGAAACGTTGACATCGTGTGTGGATAATCATAAGCGGTAAACCAAAACAATGGTCGGGGACCAAAATAAAGACCGTTTATGTAGATTTATGTCACGTTCTATTTCAGTATTCGACCAGTCGCGCGTGAACTTGCCCGCTAGAGGGCGCGCCGAGTGTTGCGCACGCGCAGGCCGATTGAAATAAGAGTACAAGAGGAAAACTCTAACGTTCGAAGAACGGTGATGGTAGATTAGTCATTGCACACGTAATTTCATGACTATTTTCAATTGGATGACACTGCCATGAATTTCATGGTATTTAATTAGAGGTATGAAGACGCCAACGTAATGGCCATAATAAATGCATGACTTACGAATAAAACAAACAGATTATATTTTCGTACGGGGAAATATAAATTGGAACGGCAATTCACTTTGCATAAATTCTGGTACTTTTCGTGGAAAAGCAACAGATGAAAACCATCTCAAACGGGTTAGGAAGCTAAGACGTGAAAGAATCGTTTCAATTTACCCTTTCAAGATTGCAATAAGTCATTCGTAACCCGCAGCGAACCTTGAGTTGAAGAAACAAAACCACCTGTTGAATCAAATTGCTTTGTGAAAAACATTTGATAGATGTCTTGAACTCTTGAGGTGTTCGCGTCTCAACAGCTTTCCTAGATAAAGACGTTAATAAAATGCTCCTTTTTAAGCGCTATCTTTTGTATTAAATTCTAGGAGCTCGGGAGATCTTGATTCGGTTGATAGACATCAGGGCCTCAAGTCTGCTATTACAGTAGTGTCAGAATAGTCTATCATTGATTTCATAATTGTTGATTTTGACAAGTTTGGTAATCTACTAATATAATGGCGTCATCATGACTTTCCAATGGTCAACCACTGACACTCCATTGAAAGAAATGGCATAGTATGGTAATCTCGTACATAATTAAAAATATATTACTGACTTAGGCTGATTTTAGAGTCGCGCTGACCGCACGCTGACCGTCGGCGCTGACAGCCTGAAACGTATGAACTTCAAGGGAGCGTTTTAGAATAACGCGTAGCTATCAGCGCGTGCGTTTCATACGTTTCGGCTGTCAGCGCCGACAGTCAGCGTGCGGTCAGCGCGACTCTAAAATCAGCCTTGGGCGGTAATCTGCTAAAATTTTTACAGTTCCTTTGATCAGTGACCTGCCATTAGAACGTCATTGTGCAGACATTGCTTTTAATTCGTTACGAGTATCATATATGTTCTGTGCCATTGACCGACCAATGATCAACCATTATGAATTTAGCAGATTACGAACTTTTAGCAAAATGACAATGGAATGGTGGTGGGATCGTGTTGGAATGACGAATTTATAAAAATAGCAGACTAGGGCCCCTGGGGAATTACCGTAATTTTAAGAACGTTCAGTCTGATCTCGCTCAATCTGTCAAAAATACATCTAATTTCCCTATATTTTTGATGAGTTGTCATTGATTGTCGTTAAGATGACATTGCGGATTAAAAATGTTTAAAACCTTTAAACATTTTTAATTACAATTACAATGTTGCACTTGAAATTATATTCCTACTATGAGATCAGCTTATGTCTGCTGCTATTAACAATTAAAATGCAATACAAGATCCCCGTGCTATAGAATTTTTAATGGACCAAGTACTTGGATAGAAATAAACATTACCATTCAAAGTTAGGTCATACATAAACATTAACAACAGATTCAATATACCATTTTCCTGTTTCTCGGATACTCAACAAAATTTAGTTTGTATTAGAGTCATTTAACCAGTTAAAAGGAAAATACATGTCCTGAAATTATTTGGCATGTTCATAATATTTCCTCAATTCAAGGGATAACAAATTGATCATTTTTGTATCCTATTGGATTTGGACAGACCAAAACACAAATTATTATTGACGTATAGAATCTAGAATGTCCAGATAAATATTATGGTATTTTGCTAGACTTAAAGCCAAAACCAGTATCAAACTACCTGAACCAAAAATATTCTGGCAATGGTTCCCAAAAAACACTAGGTTAGCATTAGCATACATAGTATTTTATTTAATAAGAAACCATCTCTAACAAAAACTACAGCTGCAAATTGCAAAGCTGATTCACATTCCAGTATTTCCATACAGTTCCACCGATTGCGGTGGAATGTGGAACCCAGGCTAAATTCGGCGAAAAATTATAATTTTTTTAGCTCAGCATAATTCTAGATTTATATTTTTTGACGCTGATATCCTAATTAGGTTTGACTATCTTACTAGCACATTTACGTTTCTACCCTTACCTTGAAAAAAAGGAAATGAAATAACCTTTCATTCATTTTACCCGCACAGGCGTTATTTCGTGACAAAGCCGAATTCTACTCCCAAAAATACATTGTAACATTTCCATAAAATGAAGCACAGTCAAGTGGCAATGAGTGGTTTTTTAGCAAACACCATATTAGGTGGGGAACATACAATAAACAGGAATCGTTGTGAAGGAAAACAATTACATAATTACTTTCTAAAAATTTAAGATCCATATTGAAAGGTAAAGGTCGTGCGTGAGTTAAGGAAGAAAAAACGGAATATTAATTCCTAAAGTGAAATGTGGGTACTACGAAAAGAAATGGCTTAGAGCATATAGCTGGTGATACCAAAATCTTTTAACTAGAGATAAGTCTACGAAAACTGCTCTGTTTAAAAGAGCGAGAATCCACGAAGGAAAGTAAAGCACCACGAATTTACTCAAGATGAAAGGGGCAAGTGTCCCATAGAACCGCCCACTAAGAAGGCTAAAGAAATCGAGGTCATGTCTCGTCGCAAATTGGGCGGGCGGCGTCGCAGGCGGTGCTTATGGACGAGACCTACCGCTCAAATATAAATGAAGATTTCCTCCAGGATTACCAGTGCCGGAGAGAAATGAAATGTTATGTTAGCGCTTTTCTGGAATGGCCAAACAGCACATTTTTGGCCCCGGCAACTTTAGGACATAACGCTTTAAAATGTAATCAAGAAAATAGGCTGAAAATTTGAAATGACGTGAATTCTATTAATTTCTGAATAAAGAAAGCCATTGGGTATTTTCCTTTCAATTTCAGGACCACAACTTAAAAACATTAGGTTCTAATGTATTTGAAAACGAACCAACGCTACAGAGATTGAGAACAAATCTGTCCTAAATAAATAATTATAGACTTAATCAAAGGCATATTTTTCTTATCAGTCATGGCTACTTTTTACGTATTTCAGACAGAAAAACACTAGTCTGTTACACGAACTGTAAATCTCTCGTTTATATTCCGTAATAAAACATCCTAAAACCCTCCTTTCTTTTACTTCCCAAGTAACAATTTCAAAAGAGAAGTGAAAATGAAAAGTACTTTCCAATTCAAATGTAGTCCCGACCATGCTATAAAACAGTGGGGGTATAGTTGGAAGACTCATTCATTACGTTGATTACTCCGTTCTTCCCGGGCCGGTTCCTTCCTGGATTCCCTATTGTCGTCGGCATGACGTCGCGGCGTCGCGAGATCTTAATCTTTCTGTTAATTGTCGCGATACAATGTCTCTCGGTTTGGTTAACGAGCTGTTAACTTGAGCCATTGTGTCGCCCGTCTTTGCAAGATAATCTACTCAAATTGCGTAATGTCGCACTGTGTAATTTATATTTTTGTTAGCATTTTTGTTATGAAACTATGTCTCGTGCGTACGACTAAGGACTAAGGTGATAAAAACTATAAGTTTAGTAGAACACTGTTATCTACTAGACAAGGTTGTATCTAATTTCAAAGAAAATTACATATTTGTAATTTGGTTTCCAAGAAAAGGAAACTATTCCAGTGCTACAGTACCTTGTACCACTTATAAACTAGTTAACTGTTGCACCTCTGGCGCTGATCTTTATTAACTGTGTTTAATAACTTTATTGTGTCAGACACACCTGAAAACACCTGTTGTAATGATCTTCAATCATCAAAGGAATAATATGAAGCCATGGTCAAAGACCAAAGGACAAAATCAAACCATCTTCCAACATTTCTCTTATATAATTAAAACTTAATTATTAAACAAATAAAAGAATACTCACGGCTTGCAATCAGTTCTGGTGCGACAAGACCATTCAGGTCAGGCTCTTCGCCGTACCAGAATATCCAGAGCTCTTTAGCGGCTCGGAGGGAGAGGGGCGGCGGCACGGGTGCGCTCATCTCATAGATGTTGTCGGGCGGCGGCGGCGCCGGCACCCGCCGCCACACGCACAGGATGTCCCCGGCCAAACAGCGCGCATAGCTGCTGATGACCGGGTCCGCCAGTGGCGCGCCGCCCTCCTCCCCGTCGCCGCCGCCGCTCGTCTCCCCCCATACGAGCTTACGCCATTTTATGCCATACAGCTCCGTCTGGAATAAGAAAGTGAGGGTTAAATCTTAAACCTTTAAGCAGTTGTTAGGTTAGACTCAACCAGCACATCTATTTATTTTCGAATATCATATCAATATCAATAGTTTACGGCATTCACGTCCAGGGATCCCTTGAAACTGAGGTTTTAAATAGAAGTTTAAAAAAAAAATTACTGAAAGTCAAGGCATTCCTAGCAAGAACCCGAAAATTAACAGAATGGGACCCCAAGTGCAGTTGAACACAGCAAAACTTTGTGATGAATCTAAAATGAAGACACAATGTGTTTACTATAACAATAGAATTTTCGTAGAGCAAGTACACGTAATATCTAAATAAGAATACTACCACGTGACAACATAGAACGGAGTTTGTAAACAAACAATAAAACTTCGCGAAAACAATAAGTCCACAACGACGCCAAACCTGCCAACATGGACAGAATTAATCGTCCGCATAATCAGGATGAAAACTGCACAGAGACCTCGAAATTGTTCTAAAATTGTCTCTGGCAAGAGTCCAGGGGGACAGAGGTGCAAGATCAGAGGTATTCTGCGGCGCACCCGGAAGCCGCGGTGCACCGCAGCGAGGAATTACAGTTGTAAACTAACGATATCTCTAGAAGCTTTTGTATGGGACTTGTTCAAAATATACGCGATTATCTGGTGACACCCGGTTAGGTTGTAAAAAAGGTGATAAGGAGACACGATGCTCTAACGCGAAGAGATTAACCGACACTGTTTTTGTGGCCTCGACACGTGTTCCGTAGATTAAGCAGTTACCCCAACACCAACGTATAAAGTTGGACGTTTATATTATAGACAACAACTAGTGCTCGCGTGGACATTATTAACACATTTTACGAACATGCCAATTATATTGAAAACGATGATCGCTACATCCGGAGCACCTGTGTCTGCTATTATGATGAGCAAAAGCTTTCATAAATACTGTATTTATAACCATTCAGGGCGGCAATTCATGTTGATGATGTTCTCATAATATTTAAACTTTATTTATTGAATCAGCTGAAAGTCCTCGCCGTTAAAACCGCACGCTGTATGTTTTTAAGCAAATACGGACGCAAATATCAAATAAAACGTTCAATTGCGACGGACATTACAGAATACTTTCGCTTTTCTTGAGTCGATCTCTGAATTGAAAATATTTACATGGAATGCCAATTACAGTGCTGTTTTCCGCGTAGCTTGTCAGAAAAGACTTAAGGAAATAATATGGCGTGCGTGGTCGAGAAACTTGGAACTAGTCACGATTTGAACACTATTAGAGCTAGTTCATTCCTCTGTATGATTTCAACAGCTTCCGTTACAACTTTATATGAGTGCTTGAAGTTCATAAAGCCACAAATCGACTGTTAAACTTTTCATTCACACGTAACCCGAAAATGACCAAGCAGCCAATTAGTTTCCCATTCACAGAGCCATTAGTGAGCGGCAATTGCACGGCTAAGTGTGAGTATATGCGGCAGGTGGTGTTTCGACCTTGGGTATGCAAATATTTTATCGGGTCAAACACCCATCGCCCCTCGCTGGATAATGCTCGTCTGTAACACTTCTATGTTTTTCTATAGTCTCTTAAAGTTTTCACTTTCGTTTGTTAATTATTCTTATGAGTATTTTGTCTTATGATAATTGTGATTTGCTTTTGCAGTAAAAAAAACGATTTTAGGGATCAGGAGTGCTTTGATAACAAATAGTTTCTGAGGAAA
The DNA here is from genome assembly GCA_916614155.1 of Mesoligia furuncula. NCBI lineage: Eukaryota > Metazoa > Arthropoda > Insecta > Lepidoptera > Noctuidae > Mesoligia > Mesoligia furuncula. The sequence goes on from OU744803.1 coordinate 26,944,206, forward strand.
TCGATCGATATGTATAATTTTTTTTCACCTAAGACTCCCAGTTTGCGAAGCTGTTACAATCTGTATTTTAAATATCAATTCGTTATCTTTCATATTGAGTCTCTATTATAGTAAGTGGATACATTGTTTTACAGGCAGCGAATCATTAATGTAAATAATCCCAAACACAAATATGTTTATTGTTTAAATACATTACTTCCCGAAAGCTTTCAACCCTTTACCGCTCGCGGTCGGCGGCACTCTACCCGCGTTTCTGGTCATTTAAATAAACATAAAACGATACACAGTCAGCTAGGTTCCGTTTTAATGGACAGTAAGTTGAGCGTAAATATCAGTTATTACGTAACTGATAAATATCATTTGTTACAGTAAATACAACCGTAACAAGTGCGGTAGATATCTGCTGTTTCGCTTCTGCGGTGCTATTCTGTAAAAATCTCACCGTGAAAACTTAGGTGAAGTGAGCGTGGAGTGAGCTGTCAACAGTGTCAATTCCTAGCAAAACAAACTCACTTCACCTAAGTTTTCACGGTGAGATTTTTACAGAATCGACCGACAGGTGGTCTTCGTGAATTGGAAACTTATCACTTGTCTTGTGCATTCCTTGGGTACAGCAGTTCAATATTGAAGGCTTGTTATGTGCGTCAGGTCTTCGTTGCAAGGAGGCACGTTGAACTAAATTCGTTACCTATTAATTTGGTAACCCACAAAGTTCATTGTACAGTTTTCCACGGCACGCGCATCTGCGGCGGAAGGGGCTAAACGCACCTGGCAGACGTGACGCGTGGGGTCGCATCGACCTAACGCGATAAGGGGAGGAATAAGTAACTCCAAACGAGTTTAGTGTTAACTTCCAAATGAGGGGGTTATTGGTCGACGTCGACGCTTAAAACGTTTAGATATAAAATTATACAAGTCAGCCGTTTATGGTGTGCTGTGCTGCGGAAGTTTTATTACTGTTTTATTAGCCATAGTAATTAGGTTTTTATTGAAATATAATAAGCGTCTATAAATGTTGACAGAGATTAAATAGTTTTAGTGTACTATGTCCGAGGTGGTCGTGTAAAACGGCTGTTAATTGAGCATTCGTTCAAGATCAAAGATCAGGCATTACTAAAGCTTGATTGAAAGGCTATATTCAATAAGTAGTTGGATAGCATTCTTGAGTACATATGGAGGAATGCGTCAAGCTCGGTGTCGTGAATGTTCGTTCGGGCGGCGCCGGGGCCGGCCAGCGGCCGCTTTCTAACGCGCCCGATGCGCCCGCGCCGCCCGCTTCACTTTCTATTGTACGGCGTGACGACTTGCCTTCATTTTAAACTAATTTCTTTAATTACCCGTAAAGCTCATACATACTTGCTGACATTGTTAAAAAGGTGTCGAGATAAAATCTATGTTCTGAATGTCAGCTAGTCTCTGTGTACTTAGTGTTCAATAACGAATAAAATCAATCAAGTAAGTACGATCCTAATGTATGCACTAAGTGAGCAAAGGAACTCATCAATAAAACATCGTATAAGCGAGTCGCTAATGTATTTCCAATACACCCACACACTGAGGTCAATGGATCACAATGAAAATTCAAAAGCTGCAGTATCTTGCGATGCTATGACAAAATCGCCTGGTGGATATTACGCAAAAATATTCCTCGACAAAGAGCACACTGCACAGGGTACAGCAAGTTTGTCGGGAAAAATCCGCGGTTATTTGAATTTAAAATGCGAAACGAGCGACGGATGGACGCCCAGCCCGACGATAACACCAGGATGAAGCCGGTCGAAAGCCGTGCCTTTTCCGGAAAATTCTGCCTGTAACCGATTCTAAAGCGGTGTTACGTCACTTCGTGCAAGCCTTTGAAAAGTTTAAAGTCAAATGAGAGCACGGCTTAAATAGTTTGGGTCCGTGGCTTAGGCCCCCAGTGGTAGACGCACCTGTGGCCGACGCCCCCGATACGATTAATTTAATTCAAAGTAATTTTTGATCAAATGTACTGTCAGGCACAAATCGAATTGGGGGCGTCGGCCACAGGTGCGTCGACCACTGGGGGCCTAAGCCACGGACCCAATAGTTTGTAGTGTTCTTCCCGTGCATGCAATTAAAATATTTTGTTATTTGCACGTGTTCGACGTCTTACAATGGCAGTACAGCACGTATATATTGGGTTAAATTAATACACAAATAGCATGTACTGTTCCCATTTTGTCCCTTTATCATGGTCGCCTACGCATGCAATCGGTGCGCTGGCGTATCCCTACATTGAAGACTTTGCATCGCTTGGTGCACATATTTGGACATACGCGCTCAAGGACTAATTGGCGCATAAATACCTACTCTGCGAAGATATTGTCCACCTTTACTTGATATTCTTTCAATATCCTACTTACTTGTAACGTTCATAAGCGCAACAAAAAACATGCTGTCGTACGGTGTATCCGATAAAAATACTAAGAAATAAATAAATAAAAAACTATTTAATAATCAGTTTCATGTAAAACAATGATCCCGTAAAGCGATCATAACCTAGAACGGAAAAAAACTGCATGTCCAAAAAAGTCGAGCACCGCTAGTCGAGTGAGCGGGACAGGCGTATGAGACATGAGCAAGACGGTGGCAATCGCGAAAGTGAGAGGAGGCGAGACGCGGAGCGGCAACACCGCGCGGTTACGTTACTAGCGGGGTAAACAATCGAGGATGATGTGACGGTGCGCTGCGCGTGCGACCGCCCCCGGCCGTGCACTTCGCTACTGCATTTTTGACGTGTGACGTCACTAGATGCGTTTTGGTTTCTGGTCGGGATGAGGGTGACTGTTTCGTTTACCTGTACATACTAGTCAAGAGACTGGATGTCCGATCGCTGCGCCCTAGTTTCGAGTGCATAAACAGTGTTAGAAATAGTCACCTAAAAATAAGCGTGTTTGTAAACAGTCTGCGAAATTTCATGGGTGTCGAGTGTTGCGGCGATGCGGCGGGTATCAGTATTTGGGCGCATAATGGCACAGTTATCGCAGCGTCCGCGGTGCGTGCGCGGTGTGGCGGCCACTGTCCACTTCCGCGAACGTCATCATTAAGGCCAGGATATTCGAGCGCAGTAGGCATTTAGCGTTACCTCCCTCCGCGCGTGGCAAGTTCCGCGAACGCGCAATTCGAATGAACTCGCTGACCCCGCTGCTGCCACGGTAATTTCATCTAACAGTATTGTGACTCGGCCCTATTCTTGAAATATAGGGCTGCTCGCCTACAGTATTTTAATTTCATCATCCTACTTTAGTTTCTTTCTAGTTTTGTGATTGTAAATATTATATTTTTTTAATATTATGTATAAAATTTATGTTAAAATATTTCTGGTGTTTAGTTTTTAGGGAAATATAAATATAGCAACATAATTAATTTTATTACCTACCAAAAATTTTCTTTTTAGGGTTCCGTACCAAAATGGTAAAACGGAACCCTTATGGTGAGACTCAGTCTGTCTGTCTGTCTGTCACAGCTGGACATGTCAAGAACTACTAATGCATCAACTTGAAATTTGGAATAGTTTTAGATGACGTTTGCTCAACTATTTTGCAAATAAGAAAGAAATAAAAATATATGTACGTTTTTTGCAACAGGGCCTGAAAGGAAGTCTGAAGAATTCGAAGTGGGGCTACTAGAGCACGTGGGGTATCATATGAAAGAAAACAGTTTGCACATTCTCAAACATTTATTCTTTTTTTTGGGCCGCATTGTTTTCGACTTTTGATGTAAAATGCAAAAAAAAACCTTTCCCGCCTAAGGGCGGGAAAGGTTTTTTTTGCAAACAGAAAAATTTGAAATTATTTTATGTGATAGAAGTTTATGTAAAGATTACAGGAAAAATAAAACGAAGTCTCTAAATAGCACACTTGTTCAGAAATCATCAATAAAAGTTATATTAGTTTCACTATCGGTCAAGAGATGGCGCTGACATAAAACTGCAATATTATACACCGCAGTGCACAATGTTAAAATTCTCTGATGAATATAGGCCTCGTCGATGAAAATTTAAAAACATATGATGGTACGGAACCCTCGTTGCGCGAGTCCGCAGTCCGGTGCGCAGTTTTTTAATTGCTACCTAATCTTTTCTTTCATGACTGTTATATCGCTTCCGCACTACCCTTATGAATGATCCGTTTTGTCGAATTTTTGTCTGATAATAAACTACTGAAGGGATTTTGATGGAAGTTTCGATATTCTGTAGCTTTGGTTTTCATCCATCACATAGGGTATGTTTAATAACTAATTTATAGTCCACGCGTACGAAGTCGCGGGCATAAGCTAGTTATTTATTATTAGTTATATACTTTGGACTAAATAAATTCTGATAAAACTCATTACCAGGATAATAAATTCTTTATTAGAAATAAGAAATACTAAAATACTGCTCTGTCAAAGACGTACCGAGATCAAATAATACACAAAATGTTAGTTAGGTATTCATCCAAATTTATTTTATCCCCTTCAAAGTATGATCCTTCAGAAACGACACACTTACACCAACGAATAACCAAATCATAAAAACATTTTTTAAACGCTTTTTCCGGAATTGAGCTTAGTTTACGCCGCGAATTCTCCTTCGTTCGCTAAAATTCGTTCACAGTGATGGCCTTGTGCGATGGCGCAATATCGTGGTGCAAGATCCAACAATTTTCTTTCCACAAATCTGGCCTTTTTTTCGAATTTACTCTCTCAAAAGCCGCATATCGCTCAAATAATATATTTTATTTAACGTTTGACCTTCCGGTATGAATTCCGAGTGTACAATACCGCGATAGTCAAAGAAAACAGTCAACATGACTGACTTTTGATCGACTTTGGCCGTGGCGTGGTTTTTTCGGTTTAAGTTCAGTTGTAAGGCGCCACTCCGAAGCTTGTTGACTAGTTTGCATGTCAAACTCGTCTCGTCACCAGTAACAATGCATTTCATGAATGTTGGGTCGGAGTTGACTCGTTCTAGTATGTCTTCAGCGACTCATAAGCGATTGAGTTTTTGGATCACGTTCTCCAGCTCCATCTCCACTGGTGCTTTCCGTTGCTTCAGAGTGTCTGAAATAGATCAATGCTAAAAAAAAAACCTACTATAGACGCATTCGCAAGCTTATCCTATTACTAAGTTTTATAAGTAATTAGGTAGGTACCTATGTAATGTATATTATAATAAAAAAGATCATCTATAAATTGAGCCATCGTGAGAGGCCTGGCAGATGTGAAACATCGAAATTATTTTAGACGAGCTTGCCCCGCTGTTTTACCCGCGTAATTCAATTTCCCGCAGGAAGTCAGTCAGTAAGTCGGTAAGTCAGTCGGTAAGTCGATCGGTAAGTCGAGTAGTAAGTCAGTCGTTAAATCAGGAGGTAACAAATATCTACGTACACTCTACTATCAACAACATCAACAACCTTGCATTATTATTATAATTTATAGAATAGATACAGTAGGCACGGTAATATTATCTATACAGTATACTATCTTCATACAAACGGTCGGAACGCGAGTTATACCTACGCGCCTAGAGTCCGGTTTACACTCGGTAAACAAACAGTCTCGAATGCTCCGCAGTGACGAACGGACGCCGGACGGTGTGATCGTTTTGTAAGCAGTAAGCGTGCTATTTGTGACAAATATTCATTGAAATAATTAATACAAGTACTTACTTAATAATATGGTAAAGAGCAATTATAGACTATATTGTGCTGTTTTTGGTTGCTTGAATTCGTCAATAAATCTAATAATAAAAAAAAAACAAAAATATGTATTGTTTTTGAGCTCTTCCTATTTCATTCACAACGAATTTCATATTTTTAAATAAAAAATTAAATATTTTACCTATACAATCACAAAACTAGAATGAAGCTGGCAGGTTGATGAAATTAAAATACTGTAGGCGGGCAGCCCTATTGCGTGTTTATTTCTAGAAGAGGGCCGAGTCACAATACTGTATAGATAATAGTGTGTACATGTCTGTCGCTCACGTAGTAGTAGCTATTGCGCCTGAGCGAGAAGCAAATACTGCCGTCGCGTCGGTCGTCATTCTAAATCCCATTCTCTAACTAAAAAAATCGAGTTGTAGATTATGTAGTTACTGTTCGCCTGTGCATTTTTAGGGTTCCGTTGCCGTATGTCATAGCCACTTTTTCCGAAACTATAAGAACTATACTGTTTAAACTTGGTAAGTAGATGTATTCTGTGAACCGCATTAAGATTTTCACACAAAAATAGAAAAAAAAACAATAAATTTTGGGGGATCCCCATACTTAGAACTGAAACTCAATTTTTTTTTCATCAAACTCATACGTGTATCTATGGATAGGTCTTCAAAAATGATATTGAGGTTTCTAATATATTTTTTTCTAAACTGAATAGTTTGCGCGAGAGACACTTCCAAAGTGGTAAAATGTCCCCCCCCCCCCCCTGTAACTTCTAAAATAAGGAAATGATAAAACTAAAAAAATATATGATGTTAAGTTCCACCGAACATTTAATTTCATAAACATAAACCTTACGCATAAACCCGGATGTTACGGAACCCTCGGTACGCGAGTCCGACTCGCTCTTGCCCGGTTTTTTTTTTTAAATACGCCTTTAGATCTTGGTATCGATGAACTGCAAAGATAAAAAGTTTTATTAGCAAAAATTATCTTTGTTGTAGTTGTGCTACTGTTTTGTCTATAAACTGAAATATTAAAAACTAAAATATCAACTAGTTTATATTTACTTTGATACAATCTGTCAAATTTCTTTAATAGATTTTCAACTTTAACGCTAAAGCATAAAGTTCAAAGTTGATTGGAAAAATTTGACAGTTTCTGATATCTTGATGTGCTGGCGTCTGTACCTACCTGCTACTACTAGTACTGTGACGAAAGCAAGTAGGTACCTAATTACATAAACAACTACAATATTGTTCTGTCCCGTAGACTTTTACAAATAGGTAAGTAGTCATAAATACGTAGAAAAATAATAATCAAACTTACTTTTTTTTTTTTAAGCTCCCGCAGTTCAATGCTGGACATTTTTTCTTCCTTTTGTTTTTATTCCCCATAATTTAATCTTAATTATCACTATATAATATACCTACTACAACATAAACTAATCATCATCTGCCTAGCCTTTTCCCAACTATGTTGGGGTCGGCTTCCAGTCTAACCGGATGCAGCTGAATACCAGTATTTTACATGGAGCGACTGCCTATCTGACCTCCACAACCCAGTTACTGGGTAATACGATACCCCTTGGTAAGACTGGTTGTCAGACTTTCGGGCTTCTGACCACCCGTAACGACTGTCAAAGATCCACAAATGACAGCCGGGACCAACGGCTTAACGTGCTTTCCGAGGCACGGAGGGGTCTCGGTATGTAAAGATGGTCACCCATCCACAGACCAACCGCGGCAAGCGTAGCTTAACCTGATCGATCGACCTGTGCGGCTGTTATTATTTAGCCACGGGCCCCTCAACAACATAAACTAATATCTAGTTTAATTATTAATACTAGAACCTACAACAATATTTACAGACTGATTTTTAAAACGAATACACAAACACGGTAAATAACAATACTGCATTATATTTCAGTCTATGAACGTATATTTCGATCGATTAGCGGGGGAACGCAGCGAGCCAGGAAAAGCGACACAGGTCCTACCTCGGTGACGCCTGGCAGGCTACTGAAGCGATGAGCGCGGGCCGCCTTGTTATATTATATCTTGTTAAAACAATACAATTCTGTTTTGAGAAAAATTACCCGTAGAATTTTCTTCTATACATCATTGCCTATTTTTTGACATATTTTTTGTGAGTAAAAGTTTGATCTACTTCAAGTAAAACTTGAAAAACGATCAAAAACTTCCTTGTTTTCGATTTGTTTGCGATTTTTTATGATCGAGTGAAGTTGTAAATATCGTGTTTTGAACCGTAGAATAATCAAGAGTGTTAATTGAACTGCAACATATATTTTTTTCAGATTAAAACAAAGAATATTTGATTGTTTAATGTTGAATCAAAAATAGGCCAATTTTGAGAGTCCTGGCCTTAATATGGATTGCGCGTATTGAACTTATGTCACACGGTGGTTGTATTATTATTGTGGTTGCTATGTACCTTACCTTATTTTTTCTATGAGTAGTAATTTTGAAAGACATTTCTAGGAAGTATCGTAAGCAATGTCAAGGGCGGAGAATATTGCGCTCAAAGTCGTAAAAAAGTTATAGGCGAAACTATCCGAGTTGCGGAATATAATAAACTGCGGAAAATAAAGCAAAAATCGACGGTTCCGCAGCGGGAAGAAGAATTTCTTACACCAGATAAAAACAGAATCCAAATATTCTATGGGAGAGGGCAAAACTCTTAATCACTCGAACATAATGCTAATAATCAAACATGGTGGCCCTGTCAAAGACCATTACTACAAAATTAATAGCTTGAACAATTTGAAGCCTTCAAAAGGCGGTTAACTATAATAACTAACATAAACATTATCGTAATAAAACCATTATAATTGAGACAATATTTACTGCGGACTACAGTTACCTGCTACAAACATTCACATTCGTACTCACACAGACGCAGTACAAGCCGACAATATACTAGGTACCACATTACTTGCGAGTGGGCGGCGGCAAACGGCAACACTTACCATTTGATATTCCTTACTCTGTCTACTAAAAGAGAGCGAGTGAGATGGAGTTATAAGCCGCACAGTTTTACCAATGTTGTCATGATAAAATGATTACCTTTGACCCCAGATTCTTATCATATAGGCGTCAAATTTTTGCATGACGCTTGTCCCCCGATGATTTTATTCAGGTATTATGAGAAGATTATTCTTTGAAGTAAAGGACATGAATTCTAAATACTATGTAACAAAGCTGATCTTAAACCGAAGGTTTGACTTTGAATGAGGTTTTAATCAACTCCTACTATACTATCTTCAAACAAAACCTAACTGGTGCGGAAATAAAAATGACGAACACTTCAGACTGCGAAGCGGTCGAGATACCTCACATCACAACAAGAACCACATAAACAGAAACTGAACTCGAATTAATTTCAAGTTAACATGTCATTCAACAACTCACACAATCCAGAGGAAATAGGTATATGCCATAGAGATCAACGGAAGGTAGTGGGCAATGAGCAGGAAAACACAGACGTAGCCATGTTTATAAAAGCGAGATTTACATTCTCGTTGTACAACTTAGCTTGTATGTCACCAAGGGCGAGGACACATACCACGTGACACAAAGATAATAGATCCCGCATTTATTAGCTAGCCGGCGGACGTGGATAAAACTCAAGGAATATTTTCCAATAGATAAGAAGTATAGCAAGACCAAAAGTCGTTCAGGAGTGTATAAAACTAACAACAGGCCATTAAGTTGACTAGCTTACAAAATATTTGTAGCAATTTATTTATCATTGAAAACCGTGATCTATATATTTTAAAGTATCGATATTTAATTTCGCCGACTTAACAAGTATGATATTGCATGCACGAAGGTATTAAAATGGAATTGTTATGCGGCAAACGCGTCTACAGGCACGCGCCATGGTTCGTTTTAGAGGCCACATCGGCGCTTGCGTATGTATGTCCTACCTTCGCACAACCAAACACCGATGTAAATTGAATTCATCAGCAATTATACGCGTCGATACACAATTAACAAAGGAACAAGATGATTACTAACTTCATAGAGTCTACAATTAAACAGAGCTAAGCAAAACTTTCTAAGTATTATGTCAAAAGTGGAAATGACATCATACGAAGAAAATCTATTCGGTCTTAGTATTTTTAATTGCCATTTAGTTATGCTTACTACGACTATTCGAGAAGTATTACGTCAGGATATGTTTCTGGTATCATGGTACCGCGAGGCCAACGACAAACGGATAGTCGGACAACCTCAGGAAGGAGGTCGACACACGAAACGGTTACAAGATCGTCGACTGTCGAAAATAGTCTTGAAAAATCATGTTTGTAACGGAAACTGACGGTGCATAGGACATTGATCTGAATTTATTTGCAACGGAAGAATTTGACACGTAAAACTTTTTACAAAAAAAAAACTTTTTTGGAAGTCGTTTGTTTTTTTTTTGTAAAAATGTTTTTATATTTCACTTTTTAGTGGGTCAGTTTGTAATTTATCTAAGTAACAATAGCCTAATGTCAGCTTTTCATCATCTTTTACAAAATATTGCTATTCCCGATGCAAGGACGTTAATTGTTGAGGAGTTCTCCTAGTAAGAACCAGGAGAACTGGAGCTGATTGAGAAGTCACCATCAGGTCCACTTCACCATACGCATTGTAACGAGCATAAATTGCTTAGCAACCACATTAAAGTACCTAATCGAATCGCAACCCGTGAAATACTTATTATTGAGTAGTTCCGATGGCCATTTGTGGTCTTCATCATCAGTTCCACTTCACCAAATGGTGCTTTTCAAAAGCAAATGCACGAGTTACTACAAAAAATACCCAAATCGCTATAGGTGTGCCTATAAAATTTGAGGGTTTCCCTCGATTTCCATGGGATTCCCTCATCAGATTCCGACTTGGTGACAATGGGACCATACCCTTTCAAACAAAAAAATACTTTTTAAAATAGGTCCACAATTGATGGAGAAGTCGGTGTACATAATTACATATATAAAAAAAAACATACATTGTCGAACATATTACCTCCTCCTTTTTGGAAGTGGGTTAAAAATGGATCAGAGGTTAAATTATAAATCTTGAGCAGCTTCTCCACAAAAATCTTATCTTACTGTGGGAATACTAACTATAAACATTCAATGGAAAGTCATTATTGATATCTTTGGAATTAATTTAAGTAAGTGATGGTTAAAGATTTCCAGTCCGAGATTATCATTCACACGAAACGACCAGATCTATATCCAAAGCCGGGTATCGTCCTCTGTGCCGAAGGGTAAAGGGTACCCAGGTAGGCAATATTGGTGCGATACGCTGCTAACGGTACAACCACGCGCCGCGCCGGCCGCGGTCAACGAACTCAACGACCTTACGTCTAGTCTAGAAATTTGAAGGTTTGCCCTAGTTTTTTTTTCTACGAATAAAGTAACACTTTATGACAAATCATTTAAAAGTTCATAGTTCCTTGAGACTTAATTAAGTGAATAAAGTAGTAACTCAATAGCGAAATTACTGACGTCAAGATGTTGGCAAACATTTTAATCTCGAGATTGAGAACTCGACGATAGTTCGTTCGTACGAGCCGACAGAATGCAGATTCCGATGCAGGCCGCAAAGCTTTTATGCATACAAAGGACGTCGCTAGGATATTGTGGTGTGGTGACAGGTAGTTAGATGCGAGTAGCAAGTACATTCGCAGAAACGTCTGTTATTGAAACCTGAGGAGACACGACGGAATTATGTGAAGGAAAAGTTAAACAACGACAATCTTCCAGAAATAAAATTACAGAACAACTTAGTGGGTACAGAAACAACATCGCCTACATACTGATCTCGATCGCTTGATTATTCCGTCTCTTTTGCTCTCTCTCGAACATACCTTCTCACGCGTTAAACCTCAGCCTCTATGGTGACACGTAAATACTACGTGCACTATTTAACAAGTGGGCCGCGACAAATACTGGAAAGCCACTTGCACCGTGCACGTTTACCAACTCAGCTTAATTGAAAGATTATGATAATGTGCACACGTTCGGTTGATTTGGGACGCTACAGCCACTTGTATAATTACACTGTATCATTTTAATGAACATCAGTGAATCTGTTTTATCTACACTAAATACAATATTGAGATCTTTGAACTTCACAAAATCCTTGCCTGATACTGATATTGTACGGGCAATGGGCAACTTCCCAGATCAAAACTTGCAAATGAATGTCCTTCGAACTATGCGTCATGCAAAACTTAAAATTCACAAGACAACCAGACAGTTCTGACAATATCGAAATAAATTAGCTTCTGATTTAAGACGGAAGATCATTATGATAATCATAGACGTTCTTGTCGGCGAATTTACACCTTCACGTCTTGTGCGGATGGGGGGGAGACAGATGGCAAAGGGGGGATTGTAGTGAAAGCGTTTCGAATTAAATCCGAGAGAGCCCTCCAACATTCGGCCATGTTATTTTACAGTCTGATGTTATAATAAAGATATCGTGTGCTGACAATCTATTTTGTCAATTAAACTAATAATTTCGACGGCCGCTGTGCAATAGCTCCGATTTGCATTGTCTGTTGACAGTTAATTTTGTTACTCATTTGCAAATGAGGTCAACTTGCAAGCCGATATATCGGTGAAGTATTATGTAATGTTCATAATAATTATCGACGTTTCTGAATGTTGAAGTTGGAAATAAAATGTTTTAGAGAAGAATATAAATGGCATTATGTTAAGCAATAACTTGGTCTGTGTTTCATTTCAGCGCTTCTATAAACATAATGCACAAATTACTTACACACAACTTATTTCAAGATTCATCCAAAACACGATAGCAATTTGTTTCCAAAACACTTGATTACTCTCATGAGTCATGTATCTTTAGAAGTCTATAAAGTTACATCGCAACTCCACTTTAATAAATTAGTCTGACTGCCTTTAGTTTTATCTCGGCAAGAAAGTTTCACCAAGTTGAAGTAATACATCAAGTTTTACATACGTTAGCTCTTAATAGGCGAGAGGTTGGAATACGTGAAGTTATGTGTTACGCTTGTACAACAACACGACGCAATCGTATAGTGAAACTTGTTTTCCGTGAGACGAGGGCCAAAACTCGCATGCAAAGGGCCGACAGGCGCTTTCGGCTACAGACATTAATTGTAATGCTCCAGCTAATCTCCAAAATGTCTTATGTCATCTCACAAACATTTCGCAAATAAAATATTGCAATGATAAAACCAAGTTTCAGTTTTCAAAGTGCGCCTCGCGCCTCAGGCACGTACAGACGGTGCCAAGTGTTGTCAACACACAACACCGTCTTGTTTACACAATAAAAAATATAGGTCACTCTTTACTTTCACGCTTTCAGACACTTGTGTCCCGTACGACACGGGGTGTAGTCGGATTACGGAGTAAAATTACTCGTGTAGGAATAACCTTTAGCCAATAAAAGCGAAAGTGGAGCACAAGGCTAGTGAAGACTTGTTTTTATCGATCGACATAACACAGAAACCTGAACACGGTGTGTTTTCAATCATACTAATGAACTTTACGTTCGTCGGAGATGCATTCAACTGAATCCAATTTTTAAGTATTGATGATTACGTCAATAATCAACGGGCCACGTTTTAACTTGGATCAATTATAGTGAATTGTTTACCGTGTAACCAATAAACATAATCTAATAAGAAATTAAATCAATCTTAAATTGTGTTTAATTTTAAAATCAACCACACAAGTCCATTAAATACTAGCGCATTTTAGAATGTATTCATATACATTCTAAAATAAATAATTGCAAATCTGTGGTGACAGGACCCGTACTGGCGTCGAGTGGCGGACTCTGGCGAAGCATCGAATGTGGGACAGGCACAGAGCACTTCTGTTATCTTGACCCACATATCGTGACCGCGGTCGCGGCCGGACCACTGCCGCTATTATAGCGGAACACCTTAATTGCCTTCTCATGGAAAACGTCGAGAAATTCAAAAGGGCAACTACAGAAATAGAAAATTATGAAACACTTTGAACTTTTATGTACGTAAACAAAAACAATCGAGGCATTCAAAACAATACAAATTGTGTGAAACTTGAACGAAACGATTATGCAGAACTCGGTCGAAAAGTACAATTATTAAGTAAAAACATTGTGTACAGCTCCAGAAAATCGTAAAGGCAAAGACCATACGTCCAAGGTATACTGAAAAGAATTCTCCAGAAAAGGGAAAATACAGATATCAAATAAAATATTCCAATATCGCTGAACGTATGGTACAAATCGAGATCGTAACCAAATGAGAAAGAGCGAACGTTTTTCCTCGTGACAGTATTGTTGCGTACAGTACGCAGGTACGCGATTAGTCGGTCTTTTGAACGAAATAAAACAGTTAAATACTTGTAAAAGTGTGAGACCTCGCGGCGGCGACACCTCGCGGTAAAAATCGCGTTCGCGGTGGTGCGCGATCGGCGTGTGCGAGCTAGTCGAGTACTCAAGACGAACTGCCGGCCCCGGCCGGCCGGCCGGAGCGCGTAGGCAATGGGCGAGTCCATGTTTTGCCAAACAAATGTGCGCTCTATGGCTGGTGTTGTAGCAGGACCTACGTTACCTCACTTTATTATTTTAATGTACTTATTTATTTTGATGGTTTTATTAAGGAAAAATTTTAATCCGCGTAAGATCGCAGTGGCGAGGTCTCAATATGTGGTTTATTAATAATAAAATGTTTTCCGTACGTAACATTCTCCCCCTCAGTGTCGACACGACACTCAAAACGATAATCTAAATTAAAATATACAAATAGATTCTAAAATATTGCTAACCTGGCTGCAGGACGTTTAAGTATGCCATTTTTAGTCCTAACGTCGACAACCCTTACGCGTCCGTCAGCACCGGGGTACACGGATTGCACGATACCTTTAGGCCAGCAGTTACGGGGGGAGTTAGGGTCAACTATTACTACCATGTCACCGATCTTCAATTGTGCACCCTCTATTGGTCCAAATAAGTCAACTCCTGTAACGGTAAACGGTCTTTGGTGATGTGTGAGTCTACCTTCGGGCAAGTCACCTAGTCGTGGCGGCTTTGGTTTAGCTTTCCTGATGCGACAGATCAAGCACTGTGTCGCAACCGTACGCACAGTAGGACGTAGACGTAAGATCCAATATTTTTGACGCAGTTCGTTAACCACCAACTCGTTGCATCCGTGGCCTGCGCGGATGTGATAATACTTTACAATGAGTCGAGCCACGTGGTCATGTCCATCCAGGATCACAGGTGATTTTGTGTCCATCGCTACATCCTTTGCAGCTCCAATTCTTCCACCAACCCGTAGTAGTCCAGTATTATCCAATACGGGTGTCAGAGTGCGTAGTCTACTATCGCGTTTTATTTCTTTATTTTGTTTCAACAGCAAGATGTCACTGAAGAAAGCTGAGGCTTGCGAACGCTGAAGCAATAATGTTTCAGCTCGTTTCATCAACTCGTCGGTAAGTCCATTTGATTTTATTTTCTTACATTTATCTATGAACAACAAAACGGTTCCAGTAGTTCGAAGCAATCGCAACCAACTAGAGAAGCGCGTCGGCTCCGGTACAGGTAAGTCGTTTACACTATTATTTTCATTTATTATATTGATCTTTTCTAATATTTCTTCATTAATTTTTATTTTATTTTCAGGTTCCTGAGGCCAGCAAGAGCGTGATTGATGTAAAAATGATGGACCGGTAAACCACGATGAGTTGCTGCTAAGCACGTAGTCAGTACTTTTAGTTCCTAAATCTGCCACGTTGACGTCAGTCGGCACATAGTGCCACTCGTCCGCCTTACTTAGTTCGTCAATTTCTCCTAGACGATTAGCGATAAAAACTTTATATGTTCTGCAATTATTTCTGATCCAGTGTAAAACAGTAGTTGAATCTGTCCAATAAAAAACAGAGTTTGGTTTTAAGCGATGTTCAATTTTAATATTACTTGCTAATTTGCATCCTAATAGAGCACCCTGTAGTTCCAGTCTTGGCACGGAAACCGATTTCGTAGGTGTAACTTTGGATTTACTAGCGATAAATGAAACAATAATATGTCCACTACTCGTTTCCTTACGCCAGTAAGCAACAGTCGCGTAGGCGCTCGGCGACGCATCGCAAAATACGTGTAGTTCTAAGTTTTCGTTACCTGCGCTCTTATCACTATCACAAAAATACCAACGCGGGATTCTAATATTATTAATATTTTTAGCTTGGATTATCCAACACTGAAATAAATTATTTAACTCGTCATTCAATTTCTCATCCCATTTTATATTTGTTTTCCAAGTTTCGCGCATTATTATTTTTCCTTTAATCGTAAATGGTATCAGATAACCATGAATGTCAAAAATGGACATGACAATGCACAACAACTCGCGCTTCGTTGGTCTTCTCTTTAAGTTTACAACATCAGCTGGTATACGCTTCAAGGTCAAATCGAATCCTAGCTCGTCGCTAGCAGGGTACCATAATAAACCGAGTGTCCTTTCCGATCGATCTTTATCGAAGGTGCAACAGACACTGTCACTCAAAGCTTCCTTCGGTACGTTTTCCAGAACATCCGGTACGTTGCTAGCCCAGTTTCGTATTTCGAATCCACCCCGCTGGTGAATAAAGGAGACTTCCTGAATCATTTGTTTTGTAAGGTTGACTTCGGGCAGACTATCGATATAGTCGTCCATATAATGTTGCTTGCATATAGCGTCGACAGCAGTCGGATAAGTATCATTATAACGTAATGCATTTTTATTTTTAATATGTTGCGCGATGAAAGGCGAGCAGTTCGCGCCAAATATTAATGACGTCATAGCATATTTATTTACGGTTTTAGTAGCTTCATCTGTAAATAAAAACCTAAGTGTATGTTGATCCTTTTCTTTAACTTTAATTCGGAGAAACATATCTTTAATATCTGCAATAATTCCAATTTGATTTTCTCTAAACCTAAACATAATTCCAAATAAAGATTGCAACAAGTCCGGACCTGTCAATAAGAAATCGTTAAGGGAACGTCCCTGTGTCTTCGCAGCAGCGTCGAAAACTAAACGTAATTTCTTTTTCTTGGGGTTATCGACCCCGAAATGTGGTAGGTACCAAATGCGGTCGCTAGACTCCCCCTCGTTTACCTTCCTGGCGTAATTATTGCAAAATAAATGCTGAATGCGTTCGCGGTAACGCGACGCGTAAGTGTTGTCGGCTGACATCTTTCTGTCGATGGATTTTAACCGATTACAGGCGTTTTCATATGAATCAGGCATAACGAAGTTATCACATTTCCACGGTAATTCCACAAACCATTGGTTATTAATTATTTCACATGTGTTATTTAGTATGGTGATAGCACGCAACTCGTCCGCATTCTGTCGCGGTTGTTTTGATATACCTATTGACTCTAACGAAAATGATTTTTTTACAAACTCGTTCAACTCAGAATCACAACAATGTTGCGCGCTGTCATCACTAGTACTACGATCAGCTGACATGTTCAATATATTTATATTGTTTACAACACCGTGTACACACCACCCTAGCGGTGTCTTTGTAACATAAGGTTCATTTTTTCTATTACCCTTTAAACACAGGATAGGGGCAATAAGATCATAATTATCCTGTCCGATTAATAATTTGGGTTGTGCGTCACATTTGCACGAGTCGTAGTCAATATAGTCCGAATAATTACTAAAGTCCATACACGATAATCGTTGAATAGGTAAATTAAGTTCTTTCATTTTTCGAGCACACAAATTAAAACGATCGCCGGTATTACTAGAAATGTCAAAACTTACGTTTTCCGTTTGGCACACGAGCTCACCGGAGTCCCATGCACTGCGTGCGCGCATGGTGACTGTCTTACCGTGGAGTCCCGCCTGATCAGCAAGATCAGCAGATATTAACGTCACGGTGGCACCATCGTCAAGCAACGCGTGTGTGTGGATATTGTCTTTAGGTCCATGAACGGTAACCGGCACTATTTTTAACAACACTTTAGGCACTGACGATACACTAACACTAGTGGACGCACTGGTGTGGGCGTGGGCAACGGTATCCTCGCGGCGCGACTCGTCGGGCGTCGATGGGTGCACGCGGGCTGCGTCCACCGCGGGGCGCGCCGTCTCTGGCTGCGCGGACGCTGCCGGCGCTGCCGGACGCGCGGTTGCGGGCACTGCAGCCGCTGTAGTCTTCGTCCAGTGAAGGAGATGATGATGCGGATGTCCACATTCACTGCAGTTGGGAGCGCTGCACGCGGCGGGTTCATTATGCCGTGCGCTTAAGCATTTGTAGCAAAGATGTTTAGCCCGTACAAATTGCCATCTATCGCGTCTCATGGCGCGTTTGAATTTGCCGCACTTGTCTAACGCGTGCGCCGGAGAGGTACGACAAAACATGCATTTATTGTCGTAAGTAGTAGTGCACGCTAGTACTGAATGAGATTTTACATTAATGTTTTCGTATTTCTTTCTTACGTCGTTCTGACTGCTGAATATGTAGCTCACACCTGAGGTTGCGACGATAGTAGCTTCTCTGTATAGGAACTCCGATAGTATTTCCAGTTTGGGTGTAGAGCTGTCTTGTCTCTCGTACGAATACTCGGCCCATTTATTGATGAGGGCGGGCGGTAACTTTGAAAGTATTATAGACGTCGTTTCCGGACTTTGTAGGTATTCCTGTAACTTAATAGCTTTAACAGCTGTGACGTAGTTTTTAACTTTTATTGAGAAATTCACGATCTCTGTGTGGTATGCAGTCGGGAGTGGGTGAATTTTCTTGAGTTGAGTGAATATTTTATTAATTATACACTCTGGTCTACCGAATCGTAATTCTAAGGTGTCAATTATCGCTTGCGGTGTTGTGTTGCCGATGAGGAGCGATGACACAGCTTCTTTTGCGTCACCACGTAGACACTTTCGTAACCGCCAAATGTTTTCTGCATCGCTATAACTGCATAAGTGTGACGACTCTTTATATGACTCCTTGAACTGCAGCCACTGCATAGGGTCACCGTCGAACACCGGTAAATCTTTTGACGTTGCTAGGCGCGCAAGGAGTTCTCTGTTGTTATCACGAACGTTACTTCTAGTAAGTACTTGGTGCAACGCCTCCGTCAACTGGTTGATGCTGTCATCACGCGGCGGGCGCTCGCTGACGAAGTCCTGTTGCTGCTCTGTATGGTTCCAGGTTTTATTACACATCGGCATCGAATTTAGTGCACAGACATTTTCTGCGCAATCGCTTTTAGCGATGGAGGCGACGCCATCTTGTTTGTCGAACCACGATTCGACTATTCTCGAACTTTTCGAGACCGAGCCGTGATCCTCTTCTTGTAAATCTGCTAGATCGACTTCTAGTTTTTTCGAAAGCAAGTCTTTCTGAATTTGAGCGCGTTTTTGCGCTAAATCGAGGTCGATTTGTGCTTGAATTTGAGCAGCGCGTTTTTGCGTTAAATCGAGGTCGATTTGTGCTTGAAGTTGAGCCGCTTCATACTCTAGCCTTTTACGGGCCGCCGACGAACATGTGCTTTTATCACTTTTCACTGATTTTACTGGTAACTGTTCACTTTTAGTAGTCAGCTGCTCCGTGACACGTTTACTACGTGTTTTAACACCCTTCGGGGGTGTGTGAAGCAGCGACATCCCTGCACACAGGTTTTTAGTTCGACTAAGCGCGTGGCCGAGATCCGAGATCCGGCTAGAAGGACCACTTAATGTTGCGTACAGTACGCAGGTACGCGATTAGTCGGTCTTTTGAACGAAATAAAACAGTTAAATACTTGTAAAAGTGTGAGACCTCGCGGCGGCGACACCTCGCGGTAAAAATCGCGTTCGCGGTGGTGCGCGATCGGCGTGTGCGAGCTAGTCGAGTACTCAAGACGAACTGCCGGCCCCGGCCGGCCGGCCGGAGCGCGTAGGCAATGGGCGAGTCCATGTTTTGCCAAACAAATGTGCGCTCTATGGCTGGTGTTGTAGCAGGACCTACGTTACCTCACTTTATTATTTTAATGTACTTATTTATTTTGATGGTTTTATTAAGGAAAAATTTTAATCCGCGTAAGATCGCAGTGGCGAGGTCTCAATATGTGGTTTATTAATAATAAAATGTTTTCCGTACGTAACAAGTATCATCAAAACAGAACCTTGACCCAGAATGTGGCTCGTAACAACAAGAGGAAAAGGACGTTACGAAGATGCTGTCAGGATCGCATCAAGTGATGTCATATCGTCGGAGTATTTAAGACTGGTTTTATTTTATTTACACAAAAATTTTAGTGTCCTTGAAGACCATTTTTATTTTCGTCAGTGTGATGGACGTCTGGATTTTAACCCCATTTATTCTACAATACTATAATAAAGAGGTAAAAATTCTTTGTAAGTTTGTATGTAGGGGGTAGTCGCTGGAGCTACCAGTCAGATTTGAAAAAATATTTTTGCATTTGATATCCCAATTTTTGAGGAAGGCCACACGCTATGACCCTTAGGAGCAGAGCAAGTTACCTTCTGCGAAGCAGTCATGCTAGCGAAGGAGGTGGTGGGACGGCTCAGGGAGAGAGCCTCCCGTCCCAGCCGCCGCGGGAGACGCTCCGGGCCTCGGGAGCCGCGTGACGACTCCCGGCCACCGTAGGCGCGGGCCTGCGGGTGGAGAGTAAATAATGGGTAGCTCACCGTCCGATCAGGACCAGGCCCGTGCCGGACGGCGCGTACGTGTTCCACGCGCGCCTCAAAGAGATGTCAGCATCGAGGAGGGGCCCCTTATGGCCGAAGCCTGCCGGGTCAGCGGGATTGTCCGAAAGGGTTACCGCTGGCCCAAACATAAAGGGCTAAGGAAGGAACACGGGTGGGTTATAGTCAGTAAGAGTCTGACACTCCCTTCCGCTCCACCCAGAGCGGGAGGAGTCATTTGATGATTTCCCATCCGCAAAAAAAAAAAAGGAGCAGAGCAAAAGGAAAAAAAGTTAGAAAGAACGCTAAGCGAAAACGCCGATGCGATGCGACGGGGTGGGTCGGGGAAACAAGAAATTCCACGCGGACGAAGTTGGGGGCAGAAGCTGTGATAGATAAGGCAGTGGGAAAATACCCACTATCAATGGAAATGTATTCAATCACAAATATGTAATTTATTAATTAATTCCAAAGCAAACAAAATCGAAGCAAATTAAATATAACATTCCTAGGTATTTTAACAATTCATAATAGTGGCCATTAAAATATTTTCGTGTATTGAAATTAAGTTATTCCAACTCAATTTAAGCAAGGCCATCAAGTAAATGGAGTACCTAATTAAATAACGCGTTTACTCGATAATACTCGTAGTTTTAATTGCCGAGACTCAGTGATACGGACCTTTCTCTTCAATGTGGGTTAAATAAAGGCACTCGTTGCGGAACTGCATCAATTAAGGACAATGTGGATTGCGCTCGAAGGACGTCCACCCTCGCTCCAAGGACCGACCTCAATATAAATGTATTGGTTTTTTATCAGATACATTATTAATAAAAAACTTCATGTGATAACTTTGATAAGTAAGCCAATCGATACTCATTACTGATAATTTAGTATCGATCAGTAATTAAAAAGCAGTTGGTGTGTCATTGTCATGCTCAAAATTGTGTCAGCTGTTTATCTTTGCACTGCACCCGAAATGTTAGAATCAGCTTAGTATTTGGTTATAATGTAAACGTTATCAAGATGCAAATCTTATTAGTGACCTTGAAGGGTATGACGGTTGGATATGTGGTGCAGTAACGATTTTATTGCATGCAGCAGATCCCAGGAAAATGTGAGCAATGTTTGTTAGTCATTTCCATACGTGTTTTGAGTGCATGTTCCCCCAAGCGTCATCACCCCATACGTCCCACTGAATACATTCACCATTATTATCACACCGCTACACCAGTTACTACAATTATCTGGCATTTTCCAGTCTGAGGTCACTAGAAACTCGAGATAAACAGTGCGTCATTCTTATGTAGGTAAACGCGTCATATGGATTTATTTATTTCCCTAGGAAACATCAAAACGTTTTCCTCATTTGTTTGCAAGTCGGCCTTTGAGTCTTAAAAGTCAATGCTCGCTCGACAATCATTGCACTGGTTCTGTTATTGTTTAGGGAACGTTATAATAGCAATCGTAATATTAATTTCAAGTGTTGAAGGAGCGTGAGATACCGCCACCGCAACTGTTCGCTTATCATGTGTGATAATGTGGCATTAAATAGCCGGTCACACTGTAAACAACTGTGCGATTGGTTACAAAATAAACAGTACACAGCTTTCAATTGTGGTTTTGATACGAGGACCCACATGCGGGTCACGAGGGGCTCGCTTTATGTACCGAAATTATGCGAGTACATTATAAATTTATTTGAACAGTTTTCCTTTTAATTTATACACGTGCTCTTTCTTGTGTTGCGCTTGAGCATCCTTCACGAGTACGTGCTTTATCGTAAAGATCATGATGACAGCGACATTTTAATTCATTAGCGTCGTGAAAGGCGGTGAAAGAATTGTATTGTCAATGTGTTTACTATCATTAAATTTAATTATAATCTCTAGACAATAATAATATTTGGAAAAGAATTAAAGATTAGATTAAGGTATTGATATTTTCATAAAAATCGTTTGTTTTTGTACCAACTGTTCCCCACAACTTGGCCACACAATCTTTATTTCCGTCAGTGACTTGCAAAGCTTTTAATCGTGTTCTACTGTGGTGAATGATAGCGGTATGATACACCAACCGCTCTCGTTGGAACCTTGATACCGTGAGAGTGTGATAAGTTATCAGCTGATAGATAACGACCCCCGCAACATTACAAAACTTATAGTTTGTTTATAATTTAAACATTTAACTTTCCGTTTCTCAGCATTTTCTATGTGGATTTGAAGACAACAGTCTAATTTATCAACCCTGTTATATGTATTTATTTTCCAATTCAGCGTGTTAATATAATTAAATGTATTTAGAACACTGCTTTAAATGTTTGCTGTTTACAGATATTATGACAAATGAAAAAATCAGGGCAAACCAAATTTGTCTGAACTCATTTATATGCTCAAAGCGTGCGTAACGTTGTAACTTGTAAGGTAAGTAGTTAATACATAATTAAGATACGATAAACCGGATTTAACGTCGGCCACAGTTTGCTCCAGTGTGCGCATGCGCAGACTACTTTTTAATAAATATACTTGAGTGTCCCGTCAGACACAAATCAAGCGATTAATAACCTTTATTTTCATTATTATCAATGAGATCTTACAAATAACTCTATTTCATTTGTTTAGAGTTCAAATTCATTCGAATGTGCAGCCAACAAGTAAAGCACTGATTTCAGGTAGACGTTTTTTGCGACGACCTTGAGCCGTTCAAGAAACCATAGTATTTCTGTTGTCTTATTTACGAGGTTACGAGAGTCGTAACTTATTAACTATACAATGATTCTACTATAGGCAACGACTAATTTCATCACGTTTCCAATAAGATGAAAGTGAAAATTTAATATGAAATACCAAAAGGCAAAGAACAAACTCCGTGAGAATTTACGATCATCGTAAGCATCATACAAGAATTTATGGCTTATAAAAAGCAGCAAAGCATTAGAGATTCATTATTACACAATGACGTAATTAGGTTGATTACATTAAGAGGGTTTATAGTGGTATCGTCAGTTTGGACAAACGTGAAATAATAAAAATAATCTGTTGCTTGATTGCCGCCAAAACGGTAGTTAACAACTTGTTTTAATACTGTTAACCAGTTAATTACATAGTTTAATAGACACTGGCGAGTATTAATTAGTGGTGCGATTTATTTAGTCAGGAAACCAAATCTGGTCTTAGGTTGAATTCGTAAAGGGGTGACCTAGAAGCGGGAGGGAGTCATAACAGTGGGGGAATGAGCATATTCAGGATAAAATTGAAGTCGTGCTCTGTATGCACAGAGGGTGATAAGGGGTGTGGGGGCAGAGGTCGCGGAGACTCGAGTGTTCGTCAGATGCCATGAATAAGTTAGCGG
The DNA here is from genome assembly GCA_916614155.1 of Mesoligia furuncula. Lineage (NCBI taxonomy): Eukaryota > Metazoa > Arthropoda > Insecta > Lepidoptera > Noctuidae > Mesoligia > Mesoligia furuncula. Next base: position 26,967,899 of record OU744803.1, read on the forward strand.
TGTATTCCGTCACTCAATGGACACCGTCGCTGTGGCGAGGAATTGAGATGGAAAAGAAATATCTCGCAGAATTCTTTTATGAAATAAATCGGAAAAGTTGGTTGTTTTGTTTGCATATAAGTGAAAAGTTCATGCTATTTAATTACCACGCTTCCTAATATTGCCCATGCAAAACAACGTTACAGAATGAATGAATGATTATCGCCAGTTCATTCTCGTACGTCAAGGGTAAACAATGGTCAAGACAAATTCATAGCTTTGACATACTGCGTATGACTGTACTAGAATTTATAAGACAAAGCGTAAACAGGTAAAAGAACAAAGACGAATATCAACTACCTAGATAATCACAGTGCACGCAACTGGTGCCTGGGCGGAGGCCCGCTTATGGGAAAGTTACAATCATTACGACCATTCATAAACGGTTGAATGAGCGCAAGACGCCTGCGCAGCCGGCGAGCGCGCGCGCACCGACCCCGCGAGTCCCGCGACATCTGTGATGTCGCCGCGCAGATGCCGCGCATACCTCAACTTAAACGGAGCCTAGGTAAAGCCAGTGAACATTCACAGCTTGACAATCAGCGATACATTTTCGATTTAATTAGCATCAATGAAGTTGCATTGCAATTTTTTGCGCAATGCTCCTAGTAAAGTGTATTGAACCCAAACACGACACCTAGAAGCCCCCATGCGTCACCGCCTATGTTGTGGATGAGAAAAAATTCCACGCGACAAAAGCAGCGATGTCCGCAAACGACGCATAAATAATTAGACAATAAGCAGGCAGGGCAAGAAATCGGTAATTTGTATCGCGTCGAGATAGGCGGAGCGCAGAGGGAGACGGGTGCAGGCAGGCGCGCGCCGCCGCGGAGATATGGCAACGCGTCAGGTGGAAGTGGCGCCCGTGCTGTGCTCGCTTCTCGCCGAGGACGACCGACCGCCCCCGGCGCCCCGCGCGCCCGCCCCTCACCCGCTAATCCTCACCCGAACACAATCTGATAAAATTCGCGCCAGCTATGAACATTACGCAAAGCTACTCAACACTACAACACTGCGATAATGAATGACCCGACGGTTTTTTTAACACGCACATAAACATTACTCCTCATGTCTCGCTATCGTGTCGCATTATCGAACGGTACGAAGCGAAAAATGTAATAAGAAAGTTATTTCCTCAACCTGGCGAAACTAGTCTCGCGAACGCATTACGGTCCGCGTTACGGCCAGGTGAATTCAAAATGACCTCTATGGGCCGGTGGCTTCTTGTGGCCTCGCTCGCTGAATGCGTTGACATTTTGTGGGTTAGCAACATGACATGACTCCGAGTTGTGGCGAGAACGATGCCAGGATGACTAACGGCCGGCCGTCATTAGCCGCCTAAACGTAAATTGTCCCATACAAAAACTTTAACGCAATAGATCGATTCAGCAGTAGTAGCGCAATAAGGTGAATTTTGTATATCAGCGTCCACTAACGATAATCACATCGTCTACATAAACGTCGTGGACTCATTATTTAGGAATTCCTAAACATGCAACGGGAGACCTAAGAACAATAGCGGACAATACTAGCATCACGTAAATCGTAATGATTTCGAAAGAAAAGTACATACGAGTTCTTTCATCAATGTAAAAGTGACTTACCAAGGCGAAGAAGTTTGTGTGGCAATCCTCGAGACTTGCACCGTTTGTTTGGTGATTTTGATGCGTCATGGTAGTCCGGGGCACTTCATTTTCAATTCACAACACTAAAAACGGGTACAATCTTAAAGAAACCACTCAAAATCTTAAAATCATCACCGACATTTAGTGAAGTTTTCACCTTTCAATGGCGACTGGAAAATGGCGGATAGGAAACAACAACCCAAGCCGACAGTGCTGCCGTAGGCGGCCAAGAATAGCAACTGGTTTCGTCCAGAAATGTGGATACGTTCCGTTTTAAGTTGGCGAACTCATCAACTTACGGCTGACTTCATTATCTAGTTTGATTAGTGGAGTTTATTTTTGTTTTTATTTAGAGAAACTATTGAAATGATACAATAGAAGCGTAAACTAACAAGCAAATCTTAGTTTAGTTTGTTCTTACTTACCACTACTGCAATCGCTGAAAAAGGCTAAAGGGCAATTCATTAGCCAATGTTTTCTCGTATTTGATCAAGCAGTAATAAAAATAACACTTTCCTACTTTCGAAAATCAAAAAAATATCTTATTTTGCAATCAATAAGAGATTACGTAATCAATCATTAACAATAATTTTACGAATAGCTTTCTACGTAAAATGAAGAAACATTGTTACGGTTGTCAAAAATACGGACGGAATAAAAATACTCAAATATTTTAATTTGTTTGCCTAGAGATAAATTACTATTATTTTAATTCCATTTAAAAATAAGAGGAGCAGAGAACATAAAATACAATGCTTCGGAACGTGCTGTCTGCAATACCGCGCAGAAATTTACAGGTTATTTTGTTGCACACCCTAATAATTAAAAAACACATTATTACAGCATCCTAATTAATCAAATAATTTACAGATCACTGCAGTAAGGTATAAGCAGAAGAAATATCCTAAAGTAGACAAAAAGTTCCAAGCTGCTGCAGAATCTTTAGCTGCAAGAGGGTACAGTATGAAATGTTTACCATTATGTACAATTAAAATAATATCAGACCATATTGAATCATGAACAACTAGATTTGCACCATACTTACATAACTGACTTAATTTTTATAAATTGTTATTTGTTAGTATCCTACTTTACACTTCTGATGTTAACTAACATTTAAGACAACTTAGGGCTGATTTTTCAATTAACAGATAATTTTTATTCGTGGAATAAAATTGACGTCTGACAGGTTTTGTACGTAAGAACTGTCAAAAATTCAAAATTATTCTTCTGATAAAATGATCTGGGGTTGGAAAAATTAACCTGTAGATAACAAATGGATGCAAATAATAAAAACTGTAGGTTGACAATTAAACAACTGTAAAGTAGTCCTTATTGAATCCCCCTAATTTCAGAGTACTTATTCATTGACTTTCTAAAACAATAACCATATAATTTTATTTTCAGTTTTCTAAGACCCACAAAGCCATGGGATCCACCAGCAAACATAGAAGAAACAATCACCAAAATATGTACCTCCAATGGCCTGAACTCTGATGCCCAATTTGATGCTTTAGAAACCAAGTTTGCGGTACTCAAGGCATGCTTTGAAGAGACAGGATATGATGTACCAAATTCACTACTGCATACCATTGCAAGTGTTGGTATGTTATGTTACTCTTGGTGGGAGGTGTATCCATCACAAATTACGCTAAAGCAAAATAAGCATTCCAGCAATATTCTCCCGCATTTCTCCTTTGAAGTTTTTCATGCGTGCCTCTCATAGCATAGCAATAACAGAAAGCATGCAGAAATAGATCCAACACATCAATTTTAAGAGTGTTATTATGAGAACATGCAATATTACAATAACACATGCAGATACAAATATTGCACTCTTTTTTATCAGTCTTTGTCACATCTTCTTCAGAGAAAGCAAATATTCCATTTAAAAGCCTTTAGCTAGATGCTGAAACATTGACTTAAGTACCTGAGTTCTAAGAAGATGTTCAGCTGAAACAATAGAAAAACCAAACTTTATCCAAATAATAATACAATGAAAATAACTTATTTTGATGTGAGTTTGCATCATCAACCAATTTGATCATGAAAGTATGGCACTAGATAGCCTCAACATAATTTTTTTTACAGTGAAATTGCCTCATTTCTGGGTTCCCACGGGCCGCATGCACATGCTGCATTTATCAAAAATTCAATTTGAACCTCAGAAAAGAAACTTAATGTGATGATATCCATAGCTGGGCACCGTTAATCAAATAGTTAACTTCGTTAATCGCTTATCCGTTAATGAAAAGTTAACTTAAAGTTAAAGCATTACATTTCAGAAAATTTAACACAAGTTAATGTTAATCCATTAACACATGATAAAAATTACATCTTCTTATAAAAACTGTTGGTTCTGGAAGTTAACAGGTTAGAAACAAAAAAAGACTGGTATAATAATTATTAGAGTGTGTAATATAATGTTGACAAACAATGTTTTTTCATTCATTTGGATTAATATTTAGAATTTATTTTATTAAGATAGACTAGTTGCGTTCTGGACGAAACACTATTTAGACGAATTGCTACATAGACAACTTAAAAAAAAAAAAAACACTCATCACTCTATGTGCCCGCGCCAAGGAATGAAAATGAAACGAATCATATGAATACTTCCCAGTTTTCTCACTCACATCCGCCGGCAAAATAGTGTCAATTCACTCGCGGCATGCGCTTGCAGTGTTGCCAGTAGTGATTGAAGATTTAGAACGCTGGGATGTCTGAAATGGAACGAAATTAGCCGTGAAGGAACGCAAACGAAAAATAATATAAAAAAAAACTATTTATTAATGAATAAATAGATTTTTTTTATTGATTCGTAAAGAAGAATCAATTTTTGTAGTATGTTATGTTAGTTAGGTATGTTAGTTTGTCAGTATCATGCAGGCGGCAAACGTCACATATTATTATTTATGCAGATCTTTAGAAGAAGAAGAAATACGTTTATTTGCGGCAAACATGACGCATAAAAATAAAGACACAAACACAAAATAAAACAATTGTGCATAATGTATCAAATTATTCAAACATTTTTAAGTGTCCACTAACTTTTTGTGCTGATTTAGAAGCTAAGACTTCATTTATTACTTCTAAACTATGATTTAAATCTTTTATGTAATTAAATTAAACATCTCATAAGCAAATTGTGCTATTACAAAAACTAGCCAATATTTTAAATAAACCTTGACATTTCCCCACTATTGGAAAAATCTTTTTAATCTGGTATCCCAGAGTAGACTATGGTCCTTAGAGTAAGAAAGCTTTTCTTTGTCTAAGCTATGGTCACTGTGGCCGCGTTCCGAATCGCGTTCACAATTAATGCTAAAAATGTTGTTTACGCTCTCGGATCGCGGCGCGGTCTTTAGTTTTGAGTACTCAGGCCAATGATATTATACCGACCAAACGCCGACCGCGCAGTGGCGCCCTCATCGTTTGTTTGGTTATTTTTAATAATAGTGGCCACTATTTTCCGTTTTAGTGATTATAATAAAACTAAACCATGTAAAACTACCGTTTATAATAATATAAACGTAGGTATAATCTTGTGGAGCACCACTTAACGTGCTTATTTTCTGCATTTTTATTCTAAAATAAAAGAAATAACCACACAAACGATGAGGGCGCCACTAGGCGGTCGGCGTTGTCTTAAAGAAATCATTGACTCGGACCAAGTTTGAGTACGAGCATTTTTTTTTCGTTTAATAATGGCTTTAATAACGCTTATGTCAATCAATGCTGTTAATTCTGGCGGTAACCAATGAATATCACCAAATTTTGTACACATAATCCAATGCATCATTATCTATGTTTTATAGATTTTGTTAGAAAATATTAACCAAGAACAAAATAAGAACGAATTAATTTTTTCTGAATGTTAGATGTTTACAAATTTGAATTTGGTTAATTCATCAAAATTGAAAGGCAAGAGTGAACCGTGTGATTCGGTTATTTCAACATAAGTCCATCCAAACGACGAGCATATGTCATAACATAAATGAAGTCTCAACTTGTTTTTTAAGGATAATAGGCACGTAGGCTAGCTAGGTACTTACATAGGCTATTGAGATAGAAAAGTTATATTTTGCCCCACGCGCCATCCAGTAGTTTGGGAAATGAAAACAGCAGCTTCTAACTTTACTTAGGTTACCATTCAGCACAGTAGAATTTAATAAAAACAAAGCAAATACCTTACCATTCAAGGGCGAAAACTGAACAAAAAAACACGAAACGATTCAATTCACAAATAAAGTTGGCTTCCCCGCCAGCCAAAGCACAGACGTATAAATTGTAAAGTAATCAATCTTTGGGTTTTAAGTTTTCTTTGATCCACCCTTTCTGGTTAGGCAAAGGATTGTAAATACTTACAGCCTAGTCTTCAGTACACGAACTTAAGTAGAATGGGTAGTTGAGACCGCGAAATTCAAATTTTCTTACGTTTTTTGCAATTTGCAGGTCTGTGTCAGGTTGTATCACCATACCAAAAAGGAACGAAGAGAACGCACAAAAGATGGGAACGCAAAGGGAACGCATGACCGTAAAATAGAACGCAAAATGTTCCAAAAGGAACGATCTGGCAACGCTGTGCGCTTGTAAACCGGATCGAGCGTACATACATGTCGAACGTGTTTTTCGCGGCGCGGCGCGGTGCGATATCTGTACTGGATTAACAATTAACGGACTTTGGGAAATTTAACGGAAGTTACGAAATACTAACTTCGTTAATTAACGATTAGCGAGTTAATGCCCAGCTTTGATGATATCCTTGTTGTCTAGATGTTGGTCAAGACCAAAGAGATTAACAAATTATGTTACTTACTATGTAATTAGGCTAAGCAGTTATTTGGACTCAATTAAGTTCCCTTTAATCGTGGTCTTGCTTGATCAACACCCAGGAGAACATTACTTTAATAATCTGGATTTAAATTGGGACCATAGATAGAGTGCTTACATAAAGAAGTGGGTTTTCGGTCCTGACTCCCAGTACTAGGTCTCTGCAGGTTGATCTTTGGAAGGAAATGGTTACATGTTTTACCCGTTTCTTTGTGTGAGCGCTTAAGTAATTAATGTGGATTGTGGGACTATTCTCACATGCAGCAATTGGTACCGACTTGTCTTTAATGGGAACCCGCTTGTTTGTGCAAGCACTCTTACCTACTGTGTTAATTCCACTTGAGCAGCAATCACTACTTGCTTTATAGATAACAAGGTGAAGCACTAAGCCTTAGTGCATCACCGTGATAAATCAATACAAGGTGGCAGGGATATGGAAGCGCAACCTATCATTCTGAACCCCCCTGCATTGAAATTTTTCTTAGGTTATTAAAAAAATAAGATTTTTCTTTGGTTACCTACTAAAAAAATAAAAATTTTCTTTGGTTATTAAAAAATAAATTGCTGTCCCATACATTTCGACCACAGGACGACCCACTGACCCAGTTTTCTATGAAACAGTAGTTTTTTTTTAATAAGTACAAATTTTTATAACTGACGAATAATACATGCAACATAGCTGGTGCAATATATTTGGTTAGCACTAAGCACTTACTTACTTGACAAAGCTCTTGACAAACGACTTTGTCATTTAAAAATCTTATCATAGTATTATTATAAGGCCATCCTGGACAACTACACAATCGATTACTTCCTTATCTAATTACAAAGAATTTAAGGGTACTGGGTCTACGTACGTATTGCTTACCTGCTTCACTTCAATTACTTCGAAATGATCGCGAATTAGCTCAAATTTCAGAAACTAACTCGTATTTTCAAAAAATTCAGAATGTCTATCCGAAATTCCAAATACCTATTACTTCGCGACATGCGAATGCAATAAAGAGTTTGAGTTTGGCATGACGTTATTAACGACACAAGATTTTTTATTTAAAAAAAGTTCTCTCTTGGTCTTTTGCCTCGTATTGTACTGAAACTGAAAGTTTCCGCGCCAAAACTAACTAGTAAAAAAAAGTAAAAACTGTCTAATTGATATTGCCAATCTCGAAAATACCTCAATTTCTCAATCCAATGTAAAGGCCCGTTTACACAATTATTGTTATTTTTCCCATTTTTTTAATACTTAGTTATTTTGTTACAGCTGATCTGAAAGAATTTTATAAGACTCCTGTAGACACAGCAACACCATTCGAGGCCTTGAAGAGAATGGAACTGCCCAAAAACTTACATGTGCAGCCGGACTATGTCAGATTCCACCCAGGTTAAAAAACATGACTTTTCTGAAATAATTTGCATTAGGTAGGTAATAATTATGTTTTAAATTTAACAATAGTGCAATTTTCTGTTTCAGATAAAGACACAATGTTCAATGGTATCTCAGCATTCCCCAAGAGTTCAACTATTGTGTCTGGTATTAAGACTAGGAAGAAGTACGAAGGCTACTCTGCCAAGCGAACATGGCCCTAATTCTGTATAAGTTTAGATTTAAAAAGTTGTATAGTTTTTAGTTGATAAATAAAAAGTTTCAGTGTAGAGCGTTATTTTTTTTTTGTTTTCTTTTGAGTAAGTACCTAAAAGCCGATAGAGAAAGTTAATTTTTGTAATCCACGTTCACACGACAGGCGACTACATTTTTCACTACTTTTCTTATACTTACGTTGAGTAAATGATAATTCATTTTCTAATCAATATTTGTTTTATTTATCAAATCACATGTAGGTATGTAAAAAAATTTAAATAATCCTCTCATAATCACGTTCAATTCTCAATACGAGCAAATAACACTATAGGTACTCACATTGCTATTAAAAATTGGTAGGCGTCAAAATTTATTTTCTTGTTTTTCTCGTTAATTACTCGTCGCAATATATTTTCAGATTATATTTTATGAGGTACGTTGAAGGTACCTCTGGTAAATATTTGGTAACCATAAGATATCTATTACATTCATTATTAGTATTCACCCCGTCATTCTGACTGTCAGGACTGCGGCTTACTTTATTAATATAATTGTTCTTGTTTCTTGGAGGTACATTGAATTTCATTAAAGGTAGATTACCAGCAATGTACCTACATTGCTGGCACATTCCTTTCATATAACATATTCAGTTCTGTAACAATACACCCGTCATTCTGACCTAGACGAATTCTTTCATTTAATTTTATGATCATTCGGTAGTCGATAATATCCGAGTGCCGAAATCCAACATCATTGGGTCGGTTCACCAATGAATTAATTTTTCAGATTTTATTAGGGTTCCGTACCCAAAGGGTAAAAACGGAACCCTATTACTAAGACTTCGCTGTCTGTCCGTCTGTCTGTCTGTCACCAGGCTGTATCTCAAGAACCGCGATAGCTAGACAGTTGAAATTTTCACAAATTATATATTTCTGTTGCCGCTATAACAACAAATACTAAAAACAAAAAAAAAAAAATTTAAGGGGGCTCCCATACAATAAACGCGCTTTTTTGGCCTTTTTTGCTCGATATCAAAAATGGGAACAGGTAGGCACTTCAAATATTCACAAAATACTCAGTTGTATTTTTACTTCAATATTAAATAAGTAATAAGATTAAAATAAAATAAATATTTAAGGGGGACTCCCATACAACAAACATGTTTTTTTCGGCGTTTTTGCCTTGTGGTACGGAACCGTTCGTGTGCGAGTCCGACTCGCACTTGGCCAGTTTTTTATTTTACGTTTCACTTTGAATGAAAAGTAAAGCGTCCAATATCGGCTAAAGTAACAGTGAGAAGTATAGATCTAGCTGTTGCCCGCGACTTCGTCTGCGCAGAGGCGTCTCTAGGCCATGTAGCGCCCGTGTGCAAACATTACCCAAGCGCCCCCTAGTAAGCGCGCGGTCATAAAAACTTTTTACAAAAAAAAAAAACAACCGACTACTAAAAAAACACTAAGTAAGTACAACGTGAAAAATAACTTTAATTTCGGAAGTCGGTGTCTATGGATCTGTAATTTAGTTTTTTGCCACCGACTTCCGAAATTAAAGTTAAGTTTTTGGAAGTCGGTTGTTTTTTTTTGTAAAAAAGTTTTTACTTTTCACTTTTTAGTGGGTCAGTTTGTAATTAATCTAAGTTACAATAGCCTAATGTCAACTACTCATCACCTTTTACAAAATATTGCTTTTCCCGATGCAGGGATGTTAATTGTTGAGAAGTTCTCCCAGTAAGAACCAGGAGAACTGGAGCTGAGTGAGAAGTCACCATCAGCTCCACTTCAAAATACGCATTGTAACGAGCATAAATGCTTGTAACCACATTAAAGTACCTAATCGAATCGCAACCCGTGAAATACTTATTATCGTGTAGTTCCGATGGCCATCAGTAGTCTTCATCATCAGTTCCACTTCACCACATGGTGCTTTCCGAGAGCAAATGCACGAGTTACTATAAAAAATACTCAAATCGCTATAGGTGTGCCTATAAAATTCGAGGGCTTCCCTCGATTTCCATGGGATTTCCTCATCAGATTCCGACTTGGTGACAATGGGACCACCTCGAGACCACACCCTTTCAAACAAAAAAAGAAATTTTTGAATCGGTCCAGCCATCTTCGAGTAATCGGGGAACATACATAAAAAAAAAAAAAAAAAACAAAAAGTTTCCGCCGAATTGAGAACCTCCTCCTTTTTGAAGTCGGCTAAAAATGGAATGGTACAAAGTACAAGTGATAAATGATAAATTATTTATTTTCTGTAAGTAGGTTTTTACAAACACTTTTACACGTCATCATATTTTTTAAACTAGATGTGGTCGGCGTTTCCTATCTGACTACTCTGAGAAGAAAGGCCGAAACAAACTCAGAGGTCACAGTCTCTTTTAAAGTCCAGACAAAATCTTGGTCAGATCGTGTGAAGACCATGTAGATTGATGTCTGAAATGGTCTTTTGAGGAAAGAACCACACAGATTGAGCGGACCTGTCCAATCAGTGCACGCATTTGTCAAAAATCGTGCAGCTCGACTCAGAAATGAGGAGCTCAACGATTCGACGAACAATACCAAAGAAAGGACATTTGGGTAGGCCGCGTAAATTACTCAAACTACCAGATCATGATTAAAACTAAGAAGGAAAACAGAAAAAAAAATGACCCACATAGTCCTCACATTCACAATAATGAGGGATTTTCTTTTTCTTTTTTTTTTAACGCTTCCCTAGTCGCTGGATAGATGGCGCTGAACTTGGTAAGTTACTGCAAGGAACGGAAGTTACATAATTTTTTTATTAATTCACTTGGATGTAATTTTAAGATCGTAAAACGAAAGCAAACGAAACTGTCACTCAACGAGCGTATATGACGTGACGCAATGTTTTTTTTTCCAAGCGTTTTGACTTTGGCATCTAATAACATAGTCAGTTCAACGCCATCTTCAGGGTTCTTGGGAACTATTTTTTTTTTAAATACTGAAAAGAAAAACCTCTCATTAAATGAAAAATAAAAAAAATAAAATACTTTATAAATATTCATGTCATTGTCTAAATAAAATTCATCAATGTCAATGTGTATATAAAAATCCGGACATAATCTTTGAGGACCATGTAGATTAGTGTCTGAAATGATCTTTTGAGGAAAGAACCACACAGATTGAGTGGACCTGTCCAGTCAGTGCACGCATTTGTCAGTAACCGTGCAGCTCAACTCAGAACTTCAGGAGCTCAACGATTCGACGAACAATACCAAAGACAGGACATTTGGGTAGGCCGCATAAACTACTCAAACTGCCAGACCACGATTAAAATGTAAACAATGACCCACATAGTCCTCACATTCACAATAATTAAAATAATATAATACTTTATACAGTAAATGTACATGTCATTGTGTAAGTAAATAGTTACTTAAAAAAAAAAAAAGAAAATATTAAAGTGTAAAAATTGCAAAATAACATTCACTGTAGCTCAATCCCAAGCCTTTTTGTCCTCAATCTAGTCTTTTACAGTATAATAGGCTTTCTGGCATAGTTTTCGCTTTATAAAAGCTTTGAATTTATTTAGGCTTAGTTCTTGAATGTGGCTAGGAAGTTTATTATAAAAATGTATACATTGGCATCTAAACGAGCCACCTATTTTCTTGAGTCTTGTTGTAGGAACAACAAATTTGTGTTTGTTCCTAGTATTTATGTTATGGATATCACTGTGTTTTTTAAACAGATTAATATTTTTATGTGCATACAAAAGATTATTGATGATTAAACGAACTTACCTGTAAGTGAAGTTCTATCCCAATTATATGAGTACGTTTCATTCGAAGATAAATAATAGACACATGTAGTACCTTCATTGTACTGGCAACTTCGCACTTATTAATATTAGGGTAGATTGAAAAACTTCCCTGCTCGCGCTCCGTCCAGCCGCAACGGCGGCAACGCTCCTCATTCTTTAGAGTCCTGTTACAAAATTTTTAGATTAAGGGCTCTGGGAAGGGAGGGACCTTTATCTTCGAATGAAACGTACTCATATAATTGGGATAGAACTTCACTTACAGGTAAGTTCGTTTAATCATCAATTATATTACGTACGTTTCATTCTTCAGATAAATAATAGACAATGTAGATGTTTAGAGATTAAAAATTTTGTAACTAGATAATATTAAATGAATAAGATTCAAACTAGTGTTTGAATACTAGAAATCATTTAATTACTCAACACAACTGTTATACAATTTGTAACACTCTTAAATTTGTACAAAACATTTTTTTTTTTTTTTTACTACAATAATTTCGACACTTCTTAAGAAAATCAGGAACAATCAGATAAATGAATACTCTAATCGCAACTAATAAAGTCCCGGTTGTTAACCAGGAAGAAAAACTGATCTTGCGAAACAAGCATCATCGCTCACTGGACGATTATAGAATTTTGCAAACGTCTGCGACGATTGTGACCAACCAACAGTCTTCCTGATGACGTCAAGCGAGACGCCTTGCGTGCGCGCCGTGGATGTGGCAGCGTGTCGGGTGCTGTGTGCACCGAACGCCGACACATCCACGCCGCGAGCACCTGCCTTATCCATCGGCTGATGGTTTGTGTGCAGGTGGCCTTATAAAGTCGCTTGTATGTCATCAGAAGGTTTTCTACTGTATTTGGTCTTAAATCTTTTGTTACCGACAAATAATCTTTCAAAGTTGTTGCTGGACAAATATTTATGTTTTCATTGATGTAAGGCAGGAATAAAATTGGTTGGTCACGACGGGCAGCAGATGTTTTAATTATATCGGTAATTATAATGTTGACTCCGTTAGAACAAATATGAATGTTTTTAATTTTAATAGATGTAATTGTTTGCGCCCTGTGAGCTGTGCATAAGGCTAATAAGATTACAAGCTTCTGGGAAATCTTTTTTAAAGATAATTCTATATTAGGTCGTCATTGAGCGATGTGTTGTAAAACTATTTGAGGGTTCCACGTAGATGCGTATTTTGGGATGTTTGGCCTTAATTTATACGTTCCTTTTAATAGCCTTTTGATCTGTTCATGAGATCCTAAATCATCACCAAATAGTAAACTTAAAGCCGAACGGTAACTATTGAGAGAGCCGTAAGCTGCACCTTTATCAAACTGTTCCGTTAAGAATGATAACACTGACGGTATACAAGATTTGTATGGATCTATTTCATTGTTAAGGCAATACTGTCACCAATTTTTTAAGGCCACACTATATTGTTTCAATGTTCTTAGCTACAGATGCCATCATTAAATCCCAAGAGGCCATTGGGACACCTCGTTTTATGAACGCGTTCCTGAGAGCTTCGCTACACCCAGGGTAACTCCTTTGATTTGTGGGTTCCTAGAGGAAGACCATATATTGTTATTTTCGGAATTTATAAGTAAAGTATCTGAAGTGAGCAATTTTTGTAATAGAGGGAACCAGGTTTGCGATGGCCAATAGGGAAAGACAAGTATGCCTTCAGCCTTATCTATTATGATTTTTTCTAAACATTTTAATATTATGGAAAACGGTGGGAAGGCATAAAAGAACATCTTGTTCCATGGAATTGTGAACGCGTCTATCGCTACAGCATCTGGGTCCGGTTTCCATGATACGTATTGATGACATTTGGCATTGGTGCGAGAAGCGAATAAATCGGTATCTGGTTTGCCTAATCTAATCTTAATTTTATCAAATACTTCATCCGACAATTCTAGTTCTATGTCATTGTTAATTTTGCGAGATTCTTCATCAGCTTCTTTATTATCTTTACTTTTAATATAAGAGGCAGTTTATAAGAGGCAGTTAAAAATAAATTTCGCTCTTCGCACCAACGCCAGATTTCTCGTATCAAGTCGTTTAAATGGGAGTATTGGATACCACCCATGCGATTTATGTAGGTTAATGCTGTGGTATTATCGATACGTAATAGAATGGAACAGTTACGTATGTCGCGTGCAAAACATTTGAGGCCAAAAAACACTGCCAGCAGCTCTAAATAGTTGATATGGAATTTTAACTCAGTTGACTTCCATTTACCGTTAACTCTTTCATTATTGCAAAATGCGCCCCAGCCAGACCTGGAGGCGTCTGTAAAAATTTCTAGTTGAAACTTATCAGGCCTTAATGGAGTAGATGTCGAAAAAATGTTCTGAGACCACCATTCCAGATCCGGCAGTATTACAGGCGAAAGACTAAATTTGGATTTATATGTTTTGTAGGTGTTTAATGCTAAGTACTTTTGTCTCTCGAGACGTTTAGTATACACCCAACAGTATTTAACCGCCGGACAGGCGGATGTTAAAACACCGATTAAACTGGCAAAGTCTTTAATAGTGCAACGTGGTAAGGGAATAAATTTTTTAACTAATTTTGAAATATGTACTCGTTTATCATTCGGTAAGGATAAAGACATGTTATTAGTGTTATAATTAAAACCTAGGAATTTAGTCTGTTGTGAGGGTTGTAAAGAGCTTTTTTCGAAATTGATTACGAATCCTAAACATTGTAACAGTTTAACAGTCTCCTTTACGTTATTTAAACATTCAGTATATGTATGGCCGATACATAACAAATCGTCGAGGTATATAACAGATGAATAGCCGCGATATCTGAGGTGAGCCACAACCTCTCTCATAATTTTCGTAAATGTTCTTGGTGCCGACGATAGGCCGTAAGGCATAGCTTTGAATTCATAAGTTAAAATTTTCACCGATTTTATTATGAAATTGAAATCTTAAATATTTTCTGTGTGATGGATTAATTGGTACCAATAAATATGATTCCTATAAGTCGATCGTGGCCATAAAGCCGTTATGAGGAATTAATTTGCAAGCTGTTCTATAGTCCTCCATTTTAAAATGATTTTGAGTTACGAATTTTTTTAACTATTTTAAGTTTAAAATAAATCGTTTTCCGCCATTTGATTTTGAAGTTAAAAATATTTTAGAAATAAATTGATCTCATTGTGGCTTACATTCATGTATCGCGCCTAATTGTAACAAGTTGTCGATCGCTACAGACATATCTCTCTGTTCTTTATTTGTAAACGTGTTAGAGGTACAACATGTTGGTACACTTTTTTAGAAAATGGTATCATGTAGCCATTTTTAATCCAATTCAAGATTGTACTATTACTAGTAATGTTCATCCAACATTTGTAAAAATATTGTAAACGACCAGCGTGTATCTGTATCGCTAACCTCGAGCCTGCTGGGCACGGTGCTTGCCCTGGTTGGGGGAAGCTCGAGTCGCGGCGTCGTCGGCTGCCGCCAGTATGCTGTCGCTACTCGTGGATATCCTCCTCGCCCCCCCCTGCTCGCCGAGACATAACGAGGGGGGCCAACCCGTTTCCCGAAAACCGAGTCCTCGCTGTCGATGGTCCAGCTGTGGGTGCGGGTAAAGACGTCGCCCTTTTAGCGGAGTTTTTAATCAGCGATCCTTGTCGCTCAATAGCTTTAGAAGTTTTTATGGTTTCTGAGAGCTTTTCTCCGAAAAGCGTCTCGTCTCTTTCGTGGTCTTTTATAAGTGGCGTAAAGGACTTGTCCAGACCGGGAGTTATGAGTTTTGTCCTCACCTGAGTTTCGGTATAATGTAGGTCGGTCAGGATCCTACAGCTATCCGAAAGAATCTTAATAGCCTGAATTTTATCATCACCCAGAAGAAGCTGGGCAAATAGCTTTATTAAGCGCGCTTATACCGAGGCCTAGTTGATCTTGTTTCAACTGTATATTTTTATCATGGTTAATAATAATTTCCGAGACCGCAGCCTTAATTTTCGGATTCAAAGTAGGCGCCCTAAGGAGTTTGCAGTTCTCCGGTATCTGATACTCTTTAAGTATTTTTTCCTTGAGATCCTTGGCAAGTCCTTTTTTTTAGTAAAGGAATCCAACGTTGTGCCAAAGTGTTGTGTATGTTTTCGCCGTAAATCGGCTGTTCATCCGTGGTATCGCCCAGCGCTGATAGTAATTCCGGACCGAGCTGCGGAAAATCATCCTGCGCTAGTTGAGTCATTTCAGTATTTTCTTGAACGTCATGAGACTTAACTGGAACGTGAAGCTGCATCATATCATCTTGCATGGATCCGTCGTTTGAAACGATCAACGTTTCAAATGTAAACAAACAGGCTAAGCGTTTTATAACGTTTTTTAAACCCTCGTGTTGACCCGCAGTCAACCTCCAGGCATATTTTACACATCATGCTATACCTTCGTGATACCCTCAAAGTGATATCCTCCAGGCTAGCTTAGAGATGCTAAATTATTTATTTTGAACCACGTGAAAAGAGTATAAAAGGTACCACGTACTTATACAGTTTTGTGGTTGTAACTCGTACACGAAATCACTTAATAATAAAAAAATACTTCATAACTAACCTTCATTTTCTCGGAATCCGAAGAAGATGAATAGATAATCGCACGACTTCGTTTTTTGTTTGCACGTGCTTTAAGTCTTTTAATTTTATTTTCATAGTAACTAATTTTATTGTCAGCGCTACGCTTAGACATATTGAAAAAGTAATTTGAAGATAACTTTAACGAAATATTACTGAATATATAAAAGTATTGAAGAGTGAGTGCTTGTTGCCGCGCACAATAAAAGAATGAGGAGCGTTGCCGCCGTTGCGGCTGGACGGAGCGCGAGCAGGGAAGTTTTTCAATCTACCCTAATATTAATAAGTGCGAAGTTGCCAGTACAATGAAGGTACTACATGTGTCTATTATTTATCTGAAGAATGAAACGTACGTAATATAATCATAAATGTACTGAGAAGGCACAGTCATTATATTAATCTCTTTAAATTTGTCTCTGAGGGAGTGTCTAGGACTTAATTTATAAATAGAACGAATTGCCCTTTTTTGTAAAATAAAAATTGTCTGAATATCGGCGGCATTTCCCCACAACAGAATACCGTACGACATCACACTATGAAAATAACTAAAGTAAACTAACCGGGCTGTCTCTAAATCAGTCAAATCACGAATTTTCCTAACGGCGTATGCTGCAGAGCTAAGCTTTTTTGACAATTTATCTATATGGGGGCCCCATTGAAGCTTGGCATCCAACGTTATGCCTAAGAATACTGTGGTATCTTCGGGGTTTAACTCTTCATCCTTAATGAGAACACTAGTTTCTACTTGTCTAACGTGGGGTATCGTGAACTTAATACATTTCGTTTTTTTTCCGTTAAGAAGTAGGTTATTGACATTAAACCAATTAACTACTTTTGCAAGGGCGTTATTTACATTGTCAGTAACCAGCTGCTGACGTTTGATTTTAAACAAAAGAGAAGTGTCATCTGCAAACAACACTATATCATGATTATCCTTTATGAGGTACGGCAAGTCATTGATATAAATAAGGAACAAGAAAGGACCAAGAATTGAGCCCTGGGGGAGGTAACAGCAAATCAAGTTACCACAAACTGACTTTTCCCAATGGATAATAATCTGTATTGTTTGGAGATGAAGAAGACATTCGTCGGTTTTGGATACCATGGTGTGCTGTTGACTGTATTTAGAATTATACAGGGTGTTCTGGTGTTTACCCTAACAAGCCAAAAACGTTTGCTACTTAAGGTAGCTGTTGCTGTAGTGGAGAGTGCTACTACAAAATTGGTTTTTTAACTTGGTGGGGTCTCTTTTTGTAAATCTATTGTTTTCGGCTACTGTGGAGAAGAAGTGAGAGTTTTTCTTAACAAATAAAGCTATTTCATAAATGTAAGTAGAAGATAGAGTTAGAATCTTTAGCTTTTTAAAAATTGGTCTACAGCTCTCATAAGGAAGCGCCCCAGTTATTGCTCGCAAGCATTTTTTTTGCGCTATGAAAGCTCTTTGTATATGTGATGAGTTACCCCATAAGAGTAAGCCGTACCTCAATACAGACGCTACGTAGCCGTGATAGGCGTTGAGTCTACACCAAATTTCATCTAAATTGGTTGAGCGCTTTAAGCGTGAAGATCATGTAACAGACAGACCCACGGACCCACTTTCGCATATAACATATTAGTATAGTATGGAAGTATGGATTATTAGGATGATAGACGAATAGGCAATATGGAAACCCGGGTTCCGGCCAATATGAATGAGAGGTTTTTCTTTTGAGTATTAAAAAAAAAACATAGTTTCCGAGAACCCTGAAGATGGCGTTGAACTGACTACGTTACTAGTTGCCAAAGTCAAAACGCTTGGAAAAAAAAATATTGCGTCACGTCATATACGCTCGTTGAGTGACAGTTTCGTTTGCTTTCGTTTTACGATCTCAAAATTACATCCAAGTGAATTAATAAAAAAATTATGTGACGTTTCGTTCCTTGCAGTAACTTACCAAGTTCAGCGCCATCTATCCAGCGACTAGGGAAGCGTTAAAAAAAAAAAGAAAAAGAAAATCCCTCATTAATGGAAGTTATTAGTGAATGCCGTAAACAACTATCTGCCTTCTAAAAATGATAGAAAGACCAGCGCAAAATGTTTGCTTGCTCAGAACAATAAACTTACTTGAGTACCTAACAAAGAATCTAAGAACTTACTATTGCTCACCAAAGCTTTGTGATTTGAATATTCACAGGCTTCTACACACTATGCTGGTATTGTCTGCCGTTTTGCTGCGACCGGCGGGCGCGATCTCCAGTAGCCGTGCCGCCAGCATAGTGTGTAGAAGCCCTTAAGAGGAAACGCGGTAGCCGCGGTGAGGTGATATGCAACCTCATTGAATGTAGTATTTATGATAACAGTGACGACTCTGGTCATACGGTTGTCATGGCGCTACCTATCAATATTGTTACGAGCTTCGGGTTCGTGACAATAAAAACTGCCGATTTAATAACCAAAAAAATGACACTTTAATAATCAACACTAATTACAACTCAAACACACTAATTACAAAACACAATTGCACTACTGATCGCTCTAAGTCGCACTTGAATATCGCTTCGATGTTTTCGCCTCGATCGCTTCTCTAACACTGTGTCGGTCGTGGGCCACGCCGAGACGCGCCACGACTCGTGGCGCGTCTCGGCCTTATATAGTGCCAAAGAGAGTTCTAGAACCTTCCATTGTAGAAACATCTAGAATGTTCGAGTACATACAGGCCCCGATCGACCAGATGTCGATAGTTCGGGAATGTTCTAGAAAGTTCTCGCATCGAAATTTCTAGAAGGGTCTTGACTACTAGTTCCGCTACTCGATACTAGATGGCGCTAGTGGTAACTACTGTCGCCATGTACTAGGCATTAATTGTGGCGCGCAACACTGCCCCCTCCTAAGACATGCTCGTCCCGAGCATTATCGGCCCCATAATAACGCGCCAGTCGATCCACGTGGACGATCTTAGGAGTACCTCTTGCACCTTTCTGTATCCGGTAGGTTACGTCATTGATCTTTGTCATAATCCGGTACGGTCCGTCCCATTTAGCTTGAAGCTTAGGAGATTTCCCTTTGCTGCGGACTGGATTGTGCAACCACACTAGTGAACCTTCGTCGAACCCTTTATTGTTCATTTTACGGTCATATCGGGTTTTCATCTTTTCAGACATTTGCTGGCCCGATTGTCTGACATGCTCATAAATGTCATTCATTTTGTTCCGCAAGTCATTCGCATACTCGGTTATACTGCGTGGGGCATCAGGTGGTATTCCGGTGATCAGGTCTGCAGGCAGCCGTAATTCTCTTCCAAAGTTTGCGAAAGCTGGTGTCACCGATGTACTTTCGTGAACAGCGCTTCGATATGACAACAAAAACGGTTGTATGTGCTTGTCCCAATCTCGTTGCCGATTTTCCACAACTTTGGCTAGGTACCTCTCCAGTGTCTGATTAAATCGTTCCACCATTCCATCCGATTGTGGGTGGTAAGAAGTTGTTCTTGTTTTATGAGTACCCATAACTCGACAAGTTTCCTGGAATATTTGGGACTCAAAATTTCTTCCTTGGTCGCTGTGAATCTCCAAGGGTACTCCAAAACGGCAGAAGACTTCATGAACCAGTTTATCTGCAACTGTTGAAGCTTCTTGGTTTGGAATGGCGAAGACTTCCGGCCACTTAGTGAAGTAATCCATCACAACCATGAAATACTTGTTACCACTTTCACTTTCCGGAAACGGCCCCGCGACGTCAAGGGCTATCCTCTCACATGGTGCACCAACATTGTACAATTTCAATGCACCTCTACTACGAGTCTGAGGTCCCTTTACATCTGCACAACTTGTACATTTGCGACACCAGTCCTCGACATCGTCCCGACAGTGGACCCAGTAAAACCGTTCTCGTATCTTCAGTAGAGTCCGTTTTACTCCCAGATGACCTCCTGAACAACCGTTATGGTACAGCTGTAGAACATTCGGTACTTGAGCTTTAGGGACAACCATTTGCAAGTGACAGCTGTCTCCGCGAGCGTTTTCCCATTTACGGCACAGGACTCCATCCTGAAACACCAAGCTGTCCCATTGGGCCCAATAGCTTTTTGTGATCGAACTCATCGCTGAGACGTCGCTCCACCTGGGCTTAGGAGCTCTGGCCTTCATCCACTCCAGAATCGGCTTGATGTCCGAATCTTCCTGCTGTGCACGTTGTACGCTTTCCTTCCACTCGTTGCTGAGGTCTGTCCTGAGCATCCTCACAGGTACCACTTCCTTATCCTCTTGCCTAGTACAATGCTTGCGGTCTTCAGGATAAGGTCTTCTTGACAATGCATCTGTGTTGCCATGAGATTTCCCGCTGCGATGTTTGACCACAAAGTCGTATTGCTGCTGCTGCTGGGCGGTGCTGTTAGCCGCACTACCCTTTGGAGACAAGCCATCTTCCCTTTCTGCAGTTCGCTTAGGGCAACTGGATCGAAGGTGGCCCCTTTCCCCACAGCCGTAGCACCTAGGGCAGTATCTCCTATTGCGGTCGCGAACTGTAGCCGCTGCAACCTCCCTGACGCGATGGGAACGATGATCCTGCCGCACAGCTTCCACCTCCAGTGCATGAGCCAAGGCGTCCTTAAGCGTCCCGTGGTGCCCGAGCCTCACAAGTCACAGTAGCTCTCACTTCAAGGTCACGGATGCCGTCGATGAATGCCTGCACCAGGTTTCCATCAATAAGCGCAGGTACGGACTGGTAAGCTTTACGAACCAGCTTCTCCACTTCAAGGGCCCACTGCTGCAGGTTTTCGTTACTGCGTTGCACGCGATCCTTGAGCTGCGCACGAAACACGTGTTTCAGGTGAGCGTCGCCATACCGAGCCTCCAATGCCTCAAGGAGCTGCTCGTAAGCCACTTCCTTACCGAGGGCTTCCAGGACAGTTAAGGCCTGGTCGCGCAGGCCTAGGGTGAGAGCAGTCATGGCCTGGCTTTTATTCCACCCGTTAGCCTTCATGACAGCCTCAAACTGGATTTTGTAGGCTGACCAGGAAGCAGTTCCGTCGAATGGTGGCACTTGGAATCCACGTAGCGAAGGTGTTGTAGCTACGGGAGCTGCGATTCCATCCCCAAGTTTAAGATTACCCAACTCCTGTTTCACATCAGCAATGACGTTATTAAACTTGCTGATCTGAATTTCAGCTTCTGACAGGCGGTTGTCATGCTGGGCAACCTTCTCCTTCACCTCCTTCATGTCTTTCCCAAGGTTTGCGTGAAGGTCCTTCATGAGGAGCATCTGCTCTTCCTGGCGACGCACCTGCTCCTCCTTATCCCGTTTGAGCTGTTCTTCCAATCGACGAGCCTGTTCCTCCTGTCGGCGGGACTGCTCCTGCAGCATCATCATCAGGGCAGCCAAATCTGGTGCTGCTGATGCTGGAGCTGCTGCGGACGGGCCGGCCTCCATGGTCGGTAGCTGGCCCTCCGACCTCTGTGGCGTAGCTCCACCAAATCGCCTCTGGTCCGTCTCTTGCTGGCGTTGACTCCGGGTACTGATACCCTCCGTGTCGTCTTTGGGTAAAACCGGCATGATTTTTAATCCCCTCTTCTGACACCAATTGTTACGAGCTTCGGGTTCGTGACAATAAAAACTGCCGATTTAATAACCAAAAAAATGACACTTTAATAATCAACACTAATTACAACTCAAACACACTAATTACAAAACACAATTGCACTACTGATCGCTCTAAGTCGCACTTGAATATCGCTTCGATGTTTTCGCCTCGATCGCTTCTCTAACACTGTGTCGGTCGTGGGCCACGCCGAGACGCGCCACGACTCGTGGCGCGTCTCGGCCTTATATAGTGCCAAAGAGAGTTCTAGAACCTTCCATTGTAGAAACATCTAGAATGTTCGAGTACATACAGGCCCCGATCGACCAGATGTCGATAGTTCGGGAATGTTCTAGAAAGTTCTCGCATCGAAATTTCTAGAAGGGTCTTGACTACTAGTTCCGCTACTCGATACTAGATGGCGCTAGTGGTAACTACTGTCGCCATGTACTAGGCATTAATTGTGGCGCGCAACAATATCCTTGTCATTATTATTCTATTTAATGTAATTCTTTTAGTTAAATAAAGCCACATTTCTTGATTGGTTTTACGTCTATTATATTACAATTTATTTAACTAAAAATGTCTGATGAAAAGATATACAAATCATCATTGTCAAGGTATCTCCGACCCGACAAGTTTGACGCCGAACCTGGGGGTCTACTCCCTAACTCCGTTAACGAAGTAATGAGCTCGTCCGATAGTAGTCCGATACGTCGGAATGAACCCTACTCCCTAACGATTTCGGATTCATCAGTTTCAAACGGAATCATAGACAATATTCGTGAACGAACGACGCATGGCGATAGAGTTGCCCTATTTTACCGGTCGATTACCGGTTTACTTATTTTGTAGTTTTCTAGCTTATTAAACAAAAATTAATACTTTTGTCGTTAGAAAAGTACCACATTTAAAAAAATATCCTTTTTATTATGTCTTTAAATATAGAATTGAATTATTTTTGCCATTTTTGTCCGGAAACCGGCATCATCCTGTTGATACCTTTGCCTGTTTACTTTTTGAAGGACATTTTCCACAGACTACTTTTGACACTTTCAAATGAAATGTCAAATTGTCAACCGGGAAGTTTTAAAATTTCCAATATTTTATTATGCTTACTAGTTAATATTGTTTATATGGCCCCAACCGCTGCAGCAACACACGGGCAAATTGAGGCCCTTCTCGATTTTATGGGTGAGAACCATGAAATAGCTCGCGGGTTATTAAGGGGTGCCGACGGGAGAGTTAGCTCAAAACGGCTGTAGGAAAACCTGTGCAACTCCTATAACTCAATGGGAAGTTGCACTAAGTCCGCCTAGCAGTGGCAAAGGGTGAGTTTTATACATTACTCGACAATATTAATATGATTTTCAGGTCTTGTCATCAGTAAAGTGAATACAATGATAATAATCAGTCATCCTCCAAATACTTATCTGTAGGAGTACTTACGAGTATAGTGGTTTTATATAGCTTCATAAAATTAACCAAATATTCAAATTTTAGGTGTGGTCTGACAAAAAACGCCTTGCCAAAAAGGCTGCTGGAGCTGCCAGAAGGTCAGCAAATGGAGGCCCATCGGTAGCACAACCCTCTCCCAAGTGGAATTAAAGATACTATCGATAATGGGAGAGGGTTTTAGAGAGCTGGAAACCGGAGCAAGAGTGCCAGCTTTTCCATTGGTAAGAATTACATTTATAATTTATGATAGTAAGTCTGTTCAATGGTAAAAAAACTAAAAGCAATAAGTATTGTATTTATAATTATGAGTCTTGCCCGTGACTTTTTTTTTATAAAATAATAATAAATTACAGATAACTACATAATTATATATGTTTTGATGTATCCGTCAATGATATTCAGTTTTTGTTGTACAGCTTCCACCTGTAAGAGATCCAGAGCCAGTAGCTACCTCACCCACTCATGCTCCTACATACTCCTACTCTCCCAGGAGCAACTCTCTACATCACTGAGGAAAACCTAAGATGTACCTACCAACTCTTGATGGTGCATAATGAAAATAAATGAAATAAACGATTAAAGTTAAATTCATTGTTTTATTCAAAAAAAATCCAATATTGGCAAAACTTAGCATGTACTATCCCGAAACATTGTCTCTTTTTACCCGACTGCGCGGCGTATAGGAGGGTAATATGTTTATCAGTCTATATTTATGTACTTATGTATGTATGTCTTCAAAAGAAGAATCCGCACATAAGTCCTCGAATTATTCCCGAATGAGCCTATAGTTCCCTATGAACTCAACGTCGGGAATACTCGCCAACCTAAAGTTTTGGCGAAAATTATATCGACGTTGCCTCCGCTCTTCCTGTAAAGCTTCTTCAATAATTAAAAAGCAGCCATAGTTCAAATTCTTAACTTTCGTCAACAGCACGAGAACTATTTTGATGTCGTATCAACTGACATAACTATCCGTCGAAACCAATGTCAAGTTCAACTGTTCGGACGGGCAAAAACACATCGGGAGTAGGGACAATTGTCAAATCGCGTTGAAATTCATTCTTCGCTCGGACCCCGAGCGAATCATCCGTCCGTTGGTCATAGTGTTAGATCACTTATTAAAATAGATCCACGTATTAAGGATAATTAGTATATTTACTGCAACTCACAAGTACAATTCACAACACTTATACTTAACTCCAAAATAACACAACAATTTTACATTTTCTAAAAAAGGCGCGAACTTAGAGTAAGAAAGTTATAGAGCATCGGGTAGCGTGGCCGCACATGAGACAAAAAACTAACTTAACTAACATAGGCTACATGAGTAGCTGCCTTGAAAAAAACTGGCACGCACTGAGAGACGGAAATAGTATAGCTTTATCCTTTTCTGTTACTTATAATAACTCAATACTTTATCCCTTTCTTGTGGAAATGAAATGGAGATACCCGCCGTCTATACTTTTCTTTGTCTAAGGGCGCGAACCTCCACTGACAGCTTTTCCAAAGCTTATGTCACAGATTGAATCGTTTCGGTGTTGCCAGCACATTAAGTTGATTACAAATAATCGAATACAAAAGTAAATTAAAAAAAAGAACTAGATTAAGTACAATAAATTGCATCAAATAGTTTAAATAACATAACAAAACCTAACACTCGTCCATCCTGACAACGTGTATGTCCTCATACACGCTATCAGGTAAAACTAAAACCTAACATTCGGCTCAATATATCTAATTTAACAAATTATAATTTATTTTCATAAGCCTAATACAATCACGAGAGAAAAAACAGGTTAACAATGCATTATGTACTTAAATAACTTATATTAATAGGCTAAGAATATGCACGTTTTGTGAAACTCCTGAAACTCAAACTAGAGCATGTCCTGTATCCTAGGTGAATTTGCAAGGTGAAATTGCACGTTGTGGATACATAATCAAGAGAGCAAGATACTAATTGCCCTAGCGCTAATGTACATTTATATCTGTAACAGTTCATTTGGTTTACAATTATAAGAAGTATTCAATTCTATTCTATTACATAACGTTTCTAAACTAAATATCTCCAACTTTTGGAGTTCAATAAGGTTCTTCAACTTTTGGAGTTCCCAGTTAAACGTTCTCTACATTTATCTTTATTTAAAATTACATGTTATTTTAAAACAATATCAGAAATCACACATTAAATATCATAATAATATACATAATATACTAATACACAACACATCACTTTGCCCATTGCACTAATTATGTATTCCGCATCGCACAACTTGCGCGCTCCGCATCGTGCACCTTGCGCGCCTCGTATCGCGCACATTGTGCACTCCGCGTCGCACTTATTGTGCACTCCGCATCGCGCACCTTGTGCGCTCCGCATCGCACTCAATGTGCGCGCCGCATCGCACCTATTGTGCACTCCGCATCGCGCACCTTGTATCGCGCACCATGCGCGCTCTGCATCGCGCACCATGCGCACTCCGCATCGCGCACCATGCGCGCTCTGCATCGCGCAACTTGCGCGCTCCGCATCGCGCATTATGCGCACCGCATCGCGCATTATGCGCTCCGCATCGCGCACCATGCGCGCTCGCATCGCGATCCAAGCGCGCGCATCGCACAACTTGCGCGACTCGCATTTTGCACGTTGCGCGCTCCGCATCGCGCACCATGCGCGCTCCGCATCGCACTCCATGCGCGCTCCGCATCGCGCACATTGCGCGCTCCGCATCGCGCACTCGGCGCGCTCCGCATCGAGCACCATGCGCGCTCTGCATCGCGCAACTTGCGCGCTCCGCATCGCGCATTATGCGCACCGCATCGCGCACCAAGCGCGCTACGCATCGCGAACCATGCGCGCTCCGCATCGCGCTCCATGCGCGCTCCGCATCGCGCCCATTGCGCGCTCCGCATCGCGCACTTGACGCGCTCCGCATCGCGCACCATGCGCGCTCTGCATCGCTCATTATGCGTACCGCATCGCCCGCCAAGCGCGCTCCGCATCGCGCACCATGCGGGCTCCGCATCGCGCACCATGCGCGCTCTGCATCGCTCATTATGCGCACCGCATCGCGCACATTGCGCGCTCCGCATCGCGCGTCATGCGCACCGCATCACGCACATTGCGCGCTCCGCATCGCGCACCTTGCGCGCTCCGCATCGCGCACCATGCGCGCTCCGCATCGCGCATCTTGCACGCCTCCCATTGCGAACGTTGTGCGCTCCGCGTCGCGCATCGTGCGCGCTCCGCATCATGCGCGCTGCGCACTCCGCGTCGCGCACCTTGCACATTGCTTTGCACACCTCGTGCATACTAGTTATTATGCGTTGCGCACCTTGCGCATTGCATTGAATACCTTGTGCATCTCATTAAAAATATTAGAAGTATACAAAACTACCCAATACATAAACTATAACTAAAAATGTACAACAGAACTTACACCTCCTCAGCGAACTTTGTGCTGGATATTTTATTAATTTACATTTTTTTTTTTTTTTTTTACATTATCAGACTTACTAACATTGTAAGGCTGGTTTTTCCTTACCCACCAACTTACCCAGTGATAGTATAAGCATGAGACGAACAGGGATTTATTCGCATGGGGTTTGGTAAAAGTTATAGTCTTTCAATAATTTGAATAATACATCCAGTATGGGTTGACTATTACTACGGTAACTTCATGTTCTTCACAATGCTCGAATTAACAAAATATGTGCACACTTACATTAAATGATGCATCTATTACCCTTAGTAACTAAATGTCCAAGGTATGCTGCTTTATTCAGTACCGACACGATGGAAAATTGTCTTTGGAACATGAAGTATAGCCGTCAAACTTCCAATACCAAGATTCAAGTAAGTAATACATTGAATCGGCTCTAATTTTTATGTGTATTCTTAGACCATCATTTTTCTAAAATATACTTGGGACCCTGAATCTTTGTATCTGACCGAGAACGGCGCGTAGCGATCCCGCTTCTGATTTGTTAGATCACTTATTAAAATAGATCCACGTATTAAGGATAATTAGTATATTTACTGCAACTCACAAGTACAATTCACAACACTTATACTTAACTCCAAAATAACACAACAATTTTACATTTTCTAAAAAAGGCGCGAACTTAGAGTAAGAAAGTTATAGAGCATCGGGTAGCGTGGCCGCACATGAGACAAAAAACTAACTTAACTAACATAGGCTACATGAGTAGCTGCCTTGAAAAAAACTGGCACGCACTGAGAGACGGAAATAGTATAGCTTTATCCTTTTCTGTTACTTATAATAACTCAATACTTTATCCCTTTCTTGTGGAAATGAAATGGAGATACCCGCCGTCTATACTTTTCTTTGTCTAAGGGCGCGAACCTCCACTGACAGCTTTTCCAAAGCTTATGTCACAGATTGAATCGTTTCGGTGTTGCCAGCACATTAAGTTGATTACAAATAATCGAATACAAAAGTAAATTAAAAAAAAGAACTAGATTAAGTACAATAAATTGCATCAAATAGTTTAAATAACATAACAAAACCTAACAATAGGGAGTAGGAAACGCCCGTAACGAAGGCCGAAGCGACGGACTTCGTGCTTAGGGAGTAGACCCCCTGATGTCGCGGATGCCGATGCAAAATGGTTGCATTGGAAAGCGACCTTCGAAAGCTTTCTCGCTGAAGAGATTACTGAAGACATATCGGATTCTCTCAAGTGTAAGCTGTTAGTTAACCATTTATCCGCTTCTATCTACAAACATATCAAGTCTTGCACGACTTTTATAGCATCTATGAAAGTTCTAGAAGACATCTATGTCAAACCAAAAAACACGGTGCTAGCTCGACATGTCCTATTCAGTCGAAAACAAAGAGCGGACGAGACTATCTCCGAATATGTTAGAGCTCTTCGACTGACTGCTAAAGATTGCAAATTTGAAGCTGTCACCGAAACGGAACATGAAGAACAAGCAATTCGTAGTGCTCTTATCTCCGGTCTACTCTCACAAAAAATCCGAGAGCGACTTCTTGAGAATCCTACGCTCACTCTTACCGATGCTCTTAATCAAGCCATTACCTTGGAAACTGCTGAGAAAGATGCAAAGACGATCAGTACTAACTCTCCGCATCTAAATGCTGTACCTGAAATCTCCCGAGTCAAGGAATCGGACAATCTGGCGGTAGCTTCATCGTCTCGAATGCCTCAGACTGCTTCGGTCGCACCATCCTCCACCACACAATCAGCCAAGCGCTGTTTCTTCTGCGGTGGAAATGTTCATCCTAGAATAAGGTGCCCAGCTAACAAAGCTACCTGTAAAAAGTGTTCTAAGAAAGGCCATTTTGCTAGCGTTTGCAGATCCGGGTATAACATAAACTCTGTGTGGACTGAAGAACTTGGCACCTCGATCAATAACCAGTTTTGCAGCGGGGCTATCTCTGCTGCTTCTCCTTCAAGTCTTAGGAGTGCGACAATCCCTATCACGATAAACGAATACAAAGCTGATGCTCTCGTCGACACTGGGAGTTCAGTCAGTTTTATAAACAGTAAAGTGGCTCGCATCATGAAGTTGCCCAAGAAACCGTGCAAACAAACTGTCAATCTCGCTTCTCTTAACCAAGTCTCGTTCGTTGAAGGAGTATGTTTCGCAACTATTAAAATGAATCAACATACCTACAAGCAAACGCCTCTTTTAGTCGTTGACAACCTCTGTGCAGACATTATCGTGGGTCATGACTTATTCAAGCGACATTCAAGCATCCACTTCAATCTGGGAGGTCCCGGCGAGCCCTTAGAAATCTGCAATGTTCTGCAAGCCTCAGTTCCGCCTGCCTCCATATTCACCAATCTGTCGCCAAACATCCAACCGATTGCTGTCAAAAGCAGGCGCTACACTAAAGAAGACGTTGACTTCATACAAGAAGAAGTATCAAATTTGCTCGAAGATGGGGTAATTGAATAAAGCATTTCCCCTTGGAGGGCCCAAGTCCTCGTAGCGGGAGGAGGAACCCATCGTAAACGGCTCGTGATCGATTATTCAATGACAATAAATAAATTTACTAATCTAGATGCCTTCCCCTTGCCAAATATCGAACAGGTTGTGAACAACGTAGCAAAATTTAAAGTCTTTAGTCAGATAGACTTGAAATCTGCATATCATCAAGTCCCAATCCTGGAAAATGAGAAGAAATACACGGCGTTTGAAGCGAACGGCAAACTTTATCAATTCACACGCATCCCGTTCGGAGTGACTAACGGCGTAGCTGCCTTCCAGCGGACTCTAGACTTTATAATATCAGAAGAAAAATTAGATGGGACGTACGCATACTTAGATGATATAACTATTTGCGGCAAGGATGATAAGGATCACGAGCGCAATCTAAAACGATTTATGGACGCCACTAAGAAGTTTAATTTAACTCTCAATGAACAAAAAAGCATTTTCAATCAAACTAAAATCAATCTGCTTGGCTTTACTGTGGAAAATTATACTATCCGACCTGATTCCGAAAGGCTAAAGCCTCTGCTAGACCTCCCCGCACCAACTAAAGCAAGTGAACTGAAACGAGTGCTAGGAATGTTCGCGCACTATGCAAAATGGATTGGGCGTTTTTCAGAAAAGATAAAACCCCTCACCTGCGTCAGCTTTCCGTTATCGCACGATGCTCTCAAATGTTTTGAAGAACTCAAACAGGATATCAAGGCGGCGGCTCTAGTAGCCATTAATGACGACGATATTTTCACAGTTGAGACTGACGCTTCAGAATTCGCTCTAGCGGCTACACTTACTCAACGAGGACGTCCAGTAGCATTTTTTTCACGAACTTTATCAAACTCTGAATGCAAGCAATCCTCAATCGAAAAAGAAGCTTGCGCTATAGTGGAAAGTTTAAAGAAATGGAGACACTACTTAATTGGTAAACATTTTCTTTTAATTACGGATCAACAATCGGTAGCCTTCATGTTTAATCAGAATCATAACAGTAAAATCAAGAATGAGAAAATCTTACGTTGGCGATTAGAGTTGTCTTGTTTCAAATATGATATTGTTTATAGACCAGGCTCCGAAAATGCAGCTGCGGACGCTCTATCCCGCGTATGTGCCTATATGAATATCAGTAAGCTAAAAGAACTCCATAACGCACTCTGTCACCCAGGCGTGACTAGAATGTATCACTGGGTGAGGTCCAAAAACTTGCCCTATTCTGCAAACGACGTTAAGGAAATGACTGCCTCGTGCCCGACCTGCGCTGAGATAAAACCAAGGTTCCTCAAAGTCAAAGGTCACTTGATCAAAGCTACGGCCCCTCTCGATCGTATCAACATAGACTTCAAGGGGCCACTGCCATCTAACACCTCTAACAAATACATATTAACGATAATTGACGAGTACAGCAGATTTCCATTTGCATATCCGTGTAAAGATATGACATCTACCACTGTCATCCACTGCTTGAAAGATCTCTTCCTTACTTTTGGTCAGCCTCTCTATGTTCATAGTGATAGAGGCTCATCGTTTATGTCCGAAGAATTCAAGTCATTCCTAAGAAAATCAAACATAGCCTCATCTAGAACGACACCTTATAACCCTCAGGGTAATGGGCAAGTGGAACGTCTAAACGGGACTCTCTGGCGAACTATCCAACTCAGCCTCCGGTCAAAGGGACTGTCAGTGGAAAACTGGGAAGTGGTACTGAAAGATGCATTGCATTGTGTACGTTCTCTTTTATGTACAGCTACTAACGCCACCCCACATGAAAAACTTTTCACATACCCTAGAAGATCCCCGAATGGAGACTCACTGCCGTCCTGGCTGTCACCAGGCCCGATATTGATTAAGAAGAATGTCCGACAATCTAAAACAGACCCTCTAGTCGAAGAAGCTGAACTCCTTGAAATTAATCCTCACTATTCTCTTATTCGACGTGACAATGGGGAAACATCAACAGTATCGAACCGTCAATTGGCACCGTTCCCAAATACCGTTGACTACAGTGAAGATGATAGCTTTGAAACAGCTTCTGAAGAGATGGAAGACAGCGCTATAGCTCCACCCGAAACCGTCGCTCCATCGCTATCATCACCGCAACGTTCACAGGATCTACGTAGCTCGTCGCCTTCTCCGATACGCCAGACCGAAGATCTCCCACGGAGATCAAACAGGACCAGAAAGCCGCCCTCCTACCTGAGCGACTTTGTGGTAGATCGAGAAGGGAGTGAAAACTCAACCGAGGAAGAATGAGGTGATATGCAACCTCATTGAATGTAGTATTTATGATAACAGTGACGACTCTGGTCATACGGTTGTCATGGCGCTACCTATCAATATCCTTGTCATTATTATTCTATTTAATGTAATTCTTTTAGTTAAATAAAGCCACATTTCTTGATTGGTTTTACGTCTATTATATTACACGCGGCTACAACAGTTTTTCTGTCTTTTGAATTGCTGTAAAGAGATTAAGCATTATGACATATATTCGTATGACAACCGGGAAGGATAGGTACTTATCATGTGTAGGTATTGATCCGATTGTTCGAAAGATCTGAATGTGAGGCAGGTTCTTCTTATTTAGCGATGAATTTCTCCAAGAATGGAGCAAAGTACTGTAATTCTTGAGACGGATATCGAATCTAGTGCTAAAATAGCACTTTGATTGAACAACTGTTTCAGAAACTTTTCCATTTCTTGCTGCTCTTGAAACTGATAGATGTCGAAATTAAATGAAAACACTGAAAAATTAAAAATGTTCATTGGATTTGAATAATAAGGTTTTTTGAGGTCAGTATTTGGCTTGATATATTTTTTATGCCTTTCTCTTTTCTACTAACAAGTTTTTGAACGAATTAAAAGTGACAGATGAAAGTTGTACATTACTTTGAGGTTATATACGAAGTGAATCTCGATCTAATATGAACATATTTACTCAATTAATTAGCGAATGATTCAAACGAAATGATTTAACCGTTCCAAAATGAACGCCCTATTGATATTGTTTTTTATATTTGTGGTTATTTACTCCTGTGTGTCATGGTAAGTGGTCGATGTACGATGACACCGCTATTTTTATTATTGTTTTGTGTTTTGTTTACTATTTTGGTAACATTTGGGGTATTTTTAGGCTGCTGCCGACTTTACTGGCATGGCTGTTCATGAGAAAGTACCATATCAAGTTGAAAATAGGCAGAATCGCCGTGCCAAAGTTGATACTCAAAGATGTGAGCCTATCCAAAGATAGGTATTCTATTGTAAGTATAATGATTTTTACAAACCGTTACTCTTGTTCCTGAGAGTATAACTGCACATGTACTGCTCCCGATATGGTCCTGTTTAGTGGCACAGTGGGATATGGGATATAACAAGTTCTACTGAATATTATTTACTTAGTTCTCTTTCTCATAAAGATTACCAAAAAATCTATTTTTCCTAGATTGAATCCGCTTATTAGCTTAAAAATACTGACCTATATTTGTATATTCTAAAAGCCCCTTGCAATAACTAAAATACAATAATGCCATTTATGTCCATCAGTGAAAAATTATTTTAAGTAAAACTTGAAGCAAAATTGCCATAGATAGGAAATAAGCTTCAACTCATTTTATTTACAGCACATAGACGAAGTGTCATTTCAAAGTAGTTGTTTCAACTCTGAAATCAATAAACTGGTCTCAGTAGTAATCCGAGGAGTTGAAGTAACCAACAATGTGGAGGAAAAGAGGAGTGTTGTGGTTGAGACAATCCTCAAACCGCTGCTCTCCAAACAGAACTCTACTGCAAAGGGAGACGGTTACAATGAAGTGGCCGACTTCAGGAATCTTGAGAGCAGTTTGAACCAAATAGCAAATAAGGAACTGTTGGATTTTAGAGATAAGAAACTGCCACATAGTTTGATTATGTTTGCTCAGGTATGTTGGTTCTTGTATTTACTATTTATATATACTTTATTGTACACCAGAAAGTACATAAAAAAAACTATGATTATTAATGTGATGCATTAAATAAATTTTTGAAAAGTACAGAATTTATCTCCATTAAATTATCTATATGGTGGTATATACATAAACTAGTACAATGATTTATACATAAACTACTGGTGTACTGGTATCCACAATGTCAATGTGCATATTTTGTCTGGGGAAAATCTCTTATGATATGTGTAAAGGTCGCAGCATATTGCAATGCATATTTACCCTACAGTTTACCCTACACCTTTTTCATAAAATAAGAATATTGGAATTCTTCTTCTGTGAAAATATTTTAAATAACATGGGTCTTGAACCCGTGATCTATGACAAACCATAGCCTTCCCACTCAACTACCATGACCTACTTGCATCAGTCTATTTTTAAATCCCTCTTAATCATTATTTTATTTACATTGTCAATCCTTATCATATGCAAAACATGCATAATGCATATGATAAGGCTTGTCGTGTCTATATAACATAAAATTATAATATCATATGAATATTGGTTTATTTATAACTAGCTTTTGTCAGCGGCTTCGCCCGCGTGGACGTTGGAAATTATCCTACGGGAACCGGGTACTACTGGGATCAAAAGTATCCTATGTGTAGTCCAGGTTATAAATTTAATTATCTGTGTGCCAAATTTCTGATGCCAGAAATTTGGCACACAGATGTATAATACCAGCAGTGCTCCGCGGTTTCACACGCATAAGTGTCGATCCTGTGGGAATATCGGGATAAAACTATCCTATGTCCTTCCCCGGGATGCAATGTATCTCTCTGCCAAATATTATCGAAATCCGTTCAATGGTTTAGGCGTGAAAAGGTAACATACAGACAGATAGTTACTTTCGAATTTATAATATTAGTATGGATTTATCAAGTCTAGACTATTTTTATCTAACTCTTGCACATAACAGTTATAAATACTATATAACTGTTATGTGCTACTTAGTTGACGACATAACTAGCTAATTTAATTATCATTATCCTGCTGCTATTTAATTGAGTTATATTATTAGTATTGTCTCTACAGTTGTACTTGTGATTTATACTTTTAAAGGGAGGAAACCAATGTTTGGAGTAAAAAAAGATCAAAACCAGTTAATGTTGTATTTTTTTTTATAGGCTTACCAACAAAACACATCCACACACCCACAGACTTTGTCATAATTATAGATTTCGCATGTATCTAAATTATAGGAAAGCATAGCACTAGAAATTAGCGTACTTATACATTATACAATACAAAATATATTTTTCTATAAACATCTAATAATAATAAAACAATTACTTATCTAATCCGTGTAGTAATAAAATAAACATAAAATTAGAAGAAGTGATTAAGGGTTAGCAATTGGCATTCTGCCATCTCAGATTGTGTCTGTCTCCGATGTCACTTACCAAAATAGTAGGATACAGCATCTTTCTGAGTGAATGTCACCTGAAAAATCATGCATAGCACAAAGCCTAAAATGTTCACTCTCCTGAAGCAGGCCTCCTCTCGGTGAGAGGTATATAAATCATGCATACTGCACACCAATTTGCAAGATGCATGGTAACTACTACCATAATAAAAATGTGCTTACTGCTTACCACACATAGGTGTGACAATTTGTGACATATTCAGAACCTTTGCCCTCATTAAAATGACTCTGCAAGTTAATAAAATAGTGTGTATCGAAATCTAGCGGTTTAATGACGACATTCATTTAACACACATATTTGGTATCGCGTTTTAGTCGTACAAATTTGACAACAGAACTATTAATGAAAAAGAAAAATATAGGGACACAGTATATATCCTTCTTATTCAGTTTATGAAATATCTTTTAAATTGTTCTAATATTGGAAGAGGAAATAGGCGAGAACCTACTACTACTACTACCAACCCATGTGTTAAATTAATGTCGCCATCGCCATCGTAGCGCCACGTTGTATATTATAATTGAACATTGTAAAAGCCTTGTATAATTTATGAAATATTTTTGTAAACTGATTTGAAAGCAATTGGGACTTAGATCTTTGGAGATCCGTGCCACAGATACGACGAGCTCAAACACGTTAAATAAATAAAAAAAACAACTTATATTTCCCACACAGTTCATGGGAGTACACATATTCAATGCATCAGTGACCATCCACAATGGCCCAGTAGACAATCCTTGGTGTCTAACCGCCACAGCCGCCGAGGTCCACGCAGATGGCGCTGCGGGCGGGCCTGCCCGGGCGCTGGTTTTCTCAACGAAGCTCGTGGACGCTAGAGTGAGGATCGGGGGGAAGGTTGAGAGTTTAGGAGAAGCGGCCTGTTGTTTAGTGATTGAGGGGACTGTGAAGGCTGATGGGCCGCTGAATGTTGAGGTAAGCCGAGTTAAGTTAAGAATGGATCAACTCTATTAGATTTTGTGCAAGTTTAGCCAGAATCTCATATTCAATTCTTCTTTGTTAATGTTGATTATGTAGATCTAGAAAAAAATCAGACTTTGTTTGACACATCTAGATTCATGGGGGATAAAAAGATCCAAAATCAATCAACTAAAATGTCCATACGTTTTTTGTAATTTGTAGAAAATCCACACAATAATCAGCAACACATCAGTGTCATTTAAAGACGAGTTGTACCAGTTCCTAAAGAGCCACAAGAAACGCAGACGCACGCCTGTGATGAGCATAAATAATGAAGACCACCTCGCCACTATCATTCCCAGACTTTCACCAGTTGTACCAAAGGTAGGCTCAGTTAATTTACATATTTATGGTACGTTTATTTGACCACGAATTTCCTCGCGCGGCTGCCGCGTAGCGACCGCATGGACCACCCTGTCATTGTAAAATGCGCTCTATTTATTTATCAACTAAGTTTTAAATTCAATGAGCGAGCAAGCGAATTTAGGTAGCAGTGTAGATTCTTGATGTGTGTCCAGTAAATCACAAGGCTCGATTCCCTGTGACATGAGAGGTATTGCCGAATTAAAACAATTTTTTTTTTTGCATAACATTTTACTGTTATGAGATGTATAACTAGGAAAATTGTATTTGTAGGGACTACATAACTACACTCCTCTGTTTACCCGTTCGGGGAATACACGCGTCATGTAATCTAATGTTTATTTTGATGCTTAATTCAGGCTGTGTTTTGACACTTGTTGCTTATTATGGAAAGCAACAAGTGGCTAAACTCGGCTAAACGTAGTATTCCTTTAATAGAATGTAGTCATGAATGTCCAGAAGGATTTTGTTACATAACAATGACGTGGTTGTTTTTTTTTCAGATATTCAGCTTAAAGATAGACACAACAAAAATAAGTTGTAAAGACAAAACTGTAAATACAAACTTCGAAATGTCTTTGCAGAGTTTACAAGTAAGTTTGTGACACTTATTATTATTAGTCATAGATTAAGTTTTTGTTGTAGGAATTGTACTTTGAGGGTGAAATAAAAGAGAATAACTTCATCATCTGCCTAGCCTTTTCCCAACTATGATGGAGTCGGCTTCCAGTCTAACCGGATGCAGCTGAGTACCAGTATTTTACATGGAGCGACGTGTCTATTTGACCTCCACAACCCACTTACTGGGTAATACGATCCCCCTTGGTAAGAGTGGTTGTCAGACTTTCGGGCTTCTGACTACCCGGAACGACTGTCAAAGATCCATGAATGACAGTAATGACAGCTGGGACCAACGGCTTAACGTGCTTTCCGGGGCACGGAGGGGTCCCGGTGTGTAGAGATGGTCATCCATCCACAGACCAATCGCGGCAAGCGTAGCTTAACCTGATCGATCGACCTGTGCGGCTGCTATTATTTAGCCATGGGCCCCTCAAAGAAAAAACAAGAGAATGCAAAAAAAAAAATAAAGAAAGAAAAAATAAGAAAGAAGAAAAAAATAAGAATGAAAAATATAAGAGAAAAAATGAAAGAAATAAGAGAATACATTATTAATATTTATTATCTTTTGCAATTAAATTTTGAATTGAACTCTTTTGTCTATGCACACCAAGCTAGAATAACTGAAAAAAGGTTCCTACTATGTTAAAAAAATATACAGATAGTATTATATTATCTGTGTCTGAACACTAGTTTTCTATAATGATGTTTTTTCCAACAGGTAAACTCCAGATTCAGTGCAGCATCAGTACTATACGACGAGACGGGCTCGGAGTTGAGCGGTTTACCGCAGGTGTACGTCGCGTTCCAGATGGAGCAGTTCCAGCTGGTGGCAGACAGCCAGCAGCTGGCGCTGCTCAACAAGCTCAAACTGGATGCTAAGGTATGATTAGCAGGTCAAAAAAAGTGGCGCCAAGAACTTTATAAAAATTCAGCCGTCCCATACATTTAGGTCGAGTAGGTATTGATGTTTTCTATGGGACACTTGATAAATTTTTCGTGATTACGATGTTGGTCTCATTGAGAAAGTTGTTCAGTCTGATGGTCTGTACCACACCCTTAAATTTGGCTGGTATTTGAAAACTAGCCCTGTCATCATCTGCCAAGCCTTTTCCCAACCATGTTGGGGTCGGCTTCCAGTCTTACCGGATGCAGCTGAATACTGCCTATCTGACCTCCACAACCCAAATACTGGGTTTTACGATACCCCTTGATAAGACTGGTTGTCAGACTTTCGGGCTTCTGACTACCCGTAACGACTGTCAAAGGTCCACGAATGACAGCCGGGACCAATGGCTTAACTTGCTTTCCGAGACACGGAGGATTCACGGTATGTAAAGATGGTCAACCATCCACAGACCAACCGCGGCAAGCGTAGCTTAACCTGATCTTCTTCTAATAATAAAGCTGAAGAGTTTGTTTGTTTGAACGGGCTAATCTCTGGAACTACCGGTCGGATTTGAAAAGTTCTTTTTGCACTTGATAGCCCAATTCTTGAGGAAGGCTATAGGCTACTGAACATCACGCTAGGATTCTTAGGAGCCGATCAAAAAGATACAAAACAGAAAGAAGACCAAGCGATTACGAAGTAATAGCTCCCCCAATTTTGGGGGGGTTTGCCATAAGCTCCACGCTTGGCAGGCGGGTTGGCGATCGCAGTATGGTGTAATGCATAGAGAACGCTGCTGCCCATTCTCCGCGGTCTCCCTTAGTCGCCTTTTACGACACCCACGGGAAGTAAGGGGTGGTGCTATTCTTTAAGTCCGGCACCACACAGACAAACAACAGTCTTTATAATGTTCTAGGTTATTGCCAATAATGTTTTAGGTCTAAACTATATCTGACCGCACTGCAATAGGTACCTACATAATCTTGTAACCGCAAACAAGGCCAGTTTTCTCTACCGTCTTTGACCTCATACAGACCGATCGTAATAAATGAAAAGTCCTTATTGACATATTGTTTGTTTCAGTTGGAGAAAGGAGTACTAAACTTGTACTTAATTATAAGCACATTGAACATAAGTTATAGTCATACTGAAGCATTTAAATGGTACACATCCGTCAAAGAGAAAATAAGAAAAGCTATGCCGTTACAAATTATGGAAGTGGAACCGCCTTGTAAGTATTTCTTGTCATGTTTCATATTGTACACAATGATATTATAAAGGAAAGATATGCTACGTACATACTGAGCGACGTTCTGTATTGTTGCGTTGTTATTACAAAGTACTTACTGCGATGGATAATACGGAAAGTATGACACAGAAAGAGATAGCTATCTGTAGTGTGTTGCTCGCTGCTATTAGCGGACTATATGAAACTACAACAATTGTCTGAATTTTTCTGCAACAATTTGCGCGCGCTAATGCCATATCTACCTCTTTAATATAATAGCATTATTTTACACACACCACTGCAAATCGGCAATCACTGCATAAAATATCTAATTCTGTTAATATAATGTAGTAGGAAGATGATCCGGTAAGACTAGGCAGGTTAAAAGGATAGGCAGGAAATGAAAAGTAAAACATCAAGTTGTCCATCTATTGCTTATAGATGGACAAGCTGATGTTTTACGCTGGCCTCTATTCCAACACCTTTTTCTTTTTTCAATAGGGTCTGACAGAAAAAAAAAAACCATTTTGTAGGGCAGCGACCATAATAATATTCTCGAACTCGACTTGGCAAATTCGATCAGCAACCAAATTGCGTAAAACACTATTAACCCATAGTCTGCCGGAACGTAGATCTACGCGAGACACAATGGCTTTTTGATTGTCTGTAATTACGGCACACAAGCGGTTAATCTAAATCGGAATCATTTTGAAGGATGTTGCTAATCCATTGCTTCATATGTTCGAAAAATTTGTTTGCTCACCAACGTAAATAACGCAATAAATGTTGTTGAACTGTCAAAATGAAAGCCGTTGCTACTGTTTGTGTGTTACGCAGTTACCCCGCAGTTATCGAATTAATTGCTTCATTGTCACTCTGGTTATGGTCTGCGCCGACCTCTCATTATCATAGAAAGAAAGAAAGAAAAAGTATGTATTGCGACTCGTACAGGAAGATCACAAACTAAACTAAACACAGTAAAATAAAGAAAAAAAAACAAGTTATATAAAAAAAAAAATAACAAAAGGAAAATGAAACAGAAAGTCCTATACGAGGCCAAAAGGCTCCTATCTCAGCATGATGCTGCGACATTTAAAAAATAAATGTGACAGCGCTGGTATTCTGATAGGGCCCGCTGTGATGTCACGGGCAGTTACAGAAACAGAAATAAGTAATTGTGTAAAATATTAGCAAATAATAAAATAAATTAACATCATCATCTGCCTAGCCTTTACCCAACTATGTTGGGGTGAATACCAGTATTTTACATGGAACGACTGCCTATCTAACCTCCACATCCCAGTTACTGGGTAATACTGCGCCGACCTCTACTCAGGACAAAAACCAATAACTTTAAGATCATCTGATTTGTTACTATATTAGTTGTCATCAACGTCGCTTTTACTACACCAAAACTCACGAAACACCCTTTCTTACAGCACAATCCCCTCCATTATGGTTAACTCGTATATTCTCAACCTGCATAGTGCAAGGTTGCGCAGAACTGCGGGCAGTAACAATACACGCGCGGCTGATGAGTGAGCACGCGCTCGGCTTCGGATGCAGCGGGGTCAAGGTCAAACTGGATCAGTTGTTGGAGACTAGAGGTTTGTGAAACGAGGACAAATGAGGGTAGTTTTAAGTCGTTTGTCGTTTGTGTATAGAGCTGCCAAATTAATGAACCGAATAAGGTTCGATTTTTAAAGTTTGAAATGAAAAAAAAGCATAGTCGCTGGCTAGATATATGTAAAGGTACGGACAGACGTGCTCATTACTAGCACGAAAGCATGCTTTTATTGAGCAAGTGCTCATTAGTAGCACGTGTGTCGCAACATTGCTAGTAATGAGCATGCTTATTTTGAGCGTGCTAAAAAATTAACCGACGTTTGATTTTTGAGCATGCTACCTGAGGCGCGGGTAGAAGGAGGCGTGCTCTGAGCGCGTCTGAACAGGTTTGCATGAGCATATCGATTCGATCCGCGACAGTTGCTGCGTCAATTTAAAATAAAAACGAAATAAACCCTCAATATGTCGCGTTGGGGAGAAGAAAAAACTGCTTTTTGTGTCATATTATCGAAGTTACGAATGTCTGTCCTTTATATAAAAATAATATTGCACGAAATAATGCTTATGAGGCTTTATTCAAGGACATGAAATAGTGAAAGACAGACTGGCAGTCCTGAAATACAGGGCTGCCCTAGTTTAGGCTTCAGTCCACTCCATTTATTTTAATAATGTCTGTACTGTATTTGATTAGTGTGGAAAATAAATAAATTTTTACTTTACTTACTTTACTTTACATGAATGATTCAAGCTTAACAATGAAAGTGAGCCTGGTGCCAAAAAGCACGTCTGTCCGTACGTTTGCTTTGAGCATGCTTATTTATGAGTATGCTTAAAACAAGCATGCTTATTGCTGGCAAATGTGAACAGTTGCAGAGCATGCTAATTTTAAGAAAGCTTATGAGCATGCTTTTTTTGAGCACGTCTGTTTGTATTTCTTGGGACCTTAACATTTAATTAGCAAATCAGCTATTGTGTTTGGTTGCCCAATATAACAAACACTAATCATAGTTCAGGCAGCACTTGAACGGGCCTTATGTGGATTTTATGCTTGGATCCTATGTCCAACAATGGTTATTCTTTTGCTTAATATGAGGACGCATCATATTTTAAATGCCTTGTGAAGAGGTGTGCGATGACTCGCTTTATCGAAGCGGCTTTAAGTGTCTTCTATTTACTAAAAAGATGCCCCATCCACGACTGGTTATACCGACTAGCACCAATGTTGACGTAAATCCCCACTTCCAGAAGAATGGTACCGTTGTGCTGTGGCCCGGCAAGCAGTAGGGGGTCGTCAATGGGGGGCGGAGTTACTGGTCGACGGCGGTTGGGCGGCGTGTGGGCCCGCAGCCCTAGGGCTCCGCGCGCCGCCGCCGAGGAGGAACCATGCGTGGGGTGAAGCGTTGTTGGCAGTTGCATTAGTCAAATGGGCGTCACATGGGCCTGCTGACTCAAAGGTATGGACGATATCAGATATTCAAATTTTTTTTAGTGATAAGAACGTGTTGCTTGCTCTTCTTGTTTGCTTTAACACTTTTGACAACACCTCATAGTAACTGGAAACTTTTCTAAGGTCTTACTG
This sequence comes from Mesoligia furuncula, assembly GCA_916614155.1. Classification (NCBI taxonomy): domain Eukaryota; kingdom Metazoa; phylum Arthropoda; class Insecta; order Lepidoptera; family Noctuidae; genus Mesoligia; species Mesoligia furuncula. Next base: position 27,009,971 of record OU744803.1, read on the forward strand.
TTATTTTGCCAAATAGACTTTGCCGTTTTATGACGTGCATTTGACATTCAACCTTAGGGTGATAAAGCAATTAGGAGGTCGACTGTACGATAATGTGGAATCTAAACTACTTCTTGGGACTTTGGTAGTCTGTTTTTCTGAGAAGAACGAGTTATGAGCCATAGTCAGTTGCTTTCTGAGATTTGGTCTAGTTTGATCTGAAGGCTAATTTTCGTAATTTAAAACGTTCAAAATCTAGTCACAGTCGAGTCTCATCTCGGCGACAAACAAATGTCAAAAACTTGTAGATGTATTATGTATGTATGTATGTTAATCGGATCGTGACCATTTTTTTTATTGGTTTACATTTATTTCAACTTAGGGAACAGTGCAAGTTTCATCAAAATCGATTCAGTAATGTTCAATATATGGACTTAATACGTGTAAGTGTGACGGCCTGGCTTATCGACACGAGCTATGGGTGCAGTGTCAAGGAGAAACCATCTCAAAACCTTGGTCAAATTCTAGTGCAATATTTACAACAAAACTATTACCTACTTATTACAAACAAATATTGCGGTTTTTACTTAAAACTAAAAATTACGTAATAAAAAAGTTATTTAAATAAAATAAATCGACTTTAAAAAGAAATTAACTCAAAATTATGAAATAACGTTAATTTCGGAAGTCGGTGTCTTGGGATCTGTCTTTTAGTTTTGCCACCGACTTCCGAAGTCGATTTAATTTTTTTAAATTACTTTTTTGCCAGATTGAGGTCAGACTATGAACGTTTAAAAAACACGAGTATTGCCCCTCTGATCTGGTTTAGTTTAATAAGGTTTTGATAAGGTGCTTGATTTTTATTTCTTGGGACTAAATACCATATAACCTAAAAGCTTATGTTTTATATCAACACAGGTAGAAGCCATGGTAGACTGCCTCCGCCTAGAATGGAGTCCAACCATCGCTCAAACGATAATCACCCTAACAGACTGCCTGAACCAGTACAAATCCTCAACTCCGCGCGTCCTCCACGTTGAAGACGAGGTGCAGGAACCTCCACCAAACATATCACTGAACGTAGCGTTGTCTCACATCAACCTGTTCCTGATTGTGAACGAGGATATGTGCCTGATGACCAGGGTGGATGCCGTGACCTTGGAGAAGAACCTCAGTAAATCTGGTGCGGTGATCTCGGGGTTGAAGGTTGTGGATATGGTGCCTTATAAAGGTGAGTTTCTTTGCTTGTTCTGTTGAGTTACTTATGTATTTTTGTAGAAGTTATATATGTATACAGGGTGGCAGGGAAAACCCCCTTTTTAGGGTTTCGTACCCAAAGAGTAAAAACGGGACCGTATTACTAAGACTTCACTGTCCGTCTGTCTGTCTGAAAAATGTTTGAAGTTATAGCTTAAACTGAACTTTATTGTGTAGGAATTAAAGTTATTGTTCCATAAACTCATATTTGTTTACATTTCTGGCAAATAAGTCGCGAATGCAGATTATGCCTTTTCGCATCAGATTTCGCAATGATAGTTGTAACACTAAATTGGGTTTACAAATAAATGTGTAAAACCTTCAGGTCAAGTGGAAGCAAATCTTGTAAAATGCACGACAGAAGTCCTTATCCACATTCTAGATAACCATGATTCTTGATTTTGACTTAACCAAGAAACTTGATAAATTATTTAGTTGACCTGTTAATCGGTCTTAGTTCAATTCGTAAAAGAATAAGTATTTATTGGGGCTCGCACAGGAATATCGCAAACTAAAAACATCGTCTCTCTTCGCTTTTTGGGTCTTTCGTCTATTTCAAGACAACCTTCATCCATCAGTTATAATATGGGAATACTAGCAGCGCGCCGCGGTGTCACCCGCATAAGTGTCGATCCCGTGGGAACATCGGGATAAAAACTATCCTATCTCATTTCCCGGGACTCAAATCATCTCTACACCAAATTTCATCTAAATCGGTTCATCGGTTTAAGCGTGAAGAGGTAACAGACAGACAGACGGACACACTTTCCAGTTATAATATTAGTATGGATGGAAGTTTGGATTTAAATTTTCACCAGTTTAAAGTTGTATTGAACATCACCAATTATTTCAGGCAACATGCACTGCCAGCGCTCTGAAGAGATCCCAACAACATTTTTCCACGTTAAACTAGCTAGAATAGACTACATCTTATCCAAAGAGAAATACTCCGCCCTCCTAGACTTCCAATTCATAGAGAATGTAGACCTCGAGTGGAGTGCGAACTTACACCTGAAAGTTCTGACCTTCGTGAGGGCTGTGAAGGAGTTCCGGCAAGAGATGAGGGCGAGGAGGAATGTGGTGGTGAAGAAGAAAGGGAGTGCGTTGGATTGGAGGGTCGCTTTTAAGGGGGAGACGAATCTAGGGCTGATTCTGTCGAAGGAGAATAATATGCTGTTTGCTACCGGTGAGTTCTGTTTGTGAGTTTTTGTTCTTGGATTTGCTTTAGTACGTGGTTCTTGGTTTTACTACTAAGTTTAATTAACCTTTCGTATGCCGAAGGGATCCACACGAGACACAACTTTTTAATTGTTTCTGTAAATACGACCGGTTAAAAGCGTAAACCTCTTGTTGCTTCTTGATAATGTTTTCTTTTTTGTTTGATATCAATAGAAACTGTTTGAATTAGAAAATCATTTTTAAGCTCAGGGATAATACGTTTTTGTTTAAAATTGTTCCGCAAGGAACGTTAAATTAAGAATTTAAAGTTTTCCCGCAAAACAGTGTATATTTTCATAAATGTTGTATTGTGTATGTGTGAATTTTATATCAATTTTATCAGTGTTAATTTAATGTAATGGACTATGTCTGTAATATAAATGAATTATTATTAAAGCTTTTTACAATCGCGACCTTCATTCTTAATCAGAATCTTCAGCTTTTTTAAAATCTCATAATTTTTAGTTTAGTCTTTTCATACGTACACTCCATTTATACTTTTCGCACTAACACCTTTTTTTTTCTACCTTCCTCTTTTCGTAGACGACATGACAATAGCCTACGACCACGAGATAGGCCTGTCCATCGCGTGGAGCAAGCTGAACATGATCCTCAACGGAGACGAGGTCATCATGGTGGAAGGGTACTGTCAGGAGCGCGTGGCTGATGACCATGAGGTCAGGGTCGAGAGGAAGGCTAATGAAGGGTTTGCGCTTACTTGGAATAAGGTTTGGTAAGTTGCTTATCCATACTAATATTATAAATTCGAAAGTAACTTTGTCCGTCTGTATGTTACCTTTTCACGCCTAAACCACTGACGGATTTCGATAAAAATTGGCAGAGAGATAGATTGCATCCCGGGGAAGGACATATGGTAGTTTTTATCCCAAAATTCCCACGGGATCGACACTTATGCGGGTGAAACCGTGAGGCGCTGCTAGTATCGGATATAGCGAGCGAAGCCGCGGGCGGAAGCTAGTTGTCTATACTTTCTACATAATTAAAGTGTTATAAGAAAGTTTGCCATGGACACGCTAAATAAAAATATATGGTATTTCAGCGTAGCTAGCGGAGTGTTAAATGTGTCTGAAATTTAGTATTCTACGATGATGATCATGATGATGAATGACGTGGAGTTTCTTGCGGGTTGGGCATAGGAAACGCCCAATCAGAGCCGAGCACCCAGCTAGCTTATGACGTACACCCACATGGGCACTTATGACATTGCCAATGTGGGTTTATGTGAAACTAGTTGACCCGCCGAACTTTGTACCGCCTCAAAATCAATAAATGTTGTGTTTCGTAATTATTTTTTTCGTGAATTTTCCCACATTTTTTTAAAATAGTTATTCTGCTATTCGGGGTGGAGATAAACCAACAAATCAAAGATCATAAAAATCGGTTCAGCCGTTCTTGGGTTATAAATGTTGTAACTAACCGAACTTTGTTTTATTTATATAGGGTTATTGGTAAAACATTAACAACCTCTTAAGAGGTCATTGTATTATGAACAACTTTTACTATGGGACCAAACCTGAAAACGCGAAAACAAAATCAGTTGTTCCATACATTTATGTTCGTATAACTCGTCAAAATGTAGGGAACAGATGATTTTTTTTTCGCGATTTCAGGTTTGGTCCCATAGTAAAAGTTGTTCAAACGATGAGTACAATGACCTCTTACGAGGTTGTTACTGTTTTACCAATAACCCTGTATAGGTACATAAAATATTTTAAATTTAATTTAAAGGCGCTTATCTTAATAAATATAGTTCCCTAAAAATAAGTCAGTTGTATTTTAATTGTGTCTCAATCACAAAAGGGGTATTATAAGTCGTATTTGAAGTTTTATTTTATGAAATGAGACAAAATATCGTGGCCGTACAGCTAGACACTATTATTTCCTTCCTAGGTCTGTAAGGGTGGACTCAATCCGCATGGTGTTTCCGTACAAGCATCGGTTCGCGGAGGCGGTGCAGGGTGACTTCGTGTCCTTATTCAAGTGGTTCAAACTGGTGCACGGCATCAAGAAGAAACCCTTCACAGCTGAGAGTCCCCTGCCTAGTGATCTGCATATAAAGGTAATTTTGATTCTTGCGACTTATGCTAGAAACGTTACAAGTTTTTTACTAAGCTATTTATTTCAAATTAATGTTTTAACTTGTTATTTTTAACCGACTTAAAAAATGAAGGTGGTTCTCAATTCGGTTGTATTTTTTTTATCGTTCTTACCTCAAAACTCCATCATTTAAAAACCGATTAGAAAAAATCTCAAATTGTCAAAGACAACCTCTATTACAAAAAAAAACACAACTTAAAAAAAAAAAAACACCAAAGTGAAAAATTATTTTAATTTCGGAAGTCGGTGTCTTTGGTTTTGTATTTTCGTTTTTTGCCACCGACCTCCGAAGTTATTTTTCACTTTGTAGTGTTTTTTGTAAGTCGTATGTTTTTTTAGTAATAGTTTGTTGTGTGTTTCTGATAAGTACGTGTAAGTTTTCTCCTGAGTAATCTTGATTAGATTTTGACATGATTTGAGTTTATCCCTTAGGAATTTTTACCCGATTGAAGAGAAGGGTTGTTTTTTTGTGAAATATGTTTCATTAAATTAAATTTATGCTCGCGTTTTTGACACATGGTTAGAGGTTACTGTATTTTTATTAACACAAAAGGTAGTAAATAACTTAAGCGGCAGTGGGCAAGGCACATTCCTCGCAGAACAGATGGCTCATAGGGCCGAAAGGTTCTGGAGTGGGGACCGCGTACCGGAAGACGTAGCGTTGGAAGGCCTCCTCACAAGGTGGACCGATGACCTTGTGAAGGCCGCAGGAATCAATTAGATGCGGGAAGACAGAACCGGTCGAAGTACGGTGCTCGGGGGAGGCCTTTGTCCAGCAGTGGACGTCTTTCGCCTGAAATGAATAACTAAAATATTTTCAATCCCTAGATCGAGGAGCTCCTAATAGAGTTGAGTGACGATCCGTTCGAGGTGAAGTTACGCGACAACTACGAGCTTCTAGAAGACGAATATAAGGAGAGTCAGAAACGACGCACCATGCTCGATGCTAAGGTATATTAATATTTTATAACATAAATGATAAATGATTTTATTTTTGTAAGTAGGTTTGTACAAACACTTTTACACGTTAATCATGTTTTTTATAAAACTAGATGAGGTCGGCGTTTCCTATCTGACTACTCTGAGAAGAAAGGCCGAAACAAACTCAGAGGTCACAGTCTCTTTTAAAGTCCAGACATAATCTTGGTCAGGTTATATGAAGACCATGTAGATCGATGTCTGAGATGGTCTTTTGAGGAAAGAACCACACAGATTGAGAGGACCTGTCCAGTCAGTGCACGCATTTGTCAGAAATCGTGCAGCTCAACTCAAAACCTAAGGAGCTCAACGATTCGACGAACAATACCAAAGAAAGGACATTTGGGTAGGCCACATAAATTACTCAAACTGCCAGACAATGATCAAAAAAAAATCTAACAGAACAGAGAAAATAATAAAAAAAAAATATATAAAATTAATAGAATGACCCCCATCGTCTTCACGTTCACAATAAATAAAATAAATAATACTTTACAAAGTAAGCAAATGTCATTGTTTATAAAAAAAAAAAATAATTAAATAATGTCAAAGTGTATATAAAAAAAAAACATTCAAAATGCAGAAATTGGAAGCAGCTCAATATAATCTTTAACTGTATAAAAGGCTTTCTGGCACAACTTACTTTTAATGAATGATTTGAATTTCTCAATCATAAAAAGGGGAAGGGGAGAAGGGGTACAGCTGACCCTTCGGGCAAAATTTGGGTGTACTATACAACGAGTACCTCTATACAATGTGTTGATTTGCATCCTAGTCAAATTCAAGGACGTAATTATGCTAATGATTCTCGACCCAAATCAACAATAAAATGAGTAGGTATTTTTTTATTTTTTTTTCTTATTTAAGGAAATCCGTAAGTGTGAACCAGCCGTATTTAAACGCGGCCCGTCTGTTACTAGCCCTATAACCGCGCTTAACACACACACAAATGCAAACCATACATGCAAACTCTCATTCGATAAATTCGTAGGTAATCAATCCCATCCGCCAATCACACTCTACCGCGCCGCTCCTAGCCACGCCCCTTTTCCCCGCCGGCGCCGCGCGCCGCGGCGCCGGCGCCGACAGTGTGATTGAACTCGCCGAAGTGTTCGCGAGTGCGCTTTGCGAATTTCCGTACATCGAGACGTAGTTACAAAGCGTGATGACGGACAAATACTCAAATGCCGAGTTGGTGGAGATGGTCGCCATCAGTGGAGACAGCCTACGTGGAGCCATCCGGATGTTCGTGGAAATGTATCCCGATCGGGAACACCCGTCACAGCGTCATGCTGGCTGCTACGCAGAGACTGCGGGATCATCGGCAGTTTGACGTTCCCCGGCATGCTCAAGCTCGCGGCAGCGTAGGCCTGCCTGTCGCCTTGCAGGAAGACATCCTGGAATACTTCCAGCGAGACCCACGGGCAAGCACGCGGGAGGCTGGTCAACACTTTGGAGTGCACCACACTACAGTGTGGCGCCTACTGAAGCGTGAGCTGCAACACCCATTCCACTACTGCAAGGCACAAGAAATTCACCCAGGTGATAATGCCGTGCGGGTTACATTTTGGTCGCTGGTTCCTGGAACACCAAGACGCCAACATCCTGTGGATGGACGAGTGTTTACCTAAGAGTTGAAAGTAAGTATACCACGTACTTACACTTAACTAGCACGTCTTTCCATTTCATCAAACGTAGAAATCATCATTTTTAGACTTAGTAGATCGGTACACTAACTAAGGTAGGTATTATTGCCGGCCCTAAGCCCGTTAAGTAGCAAGGAAAGTTTCAAATCAATCAATTTAATCCACAAATAAAAAAAATCTCTACGAAAACTTTAGGTTGAAGGATATTATTAATCATCTGATAACAGGTCAGTGAACTTTTCTTTGGCGCACTAGTATTACTGTCATTAGTAAGATTTCCGTATTCCAATGATGCTCAAAAATGAGTTAATTATCAAGCGAAATTTATGACAATAATGTAGGTGATTTTCGAAATAAAATTAGGTAAAATTATTGCTACCGGTCGGGTCATTGCTACGCGGCGCGACGGCGCTACCATTTCGGGGAAAAACAGCTGCATGCATTGTCGCTGTGTGCGTAGTCGGGTGATTCTGTTTTATTTGTATTGAATTAAGGGTGTAATTCTGAAATACTGTTAAATTTCACCAACAAAAAAAAAGCAGCGCTTACTAGTTATTGCCCCATAACGTACTTCAATTGATTATTTATGTATTTTATGACAACCTCCTGAACCTTGACGTGGATGCAAATCAACATATTGTATACTTAGTATACCCAATACCCATATTTTGCCAGTTATGTTCAAGTCCCGTGCAGCTGTTATTACTTAGTCACGAGCCCCTCTCGTGGCTAAGTAATAACAGCTGCACGGGTCGATCGGTCAGGTTAAGCTACACTTGCGGTTGGTCCGTGGATGGGTGACCATCTTTACATATCAAGACCCCTCCGTGCCTCGGAAAACACGTTAAGCCGTTGGTCCCGGCTGTCATTCGTGGACCTTTGAAAGTCGTTACGGGTCGTCAGAAGCCGGAAAGTCTGACAACCAGCCTTACCAAGGGGCTTCGTATTACCCTGTAACTGGGTTGTGGAGGTCAGATAGACAGTCGCTCCATGTAAAATACTGGTACTCAGCTGCATCCGGTTAGACTGGAAGCCGACCCCCAACATATTTGGGTAAAGGTTATGCAGATGATGTTTAAGTCCCATACTAATCCAGTACTCGCTGTTGCCCGCGGCTTTCGTGCGATCCCAGATAAAAAGTCTAGCCTATGTCATTACCTAGGTCATGGTCTATCAGTGTGCCAAATTTCATCCAAATCCATTCAGCCGTTTTAGCGTGAAAGCGTAACAAACAAACAAACTCATTTTCGCATTTATCCAGGTTCCAGGCTGCTAATGAGAAATTCCTAATTAAAACCTTATTAGAACTATTCACTCCCGGGGTTTGAATCCTGGACTCTGTTTAGGTACTTTTTATTTTTAGGGTTCCGTACCCAAAGGGTAAAAACGGGACCCTATTACTAAGACTTCGCTGTCTGTCCGTCTGTCCGTCTGTCCGTCTGTCCGTCTGTCCGTCTGTCCGTCTGTCCGTCTGTCTGTCACCAGGCTGTATCTCAAGAACCGCGATAGCTAGACAGTTGATATTTTCACAGATGATGTATTTCTGTTGCCGCTATAACAACAAATACTAAAAACAAAATAAAATAAATATTTAAGGGGGGCTCCCATACAACAAACGCGATTTTTTTGCTCTTTTTTGCTCGATATCAAAAATGGCAACAGGTAGGCACTTGAAATATTCACAAAATACTCAATTGTATTTTAACTTTAATAATAAATAATAAAATTAAAATAAAATAAATATTTAAGGGGGGCTACCATACAACAAACATGTTTTTTTCGGCGTTTTTGCCTTGTGGTACGGAACCCTTCGTGTGCGAGTCCGACTCGCACTTAGCCAGTTTTTTTATATATAGGTCTCTCTTTCACACCTTGTAAGAGTGAAAGAAAATATTCGCTATCAATACACGGGCTATTAAAAGTTGAGAATGTAACAACTAAGTTTTAGTTCACTGCACATATCTTCTAATAACATTGACATTGGATTAGTATCAGTTTGATCCGAATATCGTCTTCGTCGTCGTCTACTGTGTTTTGACTGACATAAATAGTTGTTCTGTTTGTTATTTGGTGAAACGGTCTGAACGTCCACATGGAGGTATTTCGAATTTTGGGATAAAAATGTTGAGGGCGGTAAGCTTAACCAACCAATTGAACTAATCTAATCTAAAGAAAATGATAATGTGCTCAACAGCAACCGATGAACATCACTCAAATGACGATTTAATTTTCTTGGTGTATGCTCATAGCGGCAGTATACGAATATTCATTTGGTGGACCTGCATTAGAAGCCCGAAAGTCTGACAACCAGTCTTACCAAGGGGTATCGTATTACCCAGTAACTGGGTTGAGGAGGTCAGGTAGGCAGTCGCTCCATGTAAAATACTGGTATTCAGCTGCATCCGGTTAGACTGGAAGCCGACCCCAACATAGTTGGGAAAAGGCTAGGCAGATGATGATGGACCTGCATATACATAAACTACAGAACCTTAAACAGTGGCGTATCTATACCATTTGGGGCCCGTACAAATTCAAGGGATGGGGCCCTCCCTCAATGTAAAGAAGCTCAAGCAACGTTATAGTTTTTTTTTTTATTAATACTTCTCTCGCGTTTTCTTCCGCGTTTATTTCATATTTTCCCCTATAAAATATTACACCTGATTCCTTCTGTCCTTATGTTAGGATCCTTCTGTGCTCATGGCCCTCTCGGGCCGGGGGCCCCCTCTGGCTGGGGGCCCGTGGCATTTTGCCCCAATGCCTATACTTACGCCACTGTCCTTACATATTTCTCTTGCCTCGTTTACGATCATACATCTGGTCACGCTGGTTGCGAGTACTACGCACTTTACCTTTCTAAAGAACGTCACCAATAAGATCACTACCACCAGGCAAAGTTACAGCATTTTACGGTACTGAATTATTGACATACAACTATTTATTATTATATTGTTCCATTTTGTATGCGTAGTCGCTGCTGAATTTTAAATATGAACGTAGTTAATGTTTTTTCTTCTTTTTGTTGTTATTATTACCTATTTTATTTATCATCACTGTAATATTTTCGACACAATGTATTTTGTTATGAAATAAATAAAATAGGACTTATGACTATATGTCATCCTAGGCGTTTCCACTCACATCTGCCTTGTAAATATTTTTTGGTGGATTGTATTGGTTAAAATGTCATACAAATAGATGTGCCAAGACTGTCCAAGCCTGTTGTATTAATTTATAAATTCATACATTATAAAACTTCAGTTAAACTAAACCCAATTCAAAATATATATTTAGTTTTTTTTTTAATCTTTGCCCACATTAGAAATTTCTCCTGTATTGTGGGTGCGTTAACAAACATTTAAACTCACATACACAAACAGCCAGACCCGGAACAACTACTTGAAGGTCATACAAATATTTGTTCCGTGCGGGGATCGAACCCGCGATACGCAGCGCAGCAGTCAATCGCTTAACCACTGCGCCAACCGTGCCGTCGCTGTAAACATGACGCAAAGAAAGAACAAGCTAGGAAAATATGCGTAGAGTATTTTGACACCCTCCTTTTTGCAATACCAAAAACATTGCCACAGGTCCAAGAACTCTGCAAGCCCCACCTCTTCCTGCCAGCCGGTAAGGTCGAGGAGCTCTACGCAGCATTACGTCAAAAAGACGCGCAGATCTACGTACAGCGATGTCGCGCCGCGCCGCCGCCGCGCACGCGCCTCGTGGCGTGTTGCCTCACCAGGTTCACGCTCGTAGCGCTCGCTGATACCACCATACATGGTACGCAGAATGCGCAAGCGAAGCTGAGGGATATGGATTATGATAGGTTAGTTAATTAAAGGCGTTTTTTGCTTGTAGGTTTTAAGGTGAGTGGTGTAGTATATGAAATATAGTTCCCGTGTGTTACTAAGTATAGGATAAACTGAAAATTAAGCTGCGTGAAGCAAATATTAACGAAAACAATGAGTGGTCACATATTATAGGTAGCTGGTTCTACAGTCATAATCAGGCCCAATACCTATCATTTTGGGGGAGGTCTTTGTGTAGCGTTAGCCATCTTTCAGTTGATTGATGAATAAGTGGCGCTTTTTCTGTAATGTATGTAAATGTATGTACATGTAAATGTAATAAAGAAAAAGCGCCACTTATTTACTAGCTTCTGCCCGCGAAATTTCTTGTTCCCCGACTACCGCGTTGCGTCACATTGCCTGGCCCCGTTATCACTGCGTTTTCGATTAGAGTTCCTTCTGACTATTCCTCATTATTCCTTCCTAAAAATTAGCTTATCAAATTAATGCAAAGACACATTTTCAAATCCGACTGGTAGTTCCAGAGATAGCGCCCGGAGGGGCCCCTGGCTAAATAATAACAGCCGCACAGGTCGATCGATCAGGTTAAGTTGGTCTGTGGATAGGTGACCATCTTTACATACCGTGACCTCTCCGTGTCTAGGAAAGCACGTTAAGCCGTTGGTCCCGGCTGTCATTCGTGGACCTTTGATAGTCGTTACGGTAAGTCAGAGGCCCGACAACCAGCCTTACCAAGGGGTTTCGTATTACCCTGTAACTGGGTTGTGGAGGTCAGATAGGCAGTCGCTCCACGTAACATACTGGTATTCAGCTGCATCCGGTTAGACTGGAAGCCGACCCCAACATAGTTGGGAACAGGCAGGCAGATGATGAGTTCCAGCGATGAGCGCGATCAAACAAACAAAAAGACAAATAAATTCTTCAGCTTTATTATTAGTACAAATAGATTCGGAAATCGTACTCATTTCTTTTGCTATTTCACGAATTAACATTACCTTTCTCCCACAGTCCATGGCCGGAAGACGGCATCGAGTTCACAACACTGTGGTGTCGCAGCATCAACATGAGCTGTGCTCAGTGGCAACTGTTACTGAGGGACTTCCCCCAGCCGCTGCTCAGCATGAGCGAGCTGAGGATGTGGGGAACCCTGCTGGCTGCAGAAGAACAGGCACCGCCACGAGGTAACCTTTCACTTTGATAAAACTTTGACTTGTATAATGGGCCTCGTAATTGCTTTACCACCATAAAATTAAAACTATATATCTTTACATATAATAGACAGATATGCCTTGTCGTTTTATGACGTGCAAGTGACATTTAACCTAAGGGTGGTAATGCAATTATGAGGTCGACTATACTACCATTATTTAGAGTTTCATCTGCAATGGCTGGTCAACAGAGATTGTTATTGTAAAGCAACACAACACCAACATGTTTTTCTAATTCAAACACAATTTACGATCATTAATTATAATTTTTATTTGTAAATAGCTGTGAGTTTGTGTCAAACTTGGTACTAAAAATTTAGGTGGTTATAATTTAGAACTTAATCAATATTTGGGTCACAGGAATAAATATGAAAAGCAACGTAAGTTTTATATGCAATTTAATTATAGTTGTAAAAAAAGTATCACATTAAATAGAGAGAGAATAACAGTCATTTAAATAACAGAATCAGTTGTCTTTGGAGATCAGCTTCAGTAGTGATAGTGGTGAGGTACAATGTGGTGGGTGCTGTGCTTCACCGTAGCGTGGAATCTGTTTGGAAAAATGGAAAGTTATTATATTAATTGTGTTTCGTAAACTATCAAGTCCACTATTCTACAGATAATGGCGCCGATTCTGTTATTCACAAACTAAACTAAATTTAAGTTCATGCATCTTTTTCTTTCTATTTCATTAAGAAAAGGATAGAAGATAAATATCAGTTAAGTCCTGTCAAATTAAGATACTCCATAGACTACTTTAGACGAGACTAAAAAATTGGCTACTAAAAATATGTCAATTTACGTCAGGCGCTGACTAATTAGACAGGACTAAACTAATATTTGTCTTCTGTCCTTGTCTTATTGAAATAGAAAGAAAAAGATGCCTAAACTCAATTTAATTTAGTTTGTGAACAACAGAATCGGTGCCATTATTTATTTATTTTTAGTATATGTTGTCCTATTGCAGGACAAAGACCTCCCTTTCTTTCTTTTCACTTCTCTCTGTCTTGGGTTAGTATGGACCGACAGGTAAGGTCATGAGTTTGTTTTAAGGGGTTTACATGACCTAAAGCGCGGTCACTGTCTGACTGCATAGAAAGAAAGGGAAGCGCGATCGCACAACGCTGGTAATTTAGTACAAAATATGCAGCAATTATTTAACTACAAAAATCTATTGTTTGGACAAAAAAATTAAAACAGTAGTGTTTTAGTATGTTGCTTGTAGAATAACCTGACAAAAAGTCAGAATGATTGTATGTATATTAGTATGTTTTTTATTGTAAAAAGAAAGTTTTTAGAGGTATCTTCATGATTTTTTTCTATCGTATCAAATTAGTTGTATTATGTTTTCAACACAGTATCTACCTAGCATAATTATATCCTGAAGAATATCATATATTTTTCTGATTTTGTCTAGTGTAGTCGATCATATACTTTTATTGTTTCTAAAACTTGTGTTTTTTGCGTTTAGGTCCTGTGAGCCCCTTAACTGGGTACAACTTTTAAGTCGGTACGTAGTACTAGAAGTAAGACGTGCTACTAGAAAGTTTGTTGCGCCACTTCTTCTTGAAGCCACAGGAAGTGGTGAAGGGTTGGCATTTTAGAGACTGTCCTTTGTAACTTTAGATACGTCAAGACATCTTTTGATTTTAATTTTTCGTATGGCCGGAACGTGTATACACATGAGACACAATATTATCTCGTGTGGCTTTATAATTGTTTCTGTATTATCGGTATTCAACTACATAGTTATAGAGCACTTATCCCACCCTTGTCTAGGCTCTGCAAGAATTCCATTTCCACTTTGAAGAAGTTTAACTTGAACTGCTTACCCGGTGTGGTCGTCGCCGTGGTAGTCAACGTGTCTGTAGCCACCATCAGGCTCCTGCAGCGAGTAGTGGCCCGACACAACGTCGCCGTCGCGGTGCTCGTGCTGCGACTTGTGGTCGCCCGTGTGAGCGTCCTTTACTTCGTAACCGAACTCGTATTTAGGGTACGTCTGGAAGATATAACAGTAGATCAGAAGCTGTCAACTAAAAAAGTTTTACTTTCGTTCTTCTCATTTGCAACCTCAAGAGATTTTTTACCCTTCGCGCGCTCTCTCCCGTACACTGCTAGACGTCTCGCTGTACAACAGAAAGCGCGCGAAGTGTAGTTCGCGTTATCGCGACAATGTAGCCGTAGCATAAGAGAGCTAAAAGTACCTTACTGATAGTGTAAGAGCCTTATCACACTGGCGATTTGCAAGGGAGTCCAAAGCGCAGCGACCGCAGCGAGCTCACCGCGACTTCGCCGCGCGCGATCGCCTCGCTTTGGACTCGCTTGCAAATCGCCAGTGTGATAAGGCCCTAACCGATATAAGTCTGACAACCACTGATGTCCATCGAAGCTTATTATAGTTGTATAGGCTCGCCGATGGACATGAGTGGTTGTCTGATTTTGACAGAAAAAATATCCAAGGAGAGGTTAAATTAATTTCAGTAATAATATTTTATGGAACATAAAAAATAGGATGATTCTAAAATTGCGGAAAACGGAGGTACTGTTCTCATACAGCTTTGAGGTATGTGAAACTTAGCTCAAACTTACATAGTAGTCATGATGGCCATGTCCATGATGGCCATGTCCATGATGAACAGGCTCGTGGTGCCCATCGTGGCGGTGGATGTACTGCGAGGAGTGGCCATAAGCAGAGACCACGGCTACGGCTACTGATAGCACACACACAACCTGGAAGTAAAGATTTTTGTTAGCCAACAAGTGATATAGGAGTTGTTGGGGAGACTAATATTTTGGCAGTGAAAAAAAGGGTTGTATACATTTTATGGGTTGGATTATTTATTGACACAATACTTTACGGATTTAAAACTATACTAGTAGATAGCACGGTTATTATAATTTTATACCCACGACGGTACGGAGACGGTATAATAATATGCGTTTGGGGTGAGAGGATGTGTGTTTGTGCAAACCATTGTTGCCATTTATCTCCAAAACTTCTAGTCCGATTTTGATGCGGTTTTCAGTGATTGGTTCTGGTTTGATTGGTGCATGTTCTTAGATAGGTGTTACGGTGACAACTCACCAGGGGGCGCTGCAGTAAAAATTTGTTTGTGCGAAACCAAAACTATTAGTCCGATTTGGATGCGGTTTTCATCATTAATAATAATGAGTTTGTGGTTGATTAGTGAGGATTCTTAAATATAAAATCACTAGGAAAAAAACTAGGAGAAAATCACTAGGAGGCGCTGCTGTATTATATTTTATTTTAGCTATTACATATTATGTATAATGAACCTATGCACTTTAAAAAGTTTAAAATAAAAAGCAAAATTAAAAAATTTTAAAAACCCACGACGGATAAATGTAGGATAAAATAATTTAATTTTTATATTTAATTTTCCTTTTTATGCTTGTTATAATAACCTAAGTGAGATGTTATGAAACCTTTGTGTAGTTTTCTTGCCAAATTGTGGTATCAAGACCTATTCGGACTTATTATAAAGCAAAATTATCTTTAGACTCAGGTTTAAACCATCGAGCCATTTTTGAATAATGAACTTATACAACGTTAAAGTTCTAAATAGAAACACTGATTTGAAAATCAATTCTTAGTAGTTAATTTTGTATTAAGAACTTTATCACCGTCGGAATAAGGTTCACAATACAAAAACTAGCTGAAAAGTTTACGCTTGGACCAAAATTAGAACCCGGGATCTCGAAATGAGGAGTATATTCTGAAGAGCTGATTTTTCCAACGCCAGATAATTTTTATTCAAGGAATAATTTTGAATTTTTGACAGTTCTTCCATACAAAATCTGTCAGATACAATTTTATTCCACGAATAAAAATTATTTGTCGATTGAAAAATCAGCCCATAGAGATACAAGATTTAAAAAATATCTCAGTATTGATTTTTATCACAAATGAATAAAATTTTATACCTTGATGAACATTTTGGAATGTTGTTGTTTTGAACTGTTGCTACTCACAAACTGATACATATCACCAAATTCTCAAGTCTTTTATACAGTTTTTAAAATGGCGCCAAGGTAGTATTGATTTCACTAGAAATTATATCGAGCGTTAAATTATGCACGATATGTTACGCATTGGCCATATTATTTCGTAGTTACGCGTGCGTAGTTACGCGTGCCGTAAGTCAAGGTCAAACGTAATTGTACATAGTGTTATTACTTTTAACGCCATTTAAATTGTATTGTTTAAAAAAGTGGATTAATTGTGATTGGATGCTTATTATTTTCAGGGCTAATAGAAATCAATATAGCAATGGCCTATTACTGATTTCTAGGCGTTCTATGTCATTGGTTTGGTTTCCGCATTTAGTCCTTCAATTGGACCATTGTGCGTGGATTTCTAGGCGTCATGGTAATGCCTATTAGCCTAACTATAATGCCTGCATTCCTGTAAGTGATCACTTTTCGCTACACGAATGCCGCGATTTAATCTACTTACTTGGTTATGTTGCATATTTTGGATATTATCAATTATCGCACAAAACGGCAAATTAAAGCCACTTATAGGGAAAGAATCAGCATTTATTACCTGTTGTTGGTAAATGTATGCTAGGAATATGAGTTCATTAATTTTCACTCTATATTTTCCTTCATATAACGTTCCCACTGTTGGGACAAACGCCGCCTCTCTGTAAGAGGAAGTGGGCCGTAATCTACCACGCGCGCCCAGTACGGGTTGGATGTCACATGTCTTTGAATTTGGTCTAGGACATGCCGGCTTCCTCACGATGTTTTGCTTCACCGTTTTGAGAGCTGTGGTGATGAAATAAATTACGCAAAGTGAATCACCTGCCTGGGTTCGAACACACGACCTATAACTTCTAGGGACCGTTACCACTGCGCCACCACTACTCTCACTATCTTATGTCAGTGCAATTAGGTCGCTAACTACTTCAAAAGCAGATTTCAAATTGCAAGTTAATACGTAAGTAGGTACGTTTTAAACCCGCCAGGGTCGCGGGCTCTCGCCAGGGTCGCGCACAGGAAACTGAAGGAAAACGGGTGGGTTTTAGTCAGTAAGAGTCTGACACTCCCTTCCGCTCCGCCCAGAGCGGGAGGGGTCATTTGATGATTTCCCAACCAAAAAAAAAAAGGTACGTTTTAAACCTGTTATCTAGGCATTGTCTAAAAGAGGTCTTTAAACCCTAGAGCCACCGGCCATAGTGGATTGGAGAGGTCATCAGATGCCTAGCCTTTTCGGGTCGGCTTCCAGTCTAACTGGATGCAGGTGAATACAAGTATTTTACATGGAGCGACTGCCTATCTGACCTCCACGACCCAGTTACTGGGTAATACGATACCCCTTGGTAATGTGTTTAACCGTGTGAACTTCATGTTGACGTGTGACCAAATTTTTGCCATAACGTAACGTACAGTACAGCGCCGTTTGAACGGCTGCCAATTTAACTCTTCTCCAGACATTGAAATTAAGCCCTCCTGGACTGCAATCTATGTCGTTTCTTCCACAGCCGTCCGCACAGTGACCATAGACCAAGGCGCGCCGTGGGGTGAGCAGGAGTTGGAGCGCAGTATGATGCCTCTCAAGTGGTACTACGACCTGTGCTGCGAGATGTCGGAGTACAGCTACGCGTTCGGACCTTGCTGGGAGCCTGTTATAGCTCATTGTAATCTGTGTTAGTATTTTGTTTAACTTGGTTATTCTTTTTAGCTGTTAGAACCCTCCGTGAGTAACAGCAAGGCTTTGCTGGCCGTCCTTGAGGAGCTGCAGTGGATCAAATTTCCCTTCCGTACGCAAAATATGCGCATTGACGTGGTGTTGTAGCGGTATCTACAACGCCACATGCGAACAACGCGTCATAATGACGTCACGCAAATTCTGCATGGCGCAAGCAGAGTTTACTGCGCAACTAGCATAGATACAACGACCCGACATGAATCATCGGCCAGTTCCCCGCCAGACAACACCCGCCTGGTCGGAGGATCTTCCCTTTTCTATAGAGTATGAGTGAACTATACACCCTGTTCCTCATACTTCTATAGTATTGCGGACACCAGCCCGTATAACCTATTATTATTACCTAGCTGCAGCTGGATGAATACTTTTTTTTGTAAGACAGTTAAATGGGTGTTGAAGGATGAATGAGACTTGTCAAGGATCAAGCTCTAGTAAAACATCCTATGACAGAAAAAAAATTCTACATTTGCCATTACTTGTTATTCAGCGTTCGATCAAGTCTCGCGCCCGTCTCTGGACCCGTCAGCGCCCCTCTCTTTCTGGGACAAAGTGCGCCTCCTCATGCACGGTCGTCTGACAGTGAACTGTGCCAAGTTCACGTGTCTACTGCACGTGTCGCTCGACCCCTATAACACGACGGAGGAGATGGAGGTCACGTGGACTGATCTGGTACTGGATTGGACTAATGGTAAGAGTTTTATGTAGTTTGCTTGATGTAACTTAATCTTTGTCTGTGTGGTGTCGGACTTAAAGAATAGCACCACCCCATACTTCTCCCGTGGGTGTCGTAAAAGGCGACTAAGGGGCGTACCGGAGAATGGGCAGCAGCGTTCTCTATGCATTCCACCACCATACCATACTGCGATCGCCAATCCGCCTGCCAAGCGTGGCGATTATGGCAACCGGATCGGATAGTTGGGAGTTTCTACTTCTACAATTAATTTGTAACATTAATTTGACATTAATTTGAATTTTGAATTGATTTTTTTTTTAATTTTTTTAATGAACATTAATTTGTAACATGTTCAGTATTTACATTATTTTTTTAGGAAGACTCGGCTTCCTGGGTACGTTGGACGTATACGTCCGAACAGCAAGTAAATACGACGATTGCCGCGTATTAAGAGTGCCGGCGTTACGTCTGTCTATCAAGTTGGGTTGGCAGTGTGTGGCTGATCCGCGTGATCACCATGCTGTGGCTCCTTGTGCTCCAACGAGGCTCCCTGAGTATTCTAGTAATCAGGTAAGCCCTAGAAATTAGTTTGTACATTCAACAAAAGAGATAAGTGTGCAGGATCGTCGGACATAGTTGAAGTTTATTAAGAAACCGATGAATGTTGTCGACTGAAATTTAATTTGATAAATGAGCTGTCTGTTTTCTATTAATAAAATTAATTTTTTATTCAAGAATATCTATCGGTTTCTTACTAAACTTCAACTATATCCGACGATCCTGCATACTTATCTCTTTTGTTGACTGTACATTTACTAATATGTAATGTAATAAGAGTCTAGTAAAAAGTTAAATGTTTGTGGCTTATTTGGATACATTTTCAAAGGAGTCCAAGGTTCAATAATAGATTTGCGCTTGCATGATTAGTTTAATCATTTACATGTGACGAGTTTGACGTTCAACAGTGCTTTTATGTGCCTATTTGAAATAAATGCTTTGACTTTGACATTTTGGTGGAAATGGCTACTAAATAGCCCCACAAAAACAATAATATACTACTCCATGTTACAGTTTTTGTGATGGGTTGCACAATACATAAGGAATGTTTTGCTTGCAGGAACACGACTCGTATAGGGCATTCCGATCCCAAGGACTGGATCTACATCTAAGTATGGAGACGAAGCCAGTTGATAAAGAAGGAAATGGTCCAGTATTATTGTTATATGGAAGTACACTCAGGTAACATAAGCATTTTCTCAGATTTTGTTTGTTTATTATGTACCAGCTGACCCGGCAAACGTTGTTTTGCCATATAAATTATTTCTAGCTGCCCGGCGCTACTTCGTTCGCGTGGTGTCCTACCCCTTACTCTACCCTACTACCCTACTCCTACACTACTCCTACCCTACTCCTACCCTACTCCTACCCTACTCCTACACTACTCCTACCCTACTCCTACCCTACTCCTACCCTACTCCTACACTACTCCTACCCTACTCCTACCCTACTCCTACCCTACTTCTACCCTACTCCTAACCTACTCCTACCCTACTCCTAACCTACTCCTACACTACTCCTACCCTACTCATAAGAGAAAAAAAATAAATTAGAAGCCGCCCCACCAATTTTCAGCCAAATCGGTTCAGCCGTTCTTGAGTTATAAATAGTGTAACTAACATGACTTTCTTTTATTTATATAGATTAATAGGACTACGGATTCTGAAAGGCTTTCAACACAAAAAGTCATGTGAACGCCTCTGAAATAATGTGGCTGACTAAAACAACAACATCCTATCAATGGTCGTTCAGAAACGGGTGATAAGGTCGTCTTTTGTTTATTGCATTTTTGTATCCTTTTTTAGGTGGTTTGAGAGTCTAAAGCTGATATTATCAGGTATAACTCGTCCCACACGTCGCGGACGCATCTTCAACAATGTGCGTCCCCGCAAGCCGCAACTGTCTCGTCACTACAGAAACGTTAGCGTCTCTGTCACTCTACATAATTTACAGGTGACTTTCGTTTGGTTATTCTACGACTGTATTGAAAATATTGCAAAAAAAAAAAACAATTATTCTCCTGACAACTGGTAAGATGCTATGATTCTTTTGTCGATGATGCCCTGCACTTAAATTCCTAGCCGTGTCATTGAAAAAAAAAAACATTCAGTTTTAAAACAGTTTTATTTCCTTTTTAAAAGAAATGAAAACTTACAAATTTTTTTTTTTTTTTGTGGATGGGAAATCATCAAATGATTCCTCCCGCTCTGGGTGGAGCGGACGGGAGTGTCAGACTCTTACTGACTAAAACCCACCCGTGTTCCTTCCTTAGCCCTTTATGTTCCGGGCCAGCGGTAAGCCTTTCGGACAATACCGCTGACCCGGCAGGCTTCGGAGGGCACATCCCTGGGGCGACTGTAAAGGGCCCCGAGCCCCGCTACGCACGACAGCACGTGATCACTGCTGGCAGAGTTTCTATTTGCAGGCATACAAATATTCCCGTGAAAGTATCCAATAGTCTGTTCTAACTCACCTCTACTACTCTCCTAAGGTATTCTACTGGTCATCGTCATCCCTTCAACGTGGCATCGAGATGCTAGGCGTCCGAGTGACTTGCGGTTCCAAACACCGCCTTTCCCTGGTGGCTACCAATGATGGACTGGTTCGAAGACCCCGGGCCAACTGGACCACGGTGTATATGAACTGCGACCTGAACGATGCTGAGATCTGGCTGAAGACCCTGGCTGCTGATGAGAGGGATGGTGAAGAGGTGGGTGGTCAGCAATGTTGGGGGAGGAATGTTAGTGATTGAATGTTGACTCAATGCGGATTAAGTCACATCGAAAAGTAATACTTCTCTAAGGGCGAATTTCACCAATGAAACTGAACCGCTTTCAAGAGCTCTCAGTTTCTTTATTGTTGTGAAATATTGCCAGCTCCTTAAAATTATGTTAACTTTTGTGTATAAACTTACCAAAAAACAACATGTCTCACTAAACTGAAGATCAAGGCCGCGTTCATATCAATAATACAGGGTTATTCGTAAAACATTAACAACCTCTTAATAGGTCATTGTACTCATCATTATGAACAACTTTTTCTATGGGACCAAACTTGAAATCGAGAAAAAAAATTAGCTGTTCCCTACATTTATGTTCGTATAACTTGTCAAAATGTAGGGAACAGCTGTTTTTTTTACACGATTTCAGGTTTGTTTGTTCATAATGATGAGTACAATGACCTCTTAAGAGGTTGTTAATGTTTTACCAATAACCCTGTATAGTCTAGTTTAAAATGACTACTGCTTACTGAATGAAGTTACTGCTTAAAATGTTCAAAGATGTTGTTTTTTTTTATGAGGTATGGTTTCCCCGCTTTTTTTTATATTTCCTGTTCTTTTGTCTAATTTCAGTATTCAGCCCTAAACCCTCGCGTGATGGAGAAATGCTACTGTCTATCAGTCCGCCGTGTGTCCTACGGCCGTGAAGCGGGAGTAAGCGCAGGCGCACCGCCCACACATAGGCTGGCTGTACACGACCTGAGGGGGGCCTGGACCAAGCTTAATAGGGATCTAGCATTCGCGCTTATTGATACTTATATTAAGACACAGGTATGTTAATACGCCACAAGATATCTACTTTTTAAGTTCGGTGATTCACTGACAGACAACACACTGACTAAACCATAATGAGTCTAGAATTATGAAATTTTGCAAAAGAGTTCTTTATAAAACTAAATCCGCCACCTTGTTTTTTGGATGCTTATCAAGACATATATAAAAAAAAAATCCAACAGTGTCCCCTGACAACGTCATACGAGCGCCATAATATCCTTATACAGTCCTTTCATAGCCTATACCTCTGATAGGAGCAACCCAACATCAACCTTATAATAACGCGAAAAAAAGTCATTGTGATTTTGACAGACTTGTCAGTGGCAGCAACCCAAAAGCAACCTTATCATAAGGAGTATAAAGCTCACTGTGATTTGGACAGTGATGCAAAATCAGAGGTAAAATAACTGTGAATGGACTGTTGCAGTGTTTGTTGGACTGTAGCAGTCTTGGCCCCTTGAAACTAATGATACATATTTTAAATTCTAGCAATTGAAGAAGAATCTATCGACGAAGGCGTTAAAAGAGGAAGAGCAACCGAACACGTCTCCGAAGCATCAGCGCGAAGCTGACGTTATCTCGCCACCCCCTCCGGTCACTACACAAGTATGTTTCTAATTAGTTCTTATCATTGTTTTTTTTAAGTGAAACTTCATAGGCGGCAAAATTTCAAGGACGCGTCACGTTTAGGCACATTTCGTTACATGAGAGAAAAGCAAGATATGTCTCTATCTAAATATTACAGATATAAATGTAGTTTTAGCAAGCGCAATTTATTTTTACATTCGTATGTTTTTCATTTTTACATTCGTATGTTTTCCATATACAAATTAGTAATTCAATTTTAGTACATACCATTGGGCCATTAGTACATTACGTGTTTTGTTAGTTTTTTACATTATGTTGTCACAAAAGTAAACCACGGAGCGTTAACATTAATCAATAGACGTTAAATTTTACCAGTGCAATGAATGAAATGACTGAAATATTTGTAGGATGTGGACGGACTGAATTAGTGCAGATGATGGATGACACAGAAAAATAATTATTTTACATAGATTTAAAACAGTAAATACAAGGTGTTTTATCCTATAGCTCTAGGGTATGAATGAGACCATATCAAAGAATCAACTGGCATTTGAATTATTTATGAATTATCATTTTTTTTTGTTTTCATTTTTCATACAACATAATTAGACAAAGTCACCATTATTAATGTAAAACACCCTTACGCGAAATATGACAACCTCGCTTTTTCTTAGCTTTAAATATGAATAATTGGTTTGAATGAAAATTTATTACTTACTCTTATTTATCAATGAAACTTAGATACATGATCTCTTCGTAACTATGCATTTTTGGACTACACTTTCTAGGACTTTTTGTATTATTTTTATTTACAGAATATAACCCTAGAGTTATGGAAAATTAAAAAAAACACGTTGTATAGTGCTTGCCAAGATTAAAGTTCAAAAGCACAGTGGACTCCGGAGCGAATTAATCGTGTTACTTGTATAACTTCCAAAGAGGAGGTGGGTTGCCGATTACGGAACTCTTACACGCACTTGGGCGATTGTTGTATGACGTTTGCGTGCGCGCGCAGGTGAGCGGCGGCGCGGCGGGCATGGGCGGCGGCATGCTGGCGGCGCTGCTGGCGGAGGCGGGCGGCTCGGCGCCCGTCGTGTTCAGCGACGAGCTCAGCGGGGCCGAGGACGCGCCGCCGCCGCACACGCCGCACTCCAAGCACGTGCTCGACGACGACAACGCGCACACTGCCTGTCTCAGTAAGTGCACTCCGGCGGCATGCTGGCGGCGCTGCTGGCGGAGGCGGGCGGCTCGGCGCCCGTCGTGTTCAGCGACGAGCTCAGCGGGGCCGAGGACGCGCCGCCGCCGCACACGCCGCACTCCAAGCACGTGCTCGACGACGACAACGCGCACACTGCCTGTCTCAGTAAGTGCACTCCGGCGGCATGCTGGCGGCGCTGCTGGCGGAGGCGGGCGGCTCGGCGCCCGTCGTGTTCAGCGACGAGCTCAGCGGGGCCGAGGACGCGCCGCCGCCGCACACGCCGCACTCCAAGCACGTGCTCGACGACGACAACGCGCACACTGCCTGTCTCAGTAAGTGCACTCCGGCGGCATGCTGGCGGCGCTGCTGGCGGAGGCACAATTTCTATTATAGTTCAACGCGACCGTTCCATTTTTGTGGCGGCCTTGTTGTGACATGCGTAAAAAGCTTTGAATTATCAAGTCGAAATCAATCGAAATATCAAGCTTCCACTAACTTTCACCATGGAAGAATAACAATTTGTCTTTTGTAAGAGATAAAAACTTCCAGAAAACGGCATACCCACTTCGCCGATACGATTACAGTTTGATCTATCTAGATCAAACTGTAATCGTATCGGCGAAGTGGGTCACACACATTTTCCACGAAGATATTCAAGTATATAATCTTAATATATTTTTTTTGTATACCTAATCTTTGAATGTATCTTTTCACAGTCGAGCTGGTAAACTCGCAAGTAGTCCTGAAAGGCTGCGAGACACGTGGCTACGTCATACTATGTGCAGCGCGGGCGGAAGTTCGGCAGCGCGTGCGCAGACAGCCAGCCGCGGCCGCATGGAGCGGCGCGTTATCTGCTATGCAGTACTATGCTACTGTTAGTGCAGCTGACAGAGATCAGCTGCTAGGTAAGTTCTTCATTAAAGATAATATCCTATATTTCCTTTCAAGAAATAAATATTAGGTCCTTACCTAAGAAATTTGTGTTTTATATGTATAAAGCAATCCAAAAAAAAGTAATTGTATATTTAATCAATCGAACGTATTTACGATTGTTATCTATACACTTTCGCCATTTTACCGGCTCATTGATTCCTTTGCTGAAAAACTTGTTTTTCAATGAAATCTTTGAAGGCGGTTTTGACTGTCTCATCGGAATTGATTTGACGTAAATTAAAACTACATAAGATTTTATACTAATTTTATTTCCCGAAACCAAACTATCCGTTCCACGTTAAACGTATTTAAAACATCATTCTGTCACGTTAAAAACGTTTAGCGCTAAACGAATTTAAGACATCGTTCTATTTCTTTTAATCGTTTGAAGATATTTTAGTGATTTGTCATGCAAGTGGGCCTTAGAATTCATACTAATAATAAATATATCAATTCCTCAGAAAACATCCAATGGGTATCAGTAGAAGAGATCGAAGAGCGGTGGCAGAGCACGGAGATCAGTACGTTACCGGACGTGCCGCGTCTGGTCGGCAGCGGGCACTCGGCCGGCGGGGTCATAGGCCGCACGGTCGGGCCCAGCGCTGATACTGGACTGGCGCAGGTCATTGTATAATCAGAAACTATAATGGACATATTTTCTTGCTCTTTGGCGGAATTCCAGAGTGTGACACTTGATATGTTGTCCACTGTGTAACTTGTGCTTTTATCCAGACCCTTTCTTGGGACTGGACAATTATCAATCCATTACTACTTTTGTTAGCTTGGGTCTCACCTGTTAAAACAATTGTATGTGTGTAATGAATAAATAAATAAATAAATACATACATAAATAAATAAATAAAGAATAAAATGGTGGCTTCGCTCAGGAAAGCTCCGGACCAGTGATGATTATGCTTTTGGAGGCGAAGACATCCACTGCCGCACATAGTTTCAGCAGTGGACGTCTTTCGTCTGAGATGTTGGACGATGTCGTAAAACAATTCGTGGCATGACATTCTTATTTGTTGCTTGTGTACGACAATACCACTTTGTTGGCGATCTTTCTCAACCGATGAAATTAATTTACTTCAAAGAATAAACCTTGCAAAGGTATTTAAAATTCGCAATTTTGAGTGTTTTAAAGGACTTTAAAAATTACCCAAGAAAGACAACCTTTCACGTTAGACGAGGTGGAGACGACAACAAATTAAACTACCGGTCGATTCTGTAAAAATCTCACCGTGAAAACTTAGGTGATGTGAGTTTGTTTTTGCTAGGAATTTACACTATTGACAGGTCACTCCACGCTCACTTCATCTAAATTTTCACGGTGAGATGGTTACAGAATCGCACTGCGCATACACCTCATGCCGTTCCAAGTTTGTATACGAAAATTCAATCAAATATATCCAATAGTTTTATAGTCACTGTAGCTCGTCAGTGACTGGCAAAACCCATAGTCGGTCCATCACTACTATTTAGTTTTTATGAATAAATCACTGTTTTAATTATAATAATAAATTTTGGTAGTTTGTACATGGCATACAGAGTTGTCATAAAAACTAAAATGTTATGAAGTAAATCCAGTTTTTTTTCAATTTCAATTCAATTTATTCAGGAACAATTCACATTGTGTTTGAAATCATAAAAATCATAAAACTAACATATCATAATACAACAAATCATAGAAAATTCCAGAAAAAAAAACATAAAAAAAAAAGTACAACAATAACAGGGGTCATAGGACTCCCTTTTCCTAAACTCTGCAGAAAAACCTGTCTGTATCTTAGAAAAGAGTACTCACTCTTTTCTCTACATACGTTAGTTTGTTAGCTGCCAAATAATAAAATAACTACTTATCATAGAACTATCTAACAGTAAAATTCACCCTACTTTTTGCCAACAGCTCCAACGTATAGTTTCCCGTTGCGCCTGCGAGTTCTACTATGTATCTCACGAAGAGGCTGAGCCGGTCACCGGACAGGGAACAGGCTGGGCCCAACAACAGCCGTACGACTCCTTCACCCTCATGCACCACGACCTCAACGTGTGCACCAACTCGCTGCAGGTATATTATACATAAGATTTTAACGCCAAATTACGACACATCATAGTGACAAAACTGCTTTCACATTCCTGTATTGACGAAATTAATTCAGACATTTTTTTGTGTTATAAATTCTTCCAAGAATTGATACTCAAACAAACTTTTTTCAGCTTTCTTGTGCCACGAAATCGATATTTTGGAAAAAAAATTGCTTGTGCATGTTTCGGGTATGTCTGATTAGAGTGATTAGTAACGGGACACAACCTGGCCTTTATTTGTGAGCTCGTCACACTGTGCGAGGTTGTATGATTACAACCGGCATCCATTCTATAAACCTGGACACATTTGTTTGTTTTTGTTGATCGCCGCTTTAGAGATCATCCATAAATATATATAAAAAAAAACATAAACATAAAACAACACAAACAACAACAACAAAAACAAACAAAACAACATAAACACACAAACAACACAACAACAACATAAATATATAACTAAATTATTTGTCGACTTCCTATAAGTAGTATCTAAATATTTTTGTTTTTTTTTTGTCGGCAGTATGCGATGCTGCTAGACGTAGTCAACAACGTGGTCCTTCACGTGGAGCCAGAACGGAGACGTACGTTAGAAAGACGAGCACGAATGCGTTTCCAACTGCAGTTACATCAAGACCAGGATCCGAGGCAGCTTATACACAAGCTTCAAACACAGGTATCATATTATTTTTGGGCTAACATTTATTTGAAAAAAATTACAATTAATATACATAATCTGGTAACTCTGTTATTCCTTTTAAAGGCAACGCAAAACATTTCGATTGTTCGAGAGACAAAATACACATCTCTGCCTACTCCTTTTGAGGAGTGCAGGCGTTATGGCGATGTGGTATTCTAAATATCTAAAGAATAAAAACATTGTAATAATATTCGCGAATATACAAGTATTTGTTTTGAATAAAGTGATGGCTAATATTCTCATTCACACAAAATGAATGAAAAAAAGCTTTTAAATTATCAAAATTGTATGTATTTCCCAATAAAATACAATTATTATGCCACGCGAATGTATGAAATGACATAAAAGATGAAATAAAAATGCAAAAAGATTCTCTCCGGCGGGGAATCGAACCCCGGTCTCCCGCGTGACAGGCGGGGATACTTACCACTATACTACCGAAGATGTGACAGAGACGTTGAAATAGCGGTTCTGCTTGCGAGTATGACTAAGACAAACATCTAAGAATAATTTTATTATGCTGTACTATGTGTGAGTCATAGATAATTTTCCGCATGACCGATTATTTTATAACGGTATCAAATTGGCTATTATGTCAATGAGTCATACTTTTTATAAGAATCAATTTTAAAAGTACAAGAAGTTCTATCAAAGAATCATTAATTTCTATTAGAAATAACATTATAAGGAAAATTTATTTTAGAAAGTGTTTACAATGTATTTTGTATTTTTAACTACTTATTTATGACATTGGTGAAGGGCGGGCGTTTTTGGGGGACTGTCTTTTGTAATTTTGACGTTCGAAAAGTGCTGATTCTCAGCCTAGTTTGAATAAATAAAAAGACTTTTGATTTTGTTTTTTTTTTTGACATAATATTTTTTCTGATAGCTCGATTTATGTGTACTGATTCAGTTCAGAAACAATTTGTTTATCAACCGAATTATGAAGGCTACAGTCGATGTCACCTTAATAGAGTACTTAGTGGAACACACAAAAGAACAACACAACAACAAACAGCACAACACAACATTAGCCTTGTTTTCCCGAATGGTTGGCAGAGGTGTAAACCCACATTTCGCCAGTTATGTTTAAGACCCATGTAACAGGGGGCGACCCTATTGCCATATATCATCATCATCATCGGCTACTACTGAGAAATTCCAGATGGAAAAACTCAATAATACTTTACCCGACTTGGGAATCGAATCCAGCACCTCTTGCTTGCAGTAGCGCTTGCGACCACTGAACCAACGAGGCAAACAAATGTGGAATAATACTAGATATGTTCAATAGTGTTTCTTAAATTCCTTTAATCATCATCTGCCTAGCCTTTTCCTATGTTAGGGTTGGCTTCCAGTCTAACCGGATGCAGCTGAAGCTAGTATTTTACATGAAGCGACTGCCTATCTGGGGGCCTAAAAAGGCCACTTTGGAGAATCATAAAAGGATAACATTATGAATTATAATATGGCGAAGACAGTCCGTGTCTTTCTTTTTTTCGCTGCACTACGTAGGTACAATCAAAGAGATTGGGATTGGATTTGGATTGGATTGATTGGTATTTTAGCACGGACAAAAAAAAATAACTGAAAATGTTTCACCAATGGGATTTGATACGATTAACTTAACAGTTAACTGTCCATTATGTTATCCTTTTATGATTCTGCCAAAGTGGCCTTTTTAGGTCCCCTGACCTCCATATCCCAAATTGGGTAATACGATAACCTTTGGTAATACTGGTTGTCAGATTTTCGGGCTTCTGACGACCCGTAATGACTGCCAAATTCTTTTGATATTGGACATTTATTATGCGTGCCACTAACTACATATAATCACATAATTAGATCTACACATTCGTTGTGACAGGTCAGGGAGTCCTTAGCAAGGCTTCGGAGGCTAGAGAAGGAGTACTACCTTAAGAACAGGTCAATGACTGGCAATGATCCCGTCGCCATGGATGAACTGAAGAATTTAGATGACCAGGTGAGTGTTAATGATACTTTGAAGTTTATCCTGGACTTTTTAAAAGGTTCTTCTAAGTGACTACCTTTAGTTATTTAATTTGGTTGGTAATTTGTATCTTTGTTTTATTTTAATGTTATATCTGTTTAATTAGCTTTACATAGATAATTTGTTCGAGGACTATTGATTTGTTCAAGTGGAAAATTTGAAGTAGAACTATTCAAATTGTTTTAAGAGCGTTTCCGCCGAACGTCATTTCATACAAACTTTCAAGCCCTTATTTTTCGAAATGAATGAACCCATTTTAATGAAACTTCATATGCATAAGCAGGATACAAAGGTCTAAAAAGTTAGTAGAAAACATTTTCAAAAAATAGTGTTACAGCCAAATTAGACCGATTTTAAATTTTCCATAGTAACAGAGATTTCCAGTTATCTTTTTTTAAATAAGACATTTTGAAAATGTTTTCTACTAACTTTTTAGACCTTTGTATCCTGCTTATGCGTATGAAGTTTCATTAAAATCGGTTCATTCATTTCGAAAAATAAGGGCTTGAAAGTTTGTATGAAATGCCATTCGGCGTAAACGCTCTTAGAACAAACCAACTTGTTATTAAATCACTTAATTACTGGTTCAGTCCATCGATGGCTATTTCCCTTTTTTTTCCGTGGGGTAATCCTCACGGATATCCTCCGTCTGGAAAGAACGGAGGGTTATGTCGGACTCCTACCGGCTAAAACCCCACTGTTCCTTCTAGTACCATGCGTCAGGGGCCCGGGAGATACTTGTACATTGGTCGCACCCCCGACTGGAATGGCTATTTCCCTAACACTCTCACTGTGATAAATTGAATCTGTTGTCATCATCTGCCTAGCCTTTTCCCAAATATGTTGGGGTCGGCTTCCAGTCTAACCGGATGCAGCTGAATACCAGTATTTTACATGGAGCGACTGCCTATCTGACCTCCACAACCCAGTTACTGGGTAATACGATACCCCTTTATTAAGACTGGTTGTCAGACTTTCGGGCTTCTGACTACCCGCAACGACTGTCAAAGATCCATGAATGACAGCCGGAACCAACGGATTAACGTGCTTTCCGAGGCACGGAGAGATCTCGGTATGTAAAGATGGTCACCCATCCAAAGACCAACCGCGGCAAGCGTAGCTTAACCTGATCGACCTGTGCGGCTGTTATTATTTAGTCACGGGCTCCCTTCTCTTCTGGAGTCTGATCACATTTTCTGCCACAGTTGCAGTCTAACATTTGACTTTATGCCTTAGGTAAACGAGTGCAAAGAATCAGTGTGGTCTCTGGGCGAAGAACTAGACGCGATGGTCCGCGCGTGGCGCGAGATAGGCCGCGCGTCAGCGTTGCCGGCCGTACGCAGTGCGCATGCGCCGCCGCACAGGTACAACGAGATCTGCTTCAAGAGTGCACGCTGGCGGCTGACTGACGCTGATGGACAGCTCGGAATTGCTGATCTGTTGCTGACTAACTTCTTGTAAGTAGTGAAAAAGAACCATGAGCAAAAATGTACAGCTAAAAGGCCAAGCTAATCTTTCTAACTAGCTACCGCCCGCGGCTTTGCCCGCAAGGTATGTCGATAAAAACTACCCTATGTCCTTCCCTGGGAAGCAATATATCTCTGCCAAATTTTATCGAAATCCGTTCAGTGATTTAGGCGTGAAAAGGTAACATACAGACAGACAGACAGACAGAGTTGCTTTCGAATTTATAATATTGTTTGGGTAATCCAGTCGCTGTGTGCTTGTTTCTTTTTTGTATGCTACATTGTGTCCCACTGTTGGGCAAAACACTCCCCTCTTTCCTTCCAAAACTTCCCAAAGATTTAGCAAAAAAAAAAAAACATTCAAGTCTTCCTCCATCCCTTTAAAGTTTAATTGATGATAGATATTGGAAGATCATTTCAGGTTTTGTGACGTGTTTTTTAGAATCGATATGGAGCATCCTAACCAAAGTAACGTTATTATTGAACGTAATCATTGACATCAATAACCTTCATCTGTTGAGGCAGACTATTGGACAAATAAATTAAAAACTTCCGTATGAATTATTTCTCAACGCCCAAAATTTCTAATATATTTGACCTGACTGAGTGTTTACGCCATACGGCATTTTATACAAACTTTCAAGCCCTTATTTTTCGAAATGAATGAACCGATTTTAATTAAACTTCATACGCATAAGAGCGATGCCTTATTAGTGCGTTGCGTCGTTACAACGGATCAACGCATTGTATGCCACACCTGCGTTGAGTCATTATGAATATAATAATGACTAATAAATTAGATATTATTGACTAATTTAATCAAAATAATAATTAAATTGTCATAATTTAATTAATCATAAGTCAGTATTGATGGGGCTCGCTCTAAGCAGGATACAAAGGTCTAAAAAGTTAGAACATTTTCAAAATGTCTTGTTTAAAAAAAGATAACTGGTAATCTGTTTCTATGGAAAATTTAAAATCGGTCTAGTTTTCGAAAATGTTCTCTACAAATTTTTTAGACCTTTGTCTCCTGCTTATGCTTATGAAGTTTCATTAAAATCGGCTCATTTATTTCGAAAAAGAAGGGCTTGAAAGTTTGTATGAAATGCCGTACGGCGTAAACGCTCTTAAAACTCCGTTAATGTGTGTGTTAGTACATATTTTACATGTTTTGTCTTTATGTGCAGGTATACTAAAACATCTCGGTCGGACGACTCTGTAGAACATCAGCTGGAGGTCGGATACGTTCGCGTCAAGAATCTGCTGCCCAACGAACCCTTCCCAGAAGTAAGATCACTATCATTTACATTCCTTGTTTATAAAGAGTTAAAACTACGTGCTTTTGTTTCATTTTATTGCATACCGTGATAAAAACGTGTATTTTTAATTGGATGATCGATAAAAGTCACGCGGTAATGTCATAGGTGGTGTTGATTTTGATGCGGTTTTGCTTTACAATTATTCTTTTATCAATAACTAGCTAGCTTCTGCCCGCGACTTCGTCCGTGTGAAATTTCTTCTTCCCCCATCGCCTGCCCGCGCTGTTACTTCGTATTTGCTTAGCGTTCTTTCTGACTTTTTTTCTTTTTGCTCGGCTCCTAAGGGTCATAGCGTGATGTTAAATAGCCTATAGCCTTCCGCAAGAATTCGGCTATCAAACACAAAAAGAATTTTTCAAATCCGACTGGTAGTTCTAGAGATTACCCCCTTCATACAATCTTTACCTCTTTATAATATTAATAAAGGATAATTTACTGTTTTAAATTATGTTACGTATACATAATTTAAACAGTTTTGCAACAATACGAACAAAAAATTACAAAACAAAAAACATAAATAAAAAAAAACAAAAATTCTTCATTAATTTTCTGGCTAATCTGTCATGAACACAGGTTGTTATAACCCTTCCTCTCTGCTGTAGTCGGGTAGTAAAATCAGTTATGGAACCGTATTCTTGACTTTGCCAAGACCTTCACATCATAAACATTACATCATGTTAAAAAGCAAATTATATTCTTTCAATGCTTTGGGTTTCTTTCTAGAATATCTCAGTAGCAGCTCGGAGGCTGGAGATTTGTGACCAGTTGATGGCAAAATTTGGAAAATCCAAAAGTGCACGACTCATAATGCTCATTTGATCGTGTAAAAACCATAAAGTCTGTACGCCGAGAGTTGATAAATTCAGGGTTTCTTAACTCACTACAAATTGCGGCCCGCTAATAACAACAAAAACAAAACAACGATAATAACAACATTTTTAAATAATTATTAACAATATCAAACAACACGCGAACACCCAAACGACTCACTCGAAACGCATATTAAGCGACAGTCGCTATTCGGAGACGTATCATAATATTTATCAGTTCTCAGCGAACAAACTACTTTGAATAAAAGAGCCATTTTCAATACGTTTCCTTCTATGGGTGAAAAGAATCTATTTAAAAAAAATTGACTCAATTAATTGATTTTTTCGCAAGCTACAATGTTTTCAGATTTCACACATGATTGACGGGAAATGTTGCAATAAATAAATTTTTGAAAAGTACAGAATATATCTCCCTTAAATTATCTATACAATGGTATATAAATTAAGTAGGTTCTGTGTACTAGCAGGTGTTTAACGATAGAAACATTTGCAGAAAGGAAGCAAAAAAAATCTATCGTAAAGCACTCTGCTTTGCATTATGAGTTTTACAATAGGGTCGCCCCCTATTACATGTGGGCGCACCTATCTGTGGGTACTTACCACCCTTATAATATACGCGCCACACTATGTAGGTACCATTTTGTTAAAACTCAGATCTGTCTTCTCGACATCCGTATGTCACTAACGGGATGCAGCGGAATACCAGCGTCAGGTATTGTACCTGGCATATGCTGAGCTGGACTCCCATTTGGTGCAACCATGAGACACACACCGCCCAGTAGCGTACCGTTATAGATGTACATGAACTGGGTGTCTATGGGTCAATTTATCTTTTTAATCTTTGTTTTTTATTTTTCACCTGTTTTTAATGTTTTTTAATACCTGTATTGTGTCTTTTGTTGCACTGAATAAACGTTTTATCTTTCTATCTTTCGGGGTATACAGATATGAGTGACGTCAACATAATCTTCGTTGTATGTCACAGGTGTTGGTACCTCAAGAGCCGTCGGGCCGCGCGCCGCTAGCGAGACGCGCGGCTTTGCGCGTGTTCTGTCGCGACCGCCCGCCGGTTGGAGGCATCGCCGTCAAAGAACACTTCGAAGTTAACATAGTACCGATAAGGATAGGTGAGTGTGTTATTTTATTGTACGATAGAAGAGAAGAAATAATTTAAATCGTTTTCTTAGAGAACTAAGTGCGCCTTGAAGGACTGCGGAAACCAGACCCGTAACATAGAACTTCGTTTCCTTAGAAGGAAGAACAAAGGACGTCATCATCATCTGCCAAGCCTTTTCCAAACTTTGTTGGGGTCGGCTTCCAGTCTAACCGGATGCAGCTGAATACCAGTATTTTACATGGAGCGACTGCCTATCTGACCTCCACAACCCAGTTACTGGGTAATACGATACCCCTTGGTAAGATTGGTTGTCAGACTTTCGGGCTTCCCATAACGACTGTCAAAGATCCACGAATGACAGCCGGGACCAACGGCTTAACGTGCTTTCCGAGGCACGGAGGGGTCACGGTATGTAAAGATGGTCACCCATCCACAGACCAACCGCGGCAAGCGTAGCTTAACCTGATCGATCGACCTGTGCGGCTGTATTATTTAGCCACGGGCCCCTCTACCCCTCTAAGGAAGAGCAAAGGACAATGGGCAAAAATGTTTGGAACTTGGTCCAAGAGCTTCCACTGATAAATAAGACTGCTGGAAATGAAAGTTCTTGTATGTCTTATGATTGTGCGATAGTCTATTAGATTCTATCCCGGAGTTATATTGTTATGATCATGTTTGATTAGCCTTGCTATGGAGAAGAATTTCAAAGAATAATGATCCTTATTATTGATAATTTATGTAAAAAAAAAAAAAAAATGCACTCTATATTACGTGCAACAGAGTTCAACACGCAACACTCACTACTTAGATATTTAAGCCACCGTATGATTGTGAATTGTGAACACAGTTAGATTATAATCTATGTACAATATAACGATAGGTAATTTTCGATAGGTTATAATTTATCCATGTCAAACCGTCAAATTGTGAGCGTGCCTGCATTTACCGACATGCTTCACAATCTGTCCGATTTTATCACCCGTAACATTGTGACAATATCCTAACTAATTATATTATAAATGCGAAAGTAAGTTTGTTTGTTTGTTACCTTTTGACGCCAAAACCTCAGAACCGATCATCCTGAAATTTTGCATATACGTTGTCAGGTGTACAGAAACGGACATAGGGTAGCTTTCATCCCAAAAAAAGTGCTGTTCCCGAGGAAAACAACAATAACGTTATTATGATAATAGATGGCGCCACGTGTCTTTCGAATCAAAACAGGACAACGTCTGTCGGGTCAGCTAGTAGATTATAAAATAGCGATTTTCATAATTATTTGGTCCACCAAATCTACTATTATGAAGGTCTACTCTATTATTTCATACACCTTGACAAACTCATAAACCTGTATCGTTTCGAAACGTTTAAGACTTCTGTTAGATACGCGCTACTAAAGAACCACCTGTTCAAATGCGGTGGCGGCAAGATACACAGTAGACATGTATGTTTGTTTTGAACGGGTCACCAGTAATTAAAACACATGTTGCGACTTAAACGTTTGTATTTTCTACTGTTGTACTTGTTACGACATAGTTACCGTAACAAACGAATTTAATTTTTTATTCAAATTTTATTAGACTAGCTGCGCCCCGCGTTTTCACCCGCATAAATGTCGATCCCGTGGGAATATCGGGATAAAAAGTATCCTATGTCGTATTTCCCGGGACTCTAAACTATCTTTATACAAAATTTCATCTCAATCGGTTCAGCGGTTTAAGCGTGAAGAGGTAACAGACAGACACACTTTCGCATTTATAATATTAGAATATTAGTATGGATTTCATCATTAATATTTAAAATCTAAATCATTACTTCTTGGGGAAATGGACATGCTGCACGAACCACAAATAAATTGTGATAAGGATAAGAAGAATATAATGACTCTACACACAACTCATTGTTGAATATCGCAAGGTGCTTATTACACGTTTCTATACATAATATAAGATAGTACTTATGGTTATAAAAACATGAATTCTATGAGAAAAAACATGGCGATATTTATCAACTGAGTCATACTGTGAACGTGTCGTCAATAGCAAAGAAGAAATCGATTCTACATTAAATATATTTCTAACAGGTCTTACCAAAAAATTCTTCAACACGATGCTAAAGTTCTGCTTCCCGGAACGCGACCCTGACTCCATAGAAGACGGGGAGGAGGAGACAGAAGGCACCCTGAAGGCCGGAGCCTCTTCCTCCAGCCTCGTGTCTACTGGCTCTAAGAAGATTAAAAAGAAGAGCAAAGATTCTAACTCTAACTTCTATGTGAAGAGGGATAAGAAGGACAAAGATGACGTTGAGAAGATGAAGGTTTGTGCATGTTGTGTAATATTTTTTAAGTTTTTACAGCTTTAGTAGACAGGAGAGGAGAGGAGACAGGCGCATATTACAGCTGCGAATCCCGGGCCTTATTTCCATTTTCCGGTACAATCTCGGGATCCCGGAATTGTACCGGGATTATTGAATATAAAAAAAAATTGTCGTCATTTCAGCCGATAGACGTCCACTGCTGGACATAGGCCTCCCCCAATTTTGGGGGGGGGGGGGGGGGGGGTTTGCCATAATCGCCACGCTTGGCAGGCGGGTTGGCGATCGCAGTATGGTATGATGGTGGAATAAATAGAGAACGCTGCTGCCCATTCTCCGGTAAGACCCTTAGTCGCCTTTTACGACACCCACGGGAAGTAAGGGGTGGTGCAATTCTTTAAGTCCGGCACCACACAGACACAATTTTTTTTTATTGTAATGTAAAAATCTTCGTTTTTATCCCGAGATCGAATTTTCTAGGCGTAAACGTAAGTGCATTCCTTTACAAAAAATCCCCGTTATGTAGTGTGCGATGGTTCATGCAAAATTTACGAAAGTGATCTAGATTCTAGAGGGACTTTTGATATCATACGGGTTATACTTAAACATGAAGTAAGCGATGATTCGGTGTTTGTTTGTGGTCGGATGATGCACTTTCGCATGAGTTCTGTGTAAACAGATGAGCCATAATATTTAGATTGAAGTTATAATTATAGTTATTTTAGCATGTCCTAAAATATGTTTGACGAGTTTTCATCAAATTCGTCTTATGCAGTTATAGTAAGTACATCAATCTTCACAAACGTCCGGTCTTCAGAGTTTTTAGTGTATATGTTTTACGGGCTTATGGTTTTATTTTACTCTAATTATAATACCGTTTGCTCATGCTTCATGTACAGTCAAATTAAATTAGCTAGCAAAACTTCCTAGACCGTGTGACAGAGATGGGTCGACATCTAAAAACGAAAAAACAAAAAAAAAAGGTTTTTTTTTGTGGCCACTGCGTAGTAACTGAACATCAGTTGAGAACGTTTTTTTGTCGTTTGTTTTTATTAAGTCTGTGGAGTTTCGCTAACTTATTTAATTTGAATTTGTATAAGACTAATTAAAAATCCAATCCCTGAATACTTTAATAATTTTACAAGTTTTTCTTACCTCTCTTTTCTTTAAAAGGAGCGAGCCGAAAAGAACAAACTATTCATCTACATCAA
Source organism: Mesoligia furuncula (assembly GCA_916614155.1). Taxonomy (NCBI): domain Eukaryota; kingdom Metazoa; phylum Arthropoda; class Insecta; order Lepidoptera; family Noctuidae; genus Mesoligia; species Mesoligia furuncula. The sequence continues at coordinate 27,047,969 of OU744803.1, forward strand.
GATTCCCGAGGTTCCTGTGAGAGTATCCTACAAAGGCAGCAAAGAGAAGAATCTAGAAGATGTCCGAGACTTACCGCTAGTGCTGCCGACGTTGGAGTACCATAATGTGACGTGGACCTGGCTCGACTTGCTGCTGGCGACCAAGAGTGATACGAGACGGTGAGTTGGTAACAACAAACTATTAATTTACATCAAGATGAGGTTCCTGTGAGAGTGTCCTACAAGAGCAGCAAGGAGAAGATTCTAGAAAACTAATAATAGCTGTTTATTTTTGAAGTGAAAACTTCTTTAAAAGCGGGTTGGGCATTTTTTTTTTCAACCATTGAACTCGCGCCACTGTTACCGTAAGCGACACCGCGCGTGTTTTGTTTATAAGACGATTAAAAAAGTACCCGCTTCGGATGTGTTCGGCTGTCCTCGGGATGTACTCTGTTTTAATGTATATCCGTTATGTCAGTGAGTGATGGCAAAGTATTTTGTTTGTGTTAAGTTTTCACTTCTGTCGGCACTCCCGGAGTGCCACTGTTTTTTTTTGTCCTACTGCAAGGTAAAGGCCTCTTCTCATACATAGAAGGCATGGCCGTTGAGCAACACCCTGGCTCAAGGCGGATTGGCGATTCCAGACTAAGACCGCTTTCACATTTAGGCGACTTTAGCAGCGCGACAGTCGCGCGACCGTCACCCATTCAGAATTTCATAATAAAAACAGAAGCGCACCGGCCGCGCGTCCGCTGCGCTTCTGTTTTTATTATGAAATTCTGAATGGGTGGCGGTCGCGCGACTGTCGCGCTGCTAAAGTCGCCTATATGTGAAAGCGGCCTTAAGCTTTTTGGTGTTTATTTATTACCTGACTTTTATCAAGATGTGAGGGGCCCGTGGCTAAATAATAATAGTCGCACAGGTCGATCGATCAGGTTAAGCTACGCTTGCCGCGGTTGGTCTGTGGATGGGTATAACCATCTTTACATACCGAGACCCCTCCGTGCCTCGGAAAGCACGTTGAGCCGTTGGTCCCGGCTGTCATTCGTGGATCTTTGACAGTTGTTACTTCGGGCTTCTGACTACCCGAAAGCCTGACAACCAGTCTTACCAAGGGGTATCGTATTATCCAGTAACTTGGTTGTGGAGGTCAGATAGGTAGTCGCTGCATGTAAAATACTGGTATTCAGCTGCATCCGGTTAGACTGGAGCCGATCCTAACATAGTTGGGAAAAGGCTAGGCGGATGATGATTTTATCAAGATGTATTTTGGCCTAAGAGGTATCTAAATTATTCTTAACTAAATTGCTGTCGGCATTCACTCTCTTCAGAAGTTGCGAATATTGTTGCCGAGTCAATAATATCAGAAATGTCAAAAATGTTTCAGATATTATTTGACATTTCTCGGGACCCCGGGGTCCCGTACCTTTGCAAGGCGTTCGAGGGGCCACAGCCAACTCGCAGAGAGCCCGTTAGACGTTTTTATTAAATTAAGACCAACCGACGATTATCCTTGTACGTACTATGCAAGTGCACCCAAGGACAACCCCCGGTTGATGTAGGGCTATTGCAAGATGTGGAATCAAAGATATTGGGTTATGGGTTTGGGTAACTAAAGTGAACAGGTTATTTGGAAAGACTATAGTCCCTGCCTGACCAATGTTATATTATTATATAATTTTTTATTTTGTATGATCATAATATTTGCTCAACATTGTATTGCGACTCGTGACCTCATATTTTTCACATTTAATATTATGCTTACGTAATTTTACTGTAGAATTGGTCTTTTAATTCGGTATCTAGAGTTTTATCACGTTTGAACTACTTTTTCAAGACTAAGTTTTGTTTAAAAGATAATCTCTGAACTGCACGAAGCGATTGGACTTGTTTATATTTTTCAAGCAGTTTATCTTTATATACAAAAAACTCTTGATTGAATACTTTCAATCTGGTAACTTCCACGTACTGTTGACTCCATTTTAAGTTTTTGTTAGTCTTTATCGCTTGAACGATTCTGTTGTTACAGTTTAAAAATAGAGATTTCCTAAAACCTACATTAACTTGGTTTCGCTATATTTCAATACTAGCTGTTGCCAGAGACTTTGTCTGCGATACAGGTAGAACCTTCAACCTTTTCAACCTTCTCCAGGTCCTGGTCCATGTGCCAAAGGAGGTCAGCAAAAGCCCATACAACTTTGCCCAAACATGTACCTCGAGGTACACGTGCACCAAATCGTAGAGAAAAAATAGGGGAATTCGAAAATAATTGTGTTTTTATCCATAAATAATTTAAAACTACATAATAAATTATTTAAAGTTTTAATAACCTGTAACACAATTAAATCATGTGGCAACTTTGCATGTACGAGTTGACATTAACGTGTTCTGTGGACGTCACATTATTCCGTTCGTTTCTGCATAGACTAATATATAAATGTTTCTGCGTTTCGGGATACTCGTCTGTGTTGTGTATTTTGTTTAATAACTTGGCTATTCTTTCTGGTATTCCGTTTGTCACCTCACGATTTGGTTCCTGTCCTGACGGATTGGGTATTCATAATGGACATTACGATTTGGATACTCAGGCTTTTGGTTTGAGCGTCGCGTAAGTATCCTGTTCACGTTTTATCATTATGAAGAGAATAAAATACCTACTTAAGATTTTAACAAATCTATTGCTTTCAGGCTAGTGCTTACAAACATGAGGTGCGTTTCTTGTCAAGGAGTACAGGATGATAACATACAGTCTTACAATATCTCCCATGTAATATATCTAACAAGACCGGCAAGACACAACACCAAGATAGTGATAGCCAACATATTCATGTGATTGAAAGCCAACCATCGAATGAAACATCAAATTGTGTATGGTGTCAACAATCCCTTGCTGGTATCCATACGCATTCTTTGCATCAAGGACCTGAAAGAGATGAAATAGCATTTCTAATATTACCTATTAATATGAATAGATGAAGAGCACATTTTCATAGCATTGATGCAGGTGTAACACTTTTGGAAGAGTTCTCGATGATGACAATGTCAGATTTAATTTTGTTTGCACTGGGAACTTATCAAATTAAGCAGGCCCGGTCATATTATGGGGAACACATTAGAGAAAATGGATCTTTTTTAATTGAAATCTGTGATGCCGAGCAAATCCATATACCAATTAAAAGTGCACAGGAAGTAAAACTAATAAGGGGACGAATAAAATCAAAACATACAGGGTCTAAAATATATTATACCTACATTTTATTAAATATGGCTCATACCAATTGGGAGCACAGAATCCACAGCTACTAGGTACTGTAGTTGCATTGTTGGCAAATGAACAGTGGATTGCTGTGCTCACATTATGACAATTATTTGATATATGGGTTGGGCTCGGCATCAAGAAAATATAACAGCGCCTGCCACTTTCCTTGATAATATTTTAGTGAGAGATGAAATTGAAAATGAAGAACGCTAATAAAAAAACAAAAATATTTATTGTTTTATTCCATACAACTAACTCGATAAGTCTATTTAATCCAATGTTATTGGTAGATATTACTGGAAAGATGACTTCCAGGCTTTAATTGATTCGAGTGCCGCTCGGGCTCCAGGGCCCGATAACAATAGGAAATGCTTTTGAATTCCATGAATTGAGTATTCGATGTTTCTTGGCCTAATGTTTTATTTATTTCAAGAAATCAAGATGAAGTCAATAAAAGGCTATTTAAATGCGACTTCTATTCACTGAAACTTGATGATCTGGCTTATGTTAAGCTTGCTTGAAAGCCTTGTATGTCGACGCTAAGGAACTCATTTATTTATCGAGTTTGTTAATCGCTCTGATATACTTCTAACACTGCTTCTAATATTATGTACTGGTCATCAACATTCACAGCTTGTATTCAGCTACTTTTGGGTATAAGCATCCTTTCTTACGTTAGGTAGGTACATAACGTTGCCTAACGATAATCGAATAGACAATGAGAGTTATTATTTAATTTACATTGAATTATAATATAAAAATATTTGAAATGAAACAAAAACAACAGCAGCTGAAGCCGACAGCAGACAACTGTCAAACTGTCAACTTCACATAGTAGTACTTTTTGATAGACTGAAACGTCAACTTGACAGTTTTTTCTTTTATTAGGTAAGGTAATGGACCAAGGTAGTATAATTGTGCCTAAAATGGCGAGCTTTTTGTTACGATAAAAGTTATTTTATTCTCGTCCCCGGGTAACCGTAAGAAAAATATATAAATGCAACATTATTCAGTGTAATCTAGTGTATTTTATGCCACTACGTGTACCTCGGTACTTCGTTTGGGCAGATTGTGGTGACATCCTTTCATCCAAATCCGTTTAGCCATTTTAGCGTGAACGTGTAACTAACAAACTGACTCACTTTCGCATATAAAATATTAGGACCTCGTTAATTGATTTTCTTACTTATTGAATACATTTTTAAATATCATATCTTTATAAAAAAACATCATTATCCTTTATTTCATTATTCACAAAAAATATATTTTTAAATATTAGAATATATATACCTAATATAAAAACATTTTAAAATACAAAAATTGTAGCCCACTGGTATCGGGAACAGAGTTCAAGCTATTAGGTCAGTGCTTCAGAGAGAGGAACCTCCTATTAGTTAGGATCATTATGATGATTCAAAAACTCAACAAAACAGTATTCAGAAAATATTATAAGATTCTTAAAATTTATTAGTCTGTCGTGACGTCATGGCTTCAAAATGATTCATAATATATCTTTCCATGAGGTATTGAAAGTCTCACCACTTGTATGTCAACATCGCTAATCAAATCTCTGACTGTATAAAGTTGAAATCGACGGATTTTGTCTCGTGATTCATGATTTTGCTGAAGATCGATCCTCGAGTGTCTTCACCTTCATAATGTTGTAGTCATCTGCCAAACCCTTTTTCAAACTAGGATAGGCTTGGCATCCAGTCAGACCAGATATAGTCTGCTACCAGAATTCCATATCCATATTACTGAACAATACAGTCATTTTAAGGTAAAGGCTCCCGCAGATTGGCGCGACGTGTTTCTAGTAGAACAATTTCTATAAAAATCTATGGAAATTGTTCTACCAGAATCGCGTCTCACCGTCGCGTCGCGCCTGTCTGCGGGAGCCTTAACCCAAAATGTCAGATTTCCGGGGTATTAATAAAGACTGTCGTGGGTTTATAGATGCTAGCAAGATTACCAAGACCAATGATTTAACGTGATCTGAGGTACGGAAGTGTCTTCGCGGTCAGTCTTTAAATGATCTCTCGTTAGGTCTGACCGCGCCAAGTGCAGCTTCACCCTGTAGATCTATTGTTTCATGCGGCAGGCATATTTTTGTAGTAGTTATAGTTAGTTGTTTCATAGTTTTTTTTTGAAATTTTTTTATTGTCCTGTCAGCTGCACTTTATAGGAACTGGTGGACGCTGATGATGGCGCCAAACAAGTAGTCGAATTTATTTTTATTTAGTTATTTATTTATTAAAACTTTATGCACAAGTAAAAACTGTACAAAGGCGGACTGAATGCCTTAGGCATTTTCTACCAGTCTACCTTAGCGAATTCTGGGCCGAGTCCATTTAGATTGCTATCGACACGCTAAGAAGAAGATGTGGCAGGCATATTTTTGTAGTTAATTAAAATCAAACCTTATTTTTCTGACTTAGGGTGATATTATCGCAAGCTATCCGCCAAAAGCTGCAGCTGCACAGACGGGCAGCGGCCGCGCCCGAGCCGCACGAGGAAGACAAAGCCAGGCTACTGCTCGGAGAGAGAACTGTGAGTTAATAACTGGATGTATAAGCTTGCCAAGAACGATGATGATTGATTGGTTGATGCAGTGGTTAAGCGGTTGACTGCTGCGCTGCGTGTTGCGGATTCGATTCCTGCACGAAACAAAAGACCTACAAGCAGTTGTTCTGGGTCTGGCTGTTTGTGTATGTGAGTTTAAATGTTTGTAAACGCACCCACAATACAGGAGAAATTCTTAGAGGGGCCAACGTCGCGGCGGGTTCACGGATAAGTGCTAACGCGTGCCCGTGTTCCCGCCGTAAGCGGTAGAGGAGGACACCGTGGAGTTTTAGTGGGTTAGAGTCCCACATAACTGCACTATCTTCCCGTGGTAGTGCAGAATGCATGAGCATTTCTCCTCCAAGTTAAAAAAAAATTGAACGATGTATTGATTAACGTTTTAGAAAGCTGTTATTCAACTAAATATGTGTATTGGAGATATCATTCATGTTAATGTATCAAGGTTAACTCTGCCGTAAGTTCTTAAAGCCAATTCTCAAATTGTTGTGACGATTTTTGTTTATCGTTTGAAGATTGTACTTTATAGCTGTTTCACTGGTTTGTGACAGAAAATAATAAGGAACTTGGCACTGTAAAATACTCTCGGACGATAGTTAATCGTGCCGTGGCTTATGTGGGCACCATTTAAATAAATTCTTAGGGCGAATAGCACCAATAAAACTGAACGCGATCAGGGGGCCTAATAAGGCCACTTTAGCAGCATCATAAAAGGATAACATTATGAATCATATTATGGCGAAGACTGTCTGTGTTTTTCTTTTTTTCGCTGCACTACGTAGGTATAATCACAAAGATTGGGATTGGATTGATTGGTATTTTAGCAAAGACAAAAAAATATAACTGAAAAATCCATCACCAATGAGATTTGATACGATTAACTTAACAGTTAACTGTCCATTATGATTCATAATGATTGTTATCCTTTTATGATTCTGCCAAAGTGGCCTTTTTAGGCCCCCAGCACAATGTAAACCGCGTTCAAGAGCTGTCAGTGTCCTATAATAATGTTACTGACAACTCTTGAATGAATTGAATTCATTGGTGAAATTCGCCTTTATTCCTACAAACCACGACACTTCCACCAGGGGCCATATTACCAAGTATTAATGCCATCATGATTCCAGTGCCAAAAAGGGATGGTGCTATCAGTCATGAATAGGCCCGTCTCTCTCTTACACTGAAATCATGATTGCATTAAACCGTCGTAGGGGCCATATTACTAAGTATTGATGCCATCATGATTCCAGTGCCAAAAAGGGATGGTGCTATCGGTCATGTATAGCTCCGTCTCTCTCTTACACTGAAATCATGATGGCATTAAACCGTCGCTATACGGCACCAGGACCATAAGCCAACATGTCATTGTTGACCACGGTATGTAAGCTGCGTTGGCTCTTCAATTAATCAAACTCCTTCCTTCTAGGTCGCCGAAAACAAGCCTCAAAAGAAAAACACACCAAGCGTATTCAAGTTCTCCAAATCATAGCGTAAGATATAGCCGCTATAAATTACATTTATAGCGCAGCATTTAAGTGCACACCAAACCTTAGACTGGCACCACACTTGGCGTATTTGTGCAAATGTTCGCTAGTATAATGTGACCTTTATTTCAATAACCATAGGAGTATACTACCTATTCGCTTCTGACATAACCCGTCGCATCGCATCGCCAGACCGCGCTATTACTTCGTTTTCGCTTAGCGATCTTTCTGGCTTTTTTTTTCTTTTTGCTCGCTAATGGTCTTACAGTGATGTCAAATGTTTGTGTGTGTTAGTTATATCCTTTCTGGAGAATTGGTCTCCGAACCGAATCCGACTGGTAGTTCTAGAGATTACCGCGTTCAAACAAACTCATCAGCTTTATTATACAACATTATTTTGAGTATATGCGAACCCGAAACACGTGTCTAGTATTTTTATGAAAAGAATCTATGTACAAAATTTCAAAACTGTATCATGAAAAATCACAAAGTTATAAGCTTGTTAAGTTACCTGTTTGTCCGTACAAAAACATGCTCACCCGCGCCGCGCCGTCTTGCGCTCATTGATAATAGAACCTAGGTACCTAACCGTTCGGCGCGGAGATTGCATAATCTACGTAGTGTCGCTCGGTGTCCAACTTTTAACCTTTTTTAAATATTTTTGGGACAAAATATAACATGGGGTAAAAATTATTGGAATCGATTCAGTTACTTATTCTGAACAAACTATATTCAGGTGTCGCGTATACTAAAAATAACGTTGTATTTGTGAAACAGTCTATTTACTGTTTCACGCGAATATTTTGTCAAATACGCCAATTTAAGTGCCAGCATTAGACTGTATCGAACGATGTAAGACATTCTATAGTTAAGAGGCTAGTATTGTTATTTATGTATACGCTATCTTAAGGCTTTTTGAATGTATGTATGTTTGTGTCAAATGTATAGAAATGTATATTGGTGTAATTAGAACAAATCATACTGTTAGGCTTTACACTTAAGAAAAATGTTGTGGTATAACCAGGGACTTGAAACGTTACTCAAAATAACGTTACGCGTTGTTCCGGTACCGATAATTTGTACCGTTCCACCAGGATCGTAACAAAATTAATTCCTTGGCTATAACGATACGAAATCTTGAACTGTTCACTAACAATATGATCAATATATCGTTATTCATTTCGATACTCAACTTTGCACAGCCTCATGACATAAAAGATAATGAAAAAGACGAAAAAGTATAAAGAATAACGTTACAAATGAATCTGTAACGTTTCACCGATAAGCTTAATGTTACTGATACCTATAACGTTACTTATAATATTGTTCTACGAAAATTATATTCTATAACGTTTTTTTTTTGTAACGTTATTGATATTTTTAGGTTTTAGTATCGTTACAAATTTTTGAACGTTATACGATAACATTAGTGGTAACGGAACGAAATTCATTTCGTTTTCAAGTCCCTGGGTATAACTGTTCAGGGTGTTAGGTTAAACGAGGGACATACTTTCAGGGAGTGTCATCAAAATGAACCACTAGTATTGGACCGGCACCCTAATTGCGTAAGACACTATTACTATCAATTTGAATCATTTTGAAGCATATTGCTAATCTATTGCTCCATATGTTCGAAAAATGTGTTTGTACAACAACGTAAATAACGCAATGGATGTTGTTCAACTGTCAAAATGAAACCCATTGCTACTGATAGTGTGTTACGCAATTACCCTCGTCGTTTCAGCCGATAGACGTCCTCTGCTGGACACAGGCCTCCCCCAATTTTGGGAGGGTTTGCCATAATCGCCACGCTTGGCAGGCGGGTTGGCGATCGCAGTATGGTATGGTGGTGGAATACATAGAGAACGCTGCTGCCCATTCTTCGGTACGGTCCTTGGTCGCCTTTTACGACACCCACGGGAAGTAAGGGGTGGTGGTATTCTTTAAGTCCGGCACCACACAGACTAGTCCGGCACCACACAGACTGCAATTACCCTGCTGGTCTGAAATACGAAAAAAAACAGCTTTACCCTACATGTTACTCGCTCAGGTATTGGTAGGCTGTGTAGGAAACAGCTGTTTTTTTAGGGTTCCATGCCCAAAGGGTAAAACGGGACCTTATTACTTACCCGCTGTCCATCTGTCCGTCTGTCACCAGGCTGTATCTCATGAACCGTGATAGTTAGACAGTTGAAATTTTCACAGATGATGTATTTCTGATGCCGCTATAACAACAGATACTAAAAACTTAAGAGGGGAGCTCCCGTACAACAAACGTGTTTTTTTCGGCGTTTTTGCCTTGTGGTACGGAACCCTTCGTGTGCGAGTCCGACTCGCACTTGGACAGTTTTTTTTTACATATTACAGGGTTGCTCTTAGTGTAAAAGCTGTTCATTTTCATGAATTTTACACTTCCTTAACTCCTCCCCCTCTCCCCCTTTTCCTTAGTCCTTCGTTTAAACTAATACACTGTACAGTCGAGTTCATTAATATATTGGCCCTTTCAGGCTTCAAAAATATAATGAATGTCAAAAAAGTTCATAATATTGTGACAACTATAAGCATGTACATGCAATACAAGCTGTTTAGAGTTTTATGAATCTTATCGTTGCCTATATATTTTTCATTCTTCAACATGCTCTGATATTAAAGAACTCGACTGTACAACAATACTTAGAGATCAAGAAATGTAATGAAATAGATCTAGTTTGAAAGGTCTGTGTTGACAACTGCACAGCTTTTTTGAGGTTTAACATTGCCCTATAAAATGTCCTATTAAAAAAAAGTTAGGACTGCCAATGGCGCCGATTCTGTTATTCACAAACTAAACTAAATTTAAGTTCAGACATTTTTTTCTTTCTTTTTCATTAAGAAAAGGGCAGAAGATAAATATTAGTTTAGTCCTGTCAAATTAGACAACTTTAGACGAGATTAAAAAATTGGCTTTTAAAAATACGCCAATTTACGTCAGGCGCTGACTAATTTGACAAGACTATACTATGTAATATTTATCTTCTGTCCTTTTCTTAATGAAATAGAAAGAAAAAGAGTTTGTGAACAACAGAATCGGCGCCAATATCTTCTTTCCACTCTGCTACACCAAATAAAAAATGCAGTTAGTGCTTAGTACTAACTAATATAATTAAGAGGGCCAAAAATTGAAATGAAATGTTCACTATATAACGCACATACTCCCTCTAAGAACTTTGTCAATTTAGAATTAAGCACTCATTAACTTCATCCTAGAAAGAGAGCCACGTAGGTGCGAGAGAGAAAGAAACCTTTTTCCAAAAGTAAGACTGTTGTGATCTTAATTATATTTATGATCTGCTTATGTATTTTTAACTCTAAACGTTGAGCAATAAGATGCAATTTCGATAATTATTACTTTTTTTGAACAAAGTTACATAATGTATTGGTATTATTTTTTAATTTATTTTGTAGCTTAATGTTGCAACTGCCAATGAATGGTGTGCGAAATGTATGAACCACTATAATGAGAGAGATTATTGATAAGAACGGACGGTTGCACATGCGGGCACCGTTTTTAACACGTTGTTTTATTTCAGGGGTACTCAACCTACAGTAAAACAAATACATTTCGTCGCCTTAGAGTGAAAACCTCGGGAATGCAATACCTCGTAAGTAGCATTTTATGCATTTCGGACAATCTTATAGTATCGAACCGTTCTGGATATAAAAGCGGGTTAAATTTCCATATTAATTATTAATAATACAGAACCTCCTTTTTTGAAGTCGGTTAAAAAAAAACATAAAAGACGCCGTACAAAAACTTTACAGCACGCAGTTCTTTCTTCTTCCTGAAAAGTTACTTCTTTTACACTTACGAGGTTTTCACTCTAAGGCGTCGATTTGCATATTTTATTACGGCTGTTTTCCTAAGTTTGGTATACTAGGCTACTCCAAAAGGCTAAATCAATCCCGAAGATCGACCATTTTTCGAAAAACAGGGTCTTAATTTTTATTACTTCAGTGTTTATAATCCACAGTGTTTTATACAGACGCCATCACATCAAGCTACTACAATCTGCCAAATTTCTTTAATAGATTTTCAACTTTATCGCTAAAGCATAAGGTTCAAAGTTGACTGGGAAAATTTGAGTTTCGGGTAGCTTGATGTGCTGGCGTCAGTACATTCTATCTGAGTTTTACTACAAACATATACCTTGCAGCCTGTGGATAAAAAAGGTTGAGTACCACTGCCCCAGCTGGTTAGTTACAATACTTATAAATAAGCACGTTGATAGCAATTGTTCCAGTTTGCTCTATAACTGTTTGCGGAAGTCAATAATTATGCATAACTCTTATCGTAAGGACTTTACACATCTTCCGATTTAAGGGGCTTACAGGACCTAAACGCAAAAAATACAAGTTTTAAAAACAATAGAAGTATATGATCGACTACAGTAAACAGAATCATAAAAATATATGATATTCTTCAGGATACATGCTAGGTTGATAGTTGATAGTGTGTTGAAAACATAATACAACTAATTTGATACTCATCATTATAGGAAAAAAATCATGAAGCTTTTTACAATAAAAATCATACTAATATACATACAATCATTCTGATTTTTTGTCAGATTATTCTATAAGCAACATACTAAAACACAAGTGCTTTAATTTTTTATTCCAAACAATAGATTTTTTGTAATTAAATAATTGCTTCATATTTTGCGTTAAATTACCAGCGTTGTGTCATCGCGCTTCTCTTTCTTTTCTATGCAGTCCGACAGTGACCGCGCTTTAGGTCATGTAAGCCCCTTAAAAGGACTATCCTATTCTATACTATTGTAGTTATATTACCTACAAGCTTCTGCCCGCGACTTCGTCCGCGTGAAATTTCTTGTTCACCCGTTGCATCGCATCGCCTGCCTGCGCTATTACTCCGTTTGTTTTTTTTTTCTTTATGCTCAGTTTCTATAGGCCCTTTTTTTTTTTTTTTTGAGGTGGGAAATATTCAAATGACCCCTTCCGCTCTGGGCGGAGCGGAAGGGAGTGTCAGACTCTTACTGACTAAAACCCACCCGTGTCCCTTCAGTTGCCTGTGCCAGGGGCCACGGTATCTCTTTCGAACAACCCGCGACCCTGGCGGGCATCGGCCCTAGCGGACCTCGTCAGTTGGTGCTGACATCTTTTTGAGGCGCGCGTGGAACACAACGCGCCGTCGACCCGGGCCTGGTCCTTACCGGACGGCGAGCTGCCCATTGCTCATTGCGCATTGCTAGCGTGATCATAGATAGCCTATAGCCTTCCTCAAGAATTGCGCTATCAAATGCAAAAAAAAAAAAAAATCATATCCGACTGGTAGTTCCAGAGACTAGCGAGTTCAAACAAGCAAAAAAATTCTTCAGTTTTATTATTAGTATAGATTATTACGCCTTTAGGGGTTAAAGAGCGTTGGCAGAGACGTTGCCAATGTGTTGAATAAGGTCAAAGCAAGACTTTAAACTCAAATCCACACCCACCTACCAAATATGTTTGCTACATAAATAGTTTCTTGGTTCCTTGTCCCTTTTTTTTTCAGGATGGGTAATCATCAAATGACCCTGCTCTGGGTGGAGCTCCCTTCCGCTCCACCCAGAGCGAGAGGGGTCATTAGATGATTACCCATCCTGAAAACATTCTTACTGACTAAAACCCACCCGTGTTCCTTCCTTAGCCGTTTATGTTCCGGGCCAGCGGTAACCCTTTCGGACAATCCCGCTGACCGTTCCTTGTTCCCTTACATACAAGTCTGAAAACCTCCCTTTTTGACGTCGAACATATGCTAAAGTATTTCTGGCTTTCAGTCAACCTTTTACACTCTTCTTCTTCGTGTCGCTGGCACGAATGTACATCAGATCTTGTTGGTCCAAAACTTCGCCACTTCCACAGCGTCGTCGGTGGCAGCGCAGAGGTCACTTTGACTGCATGTTTTGGGATATAGAGATATGCAGGATAGGAGGTGGAGCATAGTTTGCGACATAGCTCCACATCCTACTGTTGTTCCGTCGAGGTGGGAGTTGCATCTTCCGACTTGCTCACTTCATCTTTTACACTAAGATCGTGTTTGACAACTGTAGCATCAATGCCACCAACATCATCATCATCACCAGCCTTCGGAAATCCGCTGGACATATTGCACGCCATTCAATTTTCTCGAATCTCTAAATTTCTCAAACCTCGAAATTCTTCAATTCACTCGATTTTTGGCAACTCTGATCCAGCTGCCACCAGCCATCCTGCGAAGATTGTCGCTCCACGTAGCATGAGGGTGTCGTACCTTACGTTTGCCGATTCACGGTCTCCACTCAAGAACACGTCTTTCCCAACGGTTATCGGTTCTACGGCTAATATGGCCGGCCCACCTACATTTAATTCTATTTAATAATATAAAAACGGAATGTGTGTAGAGCTCTTAAGTGACCTCTATCATTTGCATAAGTTGTTTCCCCGAAGATGTCGAATTAAGTGGGTTATCAGCTAATTATAATTAATTAATGAATCTTTGGATCTTTATAACGTCAGCTTTGGGTGCTGCCTATGTAATTAATGTTGAATAGGAACAATTAGAATACTTAATTAATCTGAAAGGATTTAAAGGAAGAGTCTGTTACTTTTAAATATTATCTAATTCGAGTATTTCTCCAATTAATATCTCTTCTCTAAACTTTGCCGGTTAGCAATCGCTAGTTACTTTTTGGTGACGCCAGGCTATTGTCAAGTATTCATCATCTGCCTAGCCTTTTCCCAGCTAGGTTGGGGTCGGCTTCCAGTCTAACCGAATGCAGCTGGATACCTAGTATTTTACATGGAGCGACTGCATATTCAGATGCAGTCGCTCCATGTAAAATACCAGGTATTACCCGGTAACCATTGGTAAGACTGTGTGTCAGATTAATGGATGGTGGTCAATTGGTCACCCATTCACTGACCTCGTCAAGCGTAGCTTAACCTTTGACCCTTGCTCTTGTCAAGTATTATTCATGATTAAATACCAAAAATTGTGCTCTTGTATTTCATTAAGATTTAGGAAAGGGGTTGTGAAGCAAAAACAATTTGTAAGAATCGTAGCACATGGCATTCTGTGGTTTTTGCCTGCCTCCATGCGAAAAGGGCGTGAATGTAGGTATGGAAGCAAAAAATATATATCGTCACTGGAAATGAGAAAATGTTAAAGCGCCATTTGGGCCAAAATGAGTTAAATAATATATCGTTGGATTAGATTTGTTTTTCTGCGTAGATCTGTATTAGGTTAGGTGTGTAGGTTCTATGTAGGTTGGTTAGGTGGTGGTTAAGTTGGTTGGTTTTGGTTGGTTGGTGGGGTCTTAACAGATCGACGCAGAAAAAAAAAATCTAATCCAACGATATATTATAATTATAACTCATTTTGGCCCAAATGGCGCTTTAGCATTTTCTCCTTTCCAGTGACGATATGAGGCTCATTTTATTCCACGAAGTAAAATGAGCATAAAAAGATAGACATCTTCTTTAAATTCTCTATTATTATGTAAATGAACTGATGTCATGTTGAGATTACTATAATTTTATGTGCGAACATTTTTGAACGAACATTTAAGTATTTCAGTTACGTCATCCTTCATCGCCTTGGAATTGGTTTTTGATTATTATTTGGTGTAAGATTTAGTTATTTAATTCTACGAAAAGATGCAATTTATGTTCATGAAATCGTTATTAATTTGATTGAATAAAACTAAAAGACATTAAATAAAATGTAAGTAAAAGATATTATTAGGTATCATTTGAAAAATTAAATTCTATATATTTGGTTAAGAACACATTTTACTCATTCAATGCACTAATTATTTTAGTAAGTGATGTGCTAATTGGTAATATTCCACTTAATTATGATAACTACCGTTTCAAAGCAAATACGAATAATAATGACTTTTTAATGACGTTTGAGTTAGGTATCAAATGATGTCATCCAAAGTGTCAAATTAAATTAGTTAGGAAAACCCCGCAGAGGTGATGGGTATATATCACTATCTAAGCACCTCTGATAGTGAAGTTACTTGAATGAGTTGAAAAAAAAAAACAGCATTGAAGTGAAATTTCCTTTGCGACGATTCGATAATTGGACAAGAATTAAGGGTGAAACTTCAAGGACGCGTCACGTTTAGGCACATCTCGTTACACGAGAAAGAAAAATATAACTCACTCTCTCTGTCTCTCACGCTAAATCTCTCTTATTCCTACCTGTCCTAACCTAACCTGTACGGTGCTGCACGCGCAATTTTTTGGTTTTAACCTGTTTAGATATCGGTACCCAATACCCATCATTTAAGCGGAGTTTCTCTAACTAATTTAATTTGACCCTGTATAACTGTTAAAATAATAACGTTGGTGTTTTTGTTAATAAATCAGATAATTATTTATATAAGCACAAAACGCTGTGAAGTACTGCATTCAGTATTTATATGTAATTTATTGATGTAAGCTTAAATTTTATATCTACTGCTATTCATTTTATATTCACCAATGAGATCAGTATACGGGACCCGTATCAAATGTATTTGTTAATAAATGTTGTAAATATGTATTGGAGACTTTCATTTACTTTATGAATTTCATAGACCTATTTTTGTTTGCTTTTGGATTTTTGATAGCGAGGGAACGGTACGCATCCTTTTTTTTCGATTTTCTTGTTGTGATTTTATAAATTTCTGAACCGACTGAAAACTGCTTATAAATATAATATAGGGACCTAGCTCGTAAGGAAAAATTATTGCTATTAATTGCAGCCAAGGTTTCCATTGAAAACTATCAATCATTATTCCCTCTATTCGAGACAGTCCATGACCGTATTGAAACTTTACGCACAAACAAAAATACGAGCACGTAGTCCGAACGTAATACTCATGTTCCTGGGAAAACGCGCGAAAACTCATCTCGGTAAAACTTATTTCCACGGTATTACCTCACCGGCCTTGCTCGTGTGCCGCGCCGCCTCAGTATACCGCCGAAAGTCGCGCGGGACGCACGTACCGCGCCTCTCCGTGACGAACACGAACATCGTAAAAAGTTACTCGAACGACATGAGGACGAATTATGTAAATTCATACAAATAGTGCTATATTTATTTTTATATATTTTTCTGTGTTAGTGAAAAATTGTGTACTTTACAATGGCGTTAGCCTGGTGCGTATTTTTAATCGCGTGCGCCTGTGCGTTCGGGTTCAATGTGGACATACCATCGAGGGTGGTTTATAAGGGTAATCCGAATTCCATGTTTGGATTTTCGGTGCAAGCCCATGTTGATGGCGATCGGAAAATGTAAGTAGCTATTTTCTTTTTTTTTCATAGAATCTAGGTAGTCGCATAAATACACCATGACTATTATGATTTTCGCGCGCGATTGTTCGCTCAGTCTTGGCGGTGATAAAGATAAAAATAAATGCGATTTTATGGAGATGATGAAGTCAAATATTTTTAACGCCGGCGCTAATGCATAATATAACGTTGTTAGTCAGTTGGTGATTACATAGAACTTGGCATATTTTATACGTAGTTACGCGAGTCGGCTGAAGGCTGAAACATCGCAACCGTATGAATGAAACATTTGTTTAGACAAGTGTTTGCCAAATTATAAATTACGATTGCTTGCCCGTCCCAAGACTATACGTAAAGTTTCTTTGGTCTTTTGCAGTTTAATAAGATGCTGCCAGTTCGCAATAGGAGAGCAAAAGGCTCTTTGAAGCTGAAAATCGTCTGTTCCGTGTAGAGTTTGGTTGCTTTCAGGGCTTTCTCCTTATTTTTTGCAGACCATATCCTTACTGACGGAAAAAAAATATTTCAAAGACAATTTCATTTATGAATATCCAAAGATGAAGAGTTCTATTTTTAAATACATAGGTAATCCTTCTTCCGCACCACTATTCGGCGAAACCAGTTTCCATATTTCCTTGATTTTGTTTGAATATTGAATTTATTATTAAACAAAGATTTTAGAAGGTCATTTATCTGAGACTTATAGAGTAACGTCCCGGATTACTCGTCGTTTATTTTCTCGTGGTCACGAGAAGCATGTTCTGATGCCCGATCTACATATAAGTCTCGGTACTCTGTGTGTACCGCGAATTTGTGCCTAGTACCTCTCCTCCGGTATGTAGGTTAGAGCATGGCAATAAAGTCGTGCGCTTAGAACTATGTTGTTATAATTCCTTTGAAGAAGACTTTGTCGTGCTCATGGAGACATAAATATTCGGTCGTGGCTTCCGTCATTTGTTTATGATACAGCTTCGGTATAAATAATAAATCTTTCTTTACATTAAAGACTTCCCCCCAGTGGTCGATTGTCTTGCGGTATCCGCGGGTAATCTGAGGTGTCCTCAGTTGTAGGTGGTTGATCAAATGTATCGATTTATTCATCATATTTTTGGAACCAAATACTGTTTTCGGCGAAAGGTATTTCGATTTTTAAATATGTAACTTAGCCAATATCTCGGTGTCTTACCTTCCATGAGTACTGACGGAAACACTAAATTGTAAAGATAACGTTAGCAAATTTATTTGCCCGAAGGAACTATACAAAAGTCTCGTAGACCTGCAAACTAGGTCCAATAATTGCCATTCGGCTAAAATTCTTATACGTTAGGTACTCAAACACTCCAAAACCAGCTAATATTTAGATATCATAATATTTTTACCTTCACATTACGCATAATTCAAAGCCTAGCTCTTAAACTGCCACAATCCAAGGTAAGCAGCTCAAGATCGCGTATATATTGCGCGATGACATCACTGGCCGGGCAGCTGACGCGCGAATTTTAGCAACCGATTGTGTTTATTGGCCTCCTATGGACCATGATTGTGGAGCGTTGGCGTCACCAAGTGCAAGTTGTGAACTTATTAACATCTGGACATGAGCAGAGCAATTGAAACGATGTCCTTTGGACTTTGACTTCAATCAGACGAAGAAAAGGCTTAAAATGCTCACCTAAATCTCCTAATTGTGTTTTTTTGGCCAGAAGTGGGAATAGGCATATGTAGGAAGTCAGAAAAGAAGACGAGAAATATAATTATATAAATAAAAGTTATTAACCAGCGTGCCCTGAGTTGCGGAAACTGAGGGACGCTTCTGGAAATGCCAAATTCTGGGCTGACTATTCAGATTACCTATTACACGCTACGAAGAACTGATTAATGAACGAAGCTTGTGTAAATAATTTTCAAAAGATCATGTAAGAATTTTAAGCATCCATAAAAGCAAGCGTCAGAAATATATTCATTTTGGAGGCTACGTTTTAGACCTGCCGAAATCTACTTGGCGTTTCGGGTGTACAACCGCACACATTGATAAACTGCTAACTACTGCCAAGGACATCTTAATTATGAACAGTAATTGACGTATTCGGTAGCGGTAAAATTTGAACACTACCTTCCCATATTATGTTACCTACTAGGGAAAATACAAATTTCAAAATTCTATATACAAATATTAGAAAGAAGTAAAATGTATGGGGGGTAATCATCGGAATTACTGGTCCAATGCTGAAAATTCTTTCACTAATGGGAAGCTACAGTATGCTCAGTGTCATGGAATATAATAAAATCATAATGATCCTAATCTTGAGATGTATTTTCTGCTTTAATTTTAATTTTGTGTGTGACTTGGCTATCGCGTTACGTTAAGACTTGTAATGATAGTTTTAAGGCATTTAAATAAATAAATAGGTAATGTTAAAAAATGTTTTTGGTGTCGCGGGCACAAGCTTCATAATTTTGTAATTTCTTCATGGAGGTATAAAATATTTTTGGTGCAAATTTTTTTCTGTGAATGGTATACCGAATTAATTTTAAGTAATTATATTAATGGCTTACTCGGAGAAATGAGGCAACTAATTGCTCAATATTTATGTAAGGTAATTATTTAATACTTCGCCAATTTCTCATTAAGTATGTAAAAAGTAAATTGCTGGTCAATTAGGCGGGTAGGTACTCTTATTAATGGTGTCCGGTGCAAGTGGCTTGATTTTAATGTTGTTTAAACGCATTGCATAAATTGGGCTGCTGATAACTCATTTGGACAAGTGCATTTATTTAAATTGAACCCCTTAAGTAATGCATTTTCACCCGACTCTGGCGAAACCCAAAAGGAGGGTAATGTTTTATAACGTCTATAAACTAATACCTTCGTACCTACCTAGTCGTCCACATTACGTATCTTGGTTTACGATAACCACTAACCCATCAAATAATTCCGAGTGTCCACCACACCATAACTGACATTGAATTTTTTCGTTTAACACCACCCATACCCATAGACAATGCAACGCAAATTCTAACCGGAAATAAGTCACATGCGTTGCACATGCGCAGGCGCAGCTCACGCCCTTTTTAACTTTTTTCATCAAGCTTAATTTAGTCGTGAATGCTATTTTTGTTTGTCGAGGGTGATGCTTTCCGTTTGATTTATAGTTACATGCGTTTACAAATAATGTTGCTTTGGTTCTGGTGGCAAAAAGTGGTGAAGTTCAATTTGACTTTGGTTTTTGGGAAGACCTTTCGCACCGCATTGTTGAAGTTTTTTTGGTGAGCAAGTGCATGAGCAAGTGGTAGCAACATGTGTTATTGTGAGAACTACATGTTGCAGATTGTGAACTTTTGTGCCATTTTTTTAGCGCCATTTTGGTTCTGCGAGTGCCTTGGCAGTTTTTAAGTTTTGTATGCAATGCAGCCTGTCTATATAGTGTTATATATGTTTTGGCGCTTGATTCACATTGACGGGGGGCGTTGTTGATAAACATATTTTGTGAAATTGTATTGAAATATGGAAAAATCAAGATGACGGAATTAGTTCCAATTTTGGTCACGTTCCAAAAGATTCTTGTGCCTACGACTGTACTTAGTAACGATAACACCTCGTTTTACGTAGAGCTGATTCATTCGGTAGATCCTCATAAATAAACATAACACGGAACCCTCTTCCGAAGCCTCTTACACACATTTAGTACGTACATGTCATTAACTCCGCCAGAGAGTCACAACAGCTCTTTATCCGACTAATGGTTAAAGATAAGTAATGAGTTGGTTGCGCCCGCGCAGCTGTGCTCAGAACTCTTTTATTGATCACTGATCGATGTTTAATGGAGTTTCTGTCGTCGGCTCAGGCGTTTGGGATGCAGTTTTGTCATTTATCAACGTTTTATAACATTGAAAAGTGGCTTGAAATAGCTAGGGTAAAAAAGTGTTTTTTTTTGTCGATTTGAGCGTGTTTGTCGGGATGAGTTGTATTAATCTGGCGTCCATGTAACTCTTATGATTTACATTCAAATATTGATTCTGCAGTTTTTAAGACTCTTGTGATACTATGAACACCATAGATTTCAACAATCTCATAGCTCATCTCATTTGTTGCAAAGTAGGATTTGAACTCCTGACCTTACTCCAGAAGAATAAATATGACAGTTTCACATATTTTCTTACTTTACTGTCAAATCGCAATATTTATTCCTCAGATAAACATTATCTGACTATTGAACCACCATAGGACACAAATGTACAGAGGCGGACTTAATGCCATAGACATTTTCTACCAGTCAGCCTTTGGGTGCTGCAGAGACAAACTACATAATTCTGTAGTATTCGTTTATCGGTAGATCGGGTAGTCGGTTAGTCGCTACATTTTACAGCACTCTTCTTTAAGTACTTTTCCTCGACTTTGACGTCATTCGAATAACTATCACTCTTAGATGAAGCTCTACTAGCACAATCATCATAAATAGATAACATAGAATGCGACAAAAATATATATTCATATATTACTTTTATGCTGCTCCATAAAGCACCCAAATCCGGAGGCAATACAAGAGATTCTTTATCAGAGAAATATTTTTAAAAAGCGTCGCCATTATCAGTGCCGCAGCGATAGTTTCCGATGAATCGGTGCTTATGCATGTTCGTTTGTGTGCGATAACCTCTGGTCCTCGATGCTCTCTTATCTTAGCACCCGGCGACTCATCTCTTAAAACTGTTATTTTTAGGTGCATTGCAAGTGAGAATAATGCGATGTGAGATATTGGTATTCGTTCTTGTTGAATGAGTGAATGTAAACGGGGTAAAAAGAGTATGCAAGGATCGTAGCACCCCCGTTGGAAGAAGGGCATAGTTTTTGTATGTATAAATGAATGAGTGAATAAGAGAGCATAATGTCGTCATATGCACACATAATACAAACTTCGTTGCCTTGCCTGTCTTTTGCGAAAACCGCACAGTAATTTGGTGTAATGAATATGAACTCCAAAATTATGGCACATATGACCAATGTCAAATGCTCAAAGCAATGCAAGCATTGTTACTTTGACTGCACAGTTCGAATGACTTCCTGAGAACCTAGCATATCCATACTAATATTATAAATGCGAAAGTGTGTCTGTCTGTCTGTTACCTCTTCACACTTAAACCGCTAAACCGATTTAGATGAAATTTGGTATAGATATAGTTTGAGTCCCGGGTAAGGACATAGGATACTTTTTATCCCGATATTCCCACGGGATTGAGACTTATGCGGGTGAAACCGCGGGGTCTTATACATAAATAACACATAGAGACTATAATACTCTGTATGAAGAGCTATTCGATGCAGAAACCTCACGAGCTCAATCTAGCAATAAAAACTCGGATTTAATAGGTACAATTGTGTATTAACATATTTTTCCATAATAGCCGTGTAGGTTGAATCATTTTCTGCTGATGATGACAAGTGACCATGTGGCCTCATTGGTATAATGGTCGCAAGCGCAACTGATCATCCTGGGTTCAATTTCCAGGTCGCGCAGTGTTATAATAATAATATTCATTATCTGTCAGGAATTTCATTCTCAATAGTGACAGTAGTAGTTGAGATTTATGTGCGAAAAAATGCAAATGGCATTCAATCCTTATTATATAGGACTTAATGGCGAAAAACATTTCGCCTTTAGGCAGGTACCTACTTAGACTAACAGTAATGCTATTCTGTAAAAATATCACCGTGAAAACTTAGGTTAAGTGACATTAAACTGAACGTCAATAGTGTGAAATGACAGCTCACTTCGCTTAAGATATCACGGTGATCTTTTTACAGAATAGCACCGCAGTAGAGCTGTTCTGTAAAAATCTCACCGTGAAAACTTAGGTGAAGTGTGTTTGAAATGAGCTGTCAAATAGTGTCAATCCCTAGCTTCAGGTGGGACTTCAGGCTCACGGTCTACATTTTTACGGTGAGATTTTTACAGAATAGACAGGTTGGTCCAAGTACCTACATAATATAACCTTCGAAGTTTACAGGTGTAGTATTATTAAGTTACCTACTAAGTCTCTACCTACTGTTGTATCTAGGTTTTTTTTTGCAATGAATAACAACAGACACTTACGTAAGTTAAAAGTAAGGTCATCAGGTATTCGTCATGCGATTCTCATTATTATTTATTATACATCACGTCTGTTACAGGTAATTTTTACAATAACACGTAAATTTAAAAAAAAACAGAAATATGCGGGATTATTTTGTGTATGACATGCTTTTCAGTGAACGAGTCATATTCAAGAATTTCTTTAGAACAACCCTTACAAAGAAAGCAAATGCAAATTGTGACTTTAATAACTTAAAATTCATAGAATATTTATCTCCGTATTGAAGAGTTATTGAACTCACATATTTTCATATAGGTACATATAAGAAGACCATCAAAGAATTGTACCTTGTACGGTCAGCAACAAAACTCGATTAACACTTCAGTTTTATAATCTCAGCTATTGAGAAAAATATTTGTCCAAAAATGCAGCAGAAGTAGGTACAATGCAATTTTGAACAAATATTTTACTCAACTGAGATTAAAAAACTGAAGTGTTTATATTTTGCTCAATAGGTAACTGAGATTAAAAAAACTGAAGTGTTAATCGACTTTTGTTGCTGAGTGTACATTTTGATACAAGTCTCACGCGTATCAAAAGATTGTTTAACAACACATCTGCGAGAAACGAGTAATTTAATCCTACTATCCTATCCTACTAGTCCTACTATATTATGTTTGTGTGGATGGATAGATAGATGGATGGATGGATGGGTGTTTGTTTTCACTTTCACGCAAAAACCTACTGAACGGATTTTGATGAAACTTTACAGTCATACCTCTTATTCATCAGAATAACACATAGAATACTTTTATCACGATATTCCCACGGGATCGAACGTATGCGGGTGAAACCGCGGAGCGCAGCTAGTACAATATATATTAAGTACATCACGCCTTGTTCCCCAAAGGGTTGAGCAGAGGTGTACCTATAGTACATACTCCCACATTTCGCCAGATATGTTTAGAGCCTATTGCCATCGGCACAAATCCAGACTCGTGGCTGCTACTGGGAAGTTCCAGATGGAAAATCACTTTGCCGAACTTGGGAATCGAACTCAGTTGCTCAAGCTTAGCAGTAGTGTTTGCGACCAATCGACCAACGAGGCAGTCAATTATACTCATATACTCATCATATACTGATCTTAAACTTTTATTGCTTCCAAAACTTGCGTTTTTTGCGTTTAGGTCCTTTGGTCCCCTAAAATAATGAAATAAGTACTGTAGGCCGGATATACATAGAGTTCCGTAAGTCATTTGTTTAGTTAGGCAGTCAAGAAAATGAAAGTCTACTAAGTATTGCCCTTCATTCATTTACACTCTTCAGTAGGTACCCATCACAAAATAATCCTTCTAAAAACAAAAAATGCAACCGATACATTTCTCGAAAGAAGATGAACGGTCATCGTCTCTCATCGGTGCGTCGGCGCAGTATCCGTGACCTCATTACAAATATGGCGCCTGCAGACGACCTCAGAGCGTCTGAGTATACTTTGTGCCGCAAATGTTCTAACCATTCTTACATGCTCACTTTTGTATCTTTTGAGAAACGTCAGAATTTACTTAGGAAATCGTTAATTTTTGAGAATTTTATTCATAAATCATCAATATTCATCATTCTCATCTTCAGCCTTATTTAAATACCTAAACGATTTTTTATTTTGATCAAATACTTAGATAGTAGAGTTATTTTTATACATAGGCAGAGTCATTAAATTGTTCTTTGCCTCTAATTGATAGCTTCACAAGGTTGAGTTGACTAAATTGTACTAGATAGAGACAGTTTAACTCCTTTAACGTATAAATGTCCAATCAAAGTAATTTAAATGGATATGGTAAACGGGTTGTTATGTAGTAGTAATTGACAACTTTATCTACCCTGTGAATCCAAAAACTCCGGAAAGAACATACAATATTTCTATATATTTTCTCAATAGTCTAAAAAACACTTCGAGCCAAAACAATCTACCGACAGTCTAAAAAAAAAACCGGGCAAGAGCGAGTCGGACTCGCGCACCGAGGGTTCCGTAACATCCGGGTTTATACATGAAATTAAATGTTTATGAAATTAAATGTTTTTTTTTATATTTTTGAGTTGATTGAATGAATGGTAAATTGTGGTTTACGATTTATGACGTATTAAAAAAAAACTACTTACTAGATCTCGTTCAAACCAATTTTCGCTGGTAGTTTACATGGTAATTTACATCATATATTTTTTTTTAGTTTTATCATTCTCTTATTTTAGAAGTTACAGGGGGGGGGACACACATTTTATCACTTTGGAAGTGTCTCTCGCGCAAACTATTCAGTTTAGAAAAAAATGATATTAGAAACCTCAATATCATTTTTGAAGACCTACCCATAGATACCCCACACTTATGGGTTTGATGAAAAAAAAATTTTGAGTTTCGGTTCTAAGTATGGGGAACCCTAAAATTTATTGTTTTTTTTCTATTTTTGTGTGAAAATCTTAATGCGGTTCACAGAATACATCTACTTACCAAGTTTCAACAGTATAGTTCTTATAGTTTCGGAGAAAAGTGGCTGTGACATACGGACGGACAGACAGACAGACAGACAGACGGACAGACAGACAGACAGACAGACATGACGAATCTATAAGGGTTCCGTTTTTGCCATTTGGCTACGGAACCCTAAAAAAGACATCCGATATTTTTGTCCACCCTAGAAGGGAGTCAGCGTTAAGATAAATAAACAACATTACTATTAACATAACATAGAAAAAGAGAAGACTTCCTCTCATAGTGTTTCGGCGACTTTGTGTTTTTTTTCTAATGACGTACAAATTACGTGTTCGCGCTTGCCAACTGTTCCGAAATAGAAGGCTCAGGTATATATTTAGGCGTTTATCATTTCAGAATGAATCTTGTGTACCTACACATATACATATTTATATACGAGGGAATCCAGTTTTCTATTTGTTTTTGCATTAAGATCTGTAATAGTGCCATGTCCTCTCAGTAGGTCCATCATTTTTATGAGATAACTAGCTTTGAGGTTGGAATCTTTCCCGACGGAACGTGCTACCGGAATAACAAGTATTCTATGTCGAAATTTGTAATAGTGACAGACAGGGTTACTTTCGCATTTATAATATTAGTATAGATTATTTTTTGGATGAATATGAAATTAACAAATTTATTAATAGCTTTTCCGTTGTAAATTAAAACGCGAGTGCGAGTGTAAATTATCACTTAAAAACTAATTGCCAGTCTGCTAAATTAATAGGTCTCGCTTTGAACTTGGTGATCATGTGCGTTGAACTTGTTAACAGTTTGGTCATTTATATCTAGAGTAAAAGGAACTTGTATAACAGTTGACGATTAATTTTTTTTCTCAATTCTTGTTGCTTCCATTATTACGATAAGCCGCATTAGAATTTTGCTTATCGAGTAGATATCTATAGATAAAGGTACCTATTCTACAATAGCTCGCTGTTTTTTTAAATTATCTTTTAGACATATTCAGAATTTATTAGTTTGCCAGTACCTACATTAATATCTACATAAGCTGCTTTTATAAGATCTAAGTTCAATTTAATAATATGACCTTGCTTTATTTTCTACATATGTCAATAAATTCATAAAAATACCTTTACTAGGCAAGTCCACCTAGATGACGTCACAAAAAAGAGGTCAATGTCGCAATCAAAACAATGTTTTTCCCTTAAACATGTGCTGATGACTGAATTCCAAGTAAATGTATCGTTCTCCTTGACACAGAACGGCGCGGGCGCACCGCGTGTGTATCGCTTTCGATACAAGGTGATCCGCTGTGTGGGATCGGTTAATTTAATTGGTGGTTATTTGGTTAATCTCGGGATCTTTATCAGGTGTAGACTCATGGGAGACAGTTAAATTATATTCTTAAATCTTATTTTAAAACATCTTCTTTTGGATTAGATACAGAAAAATAATATGGGATTTTAGATAATTTTTTGTTTACAAAATCTCCTACATTACCTACTTAATCGGGGTTAACGTTTAAAAATGTCTGTGTGGTGCCGCCGGACTTGTCTGTGTGGTGCCGGACTTGTCTGTGTGGTGCCGGACTTAAAGAATAGCACCACCCCATACTTCCCGTGGGTGTCGTAAAAGGCGACTAAGGGAGACCGGAGAATGGGCAGCAGCGTTCTCTATGCATTACACCATCATACCATACTGCGATCGCCAACCCGCCTGCCAAGCGTGGCGATTATGGCAAACCCCCCCCCCCCCCCCCCCCCCCCCCAAAATTGGGGGAGGCCTATTTCCAGCAGTGGACGTCTTTCGGCTGAAATGATGATGATGAACGTTTAAAAAAAAACGTCCGTACTTAAATGAAAGTCAATTTTGTACAGAGTACTCGTATTTCTTCCGACACTGTAATCACGTCACCGCCAATTTATCTTGTAAAAAGCTCACCGGACAAAATAATTACTACCCTCCGCAAAACTGTCGTTTTCATTCGTGCGATAATGCGCCAATATCGTTTTAATAATCGCCTTGTCTCAAATAAGAGCATGGCTTGTAATTATTAATTACTTTTATCAGTTTGTACTAAATGTCAGTAGACCTGCCGCCTCTCACTACCGATATGGCATGAATATAATCAATAAGCTGATTAAATGTGGCGAAATAGTGCTCTTATTTTTTTACTTTCACCTGTTATGGTTGCGCTTGCGTCCTTTGTTTATAACGTATTTTGTTATGAGATCACACTTTCATATTTAAATGACCTGGGTCCTGTAAAATAACTTTAGAATATACAGTTTTAACGTAGGTATTGTTTGCAGAATTATTAACTGCAGAAATTGCTATTCACTATACTTAAAAGGTCTTGGAAATCAAATGGCAATAGAGTAAAATGAGAATCTTGTCATTGGCGGAAGAGTTTAGGTCTTGCTTGCTGATATTCTGCTTGCAAACATAATAGGAAGACTAAGCAAGAAACAAAAATGGCCAACACATTAGACCAGGTAACTCAATATATTTATATAAGTAGCACGAACATGCTACTTAAGAGTGTTGCTGACACCGTTACATAAGCACTCTACCTACTCCTAATCGACGTGTGAATTACCTACATTTCCGTTTCCTTTCTAACTTCTAGTAAACATTATTTGATCATCTACTTATTGCAAATGGCTTCGAATGACTGTTTCTTGGCCAGCTAAGTAGTTCTGCGTAAGCGTAAGAATTACATATATACTGTTCCATTAGTCATACAAAAGGGCAATCAAATTAACTATTCATTAGTGCATACTCAGACCTCTCACCTATATGGTGTAACAGCGGAACACCTACTGAACTTAAATAAAGGTTGCGGAAGCGATGCTTGCGTTGGAACACAACCTTTGTTATGGCTAACTGATTATTCCATGGTTGGTTGGTTATTTTGAACGTAAGTGTAATGGCGCCCAATTGGGACACACAGGGAATTTCTTATAAAATGGAACTAAAAAACGTTTACAACTGGTAATGAATTGATATATTGCAAATTCTGAATGTTGTGAGTTGATAGGCCTGATTACTAGGCGGCTGTATACGTTTCCACTTATTCATTATCCTGTTTTCAATATCAAAATCACAAGATTCTTTAAATAAAGATTAGCAACGATATTTATGACAAGGTGGCGTTATGTCATCGCCATGAGTCAAGGTGGACGTCACGGCGTCATGTTTATAAGATTGTGTGAATGAGTGTGCACGAGGAAGTTGACGTGCGCACGTTTTACTATTTACGGTAAAGTAAGGTTTCGTTAGAATGATGAATGGGTGACGATGATCGGCAGCTGTTTTTTTGCTCATTTGTTTATAATAATGGTCATTTGATTGGAGAAGAAGACATGCTAGCCTAATTTATGGAAGCATTGCCAGATTAAGACTTCACTTTTTAGGGTTCCGTACCCAAAGGGTAAAAACGGGACCCTATTACTAAGACTGCGCTGTCTGTCCGTCCGTCCATTTGTCTGTCACCAGGCTGTATCTCAAGAACCGCGATAGATAGATAAATGAAATTTTCACAGATTATGTATTTCTGTTGCCGCTATAACAACTAATACAAAAAACAAAATAAAATTAATATTTAAGGGGGCTCCCATACAACAAACGTGTTTTTTTCGGCGTTTTTGCCTTGTGGCACGGAAACCTTCGTGCTGCGAGTCCGACTCGCACTTGTTTATTTTTTTGTCATCATTGTCGAATGACATATTTACTCAATTTTAGCTATTATTTTGGCCGGTATGTTTCATGCTGACGCTGAGTATAAAGAATCTCGGCTTAAGCAAAGATTACCTGTGGGGTAATTACTTCACACACATACAATGGCAATGTCAATGCCTTTCATTTTGACAGTTCAGACACGTTCATTAGGTTATTTACGTTGTTGAGCAGACGAATTTTTCAAACCTAAGAAGCAAATGGAATCGGAATTTATTTCAAAACCCTCGTGTGCTACTCAATTAGAGCGCTGGTTATGGCAAAATCCAGGCCTATCACCTGCATGACTGTTTCTTTTACTTCTGACTAAGTACTATAGATACTTAATTGAAAAGCAATATGTATATTGACGACTTTACATTATCATGTTATTTCTAGCACTGCTTATATAGTAAAGAAAGGTTATTTGGTGAGGGAGGCAATTTGGTGATAGACTCTTAAAAGTCTTCCAAAACATTACCTATGCACGCAATGTCGCGTAATGATATGTCACTACGTCTCTTCCACCTTTGTGGTGAACTGGTTGCATCATTCTGCGTTACTGAGTGCATAGGTAACGTTTTGGAAGACTTTTAAGAGTCTTATCACCAAATTGCCTCCCTCACCAAATAACCTTTCTTTACCCTACTAAACAAAAAAACCATATTAGAACATTTGACACTTGCTTGAACGTTCGAATGGAACACACCGGCAATTATATCCAGCCTGTTATGTACTGCTAAAGGTAGGGCTTCACAGCACCTACATTACCTACTAAATATCTATTATTGTAAGAGCTTTGAACTTTAAAGATGAGATAAAAAGGGTATCTATCTATTATCGTAATACCCTTTTTATCTAATCTTTAAAGTTCAAAGCTCTTCTACAACACAAATTCCAGAGTACAGTGATTCTCTTTAATAGGTGTTTCATAACAAATCGTAATCAAACAATACAGCGGAACACCAATAAAACATAATTTACTACCGAAGGAAAGTTTACTCACATCCACATCGTGTGGAAGTATCGTAAACTGACGTTCAATGAACGGGCGACATTGACAGGGTTGCCAGTATGCAATAACAAATTGATGACAGCTTCGATCTTCGATCAACAACATACAAACACCTACGACTCCAAGACGACACTATATTTATTTATGTAAAAATACACATGACACTTACAGACACTGTATTTAAAATATACGTGTAGGTACAACATAACAGATTTAAATAAATGAATAAATAGAAATGAACAAAGTTGACAAAGTTATAAACAATGTAAAGGTATTATGCAATCATTAGAGAAGTACAACTTTTTACATAACTATCTCTCATCCATTATCTCACAGAATCTTAAAACATTCACGACTCACGATTAGATCGATCATCAAAGATCGAAGCAGTTATAGGAAATTAAAAAAATGCGGTAAGGTGAAATGATAAAATGTTCGGTTTTGACAGCTACTGTAGGTACCTACCTTAATTGTCAGTTTCTGCTGGGCATTAATTAGGTAATTAAAGTTGAAAGGATTAAAAAAAAACCCTAGCAATAGATCAATATAGGTACCTACAGTAGTCGAGAAACGAAACAAACATAGATTTTTTATAACAAGATCGTTCTCGATGTTTAGTAACTTATTCGATAGTAGCTGCGCCCCGTGGTTTTACCCGCATAAGGCTCAATCCCGTGGGCATATCGGGTAGTAAACGTATCCTATGTCCTAAGGGTCATAGCCTACCCATGAGCCAAATTTCATCCAAATCCATTCGGCCGTTTTAGAACATCAAATACTTATACAAAAAAAATAAATCTTTTCCTGCAACATACCTAATTACTTCCGACCCTGATCATTTGACATCCTTACCCTAAAACAAGGGACCGGATACAATGGTCACCGAGTAGCCACGGACCGTCCAGATGTGGCGCCCGTGCACCAAGTGCAGGCTTTGTATGCGTGTAAGCACCCGCGCCGGATGCCGCGCCATTAGCCGGAAACGACGTCACATTAAAACGTAATTGTTATTTAAATGCAATCAGTAGGCTTTAATGCTTGTGAATGCGATTATTATACGACAGGGGTGTTTAGGCAAATCTATTGTTTGCTGAATTAAAAGAGACTGTTAATTAAATTAGTTAGCAGAATCTTTTAACTGTACGGGACGCGCATTCTTGTTTGAGATAGTTATATTATAGTTGATAACTATCAACTATAATATAACTACTCACTCAGACACTACTACAGACTACTCTCCACTCCACCATTTGTGTAAGTCGACAAATTAAAATTTTATGCAATGAACTTAAAAAAAGTACACGTTTTATATAATAGAAATAAAATAAATATTTAAGGAGGGCTCCCGTAAAACAAACGTGTTTTTTTTCGGCGTTTTTGCCTTGTGGTACGGAACCCTTGTGTGCGAGTCCGACTCGCACTTGGCCAGTTTTTTCTATATACTTTATTGCAGAAAAAAATTAAATGTGCCAATTGCCTAATACATTTTTCTGGAGTTGTCGACTCGCCCGCAAATAAATTAATTTCGTGAGTCGCTTAGAGAAAAAAAAAATGTCGATTCGCCCGTTTCGAGCGAGTTAATTCGTGCTATAATCGACTAAAAAGCCGTGTATTCAATTCAGTAATATTTAAACTGAGCACATTAGGTACGTAACTAGCTTAATTTATTAATGTAAAATGTCCGAATGATAACCACATTAAGCTCGACGCCATAAAAAACGACATTTAATTCATCAATTTACCAGAAGCAAAGGGATTAGTCAAACAGCGACAGGTGAAGTAATTAGTATGCACTAAACTAGGACAAGTGTAGTCAAATAGATAATGTTATCTACACATTGAACTTTTAATTGAATTGGGTCGCCGGGACTTGAATATTAATTAGTTTTATTACTAATCTATCTCTATACATGCGATATCGGTAAGGCGTAAATATTTATAAACAGCATTATTGTTATGTATAGTTTAGGTTTAATGGCTGATGTTAGTAGTTTGTTTATATGTTTGGTATGTACATAATTAGAGTTTATCTGGGTAGCTAAGATAATTTTGACATAGTTCTTTGTAGAATTTTTGACGGTTGACGGTACTTACCTATATACAATCCTGAAGGCAATAGGCCTTATTAGGTACTGTGCCTGCACGCAAATTGCGTAACACACATTTTCTATCACAATCTGACGGATTTTAAAGGAAATTCTCAATCCATTGCTTCATTTGTTTGAAATTCCTTATTATTTATTTATTACAGGGTTATTGGTAAAACATTTACAACCTCGTAAGAGGTCATTGTACTCATCATTATGAACAATTTTTACTACGGGACCAAACCTGAAATCGCGAAAAAAAACATTTTGACGAGTTATACGAACATAAATGTAGGGAACAGCTGATTTTTTAATCGTAATCCACCACGCGGGCCCAGTGCGGGTTGATAGATGTCCACATTTCTTCGAATTTTTTGTTCTAGGACATGCCAGTTTCCTTACGATGATTTCCTTCACCGTTTTGAGAGCAGTGGTGATGAAATGATTTACACAAAGTAAAGCGCCTGTCTGGGTTCGAACCTACGACCTGCGGCTCGATAAGTCGCGACCAGTGGGTCGCCACTGCTCGCTAAGGTAGCCCGCGAAATTCAATTTTTCTTAAGTTTTTTGCAATTTGCTGGTCAGTATTAAGTTGTACGTTGATTAAAATATGATTCGCCGTCGTAACAAATAATTATTTACAGAATTAGTTATAATCACTACAATCAGTAATACAACTTGTTAAGTTAGTATAATCCCCAAATGTCAAGATTCCATGAAATAGTCATTCTTGGGGATTACTTGGTCTTAGAGAGTTGTGTTGATGACTTTAATGATTTCGCGGTATGATGGAGTATGACAAAGCTTCCCTTTGCTAGAGCCGACGACAGTGGCCATGCAGACATCCCCACGGCCGTCAAAATCGCAATCGCTTGTCAACTGTAACTTTAGACATTAGTGCGAGTAGCTTCGGAAACAATGGTTAGTTTACAGTTTGTCAGTCCATAAAAAAGATTAATGGTCAACTGTCTGGTTAGACTGGAAGCTGACCCCAACATACTTGGGCTAGGATGATGATTGATGGTAAGATGAACCGGTCGTGTTTCACGTCGGTCCTGGGAGCAATGTTTTCGACTAGCGGTATCCGGGGCAGCGCGCCGCGGGAGACCAAGAAGCGGACATGCTTGTGAATGAGAGATGATCTGCCGCTGATATAGTTGGATAAGGCATTGGAATGCATCGTCACTTTGAATCAGTGAGATATTGGATAAGCACAAACCAATAAAGAGTTAAAGATCTATGGTCTGGCTACAGCTTTAAAATGAGAACCTTGTTAGATAATGGAGACAACCTTTGTCCTTTAAATTACTTTCGGATGATAATGATGACTATGATTTTTAAGACTTTTTTAGTCACTGCCAATTATTTATTTAGGTATACTTAAAACTTTGGATTGAAGACTAAAATAGTAAGGAGAGATTATTTCATTGTAGATAGGTATATGTTATAACAGTTTACCGCCGTAAAGATCAGTTACAGACCGACGTTAAGTATAGGTAATTGTAACATTGGTTCAAGAAAATATAATTTATTATAATATAGGTATTGTTGGGCTGTCAGTATAAACGCAATTACAATTGCGAATAAAATAATTAGACTATTATGTCTCCCGAACAATCTATTAAACTATTATTATTTAAGGGGATTACAGGACCTAAACGCAAAAAACGCAAGTTTTAGAAACACAAAGTAGGTATATGATCGACTACAGTAAACAAAATCAGAAAATTATATGATATTCTTCAGGTTATATGCTAGATAGATAGTGTGTTGAAAACATAATACAACTAATTTGATACGATAGAAAAAATCATGAAGATACCTCTAAAAACTTTCATTTCACAATAAAAACCATTTAAACCATACTAATATATATGCAATCATTCTGATTTCTTGTCAGATTATTGTACAAGCAACATACTAAAGGACTAGGGTTTTAATTGTTTAGTCCAAACAATAGATTTTTTGTAAATAGATAATTGCTTCATATTTTGCAATAAATTACCAGGGTTGTGTCATCGCGCTTCTCTTTCTTTTCTATGCAGTCCGACAGTGACCGCGCTTTAGGTCATGTAGTCCCTTAATACATGGGCTGATAGTACCTACATACATTACAACAACAGAAAGTATTCATTCATACTTTTATGACAAATAAAGTACGTAAAATTATCTAGGTACGTGTGTTGTAAGTAGTCATTTTGCAAACTGCCCGTGGTCACGCGAGCAGTTTGGGTTTTTTTTGCAGTGATGAATCAATCGATGGATGCCTACTTACGGAGGAAAGTATTTACTGTTAGGTAGGTACGTACAGTGGTGAACCCTTTACATGGTAAAATTTTCCTTTTTGCTTGTATTTGAGGAAAATGATTATTTTAAGTTATATGTATTAGGTCAGTGTACTACTTATCATAATAAATTACCACGAAATATACACGAACCAATGACATCGTTCGTCGTTTCAGCCGATAGACGAACCAATGACATAAACTCATAAAATTCATGTTATTAGGTAACATAATTATGCAGTTTTCCTCATACCTAATTGTTTGTACAGTTTGTACTATACAAAAGCTTTTTAAAGTACCTATTAATTATGATATAACGACTAAATACCACAAAAATATAGGCTAATATGGAATTGTCGTTCTTTTTCCTGATCGATTAGGAAGAAGTTGGTTGTTGTCACCTGGTTGGTTATAAAACGTACAGACGCCAGCACGTCAAGCTACCCGAAACTGTCAAATTTTCCCAATCAATTTTGAACCTTTTGCTTTAGAAATAAAATTGAAAATTTATTAAAGAAATTTGAGAGATTTTAGTAGCTTGATGTGCTGGCATCTGTACCTAAATTAAGCATAACTTAGGTACCTGCTACTAGCTATGCAGTAAGTATGCAGATCTATAAAACACCCATGAAAAAATCACGGCGAAATTTCAAACTCATAGTCAAAGCATTTATTTCAATTACAGGCACTTTTGAATCGTCCAAATTAAATAGTCGGTCAGTTAGTCAGAAAGTTGAAGCTAGTTACCCATTCCAAAACGTAGATCTCTATGGGAACGGGAAAGAAACTCCAAGGACACTTTTTAAATCAAGATACCTATTACAAAATCCTGGGTACATTATTCTTGTTGCTTTACAATGTAGAAAAAGAAACAATTTAAAATATAATATTTAAAATAAGCCCCTGGCAGTTATGAGATGACCAGTTTCAACCGACGCCGCCTGTTCACGAACTTGACGTTTCTTGAAAAAGGTAGCATGTCTTGTGTTCACCGAATCCCATGAAACATTAAACAGCAGCCTATCGTTTAAAACGAACATCATAAAGAAAGAGATCACTTCAAGTCTACAATATTAAACATGTTTAACATAATTTAAATAATGTTTTAAAAAATGCTCATAAATCCTCTAACTAAAGAGTCAATTAGAGGATTTATGATTATGAGCATGTTTACGCGAATCCCTGATATAAAAGAGATTTCAAAAAACATATTGAAATCTCTTTTATATCAGG
The DNA here is from genome assembly GCA_916614155.1 of Mesoligia furuncula. Classification (NCBI taxonomy): domain Eukaryota; kingdom Metazoa; phylum Arthropoda; class Insecta; order Lepidoptera; family Noctuidae; genus Mesoligia; species Mesoligia furuncula. The sequence continues at coordinate 27,083,456 of OU744803.1, forward strand.
ATTCGCGTACAAGCCTATGTGCAGCGCCTAAAAGTCTTCTGTTTCCTAAATTTTTTTAGTAAGTAGAACTTAGAAGCCAAACTTAGCGAAGCAATCTTCTTTCCACATAGTTTTCTAGTAGGTAATTCTACAACTGTAGTATCAAAACTTTAAATATCGAACAGCCGCTACAATTAAGGCAGCGACCATATGGCAGGCGTGCGCGTGGGCACCAACGTGACGTCACCACACATTCACCGCCGTAGTTGGCGGTGCACACTTTATTTGGTTCGGTTCGGAAAATTAGCTGTTTAATGATGATGATTACTGTTTATTAGGTATTATTTGGATCACCCATATTTCTGTAAAGAAAAATGGGTGAATATTTTTAAGCGCTTGCGATGCAGTCTTCTTAATTTTAAGTTCTAATGCAAAATGTTTTGTAACGTGGATAAATTGTAACAGGTGGTAGACTCGTTAAATTTTTTGTTTATAGCCGTGGGAGGTTTTTTATCAATTAAGTTGCATAAAATGTTTGTAACCACATACAAATGTAAAATTATACTAAGATCGATTTCCTTGGAAATTAGTATCATATTTTATTAGAACTTATTTTTTACTTTTATCGATCTTTAAGTTTTAAAGAATTTAAGTAAATTAATCCTTAAAAAAACTTTTTAAAAAAAAAAAAATATATAACCGACATACAAAAAACAATACAAAGTGAAAAATAGCTTTAATTTCGAAAGTCGGTGTCTTTGGTTTTGTATTTTCGTTTTTTGCCACCGACTTCCGAAATTCAAAGGGTTATAAATAACGGAGTTCACAGGTAACAAATAAAAAACAATCGAGTTGAGAACCTCCTCCTTTTTTTGAAGCCTGTTAAAAAAAAGGATTTAACTACCGTCAAAAACGGTACCTACATTATGACCTGTCGACTACCTAACCTTCGTGGTGAACTAAAGGTTGTCCTGACACATCTCAAGTTTACAATGAAACACGAAAACGTGATGTTGCTGCAAAAGCGTGACCAAATTGACTGAATCATGATGTATCACTTTGTCGTTCTCATCATTGTGATTCATTATTTAAAAGAACAGAAGGTGTACTTTGTAAGGACAGACATGTAGACGCCTACGTAAGAAGCCACATATATTGCTTAGATAGTTAATATAGTACTTAGTTTGATTCGCCTAGTGTGACTTTTTGGACCCTTTTTCAAGAAGACTTTCAGTACTGAATAAGATCTACTTTTTAGGGTCTTCTTTTTTTTGTTTAAGCAAATAAATATTATCTTATCTAGGGTTCCGTACTCAAAGGGAAAAACCGGACCCTATTACTAAGACTCCACTGTCCGTCTGTCACCAGGATGTATCTCATGAACCGTGATAGCTAGACAGTTGAAATTTTCACCGATGATGTATTTCTGTTGCTGCTATAACAAAAAATACTAAAAACAGAATAAAATAAACATTTAAGAGGGTTCCCATACAACAAACGTGTTTTTTTCGGCGTTTTTGCCTTGTGGTACGAAACCCTTCGTGTGCTTGCCAGTTGAATGAATTAAAAGAGACTGTTAATAAAATTAGTTAGCAGAATCTTTTAACTGTACGGGATGCGCATTCTTGTTTGAGATAGTTATATGTATTATCGTTGATAACTATCAACTATAATATAACTACTCACTTAGACACTACTACTCCACTCCACCATTTGTGCAAGTCGACAAATCCAAATTTTATGCATGAACTTAAAAAAAAGTACACGTTTTATAATATTTAACTCCATTTCTGTGCGCTAGTGTCCTTTTTAGGGTTCCGTACCCAAAGGGTAAAAACTGGAACCTATTACTAAGACTCCACTGTCTGTCTGTCACCAGGCTGTATCTCATTAACCGTGATAGCTAGACAGTTGAAATTTTCACCGATGATGTATTTCTGTTGCCGCTATAACAACAAATACTAAAAACAGAATAAAATAAATATTTAAGAGGGGCTCCCATACAACAAACGTGTTTTTTTTCGGCGTTTTTGCCTTGTGGTTCGGAACCCTTCGTGTGCGAGTCCGACTCGCACTTGGCCAGTTTTTTCTTCTTCGTTCCCTTACTGCTGACTGAGGATCGTGGCTTTTACACGTACTGTACATGTCGCATCTCCATGCTGTTGAGTAGGCTATTCGGAACATGCTTCCTCCGACAGTCTTCTTGATTGCGTCTGACCATCTAGCTAGACCATCACAGATATGTGGTTCTACATACCGTTATCCCTGTGTTTCTCACTAACCATTCCTACATTATTTGTCGAGAAACTTCATAAGTTCCAGATACTCACATTGCTCAGCTACAATTTCTATTCAGTTGATGGCGACACGAGAACAGTTAAGTACTATTTTCCTCGTTGTCTGTCTGTTGACAGTACTGTCCCTGCCAGTGTAATCTGTGGTTAAGTCATGTTTCACCTACGGAGGTGTTCCTAGAATGTTGACGGTGACTCGGTGCGCCTACGCATGACATATGGCGGTCACCGGTGTAAACAATGCTTTATTCATGTTTTGTCAATGGTAAAGCATTAGGCTGATATTAATATCAAATTATTTGGATCGTGATTTTGCGTTATAGGAAGGTAGGTGAGTATTCGATATCCGTAGTGAGTATAGTCTTGAAATTCTTGCTTTTCTTGAACAGTAGACAGGTATATGTTGACACATACTTTCATTAGGGTTTAACCAATCATCGACGTCATTACTAATCCATACTTAATATTATAAATGCGAAAGTGCGTCTGTCTGTCTGTCTGTTACCTCTTCACGCTTAAACTGCTGTACCGATTTAGATGAAATTTGGTATAGAGATAGTTTGAGTCCCGGGAAAGGACAGGTTAGTTTTTATTCCGATATTCCAACTTATGCGGGTGAAACCGCGGGGTGCAGCTAGTTTTTATATTGTACTAGCTGCGTCCCACGGTTTCACCCACGTAAATGTCGATCCCGTGGGAATATCGGGATAAAAAGTATAGCCTGTATTAACATATAGGCTACTTTTCCATCCAATTTTGACCAATTTTGGACCAATTTTCCAGCCGTTTGAGCGTGAAGAAGTAATAGACATATAAACACACACACACAAACTTTCGCCTTTATAATATTAGTGTGCTTGATTCCAATACGTACGAAAATTTAGGTAATATACTTTGTACACAACATAACATTACATCATTGTGGTTTTCTCTTCAAAATAAACAGGTAAAATGTTGTGATTGAGACATTATCCCCCCTGCTGTTTATACCTTTATACCTTCTAGGGGCAACAAAGCGCGAAGACCATCTGTCCATCTTCGGAAGTCACGGTTGAAAGTAGGTACCTAATGTTATAAAGGATGGAATATGTTGGTAGTGCCGTACTGTGATAGTTGTAAGGCAAAAGATGGAAAACAGTATGGTGTATTCCGCTAAAGGTTAGGTTGCCTTGTTCAGCCGCAGTTTTGTAAGTAATAGTGGTTTAGGTTCTTGTAGGTATACTTATTTATTGCTTAAGATAAAAATTTAACAAAAAAAAATTGAGTTTATTATTATTATAGTTTTAGGTAGGTTCGGATATTATATTTTAATTTTATTATTATTATTTTTTTTTATTGATATGGGATGGTTTAATATTTTTTAGAACCGTTTGGGTTATGTACAGTTTTCTGACCGAGAATAAATTACTAATTTCGTATAAGTTTTTAGTAGAGTAGGCATCTTTTGTTTTTAAAATACATAACTTTTATACTTTCACTACTTTTGTTTATTGTCAGAGCTGAAAAACCTACTGATAAGCAGTAAGCTGTGATTAAAACAGTTAGGTACCCATCTGTATCCAGTAGATATCTCAATCAACAGAAAAGTTAGTGTTCACGTGTTTTATTATTAAGCTACTAAATCGCTGAAAATTTCAATATTATGTTTATTAAACAATACAATCTTTCACACTCTGCCACAAGGTGACCCCGACAAGGTACACGAACGCAATTTGCATCGACTCAAAGCAATTGATCAATGATCGTGCGCAGGAGTGTATTGAAATCTATCGACGACATAAGATAAATTGGCAACGTAGGGACATAGTGATCAATCTTCGTAATTTTATAGTATGGTAATCGATAGTGAAGCTTTTGAAGGGTCCTCCCCCACTTCGAAGGGGGGATATAATGCTAAGATGTTGTCGGTTCAAGCCTTATACGCCCGTTACAAAGCTATAAATCAATGCATAAATTAATTAACTTATGACCTGCTAAGTTCTGTCGGTATTTCATAGAATAAGCTTTACTTATAAACGTTACCTCAAGTTAAGTAATGCCTAACATCTGCTTAACGTGCGACCGTCGCGTTGAGCGAATGCTTTTTTGACACCTGTCGTAGTCATAGTTTCGTAGAAACGAATGTGTGTTTTGTGAATTTGATCTTAAAGCCTCGTATCCACTAGGCAACAATTGACGCGCAACACGTGACGCTCAACATGTTCGGCAGCGTTGCACAACAGCGCGCGACGTTGCCAGCTGGCGCGCAATATGACCCGCGGATTGTTGTTTGTGTCCGTGCAACATGCAGTTGAGCATCATTAATGTTGTCGAGTGGAGACGTGACGCGCAGAAATATCCGTGTGGTGTAACGAACGAGTACTCATTCGGGTAAAATTCGTAAAAGATCCATCAACACTAACACTAGTTCCTCTGGCGACATGTTGTCGACGACTGATCATGCGTAGACAGACAACGTTGCTAAACAAAAGTTCCGCGCTAACTTTCAACCTGTTGAGCAACATGTTGTGCAACATGTCGCGCGCCAAATGTTGCCTAGTGGATACGAGGCTTTATTAGTTACTAGAATTGTCGCATTGATAAGTGTCAGAGGAACGCATTTTCTCGACGGCCGGACTGTAAATAATTATGTTCATGTTTGACATTATCGTATGGATAGTGCCCATTTGTTAACTAAGCCATTATGTTCATACTTGAATAGGTACAACTTTCTTTCAGTGACAGTTTTGATTACCATTCGAGGCAGACTTTTGTATGTCTGAACTCCGGAGCATGGAATTAGTATGTACTATGGCTCGAAGTTTCAGAAGTAGAGCTTTAGCGTTAGGTTTTACCCAGCCAAAGTCGGATATAATATTTTCTTCTATTAATATAAGTAAGTACGACTTTTCCTTCAACATCATGGTGCGTAAAAAACAGTGCGTACTCCATTTCTCACGCTTCCGGTGGTCCGTGTGACGTTGCAGTGAAACCAGATCGGCGCAGGCGCAAGTAACTCTATACCGCCAAGATTTACGACCGGATTGACCCCAGTACCGTTCTATGACGTTATATACCGTGTTAGGTTGTTTAATTGTAGCTAATCTTTGTTTTATTATTATTTATTGGGCTTGTTTATTTTAGGAGCGTGAAAGTGTGGTATGTACAGTCAGCAAAAAAAGTCGATTAACTCTTCAGTTTTTTAATCGCAGTTGTTGAGCTGAATATTTGTTCAAAATTGCATTGTACTTCTGCTGCAATTTTGAACAAATATTTTGCTCAGTTAGATTAAAAAAACTGAAGTGTTATTCGACTTTTGTTGCTGACCGTCCCTGCCTATGTTTTTATGATTTATTCCGGTCTGATCCCCTGAACCGACCCCCCCCCCGATACCTGCTAGTTATTTTTCTGTTTTAATTTCTGTCTTATTTACTTTATCTAGGTCTGATACCCTGACCCCTTACTTTTTTTGACATGTAAGTACAGTCAAGAGAAAATAAACTTGTCATTGGGAATAGATTGTTGTTAATTAATTAATTAATTTATTTAATTCTTCAAGCACATAAATGTACAGTGGCGGACTTAATGCCATAGGAATTTTCTACCAGTCAACCTTTGGGTGATGCAGAGACAAACAGTGGTAATGTTTTTGTTGTAAGTCTAATAGAGTTGGATTTAGCATTCCACGGACGTGATTAACAATAAACATATCATCACGCCTGTATTCCCCCAAGGGTAAGACAGAAGTGTACTGTACACCCTCATTTCACCAGTTATATTTTAGTCCCATTTAACAGCGGCCGAGTCTATTGCCATCAACTGGGCACAATCCAGACTCTGCTAGAGAAATTTCAGATTGAAAAACCCAATAACATACTTTGCTCGATACAGGAATCCAATCCAGGAACTCATGCTCAACAGTTGCGACGACTAGACCAACGAGGCAATGAATAGTTATCAATCTGTGTAAAAAGAAAAGATTTTAATCAAAAAGACAAGGTCTCCTATAATACAATATTATGCGAAATTATTAAACATATTGAAATACTTATACTTAAGTACAGAGTAAACAACAGACACACAGTTTCAGGCCCATAGAAATATTCAGTTCATTAATCCTGAACAATCACAATTCACATCCCGCTAAAATTGCGATAAGAGGTCATTGGCCCGAAAACATTATTAAAAAAAACCGGTCAAGAGCGAGACGGACTCGCGCACCATTTACCATTTTGGTACGGAACCCTAATTATGAAACCACAAGGTTAGTGACAAGTTAGTGATTACGTTAGGTATTCCATTTTTCCCATCATCTTTCTCGTGTCCCAATTTATTTTGGGTCAGCGCAACGTGTCTCCTTCTTATAATAATAATAATTTATTTATTTCCAAGTATATGGTATTTTGAGATCTTACACTAATAATGTTTCACATATACTACCATTGCTGGTGTAGAAATATAAAAAAAAAGTTAAGCACATTCAAATCATCACTAAATTAATCAAAATGTCAAGAAGTAAAAATGTCCAAAATACAAGTTCTAAAGTCAAAGTAATACAATGATATTAAGATTAATTGCAATGTCAGAAAATATAATTAAAATGTCAAAATAAACAATATTATGTCAAAAAAAAAAAATAAGCTCTATAGTCAAAGTAATAATTATAGATATTATACCAAAATACTAATAACATAGAATATTTATTACAATGTCAAAAATTATGATTTAAAAATCTTCTTCTATAATACTTCTCTATTAGTCGTCATCTCGGTAGTCACTCCCTTAATTTCTAACCATATAATCTTTCACACAGTCCATCCATCGTTCAACGTCCATTCATCATTTCTTTGTTCTTCCCCTACTCTTATATCCATCCACATTCACTCTCAAAGTCAAAACTTTCCTCACGACATTTTCCGCATTCCTGCGCATCATATGCCCGTACCATGATAGCCGATTTTGCATTTTCCTTTTAAATATAACTTAAATGATTATATAACTTAAATTACTGTGTTTGTCAGTCGGTCAGGTACAGAAGAATCCGCTAGATGTGGGTAGCGCCGCAGCATTCGTTTGTAAAGATTTTTGGGGGAGGCCCATGTCCAGCAGTGTAAATTCCTGGCTGTAATGATTATGAGCGTTGAAGTTGTCTAAATCGCTTATTACATTTCCTCCTAAGAGCAATGGTGGCCCAGTGGTAATATTATAGTCCCGAGTTCCCGACTTAACGAGTTGTAAGTCGTTGGTTCGAACTCAAGCTGGCACATTCCTTTGTGTAATTTATTTCATCACCACTGCTCTCAAAATGGGGAAGGAAAACATGAAGAAACCGGGATGTGCGAGAACAAAAAAAATCGGAGACGTGTGACATCTAATAGCCAGCACCTTGCAGGCGTGGTGGATGACGGCCCGCTCCTTCTCACAGAGAGGAAGCCTGGGTCCCAGCAGTGGGAATATTATACACTGATGATGCTAGATAGCTTTTATCGTTATAGCTCGAAGTACCCACTAAATAGAGCAACATTCATGAACTCATCAGTTTCACCTCGGTCCGAATCAAAGTGTATTTCAGTTGGTTACGTTATTGCTCGTACACTAACATTGCGTAAGCGCAAGTGGCCGTGAACGCTAATTGAGAGAATATTAAAATAGTTCGTCTTTTGAATTTTTGATTATTTTATGCAGATCTGAAGGATAAAAAAGATGGGAATGTGCTTTTGACAGAGTTCATCATAGCTATTAGATGCTTGGGAGAGGCCTACGTTCAGCAGTGGACGTCTCTCGGCAGATATAATGATCATGAGAGTAACAGAAGCTCTTTTCTTTTAGGTAATTTGCAAGTCTTTAATTGTCATTACCTGTCCGTAAGTATTGGTTTCTAAACGTTGCGGCTATCTTTCCATAGTGTCCCATCAGTACCTATAAAGGCTGATCTCTTGTACCTAGAAGTCGTAGTTTTAAAATTTTTGTCATACCAGTTGGATCATAATTAGTTGGAGATTTAGAATGTGTGTGCATACATTGTTATTATTAACCGGGTGCGGGTTAGATTGGCCTTTGGCTAATAATACAATCGTCTGTTATCTCTACGCTCTCTTCCGTTCTAGGATCAGCAGAACAACAAATTATACTGACCTAAATTCCTAAAATCATATGCGGACGTTTATGAAAACAAAAGAGTGATTATGATTACACAGTGTGTATTTTTTAGCCGTCGGTCGTTTGAAAAGAGTTAGTTTGAATTAAATAAGTAGGTCTGTGTGGTGCCGGACTTAAAGAATACCACCACCCCTTACTTCCCGTGGGTGTCGTAAAAGGCGACTAAGGATCGTACCGGAGAATGGGCAGCAGCGTTCTCTATGTATTCCACCACCATACCATACTGCGATCGCCAACCCGCCTGCCAAGCGTGGCGATTATGGCAAACCCTTCCAAAATTGGGGGAGGCCTGTGTCCAGCAGTGGACGTCTATCGGCTGAAACGACGAAGTAGGTGTATGAGTAACTTGAGGATGTTTGTTTTACAAAAGATCTCTTGTTAATCATTTTTTTCGTAGTTTGTTCATGGGAGCCTGGTTTAAAATACTGCTTTTCTTCATCATTTTGAATTTATATCTGTCATCAGCACAGTACAGTACATTTTACCTATTGCTGACCTGTTCGCTTTTCATATTATTTAATTATACTAATAAGCTAAAGAGTTTGTTAGTTTTTTTGTTTGTTAGAACGCGCTAAACTCTGGAACTCAAGTCGGGGAAAAGGCTAGGCAAATGAAACTCTGGCACTGCTAGTCGGATTTTAAAAATTAGTTTGCATTTCATTGTCCAATTCATGAGGAAGGCACCGAATTAAACACCGAAAGACGTCCACTGCTGGACATAGGCCTCCCCCGATTTTGGGGGGGTTTGCCATAATCGCCACGCTTGGCAGGCGGGTTGGCGATCGCAGTATGGTATGATGGTGGAATGCATAGAGAACGCTGCCGCCCATTCTCCGGTCTCCCCTAGTCGCCTTTTACGACACCCACGGGAAGCATGGGGCGGTGCCATACAGACAATAATTAGGCTATTTAACCGACCCAATGCCCCCTACGAGCCGGGCAAAAATTAAAAAGTTGGAAAGAATGCTAAGCGAAAATGAAGTAATAGCACGGGCAGGCGTTGTGATGTGACGAGATGGGTCGGTGGAACAAGAAATTTCACACGGACGAAGTCGCGAGCTTCAAGTATATACTTGTCTGTCACTTCATCTAATTGGCAATCATTCTTAAGTTTTCCACGTTCCATAAGCACATTTCTTTCAAACTCACATATATCTTCATTTTCTTCAGATTTCGCTCCTGCGACTAGTTTTTCCAACCTGTCTTTCGCACTGACATTGGCACCTTTCTCTGTATTACCGCTAGTTTCCGATGCGCCGGCGCCGGTTAGCGTTGTGGTGGTAAAAAGTACTCTTGCAACGCTTTGTCCTAATATGGCTTTGTTATGAATATGACTGTTTGTTCTCATGATTGGTGCACTTTCTTTTCTTATGGTGCTTTATTATCTTTGGCACTTTCGATTTTATCGGAAGTGGTGAAGAAAGTATGAATGGATATTTACCTAGTGTGAAAATTAAGAGTTGTTTTGTTCACATTTTCTATTTTACTCGATATTTCCACGTCAATATCGTGTCTTACTCGTATTTACGACAAGGAATCGAAATGTCAACCGTACGGACAACATGTAAGAAATTGCGAATCAGAGTGTTTAATATTTTAAATGACTTCAAGTACCTACTACATTGATCTTTAATTCTTTTAAAACGAATAACCTCCAAAACCTTACGATCTTGGAAACAAAAGCTCACTTAACAATTCATTTGGTGCACTACCATAAAAAGGATTTAAAACGGAGAATACGCGGCACGCGCGCACGCGCATCACACGCGCCGAACCGTGGGGAGAGTAGGGGCAGGGGGACACAGGTGTCGAGTGATTTAATTAAAACTTAACAGAAATACACCGCCGACGAGTCAGTTAACGGCGAGTGTAATTAACTGCCACCCTTCCTGCTTACCTCCGATAAATATAGAATAATTATAGAGCATAGAAAAGGGGAAAGTCGAGTTTTTGAAAGAGTAATCATAGACATCATGGTTTTGTTAGATTTTTGCGTTTGGAATTAATTTTAATTTTGTTTTGTGAATAATAATTGTCTTCTCTTTCTTAAAAATATGGTGTAGATACTAAGGCTTTTATCCCGGGAATTAGAAAATTTCGAGAGTCTCGACGATATTTTGGTATTTTTGAGACTCGAGACTAACATTTTCGGTCACGGGAATAACGAGACTTTTGACATTTGAGACGTGGGTTACTTTTGTAATAAAATTAGGTTCTCTCTGTCTGAAACCACATTAAACGCCCTTTTTTTCTTACGTGCCCAGTTGCCCACTACAAAAATGAAAAAAAAAACTTCAACAAATATTCTTTTTATTTTTGCGTTTGTTTAATAAAGAACTTGATAAAAATATCTTGTTTTGACTGCCTAATTGCATAGCCTATAAGTAAGAAACCTAGTTTTGAAATAGTCTCAAAAGTGTCGTTTTCCCCGGGAATTTCGAGACCAAATCGAGTCTCGTTTTTTTTTCCCGGGAATCAGTAATGAATCGAGACTGAAAGCCGTAGTAGATAAACCATAGGCAGGAATACAAGCGATGCATTTCAGAAAGAGCAGGTTGTTTGTTTTTGTATCTAACTACATAGTTTTCCTTATTATGAATGCTCTGTTGATGACGTTCGCTTATTTGTCGAAGTTTCTCAAAAAGAGTAGTCATCATTTCGGATTGAGTAAATCTGCGAGAATTATATTTATTCCACTGCATACATTCACAACGACCCACTTAACTTATTGTAATTAAGTTTATTGTAATTGTTTTGCCTACCAACGCGAATTGCGACATTACAACAAAATAAACTTCATCAGGTACTCGATACTTTATTAATTACATACAATTATTTATTTGCATAATCACTATTTCCTAATAACATAACATAACATCACGCCTGTAATCTCCAAAGCGTTAGGCAGAGGTGTAACTGTAGTACAGTCGCCAGCACATCAACCTACTACAATCTGTCAAATTTATTTAATAGATTTTGAACTTTATCGCTAAAGTATAAGGTTCAAAGTTGATTGGGAAAACTTGACAGTTTTTAATGTAATAGGGGGGTCTGGGGGTAGGCTTATCGTCATCAACCTGGCACAGATCCAGACTCCGGGCTGCTACAGAGAAATTCCTGTAGGGAAGAACAAATAACACTTTTCCCGACCGGCAATCAAACCCAGGACCTCATGTTCAGTAGTGGCTCTTGCGACCACTAGACCAACGACGCGTACTTTATTAATTACATACAATTATTACCTATTTGCATAATCACAGCTTCCCACATAACTTAAGCAATAAGATTGTTAATAAAGATTTATTAGTTGTTTATGCAAAACATACGAAGCTAACTTTATAAATGGTGCCATCGTTAAATACGCGATGAGGTGAAAGGTAAGCGTTAATCCATTTAAATGAACTGTAAGGGTCCGCAGACGGGCCACCGGCCACAGCCACAAACGCCGCCACGAGAAGCTAGAACGATTTGTAGCGTGTGGCGGCCACCGGCGTCAACCGTGTGCATATAAAATGTATGAAAACTACCAACAGGAAATATGCCGGTGGCGTCGTTTTGTGGTTGTGGCCGGTGGTCCGTGTGCGGGGACCCTTAAAGTTAGTAACCTATGATATTGTCATTAATGAGAGGTGAATGCTTGTAAGTTATTTTTATTTTTTTTATTTTAACGGTGTGCTGTGGGACTTATTAATTATCCACCACGCGGGCCCAGTGCGGGTTGGTAGACGTCACGTGTCCTCGAATTTTTGGTTCTAGGAGATGCCGGTTTCCTCACGATGTTTTCCTTCACCGTTTTGAGAGCAGTGGTGATGAAATAATTTACACAAAGTAAAGCTTCTGTCTGGGTTCGAATCATTTGGTTCTGGACCTACAACTCGTAAGTCGCGGCCGATACCGCTAGGCCACCACTGCTCTGCGTAGTACCTACTCATTAAATTAATTAAATGTCGATGTACAGACCGCACATCAAGCTACCCGAAACTCTCAAATTTTACCAATCAACCTTAAACCTTAGCCTTAGCAATAAAGTTGAAAATTTATTACAGAAATTTGACAGATTGTAGTAACTTGATGTGCTGGCGTCTGTTCTATAGGTACACCTCTGCCTTCGCCCTTGGGGATTACAAGCGTGAAGTAAACCAAAATAAAAAAAACAAAACAACAAACAATTGTTGAGCACTTGTTGAGAACAAGTTCTGAGTTGAGCTGCACGATTTTTGAAAAATGCGTGCACTGACTAGACAGTAGTTGTATTCTGTAAAAATCTCACCGTGAAAACTTAGGTGAAGTCAGTGTGGAGTGAGCTGTCAATATCGTCAATTCCTAGTAAAAACAAACTCGCTTCACCTAAGTTTTCACGGTGAGACTTTTACAGAATCGACCGGCAGGTCCGCTCAATCTGTGTGGTTCTTTCTTTAAAAGACTATTTCAGACAACAATCTACATGGTCTTCACATGATCTGACCAAGATTTTGTCTGGACTTTAAAAGAGACTGTGACCTCTGAGTTTGTTTCGGCCTCTCTTCTCAGAATAGTCAGATAGAAACGCCGACCTCATCTAGTTAAAAAAATATGACTGACGTGTAAAAGTGTTTGTAAAAACCTACTTACAGAAATAAATAATTTATCAAAAGTCATTTATTTAAATTAGGCTGAGATTCGGCACTTTTTGAACGTCAAAATTACATAAGACAGTCCCCCAAAACGCCCGCCCTTCACCACTTCCTAGAGCTTTAGCCGGAAAAAAGTGACACGAATTAAATACATTCTAAATCAGTTTTTGCTTGTCTACCTGACAAACTCAAAGCATTTATTTCAATTAAACCAATTACAGGCACTTTTGAACTGTCAAGAGGTCAGTCAGTAACAAGGAGCTAGTTGCTCATTCTAAAGCATAGTAGGTTCCTATGGAGAAGAACGGCCAAGAAACTCCATCGACACTCTTGCTATACAGTTTTGAAAGATGAGCAGCATAAAACAACCACCATAAAAAAACCTACGTAAACAGAAAAATACAATACTCCTAAAAAGAAAGCTAATTTACAAATAGAGAAATAATTCATTCACAGCTGGAAACTTTTTACAGTTTGGACTGTTCGTATACAGCCTAACAGAGTAATTCTTAAGGCGAATGCTGCGACCGAGAGTTACAAGATCACATGTTAGGGCGGCCACACACGGGTGGTCCTGGGAGTTGACGCTTTATTACTATATAATAAACAAGTCATGTGCGTGCGCAACATATATATTACTGTACTTAGCTATCGTGAACACATTATGATGGTTGTGGGGTGAGTTATAAGCGGTGAGCGATTTTATGGGTTGACAAAGATGGCCGCGGTGCCCGTTGGTGTAGACGTAGAGTAGATGAAAGTACCGAACTAAACAGTGGCATAATTATAAACGTACCTACCAAGTAGTCGTTGCGGTTGTCGCTGGGGCTCTGTCTGTCTTAGCATTATGCTGAGCAATGGCCGTTTTGCGTAGATGTGACGCGTATTTTCCACCAAATTGTTATTTTTTTTTGTGTTTGTGTTCTGTCTCTAGGTCATGTTTTCATGTTTATAAACGTATTTTCTTCCTTTCTCGTTTAAGTAAATGTACAAGACTAATTTCCCGAAGGAGCGTACCTACAAGTAAAAGTACAAGTATACATACCTACCCACATTTCGCTTGTTATGTTAGATGTTCCGTTATTATTTCACTAAAAGCGAGCGTAATCTAATTGTGTAGTGATTGCCTGTAGTAGTGAAGACTAGTGTCTTATAAGCTATTCAAAATCACTGATTCGACACAGCCTTATAATGTAGCAGACTAACGTTAGTCAGTCAAAGTTCACAGTCTGATCTCAGTCTCAATCTGTCAAAATTACCTCTAATTTCCCTACATTTTTGACATTTGTTTGTCGTCAAGATGAGATTGTGACTAGATTTTGAACGTTTTAAATTATGAGAATTGGCCTTTTGGTCTCTCTACATAGTGTAACAGATCAGTGATTCCAGTTGCCACAATGCCGACAAACTTTTCGTTTACCTAAAATTCATCACTATACAAATCTCCAAGGATTCTTTAAAATTCATCACTATACAAATCTCCAAGGGTTCTTTAAAATTCATCACTGTACTAATCTTCCAGGATTCTTTAAAATTCATCACTATACAAATCTCTAAGGATTCTTTAAAATTCATCACTATACAAAATCTCCAAGGATTCTTATAAATCGCTCTTTGTTTCTCCCTTCCACCACCACCTAAAAAGTTGGATAAATCCACTAATTATTTTGTGAGCCTAGAATCTGTGTTGATGTTAAATTAAGATAAGCTAATAATGAGCGCCCTGCGCGGCCCGTCGTGTTAATATCCATATTTAAGACTCTTATTTTATCACTTAGGTTCATCTAATAAGTCGTGAGATAAGTTGGCGGTTATTTATGAGGACCTGCCTCACACTCATAGAGTAGGATGTTGGAACATTAGGAGGTTATACAATGTTCCGTTACTGTACTAAAGACTAAAAAGATTTGGACAACGTTTTTAGGACTGCTATGCGAATTCCTAAATTTATTGGCATATACAGGGTGGCAGGGACAAAAAAAAATTGCTGTTCCATAAATTTTTGCATGAAAGAGCTGTTTTCTTTTTGATAACCGACGAAAAATTTCTGCGCAAGGGATCTAGGACTATGTGTTGAATTTATGGTTACAGTATGCGCTTTGTATGGTCACATGGTATTTGCAACTCAGAAAATAAAATCATGCTCGTTGTCGTTGTTGCTCGTTGGCCAAACCTTGTAGGTAAAGGTAAGGAGCGCTTAATATTCCATTGACGACTCATCAGTGAAGTTATTAATCAATCAAGTCAGGATCTTGTCTTTACTACAGAGTATGCACGTCTTTGAAGTAGATCTTAGCAACTACTAATTTTGAAAGGAATTTAAAAAATCTACTTTTATGTGTCGAGTTTTGACTTCCGCAGTCTTGTACGGTGGATAACGATAGATGAGGTCTACTTTAGTACGAGGGCCGCCAGATATTTTGGCCCTTTTCTCTCTTACTCTGAAAGTTTTCTCAAACATTTACCTTTCAGTATTGCAGAAATCCGCCGCCAACCCGCACTGGGCCTGCGTGGTGGATTACGGCCCACTCCCTCTCGCAGACAGGAGGCCTGCGTCTGTTGGGACACAGGTCTTCTCTCTGCGAGGTCCCCACTGCTGAGTGGGTCCCACATTACAGGCTGATTATTAATTATGTATTGCAGAATGCTTACAAAGAAAAATGAATTGCATAATTATGTAAATCTTTACTTTCAACTAAGTATTGTTCCGATCAAATCAATTATGCTAAAGGTTCTCTTACATTACCTAAACCCTATTGGGCAACTTAGGGCCCTTTCAATTGCAGAAGGTCGTCCACACACCCACGACTTGTCGCAACTGCGACTGATACTTCTATCACAGCCTCATTAATGTGCTCCTACACATTATTGTGTACTGGCTTTATTGGTATATGTGATATCTTGTGGGTTATTAAGTTGTAATGAATACCTGTTGCGACATTCGGGTACAGATTCAAATCCTGATCTTGAAATACTTTAACCATACTTGTAGTTGTAACTCATACAGTGGTGAATGAATTAATGAATTTATTAGTTTTATATCTGTAATGCTCTGTGTAAGCTGTTGCAAATTCTGCTAACTATTCTAGTTTAGTTTTTTCTCCATATTTAATAAACTTGTTAGTATCGCTAGCTATCCTGTAATTTCCCATAACATTGAGCCTCTGCTCGTGACTGGCCAAGATTTCTTCAAAAATAAGTTATTCCACAATGTAATCCAATTAGAGAAATAATTTAAAATCCAGAGACATATATTTCCATATTTACTTTGATATATTCAACGTATAGACCATCATAATATATTACAGCACTCTTATGCCATCGATGACTTTAAACTCTGATTGACAGAACCACAGTAGCCAATAAAATGCCATCATATCACGCCTGCGCAAAACCTCATCGTCTAGTGCGGTCCTAATAAAAATGCGTCCTACGCTGCGCTTGACTTTCTCCACCATTTGCATTTTGGATGGAGACTTATTCTTGCGCAAGTTTGTTTTGTCGTATGTTATTTGATACTATGCATGTGGCATGTACGAATGTATTGTTTTGTGAATCAATTGTCTGTTAGATGTAATGTATGTTTCTTTTGTAGGTTGTTCTTTTTCTTTTGGTTGTTAGGCTGTGTTATTTTGTTTGATGACAGCTTGAATTGGTGCACTATTTGGGTTGTATCTGGTTGTGTGGTCTACAGGTTTTGGATTTAATTCTATGGATTTGGAGTAGAGTGGTATAGCCAACGGGAGCTCCGTTGGCTATACCGTATTCGTTTAAATTCGACTTTGTTAGACATTTAGTTTTAGTGAATAGTAAATCCATGTGACGGAATTTGAGAAAAGGTGCCAAGTTCGAACGAAATATTCTGTAATATAAGCATGCAAATGTGTACCCGGTCATAAACTTTACCACAAATTATATGAAATGTCCTTTTTGAACCAGTTCAATTAAGTTAAAGGTGACGTAACACCATATTCGCATTCCGGAATCTTGATTGACTCAATTAAACCTTTAGTGGAGACTGCCTCAGCTCCAACCGTTGGTTCGATATTTAGTTTTAAAACAGTTTCTTTAACAGCACTTACCTACGCAAATACATAATTCTGCACTATCCCGCTTGACTCCGGCGCACCCTCGCTCCCGTATCTTGCTGATTGTCTAAATGAGAAGATTGCAAGTGATCCGCCGCGGTTGTTACAATGGCGGTGCGCACGCGATGTTAAATGTATTGGTATGTGAATATGTGCTGCTAAAAATTGCACTTGGTTTACATTTTAAGAAAACAAATCTACTTTCTTGAGGTTTGCCTGGCATGCTGACCATGGTTATAATTTCTGGTCGTAAAATATTTAAGAACTTGCAAGGAATTGGTGAAAACATGATTGGGATTCCAGAATCAAGAATAACGTGACCGTTCGTGAAAATCATCCTGAATTCGATGCTTTTCTTATTATTTAATTCTAAGATCCTAATATTTTTTTGTCTGACATTAATATCGATTGCTTTTTGCATTCGTAAACTACAGGTATAAAACGACACCCACGTCTAATCCCAAAACAACCAAAGCGTTTGGTTTCATTCAATCATTCACAGCTGAATGATTGAAGACGTTCAATATGGCGAAGCCGTATGAACGAGAGGGGACTAAATGATTGGAACTTTGTATGGCGCCAGATTTATGCTTAACTTTTTTCATCATTTTGCTACTTATATTACATAGTACCTTCTATAGAGGTATTCATTTCACTCATTAATTTTCTATAAAAACATATATTTTTGTCTTGTATTTTGTCAACTTTCATCAGTATCGTCGGTAGGTGATTTTTGTCAAATGTATTGGTTCGACCGTTTTCCGTAGACGTCAGATTTGCTTTCCTAACAAAACGGTGTCGGTCACACAATAACGGTTGTCCAAATGCAGAGCGTTTTTAGACACTTTTATGTCAAATACTGGTGAAAATGACAGAAATTCGTGACGGCCGTTATTTATTTATTTAATACTTTAAGTACACAAATGTTCAGAGGCGGACTTAATGCCATAGACATTTTTGTGTGATGCAGAGACAAACTTTGGTAGGTGTAATCATGAAAATTGAGGAATAAATATTTTAAAATTTATTGATACGCATAAACCTATTTATGACTATATATAATATATACCTAATTACATATAAATATAAGTGCAAATAAATATACATGAATACACGAATATACGTAAAACAAATAAGACAAACAATGAGAAAACATTACCGTTGTGATGATACTGCCAACTTCTTGCGAATGTGCTCGCGAACTTTGCCATCCTGATTGCCTTTATAATATGGCGGAAATTATCCTAGGAAATCATTGCTTTAGAAGTGTTATAATCATCAATGAGCTTCTCGATTACTTACGGTAAGTAATCCCTTACTAATAGGTAAACGTTGTGTATGGCGTTTTTATAGTTACATAACGCTTTGTCTTCTTCTTTCGAAAGTCAAATTACTGACGACTGAAAGAGACAAATCGGTGTGTAACTATTCATCTGATTTAGTACGCTTTTTAGTAAGGGGGTTAGTGTTTAAAGGACTCTGTATTTGTATCAGAAATACTGATTTCAACTAAAGCATAGCAGCTGCTTTAATATGCAGGGCACATCCACGTCGTACGGCTATTCGAGGCACCTGTCGCCGAGTTCAAAGCAAAACTTAGCATAAGTTGCGTGTTATAGGGACGAGTTGCGATCGCTATGCAAACGACTGGTACTTTGTAGTTTTGTATGTCTGTTTTATACCATATGCTCGTATGGTATTCAAATCGGCGTTATTTGTAGGTTATTAGTATGGTTGTGGCGTTGGGATCGTTCATAAGTAGGATTTGGAAGAGAATTAGTAAGAATACTGGAGTCCTAAATATTTGAATGAAGATTTTGTAGGTTTATTATCAAAACTTTGTAAATCCCATATTCTAGAAAAACCTAAATTCTAAATCTCTAAAATCTAAATCTATAAAAATCAAGTCTAAATTGATGCATTTATTGTGCCAATGTTTTCTGTCACTGTTACCTACATTATAAAGATGCAGAAATCAATTGTCCAGGTGTTGTAGCACACCTTGGGACAAGTTTAAGTCCAGCAGGTGCCTTTTATCATTTAGGAGATATATATATCAGTTAAGGTCTTATGTTGTTAGTTATTTGTAATGTTAATGTAATTAACATGTTCAGGTGAAAACAAAATTAACTATTTGGACGTAGTCCCATAATTTATTTCTATGAGATTAACAGGCATTTTAAGCAGTAGTTTTATTATATACTAACTTTTGCTTGCGGCTTCGACGTGAAATGATCGCACGTAATTATACTACCGGGATTAAAAGTATCCTATGTGTTAACACAGATTATAAAATAACTGTCTGCTAAATTTCATCTAAATCTGTTCAGCCGTTTTTGCGTGATTGAGTCACAAACATCCAAACTTTCAAATTTATAATACCTAGTTTAAAGGATTAGTTGGATTCTGCTAAAAGTTGGTCGCTAAGATACTAACGATATACTCTCTACATTCTGATTAGAACCAAGGAAGGACGCTAATTTCTCGCCAAACATCTCATCATCTAGATTGCTAAACGCGGCTGTTATCAAATCGTTCTCATTATAAAATTGTAGTGATGCAACGCGTATCTAATTGTAAACAAGAGACGATCTGATAAGAATGTTTCTAGCACATGAGGAGACAATAGAGACGTTTCCTTGTTCTTAGCTAAATGGGTTTGTGTGCTGAAAGAGCTGATTAAATACTGACTCAGTTAAAGCAGAGCAATTGCAGATGGTAAAGTGGAATTGGGTTTCAGTGTTATTTTCCCAATCGTATATGTTTGAAAAATTGGATTGATGTTTGTAAAAATCTCATATTTTTGGGGTGAGTCTTTTGCAAGCTGATATATCTATGGTAAACATAGTTTGATAACCGGTTAGGGTCGGATATTAGGCTCGTAGTAATTCGGGAGGAAACGCCCGGGTGTCACCATTGCCAGGATCGCCCAGAGGACACGGTGGAGGTCTGCCCCGCTTGGGCGGAGCACCGCCGTGTCCTCGTAGAGGCGATCGGCAGCGACGGCGACCTCTCCCGTCCGGCCCTGGTGCAAGCCATGGTCCGGGGCGAGAGGGAGTGGGAGGCAGTCACCTCCTTCTGCGAAGCAGTCATGCTAGCGAAGGAGGTGGCGGAACGGCTCAGGGAGAGAGCCTCCCGTCCCAGCCGCCGCGGGAGACGCTCCGGGCGTCGGGAGCCGCGTGACGACTCCCGGCCATCGTAGGCGCGGGCCTGCGGGCGGAGAGTAATGGGTAGCTCACCACCCGATCAGGACCAGGCCCGTGCCGGACGGCGCGTACGTGTTCCACGCGCGCCTCAAAGAGATGTCAGCATCGAGGAGGGCCCCTTAGGGCCGAAGCCTGCCGGGTCAGCGGGATTGTCCGAAAGGGTTACCGCTGGTCCGGAACATAAAGGGCTAAGGAAGGAACACGGGTGGGTTTTAGTCAGTAAGAGTCTGACACTCCCTTCCGCTCCACCCAGAGCGGGAGGAGTCATTTGATGATTTCCCATCCTCAAAAAAAAAAGGCTCGTAGTAATTAGTATCTTCATCTGAAGACCCCGGAGATATTGGTAGTGAAATATAACAAATTTAGATGACAGATAAAACCAACTTTTTTATATTCTTTGGCGCAGTTGAAAATGGTTGATAAAGTTATTATGATGTTAGAAGGAGAGGTGCTATCTCATTAAGATGAAGGTATAAAATCTAATGCAAATTCTGATATATATTTAAAAATACATGATTCTTTATTGGCTAACCATTGCGTAACCCATCGCTTAACCTTACTCGTGATCGTAGAAAACAAGAACTCAATTAAACTCAATCGTTACTGCCAGGTAGTCAATAGTACGTAGAATGTTTACGAGACTTGTATTTAATTACAAGTTTCCTTCAATTGGCTTCTGCAATGTGTGTAGAATGATAAATAGGTGATAGCGCGCATGTTTGCCTCTAATCTTACATTCTTCAGTATAACCAGTTTGTACGAATACCTGTGTCTGATTAGAGCAAAAAAATAATTTAGCTTTTTACCTCCTTTTAGAGAATGTATGACAAGGTGTCTCTAAGAATAAATATGGCATATATGGTCAGAATATCTTTACGTGACTCTTGCTTGACTCATATCTCAGAAGCGGATGCATCGATTTGACAAGAATGAGATTGTTAGTTTCAAGCTAGTGAAGTAGTGACTACTACTATTTAGTTACTATTACTCATACAGGCGATGAGCAGTGGTAACGACCTCGATTTATGAGTTGTAGTGCGTGAGTTCGAACTAAAGTTAAACGGTTTCAAAACGGTGACGGAAAACATCGTGAGGAAACCGGCATGTCCTAGAACCAAAATTTTGATGACATGTGATATCCATCAACCCGCACTGCGCTCACGTGGTGGATTATGGCCCATTCCCTCACAGAAAGAGAGGCTTATGTCCCAGCAGCGGAAACGTTATAGGATGAATATATGCGCTCATACAGGGGAGGTGGAGTAGAAATCCCCGTTTTTTCTTCCATCCAATGCCAATTTCTATATTTCTTTAATGTTTCAACTATTGCCTTCTTCTTCATCAATTACTCTATGGGAGTATGTTCCTCCTTAGGTCTTTCTCGAACTCTTTTTATGGATTCTTCATATCTTCGCTCTGAGGCCCATTTCAAATCTTCACAAATGTCTTAATGGAAGTATTTGGCTCGACGGACGATTTGCCTCGCTAATTGTCGTTGAGTTAACGCGGGACAGACAGACCGACACGTCATGTTATCTTGAGGTGTGTGACGTTTGTTTAAAGAGAATAGTTATTAATTTTATTTGTAATTGCAATGACCAATCGTCATTGCAATTCCAAATAAAATTGATGAGGAAAATGATTCCATCAATGAATTTGTTTTGTATTTTGTTTGTTTTGTGGTTTATTGAGTACTTATTTTGATGATGTATTTGTAATTTTCTTTGGGAATAAATAATTCTATTATTGAAATCTACTTACGTCACGCAGAATGTTGAATGAACTCTGTAAGTACCTACAGTAATGATGAATCAACTGGATTTAAAATGATCACTACCAAAAGAACCAATTCACCACAGTTACTGCACTTTATAATTATTATAACGTAGGTATCTTCTAAATCCAAAGAGATTGAACCACTCATGGCAGATGCACCTTTACTAGGAGGTACAACAGTTATTCATCTCTAAGATCATTTCTCCGCTGAACATTATCTAATATTAAATGTATATGTTCGTATTGTTCATAATTGATGTTGCATCCATTGCGTCTATTGAAGCCTGCACAATGATGGCTGATGAGCTACGTCATTAGCCAACGTTTGACGCAACGTTGGTGATTAATTGTGAACCAATGTTGGTGAGATCTGATATGATTTTGAATAGCTTCTTTGGTGTGAAAATGGGATTTTCATCAGAGAGCTGTTCAACTACTAATACCTAATAGAAACTAGATTTCAGTGCTGGGGCATTCATACCATGGATTTAGTATATGATTCTGAAACCCCTGCGTGGAAATTTTTCGTGGGTTATAAAAAATAAATTAGCAGTTTCATAAATTTTGACCGCGTGGGTATCGCTCTTTCCTATGAAACGGCAGTTTTTTTAAATAACTGACGAAAAATTTCTACGTTAATGGGTCTAGAATTATGTGCTCAAAATGGCTGTAGTTTGCGCGTTGATTTCCGTGCCGCCCTTTATTAACAGACAGCATTTGGGCAAGTCACAAGTCTGCGATAGTTATTAAGAAACACTCATCATATTAATTTGGCTTAATTAACCTTAGGCCTACGATGTCTCAATTTCACACCAATCTGGAGGGCTCGGCAGTTAGAGACCCTGCAAATTGTGGAGCTTTTATAGTTAATAACGGTGGTTGCTTTGGTAATTTAAATTTAAATTCCACTACGAGTAGTTATTAAATGAATTGTGCTTTTAAACCATAAATTGGGGTTATAGATTGCGTCAGTAGGACCTATTTTACAATGATCCTTGAAGAGACTTTTTCATAGACAATCATTTTGATAACTCGTAGCTATTTTGCCAGTGTCGCAACACATTACACAATGTTTATTGACTTTTGTTTTGATCTAGACTAGTAAATTGTGACCTGCCCTGACATCAAGCAATGGACAACATTGTCAAACTTTTAAAGTATTGAATACGAGGCGTTTGGCTGCTTTGTATGTGTGTATTTTGTCTATTGTCTTGTAATGTGCGTCTTGTTTGTGCACAATAACAAATGTTTATTTCTTTCTTATTTAGTTTGTCTATTCAATCCAACTAATAATATTCAGATGAAACAAGTATGAAACTAAAAGGTGTGTTGTTTCTTTCTGAAATACAGTTACCTACAACACTAACCTAAGTTCAGCTAGTCATGTTCGCTACATTGGCAGATTAGTCGCGGCACGCCTCTGTCGGAAACGGTTTTATAGTTGAACGTTGAACCATTTCACCGAGCCGTGGCCCCCTTGGCTATATCTACCTACATAGTTCGAAAATACAGTGTTGCTATACAGAAACTAGAATATATTAATTCACGGAAGAAGGAAACTAAATGAAAACGTACCGTTTTTGACGTTTATTTGACATTTGAGTTTGCAAGCAGCACCGTTGAGAAATGTCAGGGTATATTGGGGTAGCTAATGTTAACTGGTGTACGAATTATAGGGCAATATTAGAAGAAATTAGGTAGAGTTATTGCTTGGGGAGATTGATTAAATGATGCCACTGGGAAGATAAGGGAGCATAGTTTATCGTTTAATGGGTAAACAAAAAAAAAAGTAAGACCCCTACCCCATAGATTTATCAAATTAAATCGGACCACGATCTCACTTTAGTTGGTGCATTTTATTTTTATGGAGCGATCTCCTGAATATATTTATTTTATGAGTTCCTTTCAGTTCAGCAAAGCAGTTACTTTCGGCACATCGTCATCGTCTACTTTAGTATCCAGGCTAGGATGCTATCTATCCTAACAGTGTTAGCAGTTAGCACATCTTACGTTAAGTTTACCCTGTAGTCAGAGCTATAACTGTCAAACTTTATCGTCGTTTCTGTTTCCGTTCATCGGTATCGGTTGTATAATCTATACGAGCTGCCACTGCGCAGGTGCGGACATTTGCACACACATTGCACTTGCAGGGTTAAATCCGTCCGCGAGATAAGGGTTACCACTATCGTTGTTATAAATATTTTTTGTACAACTTTAAGATTTGTCTAGCTTTCTTTTCTGATATGATAAATAAGAACATGGATATAGGCACTTTCATAAGAACATGGATATAGGTATATTTTGCGGCCTTTGTCGCCCGTTTTATGTATACCTAATATATATTAGTATCTGAAGTTTCTTGCCCATTCTTGTCTATACGAAACTACTTTTTGGCAGGGGTAACTAGAATCAATTCAATTTTCATGTAAATGTTTCCGTTCGAAAGTGATTGACTTAGACTCTGTATCAGCTCAATTCGCAATGCACAGACTATTTACTTATCTCTATTGCATAGTATACCTTCATACTATCGTGCTCGAACAGTAAGTTCTTCTGTGTGATGATTGTGATGAACCTTATCAAGCATTCTTCAATTCACATTTCCATCGTCTCCCATAAAACAAAGATTGTGTAGGTAGGGTACAGTCGGTTCGCAAAGTGCCCCAGGTGTGTACATTCGCACTTACGTAGCATGTAGCAAAAGTGGCTAAGTACAGACTACGGGTCATTACGGCGGCGACAAAATTAGGCCCGGCAGGTGAGTCATATGTGGCGCCGCGCCAACCACCTGCCGACCGGTGATTCCTTTTTTTCGGATTTTAATGTTTCAATATTAGCTACTTTATTAATTGTCAAAGGTTGTACGGATATTTAACTTAACCCTTCAGTTTAATTATCAGTCTGAGTCAATAACGTTACTCAGTATCAAGTATGAATGAGGCTCTTGTTCTTTCATGGCAGTGGGGAAAACCAGTCGCTTGTTCGGCCCGGTCCACCAAAGCGTAGAGGAGAGGAGACGAGAGGAGATGTGTTTTGAATAACCAATCAGATTTCGTTATATGCACCTCTCCTCTCCGCTTGGCTTCTGGAAATGGATCAAGCGGAGAGGAGAGGAGACGTCTCATTTTTCTATAGGATTTTGTGCCGCGAGCGAGCAAGCGGCGCGGCAGAGCGGAGATGTGTGTAGTCGGGCGGCCGGGCGGGCGGCGACACCCGTGCTCGCGCGCGCCGTTCCCCGCTGCCTTTTCGCCGCTCCTCGCACACCCCAAAGAGTAATTTCATCACAAATCTCCGCTCCGCACAGCTCACATCTCCTCTCCGCTTTGGTGGAAACAATCTGCCAGCTTCGCAGCACATCTCCTCTTGTCTCCTCTCCTCTCCGCTTTGGTGGATACCGGGCCTTACAATCGATAAGTCTTTCGAAAACAAACTGCTGAAGTGTATAGATACCTACTTATCTGCTTCACACACTGCATAGCACTTTCGGGAACTTTATCTTCTGCTAATATTACCTTTTATAGGGCATGTGCCTTTTTAGTGTAATGTGTTCTGAGCAGCGGTGGCCAAGCGGTAACGGCCGCGACTTACGAGTTGTAGAGGTCGTAGGTTCGAACCCAGATAGGCGCTTTACTTTGTGTAAATTATTTCATCACCACTGCTCTCAAAACGGTGAAGGAAAACATCGCGAGGTAACCGGCATGTCCTAGAACCAAAAATTCGAAGACATGTGACATCTGCCAATCCGCACTGGGCCCGCGTGGTGGATTACGGCCCACCCCCTCTCACCGAGAGGAGGCCTGTGTCCCAGCAGTGGGAACATTATAGGCTGATTATGGTGGTGGTTCTTTAACCCTTTCATTGTAAGTTATAGTGTACTAGCAGAGCCCGCGGTTTCACCCGCATAAGTGTCGATCCCGTGGGAATATGTGGATAAAAACTATCCTATGACCTTTCCCGGGGCTCAAACTATCACTATACCAAATTTCATCTAAATCGGTTCAGCGACTTAAGCGTGAAGAGGTAACAGACAGACGGACACACTCGCATTTATAATATTAGTATGGATTGTCCGATCGATTTGTAATCCAGTTTTAAAAAAAACCTTGTGGATTATTGGTCTAGTGGTTGCATGCGCTACTGCTGAACATTCCTGGGTTCGATTCCCGGGCTAAGTGTTAATTGGGTTTTTCTCTCTGGAATTTCTCAGTAGCAGCCCGGAGTCTGAATTTGTGCCCGGTTGATGACAATATAGGCTGCCCGGATATTACATGGGATCTAAACATAACTGGCGAAATGTGGGTGTAATATGGGTGTGCCTAACCTTCGCGGAGTATGGGCGTGATGTTATGTAATTTTATGCAAATATAAAATGTTTTGGAACTGTCATATCAATTAACAGTCGAATGTACAGACCAGCACATCAAACTACTACAATCTGTCAAATTTCTTTAATAGATTTTCAACATTATCGCTAACGCATTAGGTTCAAAGTTAATTGGGAAAATTTGACAGTTTCGGGTAGCTTGATGTGCTGGCGTCTGTACTTAGCTTGAATTTCAAATATCTCATCAGCGACCATTCCTAAATGCAACACTATTAATCTCTAATCTCCCCATTATCTTGTTTCTCTTTTAAAATATGTAGGTAAGGTACATAATAACCACTAATCTACACACCTACAATCTTACCTCCACACACGTCCTCGCCTCCCCAACTGTTGATAAGCGCCAGTGACTCGTCTATTCCGGGCGCCGGAAAGGGGACTATTTCCACTGAGCTATTTCCACACCTTACCTTAGTACACTCAACCGCCAATCAGGTACCACTTTCATTACGAAAATCGCCCTTACGTCTACGACATAAAGGCGCTGTCAATGTCGAATTGTTACCGTATTACGGTTGGCTGTACCTAGGGAAAGAGACGTAAAAATATCAACTTTGATGTCGCGGAGAGTCGTGTCTTTAAGTAATTGATTTGTGGAGATGATATTTAAATGTGATAATCTATGTGAGGGGATGGTATAATTTCATGATGGTGGCATAAATAGAGTTCTGGAGTTCATTTGTTGAAATATGACAGAATTAAATAGAAGAATATTTCAAACACAGTTATTAAGAAATAAGAATAATGTTTCGCAACAATTGCACAACACTGTTGCCAGAAACATTGTGTCTTGCAACAAAAAACATTTCATTTTGCTGAAATAATTTTCCGTAATTTTGTTTCACAGGAAAAAATATACCTAGTCTTTATTGTAGGTAAACACAAAAGAATACCTACAATAAAGATACTTTTTCCTGTTGATGACGTTCGATCATTGCAAGCAACATACAATTTACTACAGAACTGTTATGACTCTACGTGAGACTGACCTACCCAATTAATTTCCTTTATTTTTGTTGCTCAGTCTATTATATTTACATTTATTGCAAATGCATTTAGGTTCTTGTTCAGTTCGTAATATTCTTAGTTTTAGTGAATGCGTACAAATTGCACAATATTGCTGAATGTTGTTTTTATGACCCGAATCTCCTTGGACATTCATTGAATGCATGATTTTGATCATAAAGTTTATTTTACTACAGTCTGATCACTTGTTATTTTAATCTTGTTCACTCACTTTATATCTTAGTCATTGCTATTAATGGAAATAAAATAATGTTTGCTACTATATACAATTATTAATAATCTTCTTTAATCTTAAGTTATTATGCGCAAAAGTAAACATCCAATCATCGCTGTTGTTGCAGTTTAATTTTTGACTTTGAGGTTCGATTAATGTAGGTTCTGGTACAGTTAATAAAACAAACCATACAACAGTCCTCTAAATCGAAATTCGGCTATGGCGGCCAATCTTAGTGGAGACGGCGCGGGAGATATTATAAGTGCACAAATGTGTGCGCAGACACAGGTGCACTCTCTCTACCACATGTAAACCATATGTAATGGTTTACCTGGTGTAGATACCTATTTAGTAGTACAACCTGCATGCACTAGTTCAGGTATGTAAGCTTAAAAAAATCTTACGATTTTTCATTTTTTCAAGATGGAGTTCGACCTCAAATCAAAATTGTGTTAGAATATACAGACCTCAAATTTTGTATTAGAATATACAAAATTGGGGATATATTTGAAGAGACAATAATAATATTCGTAAGAATGTTTTGGGTGGCTACTATCTGACAAGCAGTCTTACCGAGGGGTATCGTGTTACCCAGTAACTGGGTTGTGGAGGTCAAATAGGCAGTGGCTCCTTGTAAAATACTGGTATTCAGCTGCATCCGTTTGAAAACCGACCCCAACATAGTTGGGAAAAGGCTCGGCAGATTGTTTTTAGTGGCTACTATTCCCAAATCTTACGTTACCAAATAACAAATTACTCAAACCACCGTGACATCACACAGACGAACACACACACACGTCACACATGAGTCAGTGTATAGAAATACAATTTGGCGAGGTACCCGACCGGGATTGAACCCCGGTCTATTTACGTGCTGGCTCCATGCCAAGAGTCGTCTGATTGTTTGACCCGTTTCCTGAGCTATGATGGTGTGATTGCTTTGTCCTGGTCTTTAGGATATGAGGTGAATGCTTATGGGTGTAGTACTAATAGTAGATACTATGGGGTATTGTGTTGCTATGTTTGGAGTGTAGTGTAGATGCTGAAGAGATAAGAAAGTCTAGCACTAGAAGTTCTGGAAGTGGAACGTTGTTTAAAAGAAATCTGACTGATGAGGGATCCTAAATTTTGTTGCCTAAATAATAGATAGAGCGGACACTGATTGGTCAGCCTTACAGCTTAAGAGATAGTTTTACCGGACGATATAGTGGTTCAGCAAGACATTTGCGTTATACTAATCACCATCAACAGAAAATCGTCGGTCGTACCTAAGATTTAGGCCCGTTTTACAGAACCTCGCTCAATACTCAAGCATTTCAACGAATCAAATCGCTGTATACTACATTTAAGTAATGCGAGTTCTGTAATACGAATCATGCTAGAGCTATAAAGTGTTGGACCTAGTAAATATAACGTACCTTTAAAACATAACTAATCTATTTCCAACTCCTCTTCTCCAGGATCCTGGTGGGAGCTCCAGAAGCCGAGCGGGCCCCGCCGTACGAGTACAACGTTTCTCGACCTGGCGCTGTCTATCGCTGCGAACCTGGGTTCAGGAACTATGCTTCTGAAGGCAACGTGCGCACCCTGGATAGGTGCAGTCCTATGCAGTTCGACAAGAACCTACGTAAGTGCCCCTAAAGTTTCTTTTATTTGAGTAACCTTCTGCTAGCTTCCATCATCAGCTTAGAATGTTCCCACTGCTGGGACAGAGGCCTTCTCTCTTCGAGAGGGAGTGGGAGGGAGTGGGCTGTAATCTAAAACGTGGGCCCAGTGCGGGTTGGTAGATGTCACATGTCTTCGAATTTTTGGTTTCCTCACGATGTTTTGCTTCACCGTTTTGAGAGCAGTGGCGATGAAATTATTTACACAAAGTAAGCGCCTGACTGGGTTTGAACCCACGACCCACTCTTAAATTACAAATAAATAGATACTATTGTACAACTCGTAGGTAATAAAAGGAAGTTCAGTCCTACCAATAGTAGCTAGCTATCTAGTCTTTGAAAATAAACAATGTTAAACTAATTGCAATTATGCGCTTTAGTTTATCAACTGACGGAATGCACTTGGAAGTTGACCTCGTGCGCGGTGACCTTACTAACTAAAGGTGCGTAATAGAAAGTCAATAAACAAAGAACTTAGACTAAATTCTCATTAAAAAGAAATATGCGTAGACTGAAGCTAGTTAATTGCGAAAACATCTAACAGTAGCATAGCGTAATTTCATTTTAACAGTTATCAACAACATTCATTGCGTTAATTTTGTTGTTGAGCAGACAAATTTTTTGAACATATAAAGCAATGGATTAGTAATATTCATCAAAATTATCCAGATTGAGATTTGATTGACAGTGTGTGCGCAATTAGAGTGCAGTTCTATCACTACGCTAAAAATAATCGAAAAAATAGACATTATCTGCCTTATTACAAAACAAGATTCATCTTTAGACCCAGGTTTAAACCATCCAGCCGTTTTTAAATTTCGAACTATAATCCGACGAAGCTATATGTCTTTCTTTGACATTTCTTATCTTAAGTTTTTGACATCGAGCCGTAGAAATCTTTCTACAATCTTATTTTGTCTTTCGTTTCTACGGTATTCATTTGTTTGGCTGGTGCAAAAGTTGACCCACAAAGTACGACCCACATTAGCCCACATGCTTTCAACAGATCTAATCTCTCTTGAAAAATGAATTCCTATACCCAGCCACCCGTATTGCTATAAATTTCCCTATAAACGTCAAACTAAAGAGTTTACCCAACTAACATTATCCCGATCACAATCATGATCATCATGCTCTCATTTGGGATGAAGGCATGATGATCTTATTTGGTATCGGAGCAGCATGTGCTAGCGCTGGCGCTCTGTCTCGCATAGGGTCGTAGCGTTATGCTGAGCGATGGCCGTTTTGCATGGATGTTACGCATATCCATACTAATATTATCATTACGAAAGTAACTCTGTCTGTATGTCTGTATGTTACCTTTTCACGCCTAAACCACTGAACGGATTTCAATAAAATTTAGCAGAGAGATAGATTGCATCCCGGGGAAGGACATAGGATAGTTTGTATCGACATACCTCGCGGGCTAAGCCGTGGGCGGAAACTAGTCTTATATTTATATCTTTCTTTATTTCTAAGTCTTCTTACACACCTATCAGCTACACCTCAGAGTTCACTCCTGTCTATCTATATCGTCTTTCACAGAATCCATCCATCTTTTACCCTGGACAGAACAATGTACATTATTAATCCTCGTAACAGTAGATCTTCGCAATGGATCACAAGATGAAATCAATAAGACTGTGCTTGTCTCAGCTACCTTTATGACATTATTCATGCACTTCTTATCGGAGCTTTATTAATAACGTAATTTAAAGTTCAATGGAGGTCTTGTACGTAAATATTCGCTGCATGATCGGCGATAAAGTATGTTGAATATTTTTACGTTGATATGGATATGGAGTTATTTTTCATGTTCGTGCTCAAGATGAAAGAAACTTTCGACTTGGGTGGAGTTTAAATTGATTCAGTGACAATTAATAAGATACTACGAGGGACCCGGCCCTGCTTCGCACAAGTACAATGGCGAAAAGTAAAAAAAAAAAAACAATATTTCAGTGCTATATTTAAGATAAATATTTTAGTGTAACACTTCCGAAATAAATACTCTGAATGTACGGCATCAAAACCATTATATTATGTATAGTTTAGAAGATCTAAAAATCCTCTGTTACTAATTGTAGAGTCAAAACAACAACCATTTTCCATAGTTTTTTTGCTGCTGAAGCTCAAAATACCTTTTAAGTTATAACCCGTCTTGCATAAGCAACAGCCGGCGTCTCCAACCAAAATCACGAGCAGATGAGGGTACACGTCCCTGTGACGTGTGTCGCGGTTCACATGCACGGCCGCACGGGATAGCTACCGCGCACGCGCGCCTGATTTATACGGCTATACGGTCTCTTGTGCAGCTCCACGAAATGTATAGACAGAAGGCTTAGACCCGGTTTTTTAATAAGTCTATGCGTCATGTTCGTGAACGGGCGCCGTCAGTTGGGGCTGGTCATCACTTAGCTGCCTCGGCTTATTTTTAATTATTTTATTTTTGGATTGTTGTTTTCTTACTATTTGCTGTAATCTGGACGCTTTTAACGCGTACGTCTTTTTTACATCGTTCTCTTTTTTAATTAAATTCAATATTAATGATTTAACTAATATTTTTGTAAAAATATAAGAATTTAAAAGTGTGTCCATGGAGTTTCTTGCCCGGCCTTCTCCATAGGTACCTACGCTTTGGAATAGGCAACTAGCTTCATATTTTCCGACCGACTTCTTGACAGTTCAAAAGGGCCTGTTAATGGTTTAATTGAAATAAAGGCTTTGAGGTTGAGTAGTTAACCATACGGTTATCGGACAAACAGTTTTTTATTTTAAGTTCAGGAGCTTAAAAAGAAAGAATATTTTTTCCTGTATAAATAAAAGGCACATAAACCAATGCATTGTAATGTAATACAATGTAATGTACAGACGCCAGGAAATCAAGCTACCCGAAACTGTCAAATTTTCCCGATCAACTTTGAACGTTATGCTTTAGCGACAAAGTTGAAAATCTCTTAAAGTTTGACAGATACTAGGTTTGTAGCTTGATGTGCTGGCGTCTGAACTTAGTACTAAAAGTACAAATCTAATCTCATGGTAGACCATTTGATGACCTGCTATTTTCAGTAAACTTACCACAGTAGCTAATTTCAGCTTTATTGATCAGAGATTTGGTCAAGTTAAAGCAAAACCTATCACTTTTATTCGCTACAGTACCTATAAGATGACTTAATACTATGCTCAAATCAATGCAGGCACAAACTGAAAGCATTTCAGCATGTTTTTCTCTTCCTGTATTCAAAAGTCCGTTTAGTTTAAAGTTAACATTCTGTAGTTCCTTGTATCATATCTCTACCGACTCTCGCGCAGCCACTGCGCTTTGTTCGTTCGCTAGATGGACGTAATGTGTCTTGTCAGGACGAGTAATGCCCTTGCTTCATATTAGACATAAATGCTTTGTTAGATGGCCAGTTTCTACTGTGCTAAAGAGGTTTTATAGTGGTGGTTTGTTATTGCCATATTGTACTGTACACCTAGTGATTCCATCTCACAAATATAACCCTGTGTTGCCCTCGCTAATGTATCAAAAAGATGGGTTTTAAAATATTTTATGCCTTTTACTGGTCTGGACAATCAAGCTTTATCATTGCTGAATATGAAATACGTAAAGCCAAGGAGCTGCTTAATATAAATCACTTAACTGTCAAGTATAACTTAAAAGGACTTGACGTTAAGTGAAATTAACTTCAGAAATATTTACAAAGCGAATTTATTTCATTCAAAAGACTACCTTTGCGAATGATTTATCTTCTTTGAAAATGCGCAAACGTCATATTAAGGCTGAGTTATTTAAAAATATAATTATTATTAAATATATAAAGGTGTATTAACTCTTAAATAAGCATTAAAAAAGAAAACACAAAGCTCTCAAAACTCAAAGTAAATAAATCGGCAAGTATCCGGACTATCACAATGGGTTTAACTTTACGACGCACAGGATGCGCGCACGCAGTTAACGCGTGCGCGTGATTCGATTCTTAACCCACATCGATATTTTTAATGTCCATGAGAAAGTGGATGGATTTCGCCGTAATGCTATGTGGGTAGTTATATTTAGAACGATCAAAGATTTTGAAAGAGGTTTCCTGTTCCGGGTAGAGAGTAAATGAGAAACTGTGACTGAATTTGGTTTCCTCTATCCTGTCTGTAAATGTTGGTTGTTTGTAATAGTTTTATTATATTGGTAACTAGCTTCCGCCCGCGACTTCGTCCGCGTGAAATTTCACCCTCCCCCATTCACCCTGTTAGGGGTGGAATTTCGGAGAACCCTACCTACTCCTACCACTCTTCACAAAGAACACACCCTCCTAATTTCATGTCTCTAGGACCAGCGGCTTAGGCTGTGCGTTGATATATCAGTCATTCAGGACTTTGAATTATATCGTTTTTAAACAATTTTAGTTCACTACTATCTATCGCAGGTAGATACGCCAGCACATCAATCTACTACAATCTGTCAAATTTCTTTAATAGATTTTAAACTTTATCGCTAAAGCATTAGGTTCAAGGTTGTTTGGGAAAATTTGACAGTTTCGGGTAGCTTGAAATTATTAGTGATCTCGTGTCGTCTCGTCTCGTCATCTTGTTTTTAGTCGTCTTGTTATTTTTTTTGTGTAGTGTAGAGTCATGGGCTGAAGTCATGATTACAGTTTGCGCGTCAATGACCTTGCCAGCCTGTGTCTGAGAATGGGTAGTCTCCAACTGATTTAGCACATAGAGAGCAAAATCTATCATCTAAAGGTCAAACAAACCTGCAGGCGAGGCAATACAGCACAAACATTACTGCACGCCTCAAGCGCTAACACTCACGTTATCCGATTTGATTGCCTCATAAAGAAATCGCCAGTGAATCATGCATTCAAACATTCATTCTGAATGAATCATTCACTCTTTGACCGAACTTTCGCTACGCTAATTCCGCAGTAACCTTTTAACTTAACCCTTCGGTTACTGGAGCATGTTTAGCGGTTTAGCTGTGGTTAACGATCGATTGCGAAGCTGTGACGTAGGCGGCGCAAGCGCATGTAGGCGGTTCTAAACTCGAATTTTGAAGGTGGAATTTGTCCTTAATTTAATTATGGTGATTTGGTGTTTATTAATCATGCAGGTGGTTGGGTGTTTAAGGTTTATCTTTTTTGTGTTTGATAACTCATTGTATGGCAAATCGAGAAGGGTCTGGAATATATCGATTTTCAACTGTCTAAAATATTTCTTGAACTTACCTACTATGGATTGGCATTTGAATGTAACGTTTCGAATTGAATACATTCAGTTTTGATAAACATTAACTCATTAACTAAAAGTACCTATCATAAATGTATTTTTTGTAACTTTGTAACACACAACGCTTTCATTATCAAAGTCAACTTAACTAGTTACTTTTATAAGAATTTATTGCTCAATAAGCTAAGATCTGTGCTAAGATCTCGGGTACCCGGAAGATGACAATTTCACAGAGATAACAGAGTTCACAGCTGATAACCGGCGCATACCCCGCGAATACCAGTGAGGCAGTTATATCGATAATATATCGATAATGTGCCGATATTGATATCGTTAGTGTGCTTCGATGGAATGGAACGCAAAGAATTTTGCGTTTCCCTAGCTTTATGATACTTTTACAAGCTTGCTGCTGTTTTAACTGCACAAAAACTAAATTAAAACTTCACAAAATACTTACATGAAATATTTGCCATAAATAAATACATAGGCAGATAAATGTATAATGTATTTACATAGGCAGATAAATTACACATCTATAAGAGTCTTAGGAAATACGTGCTTATTAAATTTGGGTTTGAGTTGTCCAAAAGATTTTTATTTAGGTACCAAATACTTTCGTTTTTAAGGTAGAAAAAAGGGTGTGAAACTTTAATTACAAACAATTTATCGATAACCGTTCTGTCGTAACTCGTAAGCTAAGTAGTTAAAAACTTAAATACAGTAATTAAACTTTAAGACTTGATTGAGTAATCTCATTAATTAAATAAGAAAATGAGTTTATCGAATTTCACGCTTGAACTTATAGTACTTTCAAAGTAGGAGTTAATTTGAAGCGATTTATCATTAAAGAATTTTCTCACGAATCTCATATGCTGGAAATCTTAAAGAATTACATTAATCACGTGTTGAATTGATTTTAGTACATTAAGCTAGATGTAAATAAAATAAATGTCAGGAACTTCTTGATTGTTATAGCTAGTTTACGATGCGATGGGAAATAAAAATAAACTTAACCAACAAATTATTAGGTAATGGCTGCAGAACTGCATAGGAATGACATTAAATTTAATCGTAATCGCTGGACTATAGATAAGTGTCTATTAACAGACTATAAATAAAAATGTAGGTAAGCTTTTTGAATGAATAAAAACAAACTTCTGATAATGTTTACAAGTAAAGTCGACATGTGTCGAATTTATCGAGCTGTGGCTTCCAATTAACACTCAGATAATATAACAGTTAAAGGAGAATGGGGTAATATCCTCTAGGTGGTACGAGGACTAAAACTCGGTGATTTGATGCTAGTGGACTGTATTATAAAATTTACAAGAGAAAAAACAAACGGTAAAAACAAGATTTAATTTGGCGAGAAAAGATATACGCGATCGCTCAGTAGCGCGGACGATGACGCAGTGCTGTGCCAGCTGATGCGCGCCCGCACGTCGAGTTTAGGTTGTAACTAGCTGCGCCCCGCGGTTCTACCCGCCTAAGTGTCGATCCCGTTGGGAATATCGGGATAAAAAGTAGCCTATATGTTAATCCAGGTTGTCAGCTACCTCCATACAAAATGTTATCAAAATTGATCGAGCCGTATGAGCGTGAAGAAGTAACAATCATATAAACACACACACACACTCATACACATACCCCCACACACTCACAAACTTTCGCCTTTATAATATTAGTGTGATTTTTGTATAGTCAACCTTGTAACTTCCACTTTTACAAAAATTCTCAGTAAATTGAAACTTTACTAAGGCTGAACCTATCTAACTGTCCAATTAAAAGCAAAATAATTATACCTTGTCATTAAATGACGTGCTGACATTTAATCTTATAATTATGAATAATTCCCTAACTTTTTTTTAACTAAGTTTTTTTATCGATATCTTACGGCACATCCCTAGCCCATATCTTATCGTTAACAGTGTTGTATTTCACAAGCGCCTTTGTAATCGACGGTGACTTCTGTAAACAATTTGCCGGCACTTTTTTCTCTTATCAGCTACTTTTTCTTGTTATCAATCGTTGTGATAACACAGCCTCTTGGTAGATTGTTAATAGTTAATTAATGTTTTGAAGATCGTTAGTGGTTTCCCAAAACGATAGATACGCTAAACTAAATGAGTCTCTATGAGTGATAAGGTTTTAGTGCGTTAAGTTATAGGTACCTCTCTAGTTTTCATTTTGGAAATCGAACCCTGAGCCCCAAGATTCAGAGAAACTGTCTAGTTTAGGGGTAACTTATTGTAACCTTGCTCATCATCTGCCTAGCCTTTTCCCAACTAGGTTGGGGTCGGCTTCCAGTATAACCGGATGCAGCTGAATACCAGTATTTTACATGGAGCGACTGCCTATCTGACCTCCACAACCCAGTTACTGGGTAATACGATATCCCTTGGTAAGACTGGTTGTCAGACTTTCGAGCTTCTGACTACCCGTAACGACTGTCAATTGTCCAGGAATGACAGCCAGGATCAACGGATTAACGTGCTTTCCGAGGCACGGAGGGGTCACGATATGTAAAGATGGTCACTCATCCACAGACCAACCGCGGCAAGCGTAGCTTAACCTGATCGATCGACCTCTGCGGCTGTTAATCTTTAGCCACGGGCCCCCTCTATTATAACCTAGCCGTAGGTAATATTTTAGGCTACTTATCGTCTCATCTTGGTGTTAACCTGTGAACTTGCGTACTGTATTTCGTGGTCAACATCATAGATTCAGTACATGATTCTGAACTGATCGTCGATAATGAAACAAAAAAAAAATTGCTGTTCCGTAAATAGTGACAGCGTAGGAAAAAAAACTGGCCAAGTGCGTGTCGGACTCGCACACGAAGGGTTCCGTATCACAAGGCAAAAACGACGAAAAAAAACACGTTTGTTGTATGGGAGGCCCCCTTAAATATTTATTTTATAGCGGCAACAGAAATACATCATTTGTGAAAATTTCAACTGTCTAGCTATTACGGTTTATGAGATACAGCCTGATGACAGATAGACAGACAGATGGACAGTGGAGTCTTAGTAATAGGGTCCCGTTTTTACCCTTTGGGTACGGAACCCTAAAAACGTAAAATTTTATTTGCTTCTGAAAAAAACTTTTTTTTAATTTTTTTTTTAACAAAATATTTTTTTTAATAACCGACTAAACATTATTTGCACAAAGTTTGCGGTGTCGATGTTCCTGCCTCTCTGTATGTTTTTTTCTCTAATTTCTATGAACCAACATATTTGACTAGCTAAGCATCTTTACGTTACGACATACCTTCATGAGTTTATTCCATAGAAATGTAAAAACAGTATATCTATGGTATATTCCCTTGTGGTTGTTGTAGTGTAGCTCTTAATGACATGGGTGTAGAACATGGTGTCCTGAAA
Source organism: Mesoligia furuncula (assembly GCA_916614155.1). NCBI lineage: Eukaryota > Metazoa > Arthropoda > Insecta > Lepidoptera > Noctuidae > Mesoligia > Mesoligia furuncula. The sequence continues at coordinate 27,121,444 of OU744803.1, forward strand.
ACAACGACTGATAACTGTATGATCTAAGACCACCCTTATTTTCAAGTGGGTGGGCAGCATTGACCTTAGGGTCTAGACTGATAATGTAGACTGAAATCAGGTCTTTGATAACAGTTATAATGGACCGACGAGGTGCAAGGGTAGATAGTTTTGGTTACGCAATAAGGCGTGCTTCTTTTTTGCTGAACAGCATTCCTTGCTCTGAATTTGTCTGAAAATCATTTATTTTGGAGGTCATAATATTCAATTTAATTTAATTCTCTACTTGTTCTGATAAATGATCACAAAGCCCTTTCAAATCATGCATCCAAATTTCTATGATCTTTCGCCCTTCTTCGAACTAGAAGCTTATAACATTCTGCAAGTCCTGATGACACGGAAGTAACCCTATCCTATCCTCCAACCGTTTAGTCACATATAAACAGTACAAGCCATCCGTATGTCTTCCACGACACGACTCGAGATCACGGCGAGCGTTCGTGCGAGATCGGCATCTGTCGCGCGCCAAATACAGCCAGAACTGCGCACGCGCATACCAACAAATGGAAGGTTTTAGATGAATGGATGTTGTAGACGTTAGATTATGGAGACTAAGGTGTATAGGCATATGCTAGTCATTGATAAATGACATTTGATTAAGGATACCTACTAATGTTTATGGGTTTTAAAAGGTATAAAGTTGGTTTCATAAAGGTGAACTCGATTCGAGTTCTTTAGGCAAAGCTATATACTATAAATTATATTCTATGGCATTCGGCAATACTATAAATACGTATTAGTGAAATAATTCTGGAATCGGGTCAGTAGTTCCGAAGATTACCCCATAAATACAAACTCAATAAATTTCCAGTGGATAAAACGAAAAACATTTGGATAAACCTTTGTAACCGAACTTTCACAGGACGCCGAAATAAAACGCACCACTTTATAGCTTGTTAAACACCCGAAACAAGTCGCGTTGTGATTGTAGACTGTCAGCGGTGTATTAATCCCACATGTGGGCATAGTGTGGGCGACGGAACCACGGCCGCGCGTGGGCTACCCGTCAACCGACGCGTTGATTTGTCAATAATAATCAACTTATTGATACAATGTAATTTCACTGAGTTTATTATGTCGTGATGGTTTGTTTCGTAATGGAATTATGGGGAGAAGGTACTCTAAGTGATGAAAATAATGAGGAACGATGGGTTATAATAGGCAAAGGGAGATAGTATTGTACTAAAAGAGCGGGTAATGGCTGATTTTGAGTGCGCAATTTGCTCGTTGATATTTGTTCTTATGTACATAAAGTAGGATATAATACCCATGTTAATGCTAAAGAAAGAAGCGCAGGGCATAAACAGGCGCTAGCCTCCAGTAATGGGTGATAAAAAGACTGTCAAAGCGATGTGTGCGAAAGGTATTCTTAAATGCTTATACAGGAAGATTTTTTATCACCATCCAAATTTTTACAGGGTGTTCTACCCCTGAATATGAACAACTTTTACTATTTTTCGTGATTTCAGAGTTGGACCACAGTGAAAGTTGTTCAGTTCGATGGTCTAAATCACCTCTTAATGTTTATCGGGTTATTTTTTTAACGCTTTGTATAATGTTAATCTGGCCAGCCAGATTCCTGCAGCTCTTTGAACAACAAGTAAACTATAAAGTAGTAATGAGCAGAGCTAAAATAAAGAAAACTGTTGCAGTATTTATTTATTTAAACTTTTCGCACAACCAGTTACAAAGGCGGACTTAATGCCTTAGGTATTCTCTACCAGTCAACCAAGGGTGGTGAAGAGATTGGATGACAGGTGCTGTGGTTGAAAGGAACAATGATAAAAAAAAAACTATTAAAACTAGGTACACAAATACATAAATAGGTTCTATACACATACATACTATTTACTATAATATATACTTATAATATATATATATACAAATACAAGGGAGAGAGGTGTTGAGATGACTCTACGCTATTTGTTTTGAAAATAACTCTGCAGTATCACAGCTAATACAAATATTTTAGTACAAGTTACAAACCCAAACTAGTAATAAATCGACTCCGAGTACTAATGAATAAAAGATAAATGATTGAATAATAAGCCGTTGATTCTCGGATATTATCCACCACTTCCCAAACGGCCACTATTTCCAAATTAGCTCGGACAAGTTGCGAGCTAAGCTATGCTTACTCGCCCACGCTAAAACATAAAGGTGTTACTATATTGCCAGCTGATAATAGTCGCTTTAATCTGGCTTAGCTGTTAAGAGCATTTACGATTTTACGCCATACAGCATTTCATACAAACTTTCAAGCCCTTATTTTTTTAATTGAATGAACCGATTTTAATGAAACTTCATACGCATAAGCAGGATACAAAGGTCTAAAAAGTTAGTAGAGAACATTTTCGAATAATACTGTTACAGCCAAATTAGACCGATTTTAAATTTTCCATAGAAACAGAGATTTTCAGTTCATTCAATCATTTTTTAAATAAGACATTTCAAAAATGTTCCCTACTAACTATTTAGACCTTTGTATCCTACTTATGCGTAAGAAATTTAATTAAAATCGGTTCATTAATTTCGAAAAACAATGGCTTGAAAGATTTGTATGAAATGCCGTACGGCGTAAACGCTCTTAAAGGCCTTATTGTAGTTATCATAGACACTGCGACAGCAAGGTTCTCGCACTTTCAACATAATAATATGAAGAAAAAAGTGTGACAATGACATAATTTGTAAAGTAATGCCGCTAATGATCACTCATCAGTCCATGATAGTTAAATTAACGATTGTACTGTGAAATCACCGGTGTGTGACTTGTGTCAGATGACATTAGTGAGATTACTTTACCTATTAGTCACAGATTACCTTACCTATGAGTTGTCTGGTTTCCAATAACTGATTCATTTTGATGAGTCGTTTATGGAACCTGATTTTCCTCTTTTTTTCATACAATTCCAAATCGATGTGGCCACGTTTATCGCTGTATCTGAGGTTGGATTTCAACAATGAAATTGAACGCCGCCAGCACTTAAAGACCGCTTTCAAGAGCTGTCAGTGTCATCATTGCAGCATTGTTGTGGAATATTGACATTAACTATGTAGGTAGGTATAGGTATTTTCGACAGATTGAGATTGAGATGACTGTGAACGTTCTTAAAATTACTAGAATTAGCCCTCAGGTCACGCTGACCTCATTTAGACTTGAAAGACATCGCATCATATTTGTAAACTCTGGTTGTCATGCAATCTTCTCCAGCTTAGCTTCACTATCGCTTGCAGTAGACAACTACCCGCATTCTTATATTTGTCTAACAGCGAATAAAAGCGTGGGTTTATTTCGTAAATGAGCCACATCCGGCACTACTAGCTCTGTGTTTTCTAACGCGTACGAATCTGGTCAAGACTTGTGAATTTAGTGGAATTGGGAAGCTGTGGCGGCCCGTTGGCACGCGTACCCGTTTAGATGATTACTGAGATAACGAGATGTAAAAGGTGATTGTGGTTTACACTTTGTAATGTGTCTGTGTGTGACGGCGTGTTTATTATATGGTTATGGTCAATTGGTCGATATTGAATCTTGATTGAGACGATTTAGGAAATAAAATTGTTCGTCCATAAACATTTTTCTTTGTATTTACCACAAAAAAGTGTTTATCAGTTGTTTAGGCTAATCATCTTTTAAACACGATATAATTATATGGACTTTGACGTAACACTGACATTAGTCACACGTTGAACAAGCGTTTAAGTTTTTATACCCTTTACTTTTAATGGGCTTCCTTTTTCACAAATGAACGCATTTATGAACTTAATACAACATGGTTTTTTTCATGCTCATGAATAAAATATAAATGAAAAAGAGGACAGTGAGTAGGTAGAGCTAAATATTTTAAGAGCATGCACAATCTTTGTGCAAAGAACTAGAACTATTGGAAAAGGAAATTTTTCAATTTAATCCAATCCTAACAATCCCAAACACTAAAACTGACTAAGATAAACGATGTTGATTTCCGTATACTTATACCTATTAAGGAATTGGTCGAGATGAAAGAACTTGATGGACTTCAAAGGGGCGGGGCGAGTGCTTCCGTCAGCGCTCGCGCAATCCGACACTGTTTCCTCTTGATTGTGTATCCGCGAAAGGATTTTGTAGAGTAGTGTCATTTTATGCCCATTTTCCTTTGGGAACTTTAGTCGAACTGAAGGCGTGTGAGAGTTTTAGTAGGTAGTAAGACTTGAGAACTTTTAAGGTTTCTAAACAATCAATTTCCATGTTTTGTTAACGCGTGCGTGAACCTTGTTCGATGAGAGCCGGTGGACTGATGATGATTCCTGAGAAGACGTTGACACTGCCAGGGGCATATGTACTATGGCTGACAATGCGACATATTTGTCAACCAACAAAACAAGTTTTCTCACATCGCTATAATGTGACAACATTATAACGACGCAAAAAAACGTATAAAATTGTTGCATTGTCGCCTGTCGGTCTTATTAAATAGACCCCTGTATGTAACCAGTTTTTTTAATGGGTTTTGTTGTGGTTTCATTCTTCAACAGATCCAGGAACTTAATCTTGATTAGAACTTTCCTTTTAGCCAAGGTCTCCCTTATTCTTGTCCTCATAGTGGTACCGAAGTGCTTTTCGTCTGTACAGCTGGAATCTAATAAAGCAAACCATTTCTATTCTGTGTTTGTGCCTAGCTCAGTAACTGCTACAACTATTTTTTACAATGGTCATCAAGTTAGATAAAAATGGCTATAACGAAATAATACGTCAAAACATTCATTCTTCAAGTGTTAAAATGACATCAGTGGAAACCGGTTTCTTATACAAATAGAGGCTCGTTTGGCAAAACTAGTTTTTAATGTATCTACAGTTACTAGCGTATGTTGTATGGTGTATGTTTGTATGTCCTCGTGGGAATTGAAGGTGATTCTGAATGTCAATCGAAAACATTTGACATTTCAAGTGTCATTTTGAAGGTAGTTGCGCTTTTGTAGCTAAGGAGTTTAAAGTAAGTGTAGAGTTTTTGTTGGGTCTGTCTATTGAAGATACTTGTGTCATCATCTGTCTGCCTTTTCCCAACTATGTTGGGGTGGGCTTCCAGTCTTACCGGTTGCAGCTGAATACCAATATTTTACATGGAGCGACTGCCTATCTGACCTCCACAACCCAGTTACTGGGTAATACGACACCCCTTGCTAAGACTGGTTGTCAGACTTTCGGGCTTCTGACCACCCGTAACGACTGTAAAAGATCCACGAATGACAGCCGGGTTTCGAGGCACGGAGGGGTCTCGGTATGTAAAGATGGTCACCCATCCACAGACCAACCGCGGCAAGCGTAGCGTAACCTGATCGATCGACCTGTGCAGCTGTTATTATTTAGCCACAGATTTAGATAAGCATTTAAATTGTGTCTTTCAAGGTCTACATAGGTTTTTGATACAATCGTTTTTTTTTGTGTTTGGGTCTTGTTAGTTTGGTAGGTTAGAGACAAAAACTGTTGATGCAATAAAACCTTTTGATGTTTTTATGGTCATGCTGTTTGTGATGTCATGTAACCAGTTATTCAAACGCCTAAATCCTTTTTTTAGGGTCTGTGCACACCACGTTTTTTAAACGCGCCGTTGTAGCGCGTTTTAGAAACGTGCGTCGACGGCGCGCTTTTATCCTATAAGAAGTCTACAGGCTGCGTCTGACTCGCGTGCGTATCGCGTCTGTATCGCTACAAACGCGCGTCAACGGCGCGTTTAAATATCGTGGTGTGCACCGGCCCTTAGGGTTCCGTACCCAAAGGGTAAAAACAGGACCCTATTACTAAGATTCCACTGCCCGTCTATCTGTCTGTCACCCTGGTGACAGCCAGATGCAGCCTGCTGTATCTCATGATCCGTGATAGCTAGACAGTTGAAATGTTCACAGATGATGTATTTCTGTTGCCGCTATAACAACAAATAATAAAAATAAAAAAAAGTTATAATTTAAAAGGGCTTATAAGAAACGTTTTTTTCGGCGTTTTATGCCTTGTGGTATGGAACCCTTCGTGTGCGAGTCCGACTCGCACTTAGCCGGTTTTTTTATTTTATAGTAAGTAAAGAATTTAAACAAGGACGAACTTTATGTATGCTGAATATATGAAGTCTCATTTTATTTTATTGTCCTAGTTTAAATTCTTTAATAATGCTATAGGTACACAAGGCTACACAGCAAGCTATACATTTCCAGTTTTAGCTGACCTCGCGCTGTATAGGTTTTTCGTACAATCAGAAGTCAGCTTATACTGGTTATGTATAGCTTGCAATGTGTAGCCGTGCATACCTTATCTACCTATACAACATTATTTTTAGTATATATGCGAAACCCGAAACACGTGTCTAGTATTTTTATGTAAAGAATCTATGTATGTACAAAATTTCAAAACTGTATCATGAAAAATCACAAATTATAAGCTTGTTAAGTTACCTGTCCCTTTGTCCGTACAAAAACATGCTCACCCGCGCCGTTCGCGCTCATTGATAATAGTACCTAGGTACCTAACCGTTGGGCGCGGAGATTGGATAACCTACTTAGTGTCGCTTGGTGTCCAACCTTTAACCTTTTTCAAATATTTTTGGGACAAAATATAACATGGGGTAAAAATTATTGGAATCGATTCAGTTACTTATTCTGAACAAACTGTATTCAGGTTTCGCATATACTAAAAATAACGTTGTATATTTTGCGTCTTCATTGCAACTGATATAATGGTTTCTTCCAAGTTATTAGTCAAGACAGTTCTAGACAGCTACTTTAATTTTAAAAGGACCCTAAAATGACTACGTTAAACCACAGTGCCCCAATTTCTGACATGTTGACGTTAACTTTGATGGACCACACCACATCGCAGCGGGTGCAATGGTGTTCACTTGCCAACCACAATTGGAGCATGAAATATTTTGTAGACCAAATTGATGTGATGTGTGCATAAACATATGTTCTGCTTTTAGACAATGTATAAAGAGGTGATTTGTGGGTTTGTAAGTAGGTGGTTTTCTTCCGAACTACTGATCCGATTCTGAAAATTCTTTCACTGATTGACCATTTTACGCGAACGTAGTCACAATTCGCCACTGTAATAGAGAAATTCCAGATGTAAAACCTAATAATCTTTGTCAGACCTGGAAATAGGTAGCAGTAGGTAATAGTTTTTCTCAATTCGTGTGTTCTGTAACTGTAAAACAAGGTTGCACCAATCCCTGTCTCGTAACCAGATTATCAATGTTGCTATGGGAATCAAAAGATTAAAACCAGAAGCTGATTTCTTAAATTGGTCAACTTCAATTTGGATTATAGCAATCATAGATAAGCAACATAGCTTTGGTAGTTTGAACCCACGCGAGTTCTTGCGCTCATTACGGATATTTCTATAAGCTACGGATTGGTATAAATATACAGGTTAAATTAAATTAGCTAGAGAAACTCAGCAGGCAATCCTTATCTAAACACGATAATATAAAATCAAAAAATATCTCATGTTTTTTTTTGGAGAGTCAGCGACCGTTTATAGTGTTCTTACTAGGTACTTACGTATGAGTTGAGAAAATCTCTTTTTATTTGATTTTTTAAGATTTTAGATATCATTTCCCATCACGTAAGTATGTGAAGTTTACACAAAAAAATAACAGAATTTTTAAACTGATATTTCAAGTGACAAAACTCTCTAGCTAATTTAATTTAACCTTGTAGGTATTATTTAATTTAACCTTATAGGTATTATTTAATTTAACCTTGTAGGTATTATTTAATTTAACCTTGTAGGTATTATTTAAAATAGCAGCTAGATCATTTATTTATTTATTTTAAAACACATACACTATATCGCAGGTTTACCTAATACAATAGTGTAGTAATACTAGCTTACAATTGGACTTAAAATTATACATACATTATTAAGGAGCTTACAGGACCTAAACGCAAAAAACGCAAGTTTTAGAAAAGTATAAGATCGACTACAGTAAACAAAATTAGAAAAATATTGTTGCGCGCCACAATTAATGCCTGGTACATGGTGACAGTAGTTACCACTAGCGCCATCTAGTATCGAATAGCGGAACTAACTGTCAAGACCCTTCTAGAAATTTCGATATTTTCTTTCTAGAACTTTCTAGAACTTTCCCGAACTATCGACATCTAGTCGATCGGGGCCGGTATGTACCATTGTAGAAACATCTAGAATGTTCGAGTGAACATTCTAGATGTTTCTACAATGGAAGGTTCTAGAACTCTCTTTGGCCCTATATAAGGCCGAGACGCGCCACGACCGACAGTTTGGATAAAGCGATCGAAGTGAAAACATCGAAGCGATATTCAAGTGCGACTTAGAGCGATCAGTAGTGCAATTGTGTTTTGTAATTAGTGTGTTTAAGTTGTAATTAGTGTTGCTAATTAAAGTGTCAATTTTTGGTTATTAAATCGGCAGTTTTTATTATCACGAACCCGAAGCTCGTAACAATATCATAAGATATCCGTGTGCTAGATAAACAATTTGATATTTCTAAATAAACAGTTAAGTTTATATGTATACGAAGTCGTGGAACTTCACAATCGAAGATAAACTGCTAGACAAACAATTTCTCTTTTGTAATCCCACTGAACAATTAAACAAGTAATTTCTCTTTAAACACCAACATCAAAAACATCGCTTCCTCCTCTATTCAAACAATATCGATATCGATACGTTTACCGAGCGCCGATCGTAAACACCAGACATTCATCTACCGTGTACTTGCTGTACTCGAACAAAAGGGCATCGCATCGAGTGGCATTGTGCCGAGTACTCGATGCATCGATTGCATTCGATTGTGAGTGCATTAGTATCGAGAACATCGGGCAACATTAACGCATTGCGCGTTGATAAAGTATAAATCAATCGATGGTGTAGGGTGACCATGAAAACACAGGACAGTTGAAATAATGTTGTCAAGTTTATTTATATTAATCCATGAACCAAAAAGTTTGGGGAGAAAATAATGTTAAGCTTCGTTGGAAGTATTTTGCATTTTTATTAAGAAGGTCTTTTCGTCCAATTTGGCAAAAAGCAACTGAGAGAAGTATGCGGTTAAACTTTGAACTATTGACTCATCACTGCAGATACAGAATTACGCATCACATTTAATTCACACCTATTACATTACATTTAAATTCAAATGTAAACCCATCTGAATATAATTCAACTTTCCTACGAGCATCTCTGATCATCATTTAATGCAAATTGATCATGCTGATCGTACAAAGCACCTAATATCCCGCTACTTAGCAGTCACTCTAGCTGCGCCCGCGCCGATGCGCCGGGGTCGTCTGATGCTCCTCCAGAAGCGCCATTTATTTTGAATGCATGCGCAAAGGCAGTGCATCGACCGCGTGCACGTGGTACAATTCTGTTTCTACTTATTATTTTATTATGAATTTGTTTAATGGTTTCGCGTATGACATATTTGCAGTTTTCGTGATTTGTAGGTGCTGGGGCTATAATGAGTTTCTTATGACATACCTACTTATTATTTTCAATACTTAATGGAATTCTTATGAGGTCTAGTGGTCACTAGCGCGATTTCTATGCATTGGTCCTGAGGTTCGATTCCCTGCCAAGTGTTATTGAGTTTTGCATCAGTTTCTCAGTAGCAGCTCGAATCCGTGTCTGTATTTATTCTCGGTTAATGGCCCTTGCCCTTAATCACTTGGATATTAAACATAACTGACCAAACGTGAGTGAGATATACTCGAGTCTTTGGTCAACTGGACCCACTCGAACTGGACCCGCGGGTCCAGTTGACCACATCATTTATTTTCTGTATTTTTATTGGTTAACCACTTACGCAAAACAGGCGTGATGTTTTGTTATTAATAGTTATCAGATGTCCTCCGTGTACGTTAGGTATAAAGTTCAATGTTATAAATAGTGATGGATATCCTCAGCCCGCATGCGCAATAATGATCCATTTCCCTCACTTGACCTTTTCAATTTGCGCTCAATGACAGGCAGCTGTATTGTATGATAAACAAAAGATTTTCATTACTGACTTAAATCAACGTGACAAAGTTTCCTGTATACTCTGATCACTAATAATGTGTTGACATAATTGTCACCTGTACCCAGAACTTATAAGAGTGTTTCTCTGGTTATAAAAAATATGTACAAATTCTAGAAGCAGAAAAATTCCGAAACAGTGAAGCTCAGTAAGTCCAAGGACAATAATATTCTTAACTGTCATGAAACTTGCAAGGAATGAATATAAAAACGTAAGTTTAAAAACTAAATCCCGAACATACTTAGAATCTATGCATAGCTTCTAAGTATGTTAGTACAGCGGCATGCGACCACGGGAAGGTACTTTCTTGTTTCATTCTTTTCAGTAGTCAGGGTTTAGTTTTTAAACAATTTTTTTATTTAATTATTTTGGGGCTTATTTCAGAAATATTTATATTTTTGAAATGTGCTAATTAAGCCCTTTCATTTGATACCCAATAAGGCACCATCCCAAAATATTTTTCAATTTATTACTTTATGTCCTATAGAGGACGCCACATTGAATTTAGTGTGACGTCACATAGCCTATAACTAGCGGACGGTCAAGACGCTTCTAACGATACCTCATTTGTCAAATTATTATAAGTATTTTTGAAGTTATGAGACAGATGAACATACATACATACCAGTTAAAATCATATACCCTTCGTAGTCGGGTAAAAAGTACATAGCAGCGGTGCTATTCTGTAAAAATCTCCCCGTGAAAACTTAAGTGAAGTGAGCGTGGAGTGAGCTGTCAATTCCTAGCAAAAACAAACTCACTTCACCTAAGTTTTCACGGTGAGATTTTTACAGAATCGACCGGCTGGACTACGAAATTACAGTGGCATCCCCTTTCTTAATTGATATGCGTTAAAACAGCAACATCAACGAAAGTAGCCATCACTTTTTAAAGTACGTAATGAGTGACCATCAATCTGGTCCCAATTGAGGACAGTCCGAATTGGATGAATTGCGGTGGACCACTGTCCACTTGTCACTAATTGGACCCTAAACAATGTAAACGCTCTCCGGTTATTGGTTGATAGATTGGTACTTTGGTACTTTTAGTGTACTTGTGCCACTAACGTTTTGTTTACTATTGATTTATTTATTGCGAGGGTCGAGCCGGATGGCTCTGTCAAAATAATATTTGGGAACAATTTTTGTTTGATTGAATTGTTTGAGTTTAATGCTTACAATTTGATGTTTGTAACGATTTGTCTACTAAGTGAATATATTTTATTATTTCCTTCTGGTGCCGTACGTTCACTGAGCCCGAGCCAAAGCCGTCATAGTTTTCAGGGTATATTTACAGGAATCAATCTGTAAATAGATATTAAACTGTATGATCCTTTGTGTTCAATTCCATTCCTTCAGGATTTTTGAACTTAGCTTTTAAGAAATCCTCCAAGTCTACAAGCTTTATAAGATCTAAATATTCCAAGTGGAATCTTGTGAGTGTACAGTTAGGTACTATTTAAACGGCTCTTACGGAAACAGTTGCATGCTTCTTACAGTCAACAAAAACACGTTTCTTACCCAAAACTTGCACAACAATGAAACTGCTTAAACCCAGATTAGCATAGGAACTTTAATACACAAAAACCAGTACCATTCACACTCGTCAGTGCGATGACTTAAAACTGAAGACCAGTCACCATTCCCACCTGCGTTCGATTACTGGACAAATATTTGTCAAATGATTGGAACACACTGAATTTACTTGAGCGTGCGTTTGCGCCCTCTTGACATCGTCTTCATGGGCCCATTGGGTATATTATGTGGTGTTGGCTTATTGGCACAATGGCCATTACGACTGGTAATGTGATTTCGATGTGATTGTGTTTTATGATTGTGAGGAAGCTCCGTTGATAAAATGAGATGTGTGTTGAGCGTATAGATTTTTGTGTAGGCTTACGCATCTATCGTCTATATAACTCATTGTTATGGGAATTTGGTGATAACCGCTCGCTATGTCGCTCATGTTTTAATGAACGATGAGGTGAAGAATGTAACTTATGAAAAAAAAACAATTACTTAAACACAACTTGTCTTAAAGTCCATACCAACTAAGTCGTATTCTCGGCATTCGTTTGGTGTCCCTGATAACAGCTTGTCTTTTGACATACACACTATACACAGTAGTTAAGTTCACTTAAATCATACCAAAACATGGCTTACCATTACCCAATAGATAATTATCTGTACAGTAATTACTTTACACATTTACACCTATTGTAATAAGCAGCTGCCTCTATCTCACCATGTAATTAATATAGCATATTAATCAATAATATTCTGTGTATTATTATCTCTTCCGTGGTTTAAATGGCGGACGTTACAATGTGTAATTAGAAGGCTCACTGGCTCACCCCTCTTCGAATGTGAATTAATTATGGACATGATATTTGATTTATTTTATTGGGTTTTGGTGAAAGGGAGAGACTACACACACACACACAGCGCAGCGCATTTTGGCTGGTTTATGAAACGTGTACAAATGTTTGGCCCAAATTTTTTTTTCTTTTTCTGGAACATATTAATTTGGTGAGATTTTTGACACAGTACGGCTTTTATGTCTTCCTGTTCCAATATTATCAGCACATTTGTTGTGTCTAACTGATTTTGACTCACTTTGTGCAATACGGAATCAGGTAAAATATTGCGTTTACCGCAATACAAAACGCGGAAATGCATTGATGAATCATGAAATAAGTTAGGTATGATGAGGCTCGTTCTGCTCCATTGGAGCCTATATGCTTTTGACCGCATTGGTATTGCACTTTTCTATAAAATAGCTGATTTCTTTTTTTATAACCGACGAAAAATTTCTACTCTACTGATGGTTCTACTCTATGCTATATTCGTAGCTACATTAGTTTAGTTAGTTAGTGTGCTTAGCTAGTTTGCGCGTCCATATTGCTGCCAACCTGTACAAACTGTGAGTGGTCTATTAAAATAAATGCTTTGAGTTTGAGGTTTATAACATCATCGATAGATTAACTTGTACTTTTAAAAGTACAAAATTTTATGATGTTTTCAATCAAGGCGGTGCACTATTAAGCACAGATACAAAACGTAAAAGCGATACAAATGACATTTATTACACAACCATGCCTGTCTTTATCGCGAGGTGCTCTACCGTATAGTCACGACACGCAAGCTTTTATAAAAGTGCATTTTTACTACCTTTTGTTTTATTGTAGTCTGATTACCAGGTTTTATTTGGAGTTTATTGATTTACCGGGAGAACACATTTTTTTTGTTACATTTCTTCTTTTCTCGAATATTTTTTATTCGATTTTGAACTGCTGATGCAAAATCAGTCAGGATGCTGCAAAATGTTTTCGATTAGTAGACCTATGGCAAAAATTATTCCTTCTAGATAGGTACTCACAATTATTATGATTTTCATGAACGAATGCTGCATTTTACGTTAAATGATCGGCATATAATCCGAACTAATATTATAAATGCGAAAGTATAGCTTCTTTGTTTGTTTGTTACGCTTTTACGCTAAAACGGCTGAACGGATTAGGATGAAATTTAGCGCATGGATAGGCCTTGACCTGGCTTAGGACATAGGCTATACATAGATACTTTTTATCCTGGATCGCAGACGAAGTCGCGGGCAACAGCTAGTTTCTTTATAATTGATGATAATATGGAAGAAATTACGTTCAATAAAATAAATGCAGTCATTTGTTAAAGTAGGGTGTCCATTATTGATGTTCCTACACTTCGGGCATTTATTCATTGGACCGAATCATTGCCGAGTTGCTTTGTTTCCTACTATTTCATGCTCCGGTGGAATTATGAGTTGGGGGACTACCTTTATTGTTATTGCAACGTAATTTTAAGGTTATAAAAATGTTTTTTGATACACCCGTGTGTCATTGTAATTTATTCAGGAGAATAGTTCCCCTTTTCACGGTCGTGGACACGAAGAGGGTTCGTAGCTTTTTAAAATATGTTCGGTTTTAGGGAAATGGTAGGAGAATAATTTACTATTTTCGTATGACATGTCTGGAAGACATTGTTTAGGGTGCATAGAGCGTGTCAAGGGTCTATTATATTCTTTAAAACAGTGCTATATTTCCTTTCCTGTTGAATGGGAATTCCCAACTTTTCAAAATATTTGTTCCGCTCGATATTATTAGTTTACATTGGTGTGTATGTACGTTAAATACTCTCTCCAAAAATTATCATTAAATTCACTTCTTATCACTTCTCTACCAAACCATTCACTACAAAATAGCATCATGTTTTTTTTAATAATTGCCACACATCACAAAATCAATTGACTGTACACTGTACAAACAAGGCATGACAGGCACCAACCGCAATGACCTCAGAATAACCACAAAAACGCCACAATATTATTAAGACATCAATCACTTAACAAAAATTTCCCGACGATAAAAAATATCAGCGCTTCCGTTAAGAAGCATCGTTTTCGTGAAATCAGATAAAATGTTCAAGTATGGCAACTACCAATCACATTAGAGTCCATATCTGTCATACAGTTAATTACGAGAGCCATAACAGTTAAGAAATTGACGTTGTAATGTTTAACGTCTTCATCCAAGGTTCATACAAACAAAAAATTTCGTTATTAATCTTTACTCTGTCATTTTTAACTTGCGTATAATTTCTCTGAGAGAAGCCTTAATTTTGGCTTTGGGATATCATCACGACGTATATGGAGAGCCATTAAGAGTATCGGCAGCGATAAAAATCAAGATTGAAGCCTCTGGATGGTGTTTAAGTTATAAAAACAAATACGAGGCGGGGGTAGCGGGGCTTGTGTGTTTTTTTACCGTTATTTATATCTTCATTTTTATGGCGAATGATAAGTGTGTTTCTTACTGGTGGTAGGTGGTCTTTGCCATTTTTCTTGTTATCGTTTTTTTCGACTTTTTAAAGCAGTTTGTTTGCTAAAGTAAACTTTTTATGTCAATATCATTCTTCATTTCTTCACCTGCTGTTTTTAATCACTTACAAAAATGCAGAAGCATCCAAAGTAATTGAATCAGTAAACATCTTAAAATACTTAGTAACTGCACCAGCATGCAGTTTTAATAAACAATTTGACAAATTAACCAGCTGTGTCTAATTACCCATCATTATTGATTAAACATGGAAATTTTCCCCACAAAATTACATAAATCTAACAGATTTAAATTAAAAATTCTTGACCGCTGACTCATTCGGTAAATTACGTGTTCTAAAACAAATGTCCGTCGAATTAGTAAGTGTTGGGGCTATTACAGAGCCCATTAGACCGGTCCGACTGTAAGTACGTACACTAATAAAATATAAAAAGGTTCGATATGCAGTAGCTACTAACTAGACAGACGTGTCATTGTTGTACACTTGTCCACGAATGGTTTCATCAGGAAAGAAAAATGAGGAAACATGTGGTTAAAGAATATGAATTTATTGTGTTGACAGGTAAAATCTTTGATTGAGCAGGATAGTAATGTTACAGAAGAAAAAAATTAAAGGCTTTTTACGAAATAAGTAATAAGAGATTGCTTAAAATCATGTGGAGGAACTTCCAAATTCACATTTTAATGTTTCAATTAAAAAATAAGACCTCGAGGGCCGATTAAAAAGTATTTTATGGCCACCTCGAACAAAATTATTTAATTACACACATCACAAACCTAACATTATAGCCCAAAACACGTATAATCTTCAATCAATTAGCTTAATCGCTCAAAATTTCGACTTAATCTTTCCGTCAGTATAATCTTCGAGATTTTTTTTCTTAAATCTTGCTGGCCGTGACTGTACCACTGCAATCAGTTTAAAAGCCTAACCCCAGCATGATTAGGCGTCGCCGGGGGGCGCAGTGTAGGCGCGGCAAGAGGGAGGGGGTCATTAACTCATTAACGATGCTCGTCATTACAAGGCTATGTCACAGGTAATGATGATTTTGTGCTAATGTCCTAAAGTTCTAAGTTGCGTGGTCACTCTAGTATAAACGAGGAAAATGAAAAAAAAAGTCAATTTAATTTATTTAATCAATATCATCATCATCATTATCTGCCTGCCTTTTCCCAACTATGTTGGGTCAGCTTCCAGTCTAACCGAATGCAGCTGAATACCAATACCATAATACTTAATCAATAATCATGTTTCAATTTCAATGAAACTTTGATCAACTTACTTTTTTATAGCCTTTAAAAATAATTTATTTTTCTCCGATAATCATTTATTTGCAATAGGTATTCTTCTTCTTCTTCTTCTAAGAAAAAGAAGAATAGACATCGGTACAGTGTGTGTGTGGAGTAAAGCACACCAGTGCTTTACTGTGTTAGTCATTATATCCGTCTAAAAACGGACATAATTGACACAACAAAAAAGCAATTATTAATTTCACTTTCATCAAAAACGTAGATGCAAGATACAACACAACTTCACACCCATTCCCAAAGATCGTTTGTTATCAGCAGGCACGCAATGAAGGAGGAAGGAGGTCACAAGCCCGACATTACTCGAACCTCCTTCCCTCGTAGGTAATTAAAAATGATGATAGCTTTCTGTTAAATATTAATTACTGGTGTCAAAATTAACTTTGGATACCGGTTTGGATGGGTTACCAACGGGATATGTCGGGAACGCCCTTTTACTGTTTTTAATAAAATACGACGAATTGAAAAAGGGATTTTGTAGGTATGTCGATTTGGAATTAATATGAATCTGTATGGTAGGTTTAAGTCAGTTGTGGTTCAGCCAGCCTAAGAAACTAGAAAACTGTAGGTATAGTATCAAGTATCGGAAATAATGTAAAAACTAAAAATCTACCCGGAATGCAAAATTATAAATCACACGGTAGAATATTGTTGGTATACTAGGAACATTACGAAGACATAAGGAGTAAAATTAAAGTTCAATTTATTTTTGTGTATACTTCACAGAAGGTTTGATAATAATATCTAATCACGATAAAACAAAAGAAACCAGATTTTCTCAACTCATACTCCCAAGTAACAAAACTCCTAGCTGTCGTTTACCCCCCAGAAAAAAACATCAAATAATTTATATTTTTATTTTACCTTGTATTTAATGTTTTATGTGTATGTGTAAAGTGTCTTTAATTTCTTGTGTAATTGGTTGTAAACTGTTTTAATTAAAGAATAAATAAATAAATAATAATCGATACTCATTATGATTGTACTCTTTGTGCTTGTATGTGTTACTAACAATAGTTAATTAAGTAATTTTATGTAGGTAAATACTAACCATAAGGACTGCAAGGTCTGCAAATAAAAGTTTATTATTATTATTATGTCTGCATAGTTTTGCTAGCTAATGTAATTTGACCTTGTATATTGTGATGTTTTTTTACGAACGCATTTGTAAAAAAACATCACGTTTTACAATCAAAAAAATATAATAAGTAGATCCTACATAAAGTTCAATTAATAAAAATAGTGATGTCAACCGGAAATATTCACTAGTCTTTCATTTAATTTTTGTTAAGAAAAAATGGAACTCACTTTTAAACTAAAAATCCATTAATCAAGCATACCATTTTCGCCGTTACAAAATTGAATAAAAGATGGATGCTCTGCGAGCCGAATTAAGTTATTACCTGATATTTCTTATTCCGTTGCATTGAATACTTCACTGCAATGGCCGCCATATTTGGCAGTTAATGGCAGTTGAATCGAAAACGCGGGAAAGTCGTTAAGTTGTAAAATATTTTTTTGGAAAAAGAATTTCGTAACAGATTTTTAAAAACGAATTATTTAAGGCTCCCACAGACGGTCGCGAAGCGACTTTGTTCTATGAAAATTTCATGGAAATTGTTCTACAGGCGTCGCGCCTGTCTGCTGGAGCCTTTATGCGTGTCATGTTTTTTATTTGTTCCTAATTTGTCAATAATGCCATAAAAGTTCAACTTTTGAAATATTATGGCGAAGTTTATAGTAACAGCACAATTATTTTTATGTAAGCTATCTTGAAGATTACTTTCGCGATCCCAGAAATAAGTGTCAAGTTAATCCTCTTGCAATAAATAATTGAAGTACGAGTAGGTACCAATTTCTATAAAATCATCATCATAATTTCTTAAAGCGATAAATTACAAAAAGCACAAATAAATTGCAGATATTAAATGTTAATACTGTATTACGTGTTCCCATAAAGATTTCTGTAATAAATTATGAAAAGGTTGAGTAAGAGGTGCGATGGCCGATGTTCATGATTTCTTTCCAATGATTTATGTCTTAAAATATTAAACGTGAGATGAGAGATGCTTATTTAATTGTACGTCAATTTATCTGTGGGTATTATCCAAGTTTTTCTGCTTCAGGGGATACCATTTTTAAATTCAATTCGTATTTCGCACTCTGTGCAAATCTTTTTTGGTAATCGTAAAATCTTCATGTGCTTGGTTAACTCTTTCATCGAAGTCGACAGGACTTATACTACATATATATTTCGTTTTTGTTTTAACCTAGCATAAATGCTTCACTAAAAACAGGGGTCCAGTTTTAGGGTTCACCTTTAATACTCCTTTCTAAATAGCTCAGTTTTTTTTTCTTAATATCGTGTCCTGCGTGTCCTGTAAGCTGAACGTTACAGGAACTGGGGCCCAAGTCTGCTATTTTTATAAATTCGTCATTCCAACGCGATTCCACCACTATCCCATTGTCTTTTTGCTAAAAGTTCGTAATCTGCTAAATTCATAATAGTTGATCATTGGTCGGTCAATGGTACAGAAATTATACGATACTCGTAACGAATTAAAAGCAATGACTGCACAATGACGTTCTAATGGTAGGTCACTGATCAAAGGAACTGTCAAAATTTTAGCAGATTACCGCTTATGTCAGTAATTCATTTTTAATTATGTACGAGATTACCATTCTATGCCATTTCTTTCAATGCAGTGTCACTGGTTGACCATTGGAACGTCATAATGACGCCATTATATTAGTAGATTACCAAACTTGTCAAAATCAACAATTATGAAATCAATGATGTAGACCATTCTGACACTATTGTAATAGCAGACTTGAGGCCCTGGTGGACGATGGCGATGGCGCCAAACAAGTAGCCGAATTCTGGGCTGAGTCCATTTAGATTGCTATCGACACGCTAAGAAGAAGAAGCTCAGTTTCGGTTCACCTTTAATATCCTTTCTCATTAGCTCAGTTTTCTACTCTACTTTCTCACTGTACGCTAAAGCCAAATCTATAAAAACTATTATAAGTTTAATAACAAACAATGTATTTGTCCACAGGAAACAACGAGGATCGTCAAGGTCGTCCCATCGACCAGAAGTCGAACCAATGGTTCGGAGCGACCCTCACCAGTACAGGCAGAAATGGTGCTATCATGGTGAGTCTTACTTTTCGATATATTGAGGGGAGTACGGTTTGTAATACCTGCTACATCGAATTTTGAAAGTGTTTCACATTCTGGGAAACGATGATGGTTCATACAAGTTTTGGTAAGAGCGTTTTATGAAACTACCTCAATTTTTTATGCAATAACACTTTCAAGGGCGCTAAACGGCTATGGACATAGCCGTCATAACAATAAAACTTCTAGTGTCTCTCGTTCACTGCGCCGGAACCTGATAACATAGTTAATCTATATGTTTTTGGAGAAAATCCTTTCTAAATCTTCCTTTATTAGAAAAGTAATATGATCTAAGAAAATTGCTGACTCTTTAGGAATTGAAATTCTTAAATCAGACTTCCTGAATCCCAAGACAATACAGCGCAAAATTAGTTTCGTTAAAAATCTCAATACAACCATATCCTTTTTTCAGACAACGCATTTTGTGATCTACCTGCTCAACAATTACTTCAAAAACCAAAAATCTCGTTGCCACAATGCAAAATCCATTTCGCCACATATCTCTTCGCTGCCATTTTCCTCAGTTAACTCCATGACCTCATACGCGACTGACCTATAAAGCTGATGGCCTGATGGGATGTCTTGACAGGCGCACCCTTCCTGCTCCGCCCTGTCCTCAAGGTGTTCTGCCTTAATGTTGATCGCTCTATCTTTTGTTATCGAGTCTATGGTCGGGTACATACGTGACGTCACTGGCCTAGATGTGATTGCGTTATTGGTCATTGGGCTTGGATTTAATGTCGTGGTGTGGTTAGTAGTGATTCATTGTTGCAGATTGTAAATATAAATAAGATTATGCCACATTAATAATCACAGGAGGTGGCGAATCAGGCCATTTAGACTGAATTTACTTGTCAATTGCTCCTTTTAAGTTGTCCAAGACAAACTTTATTATGAGTAACAAAGATGTAAAACTTGTGTAATTGTATAGGTAAACAAATAATCTGTTGCCCGCGACTGCGATTTTGTATTTCATAATTTTTACAAGTATCCAGGATGAAAAATAATCCTACTCGTATGTTCTTCTCCAAGTTTCAGGCTACCTATCTGTAAAATTTCATAACGATCGGCTGATTCAGGTGTAAAAAGTAACAGACAAGCAGAGTTTCATTTAGATTTATTTAGTATGGTATGGTTAAGGTATGTAACGTCTGCAGTGTAATCCGGTAGGCCAGCAGTCGAAAAACAAAACAATTTCTGCACATACAGCCAGACAGACCATAAATCTGGAATAGCTCCTAAAACCTTTATTACTATTAAAACAATAGGTGCCAAGGAAACCCCATTAATCCCGGCGCCCTATGGTTGACATTTGGCAAGTGGGTCAGTCCAAGGCCCCGTGGCCCCCATGGCTATAGGGTTGAACGCCATTACGCTACGGGGTCGTCTTTATGGCTTGTGGACTTGTGGGCATTGTGGCTATCTGTGGCGAAATTGGGTTTCAGGGTTATGTGAGTTAGGTTAGGGGAGATTTCTTGACCTCATTCGATGGATTTATTTTACTTTATCTTAGTCATGATTGCAAAATGGGTACCTCGAAAAGGAGAGCAGAATTTGTGGTCAAAAGTACCCGAGATAAGATAATGAAGCCAAAAATGTAGTTACGTGTTTATGAAAATTGAACTCGGTCATGTATGTCATAAGCGCTGTTTTAGGATATTTACGGGTTTTGGAACTCAATCTTAAGGTAGCAACTGAGCAAACGGCATCACTTAATACGTCCGCCATATTAATTCAAATGGACTGCAACCGTTTACCGCACACATGTTGCAAATAAATTGTATTACTCACGAGTCACAAGTCACGCACTTCGCACGAACACCGCGGCTCGGTTTCAGAACTTTTTTTTTTCGATTCCATATTTGAAATCAGTCAGGAGACGCCTTCGACGAAGACCAGAGACCACATACTTTTTGTTCTCTACTTAAGGAGTTGGAATTTTTATTTCGGAATGCCGAATTAGTGCAAAAAGCTGGCTCTCTCAGCGAGACTGCAATTTGTTTAGGCATTTTGTTCCATTTGCTGTGGGGGACAGAAACGCGCTGGGAATTTATAATTGTTCGACGGCATAGGCTGTATCTATAGGTGCCTTTGTCATTATTGATAGTGCTGTGACTTCTGATGGCGTTGTATATTTTTTTTTAAATAAATTTCTTAAGTATGCTTGATTATTATTGATCGTAAATGCGAACATAAACTGGCAACTAACTAGTTTTTTTTTTTAAATACTATCTACTATAATATAAGAAAAGAACATACACATTTTAAATACTAGAATTTACTTTTTGTAATTCAAAACGGAAATGGCAAAATTCTTTCAACTTTACGATGATTAAGTCATTTCCAAGTAAACTTCTTTTTAATGGCTGGATAATATTAGCTTCCCAGCAATGGGTAGTTTGATACTGATTGACTGCTAAAAATTATTCAGTATATCATGTTTTTTCTTTACAATTGAAAGAGTTATTTTAATGGAATTACTGGTACATAAGCCCTATAGATTAATAAGACAATTGGAATACATTAATTTAAAAAGACAAAAATTCTTTCAACTGCCTTTTTATATATTCTCTAAATATAAAATAAATACTATTGATTTATAATTGCAGTGTCCCAGCACAATTTTTTGCTGTTATTATTGAAAACAAAACTCGTCGAGTACTCACTTAGTAGTCGTTTATCGAGACATAATTGTTTTCTTATTAGTACCGATTGAATACTAAGTTGGTTCGTTTTTATCGGCAATTCATTTTCTCACGATAAAGCGAACGCTACTTGATTTTTTAATTTGTAATGTTTTGCTGTGAGGTTTTGTCTTTGACTATTCCCAGTGGGTGTTTTGTTTTTACTGATTTTGACATCAAGTTTTTATTATCATTTTAGTTGCAGCTAGGTACAATTTAAAATACACACATCAAAAGTGTCTAGGGATCAAGCATTTTTATGCGGATTTCTTGAGATTGAGATGTGGCTTTGTAATAAATTTATGATTTTATAAATTTATATGGATCCTTTTTGGTTCATTTCATAATTTGAATCAGGAACTGTGAATCAAATTCGAGTAAAAGATGAAAATCAGCTGTCAATATTTTCCCTATAAAAACATACAACGCATTGAAGACATTATTAGTGCTACTGTTTCCCTACTACTGATTAAAACCAACGTTATTATGGAGCGGCGACGTCATTTAAGCAGGGAAGAAATGCTCAGAGCCGTGGGAATGATAGAAGCTGGTTCCCGGCAACGTACTGTGGCTTTAGCTCTGAATACAAGTCAGAGTGTTATCAGTCGACTTTGGACACGTTACCGAAGCACTGGTACCGTGGCTGAGCGCCATGGAGGACGGTATCGCTGCACCACACGGAGACAAGACCGATACATTCAAATCTTAACTCGAAGAGCTCCAACAATAACCGCCATGATGTTAGCCGTGAGGCTTCATCACTCTTCAGGGAACTTAATTAGCGACCAAACAGTGAGAAACCGCTTGCATGAAGTGAACCTTCATTCCCGAAGACCGCTACGGGTACCACCTATACTCAAACTCAAACTCAAACTCAAAGCATTTATTTCAATTAAACCTTGTACAGGCACTTTTGAATTGTCAAAAAATTATAGCAATGCACAATCGTAGGATTCGATATCAATGGGCTCTTGAACACAGAAATTGGGCAGAAGAACAATGGCGTTTCGTGTGCTATTCTGATGAGTCTCGTTTTGGTATGAGACCGGATACAAGACGTATACGACACTGGGGAACCCCTGGACGCCAACAGCGATTAAAATCCTGCCAGGAAGTCCATCCTTATAGTGGTGGAACCATCATGGTATGGGCGGGTATTTGGATCGGCGGAAGAACTGAGTTGATTTGGATCAGAGGCAACCTCAACGCTCAAATTTATGCTGAGACGATTGTATCAGACGTCATCGTTCCTCTACAAGTGCAAATCGGTCCCTTATTTCAGTTAATGCATGATAATGCACGACCGCACACCGCAAGAGTTGTAAGACAGACTCTCGCCGCAGCTAACATCAATGTCCTGCCCTGGCCTGCTCAGTCGCCAGACTTGAACCCGATTGAGCATGCATGGGATATGCTACAGAGAAGAGCTCTGCCGAATATGGAGGGTATCCAGTCGCAAGAAGACCTTTTTTTGTTGTTGCAACGAACATGGGCGGCCATTCCACAGCGTGATTTGGATGAACTCATTTTGAGTATGCCAAACCGATGTTCTTGTGTTGTTAGTGTTCGCGGTAGAAACACGGATTGTTAATTGTTTAAGTTACCCAATAAAATTTTAAAGAAAACTGTTATTTCAGTCTTTTTTTCGAACTTTTGTGTTAGTGGTTCAAATGTCAAAAATCCCTTTATTAGGAAAATGGCAAATTTCTTTATTAATGCAAAGGTGACTTGGTTTATCGTTACTGTGACAAACGAAAACACTTTATTTGATGAATCCTTAAAGAAAATTTTAATTAATATCAATCAGGAGAAAAGTTATTGCAAAAATATATGTTGATCCCTAGACACTTTTGATGTGTGTATGTAGGTAGGTATCCATAGATTGCTCTTATTTATAAAATAGCAAGGGTCTGGGTAATTTTTGATCGTTATACTTAGTATAATTTACTCTTGATTTAAATGAATCAAAACAAAATATTGATTTGATTTTTGTTTGTTAATCTTTCACGATAAAACGACTGAACGGATATAGATGCAATTTGGTACATGGGTAGACCAAGACTTGTATTAGGACATCTAGAATACTTTTTATCCCAACATTCCTACGGGATCGAGACTTATGTGGCTGAAACCGCGGGGCGCAGCTAGTATACAATAAAAATGGATCTCTTACAAATCATACCTTTCTTTTACTAGCTAGGAACCAATACGTTATTATAATTGCAAATAGATATCCTGAGATAAATCGCGGGATATTGCGGTGTCGCGTCACACGGGCGCACGGCGCGACATGCGCTTGCGCCGCCGCGCGCCGTTAAGGTTAAACAGTTAAACATAGATTATGTAATAATTATTATGACAGATATGTTCGGTATATCATTAGAAATTGATTGTCTTTCTCTTTGGCTTTTTTGGTTTCATGGGCTTTGAACAACAATAAAATGTGTTGCTGTCCTGGTGTTTTGTGACGATTGAAGCTTGAATTGAAGCTTTTTAGGTTACAAATCAGACTGAAAGCTTTGATGAAGTATTCGTTGTTATCTACCAAAACATGTTCTAAATTAAACATAGTAACAACAATAGCTGAACTACAGTACTAAATAATTAAGACAGTATTTTCTGACTTTGTTCATGAGCAATTGAGTAAAAACGGCTCTGAAATTTACTGAACTGAGTTTAGTTTTGCCAATTTAGCTAACTATATATTTTCTTAGGTTAGCTCTAAACTCAAATTCACCATCACTCCAACGTCCAATTCAATCCTACCGCAGTGCAGACCCCTTCGGCCTTATTACAAAAACAAGTTTAAATGCAAGTTTAAATTATCGAGCTATTTTTAAATTTTGGATTATATTCCGACGAAGTTAAAGCTCTTATTACAAAATTGACGTTAAACCTGAGCCTTAGTTGTCAATTTAGCATTAAGAACTTAACGTTTGTCGGAATAAAGTTCAAATACAGTAACTGGCTCGAAGGTTTAGGCTAGGTCTAACGTTAGAACTCCTTTTATAAGACGGCTAAAGATTTTTGGATTCACTCATTAATATCATATCTGTGATATGTGAACGTGATCTATGACCATCGTCTCCGTTTCTATAAGGCACTTAACTTTATACATGCGACATATTGCTGCCACTAAATACACCGTATTGTCTATGCCGATGGCTTGTTTATGAATATTTATCTTTTTGCATAGATGCAGACGATATGTCTTCGTTTATATTTAAATTTTGAGGTATGGCGAATCTTTTATCTTTACTCTTTTGTTTTTCTTTCTTTTCTTTTTGAGGGCTTGTTCAATATGTACCGAGATTTTTATTATACATTTATACAGTCACGGTTACAACTGGTAATGGAGACAGCAGACTAAATTAGTGCTCAGGCACATCTTCACATCTTCTTTTGCATAAATTCTTCTAGTTAAAAGTTGAGCAGTTAAAAAAAGCTAATACTCATTTTAATATTCACAAAAATATTGTCATAAAGTGGTCGGCTCATAAAGCCTATCTCGTTATCTAATTTTGAGATTTTTGTTTATTTTTCTTAAATATTTTATCAAAAAAAAAAAAATCTATTTTTAAATTTCGCAACACCCTCTACGCAAAGTTTTTGAGCTAACAAATTGTCCGGTGATTTGTCAGCGTCGAATGCCTGGGTTCTTGCGCGCGCGCACCTAATATGGCGGCCGCCGCTTGACAGCTACACCCGTCCGATTTGGACTCACATCGCCTTATAGAGAACGTTTCTTTTATTGTCTCCATTTGCCGAGAATTTTTATGTGAAATTTCGGCATGTTTTCTTTATTTTCATGGATATTTTTTCGCTGCCGGATTTCTCTTTAATGTTGGAAATTATGTTTGTATGTGAAGGCTGTTACTTTCGGCCACCTGTGGCAGTTCGACATATACGGCAATTTCAAAAATATTCACTTTGACGGGACCGCGGTATCGCTTAAAATTGTCTCTCATAATTAAAATTATTTTTTCATACAAACAAAAATGCACATTAATCTTTGAATGTCCACATAAAAAGACATCCTCTTTAACCTCAACAAGTTTTCTATTGATCTTTACCATAACAAACGTTTGTCTATTGATCACAAATCCACATAGAACTGTGCCAAAAAAGGAATCATATTGGACCAAGATAAGGACGTTGCGGAAACACCAAGCAAGTTATTCTAAAAAGATCTTGTATAGAAAATCTATGTTTAGTCTTGACTTTAAAGACAAAAGGTAGGTACCCATCAGAGATAAAGGTAGGAGTATACTAAAGATTATTTATATATTGTTCTGTATTAACAATGACTTAGTCAAACTATTGACTTTTCCGCATTCTGCTATTGTTGCCTGTTTAATATTCGCTTAGAGTTAGTTGAAACCGCGGATGGTATCAATGTAGTCTGCGAAAGTAGGGTTGATTAAAATGACTACTAAAGTTAAAATGGTTATTAATAAAATTGGGTTCAGAAAAGTAGCGGCATTCAATTTCACCGTCATCATTTTTTTAAATCAGTGATAGGATTAATTTTAATGCCTTGTGTGAATTCAAATGGTAGTCGGCAGATTTGAAATCATAAAGCGTAAGTATACTTATCATGTGTAATCAGATTTTGCCAAATGGTCCTCAGGTCGAGGCCGTTTTGTAAATATATATAATTTTGGCAGTTTGAGATTTTTGCCAGTTTAGTTTGCGTATCTGTCACCATCTTGCTGATACGTACCTGTATGATCTGTATCACCCTTTTGCGTTTAAGTCGATTTTAAAATACTCTCCACCAAGCTTTGTAAGTTTATCTAAAGAAATAATTATAAGACCAATACCAAATGTTTTCGATACTCCACAAAAGAAGATAATTAAATTACTCACAAGCACGGCGTGGAGTTAACATGGGTTCATTAATATCACGGTACTTAAATTCCCATTAACTGAGACCCCAGTATCGGTCACGAGCGCAAGTTTTTTATTTATTATAGATGTCAAGTGTGAGAATTATTTCAAATCAATGATGGTTCAGCTTTATATTTTTTCTTTGGTGTTGTTTGATATTCGATATATTGGATGTAAGTATATTTTGAGGTCGTTTCTTTTTCCTAATGTTAGGAAATTGACTAGTGTTTTATTTTGGAAAAAACTTTGCTTAAATTTTGCTTTCTAAATATTTTTTAGAATCTTTCAAAGTCAGACACATGTTTTATGCACACGCTCACCTAGATTATATCATACTTTTTTACGCACTGCACTTGTAAATTAGGGTTTCAATTCCACAAATTTCTTGCGGATCCCTAACAAAACTATTACCACGTAGATTTTTTTGACGCTTCTTCATTAGAAGCTATTCTCTTGTATTCGTTATTATTTCAACATTGTAATGTTTTTTGTTAATTCTCCGTGGTTGGTTAAATGTGATGTATTGTGTTTTGTGCTTTACCGCAGAGAGATTAAATTCTTGCTTGTGAGAAAGAATGAAAAATACCACGAAATTTTTATTTAAGAGACTGGAAGTGTTATATGTGTTATTGTTGATTGAAAATTCAATCAGTATTTAATCTATTATTGATTTATAACTTAAGAAAGTTAGGTAATGCGAAAAATGTCATTGACACAGTAAAATCCATCATCGATGTGAACTTATCAAAAATGTCATGATCTGGATGTAGAAAGGGAATGAAGAGCATTGGCGGTTCGATGCATCATGCTTGTCCGTAGGTTTGCTCGTTGCACGTGTGAAGTAAAAGTGACGCTTTTTAAAGCATATTGTCAGACATTTTACACGTGCAGCCTCTGGACAGGTTGTACGCAGAAAGCCATCAATGTTCTTCGAGTTCAATACAACAATGCGTTCAGGATGCTGTTGTTGTTCCACGCTTCTGCAGTGCATCGGGAATGTTTGCTGATGCGCACACTGATGGCTTCGCAGCGATCAGACGTAAGCGTGCCGCGTCGCTGCTGCAGAGGGTCCGGGGCAGCTCTTACAGTCTCCTGAATGTCATTGAAGGGAAATTTGATTGCCCGCTCGTCCATTATTTGTCCAACCTGCATGTGTACTAACAGTTTTTTTTAATGTTTTACTAATAAATTATGGATTTTTACTTCAGAAATAAAATTATTATTATTTAAAAAGTTGGTTCTCGGTTGTTCTCGGTTATTACAATTGCAAATTGGCTAAATATAGGTCGCTAACA
The DNA here is from genome assembly GCA_916614155.1 of Mesoligia furuncula. NCBI lineage: Eukaryota > Metazoa > Arthropoda > Insecta > Lepidoptera > Noctuidae > Mesoligia > Mesoligia furuncula. Next base: position 27,149,742 of record OU744803.1, read on the forward strand.
GTAATAAATAGAAAATAACGGTAACATGTAATTGTAAATACCTACCCAGTTAAAGTGGGAATTCAATTTACTAATTAACGGATTTCAATATATGCAACAGTTAGAATCTTAAGTGAAGGGACACACTGGATGCATTGCTTTAACACTTAAAATATTACTATCTCTTATTAAGAGGGGACGGAGGAATTTGAAAAATAGGTATTTGAAGAAACTATTGCCGTCGCCTTACCTCAAGTCTGCCCCCGTAGTGTGTGATAGGGACAGCTGCAGCTCAGACCGAAATTATCACAAAAATGTGACGAGATCGAAGTTTCGTATTTCCCTCTCCTCGAAAACTGAGCCGATTCAATTATTTTTTACTTTAACATTTTAAGAAAGAGTATGTTTTGGTTCCTATCATTTTTTTAAATGTTAAAAACTTTTCTAATTTGTCTGGTAGTCCTCTAATCACGACGGTAAAAATAGGGCATTTTTTTGTAATTTTTAGAGGGTCATATTTTCTTTACTAATTAGTTGCTGAAAAAAGAAAATGACAGGGACGTGTTTACAGCAGACCTTAATTTTATGAAAAACATTTTTGCTCTAGACGCGTTATTCAGGAAGAAAAAAGGGGAATACATTTGTACGGAGACTCGCACGCCTTCCCTCTTAAGACACAAATTAATATGATTTAGATGGAAAAGAAGGGCTTTCCAAATGGTTTAAACTACACGGTAATTTATTTAGGACAGTCTTTACGATAAATGTTTGAATGGGGTACCACGGGCAATAAAATATATTTAATAATAAGATTGTTATTCAGGGGGTTCCACGGGCAAAAATATTTGTTTGTGGTACCCCAAGGAGGACTAGACAGGGGGGGGGACCATGGGCAAGTACCGTCGTATTTGGTAGCCTATAATTTTCTTGTTGTAACATACGAAGTACAGAAATCTATACCTGCATCACATCTATACAAACGACATATTCGACTCGAGAGACTTTTGCCCAGTTAAAATTAAATTTGTTCTATAAATCGGAATCACTTTTACACGTCATATTATAAAAAAAAAACAGTGGCATTCCGGGAGTGCCAACAGAAGTGAAAACTTGAAAAATTACTTGTGTATTTTTGTAATTGTCTTATAAACAAATCACGCGCGGTGTCGGTTACGGTAACAGTGTCGCGAGTTCAATGGTTTGTTCCCTTGTAAAGAAGTTTTCACTTCAAAAAATAAGCCAGACGAGATCGGCGTTTCCTATCTGAATACTATTGTAAAAAACTGAAATATAATAATAATTAAGTATGTTAAATTGACTTTTGGATTTATTCAAATTTCTTTGGGAATTTGCTTTCTTTATTTTTCTATCTATTTGCAGTTGTGTGCACCCATATACCTAGTGCCTTCTCTCGTCTTTATAAGCATAACTAACCCTGGTGCGTCCCAACTCTTAGCAGATAAAGCAACCGGTCGCGGCGGATTAACCGCGACTGGACTGATGTTAAGATGAACCGATAGCAACCGATCGCTATCTGATCTGATCACTAACGTGCCGACTTCGTGGTTAATTGCCATATCCTTTACTATCAACACTGTACAAAGAAAATTCAACCCTATCCGCAAACAGATAGAGTTGAAAATTGATAAGGAATGTCGTGATTTTTGATGATAATTTTGATGCTTATAGTATTTGCAATTTGGACTCTGTCCTAATAGAGGTAAGGTTGAAAATGTGTTTCAAAATGTGAGTTGAGGATTTATCATGGTACCTTACTGAGTATTAGATGTATGTATCGGATTAAGTGATAAAAATAGTCATCTACACTTCGTTTAAGATAAAGGGGACATTAGACAAATAATAAAACTATGTTTTACAACTATTTGTCAAAATAATATAAATCTTCTTCATAAATCTACCATCGTTTGACAATATATTAATAGCAGCGACATAATAAATTATTATTATTTATTGAACTTAAAGACAATTACAGTTAATTTCTGATCTATTGTGCACTTCTAATAGGGAACTGTTTCCTTATTGGTAGTTTCCTTGAAGTTCGTTTATTGTGCAGATCGATTTGTTTCGTATGCGCAAGCGCATCCATGTTATAAAATAGGGATTCGAAGAAGTATCGATAGTTTTGTTTTACTATTACTTACATATTTTTTTTGTACCTACAACATCAAAGTAGTATCGATACTTTATCCAATTTTCTTCTTCTCGCGTCAATAAAGTGGGAATTTAGAAGTGAGAGAAATAGGTGTCGTTGACCTTTTTTTTGATCTGAAAATTTACATTATTGTTTTACTGGTTGCATTGGAATATAAACTCTTTTGTTTCGAATTAGTGCCTCGTAGTTTCGATACTTTTCATTCAACACCACATCCCTAGTTATAAATAGAGAGATGCGTATTTCCTGCGTCCTACCATGAATGCTAAGATTTACTTTGAAATGTTTAATAGCAGCATTTGTTATTGGCACTTATCTTCTTATATGGTGCTGGTTTCCTGAAGGTCTGTTCCTCACTGATTTAGGAGTTGGACCTGGGTTTGTTTCTCCTATATCTTTGTGAGATTTATAAGTTGATGTCGTGTTTATGTTCTTAGTTAATGGGTAATCAATGCGATAAATAGGCTTTGATCTAGTCTTTGATTGTAATAGATGGTTCAGGGTGGCAGTTGGAATGCGACAGCGTTAGTCTTACAGGACCTAAACGCAAAAACGCAGGTTTTAGAAACAATAAAAGTATAAGTTCGACTACAGTAAACAAAAAATAGAAAAATATATGATATTCTTCAGGATATACATATGTTAGGTAAATAGTGTGTTGAAAACGTTAATGCAACTAATTTGATACGATAGAAAAAATTATGAAGATATCTCTAAAAACTTTCTTTTTACAATAAAAACCATACTACTATACATACAATCATTCTGATTTTTTGTCAGATTATTCTACAAGCAACATTTAGTATGTTGCTTGTAGAATAACACTATTGTTTTAATTTTTAAGTCCAAACAATAGGTTTTTTGTAATTAAATAATTGCTTCATATTTTGCAATAAATTACCAGGCGTTGTGTCATCGCGGTTCTCTTTTTTTCTATGCAGTCCGACAGTGACCGCGCTTTAGGTCACTCATAATTATAAGCCTCTTAAGATTACCGTAGTTTATTTGAAATTCTACTGCGGATTTAAAGCTGTCAATTACAGAATTTGTGAAAAAACCGCATTGAAACCTGTAAAAGCATATTGGTTTTCTTCATCCTATTTTTGTGCCCTTTCCTCAAACACCAGCCGATTTACCTCGTATTTTACCGCGAAAACTTAGGCGAAGTGAGCTGTCATTACACTAATGCCAGGGCAACTATATTCCAGATTCCTTAAAAACCTCTGATTAGTAGTTTGCTTCTCAAAATGTCAATAAATTAATTTGACAAGAGGCTGGACCGGTAGTGCTATTCTGTAAAAAGAGCTTGAAGTGAACAGTGCATCACTAGTTTCAGATGGGATGGCCACCGACTGGGACTATCATTAATTATAACACAAAGTCCCCGCGGCCGTGCCACGTCCGTGTCTTGATTTTGATTTATAATTCATTAAGATTTTGTGTAAATTGACTAAAATATGACGATGATTGTAGTCCGTCTAAATATTGTCTATCCATACTAATATTATAAATTCTTAAGTAACTCTAGTCTGTCAGTAGGTTACCTTTTCACGCCTAAACCACTGAAAGAATTTTGATAAAATTTGGCAGAGAGATAGATTTCATCCCGGGGAAGGACATAGGATAGTTTTTATCGACTTACTTCGCGGGCGAAGCCGCGGGCGGAAGATATCTTCTATATATAAATAAAAATCAATGTTTGATAATTATGTTTGTCCTCTATGCGTTCAGAAACCATTGGTCAGATTGTGATGAAATTTTGGTAGGGTGTCTGTAAGGGTTCCTAATTATTAAAACATGGGAAAAAATAGCAAAAAAAAATCTGACGCGGTACGAACTTCGCTGGGTCAGCTTGTTTAAAAAAAAATAGAACTCTTCATCTTTGGATGAATGAAATTAATTTAAGCAATTTCATTTCATTTCATTAAATTTTTAAGCCGCGGGCATAAGCTAATATAGTACAATATTAAAATTCTTTTCATGTCGGTGGTATTTTACCACCGACATGAAAAGAATAAGAAGATGGGATGACAGTTCATTTTAAGCTCACTTTGTCCAAGTTTTCACGATGAGTGTTTTGCAGTATACCTAGATTGACTGATTACAACAAAAGTTACTGAGCATTAAAACCCTTTATATTAATTGATATAGCACCCAAGCTACACACAGGTATAAAATGATGATACCTAGATTTATCGTCTAACAAACAAAGCCGTTGGCAGAGCTATGAGAGTTACGAAGTGTCGATAGAGCATCCTGTGCTATCCATATAAATACACTATTGTCCCCCGGCAATACAATGGATGGGATAAGCTCATCCACTCTGCACTAGGCTTCATTGTTTTAAGAGGAATCAGGGATGTAGGCTGTATTTCTGTAGGTGATGCGAGGTGTAGAACGTCTAAGCTAAAATTTCTCGCCTTTAATTGTATTTGCGTACACAACTACATGAAAGTATTTGCCTTCCCTCAGTCACTGGTTAGATGTGAACATAGAAAATTGCGAAATGGTATAATTATTGTATTTGGATACAAAGGTCTAAAAAGTTGTTAAGAACATTTTCGAAAAATAGTGTTACAGCCAAATTAGACCGATTATTAAATTCTCCATAGAAACAGAGATGTCCAGTTATCTTTTTTTTAAATAAGACATTTCGAAAATGTTCTTAAGTAACTTTTTAGAACTTTGTATCCTGCTTATGCGTATGAAGTTTCATTAAAATCGGTTCATTCGTTTCGAAAAACAAGGGCTTGAAAGTTTGTATGAAATGCCGTACGGCGTAAACGCTCTTAAATAACCGACGAAAACTTTCAATGCAGTTGGGTTCAGAATCATGTACTGTAATGCTATTCTGTAAAAATCTCACCGTGAAAACTTAGGTGAAGTGAGCGTGGAGTGAGATGTCAATAGTGTCAATTCCTAGCAAAAACAAACTCAATTCACCTAAGTTTTCACGGTGAGATTTTTGCAGAATCAACCGGCTGAATCCGTGGTAAAAGTTGAGCGGCGCTGTTCCTGCCGCCCTGTATACCGTAGTTTTGCCAAGTTCTCAAGTCTATGAGGCACCTGACATGATATTAGGGTTATTAATATTCAATAGTCGACTACCCTTCCTTAGACCTTCATCACTCCCAAAAGTACCTTCATATCGTTTGCACTACCAAATACATTCCGTACTTTTCCTTTTCTACAAACACTAAAGCCATTCTATTCTATAACGACTGTCAATTTGTCCATTCGACTGCTGAATGCTCCTATACCTCGGCTGATATCTGCAGTATTATGTCGGAATAGGACTAACAAATTGTTATGGTTGCCACCACTTCGTTTTATTGCCCTTTGTCTAAGTTTTTTAGGTCTAGACACGGTCTAGGTATACAAATGGCTATCTGAGCTGGAGTAGAAGTTATGACTGTAAGGCTTAATGTCAATTGCCCAATAGATTGTGCTGGGAATTGAATGGAAGTGGTTGGAATATTAAGTCTGGGTGTCTTGTGTTTCTTTGAAATTATTTTGTAGAAGAAAGTATGCAGAATAGTTAGTTGTTTGACGAAAACTATCCTTATTTATATTTAACTAGCTTCCGCCTGCGGCTTCGCCCATGAGGTATATCGATAAAAACTATCCTATGTCCTTCCCCGGGATGCAATCTATCTCTCTGCCAACTTTTATCGAAATCCGTTCAGTGGTTTAGGCGTGAAAAGGTAACATACAGACAGACAGAGTTACTTTCGAATTTATAATATTAGTATGGATTTGAGCTTACGGTGTCCCGCTGCAAGCATAAGCTTTCTCCTTTCAACTCCGCTCTGTCTTAAAAATTATCCTTAGCTGTCGTATATTCTTCGATGTAAAGTCACTTAAAGGATACAGGAAATCTCAACAGTTCAGTTTTGGACAAATAAATATAGCTAAAGCTTAAAAGCTTTGCATGCATGTGAAGGGGTAAAGGTTCCAACATACAGGCGCGACACGCGATATAATCGCGCGCGACACAAAGGCACCGCTCGTTGCGCGACTTGCGGTGCCTTTGTGTCGCGCGCGACTTTATCGCGTTTCGCGCCTGTTTGAAGGAGCCTTTTATTGTTTCATCACAACACAAGTTTCAATCATACTTCCTATTATCCTATCCTACTTCCTGTCCTACTAATCTAATCCTTCCTGCTAATATTATAAACGCGAAAGTTTTTGAGGATGGATGGATGTTTGTTACTATTTCACGCAAAAACTACTGAACGGATTTCGATGAAACTTTACAGTAATATAGCTTATACAACAGAATATCAGATAGGATACTTTTTATCTCTATTTTCTCACGGGGCTTATGCGGGTGAAACCGCGGGGCGCACCTAGTAATATTATGAATGCGAAAGTTTGTGTGGATGGATCGATGGATGGATGTTTGTTACTCTTTCACGCAAAAACTACTGCACGGATTTCGTTGAAACTTTACAGTAATATGGCTTATAAATCAGAATAACAGATAGGATACCTTTTATCCCGATATTCCCACGGGATCAAAACTTATGCGGGTGAAACCGCGGGGCGATGCTAGTATTTAATTAAGGCTGAGCTTTTGGTTTTTGCTGTCATTTTCACTGTTAAAAACGCAGATTTTCATTGTAATATTAGGACAAAAACAAAAATTGCTTCTCATAACTCTTATAGCAAACAAAGCGCATACCTCACAGTATCTATTGCCCATTGAACCGCGATGCGCATTGTATGCAGCGCGCGCGCAAGTCGTCACGGTTTGGCGCGCAAGGTTCAGGGGGCGTGGTCGCCAAGCCTTATTGTTTGGCGCTAAAGCTATAATCTTGTGTTTAACAAATGCGCATGACCTTGAGGATTTGCGGAATGACCTTTAGTTTTAACAAATTCTTCCTGGGTGGGGTACTCAGTACATATATGGTTCGTAGGTATGTACATGATTGTGTCTTAGGGGTCCTGCATAATAATAATGTTATACCCACAGATATAGATATACCTAGATAACGCAAGAAAAAAAATATCACGCGCGCTAAAAATTGCACCAACTTATGATTACAAATCATAAGCCGCCCCTTTCGCGCTCAGTCCTTTGTACTGCTGGCTGGGTAAGTGTGAGCGAGAGTGCGAGCTTGTGACGTCATAGTAGGTAGTCAAAAAATGGCACGCTTGGTTTTCATACACTTCGTGATACTTGCGTTATCTAGGTATATCTATATCTGTGGTTATACCTAATAACATAACACAGTAAGTACTTAATTCACTATGTCCAGCAATGGACGTCTTGTTGGCTGAATATGATGAATATGGTCATTGACAAGAGCCATTAAATTCACTATTGAAATAAAAAAAAAACAGTGGAGTGCCGACAGAAGTGAATACTTGAAAAATCATAGTAATTTTATAAATACTTTTGAAGGTCATTCTTCCCAAAGAAAATTTACTGCGCGTTGATGTCTTTATAATGGCCAAAACTTAAAACAGAGGTGTCGGTTACGGTTACAGTGTCGAGAGTTCAATGGTTTTTTCCCATCTCAAAAAATGTCCAATAAGCCTAAATAAGTTTTCACTTCAAAAACAATGACATCGCCGTGGAAGTAGACCACGGCGAAGGTGATGTGTCGTTTGTAGGGCCAACACCAACATGGCCAGAGATCGCACAAGGTTTGGAAGGAAAGAGGGGAGGCCTTTGCCCAGCAGTGGGACACAATATAGGCTAACAAAAGAAGAAGAAAAAACTAATAAAACTAACTTAGTAACAATAACGGTAGGTACCTACTTTGACAACGAAAAGTCATTTCCTTTTCTTATTAACATAATATCTTATGTTTTACACAACAATTACTCTATAGCACGTGGAAACAAAGCTTTATGAGCGTGTGCGCTTGCGCATTGTGTGCCGCGCACGCGCCGTTACGGTGTTGCGCGCAAAGTTCAGGGGGCGTGGCTTGCGAAGCGCTGTTGTAGCCGCGAAGGTTGTAATTAATAGGATTGCTGAACACTGAACTATAATTAATAGTTATTATGCGGAGTTAATTAGCGGGTTTCAAATGTGTTTAATTAACTGAACTACTTAGTGTTTGTTAAAAAAAGATTAAGTATCAAAAGTTGTAGGTAGAAATATACTAAAATTAAAGCATAGCATTAGGTATATCAAGAAGTTCTTTTTAAGCGCTTGGCTAAATATCAATTGCCGTGCCCCTAGCGCGCGGCTACAAATCGATAAAATAATCATCATCATCTGCCTAGCCTTTTCCCAACCATGTTGGGGTCGGCTTCCAGTCAAACCGGATGCAGCTGAATACCTAAATCGATAAAATAATACCTACAACAAATAAGGAGGAGCAATCGTTGGAAAGAACGAAAAAATCTTGTTCTCTGTCGCAGAAATACGACACGAGCAGTAGGGGCACGGATATATGTGTCGCATAAATGCGACGCAGGCGGTTAAAAGGTTAAGCCCCTATTAGTTAGAATATTTTAAACAACATTCCACTACAAAATACAACTCTTTGTATATTAGCATGCTAACTTTTCTAGTTCCCACTTGATGAAATTAAGTTGTAGGCACCACAAAGAAGCTCGGGTCTGAATTGTGCGCATTGTTACTTTCTCTGATTAGTTCGATTACATGCAACTTCGATTTTAATTAGTTACAAGTTTATCTACTGCCGACTAGATACTTATTGTTTTAGACCTGTCTGTGCATATTCGACAGAAGAAGGAATAAAGAGTCAGGGATATTAGTTCAAGACCAACCCGCACTGGGCCCGCATGGTGGATTACGGCCCACTCCCTCTCACCGGGAGGAGGTCTGTGTCCCAGCAGTGGGAACAATATAGTTTTGCCATTTTATACATAATTTATCATTTTTATTATCATTATCATTTATAATCTTCTGGGCACGCTCGTTCGCATCGCTTTCTATCAGGCTTGATCGAAGTCAAGAAAAGGCCCAAAAAATTACATCATCACCATCCTCATGGCGTTAAATTTCCCAATTATCCATACTAATATAATAAATTCAAAATTAGCTCTGTCTGTCTGTCAGTCTGTCAGTCTGTCTGTATGTTACCTTTTCACGCCTAAACCACTGAACGGATTTCGATAAAATTTGGCAGAGAGATAGATTGCATCCCGGGGAAGGACATGGGATAGTTTTTATCGACACATATCGCGGGCGAAGCCGCGGGCGGAAGCTAGTTTATTTATATATTAAAAATAAATGATTTGATTTACTTTTATATGTTGTCTACTTCTTCTATACATGTCTATCATACTTCATTATTACAGCTTTTTCTTCTTCGTATCTTTTTATTTTCAACAAAATACAGTTACAATCTAAGAATGCTGTTAATTCCATTATGATCAGGGTGTCCATTTCGATGCCGCGCCGGATATAGGGGGCTCTGCAATAACTTACACCCGATATTATCAGCCGAGCCGTGAAGATTGCTATCAGCTGCTACATGGAGTTTAGTCTTAACTTACAGCTGGTCTACGACACCATGGACACTAGTGTCGGACATTTGACGAGCTATTTTAATCCATTTACACTAACGAGATGATGTTTGAGGATGGTTTACATGACGCATGCTTTATCAATTTATCGTTAATAGAATGTTGGTTGTCAACATCGCTTTTAATTTGTACATATTACGCTTTGTAAAAAACCATAAAGATGATTTTGTCTCTTCCATTATTATTTAAAATGACTCTGAGTACGTCTTCCAATGCTTTTTTGACAATAACTAAGTACGTATGTACCCCAGGGTCTACTTAAAAGTTTGCTTTATCATGCTCAGCATCTATAAACAATTCGTTGAATTGAATCTGTCAAACATTGTCAATAGTTACCCTGCATCTTCTAGTAAGTCAACATGATTGTTCAATATTTTCTCAGATACAATACGAGAGTGCTCGTGGTGACCTCTGGCAGCTAATTTCCTTCCTCCGAAGATAAGACGGTTCATAGTGGCGCTGATTTATTATTTGCTATCTCTGCCCTTTGGAGAAACGATTAAGGTCAAGTTGTAAAGGAAGGAAATGGTATATGAGCACGTAGGTACCTATAGTCTGCTTAGAGAGTATTGTCAGGTCGTTTGTAATATTGTTAAGTATGTCTGCTTCAATACTTGTTAAATTATTCATTATTTAATAGAAATGTAGCCTCCATACGTATTCTACTAAGACACACATTCTCAAGATCTTCTAATGTTAGAGAAAGCATTTTAGAACTACGATTCATTTCATGATTTTCAATCTGTATTCGCATTTCGGTGCTCCTAATGGAGTATCTAAATGAAAACCAAGGTTACCCACTCTCTCTCACAAGGGACTCGCGACGGAGACACGGAGTTTCTCGCCCGTTCTTCTGCATAGGAACCTACTACGGTTTGGAATGAGCAACCAACTTTATCTTTCTTTCTGACTAACCGACTCCTTGACAATTCAAAAGTGCCAATAATTGGTTTATTAGAAAAAATGCTTTAAGTTTAAATTTGAACAAAAAAAAACGAACAATATCAAACATAACAAATATCCATTCAAATAAAACCACTACATCACCACAATCTCTGACCCACATACCTGCAAATCCCATCCGATGCTCTAACGGCTCATTCCATACAGTTAAGATCCAAAAAAATGTTGGCAGATCCTTGTATAGACGTTCTTAGTACGCGTCCAATCGTCCATTGAGTAACGGTGTTGCCAGTAAGTGTACAATTAGAGGGACCAATGCTTGTAGTAAAAACGTTAAAGAGCTAAGTATAGATGATACTAGAATTGACTGGATTGAGGATGTATAATTGGAAATGGAAGGGGCAAAGGATTTGATGGCATTAGAGGTAGAAGCTTTTTGGTTGGTGACTGTAGATAGGTTATGAATATAATAGATATGGAAGAAAATAACATACAGATTTCAGTTTCCATTGATGTATTCGACCTCACGAATAAAATGAAGCTTAGTGTCATGTGGATATCTTTTCGTATGTCAGTTTTATTGTTTGAATGTTAAGACAATATGAATACAGCATCGATTTGATTTTAACTGATGAATGGAAACAGCAAAATATTGACATTGTTAACAGAGCCTGTTTGTAGTGAAAGCTAATAAATAATATTGAACATGCATATAAATATACCAATTCTTTTGTAAGTCGCTTCAAAATATTAACCATTAGCCATAAACGAGTCCATATTTACAACCATTTTGAAATAGGTTACCGTTCATTACAAACCATCTTGAAATATGTTCACTCATTCATTCATATTCCAAATAATGCACTCGACCCACTAAATATGGACGACATGATGATTCATCTCCTTTTAAATTAAGAATAGCTGCGAAATGCGTTCGTGCACGAATATGTCACATAATATTGTAACGGTTTTTATGAGAACTATGGATGTAATATTATATTGAAATGGTATACGGCGTCATTGGCCCATTACCCTTTTAAGATGTGATTGGTTTTTTCGATTGTAGATTGCACAATATTGTTAGCCACCATTGGGAGGAGATATTGACAGACTTATGAGCTTGGTAGTAATATAATATATTCTTTAGTAATATTGCTTTATTGTTTTCTCACCTTCTCCTAAGTATTCATGATTCAATTATTTCAAATCCTTGAAATTCTTCTCTTCCCTGTTAAGTATTCTGTATATCTATCTAAGATACACTCCTAATCATTACTTCTTCTACATCAATATGTTTTCTGGACTCCAATGAATTATCAGTCAAATATTTTAAACCCATTACTTTATTCCCTTCTCTTAACATTCTTTCTCTGTCAAAGGTAAATTTAGCTTTTCTAGTAAGTATGTACCATCTTTATCTTCGCCAACGGACAGTGGGTCAACAACATTTTTTTACTATCATCTAAAAACGTTGTCCGTTTGAATGCAGTTGATTTTCGAGAATCTTGCGCCGCTCTGTTTAGGGAGAGTGCGAAAAAAAGTTGCAATGACAAGTGTGCGGGCGCAACGGTTCGACACTTTATATGGGATAGCCGGATCCTTGTGGACTTGCTTCGGATGATTGAGGTTGGTTACCTTACCCGTAAGGTACCTGGTTAAACAATTTTAATGGACGGAACTCTTTGTGTACTTATACCTTACATATGGATGACGATTGGCTCATTGTTAAGTACATGCATACCTACTCCCGAATGAAATGACCTGAAGGCTCGTTGCTTTCATAAGCGCTTGTATTTACGACACCCTGTTCAAAAGTGAATCAGTAATGCTATTATTTAGTGATGAACGTCTTGCTTGCATTTCGCCATTTTCTTTTGTAACTCCTTCAATGGCTTCAGCTGGTTATCCATTTGACACATGTTTTGAATTTCGCCTCCTATTGACGCCTTAACTATTACGCTGCAGTACCTTAAGTAGGCAGGTCCATTTCACAATAAGCATTAACCCCATTTCTCTACAAGCAACTCTACTCACACCGCTGACCGAAGCGTGATAGTTCAGATAACTACCATCCATTACGATTCTAAAGATAATCCCGAAACAATTGTTGTCGAAAGCGGCAAACACTTAAAACCGATTATGTGCGCCCGCGCCGCCGAACCTACCACCTAAGGATGTACACGATGTATAAGTGGAATGTGCTGTTCACACGTAAGCATGTCGCGATTTATGTTGTTTACATTGAAGCTAAGTTACGAACAAAGGGAGCCCGTAAGTGTGAATTCGGCTTTTTTGAAAAAGAGGAAATGTATGTTGGTTTTTTTGTTGGTCAAAAATTTGTTGAAGGAGTGGATGGTAAATTGCAGGCTAATGAATGTGCAACGGAAGCCCTTTGTCTTCGAAATTTATTGGTATTTTATTTCTGCCGCGAATAAAATACCAATAAAGCACAGCTTTCATTCTCAACACCACTTCTTTACCTACAGCTATAACTCTTGTTGCTCCGGTTGCTCAGCAAGAACCAGGAAAAGCTGTAATATACCAAGGAACTTAAATAACCATAATGAGTGATTAAAAGAAAAAAAAAATCCTTGGTATATGTAGTACCCTCCAAAAGTTTGTTGACATTTTTCCACTTCAGCAGTTCAGATGTGATGCTACATTATGATTTAATATAAAAAAATAATCAAGATTATTTGACTATTGATTGACTTGATTATTTTTATAATAAAATAAGTCATAGTTAGTTGAATTAGACAATAAAAACGTTATAGTGTACAGTTAATCATTTGGAATCAGTGTTTTAGGTCATAAGATGGTTTGTCACAGCTGAAATGAAATAATGTCAACTGAATTTTGGAAGCCCAGCCCTGTACATACATTTACAACGCAAAATTAGTTTAACGGTTCAGGGAGGTTTAATTTAGAAATATTATATATTGAGAATTGATTTAAGAAAGGCGGTTGATTATCCAACACCATTAGCTTACAAGCTGCTTCCCTTCATTCACTATTCCTAGAATTTGTACTAACTTCTAAAGTCCTCAAGATAAAGTAATTTACATTTCCGCTATTGTGTTAGAAATCGAGCCGCTGCGAATAAGTGCTTCTGACTCATTTAAACATGCACCCGTTTACATTACAATAATACGACTTCCCTTGAAGAAACACCTGGTTCTGCAATAATCATAACATTCATAATAAGTATTGTTGGTACATGCTAAGATGAACACGTTTTGAGTGCAATATCTTTGTCAGCAAGCATTCATTCAATACTTAGTACTGACAATGATAACTATCATAGTGTTACACCTGTTAGGTTTGTTATGTAGTTGTGCTACTTTGTATGTTTGCTTTCGATGCTTTTTATTATAGCTTGAGTTGAATTTAACATAATCAATAGGCAGGTAAGGCGTAGTCGAATCTTTGTCCGAAATATTGCAACACAAGTTTCTGCCCGCAACTTCATCTGCGTGTAATTTGTTGTTCCCCACCCACCTCGTCGCATCGTATCGCTCGTCCGCGCTAGTACTTCGTTTTCATTTAGCGTTCTTTCTGACTATTTTGCTCGGCTAAGTTTGTATAGCCTTTCTCACGAACTAGGCTATCTAATGCAAAACGATTTTTTCAAATCAGACTGGTCTTTCCGGAGATTTCCCCGTACATACAAACTTACAAACAAAGAAACATTTACCTCAGTATAGATATACTTATAAGTGAATATGATATCACGAAAGGTGCAGCTGTAGATGATCTTGAAATCTAAATGATGACTATTATAGAGAATGCTAATGATGACACTGTATTTATTTAGTAGTTATCAAACAAGGTGGAATGGATGTTAAAACAAACAATGTACAGACGCCAGCACATCAAGCTACTACAATCTGTCAATTTTTTTAAATTGATTTTCAACTTTATCGCTAAAGCTTTAGGTTCAAAGATGATTGAGAAAATTTGACAGTTTCGGGTAGCTTGATGTGCTGGCGTCTGTACTAGGTGAGTAAGCACAAATCACGTCAAGTGCAAATTCAGACGCGAACTTTCTAAGTCCCGAACAAACTCTAGCAACTAGTCCGGAAGAAGACATTTTACATACAAAATTTCACATTTTCTCAGTAGATTTAACACTCGATGCTAAGTATTGTTGTCGCGAGTCTAGTTGACACAGTTCCGTAATATCTACATACGTACAATGGATGGGTGTCCGTCGTTGTAAATCAAATAACAATGACATGTTCTTTGGCGCGAAACTAAATAATGTTGTTTGACGTTTACACAGTGCCTATATTATGATGAAACTCGCATGAAATGGATGGGGATTTAAGAAGTTATGGCTTGTTGGTGTTGGTTGAATATGCTCGATATGTGCATTTTAGTACGAGTACATTCTACCATTTACATTTTATTATAGGATGGAACCAAGCCTTGGTGAAGTATATTGGGCTGCTAATATGAGTAAAAAATAGTAGATTGTTATACAAGGGTCGGAAGGAATCAATTCCCATACGAGGTATTTAGACGCCCGAGCGCAGCGAGGGCGGCTATAGTCCGAGTGGGAATTGATGACTTTCACCCGCGTTAAACACTCTACTTTTCATTTCGAATTTAAGGAAAGTAAAAAATAGTAGTTTTTCTAAAATATTTATTGATAATAATTACATGATTATTAAGTACCTATTTATTAGTCATTTTTAAATCTGAAGTATGGAACTCACCACGTCACCGCCACATGAGTAGATTCTGTGTCCCGCTTACTAGGGCCCGTATTATTATCATTCTGTCTGCATTCTTACTTTTACCATTTTTCATAAATTACTTAGAGAACACGATAAAAATTACTAAAAATTGTGTTGCGACGTGACACTTTTTAGTGCTGACCGTCCACCCAACTTTCTTATTTCGATTCAAAACTTGCATACAGCCTAATCGATACTCGCAATAAAAAAATATTTAAAAAAAATTGTAGAAACTGAATAAAAACTCTTTAAACTAACAAAACGTATTGAAATGTAAAGTTTTTGCAGAATATCCAATCCATAGAATTAATTAATTATCATCATTCTCAAAAAAACTTCTGGAAAGCCTACCTAAAAAATGTTTACTGGGAATTCTGTAGTAAACTATTAGAAAGTATAAAAAATAAAATCCATAATAAATAATTGTCCAATAAATTAAAATAATTTTAAACAGCGAGCGCATTCCGAATATAAATTCAATTATAGAAGCAATTCGACGCGAAATTCAGTAAATGAGGTACCTATGTCCGCCTGTCTGTTATTGACTATAAAAGCATAAATCATTATTATAAACAATGCTTGTTGTATTTATTGCTTAAAATAATTTTATTTTATTTTCAAATATCGATTACATTCGTCATATTAATTACTCGAGTCAATCGAAATTTAAAAAAAAAATTGTTTGGAATAATCGCTTTCACACATCATTGCAATAAAAAAAAAAACAATGGTAATGGTCGGCGATTTTGAACACAAATTGAGTAGTGGTAATGATTAATACGTATTATTGAACCTGTGTTTGAATATTACGTTAAAACCTGGGCATTTTCGTGTTGTTTATAATATTATCAATAACATTTGTCACATTTTAAATCTTATCTACATCTGTGTGTGTGAAATTTGTGAAAAGTAAAAATGTAAACACACACGATTGGCGCGAAACTTCGACATTAGATATCAAAAAATTTCATTACCACTACTTATTTACCTTAAACTATGGATAAATTCGTCAAATAATTAAATGATGTATATTCATAGCCCCATATGGTAAAGTCAGGATGTTCGAAATCCCCAATTTTTTATGTTTTTTAGCCTCGACCACAACTGACATCAAAATGGTGATTATCGTACCTATGTATGATGAATTTATTCAAGGTAAATTATTAACTTGTGCGCTGAAATGAAAGATTTAATGGCGTTAACATAATGAGCTTTTTATCCAACTCTCCTAATTAACGCACATTCATAAGATTTGATGGGTAGCATAATAAATATTTACATAATCAATTAAGGGTGTCGTATGTCTGACTGAGCTGACTACCTAACTAAATTTAGTTCTATTTTTAAATTTCATTCCCGCCCTAGGGAGGGAAGCAAATACTATGAGTCTTTCCCGCCCAAGGGTGGGAAGCAGCGTTTTCCACCCGCTGTTCGGTACAAACAAACACTACTTTCCGAGTATGAGAGATGAAAAATATTTTACTTACTTATGTAGTTAGTTAAGCTAGCGCTATTGCACGCCTGCATCACCCCCGCCTGGTCAAACTTCGTACAAAACCTTCCCTTCAAGACTTCCAAGCACAGCACAGATTGGGGCATTCTCTAGTCTGTGCTCATGTGGACAATTGCTTTTATTTTGACTGGTCGAGTTTGCCCTAGAAAGTCTTCCTGTTAAACAGTTCCCAAATTTGCTTCTCACATTATGTAAGCGGGAAATAGATTTATTATCATTATATAAAATTTGTCCCTGGTGCATGGATCTTAGATGAACGTGTGCAAAGTTAACATGAGTCACATACATATATACTTGAAACAGACAACAATTCTCACAAAGTGGACCACCATAAGTACAAGGTACTTGTTTCTTTGCTCCTAGGAAACTACACATGGTGGTGATTTAAGTTAGACGTAGTGACAAGACTTGCGGCTTTTTACTGCCTATTAACGTCAGCAGGGACATATTTCTTCGGAATTATGAGCGTAATACGGTAATAACTGGGACTACTACATTGTCCGTGGTTGTTGCTGTTACTAAAATGTCTCAATCAGAAGTTATTCTAGAAATTCTGCACATGGCAGGACACACTTAGTCCTAAAATAGTGAATCGAATACAAAATATGTTTAAAGATTAAGTGGAAAATCATTTTATCCAGGAAAAAAGCAAACACCGAATTGAACGAGGTAAACGATGTTTCGGCAGGAAAGCAAGAAATTTAAATAAATAAAAATTATATCCTGTTCCTTGGTTAGGAGATCGCTTAAGAACGGCTGGACCGATTGAAAATATTTTTAAATGTAGTCCAAAAGTTTTCGCAAAATGTTCAAATCCGGCCAAAATTGAACGTGCTTTTTTCTATGCGGTTTTGGGAAAGGATGACGTGTGTCTGGTCAGCTAGATTTCAACAAATATGAACGACAGTGCTACCCTACTCTACCAAAGTATTACCTTCATCATTCATAAATAAAAGCACACTCACAACACAACCAGTCATCGTTATCAATGCTTTCCTGTACTGCAATCATAAACTTGAAGTTATCAAGTACAGTTGCGACTACCATTTGTACAATACCAAAGTTGGATAAAAAAAAACCGTTGCTTCATCACTAGCATTAGGGTCAATAAGCCCTGTATTGTTGTTACAAGTATCGATAAAGTAACTGTCTATTATATGTGCATTATCAACTATATTCAACTTTCACTATCAGAAATTTAGAAGTATTTATCAAATATTTTCGTTTTCTCTACACTTTAACTTTTATGGCTATAGCTGTGTGTGAAGTGGGTCGCACCTGCGAAGGGCTTAGATAATTTTAAATATCTATGGAGGTTGGAGTGACGCATTTTGCCAACTGGATAGCAAAAAGACTCAGCAGTGAATGGAACAAGGCTGTCAATGACGACGATGTTGACGATTTTGATATTTGGATATACTATCAACTAAATTATCTTTATTCAACATTATTAGTTTGGAGAAGTTAATGCAATAGACATTTTATTTAGAACATAATGTAGGTAAGAACAACTACAATGACTCGAATGCAACGGAAAATCAATCAAGAACGTTCTAAACACTCTAAACTATCATTAAAAACCTATTTAAATCACTGATCGAAACAACGAAACCGACCTATATGCATGTGGAACATCAAAAGAGTTCCCGTCAATAAAGTTTGACCGAAAGAAATGATTGCTCAAGCTTTCCAGCAATTGGCACGGCTAGTGGCCCAGATTCGTTACAAGAATAACCACGTAACTACTAGAATGTAGGTTAAACAGGCCTTTGGTTAAAAGGAACGGGCTGCGGTTCGATAGGGTGACGAAAGGTCGCTGAGAATTAGCTGGAAAGTAGGCGGTAGCGGTAGTGAGGTCTTTTGTGCATTTAGAACTTTATTGGAATGAAGGAGTTCGTTGTACTGCGATATAGGACTTATGGTAAAAGTGCGCAGTGCTGCACACCCCTACCCTATTTCAAGTTAAACAAATATTAACTTTATTTCAATGATGCTTAAGTTGATTTCAGAGTGACTAGCACTATTGACAAAGTTATAAAAATGTTTGAACTTGTAGCGTAAACTGAACTTTATTGTGTAGGATTTAAGTTATTTTTCCATTAATTCATATTTGCTTACATTTTTGGCAAATAAATCGCGAATGCACGGTAGGTACTTAACTTACTTTATTTTACATAAGGTTTGTTGTACTGTGTTTGTTGTTGTTTTGTGCTTATGTTACTGGTATAATTGGGAATAGGTGTCTGTGGTCAATATGCGGTTTATCTGCAATGATTACAGGAATTATACAGAGTCAAATTAAATTAGATAGAATATTCTCCTATTTATTTACCTTGCTCGAATAAATAAAATGTAAAATAATTATAAACTATCGATTCGTATTCTAAAAAATCTCAACCATAATTTATGTAAAGGTGGGTCAGCTAATTGCTATAAACTGACTGTGCGGTAACTGCACGTGGCTTTCAAAAGTATACAAGGTTATTGGTAAAACATTGACAACCTTTTAAGAGGTTATTGTAGTCATCATTATGAACAACTTTTACTATGGGATCTAACCTGAAATCGCGAAAAATAAATCAGCTGTTCCCTACATTTTGACGAGTTATACGAACATAAATGTAGGGAACAGCTGATTTATTTTTCGCGATTTCAGGTTTGGTCCCATAATAAAAGTTGTTCATAATGATGAGTACCTACAATGACCACTTAAGAGGTTGTTAATGTTTTACCAATAACCCTGTAGAAAGCAGTGGAGTTCATCTTGTGACACATGAAGCGATGATTTAAAAAAGTCTTTTATATACACACATCAAAAGTGTCTAGGGATCAACATATATTTTTGCAATAACTTTTCTCCTGATTGATATTAATTAAAATTTTCTTTAAGGATTCATCAAATAAAGTGTTTTCGTTTGTCACAGTAACGATAAACCAAGTCACCTTTGCATTAATAAAGAAATTTGCCATTTTCC
Source organism: Mesoligia furuncula (assembly GCA_916614155.1). NCBI lineage: Eukaryota > Metazoa > Arthropoda > Insecta > Lepidoptera > Noctuidae > Mesoligia > Mesoligia furuncula. The sequence continues at coordinate 27,169,533 of OU744803.1, forward strand.
TAATAAAGGGATTTCAAGTCACCTTTGCATTAATAAAGAAATTTGCCATTTTCCTAATAAAGGGATTTTTGACATTTGAACCACTAACACAAAAGTTCGAAAAAAAGACTGAAATAACAGTTTTCTTTAAAATTTTATTGGGTAACTTAAACAATTAATAATCCGTGTTTCTACCGCGAACACTAACAACACAAGAACATCGGTTTGGCATACTCAAAATGAGTTCATCCAAATCACGCTGTGGAATGGCCGCCCATGTTCGTTGCAACAACAAAAAAAGGTCTTCTTGCGACTGGATACCCTCCATATTCGGCAGAGCTCTTCTCTGTAGCATATCCCATGCATGCTCAATCGGGTTCAAGTCTGGCGACTGAGCAGGCCAGGGCAGGACATTGATGTTAGCTGCGGCGAGAGTCTGTCTTACAACTCTTGCGGTGTGCGGTCGTGCATTATCATGCATTAACTGAAATAAGGGACCGATTTGCACTTGTAGAGGAACGATGACGTCTGATACAATCGTCTCAGCATAAATTTGAGCGTTGAGGTTGCCTCTGATCCAAATCAACTCAGTTCTTCCGCCGATCCAAATACCCGCCCATACCATGATGGTTCCACCACTATAAGGATGGACTTCCTGGCAGGATTTTAATCGCTGTTGGCGTCCAGGGGTTCTCCAGTGTCGTATACGTCTTGTATCCGGTCTCATACCAAAACGAGACTCATCAGAAAAGCACACGAAACGCCATTGTTCTTCTGCCCAATTTCTGTGTTCAAGAGCCCATTGATATCGAATCCTACGATTGTGCATTGCTATAGGTGGTACCCGTAGCGGTCTTCGGGAATGAAGGTTCACTTCATGCAAGCGGTTTCTGACTGTTTGGTCGCTAATTAAGTTCCCTGAAGAGTGATGAAGCCTCACGGCTAACATCATGGCGGTTATTGTTGGAGCTCTTCGAGTTAAGATTTGAATGTATCGGTCTTGTCTCCGTGTGGTGCAGCGATACCGTCCTCCATGGCGCTCAGCCACGGTACCAGTGCTTCGGTAACGTGTCCAAAGTCGACTGATAACACTCTGACTTGTATTCAGAGCTAAAGCCACAGTACGTTGCCGGGAACCAGCTTCTATCATTCCCACGGCTCTGAGCATTTCTTCCCTGCTTAAATGACGTCGCCGCTCCATAATAACGTTGGTTTTAATCAGTAGTAGGGAAACAGTAGCACTAATAATGTCTTCAATGCGTTGTATGTTTTTATAGGGAAAATATTGACAGCTGATTTTCATCTTTTACTCGAATTTGATTCACAGTTCCTGATTCAAATTATGAAATGCACCAAAAAGGATCCATATAAATTTATAAAATCATAAATTTATTACAAAGCCACATCTCAATCTCAAGAAATCCGCATAAAAATGCTTGATCCCTAGACACTTTTGATGTGTGTATGAAATGCAAATGACGTTTATATTTATCAGTTCTTTTGGGTTTCGCAGCTTTAATACACCATGCTGAGACTGGTATTTATTACGGGCCCTGCCCATTACGTTCTTCCAAAAACAATAAGAATTGTAAACCCGTTCGGTTGTTTAAAAGGTGAGCAAACGGACAAACAATCATTTCCTCTTTATTAAGTACGAGAGTATATTAAAATGACGCCAACGCGTTCAAATACTCGGTCAAATAAAGTGTCCAACATATGAATATTCAGAAACGGTCAGTGACTAAGCTCCGTCGTCTCAAAACCACGGATCTTAACAATTTTTCTCTTTGTTCTTGAACTGAGTAAACAGCTGATTCAGTAACATGACTCAATGAACCGTTCACCTTCTTTTTTTACTCAATAAAACTAACAACATAGTAGTAAAGGAACAACGAACTCATTTAATGACATACTAGCTTCTGGCCGCGGATTTTTTGTTCCCCCGACACACCCCGCGCTATTACCCCGTATTCGGTTAGCGTTCTTTCTGCTTTTTTGCCTTTCCTAGGCTACTGAGGGTCGTAGCGTGATGCTTCAAGAATTGGGCTATCAAACGCAAAAAGAATTTTTCAAATCCGACATTTAGTTCCAGAGGCTAGCGCATTAGAATAAAAGAAGTGCGAGTCGGACTCGCACACGAAGGGTACCACAAGGCAAAAACGCCGAAAAAAACACGTCTATTGTATGGGAGCTCCCCTTAAATATTTATTTTATTTTGTTTTTAGTAATTGTTGTTAAAGCGGCAACAGAAATACATAATTTGTGAAAATTTCAACTGTCTAGCTATCGCGGTTCTTGAGATACAGCCTGGTGACAGACAGACGGACGGACGGACAGACAGCGAAGTCTTGGTAATAGGGTCCCGTTTTTACCCTTTGGGTACGGAACCCTAAACCCTAAAAACAAACTCTTTAGCTATAAGTACCTATAGATTAAATTTCTTATATCTCCATTTTATGGAGATTAATTTGGAACAGTATTATAATTTGATATAAATTAATATTTATAAATGACTCAACTTCCTTTTCGATTGGAATAGAAGAATGGAAAAGTGAGAGTAATGTATTAAAAATCCATTTAAAAAATCTACTAAAGTGGGATTTTTTGTGTTGGTCACAGTAAAATCGATATTGCAAATCAAATTACTTTCTATTAGCATATAAAACTTCTTTTAACCTAAAACGAACAGGCTGTTCAATAATTTCCATTGACAAATTAAGATTTCTATTAAAAAACATTATTTTTAAATGAAGATTTCTATCTAACCAGCATATTATATAACTTAATCTGCCCGTTTGAGGTGTGAATATCTCACGGCGGCTATACTTTATCAAAGGTTTTACGATCTTGGGATACTTCTCGCATTGGTCACCACTTCGTTAGTGAGTTATGTTATACTCGAAGATTTAATCGTGGCACGTTTATCACGAAGATGATCGCATGTAATTAAATTAAAAGGGAACGCATCAATAACTGTCAAACTCAAATGACATAAGCTGTCATGTTTCTGGCGGGAAGATCTGTTTTCATGTGAATTTTTCTTAGTGCACACTAAACTGTGACTATGTAGGAAATATTTTTTACTTTATGATCTTTCTGAGATATTTATGTTGGCCTACACTGGGTTGCCGATTCGCCGTGATTCATTTGACTAAAATACAAAATTTCAGAGAAATTAATTATGGTAATGTAGAATGAAATATGGCACTAAGTTGCGACAACTTATTTACGCAACACGAACATCACCTTACACCTGGTATTTTAATATCATCATCAATCATTATTTTCAGCTTGTATTTACCCTATAAGCCTTCTGGTATTTAAAGCCTCCAATTTGACATTATCCATGAATTAAACACGACATACACTGTATCAGTTTACGCAAGAGGGGCCATTAAATACCGAATGTTAGTCGAAACTTTACGATGGGCGATCAATGGGCCATAAATGCGTGTATAGTGGGCTGCTCTGACCCCAATGAGACCTATTTTGACGTCATATGAGTGCATTGAAAGCTAATTTTGACGGGTATATGACGTTGAGGTATGTAGCTATTGTTTTGAGCTTTGTTGATCGAAGATTTGGTAGATGACGCAAGATAACCAGTGGACAGGACACGATATACCTAGAAATAAGTAGAAAAACACCAACATCATTGTTTCAAATTGCAATCATTCCAACATTCCAAGGCGCTCCCCAAACCTCATAGTTTGGGGAGCACCTTGGAAAGAATGATTTCTAGCATAGGCATGTTAAAATGTGAGCGTTTTCTAAAGAGTTTTGATTCTATATTTTTCATCTATAATTAACCGACTTCAAAAAAGGAGGAGGTTCTCAATTCGACGGTATGTTTTTTTTGTGTTTGTTACGCGATTACTCCGCCAATTGTGAACCGATTTTCAAAATTCTTTTTTTGTTTGAAAGGGTATACTCTCGAGGTGGTCCCATTATCATCAAGTTGGAATCTGATGAGAGGATCCCATGGAAATCGAGGGAAACCCTCAAATTTTATAGGCAAATCTATAACGATTTGGGTATTTTTTTAAATAACTTGTAAAATGGAGCTGATGAAGAAGACCACAGACGGCCATTGTAACTACCCAATGACAAATATTTCACGGGTTGCGATTCGATTACTTTAATATGGTTGCTAAGCAATTTATGCTCGTCACAATGCGTATGGTGAGTGGTTGTTGAGGAGTTCTCCTGGTTCTTACCAGGAGAACTCCTCAACAATTAACAACCCATCATCGGGAAAAGCAATATTTTGTAACAAGTGATGAGCAGTTGACATTAGACTATTGTAACCTAGATAAATTACAAACGGACCCACTAAAAAGTGAAAAATAAAAACTTTTTACAAAAAAAAAAACAACCGACTTCCAAAAATAATACTAAAAATTGAAAAATAACTTTAATTTCGGAAGTCGGTGTCAATAAACGAAAATACGGAACCAAAGACACCGACTTCCGAAATTAAAGTTATTTTTCAATTTTTTATATTATTTTTGGAAGTCGGTTGTTTTTTTTTTGTAAAAAGTTTTTTTCCATCCACATAAAGATTTAGGTACACAATGCGGAGTCTCCCTTTCTGTTTTATGCCTTTTTACCAAAACTACTGGTCAATCCTCTTCATACTATAGAAGCCAATAGAAATAGCGTATAGTCATCCGGTCCTACCTCCAGTCCGAAGCTAAGGTGTGCCTAATGTGTGTGACACTACCACAAAAAGTACCATATTTATGTTACGGCTAAGCAGTAAAAATACTTGCTGTGAATTAATATCACGCCTCGCGGCAGTTTCCGCCAGATGGCGGTGTGTGTTTTCTATAATGTTAGTTTGTTCTTATTAAAACAGGCGGCGCGCGCGCATGCAACTGTTTTCTTTCCATTTTGAAGCTGAATAGGGTTGCCAAAGTTAATAGAAATGTTGTGCGTGTTGTTTTTCGGAATTGTGGATTAATAGAATTGATTGGGGTTGAAATTGATGGATATTTTTGTGGATACCAATGTTTTTTTTTGCAGCATAGTACTCTATAGTACTATGAGAGACTGACGCCTAAAGTTAAGATAGGAAATCATCAAAGCTCATCGCACTTTTCGTGTGATAGTAATGATCATAAATTATAGCTCTTATTTTGGAGATAAATTGCACTGCATTTGCTAAAAGCTTCTGCATTGAATTCTCCATTGTTATATTAATCCTGAAACTAACAAGTGGCAGCCCTGTACTCCTGTAAAGGATTACACTACTGACGCGTGTTATTACAGTATTACAGTTAAAATTAACTGCCGTAAAGTTTTCAAGTTCATAACACACAGTAACCGAGGATTATTTTCAGATGGTTTGTTTTGGTTTTTTAACATTAACTAAACGATAGTCGTTCCGTGAAAGGTCATTGATATTTTAATGTAAACTTTATGATTTATTGTTTGATTTGTTAGGGTAAACATGAAGACTAGTTATTATTTATATTTAATTCAAATTAACTCCTCGAATTTTATTGACTGTTTCTGAAATCCTATTATAGTAAGTCCGTATAATAGAATTTCGGTCTCAGAAATTTCGAGAGTCTCGACGATTTTTTGGTATTTTCGAGACTCGAGACTAACATTTTCGGTCAGGGGATTAACGAGACTTTTGAGACTTAAGATGTGGGTTACTTTTGTAATAAAATTAGGTCCTCTCATAAAGAAATCACATTAAACGCCCTTTGTTTCTTACGTGCCCACTACAAAAATGAAAAAAAACTTCAACAAATATTTTTTTTATTTTTTATTTGCGTTTGTTTAATAAAGTACTTGATTAAAATATCTTGTTTTGACGGCCTAATTGCATAGCCTATAAGTAAGAAACCTAGTTTTCAAATAGTCTCAAAATTCTCGTTTACCCCGGGAATTTCAAGACCACGTCGAGTCTCGTTTTTTTTTCCCGGGACTCAGTAATGCATCGAGACTGAAAGCCATAGTCCGTACATTTCGCCTAGTTTGGTATGTTCGAATTCAGTGTAATAGGGGACAATAACTGACTCTGGGTTGCTACTGAGAAATTCTCCATGGAGAACCCAAACACTTTGCCTGCCCTAAACACTAGGCCCAAAACGTTCAGCACTCTCTCTCTCTCTCTCTATTGTACAAAGAGGTAGTCCATTCAATGTTTACTGTATTCTAACGTTCTTCTTCCTTTGTCCACAGGCCTGCGCCCCCCGCTACGTATCCTACGTGTCAGCCAAGCTGGACCAGAGAGACCCAGTTGGCACGTGCTTCGTCGCCAACTCACCAGACCTAAGTGACGTCAAGGAGTTCTCCCCGTGCAGAACATGTAGGTATCTCGAGGACATTGTCGCACACGCATGTTCATATGCATGCGTGCATGCACAGACTCACGGGATAGATAAAGCTCTTTTTATCTATTCTGGCAAACTAATGGGTTATATTGGTGGAGGTGAAGATATCCGGGTACTGGATTTCTTGCAGCGTATGTTACATTCCACACTTCACATGTATTACTGAACACTGTTGAATCAAGTTATCGCAACATTACCGAATCGAAATCAGTGTGAGAACATCGATTTCATTTCAAAGAAAATTCACCTAGGTGCATAAGTACGTTGTACAAAAGTCAGGTTCAATTTTACATCAACTTTTTAGAATAAAAAGTTCATCACACACCCTCATAAAATGGCAACACAGTCCGTAGTAAAAGGGCGCCAATGGAGCCATCATGGCCGCAACAATGGCGGTCATGAAAGCGCGCGAAAACCGACTCACTTCCGCCGGTAATGGCGGCAGGCAAGGGAATTAGCGTGACGAGCCTGAGGCACTGAACATGATTTACGATACCACTTTCGTGTAAAACGATAAATTTAAGGGTCACGTTACATTACAAAAATATCATTGTTTGATTTGATGGTTTTTTGAAATGTGAAACTTTAATTTTTATTTGCGATCGCCCACACAAACTTTGAGGGGACCACACATTTGTGTGTAACTATATTCCTTATTTTTTAGTGTCATAACGATCTAGTTTACATTTTTATTATGATCGTTTTTTTTATATTCGGTAAAAACATTTTTATTTTATACAGACAATTTCAACACACTGCACATTTTCCACACAAACAAACATATTACGCATATTATAATATTTTATTATAACAGGTATAAACAACAAAATAACTATCTATGCTTTCTTTAGGGTTCCGTTCAGTGGACGAGGGTGAGTATCTTCTGAGGTAAAGTTCGATGTGTAACGCACTTGTCGACCAGTAGAAACTCATACACTTCATCATTAATGTATGAACATGTTGACCCATCTCATACATTCTTCAGTTGCCTTGGAAATGTGAAGCCATGGCCACTTTTATCTACCCAGTATGTCGAATTAAAAAAAACAGAATAAAAAAAACAGAAATTATATTTTGAAATGATATTGGCTACCCCATTAAAAATACAGGGTGGAATAAGCTTGAATAAATAAAAAGCCATTCTTGTATTAATAAAATAATATCCATTCATCGCCATTCTTAGACTGAAACCTCATTGCTGTTTTGATACAAAACTGAATTTAATGAAACCGTTTTAGATAATTATATTAATTTTTAGATCATTTTATTTAGTAGATCTCCTCTTATAACCATTATTTATTATACATATAATAACATAAATGTTTATGTTTGCATGTATCTTTAATGTATGTGTACGTGTCGTACTGTGTTCTTTTAATATATTTTTTTGTTGTAAAAACACTCCACAATGTGTGTGGAAAACAACACTACAACAATGCAAAAAAGGATTAAGTAGCTCTTCGTGCTAAGATTATATCTACCTATGTTAAACCAGTAGCAAGTTTTGAGAAAATAACTACCTTTTCAATAAGCAATACACACGACAAATTGTACAAAAAATAAAAAGGTTAACTGGATACAGTAAAATATTTCAAGTTTTAGGAATTCAAGATAGTTACATCGTTTTCTATAAGAACACGTTTAACATAGATAATATTTAATAACGCAGCGATAACACTGTATTTTATAGAAAAACATCTGTATAATAAATAAAAAGACATCATATTCACTTATACAATCAAGCACCCTGTATGTTACACTGTATATTAAGGCATCGTATAAGTGTATAAATTCATTGCGGGTCCATATTGATTGTTAATTGATTTGTTTTTAATTTGCAGCGAGTTACGGACAGCGCAAGACAGGCATGTGCCAAGCCGGTTTCTCAGCAGCTATATCAAAGGTAAGCAAGTAGTATAAATGTATAAATAAATAAGTATTTATGGACCCCGGAATAAAGTTGTTTTGTTTTTCTGTATTTCGTGGAAAGCAGTTTAATTAAGAATGCTGCACTTTAATCAATCTCTCACTTTTCGTAATCAAAGTTAGCAAGCATATTTTCAAAATCTGTTATTTATTTATTTATTATGGTACACCAACAGCTTCTATGTATGTATATCTTAAGTTCTATAGATCACAACAGTCTCGGTCTTAACAGTCGCCAATTATAGGTTTACCAGCAATCTCAGAAATAAGTGAAAAGAAAAAAAAAGAAAAATTTGAAGGTAAAAAGGAAGTATAAGCGACATTTTGGTCAAAAATGAGTTATGTATATGCCATCCAACGTTAAATTTTCCGCTCTTTCCAATGCGCTTACTCCTATGACTCTACGATGACATTTTTGGCGTTTATGCCCTAGCGAAAATCATTTTCACCTCAGTTTTTTTAAAACTTAAAACTTTTAACGGCTCACCTGAACATTTCATTTTTTGTCACTTATACCCTATTTCCTCTTAACCGTCGATTTAATTTTCTTAAAGCTACAAACTACTCCAGCCTAGTTACGAAATCTAAAAGAAATCAACCTTTACCGTAGTATAAAGAAAATTGCTTTTCATTTTGAGGCAAAATTATAAATAAAAGAAAGGGGTTTCTTCGCGGCATTTAATAACGGTGTTGCCATTTATCAATTGTCTCCGTGTTGCAATACACAAAAATATGATGACAGTTGATTATCTTTTTTGTCACACCAATTACGTTCCATTTCCAATTATTTCGAGTGAAATCCGCTTTTTATCGGAACCGATTCCTGGCAACATTAAAAAGTGAGGTTATTAATTTAATTTTCATAAGTGCTCCTATTAAAATGCAATTATTGTGATCGTATGTCATTTTGTGACAAATTAGCTACGGTGTTTTGGGTAATGGGTAGTCATTTTATTTTATTACCGAGAAGATAAAAGGTCAGGTCAGGTTATGACTTATGACAATCATGATCTTACGTTGCGCACCGGATGTAACATTTTCGCACTAGGTCGATTTAAAAGAAATGCAGAAGTAAATCTGCCAATAGTTCTGGCTGGAAATATTATTATGGAGAATTTGTTACAAATTCGAACGATATGTGTTGCGAGCCGTTGTATTTCGAATCCTTTATTTGTAAAAGACTACCTACATACCTATTGAATTCTGAGGACAAAAAATATATGTATTTGCAAACCTTACTCTGAAAATAATTCATTCCGAACATGAACCCTTCAAGTAACTCTTCATCCTTATACAAAACACGATCATTATTTGTCAAAAAAAAAAACCAATTCTTACTACTTTCATGTAAAACATCGTGATTTTACGATCGTGGGAATAGAATTATTTTTGCCCATAGTGGAATTATCTTCGTGATCGCGGCGACCGACGCGCACACGTGACGCGCATGCGCGCCCGCAACCGCGCAGACTCCTTATGAATTATTTAACTTTTATTGTTGCCAGTGCAAAAAATAAAACAAGAAATGGTAAGATTTCTATTTCGAGAATAGTGAGCGAATTTTATTGCAGTTTTATTATGTCTCTGTATTTGGGATACAATTGAGATTTACCGCTAAATTCTGACAGGACAATCCCTTGGCGTCCTAGTATGGTAGCGGTTACCAAGCAGGACTTTATTTGTTAGTGTCCCGGTGTAGTGCTTATAAAATTGCATGAGTATCGTATAAGCTACTTACATACGCAGCTACCCATAAAAGTTCTGAGCTGAACATGGGCATCCCGAACAGACCTTCCAAATAAGCTAGGAAGAGATTTTGACTTAATCACTACACAGCACACATAATTATTTATTAAAACTTTATGCACAAGTAAAGAAAATAACTTACAAAGGCAGACTTAATGCCTGAGGCATTTTCTACCAGTCTAACTTAGGGTGATGCAGAGAGAAAACATGGCAGATGCAACACAAGGGATAGATAACACGAAAGTAAATTACAAGAATAAATACATACATAATTATAAACAGAACAGACTTTGGTAGGAGAAATAACGACCGGTAGAGGAGAAAACGAATCCAGCACATCAGCGCTGGGATATTTTTGCCAACTCCTTACGTATAATATACGTAAGGAGTTGGCAAAAATATATATAGTGAACATATTATGTTCACTTTTCATACGACTATTTAGCTAGATACATGTGATATGTCTTAAAGCTATCCTAAACATTAAATAATAAGTTAACACATCGTATATTTTGCCAAAATACCTGCTTGGATATGACATATGCAGGCATAATTGTCACTTGTATCCTGACACAAATCCTACGATGAAATCTCTGAATTAGGTAACTCATGCTTTAGTAACAAATAGATATGTTTGATAGTACCTACCATTAATACCATTTCCAGAAAATATTGTACGAGCACATTTTAATCAAATAAAGATAAGATAGGAAGTTTAATTACTCTAAATTCTATTTAAAATTATTACGTATAATCTATAAAATGTATATCACAATATAATCAAAGTGTGGGCAATCTTTAACAGTAATCGTTAGAACAAGAATTAAAATCGATTTAAATTCGAGTCGGAAACACAGAGACAATTAATTTCCATTATCTAAAGCAATAACAATAAAGATGACACCGCACGACTACCTTGCCTTTGCCTTACACTTAAAAAAAAGTGATTAATGTCACCACACCCGGTTCAATGGGACTTTTTTTCAGTGTTGCTAGGTGATTAAAAACGATTTTGACTATGGGTATCACGTGCCATGGAGTTTTTTTGGGATTCATAATCTATCAAAACGAGGAAAGGTGTTAGATGCGCATTCTATTGATTGACATAAATTGTATCATGTTACGGTTCCTGTTAAAAGTTATCTAAATATTAATAAAGTATGAATTTTATAGACTACTCCACGTGAATTCGGATGTGCCACGTATTTTTCTATTGTGGTCTTCTGGATTTCTGATAAAAAATATTAAATGCAACCAAAAGCAGGTGTATTAAACTACGACCTTTCTAATGCTTATGTTTTTGTACCGATTGTAAACCATCAAGGAAAATCAAAGGTATGTCTATAAACAAACAAATATGGCCCCAAACCTCATTAAAATGGCACAAGACACTAAAATCTAGACCATTTCTGTCACGAAGACTCAGATAGCCATACTACTCTTTTATCATCTGCATCCAACTCGCAAAGATGGTATCTTTTCTAAGAAGACGGAACCCGATACCAAGACGTTAGGCACCGTGGATGTTGGCAATCTTCACGTGGACGCAAAACGTGATGATTTTGCTAAACAGTCTTATAACAATAGTACGGATTAGTTGGATAAACCAGTTGCTGTAAGAAATAAGAATGGATTTTTCGAATGAATGAATGACCGAGCTATTTTTAATGATGTCGACAAAGGTTTTTCTCTAATACTTAAGCAACACAAATAGTTTTGAAACTACAAGAAAGTATTTTACTTCAGAAGCTCTTCCTTACAAAATCCCTGTTATATATCAAGACTATAATAACGTTTCTCATCACCCTTGAATTGCCCAGTCCAATCTTCTCCAACAAACTTGAAAACCCATAAAAAAAGTTCAGGAATTCTAGCAACCCTATCCCATTTCCAGCAGCATCAATTTTATTGAAGTGTCCATCTATAGCCCAATAAATTTGTCCCCAGCTCACAGCGAGGTGCGAACGAACACAATTCATTACTATTCATTGCTACACCGTGTTGCATCCTAATGGGCCCATGTGTTTCCAGCCATGATTCACTTGCTAGACGATCTTTAGCTTTGAGGAAGGCTTTGCAAATCGGTGGGTGAATGTGTTCGGCTTTAAGTGTAATTTCTTTTTCCTTTTTAGGAAGAAATATAGTCAGGTTTAACTAAATAAAAATTCTAAAGTTGCTTGCAACGGTCTTGCATATAGGTTTTGTTAAAAAAACGTCACAAAAACACTTTTATGATAGATAAGTAATACATTTAAATGTATGTAGACCTGCACAAGAAGTGGAATTCCAAAAAAGTTCTTTTTAAAACGAATCAAGCAAAATAAGTTTGGATATTTTCTAATAATGCTTCATTTTTTACATACCACATTTGTTTCGTAGCAAGTTGAATATCTACGCAATATGAATGTCGCTGAAATTCGCGCAAACTATTCCAAGAATTGCTGTCTAGACGCACAAAAAATATCTGAACTTTTAAATCAACCATATTATTTGAAGACGTTTTTCCTCACCGAAGCTAGCACAATTTCTCAACATTACTACGTCAAACATTCCTGTAGTCTACAAACATGGTTTTGGAACGCGTCCGTAAGCGGCAACCATTTGCAGACAATGGCGGCGCGAAACGGGCGGGAAATCGATGCGTCCAGGACTTTTGCGGAATTGAAGACTTGTGATTTGTAAAAGAGTTTTTGCTATGAAAATATTTTATATTTCTCTTGGAATGGCATCGTAAACGGTGCTGAAAAACATTGGCAACTTCTATTTCAGAAGATAGGTACTTACCTAAGCAAGATTTAATAAAAAGAGGGGTCATACTTACTAAACAGGAAAGCATTGATGAGCAACGCAGTAAAACCAGTAAAACCTTATCCTCCTTTATTACCTTTATATTTTAATAGCATAGGTATTATCATAACACCACCACCAATTGCATGCACCATGCATATGAATTTTTCCCCAGTGTTACTCGTCCATATAATTTTGCCATACAAATATTTGTCTAGATGAAGCATGATTTTTAATGGTTTTTAAGCAAACTGTGACATCAAACAGCAGAATAACATCGGAGTAAAGGTCATAGTACACTTAAACGACTCTGCTCCAACACCGCTCCCACCCAACACCGCCCTAAACTAAGACGACTGCTCGCAGTCCACGTTGCGACAGCTAGCAGGCACCCAGCAGTCCACGCGGCGACAGCTAGCATGCACCCAGCAGTCCACGCGGCGACAGATAGACTGGCATCATACAGATAGGGATATCTTCGCACTTCTTTTATAAGTTTTTGTTTGTGCATAATGGATGTTCAATACATACGAAAACACTGGTATAGAGATCGAGCATGTGGATTGCTTGGTAGATACTGACCGACTGAGCGGCGACGGTGCGGCGACTGCTAGCAGGGTGTCCGCGCGCTCACTGCTCGTCTACAGCGTGCGGCCAGCGTGGCGTCAACTACCGAGCAGTCTGACGGCAGTAAGCTCGATGACAGCGAGGTGTCTGCTAATTTATGATGCCAATGTAAAATGTATCTAAAGAGCAATATTTAAAGCCCATATTTCAATTATATTCTTTTTGCCGGGTGGGAGCAGAGTCGTGTAAGTGGGCTATGACCTTAATGATGCAGAACTGCGCGCGCGCATGTTACCAATATCTGATTCTTGTTTGTAACTTCAATAAGACAAGCTTTCTGGATCAACATTTGGAAATTCTTCATTGAAAGCAAGAAAAATGAATCACGTTAAATGTTGTTAAATAGGTACACATAACTTTAGAGGTGTTGCCAGCCATAAAATTACTGGAACATTAAAACCTTTCATTTTCAATAAATGATGTTGCCATCATAAAATTTCAGTTTCAGTTTTCAAGATTGCGATTGAACATTCATAAGGTCATAACCTGTCTTTACTACTTACAATATATTCTAGACAATGGAAGCTGTATATCTTAATAACGAAACACAATAAGAAACTTTATTCCTCAGAACATAAAGATGAATATTGTATAAATTGTAATCAGTAGGTATCATAGACGCGCGCACAGATTGTAAATGCAAAATTCATGCGATTTTAAACGCTTCTAATATGCACAATTTAATTGAATATTCAATTACCTACAGCAACTGAGCCTTTTATAGTTTTCTTTTATACTTCACGCGACTTAGTATTTAAGAGGAATATAGTAAGTGTATATAATAATAGTTTCTTCGGAATAAATATCATATTTAAAGCTTTGAAAAGTCTATTAAGAATGGCAGAATTGATTTTTAAATTAAGTAAGTACCGGCTAAAGGGAATAATAATGTCTTCTGTAATGAATATACATTTTAATGGGTTTTACATGGAGATGAGTTGTAAATTAATTTTCGAATAAAATATTATAGGCAATGGCGGGTCCAGGGTTGTCGTTTGGGAGGGGCTTGACCCCGCTGAGGGTAGGTTAGCAAAGTAAACACTAAAAAAGGCGCGCGGATTCAAAATTCGTCATGTAAACAAAACATCTTGTAGATTTTTTTTTTTTAAATATAAAGGATATTGATGACAATTGCACCTTAGGTAGTATCCTTGTGTATGTACTAAACAGTTTAATTAGAATAATATCAAGTTCACTTTAAGATTTGTCACGGAAGACCTCAGATGCTTTTCTTTTCTAGCCCCCCCGGCTTGAGCCCCTTAGCCTCCTGGATCCACCACTGATGATAAGTCACCTAAGTATCCTTCTTGAGAAAACTTACCTAAATAAAAAAGGTCTTCAAAATACAAACAAGAGATTGGCAAACTACCTATATCAATCGACATTACTGACGTATCGAACCATCAAAATCCCAAAACCTTTCGATCTGCTGTACCTACCCGTAATAAAGACAACAATATAAGTCAGCGCCGTAACATCGTTTTGACATTCTGCCCTCCGGTGACACTCGGTGCGCATGCGCGGTTGTCCGCGCTGTATATGGTGCTCACGTGCATATTTATTCATTGGCCTGCGTACGCTGATTCAATGCTAAAACGACTAGGCTTTTATGTTGTTTTTAGGGCTGCCGCCTCCATTTTGGGTTTATGAATTACTTACATACTTACTATTTTATTTTTTATCTCCATGACAGATTTGTGTACGTTTACGTCGGCTTATGTTTTATTTATATGTGTATTTATATATTTATATTCGCTTTCGCAATGTCCGATAGTTTCAGTTTTATAAAGTATGATGTAAATTGAGTCGGTATTGGGTATAGCTGAATTACCATGTGTTTAAGGACACGTAGTTTTTTTTTGTCTGTAATAAAGTGTTGACTTTAAAATTCTTATATCGTTATTTGTGGCAGGTGTCTGATATATTGCGGAACTTGTGGTACAGATTTTCCTCAATCTGTTTCTTTTAGTGTTAGGTAACGAGATGATGAAATAGATTTTCTGTAAAAACTTGGAATTAAAATTAAGATCACTCGTGGCAAAACGGATAAAAGGCATATACCTACCTATAAAAGGAATTAGGGAGGAGTTACTTTAATGGTTCGTTTGACTTTTTGGGCTCAGCATTTCTTGGCTTCTCATGATATATGAAGCTCTCTTCCTGAAATATATCAAAAGCTCATTGTGTATTCAGACCTAAACAGTTGGTCTTGGTCCTCTAACGTTTGCTGCTCCTATTGCCAGTAGTCTTGTTCTCATTAGTAAACAAACGACGATCGCCCTCATCGCTGATAATGTATGTAGCTGTATTAGTGTTACTACCATCTGACCTCAGGACACCGCTAGGGACTTTAACTGGTTCGAAGCTTGTGGTTATTTTGTCTTTATCGTCTTGTTATTGTTCATAAAGGGATTAGGTACAAGTCAAGTTATGTTTCGTATTAGACTTTTACAAACCGATATTATTATTAACTGCTACTTTGCTGTTGCCCACGGTTTCACTCGAGTCCTAGGCTTACCTATAACCACTTTTTATATATACACTCGGATATGTGCCAAAGGACGTAGGTATGCAAAGTTTCATACAAACCCGTTCAGCCGTTTCTGGGCGATTGAGTAGGTAACAAATATCTTAGAAGCTTTCAAGAGTAACGAACGAGTATGTAACGATTAACAACATTTTTATTATTTATAATATTCCAAATATGCAATCCTTACAAGCTAGACTAACTTTACATCTATTCTTTCTTTACCATTTCAACACAAGAGCACATGTCATGATCATTAAAAAAACTGTTATCTCAACGACAATTTGCAAAAGACACGGACTTAGTGCCTTACTACTAGATCGTAACTTGAAATGCGCATGTTTACACGTTTTTTGTGAGGTTTCTTGTAACTTCAAGTGTGTTGCTTGTAACTTGAGTCAGCGGGGCTTATCTCACACGTTCACACGCACCGATTTGTCGTGTCTGCTTTTTGTCTTTTGATGTGTGCGGCGTAAAGGTATGAGCGTTAGCGGAGAAAGAGAATCATCAAAGGGATAGGTTAGGGATGACTCATCCATCTGTAATCTACCCTAGTAGAGCGTGTTAAAAAATAATAGTAGATACAAAAACTGCTATAGAATATTGTGAGAACTTTACAAACGATACGCTGGATAGTAGACGCACAGGACCGGTCTGCTGGAGCAGAGAACGTATTTCAGCTGAAATGATTATGATGATGATTAAGATTAAAAGATACCCTTTATAAAATTAGATTAAACTAAAGCCGCTTGACGCTTACGTTACATTCGCATCCAAATATTTATTTACTTGGGAATTCTTGAACAAATCACGAAACAGGAGTTAAAATACTTTCCTTTTCGTGCTGTCTAAAATATTTATTTATGAACATAACACTTTCACTATTTTTAGGATCTTCTAAAATGGAGATGTTTAGTAAAAGAATATGGTTCCCTATTCACTAAAATTAACTGTTATTTTCTATCTTCCAAAACGTACTTTCTTCTCACTATGCAGCTAAAACCATCATGAATCTAAAAAAAAAATATCTAAAAAATGTTTCCCGCGTCTCCTTACAAATTGATCCCAACTCATCGGTCACTTAATTCGTTAGTTAAACACAGACTCAATGACATCACACACTTATAAACCAATGCACTTTATCTATCCTGGCTGCAATTAGGCCAGTCCAGTCCAGGGCAGGGCAGGGATCGGTCCGTGCATTACCATAAGTGGGGACATAAAAATTCTAATCGTAAAACACTTTGACGCTCACTCTAATACCAGAGTGAAGTCTTACAAGGTATTAGATGGTTTTATTGTTATTGAAGTAGGTATGTATTTTAAAAGCACTTTAAATCATACATACCTATGTGAGTGAGAGAGAATTTTGTATCCTAGTTATCAACATGTTTGCCAATTAATATTTGTTACACAAATTATTAATTTGAATCGGAATGATAAATCAAAACCAAGTCCTAATTATTTTTAAGCTGTATCACCATTTGATTCTCATATCCTTATCCAAATTTATTTGGGGTCGCTGCAAAATGTCGTTTTCTTCCATACCTATAGTCTTTTTCTTCCATATCTATTAGTCGTCATCTCGGTAATCACTCCCTTTCTAACCATATTATCATTCACGCAGTGCATCCATCGTTTCTTTGGTCTTCCCCTACTCGACATCGACATTCATGATACTCTAAATAAACTATTATTTTTAAGTTGTATATTTTCTATATATGTATATCTAACAATTTTATTTTCCATTTTACAGGATGGACAACGACTATTCATGGGTGCTCCAGGCAGCTTCTTTTGGCAAGGTAACGTTACTTAACTAAATAAAGACTTATTAACTAATATAGACTGCATAGGTACAGTTTTTATAGCTCCAATAGAAAACAGTAGCTGCGTAATGAGCTGCGCATGGGTGTTTATTAGTCCAATCGAGGAAGAAATCATCATAGACTGGTTTGAAATTAACGATCACCTTTGGATTGACTACTATAATAATATAGAAAGTAGCTGGGAATTTATACAATGCAGACGACACAGTAAAACAGGATAGTATTTTGTTGCTGATTAACGATTCAGGAATAAAATCACATGTTATTACAATAGATGTTACCTAAAAATACACTATTGATAAAAATAGAAGTCAATAAATGGAAACAGTCTATTTAACAAATGATAAATAAAATATACTCAATGAACTGATTAATGAAAACGAAAACAAAAACAAACCAACAGGACTGACTCACATAACACAATATACTCCAAATAAACATGAAGTTGGAGAGGCATTCCGAATGATAACTGACACTAAAATTATTCACAGGGCGAACGTTATCCATAGATCCGAAAGAATCGTTCTTCTACTATATGCCGAAAATACCGGAAGAAGGTAACTTATCCTGACGTACCGCCAGATTGACATCTTAACTCTTAACAGCAATAACATAGAGAGGCCTCAATTCGCATAATCCTTTATCAACGCCTTGAACATGGACAGTTGTTTTAAATTACATTTTTGGTGTTCGAGTATAATAATTATTTGCAATTTTAACGCAATAACATCTGATATCATTAAAATAAGTCGCTAACTTCTGCTTGCTTTCTAAATTAAGTCATGTTTTCTAACTGATGAAATGTCGATTTTTTTTTGTTTTTTTTTGTTTTGTTCGTAATAATGTTTCGAGAGATATTCGCCGAATTCGTTTTGTTCAATTTGAGATAATCAACGATATATAAGAAAATGGTTAAATAAAATCATATTTTATACTTGAACATAAAAAATGGATTTAGAATAGAAACTGATCGCAACTATTGATGGCAGATATTGGCGATATAATATTTGCCATAAATAGCAAAGAAATCATTAGCTTTCCTCAAGTCATGGTGTTCTAAGGTTTACCCTATGGGTTCTACCAGATACCTTTCACATTCTCCAATCTTTGAAACCATTAATTTCTTTAATTTCTGTAAAACATTTTAGCGGTAGTTAAATAACGAACGTTTTGCACGAGAGATTAGATCATAGTAAATAGTTAGTTTATCCATTTCATATCTTTGTGCTAACAATTTGCCTATTTGGATGATATCATAGTCCACGATCACGATTGCAACAATTTGTGTATTACCTCACGATGTCCAAAGAATGAAGGACATTTGAACACATCCAGGCCTAATCATCACAACCACAGCATGTGGATGAACAAATAAACGTTTTAATCTTCGATATTTTCACATTTTAGCAAAATGCTAATTAGTAACAACTACATTTTAAAAGACTTTTGTAATAGAATATGTGTAAATAGGAATGATAATTCCCATGAAATAATTTTTAAATCCTGCGGGTTAAATAGGTGTTTAATAGTACTCAAATGATTTTGTAACCGCAAAAAGTGTCCATGCTTTTAAACTAAACTATAAAATGTCATTGGCTTTAGCTCTGACTGAACACAGCTATTTTTATTGAGATCCAATTGAATATTTTTCATTAATGTATGCAAGGTAAATACAATTTTATGTCGTTCTGTTAAGTATTTTTCGACTTTGGCAGAAGGACTGTTAGTTGTATTTAGTGCTTGTGTTTCGCCAGAGCCGTTACCAAAATTAATTCTACCAATAATTACCTTATTGCGGTCGCTGTAACAAGGATTTGGTGATATATTTAACATTTATTAAAATATCCCTGAATCTCACGCTTGATATGGTGTGATGAGACCTTTGGTCATATGTATGCTAATAATAACCTAATCAAAGCGTTATACAGACGCCTGTAATATATGACACGATATGAACGGTGTCACAACCATCATCACATGAAACTACCTCTCCTGGCTGCTGGACCGCTTGAACATCATCTAATGACAGATCATGGAACATAGTACGCGAATGATTGACGTTTTGTGCTGTTTCGATGTTTTAAACATAAGTTTCCTTTGGATGATTTTCCAATCTTCATTCATATTCCAAACTTGTTCTCAAAGCTTCGTTATTTGAAATACATTTTTGATCATGCTTTTATTGGGAATCATGGACATATGGAATGATTAAGCTATTTTTCACATCACCCAATAAATCATCCAAAAGAAACTCAAAACAGCTCATTCATCAGATATACATGACTGAATGACCATCTTAATTTTAGGTCAGCTGATGACTCAATCGATAAGTAGCCGCCCAGCCTTGATAGCGACTCCTGAAGCTAGTCCTAGGTACGACGACTCTTACATGGGATACTCCATCGCTGTTGGTGACTTTGCTGGTCAAGGTATTCAGAGCGTTGCTGTTGGAGTGCCAAGAGGAGCTGGACTAAAGGGATTGGTAAGTTTGGCAGTTTTTTACGATAACATTCTTCGTATTGAAGAGATCTTTAGCAATAGAAGCGGTCTGTTTGAAGTAACCAAAGACAAAATTACAGATTGTAGAAAGACTTCTACGACACGATGTCAATAATAAACAATAAGACGCTCACATTGTATAGAAAGATTAAATTATATTCTTTGTAAAGAAGAGAGTCCATGCTACGCGTGCAGGGGCCATAGTCAACAATATAAATTTCTTGGTTTAATCTATCACTTGCGATATTAAGTGACTTTGACCTTAGAGTTTAGACTGCCTATTAAATAAATGACACAGATCGTACCACCTAATCTATGAGTTTAGGTGAACTCCATTAATTCGAACTATCCTAACAATTTCAGGTTGTGCTGTACACTTGGGAACTCCAAAACATTAAGAACATCAGTGGCTCGCAGATCGGTGCCTACTTTGGGTACAGTATTGCCTCCGGTGACATTGATGGCGATGGCTTTGATGACATCATTGTTGGCGCTCCGATGTTCACCAGGGCCAAGACTGATGGGTTTGAACATGGAAGGATCTATGTTATCTATCAGGACAAAGATAGGGTAAGAATGATTATTTTTAATAAGTTTTAGTAACAAATAAACTCGTTGTAATACTGTTACTTTTAAAGCTACTAAAGTAGACAACGCCCTGTCATCATGACTACTTTTACCTAAACATGAAATATTATATCATTGTTCTTGAATAATACTTAAAGATGTTTTCTTGCCTTTCCAGTCATTCACAAAGAGCCATGCTAGGACCGGTGAGATTTCACGAGGCAGATTCGGTTTGGCAGTCACTTCGCTTGGAGACATCAACTACGACGGTTTCGGAGGTAACTACATAAGATGATATTTTTTAAAGCCCTAAACAGGAGAAAGAACAGTTTTATTTTTTAAATTTCTTTACAAATAGAGAAGATTTATATGGAAGTATTTATTTCATGAAACCATTATTGTAATTCTATTCTGTAAAGTTCATTTCAAACTTCACTCATGTGATTGCACACATTTTGAAAGCGTAATCACTTGTCTTTAATCAAAACCAGCCGATTACGATTAGACATCGTTTGAATTGTAAAGTTATTCTCAGCAAATAAAATTACTAATCAAATTCCTCCTTGCCCCTTTCCAGACATAGCCGTCGGCGCTCCCTACGGCGGCGAGAACGGGCGAGGCGTGGTCTACATCTACCACGGCAGTGAGACTGGCATCCACGAAAAGTACTCCCAAGCCATCACTGCTGAGGAGATCTCTCCCACCTTATCTACCTTCGGCTTCTCTCTGTCGGGAGGAGTGGACCTGGATAATAATAACTACACGGATTTAGCTGTTGGTGCTTATAAGTCTGATAGTGTTGTGTTCTTGAAGTAAGTGTTTCCTCTATATTTGTGAATGCTTTCGTCGTAATGTAAAGATCGATGAAGATGTATGAAGATGTAGATGTATCCCCATAAGATCTGTAGTAGAAAATCTTGGCAGTTTGTTCCAAAGGGGTAGGCAAAGAGTTATGGTACAAATCACTCACAACTTTTGCATATAGGACGCGTCAGTCATTTATGCGTCCCATATGCTAAGGAGTGAGCATATTGCCGGGCACAAATCCAGACTCCATGTGGCTACTGAGAATTTTCCAGTGAAAAAAAAAACGCTGAAGATCAATCCTAGGACCAACACTCGACAGGAGTCGATTGTGAGTCAAAATCTATCTACCTACATAATTAATTCAAATTCAAATTCAAATTCAAAATAATTTATTGTGGATCATAGGTTCATAAGATGGTGTGTTAGTTACAGATAAGTCTGCTATGTCCCGCCATTGCGGCATACAAAATTCACATTTAAGTTTGGTTCATAGTTACAATACAATACATCAAATTGTCATGCAATACATTAAGATTAAATTAGTATAAATTTTTGTCAAATTACAAATTAGTCATGAGTAATATTTAGTATGTACTCATTTCAAATTACAAATTCAATTCAATTCAAAAGTCAAATTACAAATTAGTCCTGAATAATATTTATGTCAAATTACAAATTAGTCCTGAATAATATTTATGTCAAATTACAAATTAGTCCTGAATAATATTTATGTCAAATTACAAATTAGTCATGTTACAAAAATAGTATCATTCAATGTATTGTCATTTAGAAATTCTCTTATAGAGTAATAACATTTACTTATCAATAATTCATGTAGTTTTTTTTTAAAGGCATTTATATCGCTCATATTTCTAAGAAAAGGTGGAAGTTTATTAAAGACACGTGGGCCCATACAAAAGATGCTCTGGTGCAAAAGCTTTGTTTTACTGGCTACGGTGCGCAGCTTGTCTTTCTGTCTGGCCCTAGTGCAAAATTCAAATAAGTTTGGGTTTGATTTTATGAACATTACAGTTTCATATATGTATACACTAGGGAGAGTTAATATTTTTAAATTTGTAAAATGTGGTCTGCATGAATCCACTTGGTGTATATTGCACATCGATCTCACACAGCGTTTTTGAGCTTTAAAAGCACGCTCTTTTTCTACAGAGTTGCCCCAGAATATGATGCCATAGCGTATGATTGAAGCAACATATCCATGATAGGCAGTTAGTAGTGCAGACTGACTGACAGTGTTTCTTAATCTGTAAAGAGCATAGGAGCTCTGACTAAGTCTTTTGCAAACTTGCTCTATATGTGGCTTCCAATTTACTTTGCTATCAATATAGAGACCCAGAAATTTGGTTACATCGATTCCTTCTATATTGGTTTTAGAGTAACATATATTTAAATTTGTATTAGGTTGTGTTCGCTGTTTAAAATTCATGATTTTGGTTTTCTCTAGGTTTATTTTTAGGTCATTTTCATCAAGCCATTTTATAATTATTGTTAGGGTGCTATTTAAGTCAAGTTTTAACTTACTTCTATCATTACCGGTAAACAATATAGTACTATCGTCAGCAAATAATGTCATATGGTGCATTGTTGCTGTCGAAATGTCATTTATATAAATTAGAAAAAGTGGTGGGCCTAGAATGCTACCCTGAGGGACTCCGGATAGGATATTTCTAACCTCAGAAACAACCGTTTCTTCAGTTCTTGTAGCTAAGGAGACTCTTTTCAATTCTACCATCTGTTTTCTGCCACTGAGATATGATTCAATTAGTTTGTATACGTTACCTCTTACACCAAATGCATATAATTTATTCAAGAGAATTTTATGGCAGACTCGGTCAAACGCTTTTGACATGTCCATGTACAGCGCTATAGCTGGCGACCTAGTATCCATATTTAGAAGGACTTTGTGTAAAAAGTTATACATTGCTATAGTAACAGATTTATTTTTCCTAAAACCATATTGACATGGGGTAAATATGTTATTACTTTCAAAGAATGGGTACAGGCAATTATATATGTTTTTTTCAAATATTTTAGAGAAAATGGTTATTAAAGCAATTGGCCTGTAGTTACTGATGGAAGATTTGTCATCATTTTTATGTACTGGTTTAACTACTGTCATTTTTAATTTCTCTGGAAAAATACCATGTTCTATGCACAAGTTTGTAATATAACTTAAAGGAGCAGCAATTAAAGTTGCTACATCCTTAACGATCTTTGTAGTAATACCGTCATAACCTGTGCTATTCGTATTCCGTAGAGAAGTTATAATTTTAAGAATGTCTGGTGGAATTGTTGGGGGCATAAATATTGATTTAGGGTTAAATGTCAAGTTAGAAGAATATGATTGTTTTGAGTCAGAAGAAAAATTATTATTAGTATTTTTAACAATGTCAGCAAAATAGTCATTAAAGGTATTTGCCATAGTCTTAGGATCAGTAAGTACCTCGTCATTGATTATTAGTTTCTCAATGCCCTCATTAGGATAGTTATATTTAGCGTCATTAATTACTTTCCACGTTGCTTTGGATTTATTCACAGCCGTATTTATAAAATAATTGTTCTGAGATATTTTTGTTAGCGAAATTATTGTTTTGTATTTTTTTGCGTAAGCTTTAAACTTCATTTTATTATCGTTGTTTGAGTTTTTCCTATACGTCCAAAGAAGTTCGCGTTTACGCTTACTACACATTCTTATTCCTTTTGATAACCATTTAGGTCTTGAGATATTACTAATGCGAATTTTTTTAATAGGAAAGCATAAGTCATATATCAAGCTGAATATATCATGGAATGAATTGTAGGCACTGTTAGGGTCTGCAGAATTATGTTAGACTATCTCGTTGGTCTATTGTTCGCAAGCGCTACTGCTGGGCATGAGGCCCTGGGTTCAGTTTCCAGACCGGGCAACGTGTTACTGGGTTTTTGTCAGTAGCAACCCGGATCCTGGATTTTTGCCCGGTTGATGGCAATAGACTCCCCCTATTACATTGGAATTTAACGTAACTGGCAAAATGTTGGTTAACTGTAGGTACAGTCAACAGCAAAAGGAGATGATCAAAATCAGAATTTCAATACTAATGAACGGAGTTCGCATCAGAACTGTGTGGCGTTGAAGTGATTCAAACCACTCAACGCCACACAGAAATCACTTGACTTTTTAGCAAATGGAAAACTTTAATGTTACATGCTTTTTTTCCAGATCTCGCCCCGTCGTAAAAGTATCAGCTGACGTCAAGTTCTTGGGAGACAGCAAGTTAATCTCGTTGACAGACAAGAAGTGTCATCTGGAGAATGGCACCACGGTTACGTGCGCGCAACTCATGTTCTGTTTGACGTACGGAGGCGTTAATGTGGATCAGCAGATTAGTAAGTGTCTTGATTGTATTGTTGATATCAGTATCATGGTATCATGGTTACATCTTCTTTTATGTTTCCCAGGATTTCTTTGACTTAACTTATTTCAACCATCAATACTTTTAAATATCTTAACTGAAATTATTTTATATAGGCAAATCATCTGTCAATTGTTTCCATTCGACCAGTTTAAGATATCTAACCTACTCTATTAACGTCCTTGTTTCCATTCTCATCAATATTATCATCGTCAAGCACATGATGTACAATTTTAACCAAATTGAGAGTCACAATAATTTCTTATTTGTTTCCAAGCGGAGGGATATATCTGCTATTTCGGTGAGTCGTCGAAGTAGCGCTAATTGGTACCATACAAAACCAAAACCACCCCATTAACTCCATAAATATCTCTATTAATTACATTAATCTGTATTTGGCACTATAAATTATAAAGATGAGATTATTAGTAGAATTATGGATTGTAAATATTTGTCGTCAGTGTTAGTTGTATATGTGACTGCACTCAATGTTAATGTTTTACACTACAATAAGTATTTTGAAATGTTAAAGCCATTATTGTTAAATTGCGGAAAAGGGATGGTGCTCTTTGTCCTGTCTCTCTCTTGCACTGAAACAATAATGATACTAACACGTCATGACTGTCACTGACTTGCATCCAATAAAACATTAAGAATGTTTTACCAATTTCCAGAATTTGAGGTGACCTTGGACCTGGATTCTCGTCAGAAGACCACAAAGAGGTTGTTCCTCTCAGAGAGGAGAGAGACGATTTATAAAACGCAGATACTCCTAAAACAAGGACAGCAGGAATGCAAGGATATTGTCGTGTATTTGGACGTGAGTTACCCTACCCTTATCTGAATTTTTTTACCGATTTAAAAAAACGGCCGATTGCGTATCGGGACAACTCAAACCCTTCACGGGTTAAAAAAATCCCAACTGCGGGTATATATATTAATACTTATTTGCTCGAATATGACTAACTATTCAATGTGTGTTTATTGAAAATATTGTCAAATGAATAGTGAACTATTCATTATTTTAATACTAAAAGTTTAAAACACCTCTCCCTTCTAATTGCAGGATGAGATCCGTGACAAGCTGACTCCCATAGAGGTGAAGATGTCCTACGACCTGGTGACACAACCGTCTGGTAACCTGGTGCCTCCAGTCTTGGACCAGACCAGGAGCATCGTGCACGCAGACTCGCTGAACATCCAGAAGAACTGTGGTCCTGATAACATCTGTATACCAGACCTGAAGATGTCTGCTACAACGTGAGTTTTTTTTGCTAATAATAAATGCTGGTGAAGGTCGGCGCAGACCTGGTGAAGCGCGGTTTTACTTGGAAAACCAAATTTCAAAATTGCGACACTTAAAATCAAGTCGAAAATAAATCACCTTACCGTCCACGTAGATGCTCTCTTGGACTAGAGGAATTTTATTTATTTTCAACTTTAATAAATTTTAATAAAGCAGGGTTGAAATTGTCAGTGAAAACCGCGCTGTGCTGCGCCTCGGCAGATCGCCGACGCTCTATAAAACATTGCTAATGATGAGCTTACTGATTTCGAAGTTTTATTTAAGCATGCTCAATGTGTGTGTATTTTAATAGGATAATGCATGTGTTTAAATAATTATCTGTATTTTGCTTCTTTTTCTTTCTTTCTATGTATTTTCATGTATTTACGTAATATCATTCTAATCTATTGCTATTATTATGTTTATAGTATTACTTGTATGCCTTTACCAATGAGTAGATTCTGAGTTCCCAAATAATCTACCTAAGAAGCTTTGACCTGATCTGATTATTAAATGCCAAGAAATTACAGGTCTGCGAATTAAAGTTGTCTTAAAACTTTTATAATTGTATTTTGTTCATTTTAAATTTCGTACGCACCACATCAGGTTTTTGGGTTTGTTTATTCAGAAGATATTTTTTTTTTAAACACTCATATAAATTAAGCATTTCATCAGCATTATAAAGATAACACAGTAAATTCTGTATTGTTTTGATTTACTATTAGCTTCTGTCCGCGACTTCGTTTGTGTGGAAGTGGTAAAACAAGAATAAACTATTGTGTCCTTTTCTTTTCACTTTTCTTTCTTCTTTCCTTTTAAATGTTACCATTTTTAATTTTTTGTGGCCGCGAGAGAAACATCATGTGGAAAACATCATTGCGTTGAGTTTTTGTATATCTGCGATAACCGCACCAAATTATATCAGGGCATAAAACAAATTAAATTAATTAATAATGTAGATAGTTCTCTTTCTGTATTCTTTCTTTCTCTGTTTTAGTATATTTAAAATTAAATTTTAAATTTATTGCTTATTTTAACTATTTATGAATAACCTATAGAATTATGATTGTTGGCGTGACCTTGTAACATAATATATCTAAATACCTAATATTTTAAGTATAACAATACTAAACTTGGCTTAATTTTACTACCAGCTAACACTTTATAGGTCTCAGACCAAATAAAAAACCAAGACCATAGAGTAAAGTGAAGCCGGTTTCGTAAACATGTGTGCACATGTATAGTGAGGTGTAGTTTGATTGTAAATGGTTGTAAATGTGTGCGTGTGAGCGTGTATGCACAGAGCGACGGTGTAGTTTTTGCATGCTTCACTGTATTGTTCGCAGCGCTGTTTTGACTTTTTATTTGGTCTTAGATATAGGTAATAAAAATAATAAATAGTAAATGACTATTTAATTATAAAGTTAACAAATTGTTCTACTAATTAGACCCTGCTTTGTATAGGACTGCCATACAAAAGAGAGGTCAGGCTGTATTTCAGAAACAACTCAACCGATTGAGTTAAAGCATGGCTCAATTTTTAAGCTAGGCTATCAGATATACATTTTTAAAAGTAAAGTAATTAAAGTCCGTTCAATTTTGCTCACTTTATGCTGCTTTTCAAAAAGCCTGACTTAAACTTAAACTTTTTAATAAACAGGCTTTTTGACTTTAACGATTTAATTTGAGTAAAACAGCATAATATGCACGATATTGTCTTTTGTATCTTAATCAAAATAGCTACTTACCTAGGTAGGTACTGTAGTTATAAATGGTACTTTGTACTAACCAAATATGTGTTCAGTTTGCTTTTGTGAGTGTTTGCGTTTTATGTGTTGCTCGTTCTAATCCTTTCAAGTACTGTTTTTTCTTAACCTTTCTTCGTGAGGTGGTGGATGCCATAAATGTAAATAACCTTTTATATACCTAACTCTAATTCAAATATTAACAAAAAAATAAAACATTCGACAAAAAACCATTCGTAGACCTGTATTCTTTTCCACAGCCCCACGATCAACTACGTGTTAGGATCTGGTGAAAACGTCAACATTGACGTCAAAGTGGAGAACTCCGGAGAAGACGCCTTCGAAGCTGCTTACTACCTGGCCATACCTACAGGAGTCACCTACGCTAAGATGGAACGCTTGGATCAGGACACCGCTGATACTCTGATATATTGCTCGATTACCAACAGGTTTGCTGATGGTAATAGCACCCTGAGATGTGATTTAGGAAATCCTATGGCTGGAGGACAAAAGGTAAGATTTCATTCAGATGTTTTCTATATTTTAATTTGCTGAAGAATTATGTGTGAAACTTTGAATGCACAGAAAATGACGATGAAAGCTTCCATATTCCAATGAAATTTTGGAAAATGTAAATGATACTACTAAATGTATTACTGGTGTAGGTACTTATTATAATTGATCCGGATTTGTCATGTTATAAAAAACTGGCCAAGTGCGAGTCGGACTCGCACACGAAGACGTTCACGCACGGGGACGCACGGGGCAGATACAGTCTGGTGACAGACAGACAGACAGATGGACAGTGGAGTCTTAGTAATAGGGTCCCGTTTTTACCCTTTGGGTACGGAATCTTAAAAAGTAATATGACACGAAATCAAATCAACTCAAACTCAAAGCATTTATTTTAATTAAAACATTTACAGGCACTTTTGAACTTTCAAATAGTCGGTCAGTTAGTCAGAAAGTGAAGCTAGTTGCCCATTCCAAAACATAGACCTCTATGGAGAAGGACGGGCAAAAATTCTTTCAAATGACTATTGAATGAGCATTGATTAGCAAAAAAATATTTCAAATCTAAAACAATATTTTTTTTACTCTTCCAGCTAAACTTCCGCCTATTCTTGGAAGTGGACTCTCGCGTCACATCCCTCAGCTTCGACATGGAAGCCAATTCCACCAACGTAGAACAAGGCACCATGTATGACAACACCATGCATATGAACATCGGCGTCGTTGTCAGAGCTCAGCTGTCTATCATTGGGTAAGTTTACGAGACATATTTTTGCAGTGGATATGAACGGGGGGTTCTACCAAGTTGAAATATAAATATTTTCAGAATAATTATTCATTTATTTATTAGAGTGGGTTTTGTATTATGTAATATTAGGAAGCTTTGTCTTGTTTAAGAAACTTGGAACACGATAATGTGAGATTTAGATTTTAGTCAAACTTATGTGGATGATGTTATAATAATATGACATTATTATAACATCATCCACATAAGTTTGACTGACACTGACACTGACACTGAAGAGACACTGTTATGAAACAGTGTCTTTTTATAAAAGGTTCCGGCAGTATATAGTAATCTGTGGTTCCGGCATTATTGAATAAAGTTATAAATGCTCATTACTATTTAATTAATTACAGAACATCAGACCCACCGGAGCTCCATTACAACGCCTCGCTCTACGACACAGAAAACATAAAGGATGACACTAAACTTGGGCCACAAGTGATCCACAAGTACAACATCAAGAACGAGGGACCTTTCACTGTTGAAGAGACTGAGATATACTTCATGTGGCCCTACCAGACTCTGGAAGGTAAGAATTACGAACTAAGGACCCATCTGGAAATAATAAAATTAGTGAAGTAGCTAAGTAATTATGCCTTACTAGCTGCACCCCGAGGTTTCATCCGCGTGAATGTCGATCCCGTGCGAATATCGGGATAAAAAGTAGCCTATATGTTAATCCAGGGTATCAGCTACCTCCATACAAAATTTTATCAAAATTGGTCCAGCCGTTTGAGCGTGCAGAAGTAACAACCTAAGTAGTTAAGTAGTTTAAGTGTGGGTCGGTAACAGCCCGGTATCAGGATTTATGCACGACTAAAATAGGCCCAATTACAATACAGGCGTCATGAGAATGTGTGCAGTGCATGTTTAATTATTTGATTTTACATTCCAGGCGAGAACCTGATGTACATGCTGGTGCAACCACAATGGCTGGGCAACGTCAAATGCGACATGGCGAGACATATCAATCTTGAGAACCTGTTCGTCCAGAATCCTTATGCTTTCTTACTGGGAAAGGAGAGAGAAGGTTTGTTATTAACTATAATAAGCCTAAGAATTTCGATTTTAAAGTCGAAGTCATTGTGCAATGTGAATCGAATTTGTTTTACATTACAATCTATTTTGTTCTTGGTTCTCACCCAGCCGTTAATAAAACGTCTGTTTGTTTCCAGCTATGATGAGCAGCGAGTTCTACAGTGCATCACAAACGTCAGGAGGCGGGGGATATTATGGACAAGGTAATTTATGATTAAACAAAGATTTAAAAAAATATTAATTGTCTTCTAACGTATCTTATGGACAAGTTATTTAGGTATATGTTAAAGTAAAAATGTTAAAAAATATGACGTATACATATCTATAAAACCAACTCTTTATTTTTATAGTTTACTGGGAAGAGTCGTCCAGCAGTGGCCAAGTTAACTCCCAGGCTGGCGGCAACGCTGGCGGTGCGACAATCCAAAGAGGTTCCGGCTATGGAACTGGACAAAGCAGCGGCTCCGGCTATGGAACCGGACAAAGTAGCGGCTCCGGCTATGGTACCGGACAAGGTTCCAGCAGTCACTCTAGTGGAAGCTCAAGTCATTTCAGTTCTAGCGGTAGTGGTAGTGGACAAGCCAGTGGCAGCCAGAGTGGCAATAGACAATTTATTGCCGGTGGTCAGAATGCCAATGGGCAATTTGTTAGCAATCAGGGTGGCAATGGACAATTTAATAGCAACCAAGGTTCCAGTGGACAGTTCAGTGGCAGCCAAGGATCCATCAGTGGAAACCAAGGTCATGTAGGTGGTCAAAATCAAGGCCAGTTTGGCGGAACTTACTATTTCAATAAGACTTGGACCAATTCTAATGGCGAAGCTTTGACTGCTGAAGAAAAGGAAGAAATCCAGAGGAAACTCGCTGCTGCTATGGCTTCTGGAACTATTGACCAGGTTGCCTTTGGACAAGGCGCTCAGGTAGTGAGGGTGAGGAACAAGACCATTGTGTATGATGCGAATCATAATATTATTTCGGAAGTAGAGACGAGTACTGAGTATGGAAACCTTGGCCACGAAGGAGAGCCTGGAAGCTCTTTTAATAGGTAAGTTTTAATTTATTATTTTTATATTATCAAAATTAAACTACCATTCGCTGGAGTTTAATTTTGACAATATATTTATATATAGTTTATATTTTTTCATTTAATATTAACGATATTTCCAGTATTACCTTCTTTTCAATAAATATTGTTTTATATTTCCAGATTTGCTAACCAAGGCGGTGTCAACCTAGCATCTTCACAAGGTCATTCTCAGGGCAGTTACTCCCAAGGTTCGAGCGGTTACAACCAAGGCTCGGGCATGTACAACCAAGGAGCTGGAACCTATAGTCAAGGATCAAGAAGCTATAACCAAGGATCAGGAAACTTTAACCAAGGGTCAGCGAGCTACAACCAAGGTTCTGCAGCTTATGGTCAAGGATCAAGGGGTTCCGGACAAGATTCAGGCCAAGGCCGTTTCGTTCACGGCTCTTGGGCGACCACAGAAACTGTCAATCCTGATATTTCGAAAGCTGGTTCTTCTACCTTCAGGGGATCCTCAAGCGTTACTGTAGTTGGCGATGAGGAAGAAGATAAACTTGAAGGTTTCGGAACGTATGCCGCGTATAACCCTAATAACGAATTCAGATATGGTATTGCTGATGTGAGTGGCAGTTCTGGTGGAAGTCAAGGAAGCTCAGGCGCTGGTGGTGCTGTACATGGTGGAAATTACGCGGCTGGAGGTGGAAGTCATCAGGCTGGAGGTGGAAGCTACCAAGCCGGTGGTGGAAGCTATCAAGCGGGCGGTGGAAGCTATCAGAGAGGTGGAGGTGGATACTCTTACTCTTCATCATCAGGTAAAACTTTTTTTTCATTAGTATTGTGTACCTCTTTATCTGTAAAAAAGAAGCACTGTTCTTGCCCTTGATGGGTTTTCAAAACTTGATTTTAAGACTAGTCTGGTTGTTATTTTCCAGGTGGTCACACGTCATACAATACTCACACAGGCGGTGGCTACAGCTCTTCCACTGAACGTCGTGAGAACACCAGGAGACGACGACAGAATGAAGTAAGTCTTTGAACTATTATTCAAACATTCTCTAACAAAACGGCATTTAATTTTAACAATTAAAAGAAACTGAAAAGCTAAAAACAAGCCCATTTTAAATTAAATAAAAGTTGGAAGCAGGCGGGACCCACATCATTTTTATTGTATTTTCAAATTCAAATGGGTCCCGCCTGCTTCCAACTGTTATTTAATTTAAAATGGGCTTGTTTTTAGCTTTTCAGTTTCTTTTAACTTACCTAAGTTTTTTACCGCAGTCGGGTTTTTTGATTTTTTAAAATAACTTTTTTATTTCCAGCTTTTTAGTTTACAAATTTGAAAGATTTTGCAGACGATTTAGTTCTTGGTAGGCGTTTTTTTGCGATTTGTCACTTCGAATTGCTTTTAAGTATATATGTTGTATATATTTTTGTAATCACCTTTTAAAACCCTTTATTTTGATACCCCACTCGATAGGACTTGAAAAAAAAAATTAAAAAAAATTTAATATGGCGTCCAGTAGTCGACATATTGAATTTTCACTAACGTCATGTCTTTAGTGACACTCGCCGGACTAAGAGGAATCGATTAACGTGTGAATCATAAAAATCGGCCCAGGCGTTTGGTCTGTATAGTGCTTCAAAGGAACATATAAACATACATACATACATAGGCTGATGAACACATTACCACTCCTTTGCGTCGCGCAGTCGGGTAAAAATATAGAGACAGGAAAAGCTTCTTATTCTGCTGTACAGTCACGAGCAGCATGCCTTAAATTACACAAGATTCAAAAGTGATTTACTCCTTAAGTATTGATAGGAACATGATGTTAGGATTTTAGGAATATATTAGTAGTAGTGATACGCTGGTTCTGGCGCACCGATCTCAGGGCGGGTGTGCCAGAACCCCAAAACCTAAAAAAAAAAAAAAAAAAAAAAAAAAAAAAAAAAAAAAAAAAAAGGTTTTGGGGTGCTCTGATCACGTTTCTGCGATCCGTTTTTGCGTAGGATGCGCGGTTCCGGAGATGTGCAAATCAATTAGCTGATTTATCTAATTGATTTCCGGTGCTACGCACCCTCATTAGTGTTTCATTGTTAATCCTCTTATCTATTCAACCTCCTGCACCCTCATTAGCGATGCATTGTTCGCCTAATCCTTGCATTCCTTGGCGTTCTTATCTACTATTACTCATTGCTAACCCTCAACTGCTTTTCTGAATCATCAATAAAACACATTCCTTCATTTTATTACAACATTTTATTTCTTATTTTCTACAAAATATGTGCGGAACATTTCATCCACTAAAATATCATTGTACAGTGTGTTCCCCGTAAATATGTTCGTAAAACTATGCATTGAACATCCCTGAAACTTATATAGCAAATACATTAAGCAATATTCACCACAAACTGAAGTCCAATCATTCTGAATCCTATCAACATTCCAGCCCCATCTTTTGCAATTCCTTTTTAAAAACTCGAGATAATATTGCGTAGGTCCTCGTCCATATGAATCAAAATATTGACCGATGCCCTTCGTATCGATATGTACAGCTACCCAGTGTGAGCCTGGTTTATCATCCGTATCCAAATTGCATATTATATACGTCGGTACATGGGTATACATAGGTAGTCTATTAGCAGCATAAACATTTTTTTCTAGACTGGGATGGATCTTTTTTAGATGTTGCTGTACTTCAAGTGTATCCATGATATTACTGCTATTAGCAGATTATTACAGTACCAATCTGTTCAATGGTTGCCATAGGAATGTTCAATTATAGTGATTTTTGTAAATATATCGCATTCTTTTGAGTGACTCAGAAAACAAGCTGATGCCTGATGGGAACAATGTGCGATAACTTTGTTGACTCATAGAGTCACTATCAGTTTCGTTGAACTTAGGAATTTGCTTTAGATAAGAATGGTGCTATATAAGAGCGAACAGTTGCAGTCATGAAATCAGTCTATGGTCGTTTGACCACAGTGAATTGTATACCGATACTTCGTTTGTGGTACTTCAGCGCATCAATAATCATGGAGGTAAGTGTTTATTCTATTGACAAACTTACTTGTATATCTTTTGTTGTTCTTTTGTTATTTCCTAACGTGTGTGTGTGTGTAATCACAATGTAAACAAATTGATATTAACATGATATCTCTGTTGTTGCAGAGATCATTCAGCTTCGCAGACGATAATGAAAATACCTATAAACAGTATTACTACTCACCGCTCTCCCCTCAACATGAAGAAGAGGGCGATGATATCGTCATTAATAACACATGCGATGGTGGAAAAAGGAAATCGCAAGCGCAACCGATTGATAATTTTTTTGAAGTGATGCCAAAAATAAAAAAGAAGAAACAGTTATCGTCAACCGTGGCACGAGCCGCTAGAGATGGTGTATCATACATTTCTACTAATTCTGACGACGGAGCCCAAGCGACGCATCTCATAAAAATTGAAATGTACGATATGAAGAAGCTATGTAAGATTCCAACTACCGATCATTGGAAGCACGCTACCACGAGGATTAAATATTATGTAAAGAATAATAAGGATAGCATCTACGACAACACAAACGGCCTCGTATACAATATTACAAAGACAATAGCAGAAAGTGAAAACGTTAAAAAATACTTTTTTAACAATGATAGCCATTAGCTGATTAGTGAATGTGATTCTGTTTACTTAAATTACTTCTGTGTACTCATTTATATTAATAATGAGGTGTGTACAGGGAGCTGTCGTCTTGTGATGCTGAGAGAAAGCCAACAACAGAAGGAAGAGATGAGTGTGGTACACGTGTACAGAACACGTCATTGAATAGCAAAGCTACAACACTGAGTGGAGAAGAAAATGAGAAAAATATGCAGTACACAAGAGCTGAATATCCATTCTTCAGTTCAAAATCTAGACGGTTTCTCAGTTTTGAAGGCTGGCCTCTCGTTATGCTACAGAAGCCTGAAGATCTTGCAGAGGCCGGTTTCTTTTATACCGGCCACGGAGACAGGGTCAAGTGTTTCCATTGTGGTGGCGGTTTAAAAGATTGGGAAGATGATGATGATCCTTGGCAACAACATGTTCAGTGGTTTAGTCAGTGTGCTTATGTAAAGTTTAAACTCGGACAGTGTTTTGTATAAGACTAAATGGAGGTTTTTATAGAAATAAAAAATGGTATACTAAATACAATTTGTTTTATTTAATTTTATAATGTTTCCCATAGTTACATAGACAACATGCATTACACATAACACATAAATCTAACACACAATATAACCTTAACATATAACCTTAACTACTATAGTCTACAGTAACATTTCTGTTTTTATCTATTTCAATAATGTTATCAAACTCAGCATAAACAATGCAGTTAATTGTTTGTATTAGTGAGGATTCAAATCGTACTTCTAATCTTACACTACCATGCTTTATGAGATTCCAATGAGTTGATGAGTTAGCTGATAAATCAGGAGTTAAATCAAATGCTATGTAATAATAAAAAATATATTCTAGCGACAATTGTAATAATAAAAAAATATATATTTTAAAGTGTGTGTTGTACTCCAAATAAATAAACAATAAGTAGAAGTGAAAATTCGGGCGCCAGGAGCACACACCAAACTATGCCAAGGATAGACTAACCTGCGGGGCTGGAAACTTTTAATCTTCAAGCGGGGAGTATCAATAAAAATCGACACAAAAGTTATTGAACGATTTTATTACCCGAAGGCTGCTGGTCTCAATATACAAGAAAATTCCTTTCCAATATTAACAGTTGGTGTAAAACTAAGATGGAATAGAAATTAATTTTTGTCCTGTCATTATTGCACTTTTGTCAATTTAAGTTAAGTATTTATAAACCATACCACATTCCGGCGAATAGATTAACAAACCACGCTCATTTTGGTGATTTTGATCTTCGCGGGGACGTCAAGGCGGTCCATGATATATGTCGGTAGGGGCTAGCGTTAAAAATTTAAGTCTTGAAGTAACAAGAAATAAGAAACGCCTCACGGCTGAAATCAAACATGAATAATTGTTAGCTGATGTTCAGCGTCGACAAAAATGCCGATCGGAATGTTTACGACCAAATGCAAATTAACTCACCGTTTCTTTTCCAAAAAAAGCTTTTACATCAGTAGATGAATTAATCCAAAAAAAATATATAAGGTTCAAAAGATCCTGAAACAAATATCGAAAACTATTAACGTCTGCCATCCAAATAACCACGCGACACGTGAGTAGGTATGAAACCACGAAGAATTTTACCAACCTTTTACAAAATATGGCCAATCCCATTATGATGCTGACAAGGGCAAATCAGCTATCACATAATTAGGACTGGATGTAGTCCTTTGGAAGTATCAACTTCCAGATTTTAATAGGAGCTCTAAAAACACTCCATTTTATATAAAGGTTCGGCCGGAAAAGTGCCCTGTCAAAATCAACTGACAGCATCAAAAAAAAAGAAAAAATCAGTGTGACCACTACACGACTTCCGATTCAAAAAAATGAATTTTTACATGGCAACACCACCCTGTTGCCTACAAATTAAAGCAAAGAACGCGCTATTATGTAACAGGCTTAAAAGACTCGTTACATTACATCCCCTCCCGAAAATAAAAGAAAGGAACTTTCTTTTATTAGAAAGAAATCTTCAACCAAATAAACCTGTTAAGACTGGTTTATTTTCTAATTCAAAAAAAGAAAAAGAATCATATAAGATTCAAAGTATTATAAAATATTTTGGTTATATTAAAACCTTTCAAAAAATCTACAAAATGTTTTGAAGTAAATTGAGTTCCATTGTCACAAACTACTATTTTTGGACAACCAAACTTGAGAAATATTTCTTTTTCAAAATGTTTACAAATTACTCTAGTGGTAGCATTGATCATTGGAAAGAACCAGCAATATTTAGTAAAAACGTCTACGACCGAAAGTATGT
Organism: Mesoligia furuncula; assembly: GCA_916614155.1. NCBI lineage: Eukaryota > Metazoa > Arthropoda > Insecta > Lepidoptera > Noctuidae > Mesoligia > Mesoligia furuncula. Next base: position 27,206,935 of record OU744803.1, read on the forward strand.
ACCTATGACCAGAATAAGTTTTAGGTAGAATTCCTATGATATCAACTGAGAGCATAAGCATGGGACGATCAACCTTTTTAGGATTAATCATAATACCAAAAGGTGGAGATGTAGTATGTTTATAAGCTTTACAGGTATCGCAAGACAAAATGTATTGATGAATATCATTAAACATTCCCTTCCAAAAATAATGTTGTTTTAATTTATTTAAAGTTTTATGTATTCCCAAGTGTCCAGAATTTACATCATCGTGATTTGATCTAATAGTATCTAAAATATGCTCTTTAGGTATAACAATTTTCCAGTCTAAAAGACTGTGAGGATTATATTTATTTCTACAAAATTTATACAAAGTATTATTTTCAACTCTAAAATTCTTATACTTTCTAGGAGATTTTTGACATTGGATAAATATTTTTCTATACCAAGGGTCAGTAATTTCATCGTCAGGTAAGACTAAACTATCCTGAGCGTTTATAGCAGCGACTTCTATGCGAGATAAAGCATCTGGAACTAAATGTAATGAACCTTTTTTATGAATAATATCGAATGTAAATTGAGAAATTCTAGCAGCCCAACGAGCCAAACGTCCACTAGGATTACTGAGACCTAAAAGCCATTTCAAACAAGCGTGGTCAGTGACAACTGTAAACTTCATTCCCTCAATATAAGGTCTAAAATGTTCTATGGAATCTAAAATAGCTAATAATTCACGTTCAGTGGTACTGTAATTTCTTTCGCATTTATTAAGTGACCTAGAATAAAAAGCAATGGGATGTTGATCTCCCTTCTCATCCTCTTGACTCAAAACACTGCCAATGCCCACAGAACTAGCGTCGCAATGTAAAAAGAAAGGTTTTTCAAAATTGGGACATTGCAAGACGGGTGAAGTTACTAAAGAATGTTTTAATTCTTGGAATGCATTTTCAGCTTCGTCATTCCAAGTAAGCGACTTTTTAGAATTTTTACTACCTGCAGTCATTTTAGTTAGAGGAGAAGCAATATCAGCAAATTTACAAATGAATCTACGATAATAGGAACATAAACCAAGGAAACTTCGAAGTTGTTTTACCGTTTCTGGACGAGGAAAATTTTCTATTGTCTCTAATTTAGAAGAATCAGTATGCAAACCATTACTGTCTACAATAAAACCAAGATAGCGAAGTCTATCTTTGCAAAAGTTACATTTCTTTAAATTTACAGTTAGTCCTGCCTCTCTTAATATATTATAAATTTTATTTAATTGTTCAATATGGCTATTAAAGTCAGAACTTATACAAATTAAATCGTCTAAATAACAAAATACAGAATTATCATACTCTGGACCAAAAAGTTTATCTACCAGTCTCTGCAACTCAGCCGGTGCATTTGTGAGACCGAATGGCATGCGAACAAATTCGTACAGGCCTCTTCCAGGAACCACAAAAGCAGTTTTCTCACGGGAGGATTTCTCAAGTGCAATTTGCAAAAAAGCTTTAGAAAGATCTATTGTACTAATATACTTAGCACCTCTAAGGTTATCTAATATTCTAGAAGTATAAGGAAGGGGATAAGAATCTTTAATAGTAACAGAATTTAATCGTCTTGAATCTAAACACAATCTAGTACCTCCATCTTTCTTTTCTACCGCCAAAACAGGTGAACACCAAGGAGACTTAGAGGGTTGAATAATGCCTTCTTTTAGTAAAACTTCTACTTCATCAAAAAGTTCTTTTTGTTTAGCAGGACTCAAAGGCCAATATCTTTGTTTAAAAGGTTCACTAGTAACGTTAATTCTATGTTCAACTAAATGAGTGAGTCCCAAACCTCTTTTCTCATAAGAAATGTCTTCGAACAAAGCAATAGTGCTATTTAATTTCTGTTTCTCTGAAGGAGAAAGTTCAGCAATAGGAGTAACAGAACAAACTTGTATTTTATTATCTTGATTATCTTTAACAAGTGTAATGTTTTTCCACAAGTTTCTAGCTATATTAAATTTAATCCAAAAGTCAAAACCTAAAATGATTGGTGGGTCAAAAGAAGGAATAATTAAAAATTCTATTATCTTAGTAATATTATCACAAGTTACTGGCAAATCCATGGCACCAATAATTCTCCGAGAGGTCCCATCTGCTATAGAAGCAGAACCACAAGTAGGTCTAATTTTGTAACCTGACTGCAAAAATTGTTCATGAATATTTGAGCCTAAAACACATTTAGTGGAACCGCTGTCCAACAAACCTGAAATAATTTTATTTCCAACTTTAAATTCTAAAAAGGGTCTAGCATCACTTTGTTTTGTAAAAAGAATAGGAGCTGAGCGATAAATGTTAAAAAAGGTTTTTAAATAATCCAACCAGCCTGAAAAATCTTTGTCACGAGTAACATCGTCCGGCTTGTGACTTCTAATTGTTTTTTTACACATCGAGGTACTCGAAGTTTTATCAAAAACCTGGGCTCGATGCAACCGAATCAGTTTTTTGACTCTTGCGAGTTTTTAACAGCCGAATTACAAACGTCACAAGTCTTAGAAGTGACCCCTGCCTTATGACACTTAAAACAAACAATACCCGGTATGGACTTGCACTTTTTATATGAGTGTCCAGGTTTTTTACATTTCAGACAAGTTAAATCATTAGAAACTGCATTTACTTTAACTGAAGGTTTAACTGACTCTTTGTTGGGTTTTCTGTCTACAACAACTTCCAGTTCTTTTGCAAGTTCTAGAAATTGTTCAATTGAATCAATCTGCTTAAGAAACAAAAAAGGTGTATAAATAGGTAACATATTGTGTTTTATGGCATTAACTAGAGTTTGTTCAAACAAAGGTTCTGAAAGACGACTAGCCATATCAGAAATTTCAGTGATGAAATCAGGAAGCGACTCAGACGGTTTCTGTTTTCTGGTGCGGAGCTCATTCTCTAAGAAATAATCAAAGTCAGGCTTATCAAAGCGTTTTAAAAGCGCTAGCTTAAGTGCATGCCAAGAAGAGATGCGAATTCGTATAGATCTAAACCATTTAAGTGCTATGCCATCAAGCAAATCTGAAAAAGAACCGACAAGCAAATTTTCATTGAAATTTTTATAAAGAAAATATTCTTCTATCTGAGTAATAAATTCCCGAACACAAGATTTACCGCTATAAACTATTCTACTTTTCTTCAAATCAGGCAATTTAGTGAAAGGAGGAAAGTTCTTTCGAATATTTTCATTTACAAGCGCATTCAAGGAATTAAATGAAGGCAATGCTTGTGCTGTAAAAGCCGAAGAAGAGTGAGCGATTCTTGAGTCAAAGGGATTGTTAACATCTGGGGCATTAACCATCTCATGAACTTTCTCAGCAACGTCAGCATCAACAGCAGTACAGGCGTCAACATCACCCGAATCCTGAAGCGGCGGAAACTGAACTCCCTTGTCCATGATGAACAAACAGCAAGGCGAATAGCAAACGAAAAGCAAAAACTAAGTTTCAAAAAGTTAAATGTTTGAAAATAAATTCTCAAGTTTGAGGTTAATTATAAAAGTCAATGTGGGTAATCCCATAAAAAATTACTATGTTAATTTTATCGTTTTAAAAGTGCAATAATCACTTACAAGCAGTTTAAATCTAGATAAATTAAATGCACAATATTGTACTTAACAATTAGATTAAATTATTTACTTAAAAAGTTAAACTTAGTTTTTAAATAACTTTACTGTTGAGAACAACAAAACGCAGTCTATGCTATACATTTCTGTTGGTTTTGCTAAGAAAAAACATGATATTAAACAAAATCATCAATTGTAAACACCAAACATTGTTTACAAAGATTCACCAAATTAAGTTAAGTAGTACTTATGAGTCAAAAATCAAAATAAACACAAAGTTATTAAAGTAACAATGTAGAACAAACCAATGCAAACAATAGACTCATAAGTTAATTAATTAATAGTGCAATAATGACAGTATAAGGTACCAGACAAACCTACTTCAAGTCCCTGTTCGCAGAGCGCCAATTGTAATAATAAAAAATATATTCTAGCGACAATTGTAATAATAAAAAAATATATATTTTAAAGTGTGTGTTGTACTCCAAATAAATAAACAATAAGTAGAAGTGAAAATTCGGGCGCCAGGAGCACACACCAAACTATGCCAAGGATAGACTAACCTGCGGGGCTGGAAACTTTTAATCTTCAAGCGGGGAGTATCAATAAAAATCGACACAAAAGTTATTGAACGATTTTATTACCCGAAGGCTGCTGGTCTCAATATACAAGAAAATTCCTTTCCAATATTAACAGTTGGTGTAAAACTAAGATGGAATAGAAATTAATTTTTGTCCTGTCATTATTGCACTTTTGTCAATTTAAGTTAAGTATTTATAAACCATACCACATTCCGGCGAATAGATTAACAAACCACGCTCATTTTGGTGATTTTGATCTTCGCGGGGACGTCAAGGCGGTCCATGATATATGTCGGTAGGGGCTAGCGTTAAAAATTTAAGTCTTGAAGTAACAAGAAATAAGAAACGCCTCACGGCTGAAATCAAACATGAATAATTGTTAGCTGATGTTCAGCGTCGACAAAAATGCCGATCGGAATGTTTACGACCAAATGCAAATTAACTCACCGTTTCTTTTCCAAAAAAAGCTTTTACATCAGTAGATGAATTAATCCAAAAAAAATATATAAGGTTCAAAAGATCCTGAAACAAATATCGAAAACTATTAACGTCTGCCATCCAAATAACCACGCGACACGTGAGTAGGTATGAAACCACGAAGAATTTTACCAACCTTTTACAAAATATGGCCAATCCCATTATGATGCTGACAAGGGCAAATCAGCTATCACATAATTAGGACTGGATGTAGTCCTTTGGAAGTATCAACTTCCAGATTTTAATAGGAGCTCTAAAAACACTCCATTTTATATAAAGGTTCGGCCGGAAAAGTGCCCTGTCAAAATCAACTGACAGCATCAAAAAAAAAGAAAAAATCAGTGTGACCACTACACGACTTCCGATTCAAAAAAATGAATTTTTACATGGCAACACCACCCTGTTGCCTACAAATTAAAGCAAAGAACGCGCTATTATGTAACAGGCTTAAAAGACTCGTTACAGCTAATAGGCAGTTACCTTTGGCATATTGTTCATGAGAGATTGCATTTCCTTCATTAAGAAAGTGGATACCAGTTCCCGAGAACAGAGTATGATATGCTGATGTAAATATACTATTATTAAAAGATGGTTGCAAAGCTTTTGAAGGTATTTGTTGACCATCAATATATAAGCTGAAAGAATTAATACCATAGTTTTCAAAATTAAATGGATTTTTAGTAAGGGAACCATTAAATGCAGAATTATTCACAAACCCTATTATACATCTTTTGGGTACCTGTCCTAAGAATATATTATCAAGAGTTTTTCCTTGAACACCCGAAGGAATTGTTAAAACTTTGACTTCAGCTCGAGTAATAGGATATTTAGCAGTAGTAGAAGCCAAAACTTTCTGATGTGCAAGTAATACACTTGGATTAATTCGTGCTCTTCGGACAATAAGAGTTGCATCTGTAATGCAAACTTTAAACTTTACATCGTTTGACCCAGCAATTAAATTAAAACTCTCTCTTGATCGAACTAATTTTACACTCATTTCAACACCATTAATTAGAAATTTATCTTGATTGAAAATATCACCATGAAGATGTCCAATCATTTCTATTTCCTTACTTTCAGTAACTAATTCTTGCCTTTTAACAAATCCTATGTTTTTACCATCTGTAGAATCCATTTTTCCTGCTGTATCCTCATACCAAAGACTACAAGTAAGATGAGATTGTTTAGCAGCAGGAGCATAGTTTAAAAGGGTTTCCATGTATGCTCGATAGGCATAGGTATTATTAGGTGGTGATACAAGTTTTTGGTTTAAATAAACATCAAGTTGACTAAAAAGTGAGTGCAACCAATTATTTACAGGTGCTACTACTGTAGTCGATACCAAGTTAGTTGAATCTTGATTTAATACTTTTGCCTTTATGTGGATTAATGTATGAGACAAATCTATGTAGTCATCGCCTGTACCAGGAACTTGAAACTCGATAGGTCCATCATCAGCAAGAGATGAAATTGGTTTATAGTGTATCCACAATCCACTTTCAATGCTTGTTTGTGTAGACGGTAGTGCAAACAAATCCAATTCTGACTTAGCGCACTCACAAGAATGATTATGAAGAAAAGACATATTTAATTTGAAAATATATCTTTGATATTCTTTGGTTTTAAACCAAGTTTTTTCGCAGCTTTCACTTTAGCAGCTAATTGTGGAATGAACGGGGACCGTCGTTTTCTTTTAGTTATATACCCAGATCCTGTCATGTTAAATCGATCAATTTTATCATCAGCCTTTCGTTTTAAGTTTGTACTAACTTGCTTTAGACGATCTTTTATTGAGGTTTCCATAGGACGCGCTTGAACCATATCCGATAAAAGACCAACTCCAGCGTTTAATGCCTCCTTACCAATCACTCGAGCACCACTTGAAAGTAAAGGTAAAACTGATCTAAATAAACCCCCTAAGAAGCTCCCAATACCATGACCGCGTTGATATGGTGAACCCTTATAAATTACTCCAACTCCTGATCCAGCTTGATGTGTATAATAATTTTCATATGGACAATTATGATGATCACGAAGAGAATACATTATTATAATTTTCGGAAATGTAGTTTAATACACACGGTTCCAAACTGGAATGGTATTTTTTGTCCTGTGCTCGATCTTATATCTATTTCCAACGTATCGAACTCTCTTCGCATAACAGGTAAGTAGTGAGGTGGAGAGAAAACATACATTTTATTTGCACCATAAATATATTTTGAAGGATCTAATGAAATTATTCTTAATAAAGGAGTCATGACATCGCCCACGATCTGAGGATCGATTATGTCGCAATACACAAATAGTTGAGATGGTAACCCTAAGTGTAAATTAGCAGGGCACTTTCCAAAATTTCTTTCCAAGAGATTTTTATTTGGTTCATAGCCTAGTTGTAAACTTAATTTGGGTGATAATGTAACGGATGTTATATTTTTATCCAAAACAGAAACATACACAAATTTTGTTATTTCATCTTGACGAAATGTTAATTTCTCTCTGATACCATTTAACGCTTTTAAAATATGCTCGACGTTATCATAGTTGGTAGCTGGAATATGTTTTTTGTAGTACACTGTTGAGGGTTTATCTTCAGTAGGCATTAACATGGTTTTTGTAATGTATATAACATTTTCATGATCTTGAACAGTAAACATTGTACATGGATATTGAAACTCGACAACTCCAACCGACCATTCACCTTCTAATTTAATAGCTTTTGGTAATTTTGTTGAAAAATTTGTGGTCTTGTTATCAGGAAAGTAGTCCATTGAACTATTGCTGAGCAAAGTTAAATAAAAACTTTCTTTATTCATATTTCTTTTAAACTAGAAGCTAAAACCCAACTGTTAAATTTATCTGGATAACCTCTCCACTTCACTAATACTTCTTTTCTGTGGCCAGAATAACGAGAGTCAATTATTTTATCTATTTTATATTGTGAGGTGGGGTTGTAAGTGACCTTCTGTAATTCTCTTTCATAAAAAGTACCAACTATTGGTTCATTTTGTAAATCTGTTACTGTATATACAACCCATGGAGATCTATCAATTATTGAAGATATAATAAATATTTCATCACTCCAATTTGATTCATACCCTTTTTGGAAAACATGTTTATATTTAGTTATTCGGACATAATCACCCATATTAAATTTTGGTTTTGGGTGTTCTAAAGAAAGTTTGTTTGACCTCCTATCATAAAGATTAGTCCAAACTGTCATAATATTGCTGGAGTTTACATCAGATGGGCACATCCTAATACTAGAGTGAATGCTGTGATTATAAGAGTATATTAAATCTTGTAAAACATCTATGTATCTATAAGTATTATTATGAGTGAAATAACGCCACATTTTCATTTTTAGAGTTCTTTGAAATCGCTCAACAATACTGGCCTTAATATCAGGATTGTTGGTGGTATAGTAATTAATCTTTTTGGATTTAAAGTATTTTTGTACATCTTTTGAAACAAATTCTGTACCTTTGTCAGATTGTATGTGAGTAGGTGTTGAATTACTTTCAGTAAATATACTTTCAAAGCATTCCTTAGTTGTTTCTGAGTTTTTTTTAATCATTGATCTTGCAAAAGCATATTTACTAAATACATCAATAACACAAAGTATGTAGTTGAAACCATCATTATATTGAGAATAAGTTCGCATATCACTTAAATCAGCTTGCCACAGTTCATTAATATTCGATAGAATGTACCTATTACGCGGGAATTTTTTCCGAATAGGTTTATGTAAAGTGTATGTTTCTTGTGATTGTAACCATTCCTTTACTTGCTTTTTATCCATTTTACCCTTCATGGCTTTTGATAATTTATCAATACTACTAAAACCAGCGGGGTTAGATGGGTCATAATAAATTCTATTAATTTCTTCTAGTACGGGGTCCATTTTTCCCAATCGACCTTTTTACGTATTTTATTTATAAATTTTTTATCTCCACTGTTCGGTGTAGAAAACTCTTGATCTTCAATCTCCGAGGTTTTGTTCAGATCTTTTGCTTGAAGCTGATTAATAAACTCACATCTCTTTGGGTTTCCGATATAAGTGAGTGGTACTTTAATATCTTTTAATGCTTTAGCAAATCTATCCCACCCAACTGGATCACTTCTTTTTAAGGGTCTTAGTGAATCATTTATTAAATCAACAATATTACTTCCAGGAATTTTTTCATTATCAATTATGACTGTGCCTTCATTATCCCAATGTATTTTACTTTTATTTGTTCCAACTAAGTTTAATAATAACTCACCTTTTTTATTATAACTTTTTGGTATTAAACTGAGTATTTGAGTTGGTGTGTAAAGCGGATTTGTGTTATTTTCTTTACTTTTCATGGATCCGTTCTCCTCTAACAAAGATTCAGCATCAACTATACTTTTTAGTTCTCTATCTTTATTTTTAAAGTCAATTTTAGACTCATTTAGATCTTCATTAGATGTATCAGAATAAATTGGTAATCTGAGTGGTTGTCGATCCTCTTCGGTAAAGTGAAGGTATCTTTGTAGTGTTTGTAAATATAACATCCACTTCTTACGGTCTTCCGTCTTACTATTCATAATATTTTGCATTTCAATATCTAATCGAGACAAATTACTATTAACCTTATTTTCTTGTTTTAATTTTTCAATCAATCCAGGTTCAATAAGTATCATTTTCTTTGCATTTTCCATGTTAACTGGCTAGTCCACTTACTAATCCACTCAATATTGCACCTAATATTATTGGTAAGAAAGCCCCTCCTTTTTGTATGATTATATTTTTTCTTAGTTTATGTTTACACTTATGCACCAGTTTACGGAGTATATTTTTGTGTTTATTCAATTTTTGTTTATCTTGATCTTTAAGAGGTACTTTTCCTTGTAAAACGTTATGAATACATTCACAAATACAGTTTATTTCTTCTTCATCACATGTTTTAAGTAACGCTTTTTGATATTTTGGTTTAAGCGTATGCAAAGCGCTTAGCAAATGTTTATGCGTTGTGAGTCGACGATGCATCATTTAGAAATGATTTGAATTGTTTGATTCTTGATGTATTTAAACTCTTTTGTTGGGACGTAGACTGTACAGTGTCCATTAAATGGGAAGACATTTGTCTTGATGCGACAAAAATCATTGGTATTCTGTTTTAAATCTACCATTAAATACCCATGCGCTTCTAAAGTTGCATCCCTGTAGGCATCTTCAATGAATTTTGGGTTATCTGGCGACACTTGTCGTGCTAAATATCTTATTTGAGTTTTATCTCGAGGGTTTTTAAAATATATTATATAACTTGAGTTTAAAGAAATGTCTCTTTGACCTTTACCCTGATGAAATAAATTTTGTGTTAAATAAAATACACTAAGATTCCTATGATGACTACCTTTTGTAAATATATCCACAATTCTTCCATCAGACTCTCTCATTAGATCATCAATAATAACAAGATGTGGGTTTTCACCATCAAACATATTAAGATTAGGAATTCCTTGATGATAGTTAACATTTGGTAAATTATATAAAGGTTGCATTTCATCAAAGCACCATGTGATCTGGTTAAAATCACAATTACATATTTTTTTAACTGATTTTATGAAATTTGTTACAAAATTTGACTTCCCACATCCACTTGGCCCTGCCACAATAGCAGTAAACGGATGGATAAAGTGAAACATTTCACACGTCTGGAGTTCAAAGGGATGAAATAAAAAATGAAAATGTTTTTGTAAAAATTAAGTATATATTGCTAAAATTATATTAAACATAAAATTGATGAAAAAAAACTATTATTCATACGCATACTATTTCTAACACAATTAGTACTCATCAGAATTTTACAATCTTCTCAAATGTATGTTCACAGTTTTATCATTACTTATATAACATTATTTACAATCGAATAATTATAACTCTAACACAATTAGTACATCAGAATTTTACAATCGATACAAATTTTGTACATACACAGAAATAAAAATAAAAAGTTGACATCAACACTTAGCGTAATTTATAATGTCCCCAAGCCAATGTATCAATGTTGTTGTCCATAATACATCGTTTGGTATCATTATATGATAAAGATGCTTTATTTATTTTTTGTGTAAAAATAGTGTGTTTGATTGACTTAAATCGAAGCATACTACAATATTGTACATTTTTATTAAACAAACACGATTTGTAATTTTTCATATTCATTTTGTTGGTAACACTTTTGTTAACCCCTTTTGCCTTTGCTATAAATTTATCTTCTACTTCCAGGGCATACATTTTTGATCGCAACCCTACAAATTCCCTCAATACTTTACCATTATTCTCGTCTTTAAAAAAACCTAACTTTTTTTTATTTATGTTTGGATAACCGTAAATATTATTTTCTGGATAATCTGATGTATCAAAATAGTGAAGTAGATCTGGTTTTATATCCTCATAAAAATTGTCTGTAAAAATTTGATATATCAAACTATCGGTATCGGTGTACAATAACTTAATTTTATTTTTAAACTTTTTAATCATGTAGTTATAATGAAATTCATACATAAGGGTCTTAGATATATCTAAAATACAAAATCCTAAATAAATTGGCTTATCATAAATTAATTTTGTTTTTCGTAATTGTATTGCGACTAAATGTTCTGAAAATATTGATAAACTATGGAATTCTGGTTTTGCAATCAAATCCTGAGCACCTAAAACTTTACCACGATTATCCCAGTGAGTTAGTAGTTTAACGTTTACTCTTTTTTCAATATTTTCCATAGTCTTACCGAAGACAGAATTGTTCATTAATTTAAAAAAGTCTTTTTCAAAGTTTGATTTGGCTAACGTTCTCAAACTAGTATTTAAATCGATGTATTTCTTTAACCAAGAACTCTGTTTAAATTTTAAAATTCTATGTACTTTAATTAATATCATTCCCATTTCAATGCATTGTTTTAAATTCCTGTAGTGAATGATGTATTTATTTTTATTATTTAAATTAGGAACTAATTTAGTTTCTGTAGTATTACCCACACATATGTTTTCAGGACATAACGGAAAGTCAGAATGTAAATTATGAAGTTCATCAGGATATTCCAAATCAACTTCTAAAACATAACCAAAATCAGACGTATCCGACACATTATAATCCGTATTACAATTAACCCATTCGAAACCACCAACAGGAAGGGATTGGGACATTGCCCAACCATACAAATTATTCGCATCAAAATATGTTAGATATGAATTAGGTTTTTCACTATCATAATCCTCCATGAATTTGTTATTTGCTCTAGCAAAACGATTGCTACACTGAGATACACCCCCTCTAATACCAGCTTTAAAAAAAGCAATTTTGTCATAGTCCGTTAACAATTCTAATTCTATTTTCGTAAATTTTAACATTGCGTCCCAACTTAAACCTGGAGCAGTATAGTAATGGGCAGGATCTAATCCGTAAGTTTTAATACAAAGCTTTCTAAAGTTTTCGAACACATCGGTCAAAAGTAAAACATCAGTTTTTAAATACAAATTGGAATAATCAGACATACTACTACACTTAAAATGTTGCCAAATATCTTTTGCATGATTATAATCATCATTTGAAATATTCGAATCTGTGAGTGAACTATAAAACTGGTGTTGATCAGGAAGTGATGGATGTTTCAAGCAATCACTATTACGCATAAATTCATAAGGATAAATACCTTTCCGTCTTAAACGTAAAAAATCTTCATTATTAGGATAGTTTCTTTTTAGTTCTGTAAACTGATCATCATTAAGATTTTTAGCTAGTTGATCTAAACTACACGATAAAAATTTCAATGAATCTACGAATCTTAAAGTTACTGGTTGATTATTTATTGTTAACTGTTTTGAAAATGATATGTATCGTTCTTTATTTTGTGGAATAACTTCAATTTTGCCATCATCGAGGTTTAATGCATGGACAATAAAATGAGCATCGTAGTGACTGAGGTTATGTAAAAATATTGGAACATGACGAGGGGTTCTGAACTTAGAACTACACACTTGATGTGCAACACCCCTTAAACTACCAGTGTGCCAATCAAAATCGTAAAAAGGATCTTCATTTAACTCAGTTTCACAAATATGACATATGTTTGAATTTGAAAATTTAATTTTATCTTCATCTGATAATGGAACGGGGCATTTTTGGAAGCTATTTTTTTTAACTATTGTTTTCACATCTTCACAAAGGCGATTCATAAACACTTGTGCACAGTTTGGTCCACTATACGTCTCATATTTTGATAATCTGTTATCATATGAACATTTAATGTAATATCCGAAACTATACACTTCATGTTTTTGAATATTCATTGTACTAGGCTTGGAGGGATCGTTACTACATGATTCTATCGGATTCAAAAAGGCCTCAAAGTCTGCATAACCCACAAAGGGCATTTCCAACTTTTTTGTGAATTTATCAAATTTTAATTTATTATTTGATGTTGCGTTACCAAACCAATCCTTTTTGGAATTTTCACCTTTGGGTAATTCCGTACAAATGTGAGCGCAATCATATTGTTGATGGTTATTAAGTCTTTCCTCTGATGGGAAATGAATTAAACATGAATCGCATATATAAACTGCACGATGTTGACTTGATATTTGTGAACTAACTAATCGCGATAAGTTTTTAATAAAACAGTAATGATTGTTAGTACCATTTGATATATATAGTAGGTTGATATGATTAGGGGTACGACATTTTGTTAAGTATAAAGGACCTACAACAGAATTACACTTTTTTTCTTTATTATACTCTAAACCAAAAACATTTATACTAATATTGTTTAATTTCTCTACTTTTGATATATCTGCAATTTTAACCGGAAAAGAAATACCAGTAAATTTAAGTTTATTTCCATGAATTGTGTAAGATGTTACCCGATCTACACTTTTACATACAGGATATAAACCAGAGAGTAATGCCCATTTGAAGCACATATTATCATTATTTTTAACATTGATTACAGCTTTTTTTGATTTAATATCTTGAGGAAGATCGATATATGAACTACCACGTAGGGGGTTGAATTTGTTAACATTCATGTCTATGTATTTAATTTGATTAAGACTCCAACCACTATCTTTTTTTTCAAATTGACAAATTTTACCAACTACAGTGTCTATTAATGATGAATAAAAAATATTTAAGTCGTCACCCTGACAAATTATGTAATTAAACGTTTGAAAATCAAATGTATTCTTAATGTCTTTAGTTTGTTGTATGAAATCAGCATGCAATATGAAGTTTATTTTAAGAATTGTATGTTGTTGAATACATTCATTTATCAAAAATAAGATATCAATTTTTAATGAATTTAAAAACGATTCCGGTGTTTCAAAATATTGCATCGATTGAGTTGTTTTACTATTAATTCTATATGTTAAAATTCGGTTACCAAAAGCGGTTTCAACAACTGTTACATTTGTTAATGAACTATGTGATTTTAAAAGATTATTTTTATGAGAATTGCTTTTTAAATGGTTATTTAGATACCTTTTATTAATAAAAACATGACATGTGTCACATTCCACCTTATTGTTGTCCACGTTATTGGTTTCAATCGATGATGTAGAAGCTCCTTCATCAAATTTTGTTTTCTTGGTACTCATTATTTCATCAGTAGTGATACTTCGTTTGTTACCTCTTCCAACTTGTGGTTGACTGTAACAAAAAACAAGAAAATTATTAGATAAATCTTAAAATAAAACATTACTACAATAATATTTCTTATTGAGTTTGTACTTTTAATACTTACATCAACGTTGTTTCAACCATTGCACAGTGATTATACAACTCATCATCATATGATGAATCGAACAGTTCACGCTTCTCCATTTCATCACAAACTTTTGACATCTCCTGATCGAATTCACTGTCGAATGAGCACAGTAAGTAACAGTTAAGTGTCGGTAGACCAATGATACCCAATTTCAAATAATGTTCAATATTTATAGTCTAGCAAAGGATTAGAAAGACAGATAGAATCTAATGAGTACACAGAAGTAATTTAAGTAAACAGAATCACATTCACTAATCAGCTAATGGCTATCATTGTTAAAAAAGTATTTTTTAACGTTTTCACTTTCTGCTATTGTCTTTGTAATATTGTATACGAGGCCGTTTGTGTTGTCGTAGATGCTATCCTTATTATTCTTTACATAATATTTAATCCTCGTGGTAGCGTGCTTCCAATGATCGGTAGTTGGAATCTTACATAGCTTCTTCATATCGTACATTTCAATTTTTATGAGATGCGTCGCTTGGGCTCCGTCGTCAGAATTAGTAGAAATGTATGATACACCATCTCTAGCGGCTCGTGCCACGGTTGACGATAACTGTTTCTTCTTTTTTATTTTTGGCATCACTTCAAAAAAATTATCAATCGGTTGCGCTTGCGATTTCCTTTTTCCACCATCGCATGTGTTATTAATGACGATATCATCGCCCTCTTCTTCATGTTGAGGGGAGAGCGGTGAGTAGTAATACTGTTTATAGGTATTTTCATTATCGTCTGCGAAGCTGAATGATCTCTGCAACAACAGAGATATCATGTTAATATCAATTTGTTTACATTGTGATTACACACACACACACGTTAGGAAATAACAAAAGAACAACAAAAGATATACAAGTAAGTTTGTCAATAGAATAAACACTTACCTCCATGATTATTGATGCGCTGAAGTACCACAAACGAAGTATCGGTATACAATTCACTGTGGTCAAACGACCATAGACTGATTTCATGACTGCAACTGTTCGCTCTTATATAGCACCATTCTTATCTAAAGCAAATTCCTAAGTTCAACGAAACTGATAGTGACTCTATGAGTCAACAAAGTTATCGCACATTGTTCCCATCAGGCATCAGCTTGTTTTCTGAGTCACTCAAAAGAATGCGATATATTTACAAAAATCACTATAATTGAACATTCCTATGGCAACCATTGAACAGATTGGTACTGTAATAATCTGCTAATAGCAGTAATATCATGGATACACTTGAAGTACAGCAACATCTAAAAAAGATCCATCCCAGTCTAGAAAAAAATGTTTATGCTGCTAATAGACTACCTATGTATACCCATGTACCGACGTATATAATATGCAATTTGGATACGGATGATAAACCAGGCTCACACTGGGTAGCTGTACATATCGATACGAAGGGCATCGGTCAATATTTTGATTCATATGGACGAGGACCTACGCAATATTATCTCGAGTTTTTAAAAAGGAATTGCAAAAGATGGGGCTGGAATGTTGATAGGATTCAGAATGATTGGACTTCAGTGTGTGGTGAATATTGCTTAATGTATTTGGTATATAAGTTTCAGGGATGTTCAATGCATAGTTTTACGAACATATTTACGGGGAACACACTGTACAATGATATTTTAGTGGATGAAATGTTCCGCACATATTTTGTAGAAAATAAGAAATAAAATGTTGTAATAAAATGAAGGAATGTGTTTTATTGATGATTCAGAAAAGCAGTTGAGGGTTAGCAATGAGTAATAGTAGATAAGAACGCCAAGGAATGCAAGGATTAGGCGAACAATGCATCGCTAATGAGGGTGCACGAGGTTGAATAGATAAGAGGATTAACCTTTTGAACGCCAATGTCGGCTATAGCCGACATGAGCAAGCGTGCCCTGTGCGCCAACGACGGCTATACTCGACAAAAAACAGGTCGCAGAAAAATACAAAATAAACCTATTAAATCATTACTTTTATGTATTTTATTGATACACCTTGAAATTAAGATTTTCGGGCTTGGCGTACAGGGCATAGGAATACCGATATGGCGTGGCGGTGAAAAGGTTAACAATGAAACACTAATGAGGGTTCGTAGCACCGGAAATCAATTAGATAAATCAGCTAATTGATTTGCACATCTCCGGAACCGCGCATCCTACGCAAAAATGGACCGCAGAAACGTGATCAGAGCACCCCAAAACCTTTTTTTTTTTTTTTTTTTTTTTTTTTTAGGTTTTATTACTACTTATATTCCTCATTTCATTTCATTTATTCATTAACAATTTTATTAACAAATTGTGTCTGAATGTTTACAAAAAAAACATACTGTCATGAAATTGGTATTTTCTCGAGCAACGACGATGCTTGCATACAGTGGGAGTGGAACTGAATAAAGCTGTGCACTGTACCATAGGAAGCTGTGATGATGATAAAATTATGATGTTATACAATTATTCTCAATCCAGGTGGACCCAGAGCTGAAGAAGATTCTGGAGAAATGCGAAGAGAAGTACAAGTGTGAGGTGGTGAGGTGTACCACCGGCCGCATGATGAAGGGACAGGAGGCCTGGTTCGCGTTCAGATCCAGGATCAACGCGACTGTGCTTACTGAGGTAAGGTTTACATGAAAGCTTAGTGTTAGGAGAGTTAGGTAATATAGGACAAGTCACAAGTCCTCACAAGATCGATAACGTTTCACCAATATGCTAAAATATGAAATCTGAATTCGGTAAACAACAGGACGACGAGGTCTGCTGCCACTGTGTAGTGTGTAGGGAAAGGCTACGAATAAATTGACGTTGTCTGGTCCAATATGATATATTATAAGCTTGGAAATTACAAGATCTGATTTGAATCTGTTTGTCTGGTAAAATTATAATGAGCGACATCCTTGATGGTGTGAGTATGAGCGTCGACAAGTATACAACCTGTCCGGCGCGCCGTGGTTGCATCATAAAGGCTCAGAACAGGTTGTTGCATTTCTTCGTTGCCAGAACGCGTTCTGGGCCCCAATTCTGTATTATTCCCCGCGAAATCTTACCACGTTAATATTGTGTCTTGTTATCCTGCAAGGAATCGAAATGTCAACTGTACGGCAACATGTATTTTGACAGTTCAAACCATGCTATTGTGTCATAGAGAATACGTTTATTTAGCCTGATCTCGTGATATCTAAGGAATTGACGTGGTTTTGAAATAAGGAATCGTTAAGGTGATATATTGAAAAAATGTGGTTTTTCTATTTCGTGTAATTTTTTAAGTATGTGGAATACGGGTTTTTCATTTTGGTATATGTTTTTTGACTCTTTGGTCTAGTATCATTTACAAGGAATACACGAGACAATGAATTTTTCTCGATACAAAAAAATTGCAAATTTATATCTATTTTTTTACTTTTTTCGACATCGTGGCGTAACGCTTAAGAGTTATTCAATAGAATTTACTTTAAAATATAGATAATTATTGTATCAAAGTTTACTCAAAGTAGTTTTAAATTTAATTCTTTTATTTTGTTAAAAAAGGAGTAAATTCGTTTTGGCACATACGTCGTTTTATTCCGAGCGCACGCACACTATAGCTATCATTTTTCTTTAGCGTTTCAAAAGTAATTGCATCACGTTCGCTCGCTTAGTAGATTTTCGAGGTAGCCCTTTAAGTGGTCATAGTGAATTAGGGCCCTGTTCGTTTTCAAAAGGGCCCAAAGGCGAATTTCACGTTTTGGCTGTTTCAAAAATGCCAGAACACGTTTGCCCGGTTTTTTCGCTCAATGAGTGTTTTCGGTCTTTGAGCCTAACACATACACCAAAGCTTAACAGCAAAAATGAGTTCAATAACTCCTTTACCACAGATCTCCAAAGACCGCGCAGTGATCCTGTCGACCCTGGGCGCGGCCCGCGTGGCCCGCCTGCCCATGGTGGGGCGGCCGTCGGACCCGGCGTGGCACACGGCGGAGGCGCACACCACGGTGACGCCGCAGCTGGAGGCGCTGGGCGGCGCCGGCATCCCGCTGTGGGTGGTGGTGCTGGCCGCCGTCGTCGGCGCGCTGCTGCTGCTGCTGCTGATCTTCGCGCTCTATAAAGTGAGTATAATGAACTTTTAATGAACGTGCATGTATCGTAGGCGAATTTCATTATATCTGCGGAACATTCACTGCTGAAAATCAGACCTCTTTCAGGCATCGCCACAAGACGAGTGGAGTAGGTAAAGGTGGTGCATTTTACCAATTAAGTTTCAGATCCATATTATAGCACGAATAAAAAAAAAATTACAAATTCAGACCCCAGGCTGCTACATACAATTTACTGAAAACCCAATGACACTGCACGATCCGGTGATAAAACGCTCAGCAGGTCACCCTTGGGACCGTGTCGGGGTCGAGGCAGTAATAAAATAGTGTGACTGACATAAGCCGTCAAAGATACTCTTTTTTTAAACAATCATTTATTCAATTTCCAGTGCGGATTCTTCAAACGCAACCGCCCCTCCGACCACGCTGAGCGACAACCTCTGAACGGACGCGACGAACATCTTTGATATCCGACCACTGAGATAGGCGTGACGTCCGATACGGGCGGCACGTCAGACGCCGGCCGGACATCGGACGCTGGCCGGACATCGGAAGCCGGCCGGTCATCAGATTCGGATGGCAGTTCGTCCACCGACGCCGCCAGTGACGTCACTAGTCGCGACTCCACTAGCTTCGACCGGTACTGACATCACAAAGTCATCGTTTATAAGTTTTAAATGACGTCATTGTATCGCCTCGCACTGATTGCTTTCATTTAAATGATGGCAGGAATGAGTGCGATGTTTTATTAATTTATTTATAAAATTAATAAAAATATTGTTAGGCTGTAACTTTTATGTTTACATAATTATAAATATAAAAGTTACAGTCTATTATAAAAGTAGGTCCGATTTGATTGTATAAAAATAGAAGCCATATTTTACGAAGCAATAGTTTTACCTCATGATGACATAACGAATTTTCCTCCCCCAACTTTTCATGTCTTTTTTACAAAGAAGATGAAAGGTTCGACATTTTTTTTAATATTGTACATCTATTCTATTGTAATAAAACTAGTCACGATTAAACAATTAATTTTCGGACGCCATATTAGAAATTAATAAAAGAGAAAAAAAAATGTAAGCCGAGGTTGGTGTGACCATGTGAGTCATGGTGGATAAATTATAATTAAAATGAAATAATTATTATAATTTATTCAAAATGAATTGTATTAAAATGTAAAATGAATGAAAGATTAAATCTTATCGTGTGATAAATGTAAAAATGTGTGTTTGTATGAGAGTTGTTGAAAATGTGATCTAAGTTAATAATTAGGTTTTTACTAAATGCGGTAGATAACATAATTTGTTGGAGGTGTATCGAATAGTTGATTCAATTATAAGGTAAGTAACTAAATTGTGGTAGAAAAATTGTAGTCACGTGTACAATGATTTATTTTTTAAATAGAAAAATAAAAAATATCTCTTATTCGATACACCTTCGATTTATATTTCGAATTCAGAGTTAATGGTTTATAATGTTACTAATAAGGTCGCTTTACATAAATAAAATTTATAATACTTTTGGGAGGCATCATCTCAATAAATATCAATAATGGTACTTTACCCAGCTGAGGTAGATCTCTCAAAGTGCTAAACTGGGTATCAAAGGACCTGTAAATTATAATAAAAAATAGCAATAAAACATTGTTGTAAATTGCGCAAAATAAATTGCTTACCTAGTCGCTTTTGCAGCTAAAAATTAAGAAAAAAAAATGGGTACATATTTTTGAATAGTTGTGTAAAGTAGTATTCACATAGTGTGCCTTAGCGATACATATCGAAATACATAGCTTAAATTATGCTTATTATACCTACTTATTTTAAAATAAATAAATTCCTAAAAAAATGTATTATGTGCCTTCTGAAACTGCCAGTTACTAATTAAATATATTAATGTAAATATTTTAGATTATATTATTTTTACAAAGAGTCATTTTTTCACAGAACAATATTGTATTAGAGTGTGTAGTATTTTTGGCAAAATGTGTATTTGAATAGAAATTAATTGTACTTAAAAACTTTTTAGAAATGTAAAAATAAAAAGTAAGATAAAATAAAATAAAAAACTTAACGGTTGTATAAACCTAATTTTTTAAAATAAACGTGTAATAGGTATTGCGAAAATCGTCTTTAAAACATTCTAATTGTTTCAAAAATAGTTTTTTAAAGTACCTGGTTTATCACTCGATGCTAATATGTTTTTGTTTCACTTTCTGTGAAAAAATGCCAAGTCCACTAATAACGCATAAGCATTGTTACATTTTGTAATTATTTTTAATTATTTATTTTTACATTTTAACTATTAAGTATACAGCTTCTTCTTATAGTTAACTCTTAACTAAAATCGTTTAGATGCCATACAAAATGTGTAATAGTTTATATTATTTTGGTTGTTTTATCTCGGTAATAATTTCTTCGCATTTACCAAAAAATGAACTCGTAATAAATTTTTTGTTTTTAATTTTAGACAATTTGTTTTAATTTTTGACCTTCATTCGAAATAAACCTACATTTTGAAAAATAAAATATATTATATGGTCACATATTTTTGCCCTTGACTGTACACTACCTTGAGGTAAGTCATGAGTGACGTATTCATTTTAACAAAAACATTACATTACATTACATTACAAAAAAATTATAGAGATAGATTGTTTGATATTAGTTAGTAGCTATACGTTAATTTAATATACAATTCTATCTTATACAGAGCGTTAGGTTAAACGAGGGACATACTTTGAGGGGAGTTAGTACTCATGAAAATGAACAACTTTTAATATGGGAATAACCCTGAAATCGCGAAAAAAAATCAGCCGATTCCTCATATTGTTCGCATAGCTCGTCAAAATGTACTGAACAGCAGATTTTTTTTTGCGATTTCAGGTTCGGCCCCATAGTAAAAGTTGCTCATTTTCATGAGTACTAACTCCCCTCAGAGTGTGTCCCTCGTTTAACCTAACGCTCTGTATAAAAACCTCGTGTCACAGTGTTTGTTATCGAACTCCTCCGAAACAGCTTGACGGATTTTTATTAAATTTTTTGGTAGGTCTGATAATAATAGGTCGTAGGCTATTTTTATAGCCTAAGGTGATAGGGATGGCCCTCCAGAGATTTTTTGGAATCTTAACTTACGCGGGTGAAACCGCGGGGCGCAGCTGGTAGTTCTATAAAGCGCTAACCAAAGAGCACAAAATAATTATAAGTGATTGTATTCGGTACCGGACATAAGCGCCCTCTGGCGGAGCAACGAGATAAACCGACCAAGCTCGCGCTCGTAGATTAAATTAACTTGTACAGACAGCAGACAAATCTGTAGATAATTACTTTAAATATTATTTGTTGACGCAAATCTAAGGTGAACTTGCTTCTCATGACCTTAATGATAAAACAATATACATTATCTTACACATTTTCATAAGTAGCTGTTTACTGCATACCTATATTTAAAAGTCCGACTATAGTACCTATCGAACCACACACAAGTCCTAAAAATCGCATGAGTAAAAGAAGTAAACACTACAGAACTGTTTATTGTCTGAAGGTTACATTTAGACTTGCCTAAAATAAGCAAAATTAAAAATTTTGAAAAAACCTACGACGGTTTCCAATAACATTGAACCATCGTGCGTTTTTTCAAAAATTTTAATTTTGCTTTTTATTTAAAACTTTTTAAATAGCATTGTCGTTTCAGCCGATAGACGTCCACTGCTGGACATAGGCCTTCCCCAATTTTGGGAGGGTTTGCCATAATCGCCACGCTTGGCAAGTGGGTTGGCGATCGCAGTATGGTATGATGGCGGAATACATAGAGAACGCTGCTGCCCATTCTCCGGTACGATCCTTAGTCGCCTTTTACGACACCCACGGGAAGTAAGGGGTGGTGCTATTCTTTAAGTCCGGCACCACACAGACAAAAGCATAGGTTCATTATACACATAAAGAGAAGAAAATATATGAAAACCGCATCAAAATCGGATTATTAGTTTTGGAGATAAATTGTGCAACATTGGTTTGTACAAACAAATGTTACTGCAGCGCCCCCTGGTGAGTTGTCACCGTAACACCTATCTAAGAACATGCACCAATCAAATCCAAACCCATCACTGAAAACCGCATCAAAATCGGACTAATACTTTTGGAGATAAATGGCAACATTGGTTTCCACACACATCCTCTCACCCCAAACGCATATACCGTCTCCGTACCGTCGTGGGTAAAAAGAAAAAAACTATTATTCAGTAGGTACCGGATACAATCCTACATGGTCTCTATAGGAGTTATAGAAATTTACCAATAAACACGCTGCACGCAATACATAAAATATCCCTATTCAATTTTTATGCCAACCCTACAAAGATCTGTGGTCCGTAAATCTTGGCCCGCTGTGTTTCTCAAACGCCTGTCTGTCTGATTGGGCGCGGGGCGCGACTTCGAAACGGAAATGAAATAAAGATACTCGTTCAAACACTACATTTGTTTACCGATCTCATCTAGGTTCTAGATGGAGATAGAACGGTTTGAATCTAGATTGGTTTGAATTTATTTGAGATCTTTTGTAGAAGTAAGGTGAATGGGTAGTGGTAGACCACGAAATTCAAATTTTCATACGTTTTTTGCAATTTGCAGGTCAGTGTCAGGTTGTATCTTGATCAAAATATGATTCGCGACAATAACAGGTACCTACATATTTAGAGAATTATAATCATTAGAATCATTAATACCTACATATTTCTAAATTACATTTCTACCAAAACCACTTTCCTTATGAGATTGGTTCTTGTGGTACAAATCTAACTCAGAAAGATGTATTTAATGATTCTAATGATTATAATTCTCTAAATATACATACCTGTTATTGTTGCGAATCATATTTTGATCAAGATACAACATGACACTGACCTGCAAATTGCAAAAAAACGTAAGAAAATTTGAATTTTGCGGTCTACCACTACCCATTCACCATAAAGGGGATGCTCTTAGGAAGCCTGCGAAATTCAAGTTTACTAACGTTTTTTGCAATTTGTTGGTAAAAAAAATATGATTCGCGACCGAAACAAATATAATTTTACAGAATTATAAAAAACAGAATCAGCAATCGGGGTTCGTAGTTTTTGCTTTCGTCTAAAGGTAAGCAAGAGAATGATTTAAGTTATAAAAAGTTTTAGGTCAATGAAGCACAATTCGAAAGAGGGCCACCTCGACACCTTTAGCATTTTGAAATAATATGATGGAATTAATGGCTATAAGAGTACCTAGGGGAAGACCAAAGAAACGATGGATGGACTGTGTGAATGATGATATTGGTCATATTAAAAAAAAATGTAGTTTTACTACTTACTGTCTTAATGTCCAACCCAATTATTCTCTCCACTCGATTTTCAAAACATATATGATTGGTAAGGGGGTGACTACGGAGATGACGACTGGAAGTGGCTATGGCAGAAAAGTTCATGTTGCGCCGATCCCAAATACATTGGTATAAGAACAGGAGAATTATTATGATGATGATGATAATGGAATTCATGGAAAATTAATCATAAAAGAATTTGAACTCAACTCAAACTCAAATGCATTAATTTCCAAGGAACGATATCTTAGGTTCACATGAGCTATCACGAACCCGGACGGTGTTCAATAAAATCAGCACTCTTTTAATTGCATGCACGT
Organism: Mesoligia furuncula; assembly: GCA_916614155.1. NCBI lineage: Eukaryota > Metazoa > Arthropoda > Insecta > Lepidoptera > Noctuidae > Mesoligia > Mesoligia furuncula. Next base: position 27,231,065 of record OU744803.1, read on the forward strand.
AAGTATTATCTTAATAATATGCATTTAAATTAGGTCATCTTCTTAATTATAACACTTAGATACAAACACAAGTTGTGAGTCACATTTTAATTATCATTTTAGCCTTAACAAGACGAAATCTTCTTGCCAATCAGGTTAAATTCCAATTAATCACAGTTTAAAGTTCATTGTAGGTAGGTAATTATCGTGTTTATAATTGCTCATTTAATAGGAATTCGAATTACAAAGATTATTGTCATATCTGTCTGTATGTCCATGCGAATCCAAAAAGCAACTTTGCAACTAAACTCATAGTCCTATTTTACATTATCCATTATTACGTCTTCATCTGCCTTACGGTTTCCTAACTGCGTTGGATCAACTTCCATCGTCTCATCAGATACAGTTGAATATCAATATTTTATATGGAGACACAACACAACCCAATTAACGAAATTTTAAGGTCCAAGTTTGCAAGGATCCGTCATCTGATTTTCGGGCTTCTAATCATCCGCAAAAACTGTCAGACGGGACCAACGCCGACGGTTGAGCGTGCCCTTAAATAATTAATCAGGGTTAATAACATAAATAACATCACACAATAGCAAGCCTGTACCTATTTCTGAATGAAGAGGAGAGAGGAGGCGGAGCAGTTTTTATATCCAATTACGTTAGTTATGGGTTTCCGTGCACTAGGAAGCGAGCTTATTGCCATCATCCAAACTTAGGTGTGCTACTGACCAAGTCTAAAAGGTTAAAACACAATAACACTTTTTTTCAGTTCACATTCTCAGCCGTCACGCTTTCTCGTTAACCAATATATAAATAAACCTTTAGACGAGTGAGATCATTGGAAAACATAGTAACTTGATAAAGTAGTATAATCACAGTACAGGTCAAGCTAACAGATAATACGTTGTTTAAATAGTAGTGCACGAACCATTTAATTAGAGTCATAAACAATCACGACGATCACGACCGTACATTTGAATACATAGTTAAAGTTGGACCCGTGCATTAAGTGAACCAAGAAATAAAACAGACAAAGAAGTGCAACAAAATCAATATGAAGCAATATCTAGTGATAGTAGTGTCGTTAGCATTAATAGCGAACTCGAATTGTGGTGTAATAGACGGACTAATCGGGTCAGTTAAAGATACAGCAGGCTCTATAACCCACGGCGTTGGTGGTGCCTTTCATTACGGCAAAACCTTCGTCTTTGGCGGCACTGAACAAAATGCAGCAGGACAAGAGGTTATCAAACCAGGCATAGTTGGAAAAATATCCCACAAACTACATGACGTATCAGAAACGGTAAGAGGAGAGGTGCGAACTGTAATACATATGTTTGACGGCGACCAAGTCCAAGAGAAAGGAATCATTGGAAGATTATTCGACAGAGTGAAAAGTCGGGTTTTCAAAATTAAAAGTTTCCTTCTCGGCCACGGGCAAGCACAAATCGATAACATGCCATACGATCCGATAAAAAAACTTAATAATGATACAGTTGTTTTACAGCACCACTTAAACAAATACTTCTTCAATAATGATGCACCAGCGACGTCGGGTATTAAACAGACGCTTTACAGTTTACAAGAAGCGGTAAATAGAATCCGTCTCAATATAACTAAGAAAATACAGGAGTCAGAAAATGTTAATAGTGATGGTACTGGACTAATCGACATTCGTACTTCCGGCAACAATCTAGGAGGCTTACAAAATGACTTCAAAAATGGAGTAGATGCAGCATACGATAAAGTATATGATGCAGTTGATGAAGGGCGACAGACAGCACAATCCTCTTTCTACGGGGCCAAACAAAACACAAACGACTTTCTCGAAAATCAAAGAAGAAATGTTCAGAATCATTATAACCAATTTGGTGACAATGTTAATAAGTTTGGAAGTGATGTTGGTAGTTCTATCAATGACAATATAGAAAGTCAAAGAAGATTTGTCCAGGATCATTATAATCAAATAGCTAACAATGGTGATAGATTAAGAACTGATATAGGTAGTTCTGTCAATGATAATATGGAAAATCAAAGAAGAAATGTACAAGGACATTACAATCAAATGGCCACCAATGCTGATAAACTTAGAAGTGATGTAGGTAGTTCTATTAATGATAATATCGAAAATCAAAGAAGAAATTTACAGGGTCATTACAATCAAATGGCTAACAATGCTGATGAACTTCGAAGAGATGTAGGTAGTTCTATCAATGATAATATCGAAAATCAAAGAAGAAATGTACAGGGTCATTACAATCAAATGGCCACCAATGCTGATGAACTTAGAAGAGATGTAGGTAGTTCTATCAATGATAATATCGAAGATCAAAGAAGAAATTTACAGGGTCATTATAATCAAATGGCTAACAGTGGTGACAGATTAAGAAGTGAAGTAGGTAGTTCTATCAATGATAATATCGAAAATCAAAGAAGAAATGTACAGGGTCATTACAATCAAATGGCCACCAATACTGATGAACTTAGAAGAGATGTAGGTAGTTCTATCAATGATAATATAGAGGATCAAAGAAGAAATGTACAAGGTCATTATAATCAAATGGCTAACAATGGTGATAGACTAAGAACTGATATAGGTAGTTCTATCAATGATAATATCGAAAATCAAAGAAGAAATGTACAAGGTCATTATGATCAAATGGCTAACAATGCTGATAGATTTAGAAGTGATGTAGGTAGTTCTATCAATGATAATATCGAAGATCAAAGAAGAAATGTACAGGGTCATTACAATCAAATAGCCACCAATACTGATGAACTTAGAAGAGATGTAGGTAGTTCTATCAATGAGAATATAGAGGATCAAAGAAGAAATGTACAAGGTCATTATAATCAAATGGCTAACAATGGTGATAGACTAAGAACTGATATAGGTAGTTCTATCAATGATAATGTCGAAAATCAAAGAAGAAATGTACAAGGTCATTATAATCAAATGGCTAACAATGCTGATAGATTTAGAAGTGATGTAGGTATTTCTATCAATGATAATATCGAAGATCAAAGAAGAAATGTACAAGGTCATTATAATCAAATGGCTACCAATGCTGATAGGCTACGAAGTGACGTAGGTAGTACTATCAATGATAATATTGAAAATCAAAGAAGGAATGTACAGAATCAATATAATGAAATGGCTAACAATGCTGACAATAAGGTCGAGTTAGACTCCCAAAGGAATTTGGGGAGGGGTTATTAATTTAGGAACGATATTATTATATTGAATAGTGATATGAATATGTTATTATGTTAGAGTTAATAGAGGTTACGAGGTTTATTAAGTAAATAAATATTATTTAATAAGGTTAAATTAGTGTTGTGTTTTATTATACTATTCATTGTAATTATTGTTGTTCAAATGTTCCACGTAAATGTAGGATTTTACAGTTTACGTGTTGCATCATTATGAAGGAACTCGGCACGTACACATGTAATATAACATGATGTAAGATTAGCATGGATTTGAATGGTTAGTGTCTTTTCCTGTCAATAGAAATTAATAGTGACTTACGTACTTAATCAATTAACTAGCTTGCTACTTGCTTGTTACTTGAATCATTAAAAAATTCAATCAAACCAAAATTAAAAAATAATTTTGAAAAAAAAATTGTCATTTAATTAAATTTTTAATTTTCTAAATTTATATCTGTCATTTATATATGGTGTACATAATAAAGAGGATTCTATGCTATTCTATTAATTAGATCATTGTAGCCTAATAAGCAATTTAACTTCAACTTATTATTTTACGTGATGGATTATGTTACAACTAAGACTAGTGTCAATTTGCAATTTCACACAATTCCATAGGGTCCTTTAGTTAGTAAATAAAAACCGGTCAAGTGCGAGTCGGACTCGCGCACCGAGGGTTCCGTACAAAACTACAAATTTACGGTTTTCGGATTTTTTCCTTTACTTCTGCTACATGACAAATGCTTCTTGCCAAATTTCATGGTTCTAGGTCAACGGGAAGTAGTAGTAGTATTTTGATTCCCTTGCGAGTGTCAAAATAAGCGGCATAAATGTAACATAAACGCCCGTATCTTTTGATTGCGTTGACTTAGAAGTTTGTTTGTTTCACTGGATTGCACTTCAAGGGATTGCACTTCAAGGACTTCAAGGGATTGCAGCCCTGAGTATTTGATATTAAAAAGGATCTTGACAGACGGACACATCTTGCTTGACCGATCTTATAAGGGTTACGTTTTTCCTTTTGAGGTTCGAAACCCTAAAACACTTCTTTCATATGTTACATGTATAGCACAGAATTGTTAATATTATTCATTCACTATTTTTATTACAACACACTAACTCAAATGGTACTCGTAAGTAACATGAAGACACAGAATCGACATTAGCAATCAGTATGTACCAAATACCCAATCCGATTAGACCAATCGTAACTAAAATAAATTAAACGATAAAGTTATATAGTAGAGCATGACAATAGCGGCTATTGCCCTTTCCCTAGATATCTCTTCATAGAAACCCAAACATTACAACTATGTATGGTTTTTCGTTATTGGAAGACGTTGAAGATCACGATAGATGTTGATTCAGGATATTGACGGACTTTATTTCAGTTTTAGAAATAAAAAAATGCTGGACAAAAAGGTGGGTCAATGACCGCTTTTGCCATGCTAAAACGTGACAGCCATAGTTAGTACCTATTCTCTCGAAAGCTGTTTTAAGCAACAAAACAAAGTACCAACACTACTCGCCAGTAAACTTCACCCAAAGTAATCTACAAGATTAACCTCTCAAACCGCATGCAACATAAAGAATAAAACGGACCCCAAACACATAAAGTTGGGTCTTAGGGACCCCCGATTACATCGCACCCTCACCGCAAACAGTGTTAATTAATCCTGCAATGAATAGCGTGGGTCTTAGGGTCCTACCACTCATTATTTAAGCCCTTGGGATATAATCGCGGCTAGTTTTGCTGATTTAATTTTGAGTAATTCAATTGAGACATAAATATTAAGTATGTATTATAAGTAATGGGCAATGGAGAGGGCTATGCTTGGAGTTTCCCTGCGCGATCGAATCAGGAATGAGGAGATCCGCAAGAGAACCAAGGTAACCGACATAGCCCGAAGAATTGCCAAACTTAAGTGGCAATGGGCAGGGCACATTGCTCGCAGAACAGATGGCCGATGGGGCCGAAGGATTCTGGAGTGGCGACCGCGTACCGGAAGACATAGCGTTCGAAGGCCTCCCACAAGGTGGTCGGACGACCTTGTGAAGGCCGCAGGAACCCGTTGGATGCGAGAAACACAGAACCGGTCGAAATGGAGGTGCTTGATCGCCTATGTCCAGCAGTGGAGTCTTTCGGCTGAAATGATGATGTATTATAAGTAGAATTGTGACTCTACCTACATATTGAGTAAATATTCCAAAGATGCAGCGAGCAAACAATTGCCAAGTATATCAAGCAGGGGTAAGATCAGTAAATACATATTGTTTCCTAAATGCCCTTTTTAGAGCCTCCTGGGCTCAATACCCGGGTTGGACAAGCTAAATAGGTACCTGAATGAAATAAGCAGTAAATAAAAACATTGATCTGAACTGCTTTACGCAGTTCCATATGAGCCTAACGTTCAAAACAGTATTTTTTACTGATCCGAAAACAGTTAAAGCTTGAGGCAAAATGTTACCGTCATGACAGTAAACTTAACGTTAAAAGGTCACAAAATTAATTAACTGTTTTAATCATTTGGTGATATCGTTTGAGGAGGGTGACGGTGTAAATAAAATGTCCGTATCACCTTTAACTCTATATTCGTTTATTATTCTCGTTACAGTACGAAGTGTCCCGCCCGCGTGCGGTCCCGTCAAGTGGCGAACTAGTGTTGCCAGTTCTGTGCACTAGTGATGTGGTAAATAGTATCGCCACACCACCCCCCCACGGTGTAAAATAACCCCATAATATTAAAAAAATAAAAATAAAATATTAATAACAATTTACATTACTTAATTAAGAAAAGAATGGAAAGAAGGGGGAAAAGATACATTAGACGTCGATGGGCGTCTTGAAGCGGACATGGCGTCCTGAACGAGATACGTAGTTCTTGGGAGCCGATTGATTTCCGTCCGACTTGGATGCAGCGGTGGAAGATGTAGGTGCTGTCCCTTGAGGCGTTTGGCAAGATGGTAATTGAGGAGTAGTTGAGCCAGTACATCCTGACTGTGGTGCCTGTTCAATAAATGCTGGCTTCACACGGTCAAGACTCACTTGCGCGTCCCTGTTAGGCAATGCAATTGTTATTGTTTTATCGTTTCTGGCAATAACTCTGTGAGGGCCTGTGTATGGAGGCCTAAGGGATGTCTTCGCGGAGTCGTCACGTAAGAAAACATGGGTGGCGTTGGATAGTTCCTTGAAAATGAACGCATGTCGATCTGAGTGACGTGACGCTGGCACTGGTTTTAATTGGGCCATGTGGCTCCGCAATGCCGTCGCAAAGTTGTGAACGTCTTCTATGTTGCTCGTTGTCGTAGGGGATACGAATTCACCAGGTAGACGAAGAGGTTCACCATAAACTAGTTCAGCGCATGATGTTTGTAGGTCTTCTTTTAAAGCAGCCCGCATGCCCAGGAGCACTAAAGGTAGAGCGGTACACCAACTACCACCGTGGCACATAAGAGCAGCTTTTAACTGCCGGTGCAGCCTTTCCACCATGCCATTTGCACATGGGTGATAGCTGGTAGTGCGAGTGCGTTGGATAGATGCAGACTTTAAAAGGGACATGAATAAGGCAGACTCGAATTGCCGACCCTGATCGGTGGTAACTATAGAAGGGATCCCAAAACGAGCTATCCAGCCTATCGTGAACGTTTCGGCCACTTCTTCAGCTGTAATGCCGATCATAGGCCACACCTCTGGCCATCTGGTGAATCGGTCAACCGCAGTAAGGCAATACTGGTAACCTTTACTAGAAGGCAAAGGGCCGATTATGTCAATGTGAACATGACGAAAACGATTTGTTGGGGCTGAAAAATTACCTAGGGGCGTGGATGTGTGTCTGGTCACCTTACTACGCTGACATGGTTCACATTCTCGAGCCCATCGGCGACAGTCTTTGTTTATTGAAGGCCAAACGAATCGTTCAGCTACCAAGCGTGCGGAAGCTTGCGCGCCAGGATGGCTGAGGTTATGAAGTTTGTTAAAGTAGTGGCGACGGAAAGAAGGCGTAACGTAGGGTCGCGGCTTTCCGGTAGACGTGTCACAAATAATGGTGAGGTTGGTGCCTGGGATGTCGATTTTCTCCAGTTTAAGGGAAGAATTGGTCTTGACATTCTGTAGTTCTTCGTCTGTAGCCTGCTCCTCTGCCAACGCTGAGTAACTGTCCTCGAAGGAAATAGCTTCTATCCTTGACATAGCATCAGCTACCACATTGTCCTGTCCCTTGACGTGTACAACGTCAGTTGTGAATTGGGAGATAAAGGAAAGCTGGTTGAGCTGAACTGGAGGAAGTTTCTCGCGGCGTTGAGTAAAAGCGTAGATGAGCGGTTTATGGTCCGTGTATATCGTGACATGTTGAACCTCGAGTATGTGACGAAACTGTTGGACGCTTTCATATACTGCGAGGAGTTCACGATAGTACGCGGGCCATTGTGCTTGTTTTTCTGTTAGCTTTTTGCTGAAGAACGCCAAAGGTTGCCATATGTCGTCCACCTTCTGTTGTAGGCAAGATCCGACTTGTGATGATGAGGCATCCGTAAAAAGTCCCAAAATGGCATCACTGACTGGGTGCGCCAGGAGAGTAGAATTTGCCAGACTATCCTTGCACTTTGTAAACGCAAGCTCTAATTCGGGCGTCCATGGTACTGGTTTGGCCCCTTTCAGGTTAGAAGAAGTCAGAACATTGATGAGTGGTGCTTGTAGTTCTGCGGCGTTAGGGAGGAATCGGCGGTAAAAGTTTACCATGCCGAGAAACCTGCGAAGGCCTTGCACGGATTTTGGCAAGGGAAAACTCTGCAGGGCTTTAATTCTCTCCGCAGGAGGGCGCGTGCCGTCCTTGTTGATTCGGTACCCTAAAAAGGTTACCTCGTCAGCTCCGAAAACGCACTTGGATGCGTTTACAATGACACCATAGTCAGTTAGCCGTTGGAACAAAGTACGCAGATGTTCCAGGTGTTCCTCTGGTGTACGTGAAAAGACCAGAACATCGTCGACGTAAGGATAGCAAAAGTCGAGTCCCCTTACGACCTCGTCAATAAAACGCTGAAACGTTTGTCCAGCATTTCGCAGACCGAAGGTCATAAAGGGAAACTCGAACAGGCCGAATGGCGTGGTTATTGCGGTCTTGCAGATATCGGTTTCCTGGACTGGCAATTGTTGATATGCTTTCATGAGATCTATGGTGCTAAATATAGTTGATCCTGCCATATTTTGTGAAAAATCAGCAATGTGTCGAACGGGGTAGCGGTCCGGGACTGTCCTAGCGTTTAGGACACGGTAATCCCCACAGGGACGCCAGTTATCTTCTCCTTTTCGAGCCATGTGTAGCGGTGAAGCCCAGGGGCTGTCGGAAGGTCTAGCAGTTCCACAACTGACCATCTCTTCAAACTCCTTTTTAGCCGCGAGTAACTTCTGCGGGGCTAAGCGGCGAGGGCGGCAGAACACAGGCGGGCCATCGGTGGTCACGATGTGATGAACCGTGGTGTGCTTGACCTGTCGAGGAAACCCAGGAGGGCGAGTCAAATTTGGAAATTCCAGGAGAAGTTTTCCGAAAATTGAATCATCGGTCAAGGAAACGGCCTTGACGCTGGCTTGGCTAACTTGAACTACTGAAGCAGCAGTGGTCAAGCTTGTGTTGCCATCGATGAGGCGTTTGTGGCGAAGGTCGGGTAGTAAGTTGTAATGACTAAGGAAATCCGAACCTATGATGGGAGTTTCGACGTCAGCTATTGTGAAACTCCATTGAAAATCCCGGCGCAGACCAAGGTTGAGGCGCATGGTAATGCTGCCGTAAGTTTTAATTGAACTGCCGTTTGCTGCAGACAGCTGGTACCCTGTCGATGATGTGGCGCGGCTTCTGGCTAACTTTTGCGGGTAGCAGCAGAGGTCGCTGCCAGTATCGATGAGAAATCGTCGGGAAGAGGCTCTGTCTGTGACAAATAAACGGCGGCACAACATGTCACGGTCAGTCGCCGCGTTTACTGACCGTGGTTCTCGTTTCCCGTCTCCTTCCAGCTACATGGTTTGGTGCACTTGTTGGCCTTCTTTTTATAGATCCTGTGATACCAACACAAGGAAGAGCGGGATGATGAATTTGATCTGGAGCGTGGTGCATTATCGTTTCGACCTCTTGTGCGTGAATGCCTGTCTGCACTAAGCGCTTCGACCACCTTGGTCAGTTGTTCCACTCGAAGGGTGAGTTGAGATAATTCTGATGAAGGGCCCACTGCATGCACTGAAACCGGCACTGCCACTTCGACAATCTTGTCGGCTATGTCTGCAGCCTTTTCAAGTGGCAGGTCCTCTTGGGCTGCCAAGATAGCCTGCACATTGTTTGGTAGGCGGCGCATCCAAAGCTGTCGGATGATATCATCACTCTTGAAAACTGAGCCAGCCAGGGAGCGAAGGTGGCGTAAAAACTGGGAGGGCTTCCGGTCTCCTATATCTTCCTCTCCCAGAAGTCTGCGGACCTTATCCTCTCTTGAGGCTGAAAGGCGCTTAATAAGCTCTGTTTTGAGGTGATTGTAACAGTCACTTTCTGGAGGATTTTCAATAATATCAGCAACTTCCCCAGCCACCCGGGCATCCAGCATGGCCACTATGTGGCTATATTTTGTACGGTCATGTTTTATACCAGCCAATTCAAATTGAGCCTCGGCTTGACCAAACCATACGGTGGGCTTATCCGCCCAAAACGCTGGTAATTTAGCCGACACTGCCATTGCTCGACTAGCCTGGCTCATTTGCATTTCTTTCAATTGTTCCTGCAGAGCTAGTATCTGTTCTTCGGTAGCCATGGTCGCAAAGAAGAAGAAGAAAAAGAATGGAAAACCAGCAAGTAAGAACGGATAGTTACAAGACTGCACAATAAATGTCAGCGTTCTAATTACAAATATTATTATACTATTTTATATATTTCTGCATTTGTGTAGACAGGGCTCATTAAATCAGTATGAATTTGAATGTACACTATCTAAACAAGCTAACCCTAGGTATTTTTAGTATTTCCAATTTACAGTACAGGAACTAGGTCACAACTAGGCTAGGTCACCCTAGATATATAAAAGGTACACACACAATACAAAAAAAAAAATAATGACAATAAACAATAAAAAAGGTTTGTTCTTATCAATAGAAATTATTTGTCTTAGCTTATCACTGATAAGAACAAACCTTTTTTATTGTTTATTGTCATTATTTTTTTTTTTGTATTGTGTATAGAGGTATGAGGAACAGGATGTAAAGTTCACTCAACCTCCATAGAAAAGGGAGGATCCTCCGACCAGACGGGTGTTGTGTCTGGCGGGCAACTGCCCAATGATTCATGTCGGGCCGTTGTATCTATGCTAGTTGCGCGGTAAACTCTGCTTGCGCGATGCAGGATTTGCGTGACGTCAGTATGACGCGTTGTTCGCATGTGGCGTTGTAGATACCGCTACATCACTCCCCCCCGGAGACCGGAGGTCGATAGTGGGCTGAGTCTTGTATATTGCGATGCTTGCCAGGCCAGCTGAGGTTCCAGTGAGTCGGAACCGGTTGCCGCATAGTTCACGGTGAGTCGGAACTGTCTGCGAAGATGTCCCCAGTGAGTCGGGGTGGCGCTGCATTATGCTCCAGTGCGTCGGATGTGGTACAGCGCCGGGTTGAGGCTGACTGCTGGCGTCGACCAGGAGAGGGTTTCTATGGCTCTGCTTGAGGACCGGCCGAAAGTGCAGTATGCTGTGCCGAGGTTGCTGATGAGGCTGAGGGTGATGACCAGGTATGCGCGGTCGCTGCATGCTGGTGGTCAGGATACCCGTTGAAGCCGTGGATGCTGGCTGGCTGTGTGACTCGCCGCTCTAAAGCTTGCGGGAGTGATGATGACGTCACGCTGAAGTAGGTGCACGAAGGCTGCGCTGACGTTCATGTTCGGGGTCACCAATGAGGAGGGTGACGGTGTAAATAAAATGTCCGTATCACCTTTAACTCTATATTCGTTTATTATTCTCGTTACAGTACGAAGTGTCCCGCCCGCGTGCGGTCCCGTCAAGTGGCGAACTAGTGTTGCCAGTTCTGTGCACTAGTGATGTGGTAAATAGTATCGCCACACCTTCAAACTACTGAAATTTACTTACATTACAGTAGGTGATGGTGATTTTTCTGTTTTTGTTGTTTATTTTCAGTAATTTAGTATGTTCAATCATTAAAAGTTACTGTTTTATAAGTGTTTTACTGTTTTACAATCATTTCTTCTTAGTGTATAAAGTCAGTAAGTCTGAATGAAATCGCTCTAATGTGGTAGTAAGAAATTATTTTTTTCAGTGTACAGTCACGTAACTGGCAAAATGTTGGTTAACTGTAGGTACAGTCAACAGCAAAAGTAGATGATCAAAATCAGAAATTCAATACTAACGGAACGGAGTTCGCGTCAGAACTGTGTGGCGTCAAGTGATTCAAACCACTCAACACCACATCAACGCCACGGAAATTAATTTGTCGTTCTGACGCGAACTCTGTTCATTAGTGTTGAATTTCTGATTTTGATCATCTACTTTTGCTGTTGACTGTACCTACAGTTAACCAACATTTTGCCAGTTACGTGACTGTACACTGAAAAAAATAATTTCTTACTACCACATTAGAGCGATTTCATTCAGACTTACTGACTTTATACACTAAGAAGAAATGATTGTAAAACAGTAAAACACTTATAAAACAGTAACTTTTAATGATTGAACATACTATTACTGAAAATAAACAACAAAAACAGAAAAATCACCATCACCTACTGTAATGTAAGTAAATTTCAGTAGTTTGAACGATATCACCAAATGATTAAAACAGTTAATTTTGTGACCTTTTAACGTTAAGTTTACTGTCATGACGGTAACATTTTGCCTCAAGCTTTAACTGTTATCGGATCAGTAAAAAATACTGTTTTGAACGTTAGGCTCATATGGAACTGTGTAAATCAGTTCAGATCAATGTGTTTTTATTTACTGCTTATTTCATTCAGGTACCTACTTAGCTTGTCCAACCCGGGTATTGAGCCCAGGAGGCTCTAAAAAGGGCATTTAGGAAACAATATGTATGTACTGATCTTACCCCTGCTTGATATACTTGGCAATTGTTTGCTCGCTGCATCTTTGGAATATTTACTCAATATGTAGGTAGAGTCACAATTCTACTTATAATACATCATCATTTCAGCCGAAAGACTCCACTGCTGGACATAGGCCTCCCTCAAGCACCTCCATTTCGACCGGTTCTGTGTTTCTCGCATCCAACGGGTTCCTGCGGCCTTCACAAGGTCGTCCGACCACCTTGTGGGAGGCCTTCGAACGCTATGTCTTCCGGTGCGCGGTCGCCACTCCAGAATCCTTCAGCCCCATCGGCCATCTGTTCTGCGAGCAATGTTGGGCTATGTCGGTTACCTTAGTTCTCCTGCGGATCTCCTCATTCCTGATTCGATCACGCAGGGAAACTCCAAGCATAGCCCTCTCCATTGCCCATTACTTATAATACATACTTAATATTTATGTCTCAATTGAATTACTCAAAATTAAATCAGCAAAACTAGCCGCGATTATATCCCAAGGGCTTAAATAATGAGTGGTAGGACCCTAAGACCCACGCTATTCATTGCAGGATTAATTAACACTGTTTGCGGTGAGGGTGCGATGTAATCGGGGGTCCCTAAGACCCAACTTTATGTGTTTGGGGTCCGTTTTATTCTTTATGTTGCATGCGGTTTGAGAGGTTAATCTTGTAGATTACTTTGGGTGAAGTTTACTGGCGAGTAGTGTTGGTACTTTGTTTTGTTGCTTAAAACAGCTTTCGAGAAAATAGGTAGGGTCAGGGAGGAAACAGTGACTCGGATTTTTTCGATACGCTCAAAAATATAGTAAATAATATATAATCAAAGTGTTTTTTTTAGATCTTGAAGTCAGGTTACTACATTTCAATATTGTGTCATTACATTTTCATTACACTTTAAAACAATTAAACTAAAAAATAAAATATAAAAAAATAGATTTGAGTCACTGTGTACCGGTGAATGTATACAGTGACTCAATAGTGTAGTACACAGTGACTCTAGTAGTATACAGTGGCTGAATGAAAATAAAAAAGATATATTTAATCAAAATTCTTTATTATCTTTTATAAAATGACTAATACAAATGTAGGAATTTCAATATATGAATTAATATAATCAGTCTTAGAATTATATTTTAATTATACTCTGGTTCACACTTTAACTTCTTACGCTATTACTTTTTTAAATTATGAGATCACATTTTAGGTACTAGACTCATTTTCTACAAAAACTGAATGTTATAAATCAAATAAAAATAATTCCTAAAAAAATAATTAACAAACATTAAAAATTATATAATTACTTAATTAAAATTTTATTAATGGCGTAATTTGGCTCCAACTGTTGATCGTCAAGAGTTTCACAGTTTTTTGTCTTCCAATAATATCTTTTAAGGGTAGCAAATGCAACACCGACCTTTTTAGATGCTTGTCTTATCGAGTCTCCATTTCTTATTAGTAACAACCCTTCTTTAATGTTTTCTTGTGTTGCGTTTCCAATTTTTCCTTCTGTAGATCTTTGCCGTGGCATTCTATCAACAAAATATAATAATTAAACAAATTACTAAAAAAAAACAAAAGGAAGAAATGCAAAAATAAACTGAAGTACACAGTGGCTCACGAGTCACTGTGTACCGCTACAAATTGAGTCACTGTACACAACTCCGCAATTTTGATTATTTCATATTCAAATGGATCAAGAAATCAATCAATAAACTGAATTAAACACACAAAGGCAATCTGTATAAACATAACTATAAGACAGAAAAAATGATTACAACATTTATTATATAGTTTAGATATTAAAACAAATCAAACTTACGTTAAAATATAATTTTGTGAGCACTAAAACAAAAACACGTGGTGGCACCACTGTCCGGCGCTTGAGACGCCGGCTGACTGGTTTGTACGAGTCCGAGGACCATTAGCTTCAAACGAGGGAGGGAGACAACAACTGTGCACGTCTTATTCTAGCCGAAGTAGTAATGAGTCACTGTAGCCGCCTGAGTCACTGTTTCCGCCTAGACCTACTAACTATGGCTGTCACGTTTTAGCATGGCAAAAGCGGTCATTGACCCACCTTTATTGTCCAGCATTTTTTTATTTCTAAAGCTGAAATAAAGTCCGTCAAGATCCTGAATCAACATCTATCGTGATCTTCAACGTTTTCCAATAACGAAAAACCATACATAGTTGTAATGTTTGGATTTCTATGAAGAGATATCTAGGGAAAGGGCAATAGCCGCTATTGTCATGCTCATACATATAACTTTATCGTTTAATTTTAGTAACGATTGGCCCAATCGGATTGGGTGTGTGGTACCTACTGATTGCTAATGTCGATTCTGTCTCTACATGTCACTTTTTTTTTTTTGCGGATGGGAAATCATCAAATGACTCCTCCCGCTCTGGGTGGAGCGGAAGGGAGTGTCAGACTCTTACTGACTAAAACCCACCCGTGTTCCTTCCTTAGCCCTTTATGTTCCTGGCCAGCGGTAACCCTTTCGGACAATCCCGCTGACCCAGCAGGCTTCGGCCCTAAGGGGCCCGTCCTCGATGCTGACATCTCTTTGAGGCGCGCGTGGAACACGTACGCGCCGTCAGCACGGGTCTCTACATGTCACTTACGAGTACCATTTGAGTTAGTGTATTGAATTTATAAATAGTGAATGAATAATATTAACAATTCTGTGCTATACATGTAACATATGAAAGAAGTGTTTTAGGGTTTCGAACCTCAAAAGGAAAAACGTAACCCTTATAAGATCGGTCAAGATGTGTCTGTCTGTCCGTCTGTCAAGATCTTATTGTTAGATTTTCCATTAGAAAATTTTCAGTAGCCGCAAATGAAGACTACTAGGATTTGCGCCCAGTTGTGGTCCGTTTAGTGCTCGCCGTTATATCACTTGGGAGTTAAAAAACAGAATAGGTACTGTCGAAGGTACTGTCTGAATATGGATGCACTGACACTGCCGACCCCTACTTGGATCACAGTCATATTTTTTATGACGATGCTACGTAATTAATCTCAATAAACCACCTAAACGTTGACAAATCTCAATTTTACACAATCCAAGGGCCTGACAATAGGCAATATAACTCATAACTCCCCACCGGGACATCCCCGGATGGTACCGACAGCAAAACAAAAGGCACCAGCGGCAGCGCCAACATAAAGTTGTCGCGATCGGCGCCACTTTGCACACGAAGACCTCATAAATCATATTCGTATTGGTATTCAGCATGAATGTGGAATTGTATTCGCATGTGTTGCTCGTATGGAAATTGTGGTGTATTGATTTGAAGTTCTTTTATCGCACGGACGGACTAGTAAAGTTGTCGTTTTAGTTGTGTTACGTCAGAATGAATATTAGTTAGTCTCCTGACTAACCTAACTACCTACTAACCTATCTTTGATTGGACCATATACCTAAATGTTTTCTAATATTATCTATGGTCTGGACGTAAATAAAAAATAACATCAAAAGTAATTTATTCAAATTAGGCTGATATATAGATATCCGATGGGCTGACAGGAGCTAGCACTAAAAGCAGTTACCAGAGAAACAGTTCGAGAGTGCGAACATCTGAGAGATATCAGCCCTGTTTAGGTGCATCCACACCGCAGTTCATCCTCTCTTCTACCTACATTTATCTATGCTGTGCCCGACAGGGTCCATAATTGTGACTAATATTTATTTCCATACCACCTATGTATACATTATGGTACGCAATAAAGAATTGAGAATTGGGAATTGAGTTACTTTTTGTGGAGCAACAGAATGTAACACGATAACATTAAAAACATTCTTCAACTTTACAAATAACTTTTTGTTATCGGATGTTGTCCACTAACACTTGGAAACGTTGCTGCACAAAAAGTAACTGTGGTGTGGATGCATCTTTTGAACATCAACTCATACTAACATCATAAATGCGAAAGTACTCTGTTTGTCTGCCACACAGGTGACCATGACCTGTGTTAATAGGACATACTAAGCATATTTCTTATCCCAGTAGCACCCTCCCGTCAACTCCCATGGGATGATTGCCAACCTCCACACGGGGCGAAGCCGCGAGCAAAAAGCAGTAGGTACGTTAATACGTACCTACTGCTTTTTGCTCGCGGCTTCGCCAATGCGATACTAACATAGTTATTAAGTTTTATTTACTAACAAAATTGGTACTGTATTATTACCTATGTATACTTAGGTTAAGGTAGGTATGTATCTATGGGTCTTTGTTACCTGAAAATAAATGGTTTATTATTTTTATTATTATTACTTAAAATTAAATGGCTAATGACGTTTACAAAGCTACTTTTAATTGTAAGAGTGTCAAGCGCTCTGTAGTTGGAATACGTGAGCTGTGTAAAACATGTGACATAATAGCTCTTCAGGAGACATGGTTGTTGCCCAGTGATATTTCATACTTGAGCAGTATTGATGACGAGTTTAGCTGTACGGGGACCTCAGCGGTGGACATGTCGTCGGGCATGTTAAGAGGACGTCCTCACGGCGGTCTCGGAATACTTTGGCGGCAAAAAGTGTTTCCTAATGTGACAGTGGTGCAGTGCAATAATCCGCGAATATGCGCGATAAGCGTAGTGTTACCTGAGCGGTCTATACTAGTGGTGAATGTGTACATGCCTGTGGACGCAGCGGCGAATCTAGTCGAGTTTACGGACATCCTCGGGTCGGTAAGCGCTATTATAGACAGTTGTAACATTGATTGTGTATACATACTAGGTGACTTTAATGCGCACCCTACTGAACAATTTTATAATGAACTATCGTTATTTTGTGAGGACCAGGAGTGGACTTGCATTGATGTAGAAATGTTGAAGGGCGTTTCTAATTCATTTGATTGTTTCACTTTTGTGAGCGAGGCTCACGGATCGCAAAGATGGCTTGATCACTGTATAGTCTCTAAGGCAGCTGTGGCGTCAGTGCGCAGAGTGTTTGTCAAGTACGACGAACTGTGGTCGGACCACTTTCCGTTAGTATTGGAGTGTAATCTGGGCATACTTTCACCTAAGATACTTGACTATAAACCGACTGTAAATGATGTTATATGGGGGGAAAGAAGTGTAGATCAAGTTAATCAATACATGACTGAATGTCATGGACTCTTGAGACTTCTTGACTTTCCAGAGGAGTTTACAAAATGTGCAGATTACACTTGTAATATTTTGCAGCATAAACAAGTCATTGACAGTTTGTATAACAATATTGTAAAAATATTAAGCGAGGCAGCATTGTGTGGCAAACATAGTAAGCATATACGTAAGAAAAAGAAACCTATTGCTGGGTGGAACTTACATGTTGGCGAGGCACACAGGGTAGCTAAGCAGAAATTTTGTTTGTGGTGTTGGTATGGCAAACCAAATTCAGGTGCTATTTATAACGAGATGTGTGAGGCCAGGAAAATCTTTAAGAACCGACTGAGATGGTGTCAGAACCATGAAGAGCAGGTAAAAATGGATATTTTGGCCTCGCATCACTCAAAAAACGATTTTCGATCTTTTTGGAAAGCTACAAATAAACTTAATAATAAACCGGTTACTCCTGTGTGTATCGATGGTGTAAGCGATGCTGGTGAAATAGCAGATCTGTTTCGACAACATTTTACTGTCAAATCGCCATTGGGGTCCTCGCAGTCGGTGATCAATGTTAAGAACGGTGAAAAGATAGGTTTTAGATGTACAACTAAAGAAGTGAAGTTGATAATCAAATCAATGACTAGAGGTAAATCTCCCGGCCATGACGGGTTGAGCATTGAACATCTGCAGCATGCTGGACCCCACTTACCGAGATTGTTGGCTATGCTTTTCAACCTTTGTCTAAGCCACTCATATCTGCCAGAAGAGATGATTAAAACCATTGTTATACCTATCGTTAAAAATAAGACAGCTGATCTATCGGATAGGAATAACTACAGACCTATCTCTCTTGCCACAGTAGTATCGAAGGTATTTGACAGCATGTTGAACTCACAGCTGACCAAACACATTGAACTTCATGACAATCAGTTCGGCTTCCGGGGCGGACTATCCACTGAAAGTGCAGTTCTGTGTGTTAAGCATGCTGTCAAATACTACACAAGACGTCAGACTGCAGTTCACGCATGCTTTCTTGATCTTTCGAAAGCCTTTGACCTGATTTCCTATGATATTCTATGGAAAAAGTTAGAAAACACTAATCTGCCAATTGAACTCATCAACATCTGCAAGTACTGGTAAGGAAATCAGGTCAATGGCGTGCGATGGTCGGGAGCCATGTCGCAACCGTACGGGTTGGAGTGCGGGGTGAGGCAGGGGGGATTGTCCTCGCCAACCCTATTCAACGTGTATATGAACGATCTGATTGTGGCACTCAGTAGCACCCGGGTAGGTTGTCACATAGACGGAATTAGTGTAAACAACATAAGCTATGCTGATGACATGGTGCTACTGAGTGCATCGGTATGTGGGATTAAGAAACTGCTTACCATCTGTGAAGCATATGCCAAGCAACACGGATTAAAATATAATCCACTCAAAAGTGAAGTCATGGTCTTTGAGGCCAGAGGAAACAGTACAGGTTACGTGTTTCCCATCATAACACTTAATGGTACGGCTTTGCGTAGGGTGTCTAGATTTAAGTAATTAGGACATATGCTGACCTCTGACCTCAAGGACAATGATGACATCGAGAGGGAACGGAGGGCGCTGGCAGTGCGGGCGAATATGATAGCTCGCAGGTTCGCACGTTGTTCGACAGAAGTCAAAATTACACTTTTTAGGTCTTATTGTACATCATTCTACACGTGCAGCCTGTGGGCCGACTATACTCAAAAATCTTACAGTGCCCTCCGAGTCCAATTTAATAATGCGTTCAGGGTACTGTTGGGGCTGCGGCGATTCTGTAGTGCATCAGGGATGTTTGCTGAACATCGCGTGGACTGCTTTTACGCTACGATGCGTAAAAGATGCGCATCCCTGGTGCGTAGAGTACGTGGCAGCGCTAACAGCCTTAGCATGATAGCTAGTCGGCTGGTCGGCTGGACTGTAGCTTTTTTTTTTTTTTTTTTGAGGATTGGAAATCATCAAATGACTCCTCCCGCTCTGGGTGGAGCGGAAGGGAGTGTCAGACTACATCAGTCATTGCTGCGCCATTTGTCATGGAATGGTGCAGTAGTGATTGTTTATTTCAGTTTTATGTTTTGATGTGGGTAGTTTTTAAGTATTACTAACACTAGGTCTTTAAGAATATTGTTACTAACAAAATGGGCACCTTGGTCTGAAATAAAGTATTTATTATTATTATTATTAAAACAGTCCCCTAAAACGCCTGCCTTTCACCACTTTCGAGTAGTTTAGCGGGGAAGATGTGGCGAAATCAACTCACCAGCAACACAGGCGTATAGCTATGTTCTCATCCTGTATTGTATACAATACGAAGGTAAATAGTTATGTTGTGGTGAAAAGATTAGCCAGCTAGCTAGTTTGATGGCGGGCCGACTCCCCTGGGTGCACTAAACGTTCCTGTTATACGGATATTCGCAAAGGTTCTTTTGATGACCTACACATAATTAGATTGTAGATCTACAACACAGAAATATAGTTAAAGAATATGGACAGAATTTGAGTATTATCGTAAGCTTCTTAATAAAAATCATTTACAATTAATCCTGAAACACCGTAGTATTTATCATCATAACTCTCAAGGCCCGCTTGCATCACAAATCACTAAATACGAACAGCGTTAATCGAATTTAAAACATCGTTCTATTTCTGTCAATTGTTTGAAGTTATCAGAGATGATGTTTTAAATAAGTAACTATGTTTATGTATCGCTAAATGCATTTAGTGATTTGTGGTGCAAGTGACAAAGTGATTTTTGGTGCAAGTGGGCCCAATCATCCAATGACAATTGAAAACTGTGTTTTCTTCCGTACCCCGTAGTAGGCCTTAATATGAAAAGGAAGTCATAAATCAGTGGCTAGTCAAGTTATTAAACTGTACTTACTTCTACCTAACAACTGACAACTGCTGCAGCAAAAGTTTCCTACGTGGTCATATTGCCGATCAGCGTACAACAAAAACTAGAAGTTTGTGGTTTTAACCTCGTAAACTTGCAAAGAAAAAGCCACTGGTTATTGGTACCCATAAGTCCTGGTTTAAAAACGATACAGACAGGAGATGAGATGGCGCTTTTTTTTATTGAAAACCCAAGGGGGTAAAATAACTACTGCACTAACTCCATGTCAACGAGACTTTACTTATCTTGGTAAACGTTTTCCATGACTCAAACTAAGTTGCAGAGCATGTGGTGGCGCCCTTCACCAATGTGGTGGCAATAGTATCGACTTGCGAGTTGTAGGTCATTGATTCGAACCCAGACAGGCACTTTGCTTTGTGTAAATTATTTCGTCAGTGCTACTGTTTTCAAAATGGTGAGGAAACTGGCATGTCCTAGGAACAAAAATTCAGACATGTGATATCTACCAACCGGCACTGGGTCTATGTGGTGACTTATGGAGAGAAGAGGCCTGTGTCGCAGCAGTGGGCACATTATAGGCTGGTAACTAAGCTGATCTAAAAGAGTTTACTAAACATTTTTTCTACTATTTAGCACTATGTATCCCCTGCCTAAGCAAGACCGCAACACTCGCACACTTGAGTAAAGTTTAATACGTGTCTACACTGACTGATCGGTCGCCACTGAGTTAAGTCAGTGGTTTATGTGCACGCGCCAACTTGAGACCGACTTGAGCGAAGTTTGGCGCAATGCAATGTAGACTGTGATTTGAAACTAATGTTACTGAAGTGTGGAGTACTTTTGTGACCTGTGAGTGGCTGTAGTGTCGCTGCGTATGGCCAAGGCGTACATAGGGGGGGAGGCGGGTGGGCCGTGCCCTTCCTAGAATGGTCTGATGCCCACCCCAGGATGTTTGGGGACCTATTCGAAATTCTAAGCTGGATACTAGAACTTCACACAAAAGCAATCAAATAAATAATCTACTACCAAGACCTACACAAACTTATTATTACCAACATAATACATTCCATTTAGTTACTTTTGAAATCACAAAATAATTGAATTTACTAATACGTAAAGCAAAGTAGACAATGCAAAGTGACAAGCGGCCGCACGTCGTCGGAACACCGCGACGTCCCGCGCGCCGCCGCCGCCGCCGCCGCCGCCGCCGCTTCGATCGATGTGTTTTTTTTTTAATTTAGAAGCTCGAAAGTGGAAAGCATTTTGTGGGTCGTTATGGATATTCTCCAAATTGACGGAACTCTTTTAGGAGAAGAAAAACGTGCTGAAAGAAAAGGATCGGTCGTGGGATCGCCCGCATTTGGGGATGGGGCCTGCTGGGCATGGCGGGCACCAGTCCGGGGTGCGGCGAATGTACAAGTATCTCCCGGGCCCCCGACTTATGGTAGAAGGAACAGTGGGGTTTTAGTCGGTAGGAGTCCGACATAACCCTCCGTTATTCCCAGACCGAGGTGGTGGAGGAGGATCGGTGAAGATTTCCCAAAGAAAAAAAAAAAGGTTAGGGGCCAGGCCCCCCTGGAAAAAAGCCCTAGATACGCCAATGCCTCCGGTAATGAGAAGAGCACAAGTCGAAAACCCGAAAATGTTGTCAGTTTATATAAAACTAGCTTCTGCCCGCGACTTCGTCCGCGTGAAATTCGTACTTTCCTCTTAAAATTTCGAAAATGTATTTTTATGATCTTATCATTTATTTAGATAAATAAGTATTCGGGCCAATTTTTAAGTTTATAGATCAAAGAGTTTTTGTATTTTTCAAATAAACTGTATCCCCGCTTTTCACCCCAACAGGGATGGAATTTTGAAAAATCGTTTGGGATGTGTTCATAACTTGACTTAAAGACCCATACCCATTTTCGAGTTAATGGAAGCAAGCAATAAAATCCAACCCATAAACTTTATTACCCTTTTCCAACTTGGAAGGAGTCGATTTTTAAAAAACTTTTTTTTTTTGGTTGGGAAATCATCAAATAAATGATTCCTCCCGCTCTGGGTGGAGCGGAAGGGAGTGTCAGACTCTTACTGACTAAAACCCACCCGTGTTCCTTCCTTAGCCCTTTATGTTCCGGGGTAGCGGTAACCCTTTCGGACAATCCCGCTGCCCCGGCAGGCTTCGGCCCTATCGGGCCCCATCTCTGTTGCCCTAAAACCCTAAAATACACTTTTTTATTTTTAACCGATGTCAAAAAAAGGAGGAGGTTCTCAGTTCGTCGGAAGCTTTTTTCTTTTATGTACGTTCCCGATTACTCGAAGACGGCTAGACCGAATTGAAATTTTTTTTTGTTTGAAAGGGTATACTATCCAGGTGGTCCTATTGTCATGAGTTCAGGATTTGATGATGGGATCCTGGAGAAATCGAAGGAACTCTTTAAATATTATAGGCACACCTATAGCGATTTGGGTATTTTTTTATAGTAACTCGTGCATTTGCTCTCGAAAAGCACTATTTGGTGAAGTGGAACTGATGATGAAGACCACAGATGGCCACCGGAACTACTCAATAATAAGTATTTCACGGGTTGCGATTCGATTACTTTAACATGGTGAAATGCAGCTGATGGTGAAATACCAGGAGAATTCCTCAACAATCAATGTCCCTGCATCGGGAAAACCAATATTTTGGTAAAGGCGATGAGCAAGTTGACATTAGGCTATTGTAACTTAGATAAATTATAAACAGGCCCACTAAAAAGCGAGAAATAAAAACGTTTTAACAAAAAAAAAACCGACCCCCAAAAAAACACTACAAAGTGAAAAATAACTTTAATTTCGGAAGTCGGTGGCAAACACTAAAATACAGATCCAAAGACACCGACTTCCGAAATTAAAGTTATTTTTCACTTTGTTGTGTTTTTTTGGAAGTCTATAAAGTTTATAAACCAAATAAATAATATTTTTAATACAAACTGTGTCCGCTCTTTTTATCCCCATAGGGATGGAATTTTGAACAATCGTCTGGGATGTTTCGATGACTTTTTTTTTTCGTGTGGAAAATCATCAAATGACCCCTCCCGCTCTGGGTGGAGCGGAAGGGAGTGTCAGACTCTTACTGACTAAAACCCACCCATGTTCCTTCCTTAGCCCTTTATGTTCCGGGACAGCGGTAACCCTTTCGGACAATCCCGCTGACCCGGCAGGATGTTTCGATGACTTCACTCAAAGATTATTTATACCAATTTTCGAGCTAATCAAGCCACGTAATAAAATACTCCCCTGTGAAATTGACTACCCATTTTCACGCAGTTAGGGATAGATTTTCGAAAAACCCTGATACACGTTATTCTTTATTTTTAGTTTTAAGTATACATACTCAGTTTCGAGCTAATCGGACAGCGCGTTAAAATTCTTCCATACAAATTTTGACACCCCCAATCCCTTTTTAGAGGGTAGTTTAGAAAAACAAAAATTGCCAATTTTTATAATTTACTTAGATAAGTATTCGTGCCAAGTTTCAAGGTTATTAACTGAAGGAATAAGATTTTTCATACAAACAAAATCCCCCTTTTCACCTCCTTAAAGGTTTAATTTCCAAAAACCCCTTCTTAGTGGATACCTACTCTTCACAGAGAACACACCCTCCAAAATTCATGTCTCTAGGACCAGCGGTTTAGGCTGTGCGTTGATATCTCAGTCAGGTCATTGAATTTTATATAATATAGATTACATAATTAAAAACAAAATTTCATCCCCCTTTTCACCCTCTTAAGGGTTGAAATTCTAACAACACCGTTGTTTTAGCTTCCAACCATAAGCCTAGATAATAAATTTAGTGATTTTTGCTTCGAAAATTAAGGACTTTCCATACACAACTTCATCCCCCTTTTTAACCCTTCGGGGGTAGAATTGTCAAAAACGCTGAGACACGTATAAATTAATTTTAAATCCGCAGCCTAAACACAAAATTTGAAGATCCTAACTTCAAAACTGACGGACTTTCATATAAACTTCCATCCCCTATTTCACCCCTTTAGGGGTAGAATTCCCAAAAATCCTTTCTTAGTGGATACTTACTCTATACAAAGAATACACCCTCCAAGTTTCATTTCTCTAGGACCAGCGGTTTGGGCTGTGTGTTGATATATCAACAATCAGTCAGTTTACCATTTTATATATATGTATATAATCTATACATATAATAAATCTGTAGAAGGGTCAATTCTGTACATTGAAAATATTGAAAAAATAAATAGCGGGGGGTGTTGCTGGATCGATACCAAACCCAAATATGTGATTAAAAAAAATTTTGTCTGTCTGTCTGTCTGTCTGTCTGTCTGTATATGCAGGCATCACGTGAAAACTAACGGTTCGATTTCGATGAAACTAGGTATAATTATACCTTATTATCCTGGGCATAAAATGGGATACTTTTTATCCTGGAAAAATACGTAGAAAAAAAAATCTTATTTTTCAGTTTTATCCATAGACGTTGTTCTGTAGAACCGCGAACACACGTTGCATTACCCGCTTCAATTTAAGAGAATACAGTTTCCTGTAGCTTTGTGTTACGCCATGACAATAAATAAGGCTCAAGGTCAGACCCTAGGAGTTGCTGGCGTAGATCTTACCGCGAGTTGTTTTTCACACGGGCAACTTTACGTAGCTCTTTCCCCTGTGAGCAGTCCAAGAAATCTTCATGTTCATATTCCGGACGAACTCACTAACAATGTTGTGTATGCTGAAGCTCTCAATTAACTTTCTGTCGCATTGTCACGATCACTTTTTTATTATTGCAAACTTTTCGTCACTCAGTAATTTACTGCTACATGCTACTTATCAAGGTCGGAATTACTATGAAAAAAATACTTACCTACTACAGAACGCGAGCTCAACAGCAGTAGCTCAATAGAGGGATCTCCTTAATTATTATAGGCTTAGCCGTATTTGGGTCCAATAGATATTTATAAGATGTCATTGTCAGAGTTACTCAAAATGGAGAAATAAACCATCCACGCGAAGACCGACATCCGCGCGGACGGAGTCGCGGGCGGAAGCTAGTATATAATATAGATAGATGACCGCTATTCTTCCGACAGTTTGCTATCGGGTGCAAGGCAAATCAGGATTTCGAAATGTGTCATTTTCGATATGATAGCCTGTCGGATGGTCCTGAATTGAAGGCTGTTCTAGATATCTCTGTTTCTACTCAAAGACAACAACATGCGGCCACTTCTCTTAATTAATAACTAACTAATATCCACCGGCAGGCGGCCCATGTGTGCACAATATATACAATATTGACACGAACCCGCTGATCCGTTTTGGACGAGACTCGAATAATTATTAGGTAGAGCTTTGTGAATGTTAAATAATATCGTTACTGTTGTGTTTTCTTTCTTATTTTTGGAGTGCATTAAAACAGGTTTCACGAGTTCTTTGCAGGTCATCATCATCTGCCTAGCCTTTTCCCAACTATGTTGGGGTCAGCTTCCAGCCTAACCGGATGCAGCTGAATTATTTTACACCAAGGACTGCCTATCTGACCTCCACAACCCAGTTACTGGGTAATACGATACCCCTTGGTAAGACTGGTTGTCAGACTTTCGGGCTTCTGACCACCCGTAGCGACTGTCAAAGATCCACGAATGATTGCCGGGACCAACGGCTTAACGTGCTTTCCGAGGCACGGAGGGGTCTCCAGTTGATCCAGTCATTTATTCAAAGTAGGCTGGGAATCAGCACTTTCAAACGTCCATTACAAAAGACAGTCCCCCAAAACGCTGCCCTTCACCACTTCCTAATGCTTTCGCTGCGGAGAAGAAGTGACGCAACAATCTCCCCAGCAGCAGAGCTGTCTGTTCAGTTAGAAAAATTTAACTTTAAAAGAAGTTTGTTGGGTTACCTGGCGCTATCGACAAATTAAATAAGGACTTGATAGCCATAAAAACCTGGTCTGATAGATTTGGCTTAGCTGTAAACCCTACGAAGTGTCAGGCGATCATCATTGGCAGTTCTCGTAGTATTAGCAAGGTAGATAGTACAACCTTGCCGCCAGTTCTATTCAATGGTACGATCGTTCCTTTTGATACTGACGTGAAGGACTTAGGCTTGCACATTGATTGTACTCTAAAAATTGTACTGGCGGACTCAAGTTGCTAGGGTGAGTCAGAAAGTTACTGGAACGCTGCGGGCTCTGTACCGGTTGAAAAATCTATTACCATCAAGTACGAAGACAATGCTTGTACTTACAGTCCCTTATTTTCCCTATCATCGATTATGGTGATGTGTGCTACTATGACCTGAATGCAGATCTCCTCAACAAACTTGACCACCTTCTCAATAATTGCATTCGATTCGTTTTCAATCTGCGTAAATATGATCATGTCTCTGCGCATCGGTCGCTTCTAAAGTGGTTACCCATACGCCAGCGCAGAGAGCTTCGGGCGCTGACCACCTTGTTCTCATTTCTTGATTCTCCATCTTCCCCTAGTTATCTAGCCCCCCATTTTCAGTACATTTGCGCCAACCACAATAGAAATCTACGTTCATCACACAATCGTCTTCTCCTATGTCCCACTCACTGCACAGACTTCATTCACTCTTCCTTCTTCGTTCAGTCTATCTCTCTGTGGAATGCGCTCCCCCAGGAAATCAGGATGGCAACCAACCGATTATCTTTTAAAGTTAAGGCTCGCGAGCACATTCGCAAGAAGCTGGCAGTATCATCACAACGGTAATATTTTCTCATTGTTTGTCTTATATCTTTTTAGTAAGTATATTCATGTATTTATGTATATTTATTAGTTCTTATATTTATATGTAATTAGGTATATATTATATTCATAGTTTTAATAGGTATATGCGTATTTTTATATTTAAAATATTTATTCCTCAATGTTCTTGATTGCACCTACCACTCTTTGTCTCTGCATCACCCAAAGGTTGACTGGTAGAAAATGCCTATGGCATTAAGTCCGCCTCTGTACATTTATGTGCTTGAAGTATTAAATAAATAAATAAATAAGTTTGGCAAATAGCTTTAACACGACCCAGAAAAGGACAGAGTACAATTTCTAGACATAAGTATATGAAGCCTAAAAGTTTTCTTAAAAGCTAGTGAAACAACGAACGGTATCTAAATATCAAGAAAATTAGATAGTTCCAATGGGAACTGCCTAATTATTGCTACCTACTAGAGTTCTGAGTTTCTGACTCTACACTTAAATGTTGTAACATTATGTCCACATATTCGGAACATGTACACACATGTGCATTTACTTATTTTAAAATGACAAACTCACATACAAACTTTCATCTCCTGTGCCCATAATACCGATGAAATTCCGCACAAGTGTGTGCGCAGACACACAGGTGCACTCTTTTCCCTCACCTCATAGTCCGATGGGTCGGCAATCCGATACGACCGGAGGGAGACCATCAGGCGCAGGACTAACGGCTTGACGTGATTTCCGAGGCACGGGGGAATTACACCTCCAACTTCCAAAGTCCGGCTGTTACTTAGAAATTCCTAATCGAATAACCCAATAACACTTTGCCCGACGGGAATCGAGCACAGGACCCCACGCTCAGCAGTCGTACTTGCGACCACGAGACCAACGGGACAGTCAACTACGATGATCACGAGTATACAATATACTATGTTGATTAGGTAGTCAGCCCTATGCCCAGCAAAAGCTGATCGACTTCTGAAGAAATCCCAACTTTACTTCATTATAAAGACACCCACCTTATTGCCACCACAGCAGCTGGTCCGGCGACGGGTGGGCGCGCCACATGTGGATAGACAACACTATTGACACAATAAGTGCGAGTGATCCAGTCGCACCGGGCATGTGCGAGACCTGAATATTACATGCCGGGAGAGGGTTGAAAACGTATCCATTTACTTACGACACGAGAATTACTCGTACCTAACTTGAATGGCAAGCTGAAGTGGCAATGGCCTGGTCATATTAGCCGTAGAGCCGATGACCGTTGGGTTAGACGTGTCTTGGGTGGAGATCGTGAATCGGCAAACGTAAGGACGCTAGGTGATAAATGATAAATTATTTTATTTTTGTAAGTTTGTACAAACACTTTTGTCAATCATGTTTTTTTTAAAACTAGATGAGGTCGGCGTTTCCTATCTGACTATACTCTGAGAAGAAAGGCCGAAACAAACTCAGAGGTCACAGTCTCTTTTAAAGTCCAGACATAAACTTGGTCAGGTTATATGAAGACCATGTAGTTCGATGTCTGAGATGGTCTTTTGAGAGCGGTGGAGCGACGATCTTCGCAGGATGGCTGGTAGCAGCTGGATGAGAGTTGCCGACAATCGAGCTGAATGGCGTGCAATTGATGAGGCCTATGGGCCTATGTCTAGCAGTGGACTGCTGAATGATCTTGAAATTGAATTTTACTGAACTCCGTGTTGAGTTACAGGTAATGAGTAATCTTAACCTGGCCTCTGGTTCAAACAATGGTGCAATAGCGACATAGCAAAAACATCGAGTCTTCTGTGCTAAATCTAAGTTATACATTAATGTATTTATTAACGCATAAACCTTTGGGAATAAATGCTCTAAATGAAAATGAAAACCATCAAAATCCTTTGTGTTTTTTAGAAGATCTAAGCGGTCACACAAACAGATATGAAAAGCTACTTTGTATAGGTAGACATAACTATTTCTTAGGGATAGATTATTATCTAATCTATCTATCTGGGGTATCTAGGGTCAGTTCTTAACAACAAACAAACTACAAAACTAAAACAAACAAACAAAGAATAAAACAAAAAAAAACAAACAAACAAAAAAAAAACTAAGTTTTAAACTTTTTTTTATAAGTTTTTTTTCGTCAACAGGAAAATAAGTTACTTACAGAGAAATGTAGATTTTGTACAACAGTGACGAGCGAAATTCGACTTATGGCATTTGCTATGAAGAATGTCAGACGTGGCTCCACAAGAATAAAATAAATCCGTATTGTTCGCACTCGTGTCGTATTAAAATATCTATTAATTATTATTATTGTTTTTAGCTAAAGTTGTCCCACTGCTGGCAGGAAAAGGCCTAATTACCTACCTTTCTTCCCGAAAAGCAGTGGGACTGGGCCACGTTTGCCGCATATTGAACGAGTCATGGGCCGAAACTACCACCACGTGGATCCAAAATTTCGTCCGGCGACATCGAGGCAGACCCAGGAGAAGATGGTGGGATGACCTTGACGCGTATGCGTCAAGATCATCCCACCATCTTCTCAGACAGGATTCATCCACACTAGCTCAAGACAGAGAGGAGTAATAAAATAAGCAATTATAAAACTAATAAAATAAAACAATGGAAACAAATCCTAAACACGTATAACACAAGAGGAATCCCAAACGAGCTCTTAATAATACCTCCATGAGCTCCATGATATCGCATCTGAGTTCACTCAGTGTGTTGCTTACTTATTTCTGATTTTCAAACCACTACAAACACTTTCAACCCTACTTCCTCTACTATAGGAGTTATTTTTGAGTGTCTTATGGACTCCAGTAGGGCAGTTAGAGTCCGAATTGAATTTCGGAATGTGTTATGATAACATAACGATGTGAAAACGAGTTTCTTGCGTGAAAATAGTTATAGGAATTTTCCGGAGCGAATTTTTATTAGTTTTTCAGGGTTGTTTTGTTAAATAGCTGTGTTTTGAGAGGGTGTTTAATTTAATAGAGGGACGAAAAGTATTTTAATTGGTGGAAAATGTTAGTTGTTAAAATATGGGATTGTTTGAGGGTTTACATTTAACGTTTTCGTATTTAGTCATTTAGAAAGAAATGATAATCGAATTTTCTTTAATTTCCCGACAATATTTTCTTCTACTTAACTTTAACATAATCTGTATTCGCGATTTATTTGCCAAAAATGTAAACAAAAATGAGTTTATGGAAAAACAACTTTAATTCCTATAGAATAAAGTTCAGTTTACACTACAATTTCAAATATTTTTACAACTTTCTTCAATTGTGCTAGTCACTCTGAAATCAACTTAATTACCATTTGAAATAAAGTTGATATTTGTTTAACTTGAAATCCTAACATCAATTTGAAACAAGTTTGAATAGAATTTACATAACCTCACGCTTTCTTCCCATGGGGTAGGCAGAAACTATAGACCGCCACCTGCTACGATCCTTACATACCCCTTTTTGCTTTGTTTATGTTCAAAGTCAAAGTCAAAGCATTTATTTCAAATAGGCACATACAAGGCACTTTTGGACGTCAACATCCATACTAATATTATAAATAAGAAGGTGTGTCTGTCAGTTTGTTACCTCTTCACGCCTATACCGCTGAACCGATTTAGACAAAATTTGGTACAGAGATAGTTTGAGTCCCGGGAAAGGACATAGGATAGTTTTTATCCCTATATTCCCAGGATCCAAACTTGAGCTGGTGAAACCGCGGGGCGCTGCTAGTTTACAAATTACAATAAAGAAGAATTGATTCTTATCACCCCTTCCAAAAGGTAGTTTTGTATGGAGACGAATGAGCAAGAAACTTTACTTTACTTACTCTTTTAAGTTAACGTTACTCTTTTAAAATGTTTTACAATGTTTTTATGGGAGGACGATGCACCTATAATAAAATTACTATACCACAATAGGTCAAAAGAATTAAAAATGAAGCGATGACAGATAAGTTTCAGTTCATGCATGGTCATACAAGCCGGTTGCAAGTGCCTACTACACATCTGACCTTCCTGTAGAACTTCACCAATCATTAGATATCTTTAAGGGGCTTACATGACCTAAAGCGCGGTCACTGTCGGACTGCATAGAAAAGAAAGAGAAGCGCGATGACACAACGCTGGCAATTTATTGCAAAATATGAAGCAATTATTTAATTACAAAACATCTATTGTTAGGACTAAAAAATTAAAACACTGTGTTTTAGTATGTTGCTTGTACAATAATCCGACAGAAAATCAGAATGATTGTATGTATATTGTATATTAGTATGGTTATTATTTTGAAAAGAAAGTTTTTAGAGGTACATTCATGGTTTTTTCTACCGTATCAAATTAGTTGTATTATGTTTTCAACACACTATCAACCTAGCATATATCCTGAAGAATATCATATATTTTTCTGATTTTGTTTACTGCAGTCGATCATATAGTTTTATTGTTTCTAAAACTTGTATTTTTTGTGTTTAGGTCCTGTAAGCCTCTTAAAGGTCTTAATAATACCATAAAGGTAAACCTCTAACCTAAGGGGAACCTCACTAACAACGAGCTACTACACAAATTACTTCCCGGCTTGAGCATGCACACTGCAAGACGTATGACGTGTCACCGGTGAGTTGCCAACTAAGCTGCAAGTGGCAATATGAAGCATCGGACAAACTTAGACAGACTTTAATTATAGCTTCCAAACTTCATTACCTAGCGGGGAATGTACTAGAGCAGATGGTTATTAAGGAGCTTACTGGACCTAGACACAAAAAACGCAAGTTTTAGAAACAATAAAAGTATATGAACGACTACAGTAAACAAAATCAGAAAAATATATGATATTCTTCAGGATACGAGTATATGCTAGGTAGATAGTGTGTTGAAAACATACACCTAAATTGATACGATAGAAAAAAATCATGAAGATACCTCTAAAAACTTTCTATTTACAATAAAAAAATTAAATTTAAAATTTAAAAAACCCCCGACACAAAAAAAATAATAAAATTAAATGTAAGTAATTGGAAAAGGATCAAATAATTTAAAAACCCCCAACTTAAAGAATCTAGGTAACGAGACTAAATCAGATAAATTCATATGGCAGTCGGGGGACCTCTTAGCATAGAAGGTGTTCCACAGAACGGTTCCCCGACTTCCATATGAATTTATCTGTTTTAGTCTCGTTACCTAGATTCTTTAAGTTGGGGGTTTTTAAATTATTTGATCCTTTTCCAATTACTTACATTTAATTTTATTATTTTTTTTGTGTCGGGGGTTTTTTAAATTTTTAATTTAATTTTTTATTTCATGCTTTTTGTAGGGAGTCCTTAATATTTGTATTTCATTTCTTTTATTTTCTTGCTTTTTAAGATTCAGGTAATTTGGTGTTTAATCAGGTTTTTTATCCGTCAAAAAATAATTATTTATTTATAGTTGAAGAATAATTTTTAAGACTAAACAGATTTTTTTGTTTTATTATATCCTTTTCCTAGTTCTTCCTTTAGTTATTCAACTTTCGTACAAGTATTTCATAGCGTTAGATATCTTTGGTATTTCAGATCTAGTTTATAAAATGGGACTGCGACACTATCTGATGTAGAAATACCTACGCTTTTTAAGTGGGATTGTTCCATTCGTAATAAAAATAGTCAAACTCAGTGGTCGTAGGTACCAGTCATCACTCCACTTTCCTCATCATTCTAGAGCATTGATCAGACAATAAAATATTTTGAAGTTTTTAGTTTTCATTTCGTTAGTTAATATTCCTTATTCCCTTTCAATATAGTTTACATTATTCTACTTGTCAAGCCCTTGCATTTGATACCTATATTGAAAGAGTTGTGAAAAAAGAATATAATTCGCCATTTTTTGGTGGCGGCCATCTTGGATTTGAAATTTGTAATAGCGTATAGTATTGTACTAGTCAAGCCCTTTCATTTGATACCCATATTGAGGGGGTTGTGAAAAAAAAATGTAAATCGCCACTTTGTGGTGGCGGCCATCTTGGATTTGAAATTTATTATAGTGTATAGTATTCTACTATTCAAGCCCTTTCATTTGATACCCATATTAAGGGATTTGTGAAAAAATATATAATAATAATATATAATAATATATTCGACAACTATCACACAACGCCGTCTAGTCCCAAGCTAAGCAGAGCTTGTGTTATGGGTACTAGACAACTGATAAACATACTTATATATTTCTAAATACATACATATTATAGATAAATTACACCCAGACACAGAACAAATGATCATGCTCATCACACAAACATTTGTCCTGGGTGGGAATCGAACCCACGACCTCCGGCATAGCAGTCAGGGCCACTAACCACTAGACCAACGGGCCAGTCAATATGTATTCCGCCATTTTGTGGCAGCGGCCATCTTGGACCGATTTTCATCAAACAAAGCTAAGAACACTCCCGACTAATTCACCTTTCAAACAAAAAAAACAAAATCAAAATCGGTTCATTCGTTCGGGAGCTACGATGCCACAGACAGACACACACACACACACACACACACACACAGACACGTCAAACTTATAACACCCCGTCGTTTTTGCGTCGGGGGTTAAAAAACCATACCAGATTATTCTACAAGCAACATATTAAAATACTAGTGTTTTAATTTTTTAGTTCAAACAATAGATTTTTTGTAAATAAATGATTGATTCATATTTTGCAATAAATTACCAGCGTTGTGTCATCGCGCTTCTCTTACTTTTCTATGCAGTCAGACAGTGACCGCGCTTTAGGTCATGCAAGCCCCTTAACAATGTGCAGGTAGACACATCCTCGAGGGGCTCGTGGCTAAATAATACCAACGACACGGGACGATCGCTTGTCGCGGTCGGTTCGAGGATGGGTTGCCTCAGACTCGTCAAGCCGTTGGTCCCGGCTGTTATTTGTAAATTTTTGAAAGTCGTGAGTCAAAATCCCAAAAGTCTGACAACAACTCTGACCACGAGGAATCGTGTTAACCTGTAACTGGATTGTGGAGGTCAGCTAGGCAGTCGCTCCATGTAAAATACAGGTATTCAGCTGCATCCGGTTAGGCTGAAAGTCGAGCCCAACATAGTTGGGAAAAGGCTAGGCAGATCGATGTAGATACATCTACAAGGTAAGGAGCCAACAAAACAGATAAGAATGCAGGATCATCGGATATAGTTGAAGTTTAGTACAAAACCGATTGATGTTGTCGACTGTTTAATTTGATAAATGAGCTGTTTGTTTTCTATTAATAAATTTAAATTTTATTCGAGAACATCCCTCGGTTTCTTACTAAACTTCAACTATATCCGACGATCCTGCATACTTATCTCTTTTGTTGACTGTACATGTATTTAATTTAAAAAAAGCAGAGGAAGAATCATAGGGCATCAAAAAAATCTTCCGCATTGATGTCAACAGGATAAGTGCCCAAAAGGCTGGCAGCATTGCCATTAAATATATTTTTTCATTATAATTTGACGAATGACTTAATTAAAAGCGGAACTACAATAAACTCATCCCATATTTCAATCTTTAAACAATGAATAGGTACCTACTACCTGCAAGGCTATAATTTAAGACCTTAGATATAAAATTTACTATGATTTATAGCTAGATAGAATCAGCAATTTGTTTCAAGTAAAAAACACGCTAAACGTCGACGCTGATGTTGTTGAATAGCGGAGAGCTGAAAATAAAGCAAAACTGCTTCATCCAAGGAAATATGCATTTAAGGACCAAGGTTCTGTACGTAGCGTAGTTAGCTTGATCAAAAAAAACAATCAAAAGATAAAGCTAGTCGTAAGACTTGCTTCATCTTTGACCGACCCCTTCAATTTAAAAGTATCTGTAGGTAATTGGTTTAATTGAAATAAATGCTCTAAAATAAATAAATAAATACATAAAATCAATTAAAATAAAAAAATATAAAAAATGAAAAAAAAAATGAAGAAAAAAACATTAAGTGAGTGTTGAGTGAAATTTTGTTTTTAAGTTTGTCACAGAATAAATCAGAATAGAATAAAATGTCAATGCAATTACGCCACTACGGCCAATTATTGCCACTACGGTAGCAAAAGTGCTTGATAGTTTGCTTAATAATCAACTAGATAAATTCCTGAACATAAGTGACAACCAGTTCGGTTTCAGGCCGAGACTCTCCACAGAGACAGCCATCTTGTGTGTGAAGCAAACTATCAAGTACTACACAGAAAGACGAACGCCAATTTACGCATGTTTTCTCGACTTGTCGAGGGCTTTTGACCTGGTTAACTACGATATCCTGTGGCAGAAACTGAAAGATATATCCTTGCCAACAGAACTCTGCAGGATCTTTAAATTTTGGTATCTTAACCAGGTCAATGTCGTGCGATGGTCGAGTGCATATTCCGAGCCATACAGGTTGGAATGTGGAGTGAGGCAGGGGGGGCTAACCTCGCCCAAACTTTTTAACTTGTACGTCAACGCACTGATAGAGGAGCTCAGCAGAACCCGTGTCGGCTGCCATATTGATGATGTATGTCTCAATAATATCAGTTACGCGGACGACATGGTGCTGCTGAGTGCTTCTGTATGTGGCCTTTCAAAACTGTTGGGCATCTGTGAAAAGTACGCTCACAGCCATGGCTTGATTTATAATGTCAGAAAAAGTGAATGCATGGTCTTTCAGGCCAGAGGAAAATGTCCGACAACAATACCTGCCATAAAATTATGTGGAACACCACTGAAGAGGGTGGAACATTTTAAATATCTTGGGCATATGTTGTCCTCTGATCTGAAAGATGATGTAGACATAGAGAGAGAACGCAGGGCGTTGTCTGTAAGGGCGAATATGTTGGCCCGCAGGTTTGCTCGTTGTACTACAGAAGTGAAAACAACGTTGTTCAGAGCATACTGTACATCTTTTTACACAAGCAGCCTGTGGGTCTCATACACGCGCGGACAGTACAACGCCTTGCGTGTGCAATATAATAATGCATTCAGGGTGCTGATGGGGCTGCCCCGATTCTGTAGCGCGTCAGGTATGTTCGCCGGGTCGCGAGTAGACTGTTTTTATTCTACTATGCGAAAACGATGCACATCCCTGGTGCGCAGGGTTCGGTCTAGCTCCAGCGGTATCCTGAGGGCATTCGCGCAGAGGTTCGATTGCCAGTACTTGAACCATTGCTGTATGGTTCACATACTGAGCAATCGAAGTATGTAGTATGTTTTGGGTATGATCTTTCTTTTTAATATTGTGTGTTTTTATTTTGTATTAGTTTTTTATTTATATTTTGTAATTTTTGTGCCTAATATGATCCTGTGTTGGTCGAAATAAACGATTTATTATTATTATTATTAAACTAAACTAATGAGTCGGTACAAATTACAATAAAATTATCAAATACAAAAATATAAACAAATGAGTAGAACAGGCACAGATTATTTTTTATTTTGGTAGGTACAATATTTTTAGTATTCAACCCAGAATCTAGATTTGTGCCCGAATAATGGCAACAGGCTTGACCATCGTTGCATGGGTCGTTTCTCCATAGAAAGCAATGTTTCCCTTTGTATGTTTTCCTTTTTGATGATACGAGTACATCATTTTTCTAAGCACTAGAACCCTCAAAAATTGCCGATTTAAATCGCTGTTAACAGAGGCCTAGTGTACAAATTTGAAAACTATTAATGAATAAACAAACACATAGGGACACAGTACACAACGTGTTTTTTTTTTATGTCCCATAACTCTTGGGAGTTATTGTACTTGTATGGATTTTGAGCAATTTTTACTATCGGACCATAGCATATTTTTTTTCACGATTTCAGGTTTGGTCCCATAGTAAAAGTTGTTCATAATGATGAGTACAATGACTCCCTAGAGTTATGGGATATAAAAAAAACACGTTGTATATCTTTATTATTCAGTCTATGAAATATCTTTTAAATTGGTCCAATATTGGAGGAGGAAATAGGCGAGAGCCAAACCTTGAATTACGACTTTTGCTTAGGATTTTTCAAAAGTCTCTCAAAAACGCATGATTTTATAAGTATTTGTTGTTTTTTCAGGTTTTCATCCACGGAACCCTACAACGAACTGTAAGTGAAACAACAACACAGCTGACCGGAAGCAATTTCCCGTGTTTAACGAGTTCCGTACATTTTCCTGTGGATTTTTTAGCGAACAATTTAACCCTGCTTTATAATATAGTTATTGCATAGTAGCACGCTATTTATTGTTGTTCACGGCGTTCGAGAACCGGTCTGACGCTGATATGATAATGTTTTTCATAGATAAAGTACACCGGGTGAAAAACAAGTGCATATATAATATGTATGTTGCAGCCAACTGGTTAAGGGGCTTACATGACCTAAAGCGCGGCCGCTGTTGGACTACATAGAAAAGAAACAAGCGCGATGTCACAACGCTGGTAATTTATTGCAAAAATGAAGCAATTATTTAATTACAAAAATCTATTGATTGGAATAAAAAAATAAAACACTAGTGTTTTAGTATGTTGCTTGTGGAATAATCTGACAAAAAATCAAAATGATTGTATGTATATTAGTATGGTTTTTATTGTAAAAAGAAAGTTCTTAGAGGTATCTTCACGATTTTTTTTCTATCGTATCAAATTAGTTGAAGGTATTATGTTGTCAACACAGTATCTACCTAGCCTGAAGAATATCATATATTTTTATCATTTTGTTCACTGTAGTCGATCATAATTAATCTAAAACTTGCGTTTTTTTACCTTTTAGTTAACCGCCTACCCTTTTAACTAAACGGCGGCCGTTCAACTAACGGCCTGAATGATACCTATTCAGGCCATTAGTTACCGCCGCGCCGTTACCCCGCCGTTATATTTATAGGTTAGGTTGGAACTGTAACCAAACACGCGCGAGCAGAATTGGTCGCAGCAACTAAGCCAGGGCACCCCCACCAAATGGGTTAGGTTAGGTTACAACTGTCCTCAACCGCGTGCGAGCCGAGAGAGCGAAGCGAGGCGAGCACTACTTCCAAAAGCCAGGCGGTTAACTAAACGGCTAATTTAACCAGTTGGCTGCGACTTAAACATACACACAAACTCACGCCCTCGTCCCATGGAGGTAAGCAGAAACTACAGAACGCCACCTGCTACGATCCTTACATACTCCCTTTGTCTCATTTAGGTAAGTACAGTGGGCTGCATCAATTGGGTACCCCAGTTCTATTAAAATTAACTTAGCTACAACTTTGCAATTCAAACATAATAATATACACAATATACATCCTTAAGAATAATACAATAAGTGTTTATTACGGACGAGATTCGAACCATCGAATCATCGGTTATCCTTTGATTACCGTGAGCTCTTACCAACTAAGCCAGTTAGATTATCAATCTACTTGGCGTTATAATTCTGTCTCTGTCTAACCGATATATTATTGAACTCGCAGAGAATGCATAGTTGTTAATTGAGGGTAGTTACGCATACATTTTAATAATCTATATTGAAGTTACCGTCTGATGAGACTAGTTTTGTTTCACCTTTCGCACTATCGCATATTAAACGTGTTTGTGTTAAAACAATAATTTAAAATGATAGATAATTAATATTCTTGTGCATTGTTGTTTACAATGATATTTTAGTAACAGATATGTTATGAGCGCGCAAATTGTGAAGACTAGAAAACATCCTAATTGGGACGTATTGCCTTTAGTCTGTGTCACGCACGTCTACGAGTGAGACGGTGCGCGCAGCTACGTAATTACCATCCAAAATGCCATCTTGTGTATTTAGAAAGTGTACCAATTATGATACCAAAGTTAATAAAACACAAGGGATCTCATACCACACGAAAGTACACAATATACTTCGATTTATTAATATATTTCAATAATTTTCCTAATATTCTGATATTTGGAGGTTAGGAAAAAGAAAGAGATGGAAAATACATTTTTTGTCGTAAGAACGACAAGGATGCGAGCACTCCGGACATAGAATAAAAGTACAGATGCGAATATTAGGCAGTAAAGTCATCTTTACAGCAGAGTTCTAGTTTCCCTTTTAATAACTTTTCTTTATAATTTTGTTTGATATATTTAATTATAAATTAAACATGTCATAATATGTAGGAAAAGAAAATATTAATACTTAGCTTATCGTTACCATAGTATGTCACAGATAGTGTTAAAATAAACCTACCATTGAGATTAAAATTAAATCTTTTCGAAGGTAGTTAACTCATCGTAACACGCGTTTACGCTGAGCATGCAGCCACCGTCAGCATGCGTCGTATTGCAACTATGCATTTACCGGAAATTCAATAGAATTATTTTTCTTTGCATTATATTCAGTCTTGTATCAGCCACCAGCTTAATATCCTGTATTTTTATAATTAAATTAATATTTTAATAAATAAATATTTTTTTAACTATAATCCCGACCGCCGATACATAACTGGCGCAGTCGGTAGGATCGCGACGTTCTAAGATCGAATCCAACTCTTCATCTTATGAGCGACGGTTCTCAAATCGTTCCTTCGTGATCTACAAAGAACCTATCGCGCGGTCGGACACCTCTACGGTCATCGGGATATAAATCTCCGGAGAATTGGAGAAAGCTGCGTTGGCTGGGACTCGACTCGACAGGAGATGCAGTGGCAGCTTTGGTAAGTGCTCTTATTTACCAAGTGTCCTTGCTCGATTTCCTGCCTTATTTTAATTTGTGTATTTTTATTAATCTATGTGTGTCTGTCTATAAGCTAAAATCGCAGTAGGCAACCGCAAAATTATAATAAGTAGCGTTAAGTTTCCCACGAGTAAATTCCAAGTGTTTAATTTGACACCTCTATTGTTTTACGTCAAGCGCCACTAGACAGGCAAGCTTCAGAAAAACAATGTCGCTCAGGGATTATGATGCCAACTATAAACCATACAAACTAATCGCGGATCTAATGCCAAGATATGATGGCAATCCTAAATTACTTAATTATTACATTAGGGAAGTAGAAAACCTATTACAGTTAACCTCTGAGGCAGATCGTTCGCATCCAGCATTCATCTGTTTAATTAAAAGTAGGCTCAGTGGTCCAGCCGCAGACGCAATAGCGTACGAGGACTACTTGCACTCTTGGCTATCAATTAAGAACGCGTTAATTAAGCGCCTTGGAGAACCACGAAACGAAATACAAGTAATGCAGGAGCTATCGCGAGTGCGAAAGTCTAAGGCAGAAGACGCTGAAAGCTTCGGCAAACGCCTCCGTCAGCTGTTGGATACTCTGTATTCCGTAGGAGAGCATGGTAATAAATCGTATTACGAAAAGATGGTTATTGAGCAGTATATAAACCAGTTAGATTTCCACATCTCGTTGGGCGTTAGAATCGCCAAACCAGACACCTTTGAAGCAGCTATCATCGCGGCTAGACAAGAAGAAGCTAGGCTTTCATATAATAGAGCTAATTACATTAATAATAATCCTTCAACGTCACAGGCAAAGCCAAAGGAGTTATCTCAACCACCAGGCAATAATAATCCCATCCGTAATACAGTAAACCCATTTGTACCTGGCTTTATTATTCCCCCACAAAACTTCGTACCTCAACAAAATAATATGACCCCCGAACAGCGTCAACAATGGGTACAATCCGTATTGCCCTGGAAGGACAAACCAGCATCAGGTAACTTTAGACCAAATGGTTCAAATAACTTTAGGAATCAACCTAACATCCCAAAACCACCGGTTCCTACACCAGTATCATCGGACGTCACAATGCGTACGGCAGGTAAGCCAGAAAACCCACAGTTCGCTCAGCAGTTGTTCTACATACCGATTCAGATGGCCGCTCAAGATCAACCAGAACCCAATTATATGGGACTCTATAACAACGTCACAGACGGTAACGGCATATCGGTCGAGCCGAATGCAACCATGGACGAACAAAAGGTAGGTAGTGACCAGGATTTTACCTTGGACACCAACCGAGACAACCAGACTTAGTATCAATCAATTTTCAGACCAAAAAATATTTACCGTACATAATACTACCAGAGTTCGACGGTAAGTTTCTATTAGATACAGGGGCCAGTCATTCAACTATAGCAACTGATGTAGTTGCAGGCACTATATTCGAGCACTGCGTAGAAACAGAACCCTTTCAAATTAATACGGCACACAGTTCATCAGTTCACGACAAGGTAGTTTACCTTCCCTAACCTCCCGCGTTTTATAGCGATATAAAACATAAGTTTTTATATTCAACTTCGACCCTAAATATAAAGGTCTTATCGGAATTGACCTTCTGCAAAAGAGTAACATTGATTTAAATAATAACGTTATGCGTACATCTGTAGCGGAAATACCAATACACTTTAGTTCTCCACCCCAAAAGATAAGTATCGAACCTAGATGCGAAAAGATAGTCAAAGTACGAACGCAACCCCCTTAAACCACCTTTAGCTATAACCGATACACCTCGCAAACCGTCCACATACATTTTACAACATTACCAATCTGCACTTTACATCTATCCAATTAATATCTCTGTATACAAGCACGAAAAACGCTGAGAATACAGCATCTGGAGAGTTACATAAAACATATAGGAATCAAATAGAATATAGCCTTAGTATTATAGGTAAGAAGATTAAGTTTTTAACGCCGCAAGTTAGAAAGCGACGCGGTCTTATAGATGGATTAGGTACTGTCGTTAAGTCTATCACTGGTAACCTAGACCATGGAGATGCAGCTAAGTTGGAAGAGGAAATCTTAAATATTAAAAACGGAGTTAAAAACGTTCAGGTTTCACAAAGAAAATCCTTAGTATTAGCACATAATACAATAGATGAGTTTAGTAAACAATTAACAAAATTAAACAATAATCAGAAACAATTGGCTAGTTTATTACAATATATTACTAATAATTCCAACAAAATCAACGACTTATATCTAACCATTTACATTTCTTAGATATTTACGTTTACTGATAATTAGTTTAGCTTACAGATAATTTTAGATAGATTAATGTTATTAGAAGATGCTATGACTTTTATTTAGATGGGCACAATGCATCCTAGTACTATAAGCCCTCAGAATCTAATAGAAGAGCTGAGAAACTTAGAAAATACGTTTTTGTTTAAACCAGTAGCTAGTATTAGTAACA
Organism: Mesoligia furuncula; assembly: GCA_916614155.1. Classification (NCBI taxonomy): domain Eukaryota; kingdom Metazoa; phylum Arthropoda; class Insecta; order Lepidoptera; family Noctuidae; genus Mesoligia; species Mesoligia furuncula. The sequence continues at coordinate 27,273,158 of OU744803.1, forward strand.
TATACAGGATAGAGAAGTCAATTAAAGTTAAAGCTTACAGTACAGAGCACTCGGTTAATTTTATACTCGAAATCCCCTCAATTACCCCAAAAACATATGACCTTATACACCTTTATTCAGTCCCAAATAAAAATAACCTTACTATCATCCCTAAATCCAAATACCTAGCACTTGGTAATGATGAGTACGCTTACTTGGAAGAAGACTGCCAGATGAACATCATGAACAGGACACTGCGATCTCACACTGATACGGTCGCCGGTCGTCATCAACGAGGTCATACCGTTACCTGAGCAGCATCAAGTCCCAGAACAATCAATACAATACGAACTCCAATTAGAAGACGTCTCACTAGACAGCATCCACGAAGTGATCAGTAAGGCAGGCGACATATCCATGACAGAAGAAGACAATTGGACAATCATAGCAGCTACACCTAGCTGGAACACAATCATCCTATATATCCTACTGATCGCAGCAGCATCCTGGAAGCTGTATCAATGGAAAACTAAGAAAATCCCGGAGGACACCAAGGGCAGCGCGGACGCAGCCAGAAGCAAGAGTTGCTTCTATCTTATGGAGGGAGGAGTTAACTCATCGTAACACGCGTTTACGCTGAGCATGCAGCCACCGTCAGCATGCGTCGTATTGCAACTATGCATTTACCGGAAATTCAATAGAATTATTTTTCTTTGCATTATATTCAGTCTTGTATCAGCCACCAGCTTAATATCCTGTATTTTTATAATTAAATTAATATTTTAATAAATAAATATTTTTTTAACTATAATCCCGACCGCCGATACATAACTAGGTGTATGATTATTTTTACAATTGTATTTCTTTCTTTTTAAAACGTGTTATTTTTCACCTACCTACCTTTTAATAGTGTTTATTCGTTGCATAGGCACAAATCCCGACTACAGATTCTACACGCGGTTTATACTTTCTGCCTAGTTAATTTGTTAGTCTATGATGCCAGCGTGCGGTGATTGGTAGCCCGAATAATGTTTGTTTACATTCACGCGCAATTGACAACATCTAGCTGTCACTTTTTTTCTTATTGGTTTTATCAAGCTATCCTTTTTCTATCCTTTTTACTTGTAGTGAAATGTAAAATGAATGAAAAGTGTGTATGTGTGCTGCCTCTCGGCGCGGAACACTTCTTTCTGTTGTTTTGTAAGTGTATAACATATCTGTTATTAGAATATCATTGGTTGTTTATCTATAGATAAACAACAATGCACAAGAATATTCATTAATTTTTGTAATACTTTTTCAAACAGTTTATAAACTGTTTGATAAAGTATTATAATAAAAAAAAATAAAGAAAAAAAATATAAACCTATATATAAAAATATATAAATTGAGAACCTCCTTCTTTTTTGAAGTCTATTAAAAATACAAAACTTGCAATGCGGCCATCGCGGGTTCGAATGTAGATGCTTTTAAGGGGGTACCCACATCGTGAAGCCGACTGTACATTAATTCATCTGCCCTCGTATTATATAAAAATCTCACCGTGAAAACTTAGGTGAAGTGAAGCTGTCAATAGTATTGATCCCTACCTAGCTGCTCTGTCGTGTATATCCAATACACGGGAACTCGAGTTACAGTGTTTTGTTTTTTTTACAGTTACATAGCCCTGTATTATTACTTTGTCATTTTATAGTACGTAGAGGGAGGTCCTAGTATGTTATTAATATATTTCCAAAACGTACAAAAGACCAAAAAAGTTTCAGTGGAATGACATTGCACTCGCAGTTCACTTCACCTAAGTTGTCACGGTTAAATTTTTTCAGGATTGGCTGGTCATACAGGCACGCCGGTTGCGAGTTCATTTTGAAGAAAATCATAAGAACGTCATTTGTGTTTGGGAAAATTTTAACTAATCCTCTAAAAACTTAATGACGTTCTAGTTCTAATGGTGGACAGTTTTTAGTCAGGCGCAGAGTAGGTAAGTTTCACGCAGGCGAAGTCGCGAACAGAAGCTAATTGTTTTATATTTCCACACGAAACTAGTAGGTAACATAGTGTTAGCTGCATCCCCAACCTATACCCCTCCGGCCAGCCCGGAGTATGACGTGATCGAGTCCATATAAGACGACGCGCATTGTGACTAGGGAATGCAGAACCGGTTCTGTTTTAAAGAACCGGGATTTTCGGGACCTTCTGGCTAAAGAACCGGGATTCCCGGTACTTTCGATACTTTAAGTAAGCCTTTAAAAGATGAAGAGTTGAAACGGAGAAAGTAAAAGAAAGACGAAATGACAGGGCAAAATAAAAACATTTAATTCAAATCAAATAAAACGTTATTTCTTGTTTTATTGGTAACTACGCATATTCTACCAGCAACATCTTTATTAACATTAAAACATTTTTGCACCTAATCCTAGATAATATTTATCAAAAAAAATTATTAAACATCTTCTCCAAACAAATGATTTAAATCAACATGACTCCTATTGCATTTCTGCATAACCAAATTAAATTAAAGCGTAGCATTAATCAGTTTCAATATTATTGATTAGATAATCTTAACAGACATATAAATTGTTATTTATTAACATAATTCATCATCATCATTTCAGCCGAAAGATATCCATTGCTGGACATAGGCCTCCCCCAAGCACCTCCACTTCGACCGGTTCTGTGCTTCTCGCATCCATCGGGTTCCCGCGGCCTTCACAAGGTCGTCGGAACACCTTGTGGGAGGCCTTCCAACGAGCTACGTCTTCCGGTACGCGGTCGCCTCTCCAGAACATTTCGGCCCCATCGGCCATCTGTTCTGCGAGCAATGTGCCCTGCCCACTGCTACTTAAGTTTAGCAATTCTTCGGGCTATGTCGGTTACCTTGGTCCTCCTGCGGATCTCCTCATTCCTGATTCGCTCACGCAGGGAAACTCCATAGCTCTCTCCATTGCCCTTTGGGTGACTTTCAGCTTTCTTATAAGGCCCATTGTGAGTGACCACGTTTCAGTGCCATAAGTCATCACTGGCAACACGCACTGGTCAAAGACTTTCGTCTTGAGACACTGAGGTATGTGGGACGAGAAGATATTGCGTGGCTTCCCGAACGCTGCCCAGCCGAGTCGGATTCGACGATCGACCTCTTTTTCGAAGTTAGACCTACCTAACTGGACAGTTTGTCCTAGGTAAACATACTCGTCCACGACTTCGAGTGTAGTGTCTTCGATGTTTATGAGAGTGGGTGTTACATGGGCATTTGACATGACGTTCGTTTTGTCCATGTTCATTTTAAGACCCACTCTTTCGGATGCTCTACTGAGGTCATCGAGCATTGTACTGAGGTCCTCCATAGTCTCAGCCCTGTCTCACACCTCGCTGCAAAAGGATAGGTTTCGAGGTCTGATCCTGGAGTCGGACTGACATAGTGGCGTTTTCGTACCGACATACACTTCAGCACCTCGATGTGCCGATAGTCGATCTGGCACCGTTGAAGAGACTGCAGCACAGCCCATGTCTCAATCGAATCAAAGGCTTTCTCGTAGTCCACAAACGCTAAGCAGAGAGGCAGGTTATATTCTTTGGTCTTCTGTATAACCTGTCGCAGCGTATGTATGTGGTCTACGGTGCTAAAGCCTTTACGGAATCCGGCTTGTTCGGGAGGCGTCAAACCTGCGCGCGAGACGGTTCGTGATGACTCTCAAAAACAGCTTGTAGACATGGCTCAGAAGTGAGATGGGCCTATAATTCTTAAAAAGGGCATTGTCGCCCTTCTTAAAGAAAAGTATCACCACACCTCTGTTCCATGCCTGCGGTGTTTTGCCCTCGAGTATGATAACGGAATCAAACAGCTTCTGAAGGGCCTTAAGAACGTGTTTTCCGCCGGCCTTCAGGAGCTCGGCCGTAATTCTGTCATCACCCGCGTGCCTTGTTATTTTTGAGCTGCTTCAGAGCCATCCTAATCTCGTACAGACTGACGTCCGGGATGTCTTCGGTATAGTGTCGGGTCAATCTAGCTCTTGGGTCGTTTGCCAGATCCATAACGGGGTTCCTTGTTGACGTGTATAACTGTCCATAGAACCTCTCGATCTCTCTCAACAGCTCAGGTTTGGCGGATACGATCCTGCCATCATCGGTTTTTAGTTTCGTAAGCTGGCTCTGCCCAAAGGAAGCAGTCTTATTTGAGTCTTTTTTGCGAAGCACTGTCCACCAAAATCACAAACACAACGCAAAGCACAACATTCCGAAGACGCGATGGCCACCACCAGCCCCTCCCGCCCCTCGTCCAGCATGCTCTTGTAGCATGTATGCTTCTTGTGCATGCTAGGTAGCAAGTGTATTCCGCTTTAAGCGGTCGGGCTTTATGCTATAAAATTAGAAATATTCGAAACGCGAAATATCTTTTCCCGAAAGTACCGAAAGAACCGGGATTTTGTTTAAAAAATCCCGGTTCCGAAAAAGACGCAAAATTCCGGGATTTCCCGGTACTTTCGGTTCCGGGATTTCCCGGGACTATTCACTAATTGTGACCACGGGCTCATTCCCCCTGAACCCGGAGGCGCGCGCTTTACTATTAATTCCCCATATTGTTCACTTAATTAATAACTCTTTAACTTTGTATTTTGTAACTATTTGATTAGAAGACTTCCTTTGTTAAAGTTTTAACTTCTTGATTATTCTTTCATTTTAATTCAAATTCCTAAAAATAGTTATTCGTCTAACTCTTTGTATAGTCAAAATGAACACTATTCATGTCTAAAGTGTGATCTAGCAGTCACGTGCCGGCCCCAATTCATACAATAATAGGAACTGTAAGGGTTCATCCGTTTAAATCCTGTTGTATTTACAAAGGATTGTCGCGGATTCACGATAAAAATGTTTATTTTACGAGATTCCCGTATTATTGACATCGGCGGCGAGGGGCTTCGGAAAATGGGAAAACAAGAAAATTCGACAGAAATAATGTTTTGAATTTTTTATCTTTTTCTGAGTGGTAGCTTTAGTAGGTTTTAGACGGGTATGTTCTCTCGCGGGATTATATTGTGATATAAGGAATAATCTGGGTTTGATATTTAATTCATATTGCTCAGAGAATGGCCTATAGCTTTAATCCAGTCTTTATTCAGGGTTTAAACATTAGAAAAAGCAAAGCAAACATTAGAAATTTATCGATATAAATAAAAATGAAATGCTGTTCGTTGTTAAGCGCATCACTTAAGAGGCTTACATGACCTAAAGCGCGGTCACTGTCGGACTGCATAGAAAAGAAAGAGAAGCGCGATGACACAACGCTGGTAATTTATTGCAAAATATGAAGCAATTGTTTAATTACAAAAATCTATTGTTTGGACTAAAAAATTAAAACACTAGTGTTTTAGTATGTTGCTTGTAGAACAATCTGACAAAAAATCAGAATGATTGTATGTATATTAGTATGGTTTTTATTGTATACTAGCTTCCGCCCGCGACTCCGTCCGCGCGGATGTCGGTCTTCGCGTGGATGGTTTATTTCTCCATTTTGAGTAACTCTGACAATGACATCTTATAAATATCTATTGGACCCAAATACGGCTAAGCCTATAATAATTAAGGAGATCCCTCTATTGAGCTACTGCTGTTGAGCTCGCGTTCTGTAGTAAGTATTTTTTTCATAGTAATTCCGACCTTGATAAGTAGCATGTAGCAGTAAATTACTGACAGTGACGAAAAGTTTGCAATAATAAAAAAGTGATCGTGACAATGCGACAGAAAGTTAATTGAGAGCTTCAGCATACACAACATTGTTAGTGATCTCGTCCGGAATATGAACATGAAGATTTCTTGGACTGCTCACACGGGAAAGAGCTACGTAAAGTTGCCCGTGTGAAAAACAACTCGCGGTAAGATCTACGCCAGCAACTCCTAGGGTCTGACCTTGAGCCTTATTTATTGTCATAAGCTACAGGAAACTGTATTCTCATAAATTGAAATGGAAAATTATCCACTGCGGGTAATGCAACGTGTGTTCGCGGTTCTACAGAACAACGTCTATGAATAAAACTGAAAAATAAGATTTTTTTTTCTACGTATTTTTCCAGGATAAAAAGTATCCTATTTTATGCCCAGGATAATAAGGTATAATTATACCAAGTTTCATCGAAATCGAACCGTTAGTTTTCACGTGATGCCTGCATATACAGACAGACAGACAGACAGACAGACAGACAGACAGACAAAAATTTTTTTAATCACATATTTGGGTTTGGTATCGATCCAGCAACACCCCCCGCTATTTATTTTTCCAATATTTTCAATGTACAGAATTGACCCTTCTACAGATTTATTATAAGTATAGATTAGTATGGTTTTTGTTGTTTTTACAGGTATCGTCATGATTTTTTTCTATCGTATTAAATTAGTTGTATTAAGTTTTCAACACACTATCTACCTAGCATTTATCCTAAAGAATATCATATATTTTTCTGATTTTGTTTACTGTAGTCCATCATATACTTTTATTGTTTCTAAAACTAGCGTTTTTTGCGTTTAGGTCCTATAAGCCCCTTATGAACGGCTGGGCCGATTTGGTCAGTTTTTTTTAAATGTTTGTATAAGGATTTGGGAGACACCCTTGCCCAGCAGCAAGGCAAAAAAAAGTCCAGACATACGGACTGTCTCGCCATATTATGAATCTTTTATGATTCTGCCAAAGTGGCCATTTTAGGCCCCCAGAAAAAAATATGACTCATTAAATACTTACCTATATTATAATTAAATGTCATAAAGTTATTAAGTAGGCACGTATCTACCTACTATCAGAATATTTAGTTTGTTGGAAACCGACAAAGAAGCTTAAATATACGATTTGACCAAAAACAAATCTTCTCTAGCTAGAATTCTGTAAATATCATTTTCTAAAAATGTCTCATTTAAATTCTTCCTAGATGCACAGAGCTCTCAATTCTCTCAGACATCTTTAACCATCAGAATACGTATCTTTATAAGTATCAGAAATGAGATCACATCTTTACGAGTGGACGCGGGCGAAGCGAAACCGTGCGATATAAGAACAATAAAATAAATTGGACGCAGCAGCGTTGACTCCGACCGTCCGTATTATAGTGTTATGTTCATTTGCCATTTAGCCCCGACCTCCCCTCGGCGGCCATCTTATCTCCACCATAAAAAGCTAAATTAGCGCTCTTTGATAAGGATAAGAAATGAAGAAGCGCTCGAAAAGTGTGCCATGTCTTTGCAATTGTAATTTTGTTTTAGAAATGATGTTAATTTTATTTTCTTTTTAGTGAGAAAAGACTTTCAGTTTAATGACTACGCTTGCCTCCCTCGCCTAAAAAGCATTTCCTTCGGTTTAAGGGGCTTTTGTGTGTAGGTCACACACAAAAAACGCAAGTTTTAGAAACAATAAAGGTATATATATGATTGACTAGTTATAGTAAAAAAATCAGAAAAATATATGACATTCTTCAGGATATTTGCTAGGTAGATAGTGTGTTTAAAACATAATACAACTAATTTGATACGATAGAAAAAAATCATGAAAAAAACATCAAAATCACCTCTAAAAACCTTCTTTTTACAATAAAAACCATACTAATATACATAGAATCATTATGATTTTTTATCAGATTATTCTACAAGCGCCATACTAAAGCACTAGTGTTTTAATTTTTTAGTCCAAACAGCGAAAAGAAAGAGAAGCGCTGTGTCATCGCGTTTCTCTTTCTTTTCCATGGAGTGCGAAAAAGACCGCGCTTTAGGTCAAGTAGTCGCCTTAATTAGTTTACATACATAATATAACCTTTTCAAATCTATAGTCTTTCAGTAATAAGAAAACTCCTCCTTGTTTGATTTTTTTTATTATTATTACGGATGCTTATAACATTCTGTATCGTTTCACATGCATACTTTCAACATGAATGATGTAACCAGTATTTTGTAACCGAATTATTTTGATTCAAAAGAGTGTCCGTGGAGTTTTACTTTGGAATGGGCAATTAGCTTCATCTCTCTGACTGACCGACCTCTTGGAACCCCCCCTTGAATTCAAAAGTGCCTGATGTTATTGGTTTATTTGATATAAAGACTTTGAGTTTGAGTGTGATAAATTGAGAATCTTTTATACTTAGTAACATATAATACCAGCCTGTTATTGCCCCTATTATTTTAAATTGTTAAGAATTATTACCTATACTATAGAACGATAAAGAATTATTGTAATAACTCTTCAAAAGATCCGAGCAAAAAAAACATGGTGCAACAGAATAAAAAACGAGTGAATATTTTCCATCCTCCCATATTTTTCTACTCACGTCACCTCCCAAAAAAACATACATACACCATGCGTACTCACACCTAGTTAAGGCTCAAAGAGAGAGACTTTTATTTTCACTGTAATTGGCGCACAAAGCAAAACCAATCGACTTCGCAAGCGACGCGACGAATTTATTTTTATGTATTTTTGATAGAGTATGCGCACTTCCAATTTGCCCCTGTGCACCCCAATGTTGTTTATTTATTTTACTTTTTAGGGTTCCGTACCCAAAGGGTAAAAACGGGACCCTATTACTAAGACTTCACTGTCTGTCCGTCCGTCTCTCTGTTACCAGGCCGTATCGCGATAGCTAAACAGTAGAAATTTTCACAAATTATGTATTTCTGTTGCCGCTATAACAACAAATACTAAAAACAAAATAAAATAAATATTTAATTATTATTTACAAAATAAAATCATGTATTTTTGCAAGAGGTATCTAACTTGTTTTTTTCGGCGTTTTTTCCTTGTGCTACGGAACCCTTCGTGTTTAGTCACGAAATTAATAAATGAAATGTTCTGTATTTAATTCTAGCTAGATTTGTGTTTATTTAATTTCTTTTTGAAACGTTCGGTTACCTACTTATCATAAAGTGGAGAATCATTAAGAAGTCCTTAAAACAAAGTTTATCTTTTTCTCATCGACATTTTTTATTTTAAACTTGAAAAATCCTGTTGACGAATTTTGGAACCAAAACTTTGGGTGTAGAAGTGTTGGACGGGCTTTAACTTTCAGGCACGCTTGCTGAAAAGTTGTAGGTAAGCTTTTTTCTTCAGAAGAGACCAACTTGCTAAGCCTCGACTGCCTCGTTGGTCAGTGATCGCGAGCTGCTGCTGAGCATGAGTTCCTGGGGTTCGATTCCCGGGTCGGTCAAAGTGATATTGCGTATTTGTGTGTGTGTTTGGGTTTTTGTGTGTTTTATGGCAATAGGCTCGCCCCCTATTATATAGGACTTAAACATAACAGACGAAATGGGGGTGTACTATAGCAACACCTCTGGCTAACCCTTCAGGGAATTGGCGTGATGATGTTATAATCTCCTAGCAGCGCCGCGCGGTTTCACCCGCATGAGTGTCGATCCCGTGGGAATATCGGGATAAAAACTATCCTATGTCCTTCCCCGGGACTCAAACTATCTCTTTATGGTAATGCTGCCAGCCTTTTGGGCACTTGTGCCATTGACAGCGATGCGGACGAATTTTTTGATGCCCAATGAGCTCCTGCCTTTTTCTTTTCCTTTTTTTATACCTATATACTTGTATATACTATATAGGTACTTACTTTACCATATACTTGTATATTTTAGTGTTAAATTGTAAAATAGTAACATTGTAATTGAAATATTATATAAAGCATTTATTTCTCCATACCAAATTTCATCTAAATCGGTCCAGCGGTTTAAGCTTGAAGAGGTAGGTAACAGACAGACAGACACACTTTCGCATTTATAATATTAAGTAAGGATTAAATCTATACAAAAGTATTGCAGAACCCATTCATCGACCACAAAAACATATTCAATATCAGCTGTTATTCTTTCTCTCCAAATAAATCCATTCGTTCCCAATTTACCAGTAAACAACTTACAAAAGAACGTGTGTACTTGAAGCTCTTAGTCGAAATACTTCTGATGCATGATTTGTTAGGAAACCATCATTTTATTTGCATTTGACTCAAAGAGGCGCGCTTCGAACGAGTGTTCTTCAAACCACATGTAGGTAAGGCTGTATTTAGAATGTTATTTTATTTACGGGCGTAGCGGCGGGCAGGCGGGCGTAGGTTTTAGTATCGAGGGGGGTTCAAGAAAATAAAACGACTTAAAATAGATAAAATAACCCTTATATAAGAAAAATATTAAAGATGTGAAAAATTCATACAGAAAAAATTTCGTCGAAGGAATTAGGGGAGTCCTTTTTCGAGCAGTGCGACAGTATAAACTATAAGCTAAATAAAAAAATAATGTTCTTTTATATATTACAGAAACACAGAATATTATAAAATTAATCTTCTCTTTTTCTTTTTAAATATATCCACTACTCCATTCGCATCAATTTCTACCCCATAGTGAATTGTGTACCTTTTTATGTAGTAGATAAGGTCTATAATTGTATTGCTATCTTGACAACTGCGCGTCTCGGTGTGAACTGACCCTGATGGATTTTGACCTTGGCCCACTCCCTCTCACCGAGAGGAGGCCGGTGTCCCAGCAGTGGGAACATTAAAGGCTGATGGCTGAAGGCTGATTATGTATGTATGTAGGTACATTTTCCCAGGTAAGTAGATAAGTTGTAAGTAAAAACATAAAACGTAACACATTTCCTCTACCTGGGGATCGAACCAAGAACCACGAACCCCGCGGCAGACTAAGACGAAGATGGAGAGACGAACTTGGCTCCTTGACGAAAGGACTGGCCCGCGATGGGTAGATGTGTGTGAAAAAGGGAAAGGGGGCCTTTGCTTAGCTGTGGGACTGTGGTACCTAGTAATGCTGTGGAGGTCAGATAGGCAGGCGCTCAATGTAAAATACTGGTATTCAACCGAAAAATTGAATTTGTGACTTGTTTTGACGGATCAACAACTTACTGATGGGCCCGAATCTTCGTTAACGGACTTAGAAAGTAGACCCCTAGAATTGAAGTTTGAAATCTACCAAGTACCAACAGTGTGAGCACCTCTTTAATATTTCTCCGCTCTCTTCGAGAACGTCGATAAAAGCGCGGTTACGCTATTATAAATCCATTTCCTGAATATTCGTAAAATTATAGTTCCTTAGGATTGCCGGTTTGAAGTACCTAAGTTCTTAGGAATATTTTATGCTGGACGTCTTTTATAGATTTTTAATTGAAGATTCGAATTGAATATTAATCTTATTAAAACTGGTACTTACTAGTACCTACTTAAGTACGATTATTAGTGAATCGCTACGCTTGGCTGGTGATAATTACAATTATCTATCTATTAATACTGTTACGAGCTTCGGGTTCGTGACAATAAAAACTGCCGATTTAATAACCAAAAATTGACACTTTAATTAACAACACTAATTACGTATGACGTTTCATTAAAATCGGTTCATTAATTTCGAAAAACAAGGGCTTGAAAGTTTGTATGAAATGTCGTACGGCGTAAACGCTCTTATTGTAAATTTTATAAAACAACTTATCACGTGCTGCCGTGCATAGCGAGGCTCAGGGGAGGCCCTTTACAGTCTCCCCAGGGATGTGCCTTACAGGCGTTGCACGGGGGGGTTCCGGAATTGGTATTTTAAGAGGAAACGGGACCACCCCTAAAAAAAGATTAAGATCAAGACCCTATGTGCTGATGGTGATCACAGGGGTGGTTTTATTGAGGTAAAAATCCCAGACTCCCCGACCCCCCTCTTCGGAGGTCGGATGCCTTTTGAAGGTTTCCCACCGACAATAAAAAAAAAGTTACCTACTTAGCTGACCCGACAGACGTTGTTCTGTCCATACTTTAATTACTTTTCCATGACCTTAAACAATAATTACGCATAAATAACCATCGTTTGAATCGTGAGTTATGGTCTTGAATTCATACAAAATTCCATAGAAAATAGGACGTTCAGTTTTTCCCAAGTTTTCCAGTTTTTCTTTCCATAAAAACCTAATTCTGACTATTACGAATATTTTAAAACAAAAAGTAGCCGAACTGATCCAGCCACAACATATTGATAAACTAGCAGCGCCTCGCGGTTTCACCCGCATAAGTTTGGATCCCGTGGGAATATCGGGATAAAAACTATCCTATGTCCTTTCCCGGAACTCAAACTATCTCTATACCAAATTTCATCGTAATCGGATCAGCGGTTTAAGCGTGAAGAGGTAAAAGACAGGCACACTTTCGCATTTATAATACTAGCATCGCCTTGTAGTTTGATCCGCATAAGTGTCCATTTCGTGGGAATATCGGGATAAAATCTATCCTATGTCCTTCCCCGGGACGCAATCTATCTCTGTGCCAAATTTTATCGAAATCCGTTCAGTGGTTTAGGCGTGAAGAGGTAACAGACAGACACACTTTCGCATTTATAATATTATTATTGTTACTAGCTTCGGGTTCGTGACAATAAAAACTGCCGATTTAATAACCAAAAATTGACACTTCAATTTATTAACAACACTAAGTAATTACAACTCAAACACACTAATTACAAAACACAATTGCACTACTGATCGCCTTAAGTCGCACTTGAAGTTCGCTTCGATGTTGTCGCTCGTATCGCTGTATCGAAACATACGTAGTATCTCTAAGTAGTCTGTGATCGAAACTGTCCTGCTCGCGGGCCTGTATGTACTCGAACATTCTAGATGTTTCTACAATGGAAGGTTCTAGAACTCTCTGCGGCACTATAAAAGGCCGGCGTGAGCCGCGAGCAGGACAGTTTCGATCACAGACTACTTAGAGATACTACGTATGTTTCGATACAGCGATACGAGCGATAACATCGAAGCGAACTTCAAGTGCGACTTAAGGCGATCAGTATTCAGTAGTGCAATTGTGTTTTGTAATTAGTGTGTTTGAGTTGTAATTACTTAGTGTTGTTAATAAATTGAAGTGTCAATTTTTTGTTATTAAATCGGCAGTTTTTATTGTCACGAACCCGAAGCTCGTAACAATACTAATATTATAAATGCGAAAGTGTGTCTGTCTGTTACCTCTTCACGCCTAAACCACTGAACGGATTTCGATAAAATTTGGCACAGAGATAGATTGCGTCCCGGGGAAGGACATAGGATAGATTTTATCCCGATATTCCCACGAAATGGACACTTATGCGGATCAAACTACAAGGCGCTGCTAGTATTATAAATGCGAAAGTGTGCCTGTCTTTTACCTCTTCACGCTTAAACCGCTGATCCGATTACGATGAAATTTGGTATAGAGATAGTTTGAGTTCCGGGAAAGGACATAGGATAGTTTTTATCCCGATATTCCCACGGGATCCAAACTTATGCGGGTGAAACCGCGAGGCGCTGCTAGTTTATCAATATGTTGTGGCTGGATCAGTTCGGCTACTTTTTGTTGTAAAATATTCGTAATAGTCAGAATTAGGTTTTTATGGAAAGAAAAACTGGAAAACTTGGGAAAAACTGAACGTCCTATTTTCTATGGAATTTTGTATGAATTCAAGACCATAACTCACGATTCAAACGATGGTTATTTATGCGTAATTATTGTTTAAGGTCATGGAAAAGTATTTAAAGTATGGACAGAACAACGTCTGTCGGGTCAGCTAAGTAGGTAACTTTTTTTTTATTGTCGGTGGGAAACCTTCAAAAGGCATCCGACCTCCGAAGAGGGGGGTCGGGGAGTCTGGGATTTTTACCTCAATAAAACCACTCCTGTGATCACCATCAGCACATAGGGGTGGTCCCGTTTCCTCTTAAAATACCAATTCCGGAACCCCCCCGTGCAACGCCTGTAAGGCACATCCCTGGGGAGACTGTAAAGGGCCTCCCCTGAGCCTCGCTATGCACGGCAGCACGTGATAAGTTGTTTTATAAAATTTACAATAAGAGCGTTTACGCCGTACGACATTTCATACAAACTTTCAAGCCCTTGTTTTTCGAAATTAATGAACCGATTTTAATGTAACGTCATACGCATAAGCAGGATACAAAGGTCTAAAACTTACTTAAGAACATTTTCGAAAAATCTTATTTAAAAAAAGATAACTGGAAATCTCTGTTTCTATGGAAAATTTAAAATCTGTCTAATTTGGCTGTAACGCTATTTTTCTAAAATGTTCTCAAATAACTTTTTAGACCCTATTCTGTTCATGCGTATGAAGTTTCATTAAAATCGGTTCATTCATTTCGAAAAACAAGGGCTTGAAAATTTGTATGAAATGCCGTACGGCGTAAACGCTCATAACCAGGGCGCCTTCGACTGGGTCGCAGAGCGCGCGCATGAGTATCATGAACAAACTCACCTATTAGCACAGTATTTTAGTTTTTTTTTTTAGTTTAGCCTATAGGTACTGTCCCACTGCTGGGCAAAGCCCTTCGCCAAGTCCTTCCAGGAACTCTTTTCCCGCGCCACCTCGAACCAGCCCTCGCGGTACGCGTCTTGTTCATTTATCCACCCGCGGGGCCGACCTCGGTGGCGCCGACGCCGACCATCTTCAGGCACCCGTTGTGTTTTTGTAGTCCAAATTTTCTGATAAAATAGAGCGGTTGGTCCTACCTACTGAAGTTAAACCAACATTACCACCAGTACCAGTATTTACTCATTAATTTATTTATTAGAACTTTATGCACAAGTAGGTTAAGAGCGTTTACGCCGTACGGCATTTCATACAAACTGTCAAGCCTTTATTTTTGGAAATGAATGAACCGATTTTAATGAAACTTCATACGAATAAGCAGGATACAAAGGTCTAAAAAGTTAGTAGAAAACATTTTTGAAATGTCTAATTTAAAAAAAGATAACTGGAAATCTCACTTTCTATGGAAAATTTAAAATCGGTCTAATTTGGCTGTAACACAATTTTTCGAAAATGTTTTCTACTAACTTTTTAGACCTTTGTATCCTGCTTATGCGTATAAAGTTTCATTAAAATCGGTTCATTCAATTCGAAAAATAAGGGCTTGAAATTTTGTATGAAATGCCGTTCGGCGTAAACGCTCTTAAAACTGTACAAAGGCCGACTTAATGCCTTGGCCATTTTCTACCAGTCTACCTTAGGGTGATGCAGAGACAATACACAGTAGGTGCAATAACAGAAAACAACTTAGAAAATATTTGTAACTAGAATATAAGAATAAATAAATACATGTATTACACATACAACAAAATAAAACAAAAAATAACCGGCCAAGTGCGTGTCGGGCCACGCACAGTGTAGGGTTCCGTAGTAGCCCGTTATCACAATGTAGTACGATTCTGTTGTTCTTTATTCTGAATAGGTAAAAAAAAAACATATTTTGGTTTTCAATGCAAGTCTTTACCCATATTAAACAAGCAAGAATTCTCAAAGCTGTAGCCAACGAGATAAGTACTCCCCTAAGTTACATAATAAACTTGAGCATTACCGTCGGTATATTCCCAGAGGCGTTAAAAAAATCAGTAGTGAAGCCACTGTTTAAAAAGGAGAACAGGGAACTAATGCAAAATTACAGACCAATATCACTGATCTCCATAATTTCTAAAATATTTGAAAAATATATGTATAGGCAACTTAACTCATATGTGGAAAAAAATAATATTATTTGTAATGAACAAAAAGGCTTCAGAGAAAAAAAGACGATAAACATGGCAATTTATGACTTTTTACAAACGGTGATGACAAATATGGATCATAATAACCCAGTTTCTGCTATATTCTGTGATATGACGCAGGCTTTCGATTATGTTCATCAAAACATTTTGATTAAGAAACTCGAAGCTTATGGAGTTCGAGGTAATGTTCTAAAATTATTTGATTCATACCTGCAGAAACGAACGCAAATTACGGAAGTTAGTAGGATAAATTTGACTACGAAACGAGAAGAAATTCATATATCGCAAGAACGTGAAGTAGTGTATGGTGTTCCACAGGGAAGTGTATTAGGCCCTCCCGTTTTTACATTATATATAAATGATTTGCCTAAGTCCACAGAACAACCCATGAGCCTATTTGCTGATGACAGTGTTGTGACGATTCCATGTAAAAATAGTAATCAATATGAATATGATATTAATAAATCAATTTAAAAATGAATTTAACTAAGACTAAAATCATGCACTTCAAGCAACGACCATTGACATTAATTAATAAACTGGACATAAAATACAATAATACCAACATTGACTCGGTTGAACAACAAAATTTTTAGGATTAATTATTGACACGAAATTAAATTGGAAAGCACACATAGAGACCTTATCGAAGAAAATTTGTTCCTCAGCTTATGCTCTGTACACATTGGCCGAAATAACTAGTGTAGATGCGTTGCTTACCGCATACTACGGGCTAGTGGAATCTGTCCTAAGATACGGGATTATCTTTTGGGGTAACTCAACTGATAAGGACACGATATTTAAAGCACAAAAAAAATGCATTAGGTCCATGTTCAAACTAGAAACCACTCAGAGTTGTAGGCCTTATTTTGAAAAATTTAATATTCTGACATTACCATCCATTTATATAATAGAAAATACAATGTTTGTAAGGTCCAATCCTAATCTGTTTTCTCGCATGGCGGAGGTGTTTCCACGCAACAGACGTGACAACACTCAGATTTGCGTACAACAAGCCAGAACTACTCTTATGTGAAAGAGTGTCTTTTGCATGGCTCCAATAATCTATAATAAATTGCCAAAAAGTTGGAAGCTTTTAAGTGACATACAGTTTAAACTGAAAGTTAAAAAAATTTTAGCAGAAAGAGCTTATTACACCATCAATGATTTTTTGTGTGAAAAAAATTTTAAATGACTATTCTAATTTAGACCTATTTGTTTTGAAGACTTACTTTATATATTGTTCCATGTTAACTATGAGTGTTATATATTTTAATTTGGATAATTGAATTGTGGTTATGTATTTCTATTTAAAAAAATTTATTAGCTCGGATAATTTGAATACCGTAAAAATGTTGCTTATAATTACCTACTTAAATATTTGTATGCCATTGTCTATGGCAAGCATGACGACCTAATAATATTAATAATAATAATGTTGATAATACTTTTAACAACTTGCATGCTGATTTTTTTCGTATGTATACTCATGTTTAAACAAATAAAAATTATCTTATCTTATCTTATCTTATCAACTACTTCATCTTAGTCACTTTAAAGGATTAATGCTAAGGATTTTGTATTTGGTACAAAATTATCCAACACCCAAGTTCAACGACTATTACTGCTAAACTAATAAAGTTATCTTAACCGCTATACTTTTCCTTTAAAGTTCATGAAATGCACTATCATGGAGAATTTTTTCAGATTTTTCAAGCCAGTAGTTTAGCTTTTAGAGGGGGGGGACGCCCTACTGGAACAAAAATTTGCACTTTAAACTTTAATATTTCCTAAATGGAGCATTCAATCGAAAAATAATTTTAGCAACCCCTAAGCCATTTTAGATAAAAAAAATTCATCCCCACTTCACATGTAGGGGAGCTACCCTAAAAAAAAAATATTTTCCAAAATTTTATTTTACCACTGTAACGGCGTAGTTAATATACGTACTCCTACAAAATTTCAGCTTTCTAGTGCTAACGGTCACAGAGATTAAGCGAGGACGGACAGACCCGTTCGTCTGGACGGACAGACAGACATGGCGAAACTATAATGGTTCCTAGTTGACTACGGAACCCTAAAAAGTTATGAGAGATAAACGAGAAAACCTGCAACAACTTAATTCTGAGACGAATCTGCCAACTTCAGTATGTGTTCTCGAGCTTTCACTTTAAATGTGAACTGATTGGTTACCGTCCTGATAAAAAGTAGTAGTAGTAAAAAAAAATAAAAAAGTAGTTAGTAAAAAAAAGTAGCGTTGTTATAAATGAATTCCTACCTTCTTTCACCCACAGAGAAGACAAAGCTTGCTATTTTTCCCAGCAGCTCCACTCATTATGATTATGATACATGTTAATTAGTTCCCGTTATTACTCGCCCAGCACCACAACCGTTATATGAACGTTATTAGTTGCCTCATTACGTGCCCGCGGCGGAGGCCGCGGTTTGTTCAACAAGTTCGTTTACGTATTTTCGTTTTATGTGCAACTAATTCTATGTTGGAGGTTCCCTTTTTAATTACCTATGTTGCAGGTATTTTTAACGTAATTATAAATTGCTGAAAATTCACTTTGGCATTTTGACTTCATATTCTTATTTTTACTTGCATTCAAAACTTAAAACTCAAAGCATTTAATTCAATTAAACCAATTACAGGCACTTTTGAATTGTCAAGGGGTCGGTCAGTCAGAAAGATGAAGCTAGTTGCCCATTGCAAAGCGTAGATACCGAGTTATTCCGGTCTATGGAGAAGAACGGGCAACTCCATGGACACTCTTTTAAATCAAAATAATATGGTTACAAAGTCTTGTTTACATCATTCATGTTAAAAATTATGCATGTGAGAACGATGCAGAACGTTAAAAGCGTCCTTAATGAAAAGACGAAAAAAAAAATTCCATATCTATACATATAATAAAATTGTAGAAAAGTGGTGTCTGTACAA
This sequence comes from Mesoligia furuncula, assembly GCA_916614155.1. NCBI lineage: Eukaryota > Metazoa > Arthropoda > Insecta > Lepidoptera > Noctuidae > Mesoligia > Mesoligia furuncula. Next base: position 27,291,623 of record OU744803.1, read on the forward strand.
TGGAAATATATTAAAAAAAAGTAGCAGGGGTTGTTATTATATCGATGCCGAACCCGAAAATGTAATTTAATTTTTTTATGTCTGTTTATCTGTTTGTCTGTTTGTATGCTGTGTTTGTGCACGCTAATATCAGAAACGGCTTATTCGATTTAGATGCGGTTTTCACTAATATATTGTAGTAAGCTTCACTTAACATTCTGTTTATTTCATGTCAATCGGTTCATAAATAAACCGTGGCTATATATACAAGGTGTAACGGAAAGGGGGTATCAACCCTGAAGAAGGTGCATGAAGATGAAAAAAAAATTTGGACCTCCCATAGTAATAGCACATCAATGATTTACTATTACTATGGGGGGTCCAAATTTTTTTTCATATTTCGACCTATGTTCTTTGGGACAATTTGTTCAGTTTCATGAGCACATTCACCTCCTTCAGGGTTGATACCCCCTTTCCGTTACACCTTGTATAAAGCGCGCTGAGAGCCGCGCCGCTGCCATAATTCCGATCCAGCCTGTCCCTTGCTGCCCTCTCCCAGCGACGCCTTAAGCCGAGGTCCGTACCCCACAGGGGGTGCCCTTAGCGTGTAGTCGCTTAGTTTTTAAGTTTAATATTGTGTAGTTAAGTTGTGTATTATGCCCTGGCTGGAGGCCTTAATTTATTGAGGCATCCACAGTTGCCCATTGCAAAGCGTAGATACCGAGTTATTCCGGTCTATGGAGAAGAACGGGCAACTCCATGGACACTCTTTTAAATCAAAATAATATGGTTACAAAGTCTTGTTTACATCATTCATGTTAAAAATTATGCATGTGAGAACGATGCAGAACGTTAAAAGCGTCCTTAATGAAAAGACGAAAAAAAAAATTCCATATCTATACATATAATAAAATTGTAGAAAAGTGGTGTCTGTACAATGGAAATATATTAAAAAAAAGTAGCAGGGGTTGTTATTATATCGATGCCGAACCCGAAAATGTAATTTAATTTTTTTATGTCTGTTTATCTGTTTGTCTGTTTGTATGCTGTGTTTGTGCACGCTAATATCAGAAACGGCTTATTCGATTTAGATGCGGTTTTCACTAATATATTGTAGTAAGCTTCACTTAACATTCTGTTTATTTCATGTCAATCGGTTCATAAATAAACCGTGGCTATATATACAAGGTGTAACGGAAAGGGGGTATCAACCCTGAAGAAGGTGCATGAAGATGAAAAAAAAATTTGGACCTCCCATAGTAATAGCACATCAATGATTTACTATTACTATGGGGGGTCCAAATTTTTTTTCATATTTCGACCTATGTTCTTTGGGACAATTTGTTCAGTTTCATGAGCACATTCACCTCCTTCAGGGTTGATACCCCCTTTCCGTTACACCTTGTATAAAGCGCGCTGAGAGCCGCGCCGCTGCCATAATTCCGATCCAGCCTGTCCCTTGCTGCCCTCTCCCAGCGACGCCTTAAGCCGAGGTCCGTACCCCACAGGGGGTGCCCTTAGCGTGTAGTCGCTTAGTTTTTAAGTTTAATATTGTGTAGTTAAGTTGTGTATTATGCCCTGGCTGGAGGCCTTAATTTATTGAGGCATCCACAGGAAAGCCAGGTTAAGCAGTCGACAACCCCTCAGGTTGAACTGCGAGATGACCATTTCAAAAGAAAACGCGCCGCTGCCATAAGGATTCAGTTATTCGTAGCGAACGCACGTATCCTGGAGAGTATAGGCGAATAGTTGGATTCGATTATTGCGATTCACTTGAATACTGACTGTTTGCATATTTCATTTATTTATATTTTAGGGTTTGTAGGTTAGGTTCTTTTTCTTAATTTTCTTTAAAATTTTGTAAGTATTTGGTATAGGTTAGGCGGTTCTTTCCTTGATTATTGGGTATTTACTTATCTTAATTTTTATTTAGGGTTTTGTAAATAAATATTGTAAGCATTTATTATTGGTTAGGCATTTCTTTCCCTGATTTTCGGTACACTTATCTTAATTTGTATTTAGGGTTTGTATATAAATATTATAAGTATTTGGTATAGGTTAGGCATTTCTTTTCTTGATTTTCTTTATTAAGTATAAGTTCATTAGCTTAGGTTAGTAATTATTTTTTCTAGCAATTCTTTTGTTTTATAAAGTTAGTACGTTTGTCTGTGTAGAAGAATAGCACCACCCCTTATAAGTTCATTAGCTTAGGTTAGTAATTATTTTTTCTAGCAATTCTTTTGTTTTATAAAGTTAGTGCGTTTGTCTGTGTAGAAGAATAGCACCACCCCTTACTTCCCGTGGGTGTCGTAAAAGGCGACTAAGGGTCTCACCGGAGAATGGGCAGCAGCGTTCTCTATGCATTCCACCACCATACCATACTGCGATCGCCAACCCGCCTGCCAAGCGTGGCGATTATGGCAAACCCCCCCAAAATTGGGGGAGGCCTATGTCCAGCAGTGGACGTCTATCGTCTGAAATGATGATGATAATGACGTTTGGTTTACACGTCTTAACACTTATTACTTAAACTGTGATAATTTTACACTGTATAATAATCTGTAAGTATTTATAATTTAATTGTTTACGATAGTACGTGTTTACTAAATAACTGTGTGTTAAGTAGTAAGTACTATTTTATTGTAAGAATGCCTCGAAGAAGATCCAACCTCTCCCAATGTAGCAGAAATGCTAAAAGGATGAGATTTTTTTTTTTAATAATAATCAATTTATTGACACACACAAGTTAGGAAACATACAAACAGTAACAATGATAGTTAAAAGAGTTCATAAGTAGAAGTAGCCGTGGGCCCCAAACTAGGCACAGCCTGTATCTTGGTGGCCCAATAGAGAGAGAAGAGGCAGATTGAATTATTGACTGTTCAGCGTGACACAGCACAGCAAGACACAAGTAACAATTTATTATGATAAAAATAGGAATTAATATCGTTCAGAAATCAGAAACAAAATAATATTATCAATCAATGAAATAAATATAAAAAAAAACAATAATAATAAAATTAATGAAAAGATCAACATGCATAATTAAAGACATAAGTAAACAAGATGGCATTATTAATTGGAATGGTGGAAGAGTAGTGTGTGTGGACGAGTGAGCATGTGTGTGTGTATGTGGGTGTGTGTGTGTGTGTGTTAAAAGTTTAAGACAGGGGCCGGGAAAGGTCTTAACTATTTGAGTGTCATCTCACCTATGAGAGTGACGTTTGAGTGCTAGTTATTTCAAGGGGCGCAAGAGATCTTCTGTTCCATCATAGGTCAGGTCCTGAAGCCATTTCTTTATAGCAGTCTTGGCTTCGTGTATATTTCCAGGGATCTTTAGTGTGGATTTATTGACTTTGTTAAAAACTCGAATAGGAAGAAAGAGTGAAAACCGTGTAGCAAAAACCGTTCTAACTCTTGGGATTGGAAGTCTATCAGCTCCTATTCTACCTCTTTGTACGTAAGTGAATTGTCTCCCTGACGCAGCAATAAGTTTAAGAAGGGACTTCAAGATATATAGCTGTCGGACGCGCAAGACGCCTGCTTCTTTGTATAGTTCGTCTGTTGAATAGCGACGCGGTTTTCCAAGGAAGACTTTAAGAACAGCCCGTTGTGCACGTTCGAGTTCAAGCATATAGGATTTGGCTGCGCTACCCCAGACGCCTACACAGTACTGCAGCAGCGATTGACAAAGAGCTAGGTAAACTTTTCTGCATATGTCTTTCGGGGCACTGGCACGTAGGGATTTAAATATATAAATAAACTTACGGATTTTTTTAGAGAGTGTTGAGGTATGTTCCTTAAAAGACAAATTCTGGTCAATTGTGACTCCTAGATATTTAATTGAATTGACTCTGCCTATATCATCACAGGAGCAATTCGTGGCATGACAGTGGATGTTGTGAATTTTGACATTATCAATCGCGGGACGACTGGAACGGCTGATGTAAAACGTTATGAAATTTGTTTTTGCGACATTTAATGTTAAAAGATTTCTATCGAGCCAGTCAGATACAATACGCATGCCATTTTCTGCGGCGTATGTGGCGTCCTCCCATGTGTCACCGTGAAATATGATAGCTGTGTCATCTGCGTAACAAATCATATCAGATTGTGGGACAGTCAACCTCAAAATGTCATCCATGTACATGGTGAACAATGTCGGTCCCAGAACACTGCCCTGTGGCACGCCAAAAGTGACTGGAAGGTTTTCGCTTTGTCCCCGATCACAACATACTGCTGTCTATCCATTAAGTAGCTTCTAAACCAGTCCCGAGCTATGCCTCTTACGCCAAAGCAATCTAGCTTTTTTAATAGCATTGGAATGGAGACCGTGTCAAATGCCTTGGCCAGATCAAGAAAGACACCAATTGACCGTTTTCCCCCATCTACCTTTGAAGAGACAATGTCGGCCAAAAGCCCAACGGCTTGCTCTGTGGACTTACCGCGCCTAAAGCCGTACTGGCGTTCGGAAAATAGGCTGTGTTTTTCAAGAAAGCTGATGAGACGGTTATTAACGAGCTTTTCTAAGATCTTTGATAGAACACAAAGCAGAGAAATAGGCCTGTAGTTGTCAGGACAGTCTTTTTCACCCTTCTTGTGAATCGGTGTTACAGCGGCCACCTTCCAGCAGTTAGGAAATGTACCCGTTGACATGCTCAGGTTACAGGTATGTGCTAAAGGGCTTAGTATAAATGGTTTAATGTGTTTCAGGAGGAGTGGACGGATCTCGTCAGAGCCAGGTGCACTGTCGTCTCTCATATCAGTGATGAGGTTGTCAATTTCACTATTGTCTGTTGGCTGAAAGAACAGAGAGTCTTTGGATCGGTTTACGAGAGTGGCATCATTACATAGTTTGCTCTCTGTAGTCTGAAGCTTGTTTAAAATGTTGAGTGCCAAGTGCTTACCCGCTGAGACGAAATGACTGTTGCAGTAGTTAATGGACGAAGAGCTATTTTCTTTACACTTGAGGAGTTCCTGATTGTCGTTATATTTTTTAGGAAACTCACAAATGTCCTTAATGATTCGCCAGAGCTTTTTGGGTTGGTTGCTGTGATCCTCTATCTCTTTACCCTCATAATCTGCCTTACGTTTATGAAGGATGTTGTTACAGAAGTTTCTATAACGTGTATATACGGATTTTAACTCGTGGTTTAATGGTTGCGCATTCACTTGAGCATGCAGCGCGTCTCGATGGTGCATGCACCGAATCAAGCCGGGGGTGACCCACGGTTTCAAATTAAACTTCGAACGGCTAATTTTGATTTTTTCCGTGTGCTTCTCTATGATGTCTGTTAAAATTTTGTTGAACATTAGCACCGCGTCATTCACTTCTGTACTAGATGTTACTTCGGTCCAGTCGACTTTACTAATCTCCTCGGTGATCCTAGAGTAATCTATTTTTATTTTAAACCTGCTGCGTGGTGGATTACTTACATTTAACATGTTTGTGCCTAAGATCACAAGGTCATGGTCTGTTATAGATGATTTACAGACTACTCCCTGCGTTGATCCTTTAGTTCTAATAAACGCGTGGTCTAGGCAAGCTTTGCCTCTAGTTGGTTTAGTGATAGCAGGGAGGAGCCCGCATTCCAACAGGAGACACTGATAGGCGATAAAAGTGGCATTGGGGTTGTTATCAAGGAGGTTTATATTAATGTCCCCTGTTACAATCACGCATGGACTATTCAGACCGGTTAGCGAGTTTTCTAATGAGTTTAGGAATCTATCTGTATTACTAAATGACGGGGAGCGGTAGATCCCTAGAAGTGTAACATTTGTGTTAATGTTGGCAACCAGACAATTGGCCTCATCAAACTCCGGTTCGGTAACTGAAACTGGCCAAGTATCTCTCACGTATACAGTCACTCCACCACTTTTATTGATAACTTTACGAGTGTGAAAGCAGTTGTACCCTGGTAACTGATTGACTATCGAGTTTTCGTTAAGCCAGCACTCTGTTAGCACTATTGCGTCGAATTGACAGCCGAGGCGGTGGAGTACCGTTACAAGTTCAGGAAAGTTCTTCTGTAAGCTCCTTATATTACAAGTTAGCACTTTAAAATCGTGCTCCACTAATAAATCCCGGCATAGCTCTGGTCTATCAATAATGCGGCAAGGCAACGTTAGCGTTTCATCGATTTCGTTAGATAGATCGACTTTATCCATTATCCAACAACGTTGGAGAAATGCTGAAATATAGTTTAAGGGGACTTGTTGCCGCTTTTGTGCCGGAGAGAAGGGATCGGCTACGTTGACCAGTGAGTTTATGGAGAATGTGATGTGAGCGAGTGTTTGACTGGGAGTGTGATTTGTAGGTATGATGGTTATGTGACAGGAAGTATGCGACTTTCTTGTTTAACTGTAATATTTGATTTTTGGTGGTGAGTTGCTCTGTGAGTGAGGAGAATTTGGAGTTAAAGGTATGGCGAACATAAGTATTAGTAACTAGAGAACATTCTAATATATTGCAACCATTTCTATTCGCAAAGCGACCTATTGACCTATAGCTATTATAAACATTTTTTAAGGAAACAGTAACATGAAAAATTATGACACACAAGCAAATATTTAAAACACTTATGCATCGCGACTTGTTACAGCAATAGAATTCAGCTCGAGACATCTGGAAAGGGAGGTGAAGCTGAGAGGATTGTGCCAAGGAAGTGGTCCAGGTCTCTATTGTTTTTAATGTGAATAGCTGTCTTCCCCTCGACTTGACGAACGAGTATTTGGCCTCTGCTCGTCCAGCAGAACTTAAATCCAGCATTCTTAGCTCGGGTTCTGGCTTCACGAAATAAGATACGATTATCTTTAGTGAGGTGTTCGTTAATGAAAATTTTCCTGTTCGGCCCCTGTATTTCAATATCCTGGGATGATAGATTGCGTCTAGTTTTAAATGCTTTTATGATTTCATCCTTTTTTGCTCTACGCAAAAGTTTGACTATGACGGGCCGGGGGAAATTGTAGTCAGGGTTGGATGTTGGGCCTTTCTTCAGGCCTGCTCGAGCGGTCCAGTCGATATCGTCTAGGGCCAAATTGACCCCGATTTTAGCCGCTGCAACCATAGCAATATGATGAAGATTTTCATTGGTGATTTCTTCCACTCCTATTATCTCAATTTCATTTCTCATGCCCGCCTGCGACTGCTGATTCAGTTGGTCTTTTAATGAGCATATCGTTGCGTTCATTGCAGCCACTTGGGTGGAGTTTTGTTCAAGTGACGCGATACGCTCCTCAAAAAGGTCTAAACGGGCATTACATTTGTCCATTCCGTCAAACAGTTTTGTTAGAGTGAATTTAACCTCTGCCATGTCCGAGCGCATAAGTCGAATTTCTGTTACTAGCTCAGAAAATGAAACGGAGTCTTCAAGGCCGTCCCGGCTGGGTGAGCCGATAGCCATACGTTTGTGTGCGCGAGATTGCTTATTGACGCGCGAGACGTCGAGCTCAACGGTTGTAGCAGATGGGCAGACAGCAGTGTTGCTGTTGTCAGTCCGTGGTGTTTTAGAGCGGCAAGAAGGACAAACCCAGTTATCACTTTGCTTTGAGGATTCAAGTGCTACATCTACACAGATCGGGTGGTAGTTTGCCTCACACTGGGTACAGTTTATTGATCTGTTAGAAGCAATATCTTGTTTACAAGCATTACAAATTGTATTCATCTTGTATGTAGAAAATAATGTTTGCGTTCGTAAACAAAGGCGGTGACTCAGCTAGCTTACGGCGAAGCGAGGAGTACACGAGTAGAGTGCGCGCAGGTGCGTGATAAGTGAGCGAGCAGCGTAGCAACAGTCCGCATGCCTAGAAGCGGCTGCGACAGCGATAGTATGACGGTGTCGGGTGGAACGGTCGGCGCATGCGGTGACTCACCCGTGACAAGCAGCTGATCAGTGTTTACTGATTTTTTTTCACTTATTACTGCGATATCTTCGGTATTATAGATCCGATTTTAATGATCACTGTCACCGAGCACAGAACTTTTCTTGAGCTTTACACTGATGTAGGTTTTGTCTTTACATGTACACTTTATACTACTTTTATAAATATTAAACACGGGAGCTTAAATTTGTGCTGCGCACACGAACACGTCGGGTAGGTCGATCACAGGAATCTGAGGAAGGTCGTGAGGCAAAAGGCTCTCTGCACCAGGCCAGGTTTCGTGCTGCAGAAACTTCGTCTCAGCGAGAATCTCGACTGAGTTCAAATCGTTCTCGAATGATGACAACTCGAAATAGGGAAAACGGGGAACAACTAAAGGCACGTTTATCTGTCGATCGCGAAGCTCACGCGCTATCGCGTGAGTCTGAGACTTTTGCTGTCAGGGAAATCCGCCTGAGCTCCCAGAGAGTACGGACAACAAATGCTCGATTCCAGGAGACACAGGACGAACGGGAAATACGTCTCACTGCCGATCGTGAAGCTCATACACTATCGCGTGAGTCTGAGACTTTCACTGATAGGGAAATTCGTCTGAGATCTCAGAGGGTTCGGACAGCATATGTTCGGTCTCAGGAAACACAGGAAGAACGTGAAATACGTCTCACTGCCGATCGTGAAGCTCAAGCACTAGAGTCTGAGACTTTCACTGAAATTCGCCTGAGTTCTCAGAGGGTTCGGACAGCAAATGCCCGGTCTGTAGACGGTATATGTAATTCAAAATATGCTTCCCGAAAAGTCACTATTCCACGCGGACGAAGTCGCGGGCACAGCTAGTCGTTAATAAAATCAGTAGTACCTACAATTACGAACCCTTCTAAAAAATCATCATCAGCTTATATCCACCACGCGGCCACAGCGCTGGTTGGTAGATGTCACATGTCTTCGAATTTTTGGTTCTAGGACATGCCGGTTTCCTCAAGATGTTTTCCTTCACCGTTTGCAGAGCAGTGATGATGAAATAAAGTACAAAAAGAAAAAGCCTGCTTTGGTTCGAATCCACTCGTAAGTCGTGGTCG